>OU611832.1:1837500-3211875 GCA_914767695.1 Ptilodon capucinus
TAAATAATTGCCAACATTTTCTCAGCAGAAGCAGTGGTAGCCTAGTAGACTAGTAGACAGACGCTGTCAGATAGGCTACCTGAGTGGTACCCTATCTGACAGCGTCTGACTGTTTTTCTGTGTATTCTCCCAAACAGCTACACTGATTCCGAACAGACAGTTTCACTGGCAGATAGCTGATGTTATAAGAAGTTACCTGGGCAAAATTTTGTTTTATAATTCTAATTACCTCGCGGACGTTGTCGCAGGGCTGTCTCAAGCATTAAAGTCAGCCTGCGGACACCCCCGTTCATGTCAACATGTCAAAAAATAATAGCAATACCTATGATGTATACTAAACTAACTTTACCCGTGGCTTCGTGTAAGGATAATAAGCGAGATATTTTGGTTGTTAATAATATATTTAGTACAATAGAAAGTTTACACACATGACACAAGTTTACGCGGTAGACCGGAGAGAGGGAGAGAGAGAGATCATGTTAGAAGTTGTTCTAAACTGTCAGGCGTCCATACTTTTAACACTCCGCTCGCGTGGTCTCAGTGTCTCAGTATCGAAATTAAATGGCTTGCGCCCCCTCGGACTCTGCGCACCCCTTGATCCCACGGGTAAGGACGGCAGGGGACTCCGCTAGTGGTATATAACAATATTTTTTGTTCCAGAATGTATTATGTGATGTGGAACCTCCTCCTCAACTTCTACATCAGCCACTGGGAGAAATATAACACTGGTGTTCTCTTTCTGCCGTGGGGTTACGACTTCAGCATGTGGGTAAGTCATTTTCAAACACTTTTTATTAAAAATGTAATCTATTGTAATATCTATAAAGTTTAAATTTCAGTAGTAGCCATGCTACCGCGAGTAAAAATTTGCTCAATGCAACTAAATGTCATTTAATGAAATAATTAACTTTTTCTATCCAAGATCCGCCATCTTTATAACTGTCATCATACATTTTATGTATAACTAGTGGCCCGTGCCGGCTTCGCACGAATAGACATTTTTTTCTAACATTTTGTGGTAAATAAATATAGGGAGGGATATATATGAGAGAGAATGTGCCCGGTATAATGGCAATAGGCTCGCTCCCTATTACATTGGGACCAAAAATGCATCGGCGAAGTGTGGGCGCACTGCAGTGCACCTCTGCCTACCCCTTCTTGGAATACAGGCGTGATGATGTATTATATGCCATATTATTTTATTATGTATAGTATAGTATAGATGTGTATTTATTGAATTTGCCCTTGCTATTAATTACTCGACATTGCCATAAATACCGCTAATTACAGGTGCAGGTATTCCTCATCATTAAAATAGAATCCTTTCAATCATTTCGTAAATAAAATAAACTTTGTATGTGAGTCAATACAGTTTGTTTTGCTATGGCATAAAAATTGACGCGCAATGGTCGACGCCCCGATGTCTTCTTCATAGTTTATGTTTAAATTAATTAATTTGCTATATCTAATCATATTTGTTTAAATATATACAAAATTCTCAAATAAAGACCAGATCATTTAGAGCTCAAATATCTGCGTCGTACAAATACCTTTGCCTACCCCCTTTTGGAACGAAGTTCCTTACGGCAGGCTTGGAGGGAATAGGGATTTTGCTAGGCGACCGAACTGAAAAAAATGTGATAGTAAAACCGTAAGAAAAAATCCGTGGAAAAAAAACCGTTAAATGAGACGTCTCTTTATTTGTGTCGTTTGATGGATGGATGGATGGATGGATGGATGGATGGATGGATGGATGGATGGATGGATGGATGGATGGATGGATGGATGGATGGATGGATGGATGGATGGATGGATGGATGGATGGATGGATGGAACGAAGTCTGCGTGGACGAAGTCGCGGGTAGAAGCTGGTATTTTAAATGTCCTATCATATATGTCTACTTCGAAGGAACTTCGTTCCTACCTGGTGTCCCACGACACCATTTATTATTAAAGTTTTTGTCCACCTTTCAGGCGTCGACGGCGTTCTTCCTATTGACGGGTGTGCAAGGCACGGGTTTCTACAAGAAGCATGTTTTTGCGGGCTATACACTCGCCAATGTCTTCGAGTGGATTATCTACGCGACCGGCGTAGTCACCAACTTACCTGTAGCATTATATAATATACATCAGTAAGTATACAACTCATGGACTATAAAAAAAGGTCCGACTCAACCCCGCTCGCGTTCAAAGTGAAGCAACGTAATTTGCACACTGGGGCGTTGACGTTCGAGCTGCCTATATGATTTCGTAGTAGAATGAACTTTTTCTATGTATCAATACAGTTCGTTTTGGTATTGTGAGAGCTTAGACGCGCGGCTTTCCACGCCCCAGTGTGCTGGGGACTGTAAACCACAACATGAATAGTATGAATGTTAGTTATAGTCCATATTTCTATCAGTCACCGTGTATGTACCTATTTTTTTTAAATCCATAGATCATATAAACTACGCACCGGCAAAATGAGGTCGTTTTCCGAAGCGTTGCGACCTCTGTGGTCGTTTTTATCAGTGTTCCTGGTGTGTACAATATGGGTTCACAAATCCTCCGGGCTGCCGGACAGCGAGCCGAGAGCCATGTTCCTGTTGATTGGCACCTTGTTCAGCAACGTCGCCGTGAGTAACTTATACAGGGTGTTTCAGAAGTCCGAAATAATACGTTGACGTTTGCATCAGCATCGGGTATACAACTGAATGGTATAAAAATTTGGTCGGAATTCATTTATGTTAATTCAACTTTTTTTTCGTCGTCAATTTCTATAACTCGTAATATCTAGGAGCAGTGGTAGCCGAGTGGTCGAACGCACGCTTTGCAAATCAAAGTGTGCAGGTTCAAACCCCGGCTCGCACCTCTGGGATTTATGTGCGAATCTCATTTTCATCCGAGATTATCACTTGCTATGAAACGGTGAAGGAAAACATCGTGAGGAAACCTGCACCTCTGAGGGAACTGGTCTAGTTCTCGATAGATGTGTGAAGTCTGCCAACCTGCACTGGGCCAGCGTGGTGGACTATGGCCTGAAATCCTCCTCACATTGAGGGGAGGCCCGTGCCCAGCAGTGGGACGTTAAAAGGGCTGTAGTAGTAATATCTCGAGTCCTATGTAAAATTTGCATGTTCTGTTTTGTGAATATTGATAGCCGCCCTTCATAAATGTAGTTTACACTGCTGAATAGGGTTATTAAAAATTAAAAAATCATTAAATAAATAATAAAATTAAAAAATATATAAAAAAAATTATCAGCCCACTGAGTTTCTTGCCGGATCTTCTCAGTTGAGGTCGCGTTTCGATCCGGTGGTAGTATAGTAGTATATAAGATAAAAATTTAAACTTGACAATTTGTAAGTGCCCCCATAGGCCTATACAAAATAAATGATTTGACTTTGACTTTGACTTATGGATGTACCCGAAGGAATGAATGAATTAAAGATTTTATAGTTTTCCTTTCATTGAATTTACCAAGTTTGTTAGAGAGATTTCATCCTTATAATTGACCCTGACGATCGATGCAATAAAAGTACAGGGTGTAATTTTTACACATTTTAGTCAGTTCGATTCCCGGGTGTGGCAAGCGAATTTTCGAAAATCTTTGAATGCAGTTTTCTTTATTTTCAAAAATAAAATAATGTTTTCTTTGAGTACTATTTTCTATCTACAGTATTAAGAGTACTTTCCCTTCAGGTGGCATTACAAAATTCCACCCTGTATAGTCGACTTATTCCGATCTCTGGCTGATTAGGCTGAAGACTTGATCACTTACAGTAATATTTTGTTTTCAGTGTCGTCTAATAGTGAGTCAGATGAGCAACCAGCGCTGTGAGTTGGTGAACTGGGTGGTGTGGCCGCTGGCGGCGTGCGCGGCGGGCTCGCTGGCGCTGCCCGGCGCCGAACCCGCACTCTTCTACGGCGTCACCGCACTCACCGTCGCCGCGCACCTGCACTACGGGACCTGCGTGGTGAGCCCATTATTATTCGAATGTACCATACAGTGAGAGTGAGAGGAGAAGAACTCTTTATAATATTAGTATAGAAATACATTATCACGCCTTTATTCCTGAATGGGGTAGACAAAGGCTCGCTCCCTATTACATTGGCATCAAAAATATACACCGATTTATTTTTCCGAGTAAAGCCCTATTTACATTGCGACACTAGTGGCATAAAAGTAGTGTCGTGACATTAGTTTCATCAACAGTTTCACAATGCATGCATCGTTGAATGCATGGAACTTGACGTTTACATTGTGAAACTATTGATGAAACTAATGTCACGACACTACTTTTATGCCACTAGTGTCGTAATGTAATAATACATCATCACGCCTGTATTCCCCGAAGGGGTAGGCAGAGGTGCACTGCAGTGCGCCCACACTTCGCCGATGTATTTTGGTCCCAATGTAATAGGGGGCGAGCCTATTGCCATTATACCGGGCACACAGGTTTCCTCACGATGTTTTCCGTCACCGTTTCTTAGCAACTGATAATCTCAGATGAAAATGAGATTCGCACATGGAACCCAGAGGTGCGAGCCGGGGATAGAACCTGCGCACTTTGATTGCAAAGCGTGCGTTCGACCACTCGGCTACCACGTAATGTAAATTAGACTTAAAAGGAGAAACCCTACCGACACCGTCCTGCGTCAATTTTTTTGACGTTTATGTGACATCCGCCATTGTAGTTGTCGGATCAAGTAAGTAACTAAGCCTCACCGTCCAAGTCTCTGGCAAACTCAGTTGTTGGCAAAATCATCGACAAATTGACGATGGAAGCCAAACACTTTTAAAAAAGAAGAAGAAGGTGTAAAACAATATAAACAAACTGCGCATTTACCGAAGTTTTACAGTAAAAATTGTATTAAAACGTATACTACTACTACAGTCCTTTTAACGCCCAACTGCTGGGCACGGGCCTCCCCTCAATGCGAGGGGGATTCAGGCCATAGTCCACCACGCTGGCCCAGTGCGGGTTGGCAGACTTCCCACATCTATCGAGAACTAGTCAAGTTCCCCCAGACGTGCAGGTTTCCTCGCGATGTTTTCCTTCATAAAACGTATGTATTTTAATAAATACGCAGCTTTTATTTATCACAAAATGTTTAAATAAAGTGTCCACCCGTGCGAAGCCGGGACGGGCCGCTAGTTACTATAAAATGTAGAGTTATTTGTTTGTTTGTTTGAACAGGTGCGGCAGATGTGCGATCACTTCAGGATAAGCTGTTTTCATATTAAGCAGCGTACAGATTGACTGTTAGGTGACAATGCGTGTTAGATACATAACATAACATACATACACAGACACGGCGAGTACCCGCGCTAAGATTTAAGGCCGTTTTCACTAACGATTAGGGACGCCTTATTATAATTATTAAATATCAAGGCGCTTAGGCGCTAGGCTCTCGTTTAATATTTAGGCATTAAGCCTAAACAAAATATTTATCAATCAGATTTTTTTTTATTTTTTTTTATCGTCATTTTCTATAACTGGTAATATCTCGAGGCCTATGTAAAATTTGCATGTTATGTTCTGTGAGTATTAGTAGTTGGCCCTCATAAGTGTAATTTACACTTATAGAAATTGATGACGAAAAAAACATGCGAAAAAAACGTGCTAATTTCGATCTAATTTTTATACCATTCAGTTGGATACCCGATACTGATTCGAACGTCAAACTTCGGACTTCTGAAAAACCCCGTATAAACGAGAGTGAGAGCACGATTCGGTGCGACATAATCCGTGACATAAGTCTTGTCTTGGCGCATGTGATGGACTCGCTGTTGTAATTGGTACCAAGGTTTATTGTTCTCAACGGGATTAGGACTACAAAGTACGTAACATTTAGTTGTACTTCGATAAAAAAAAAATATACGGTCGAATTGAGAAACCTCCTCCGTTTTTCAAAAAGTATGTTATGTTATTTATGGTTTATATTATACTATAAAGATTGTACACATGCTATTTAGTATAGAATTAATAAATCAAAAATCTAATCTTCATCAACCATATTTTAAGATGATCTGTTCTTTTTGTTTATTTTTTTTTTTTCATTCCTAAAAAATATAATTTTGTCTATGATTTTCATTATTGTGTACGTCTTTATCGTGTTTTTTTCTTTAATGCACGCATTGTCTACATCTAATACGATTTTCAATTAATTTTGCCCAACTGCACCGGTAAACGGTGAGTAATGTGTTCACCAAAATAATCAGAAGTCCGAATCGATGTAAGCGAAAACAACTCAAGCGGTTGCAAAATGATCTTTATTTCAACGGAAATAAGAGTGTTCACGTTAATGCCGAAATTAGCACGACTTTGTAAATTCATTATAGCTCTTATTTCAATGCACATAGAGTCGATTATCCGTCTTGAATTGTTCTCGCGTCGGGCTCTTAGATTCGCAAATTGAGGAATGGACTTTCCCGCTAACAGTATTAACTGAGATTATTTTGCATAATAATATATTAGTTTTAAATTAGACAACAAAATCTCTTTACTAGATCTGTAGTTTCTTAATATCATTATGAATTACTAGCTTCTACCCGCGACTTCGTCTGCGGAGACTTCGATTAATTAATATCGTTCAAGAAAAAAAAAATATGGTAAAAGTAACTTTTTAAAAACATGTTGTTATTTAATAGCCCTTAAAAAAGTAAATAAACATTTTCTTTCATAGAATTACTTATAATAAGTATGTCAAGCAAGACCAGTTAGTACACAGGTAAATCTCGCGACAAGCTTTTATATCATTTAATAAATTGTGTAATACACGTACTAAATTGATTGGTTTGATTTAATTTAAACTATATTTTCTTCATTTTAGGGCAATTAAATAAAAGCAAGATTTACACGCTTTGCTTAGTTTGAGATCGTAAAATCAAAATATTTTTTTTTATTCGTGTAGGCCAAAAGCTCTTACAAATTGCCAGATTCTACCACCGGTTCGGAATGCTGCTTCCACTGAGAAGAGCCGGTAAGAAACTCAATGGTTACTCTTTTCAAAATGATAAATAGTAAGGATTATGGGTAATACATTCTCAGGAGCAGCAACACCATGAGAGCAGGAAGCACCTTTGTCTCAATACCAATACAATACGATGAGTATGTGTTCTCTGGCGATATTTATTTATATGCTTTATAATGTCATTGTAAACAGTTTGTAGATCATATTGAAATGTTTATTGTGGAGCTTTGAGTTTTAGAAGTAAGTGTTGATATTTAAGTATTTAAGTCAGTCTGTAGTCCATTCAGTGTCGTGAAGAGCCTTTTCTGCGCCCTGTGAGAGCTTCTATAACTGCTCCCTTGTTTTAGATTATTTTTTTTAATATTAGGGGCGCAGCGGGATCTTATCAGGAGCAAACCGAAAAAATAATAGTCTTGCCTGGTCTGGCCATTCTTGCGCCCCCAGAGTCTACGCCCTGTGCCTGGGCACCGGTGGCACCGCCATATTTACGGCACTGAGTCCATTCCTCTATTTGATACTATCATTTGGAATTTTATAGATTTTTTCTGTCGATGTTGATAGAATGCCTTTACAAAGTAAATTAATATTTTTTTATAATTGCATTGTATAATGGATTATAATTAACTATAAATAGTTTTAAGTTTAATACTAATTTTAATAATTTGACCAAAATTTAATCGCTTAATGTAAGTTGTTGTTTTAAATAGTTCGTCAACTTATGCCTAAATATGAGACAAATGCAGTGTTTCAATATTTAAACATCACCTAGTGTTTGGGAAAACTGGTATTTAATTCATTATTTAAATATGCTTGATTTAGGCCTTCCGCCGCATACTGGGGTAATTTTGGCAAGACCCAGGACCGTCTTAAGCATATTCGGCGCCGGGGTGCGCAAGTCAATCTGCAAGTAATGCAAAGTAATGTATTGACACATAGAAAAAGTTCATTTTATAACGTAATGACACTGACAGCAACCCCCTTGAACCCCCGGGTGAAGACGGCCCTGCCAATAACAAATAGTAATCTATTGACACATAGAAAAGATTAATTCTACAACGTAATGACACTGACACTGCGAGCAAAATTTGACGCGGGGGCGTAGCTTTCACCGCAGAAATTAAATCTTTATTCATGTGAATATAGAGTCCGTTTTGGCATTGGAAAAATTTTGAAGCGTGATGGGTGACGCAGTTGAGGGGGGACTTAAACCAAGCATATTTAAATAGTGATTTCAATACCAGTTTTCACCAATACTAAGTGATGCGTAAGTAACACTGCAACTGTCTCATATGTCATCACGTTTAGGCGTCTACTGTCGGCATAAGTGGTAACTTATGGGCATAACTGGCGCCATGGTAATACTACTTACTAGGGCGCCCCGTCAAACCACTAGACTATTGAAGCTATTGATAATAAATATAATAACTGCAGCCCTTTTTAATGTTCCACTGCTGGGCACGGGCCTCCCCTCAATGCGAGGGGGATTCAGGCCATAGTCCACCACGCTGGCCCAGTGCGGGTTGGCAGACTTCACACATTTATCGAGAACTAGTCAAGTTCCCTCAGACGTGCAGGTTTCCTCACGATGTTTTCCTTCACCGTTTCATAGCAAGTGGTAATCTCGGATGTAAATGAGATTCGCACATGAAACCCAGAGGTGCGAGCCGGGGTTTGAACCTGCACACTTTGATTTGCAAGGCGTGCGTTCGACCACTCGGCTACCACTGCTATCAGCTATTGATGTGGGTCCCTATTTCCAAGTTCTTTTTATCATGAACTTAAAAATATTTAAGACAACATCTTAACTTAGTCTTAAGTGAAACCAATGAGATTGTAAGTAAAAAATAATAACTAATTTTTTTTTATAATTAATGCACTCCCTATTATAACCATTTCACTTTATAATCTTTTTATATTATATACAGGGTGTTATAATAATTGTAATCGTGAAGTCATGTTCCAATTTTGATCAAATTAATTATACCTACCTATTCATTTGTATACCTCATACTTGAAATAAATGTTAGAATTATATTTCGGACTTCGGATACACCCTGTATAAATAAGTAAATGTTAATAAGTTTTTGTTGGTGTAATTTTTAATCATGGAGAGTTTCGTCTATTTTGACCGACTTTATAATCATATTACTCAGATTGTTTAATGTCAAATGATGACGCTGGGGCGTCAAAAGCTGGGCGTCAATATATGCTAATAACAAAATGAACTGTATTGACTCTTAAAAAAACTTATTTTTTTACGAAATGAGTGAAATGATGATATTTTGATGGAACAAGATGAGGAATGCCTGCACCTGTGATTAGCGGTATTTATGGCAATGTCGAGTAATTATAGCAAGGACAAATTCAATAAATACACATTATAAATAAAAATGGATGATGACAGTGATAAAGATGGCGAATGAATCCATACAAAATGACACTGACAGCGCGAGCGAATTTTGACGCGTCGCGAACACAGCCATAGAGTATCTAGAGTACCCATAATGACTCCACTCTTCGTATAGCTCTGGGGCGATTACTCATTAACTAAGTATATGGAAAAACAAAGATGGCGGAGTCAATTAAACCAGAAAAAAATTATATCATGCTGCATATTCTGAGTGTGTAATCATTGGTAACATGTATGCATACCGCAGCGCGGGCTTGAAATGCCATCTCCGTTATAATATCTCCATGGTTATGGCGTATAAAACAGAAAATCTATCTTTACGTATGTTGACATAGAGTTTGTTTTGATATTAACAAACATCTAGGCCCAGATAAATAAACGTTACTTAGCACGATCTAAGCCAAAGTACTGACTAAGTTCACGAAATTCCATTAAATAGACGTGACTTTCAGTTGTCAGTTTTGTAAAAAGTCGAACTCGGCTAAGCCAAGTATTAGTCAAGATTTTTGATGACTTAGCATGGTCTAAGCAACAATTTCACTACATAAAATGATTTTTGAACTGTCGTATTGTACCCGTCACTTTCCCGATCTCTGAACGCTTCTTTTTAGGCAAATGTATTACTTTCGATTTTGACTTAGCTCCTGCTCGGCTAGGCAATGTTTATAGTTACGTCTATTTTAGTACATAACAGGTGCTTGGCTTAGACACGTCAAAGTAATACTTCGCCAAGTCGTACTTTAGACCAATGCTTAGCAACGACTATTTATCTGGGCCCTAGACGCGCGGCTTATGGCACCCCAGTGTGCTGTGGCTGTTATGTAACTAGATGCAAAATTGTTTTAAGCTAATATAACCTCTAGTCCATGGGAATAAAGGTGAAAGTAGATATGACCCAATTCTCTTAACGCGACGCCTATTTTAGCTCTTATTCCCGTGAAGTTAAGGTTTCTATTGGCTTTCACTATTTAGCGTCGATTAATATTACATTATTATTAAATTTGATTTAACGATTACCGATAATGAATCTTATTATTATCACAATAAAATCAAAAGTGCCTCGCAGTAGTGAAGAGTATTTTCTCACGGACATTATAGCGATAATATTTAACTTACAATTAATAATTACTTGCCTTGTAAACGCACGCATTTAAAAAATAACTGTGTAGGTATGCTGTTTTAATACCTATTTATATTTTGTATATTTTATTATATACAGACGGCAGGAATCGTACATCATCACGCCTGTATTCCCCGAAGGGGTAGGCAGAGGTGCACTGCAGTGCGCCCACACTTCGCCGATGTATTTTGGTCCCAAAGTAATAGGGGGCGAGCCTATTGCCATTATACCGGGCACACAGGTTTCCTCACGATGTTTTCCGTCACCGTTTCTTAGCAAGTGATAATCTCAGATGAAAATGAGATTCGCACATGGAACCCAGAGGTGCGAGCCGGGGATAGAACCTGCGCACTTTGATTGCAAAGCGTGCGTTCGACCACTCGGCTACCACTGCTTTTGTACGCACTTGCACTTGTTGCACTGGAATCGTGACCGTACCAAAAACGCCGGACCAATGACAAAAGAATATAATAGACATTGATAATAGTCCCAAGCAAAAATGGCGCGGATAATGAAAATCAAGAGCAAAATTGTTTTATTCGTGTAGGCCAAAAAGGATTTACATATAATTTGATTGTACCACCACCGGTTCGGTAAGAGAGCCGGTAAGATACCCAATAGTTACTATTTTCAAAATACATAATAAAAATACCTACAAGTTTGTGAGTAATCTAGATTTTTGCTTGGGACCATTTTACTTGTCCTCTACAGTGTGTTTCAGAACTCCGAAATAATACTTTGACGTCGTTTGCATCAGTATCGTTTAGACAACTGAATGGTATAAAAAAAATACGAAATTCGACGATGTTTTTCCAACTTTTGTTCGACGTCAATTTTATATAAATCGTAATATCTCGAGTCCTGTGTAAAATTGAATGCTCTGTTTTTTTTTTTAATATTTGAAATCGCTCTCATAAGTGTGGTGTACACGTGGACACTGCTGAATAGTGTTATGGATGTACCCAATGGCCAGAACACGATATCTATGACAAATATTCAAAGGTCCATAACTCAGAAACTATGATAGGTAGGTATAATCTGTCTTCATTATGCATCAACAAATAAGCTACCATAAATGTACCCAAAATATTATTTCGGACTTCTGATACACCCTGTATATCGAAGGGATAATTAAATTGTTATCTATTTAACTATGTCTACGAAAGAATGAAAAATGTTTATAATAACTAATGTCTGACAGAACGTACGGCTTCGGCCAAATCTTCGGCTAACGCAGTCGATGGTTGTGTGGTTAGGCCCCCGAATATCGTGAAGGAGGGTCACGTTTCATTTTTGACGTCCGTACATCGTTAAACGTACAACGAGCGAGTCCAACGAACTGTTCAAAATTCATTCCGATTTTTTAGATATTAAATTATTATTATTCCAAACTCGGTTCGTTGTATTGCTCGTGTATTACCCCCATTATGTATGTACAAACCAACAGGGCCGTCTTAAGCGTATTCGGCGCCGGGGTGCGTATGTACCTACCCCCCAAATCCCCCCCGCCCCCCGCCACTCATATAAAAAAAATATCAAAAATAGACTTATCGGGCTTAAGAATTGTAATTCTTAAGCCCGATATAAATAATACGTTATTTTTTTGTCTCAGTGTAGAAGGTACCTGCCTATCGAAATGTATGGAGGTCGGCTTAGGCCCCCTACGACTTTGCGCCCGAGTGGGGGACTCGGGCGCAAAGTCGCACCCCTTGAGCCACCGGCTAAAGACGGCCATGCAAACCATTTACAATGGTTTTTTTTCGATACAAACAAGTTCTGAAATGCCATTGAAAATGGTTCTTGATTTTTTTTTAGATTTGTGATTTTTTAATGTCATAGACAATGATGGCGATTCTATTAGCACCGTACGCGTACTAAACAAGACTTAACTAAGCGTATGGCAGTTATGTACGCAGCAAGATGGCAATATTTTTATTAGTATGTCTGGTTTGGTGACAACAGAATCGGCACCAATAAGATTGTCTATTTGCATAACATGACGTTTGTACGACGGCAGAAAGCGGTAAATGTCGTATCTCGAAATATCCAATTTTACACCAGTGGGGTTAGCATGCATGTCAAGACAAGACCTTTGTCACGGAGTTGCTCACTCTCTCTCTGTCTAATTTCAAACGAAAGAAAGAGACAACATCAAGATATTCCGTGACATACGTCTAGTACAGAGCCGAAAAACTATTTCAAAAATTCATAAATACTTAATAAAACTACATAAAAATCAATGCTGTATCTTTTTTTCGTCAGAGCCATTCGACTCGGTATTTTTTTTTTCTAATCTATTCCACATTAATAAGTAATTTATAACAATTTTTGAGATACGCCATCGCCGCTTTATGCCGTCGATAGAGTAAATACGTAATCAATTATACAAGGAACGTGTTCTTCCCTAAATAGCCTTTATATAATAGATGCTTATATACACAGTCGCACTGCCATCGCTTCTTCACTGTTTAATATCAAATTAAACTAATTAGATGGTATAATATGTGTTTTATTCGTAAACTACCTCGTGTTAGGGTCCCTAAATTCCTACCCTAATTATTGACCCCAAATTAAAGTAGCTTTTGTTAATTCATATAAAATAAGCTTTTGGCCGGTGAAAGTAACGTCAAAATCGGTCTAGCCATTTGGGAGATAACCTGGGATATATAAACTTTTTATTCTGAAAACACCGCGAGTTCTTCGGGTTTCATGTGCGAATGCAGTTTTCAATCATTTTATTTTATTTTTATTTATTTGGTTCACCAACAACTGTTTACACCATATAAAACAATAATTAAATAAAATTAGACTTGCACAAGTGCAACAGTAACTTAAAGAAAATTTTAAAGTAATAGGTGGTAAAAATAATGATTGATTAAGTCCCGCTGAACGGTGAAACGTGCACGTTTGTAGAAAGACGCCAGCGAAAAGGAGTTTACCAACCCACACAAGGTCAGCGTGGTGGACTATAGCCCAAATCTCAAATTTTACCATCATATACATTTTTTTTTTCTCGACTCCTTTTCTCTTTTTGCATTTATCTACGTCTTTAATTTCTTGCACCCTTTGTTTGTTTTTTCCTCTCTACATTACTCTAAGGTTGACTGGTAGAAAATGTCTGAGGCATTAAGCTTACCTTTGTACATTTCTTTACTCGTGTAGAATTGTGCAATAAATAAATAAATGTGCCCGGTATAGGTAATAGGCTCGCCCCTATTACATTGGGACAAAAAATACATCGGTGAAGTGTTACTGCTTTGCACCTCTGACTACCCCTTCGGAGAATACAGGCGTGAAGATGTATGTATGACAACCCACTTGATCAATAAAATGTATTGGTAAGTAACTTCGATAATCAGGATTTGCCCTCACAAAATAGGTAGTTGAGGAAAATGCTTATTATAACTAATGATTTAATTTGTAAATGAGTTTAATAACTATACAATTATCCAACATAAATGCTTCTTTATTTGTATGCTACAGAAATATCAATTTTTAACCCATATCTTAAATGTTACATACCGTCAATAATAGATGCACAAATATAAGTACCTACATAGAACCTGCAAATTTATTGCAATTTCAATCTGTTTACAAACCACCTGCAATAGATTTTTAGGTCAAATTATATTTCGAATTAGAGATGATGTCGATCTTGCAAGAATTGCCCCCTCCGTCGATACCTGTTATTCATTACATTTAACTATATAAAATTCGTGAAAAAAAAAAATACTTGAAATATGTTGTCGTTGTCACATATTATTTATAAAGCACAGAAAAAAAAAGTGTATTTTAATTTTTAATCCAAAAAGATTATTTTAAGTTTTTCTTTCTTATCTAGAATTCCGTTTTTAGATTTCAAATAATGGAAAGCACTGATACACTGGGGTATCAAGACTCAGGACATGTGCTGCAAATATTTTACTAATACAAAACAAGCTGTATTAACACACAGAAAAAGCTCATTCTTCAACAAAATCATTGACATTGCATCAATGATATTCTAGTAAACAGATATGTTATGAGCGCGCACTAGTGAAGACTCGAATACATCCTAATTAGGACGTATATTTGATACCTTTTTTTTTTTTGAAAGGACTTACACTGTTGGCCGTGAGGTGGCCTTTACAGCTTTACCGGAGGAGTGGCGAGCGCAGCGTGCACTCCAACCAAGGCCTTAAGGGCGGGAAAGGGTGGCAACTAGCTCAAGGGCGCCACAGAGGGCACGACCTCGGCTTGGGCAGTTACCGTGAGGGGAGAGGTAGTGACTGCGCTCCTAGGTGCAAAGATGCACCTACGAGCGGAAGAGGGGGTTCCTCGACCTCGCCGGCGAGATCGGTGTCTGTTTGAGGCTGGTGTAGGTGTGTTGGTGGCCCTCTCAACGCCCGGGTCGAGGAGGGGGGTATATTTGATACCAACATGCGGATTGGTTGTCAGATGAATGTTACATCACATACAAGTGCAAGTGACAACACTAGCTTTTTAGGGTTCCGTACCCAAAGGGTAAAACGGGACGGGTATTGCTGGGACTTCGCTGTCCGTCCGTCCGTCCGTCCGTCTGTCACCAGGCTGTATCTCATGAACCGTGATATTTAGAGAGTTGAAATTTTCACAGATGATGTATTTCGGTTGCCGCTATAACAACAAATACTAAAAAACGGAATAAAATAAATATTTAAGGGGGCTTCCGTACAACAAACATGATTTTTTTGCTGTTTTAATAGATAATGGTACGGAACCCTTTGTGCGCGAGTCCGACTCGCACTTGGCCGGTTTTTTCTCGTTGGTTTTATCAAGCCATCTCTTTTGCATATTTCTATGTGTTGTGAATTGTACAAACAATTAAAAGTGTGCTGCAGCTGTTTTTTGCGTGTATAACATAACTGTTTACTAGAATATTATTGCATTGCATGCAAATTTTAGTGGATGGCCACAGAAACCATAGAAATTCAATCTTTATGTATACTGGCACAGAGTTTGTTATAGTATTAGCAAATATCAAGAGTAGCCACAGCACGTTACAGTTCTCTGATATTGTTCAATTATTACGAACAGCACTAAAATATTGTGCCTTTATTTTTTCTCTATCTTCAACCTCTGGGAGGTAAGGGAGTTGTCCTTTGGCTTTTCTCTCTCTGTATACTTTACCCTGAAATTAAAAAAAAAAAATAAGCTGTCGGAAAACTTTGACAATTGTTTACATTATACTAAATTTTAAAAAATACGTCAAATTGAGAAACTCCTACGTTTTTTCGTTGGTTAAATAAAAATGAGATTTATTTGCCATCTTTTTCACATTCATAAACATATTTACATTTAAATGTGTATTGAATTTAACTATTTAAATACACAGGTACATATCGTTTCAGTGTCTACTTTAGAACTGCTTATAATAATAATGATAAGATAATAAGATGTTAGTAAAGTATTTCTAATCTTATTCAATTTAAATTTCATTATTTAATTCATTTTAGACGTGGGTCGTTACGTCATTTTCACGAAACGCCACGAAACCAGTTACTTGGTCGGCGTCACCTGTTTCAAAACAGGTGATTTTTGTAACAAGTTATTTTGTAACAGTTTGCATAAATAACTCCACCAACTATACAGTTACACACGGAACGAAAATAATTTAAATCACTATCTAAGTGTTTTTAGCTATACAGTTAATCAATCAATTAACGTCCCTGCATACTTTATTCAGGCTTAGGACTGACTGCATGAAATGTATTTATGATTGATTAGTGTTTTCTATGAAACTATGACTTTAATAAAATTATTAATGCAGGCTTATTTAAAAGTCAATTTGATCGTATATACAATGATGATTGATATTTACATTATTTACATAACAACCATTTTTCAACAACATTATTTTTGAGTTAGGTCTCTATACTTTTAAAGGTGCGAAATATGTAAACAAATTCAAAGTGACGCTCACTCGCTTCCTGCCTTGCAAGCCGTTGAAATTATCTACAAACAAACAGAGATCACTCTATTTTATTATCTATGTCTATAGATGAAGTATGAAAATTAAACTTATTGACTGTTACGCTGTTTCGTTTTCTGTTGTATACCAGTACCACGGCACATGTGCGTTCGGATTACTTCGGTTTTATTCGTGTCACCCGTTCTCGCTTACTCAGCCGGCTGGTAGGCGCGATGCGAAAGAAATGTAACGCGCCCCACCGAACCGAACCGAGACACCGACCTACTGACGAGCGACGGCGACGTGACGTTTCTCGCTCACAGTTAACAGAAATAACGCGTTACAGAAATCACTACTTGTGATTTGACTTGAAACAAGTGACTCGGTTACATGCCGCGAAGCTAGTTAATGTAACCAGTGACATGAAATAACGCCCACGTCTAATTCATTTTGTAAAAAAAAAAATTCAAACTCAATGGAATAAAGTGAGAAATGGCTTCAGTCATTAGCAGACTAGCTAATGGCAGGCAGCAATAAAAACTAACACATAAATAAAAATGGGCAATGAGGGTGAAAAAGATGGTAATAGATACCCTGTTTGCAATTGGGAATAATTTAAACAGATTTACGTACTTTTAAGTTCAAAACATGTTAAATGATACAATAACCTTATGTTTTGAAGGACGTTAAGCAAATTAAGGTGCCCTTGAAGATTCAATGAAAATTAAAATACTTAGTTTTAGCTTACCCAAAACTTTTTGCATGTATTGTAATTCTCGAAATAGGATTCACATTTCTCCTGGTCAAAGCCATTCTTGTTTAAACATTGATACGATAGTTCTTGTTCCTGAAATATAAATATTTTGTTACATAATTTACAAAAATCTGCAGAAACTATAAAATAACTTTCTGTGGAAAAATTATTAGGAATACTTACCTGGAGGCATGGATTTAGACGTTCTGAGTCTTTGTTTACTGATTTAGTCATTGTTAGCTAAATTTATGTTAACAAATCAATTTTTTTTGGATTATTTATCTATGTTTTATGGATATATTTGTTTTAGTACTATTTTTTTAAAATTTGGCATCTGACTGACTAGTGATGTACGGAATTATTTACCGCGTTGTTGATACTGATACCTAGAACGTAGTGTTATATTCTCTTTGCTGATACCAAACTGATAAATAACAATTGTGTTTTAACAATATTACAATGCCCGAGGCAATATCTATTTATTTATTTATTTATTTCAGTCACATTAATAAAATAAATAGAATTTATTTGTGTCAAGTCCTAACCCATTTTTTATGTTTTATTTATTTCTAATATTTTAACTAATATCTTAAAGTCAAATTATAAAATACGTTGTCAAATTATAATAACTTAGTGACAGAAATTAGTAATTCCGATAATATTACTTTTACAGTGTTATTTTTCTGAATATAACTTTATTAGTTTCATACGTTTTTAATAATAATTAAAATTGATTACTTATATATACCATATATATTTATCTATGCTAATATTATAAGGCTGAAGAGTTTGTTTGTTTTTTTGATCGCATTAAGCTCTGGAACTACCAGTTTCAGTAAAAAAAAATGCACTGTATAGCTTATGTGAGGAGATATATATATGACATTATGCTACGACAAAGTAACCATAAGCGCGAGCGAAACCGCGAGCACAGCTAGTACATTATCTAATTACAATTTTATGAACACACTTTAAATTAATGTAGTGATTAAATATAATAAAATAAGACGCAGAAAGACATTTGGGATTATTGAGTATTCTGCCAGTAACAAGTAATTTATAGCAATAAATAAACGTTATACTTAGGGTTGCCAACCGTACTATAAAATATAGTATTGTACTATATTTTAGCCCTGCGTACTATATACTGTTGAAAAAATATATAGTACGCAAAAGTACTATATTTTTGTGCCTTGCATGGAGATTTGCGCGTATACTATAGCGTGTTTCGGAACGGAACGATAACTACACGAAACTGTCACTGTCAAGTGAAAGACGTTTTCACAAACAAAAGTACCTACTGGTCTTCTTTACGTACCGCGGTACCGCTTAAAAAGGTGCCGTATTGTTTAGACTTTTTTTTGGACTGACTGACACTGTTTTGTAGGATTTTTGTGAATGTACTATATTTTTGAGCAATGTACTATATATTTTACGACTCTGGCCGGAAAATACTATATTTTCGAAAAAAAATATTTGGCAACCCTAGTTATACTACAAAAACCAATAATTAAACGTTTTAATGACACATTGGTAATGTAATAAATGTGGTACGTATGGCGGATGTGCTGATGATATCATTAAATCAATCAAGTTCGTACATCACTACATTTGAAATATAATAGACATCAAGGTGGTGACAGATTTCAACAGTATAGCCGCCATTAAACGCATTTTTATTATTTAATATTTATAAAAAAAAACGCATAGGTACTTGCCTATATACTAATATTTTTTGTTAATTGAAAAAAAAATCAATAAAATGAGTTGCATCATGAAATATTAGTAAGGTTTTCTCAAATTAGAACATACATATTATTTATCAGTAACCGGCTAAAATAAATATCTGCTTGAAATGGAACGTTTTATAACAGGCGTCAATTGTTCTCTATGAGTGAAAATATTGACCAATCAAATTAATTTATTTGCAGAAAAAAATATAGCGTATCTCCCCTTATTGGTGATTAAAACGTCAAGAATTAGTAATGCATGAAATATGTTGTAAACGCGACCAGACCAATTAAAATTACGACGCGAGTGGAATGGATACCGTCGTATAATTTTTTAATAAAACTTTTGATATTTTACAATGTTGTGTTTGAAATTAAGTGCCTAAATGTTTTGAGAATTGTTTTTATAGTGTTAGTGCTTTATAATAAATGCTTTTGAAATGTCGAAGAACAAAATTGCGGCGCGTATCGACACTCAAAATGTGGAAGTCAAAACTAAGGCAAGTGGGATGGAATTTCTAATTTCTTTACCATAGTTGGGGAGTCATATTAACTACAGCACACATTTAATGTTGGCACGATCTTGTCAGTAATATTTTGTTATCAGATGTTATTGTTAGCTGTAGGAATATGGTTCAAATGCGAATCCTCATTAGCACCATATTATATGAAAAAATTTCAATGTACATTCTAATATTGATGACAATATTTTATGCATCTTATCATATCACAAATCCTTTTATTCCTGTTTTTTTTTTTATTAAAAAAAATTTGGTACTTTGTCAAATTTATTTACTTAACATAATAGTCACGGTGAACTAGATTGTGGGCTTTCTCGTTTGTTATATACCTAACATCCGTTTTTGTGCAAGGAATTTGAAATAACAATAATAATTGTGAGTTGTATTGACCACATTTAAAAGGTTACCAATGAATGACTAATACTCACATGTTATTGTCTTAATAGTTACTCATAAAACTAAGTAAATAAAAAAAACAGTAATTGGTGAATAAGGACCGCCTTGAACGTAAGTAGTGCAAGTTTGAATCCCGGGCACTCACCTCTGAGATTTTCATGTTTGAATGTTACTTGCTGAACGGTGTAAGGAAACCTGCACGTCTATAGGAAGGCATGTGAAGTTCACCAACCTGAGTCAGCGTGGTAGATTATGGTCCAAATCTCCCATGTATTGAGGGGAATGTGACTGGTATAATGGCAATAGGCTCGCACCCTATTTACATTACATTGGGACCAAACTACATTGGTGAAGCGCAGTTCACCTCTGCCAACCACTCTGGGAATACAGCTGTAATGATGATGTATAAAGATTAATATCAATATGAAATAGTATTATTTATTTATTGTTAGGAAGATTTACAGACAAATAGTATTAATATATTAAGACAAGTAAGTAGTCCTGTGCTATTAACAAATCTTCACAGATTAAATATTAAAAATTTTAGCTAAAAAAGTAATAGACAGTAATTATATATATAAAACTAACTACAGCCCTTTTTAACGTCCCACTGCTGGGCACGGGCCTCCCCTCAATGCGAGGGGGATTCAGGCCTTTGTCCACCACGCTGGCCCAGTGCGGGTTGGCTTCACACATCGAGAACTAGTCAAGTTCCCTCAAATGTGCAGGTTTCCTCACGATGTTTTCCTTCACCGTTTCATAGCAAGTGGTAATCTCGGATGTAAATGAGATTCGAAACATTAAACCCAGAGGTGCGAGCCGGGGTTCGAACCTGCACACTTTGATTTGCAAGGCGTGCGTTCGACCACTCGGCTACCACTGCTTCTATTACTACTGCCATTATATATATATCAATTATAATATCTAAACAAATTCATCTCTTGCAGTTTGATGCCGAGTTTCGTCGGTTCTCCCTCAATCGCACAGAGAAGCTTAAATATGAAGATTTTAAGGCCCTCATTGAGAAGTTGCACCGACTGCACGATGTGGCCTTCCTCATCTCGTACACAGACCCACGGGATGGAGACCTGCTGCCCATCAACAACGATGATAACTTGGCGAGAGCACTGCTCACAGCGAGACCTTTGCTCAGGGTCATCATACAGAGGAAAGGTAAGGCTTATAAATAACTAGCCAACCCGGCGAACTTCGTACTGCCTCAGATTTAGTGACATACGAAAGCAGCGCCACCAAAAATTATCAGTGTTTCTCTACTATATTATGCATGTATTATACATATAAACCTTCCACTTCAATCACTCTATCGATGAAAACAACCGCATCGAAATCTGTTGCGTAGTTTTAAAGATACAAGCGTACATAGGGACAGCGGGAAGCGACTTTGTTTTATACTATGTATTGATTAATATCACCAGACAACTTACTAGCTTGTACTATGGGTGCCATACAATTGACTGGGGGTGATCCCAGTTGCACCCAGACTGGGGTACATTTTGAAAAGGCAATTATATATACAATTTACGAAATTTGCCACTGGTGTATAAAATTTCTGATGTAAAAGCCACACGACCGCGCATCTCAATACACTCGAGTCTTTGATGATATTTCATTGTAAAATGAGCTTTGTAAACGTGTGAATACAGTACATTTTAGTGTTGGGCATTGAGTTTTAACTTCCATTCATAGCCAACAATGTCACGCAGTGCCATCACACCTCACCCATTGTACTGATAAAGGAACCCACCTGATTACCATAGAATGCAGTCCCACGGTGCTCGCCAGCGGTCTTTATGTCAAGGGCATAAGGTCCATTATTCTATATATTGTTTGATTGTAATGATATTTTTTTGGGATGCGATAATGACGCATAAAAAATGGAATATGATTAGTTTTATGTATGGTCTTGAAACCTTTAAACTCTTGTGTCTTGCTATTGGGTAGGCAGGGGTACACGTCTAAGCACACATATTTCGGATGACTTGGTCTAGTTGTTTGAGCGTAAGTCGCTCGGCTTACTGTCCGGGTGGATGCAAGTTCGATTCCAGTCTGTAATAATTTTTGGAAAGGGTATTTTAATGTTTTCTGTCTGACAACACCTTTGCCATTTGTACTAAGCAATGCCTGTGCGTTGCTTAGTTTAGGTCCATACGATAAGTGTGTGTTGTCTGGCGATTTAGACATGCCATTAGTTATCTCTTGCTGTATATCGAGGGGTGAAAGTCTGTTTGACTAAAGCGACACTTTTGGGCGATATTGACTTATATACATAACTAGCTGACCAGGCGAACTTCTTACCGCCATAGAATGAGTGACATACGAAAGCAGCGCCACCTACCGGGTCCAATTGTGAATCTAAACCATCCAGGGTGCCACCCAAACGCAAACAAAAAAAAACATTCAAAAGTGGCTTTGATTTTTATATTTGATGATTTGAAATTAGCTAATTTTTCTGCGTCTGCGTGTGAGTATGCTGTCCAGGCCCTTATGTAGCGTGATCGCGTAGACATAAGCTTTATCTATTTCAACTGTCAGATTAGTCGCGAAAATTACGTCACACCGATCCGTGTCCAGTACAAAACGCTCGAAGTGACGTCATTTTCTCGACAAATCTGACAGTTGAAAGAGATAAAATTTATGTATACCCGGTCATGCTAAGGGTGCTGCAAAGTTAAGAAAATGTCGCTTAGGTCGAATAGCCTTTCACCCCTGGATATAATATCAAAATAGAACTGTTAATGAGGTGGTGTCATTATAACCACGTTGAAAACGTTAGTATAATTTTGTTAGTATAATGTTCGGAGTCAGTTAGGCCCCGTCACGCGACGCCGAACTGTGTTCTCGTTAGATTGTACTCGCTGTACCGTGTCACCTCGTGTGTGATTCTAAATAATACAAAAAAACCGGCCAAGTGCGAGTTGGACTCGCGCACAAAGGGTTCCGTATTATCTATAAAAACGGCAAAAAAATCACGTTCGTTGTATGGGAGCCCCCGTAAATATTTATTATATTCTGTGTTTTAGTATTTGTTGTTATAGCGGCAACAGAAGTACATCATCTGCAAAAATTTCAACTATCTAACTATCACGGTTCATGAGATACAGTCTGGTGACAGACGGACGGACGGACGGACAGCGAAGTCTCAGTAGTAGGGTTCCCGTTTTACCCTTTGGGTACGGAACTCTAAAGAATATACCTGTATTCCCTGAAGAGGGAGGCAGAGGTGCACTGCAGTGCGCCCACACTTCGCCGATGTATTTTGGTCCCAATGTAATAGGGGGCGCGCCTATTGCCATTACACTGGGCACATTCTCCCTCAATACGAGGGAGATTTTTGGGCCATAGTCCACCACTCTGGCCGAGTGCGAGTTGGTGAACTTCACACGCCTTTCTATAGACGTGCAGCTTTCCTCACGATGTTTTCCTTCACCGTTTCTTAGCAAGTGATAATCTCGGATGAAAATGAGATAAGCACATGAAAACCAGCGGTGCGAGCCGGGGTTTGAACCTGCGCACTTATATTGCAAAGCGTGCGTTCGACCACTCGGCTGCCAGTGCTACTTATTGTTATTGTTACTCTAAATTGAACTATATTAACACTACTGCAACTGTGGATTGCTTAAAGCCAGCACTCTGAGGCGTTAAGATTCGCAAGTTAATTCTTTTGCCAGTACCAAAAGGAACTCTGTATGAATATGAATAAAGATTGAATTTCTGTGCTAAAAGCCAAGCCTCCACCGACGCGTCAAAATTCGCTAGTGCTGTCAGTGTAATTTAAAAACGAACCTTATTAACACATAGAAAAAGTTACATACAGCTTAAGGGAGGGAACCCCCGCCGTGAACGAAAGGGGTGCAAGTTCAAATCCCGGGACCGCACCTCTCATATAATTTTCATGTGCGAATGTCATTTTCAACAATGATTACCACTTGCTGAACGGTGAAGGAAAACATCGTGAGTAACACCTCCACGTGTATAGAAAGGTGTATAAAGTTCACCAACCGGCACTAGGCCAGCGTGGTGGACTATTGCCCAAATCTCCCTCGAATTGAGGGGGAATGTGCCGCCCGGTATAATGGCAATAGGCTCGCCCCCTATTACATTCGGACCAAAATACATCGGCGATGTGTGGGCGCACTACAGTGCACCTCTGCCTACCCCTTCGGGGAATACAGGCGTGATGATGTATATAAAAGCCACGCCTCCGCGCGTCAGAATTCACTCGCGCTGCCAGTGTACTTTCGTTGTAGAATGAACTTTTTGTGGCAAAAAAAAATTACGCTCCAGTGTGCCGGAGGCCTTATGCATATTGACGGAGAGTCCGTTTTGGTATGGCAAAAGTCCGACATGCGATTTTGGACGCCCCAGTGTGCGGGGTGCTTAAAACAGTATGTAGGTATCATCTCGTCACTTCCTGTCGCCGGCTTCGATGTTATATGGTTACCCGTGACCGTGTCAAGAGCTTTGTAATAAATATAATGCGAGATCACACGGTTTTGAATGGCTGGAAGTTGTAAGCGGATAGCGATTACAGACTCTTTTCAGTGTTCTGGGGTCCAATTCTCGTGTGATCGACATTATCTCCAATTTGACTTATGTCGAAACAAAACGAAAAATACAGGCAAATTTTTAGTCAAGTTTGAAATCCCATGGAGCTGTAAAAAAAATGTTAAACTTCTTAGTCAATGCATTCAAAATATGCGGTCGTTTATGCCGATATTTTGATACTCGCAAGGAAGTTTGAACCTTTAGGATACTTTCCGTTGACTTAGATGCGTTAAATTTGGTAAGAAGCAAAGTCCATAAAACACAAATCGGGGAAAGATCTGTTTTGTTTTGTGTTTGTTAAAAAATCTTAGATACTCGATTCTGAACACGCTAAACACGTTTCTAGTTGCAGAATCACATTTATTGTAAATACATTTAAAAACCAAACCGCTAAAATGCTACGCCGTATCGAGAGAGTTCTAGTCGCTTGACAGTAGCGCTTGACACAACATTGAATGTCCATGGACAAACGCAGTTTATCTATTTTTAACAGATTCCCATAGATAGACAAACCATTTACGTATCTATAAGTTTGTGCAATTCTGATTCATGGCTCCGCCAGTAACCTGTCCCTTATGTGTCACGTGTGCCACCTGTGGTTGCGCATGAGCGCATTACACCAAAGGATTTGTGGCATTGATCTCATTATAGCCTGCAACCACTAGCACGTCAAATCGCGCGCGATCTATTTATACCAAATACCAAAATTTACTACCATAA
Source organism: Ptilodon capucinus (assembly GCA_914767695.1). Taxonomy (NCBI): domain Eukaryota; kingdom Metazoa; phylum Arthropoda; class Insecta; order Lepidoptera; family Notodontidae; genus Ptilodon; species Ptilodon capucinus. The sequence goes on from OU611832.1 coordinate 1,862,604, forward strand.
ATCGAAACCTGTCAAACAGCTGCTAGAGCCGAGTCCCCAGTCTGTCGTACCCTGAATGTGCTCAATGCCCTCCTGACGGCTAATCCTGAATGTGATGTCTTTGCGGATGGATGGAACTTAATTAGACGATTATGTTTGGAGTTTTGTGAGAAGAAGTATGCACGAGTGTCATCAATTCAATCATAGTTTTTTTTATTGTTTTGTTATTGTTTAGATTTTAAGTTTCTATGTTAATTAATGTAATTGGTTGTGCCGTTTTAATTAACTATAAATAAATAAACATAAACAATGTTCCTCGCAATCTCATTACACGGACGTTTTATTCGCCGTTAGTAAGAACCAATCTGGGTCTCAACTCTCCCGCAGTAAGAATATGTAATTATTATAACATGTTTAACAGTAAAATTAGCAACTTAGACATATTTAACGTGTGTCGTTTTTAAATAAATAAGTACTGTATTAAATTTACCATAGATCTTATCCTTCTGCACACTGGGGCGTAGACGCTCGCTCGTAAAATGTTTGGCCATTACCAAAACGAACTATTAACTCGTAGAAAAAGTCTTTAACCAAATGACACTGATAACGCGAGCGAACTTAGACGCGTGGGGGCGTGTCTTTTACCACTGAAATTATTTTATTACAATTAGTTCCCCCCCAGCACGTGCTGAGCCAATACCTTTTCGGTGCAGTTCGCACTGAGCTCTTTTTCTTTCCTTTTCTGTGTATTGTATAAGTTTCATATTCTCTGTGTGCTTTGTTTGCTTTGTTTTGTCTGTGTCGAATAAATGTTTTTTTCTTTCTTTCTTTTTCTTTTCTTTTACAAGCTTTATATTAACTTGCAATGTATGTCCGGGTGGAATCTTGCAACTGAATTTTAAATCAGTTATCTTTAACCGATTGAGCTGAAATTTGGGATACACGCTTGTTTTGGATGACATGCATGCTTAGCTGTGTGACGTCATTCTAATTCCAATATGGCGGATCATCCAAGATGGCGGAATAGTTATTTTTTCTGCACTACCACAGTATGGGCATCAAATGAAAGGGCTTGCTGAAATTAAGGGCAATTAAATGAAAGTTTTTTACTATTAATTATTTATGAATATAGACGCGCTAGTTCGTTTTGGTAATAGACAAAAAAATAGACCCAAACTTATTGATAAAGCTTTTTTTTTATGTGAAACATCTAATGGCGCGCTTGGCGAGTGACAGCGACTGTTGATGCCGCGATGCCGTGATCCCAAAACTTCGAGCAGCTTAGTGGCTCCTCGGTTCTATCCGCCGCTTAGCCTCTGTTTTATTTTTGAAGTGTCATCGATGAGTCGAGCGAATTTGGACGCGTGGTCGCGCGTGGCAAAAGCCACGGAAATCCAATCTTTATGTTACTCTTGCATAGCACAAGTTAACTAATATAGTCATACCAATGGAACCTAATGACTAACAGTACAGTCGGCTTCTTTGTTAGGACTTACATTACTTGGTTACGAATAAATACTCCTTATTGAGATACTGGTTATTCCTTTACGGTGTTTAGAACTATATTCTGTCTAATCCGTGGTGTTGCCGTTTTGCTTCTTGTTAAACTACTTTTGTCCAAACAGTGGTAGTCTAGTTGGCCATGAACGCAACGGTTGCAAGTTCAAATCCCAGGTCCGCACTTTATTTTATTTTTTAACGTCGGAAAATCCTTATGGATACCCTGCCATCTCGGGTGAAGTAACAGGGTTATGTGGGAGTCCCGGCAGAAGGCCGTATACCCACTAAAAACCGACGGTGTACCATCTTCCGCTTATATCGGGGCGCCACGGGATCGCTTTGGCATGCACCGCGACCGGGTCCGCACACCTGTGATTTTCATGTGCGAATGTCATTTCAAATAAAAATTACCACTTGCTGTACGGTGAAGGAAGACATCGTGAGGAAACCTGCACGTCTATAGAAAGACGTGTGAAGTCCACTAACCCGCTCCAGGCCAGCGTGGTGGACTATGACCCCAAATCTCACTCGTATTAAGGGAGTATGTACCCGCTATAATGGCAATAGACTCATCCCCTATTACTCTGCATCGGTGAAGAGTGGGTGCACTGCTGTGCACTTTTGTCTACCCCTTTTGGGAATAGGCTACAAGCTTGTGAAATCGATCCATTTTATTTTCAGGGGACAGTTTAGAGGAACTCAACGGGTACGGCACGATGCGCCCGCGCAACATAATCTCTTCAATACTCAGCGGCACGCCGGCGAAGAACAAGGGGCTCGCCATCTCCAACCCACATGACTTTAGAATGGTGAGTAAGATTCACACCCAGAACCCTTAAATGCTTTTTTAAAACTATAGTAGCTTAATTTTCTCCTTGAATCATTGGATATCTGCCAGTTAAAGTCTCGTCAAAAGTGGTTCACCCGTTTGGGCGTTTACCTTCAACAAACAGACAGACAAAAGGAAATTACGCAAATGCATTTAGCAAAAAGGTGTTATTTTGATATTAAAAACAGACAATTCAATTTTATTTATTTGTAAAGATTATACTGCCCATAGTCGTTTACAAGACCTACCTACCCGTGTCAATATAAGCAGTGGTTTCAGTATTTTCATTGTTGTTTTCAGGTTTCAGCGATTATCGATGTGGACATAGTACCTGAAACATGCAGGAGGGTCAAACTACTGAAACATGGCTCGGATAGACCTTTAGGGTTTTTCATTAGGTAAGTGTTTTTATACCCGACTACGGCGTAGCCAAAAGGAAGGGTTATGATTGCAGCAGTATGTATGTTTGTACAAGCTCGTACGCGACTTCGTCCGCGCAGACTTGGGTTGTTCAATATCTTTATAAAAGTGTCAAAAATCACATGTGTCTCGACGCCCCAGTGTGTGCGGGGCCTAATAGTGGCATGATATATGCATAAGACAATTGTTTCCATAAAATATCTTTTAGGTATTTGGAGATGGATTTAAAGTTCTGTAAATTTTGGGGTTTCCCTTTAAAGTTATGTCAGTAAAGTCAGTATTTTCGGGTCTCACAGTCAATAAAATCAGTATTTTTGACCATCCAATCTGTTTCGACCCCTGTCATTGTAAATGGTGTATGTGTGTGTAACCCAGGGACGGCACGTCTGTGCGCGTGACGGCGGGCGGCGTGGAGCGCGCGCCGGGCATCTTCATCTCGCGGCTGGTGCCGGGCGGGCTGGCCGAGTCCACCGGCCTGCTCGGGGTCAACGACGAGGTGCTCGAGGTCAACGGCATCGACGTCTCCAACAAAACCCTCGATCAGGTCACACATCTCAGCTAATGACCATACATCTTCATCTCGCGGCTGGTGCCGGGCGGGCTGGTCGAGTCCACCGAATTAGGAAAGATGTTTTATACACTAAGTACCTTAAAATATCAACAACTTTAACGAAAAAGTCATCATATCCATAAGTGCATTACTTTACAGAATTCCAAGAATAAAAATCACATGAACAAAACGATTATACTTCAAATTACTGGTTTTTTTTTTTTTGTTACTTAATAAATACTTTCACTCGACGATATATAGCTTTATAATGTTAGTGTGTGTGTGGGTAGGTGACGGACATGATGGTGGCCAACTCCTCGAACCTGATCATCACGGTCCGGCCGGCCAACCAGCGCGCGCCGCCGCCGCCGCCGGAGACCGTCTCCAGACACTCGCAGCCCTCCAGCGAACACGACGAAGACAGGTTATACATCCTACTAGCCCTACTATTCTACTAATCCTTCTATCCTACTAGAACTACTAATCCTACTAGACCTACTAATCCGACAAACTCTACTATCCTACTAGAACTACTAATCCTACTAGACCTACTAATCCTACTAGACCTACTAATCCTACTAACTCTACTATCCTACCAGAACTACTATTCCTACTATACCCTGTACAAGTTTGCTTGATCTTTTTGACAGATGGGCTAGTGATGGGAAACAGAAAATATCTGGTAGTCCAAAAAATAACGTTTTAAAATACTTGTAACTGTGACGAGATGGTGTGGGTGTATTATGTGTGAAATTCTTTATTGCACTAGACATATAAAACATTGGGTAGATAAGCGACCAATTTAAATTTGACGGGAGGTCCAAAAATTACCCTGCATGTAAAGATTAAGGTTGAAAAATAAAATGTTTTATCTTTAAAACAGTTTTTATTAAGGAATAAATGAAATCGAAGTAGTAGTAGTAGTCATTATCGAAAATGACATTCGCACATGAAAGTTATCTCGGAGGTGCGGGCCCGGGATTTGAACTTTGAATAAAAAAACCTTGAGAGGTGTCAAGGGACACCTGGATGGAACGAAGTTCCTTTTGAAATAAAAAAAAAGCAAAAAATTACATATACATACACACACACACACACACACATCGAAATCGCAATCGAAAATCATACACACACATATGTAAAAGTGTCGTTACAAAATTTTCGTTACAGTTTTTCGTCTTAATTTTTTCCGTGTAACCCCCATTCGCAACGCGCGATAAGGAACTACGTTCCAATAATAATACTTTAGTAAGGCAACACACGCTACACTTTGATATGACAGTACATAGATTTAGATTTTTGTTTTCTGGAATTGAGCTGTACAATCCCGAGCTGCTTTTAAAACGGCTTGTAAGTTTACCCTTTTGTGTAGGTTCGACCAGGACGAGCAGGACGAGATCGTGGACCTGACGTCCGTGACGCTGGCCGACCGCACGCCGCCCGCGCGCCACGACGCGCACGTGCTGCACCTCTAGTACATCCTGACACGGTACACGCGCGCCAGGGACGACACTAGTGAACGAACAATACATTACTGTTAAGTGTTTATACCATCACGCCAGATATACGACGGGAGGTAAGCAGAAGTGTACAGGTTTCGATAATGTTACCGTTTTCACTAATGACAAGATATGTCGAAATAAGTAATGCCCGATGTAACGATGGTTTGGTCTAGTAAAGGCTCCATGACTCGCTGCACTGGTTGGTTGCGGGTTCGAGTCCCACCAGTGGCAAATTTCGGAGAACTAATGGTGATACAAAAAATGTTGTTTAGGCTTCGACTTAAATAAAAAATAGCCGTCGCGAGACGCCTGGCAGATGTGAAACGTTATGTTATTTAGAGTAGAGAGAAGCGTCGTAGCGGCGAGTGAGCGGAGTCAGCCGGTGGGCGGAGTCTAAGCGGCGGAAAGAACCGAGGAGCCACGGAGCTGCTCGAAGTTTTCGCATCACGGCATCGCGGCATCAACTGTTGCTCTCACTCGCCAAGCACGCCATTAGATGTTTCACATCAATAAGCATCACATACTCATCGTATGATGAATCTATACTAAATCAATCATCTGCTCCTGAGAATGTATTACTCGCAATTATCATTTTGAAAAGAGTAACCATTGAGTCTCTTACCGGCTCTTCTCAGTGGAAGCAGCATTCCGAACCGGTGGTAGAATCTGACTATTTGTAAGTGCTTTTTGGCCTACACGAATAAAAAAAAATTGATTTTGATCCCAAACTACGCAACGCTTGAACTATATGGGTACCATACAATAGACTGGGGGCGATCCCAGTTATACTCAGACCGGGGTAAATTCCGAACAGGCCATTTCCCAAAATTAGCTATAGCGGGAATCGAACCCACTACCACCCAGTGAGCCGAGCGGACTACACTCAAACCACTAGATTGAGCCAGCATCAAATGTAACGTTGCTTTAGGCAATTGCTTAATATTTAGGCGTCACCTAGTATTAGTGAAAACGACCATCAATCCAAATACAATTGGTGAAATGAAAATCTATAAGCGAATAAGACATATAGTACTTATATGAACATTCCATTGTATGCCTTATTTTAATAGCAATAAGTGTCAAAATAGTTGACATCACGATTCATGTTAGGTTAGTCTCAATTAGGTTGGTGTAAACAGATTTTCTTTTATTATCGAGTCAAATTCTTTGCCATACCAAAACTTACTGTATTAACACATATATAAGGTTCATTATTCAATGAAATGTTATTAGCGGGAGCGATTTTGTCATACGGTCGTGTGGCTTTAACCATGGAAATTTAGTCTGTATGTGTATTGATATACAGCTTGTTTTGGTATTGGCAACATTGGTTAAAATTTGGACCTGTATCAATCACATTCTTGTAGGAAATGTGATCCATTTATAAAAAAGTTATCATTATTTTTATTTTACTGAACAAAAGTGTTATAAAATTCTTTTGTGAAGGGGTTATTTGAACTGTGGCAACTTTATGGGTTCACGACTCCTCAGTCAATCATTATCTACGTAAAGACTTCTTGTACATACATTCATTATCAAAACATTCCAAAATTATGTCAATCAATGAAATTATTTTAACTCATTCCATTTTGTTCAATTTGTTGACAATAATATTATAATGTTGTAATGTCGAATTCCATCCATTATACTTAGCATAGGCGGGGTGTTCACTTTCTGGTAAGTCAGAGAAAGTCAGGATAAGTCAGTGAAGTCAGGGGAGAAAATTGCGGTCAGGTATTGTCAGGGAAAAATGACAGCCCAGTCGAAAAGTCAGGGCTATAGCTTTCAGCTTGAGAATGATTTAAATATCGCATTCATCAACATTGACTTGACTCGAAATCATTGGAATTTGAGCTTTATATAATAGTTAATAAAGTATAATTTCTTATTTTGGTGTAAGTTGTTGATTTACGTATAAATTTAAACTGTATTAAGAAGGATATAAAGTTCACATTTCAATGTTCTACTTTGGGTCAAGTCGATTGCAATTGTTTCATGTATTGACTCAACGCAAATAGCAACGTCTCAATCAATATAAACCATTGAAATTTGAACTTTATATCTAGTAGAATACAGTGCAATTGTAAACGTTGACGTCGCGTGGGAAGCAACTTGTCACCCGGCCACACGTAAATTTGTACTGTATTTCTTAGAGTGTAAAGTTCAAATTCCTACAGAATTATTTTGAATTAGCTTGTTATTGGGGGGTGAAAGGCTATTTAACTTAAGCGACACGTTTGGGCGATATTGACTTCTATACATATTTGGAATCAGCGATTTTTTCTGCGTCTAATGAATATGTTCTCCTGCACTTGTAGTATGAGCGCCAAGATTAGACGTATGCCACGAAATATCTTGATGTTGTCTCTTTCACTCGTATGAAATTAGACAGAGAGCGACCGAGCCAATCCGTGACAGAGGTCTTGTCTTGACATGCGTGCTGACACCACTGTAATGTTTAAAAAATGTCCCTTAAACCAAATAGCCTTTCAGCCCTCGATATAAATGTTCCATATACTATGCGATCCAAATAAGAATAGGAATGTCAATAAGCTCTATCTGTTAAATGTCATATGAAAAGTAAGGTTTGCAAAAAACTTATTTGCACATCAATAATAATAGTACCTACATCAAATATAAATAAAAACCGGCCAAGTGTTATTATTATTATTATCTATAAAAAAGAGAAAAAAAATCGCGTTTGTTGTATGGGAGCCCCCTTAAATATATATTTTATTCTGTTTTTTAGTATTTGTTGTTATAGCGGCAACAGAAATACATAATCTGTGAAAATTTCAACTCTCTAGCTATCACGGTTCATGAGATACAGCCTGGTGACAGACGGACGGACGGACGGACAGCGAAGTCTCAGTAATAGGGTTCCCGTTTTACCCTTTGGGTACGGAACCCTAAAAAGGTTGAATTAGTAGTAAATTGTCTTAATGGAATATTTAATTATTTAAAGTCATAATTAGTTTTTTCACGTCACAATATGGCGCAAAGTCGATCCTATTCTCATTTGAATCGCATAGTATTACTTAGTATAGTTGTATATCCCACTTCCTATGGAAGGTGCTAATAAATGAAATCAAAATTATTGTATCAATTAAGTACTTATTACTAGTTATAAATTCTTTAATTAAGCATAGATTAAAAATACTGTCAATTGTATAATGTATTAATCTTTAAATTCAAAGACATGGACGTATAATAAGGGACAGACTTCGCGCCGCTCGCCATGGAAGTGAAGCAACGTATTGATGTGTACCAACCGTAAATATCAATTGAAAAATAAGACTAAGCCATCGATGTATAATAAGAGGCGGATTTCGCGCCGCTCACGTTCACGCTCACGGAAGTGAAGTAGCATATTGATATGTGTAACGGTGGGGATTGACTCGCTGTGATTTAAGTTGCGCTATGTACAAGCGAGCCGACATACTATAGGTACTTCACTTTTAGTTTAGCGATCCGACCTTATTTATATGTTCATGCACTTAGCAATCAACAAACCTAAATTAATATGATTAAATGAATTACACGTAGAGAAATTAAATGAATTACACAATGAAAATGTGCTTTGTACAAAAGCAATTTAAAGTAAAATTTGCATTGATATAATTCGAGGGTATACAGAGCTAAAACCCAATAAGTAAAAAAAAAAATACTTTTGAAATATCCATTTTTTTTAGTTTTTAGAAGGGGCCGTGCAAGTATTACGTAAGCACTATGGGGTGGGGGGCCTTGTTTTGCTTATTTTGGATGACATGGGGGGTAGGGGAGTCTAGATGATGATTACGTCATCGGTAGTTATTTACTTTTTTATGGCAACCCTCACATTGTCTATGCTTGAAAACGAAACGCATTTTCGGGGATAAAATTATGATTATAACATAATTATAATATGAAAAAAAACACATTTATAATTGAAAAATGTTTACGTAAGCATGGGGGGAGGGGGGTAAGAGCTTTGCTTACTTTTGCTGCCAAGGGGGATGGGGGGTAAATAATTGTAATAAATCTGCTTACGTAAAATTTGAACGGCCCCCGAACCAAAAGCATTGTGATGTTATTCAAGTAATATCGTTATTATAAGTATGTTGTGGTAAAAGTAGATTACACCACTGAAAAACTCTAACTATAACGGTTCATGAGATACAGCCTGGTGACAGACGGACGGACGGAAGGACGGACGGACGGACGGACAGCGAAGTCTCAGTAATAGTGTTCCCGTTTTACCCTTTAGGTACGGAACCCAAAAAATGGACTAAGATAGTCCAATAGAAGATTTCTTTTATCTTTTGGCACTTATTGGGTTTTAACACTGTACCCTATATTAATATCGACATCGAAGCATTAGACATTCCAATTTTATATGAATAAACAGAGTGCCTTGAATCTCTTCTGGCTCGTACACATTATGCCGGCGGCACTGGTTCAAGCCCGGCGGCATTCCCAGTAGGTGTACCGCCGCAGAAACCAGCCAGCGGGCTTGCCGCCTCGATATTCGAGTGAAACTGGGGCTTGGGGCAAGTGCCGGCGGCTTAACCGCCGGGTAAGTGCCGCCGGCATCTGTGTAGGAGCCATTATTAGTACTCATTGTATTTGATTTCCATTAAAGTATGTGATATTTGTTAATAATGAAGCGCCTAAAGTCGTGCCTTGAGGGACCCCTCGCTCCAATCAAACATATCTTAAAGTAATTATTCAGTTTTTTTTATATGCTATCTAATTTTAAAAAAATACTGTAAAGCCTCGGGCATACTGATGCGTCGAGACGCACGCGTCGTATATATTGACAATACCAAAACATACTCCGCGTGAATATACATAAAGTTTTAAAGGAGGATGGGCAAAATGTCCCCACTGACCGATAACGACCAGACGTATATCGTTGGAAAGCTCTTCTTGCGACTATCAATTGTCACTATGGGGGTCAATCTCAAATCGTTGTGTGAAAAAAGTTATAGCTAAAAGAAAGGGACATATCCCATCCTCCTTTGTTTGGTAAAAGCTACGTGACCGCACATCAAAATTCGCCCGCGCTGTCAATGTCATTTCATTGGAGAATGAACCTTTTTTCCATGAGTCAATAGAGTTGGTTTTGGTATGGGCAAACAATTTGACGCGTACGTTTTAACGGCCCAATGTGTGCAGTGCTATTTTTTTTTAATGATATCTCGACCAAACAATTTCACATGTTTTTGGGTTGCAAATTAATATACCTACTTATAGAAAAGATAGTGAGGAAACCTGCACGTCTGAGGTAACTTGACTAGTTTTCGATAGATGTGTGAAGTCTGCCAACCCGCACTGGGCCAGCGTGGTGGACTATGGCCCGAATCCCCCTCGCATTGAGGGGAGGCTCGTGCCGAGCAGTGGGACGTTACAAGGGCTGTAGTAGTAGTTACTTATATACTAATTGAGACTATGATATCGAGGGATGGAAGGCAATTTGTCTTTAGAGACATTTTTTAAACTTTAAGCGGCTTTCAGACTACGCTATAATATATAGCACAACAATATCGCGCACCATACATTGTTATGGCCACGTTCACACTGTACTGTACTATATATTATTGGCTTTGTATGGTGAGCGATATTGTTGTGCTATATATTATAGCGTAGTCTGAAAGCCGCTTAAAATAGTCTCAGTTATTATAAGTACCTATCGACACTGATATTAATGGTGTTGATTCTGTTTGAACTAAACTGAATTTGACAGCACGTAAGATATTGTCGTCTTGCTCACACGTTACGGTCGTGAGAAGGACAATAAGTATAGTTTAGTTTGGTACGAGCACAATCGTAATATCCATTGTAATTGTTTCATTAACTTACAAGTTACTGCAGTATAATCTCACTTATCCGGCAGTTCAATAGACCGATACGTCCAATAATCCGGCACCCTCCGCCCGCGCATCCCTCGCCCCTCTACTACTATGTGCGAGATGAGAGATGAAATGAGAGAGAGAGATTGAGATATGTTACAGTTACAATAAACCCCTTCGATAAAGAACATTATAAAGAAGAGTATGTACATACACACATTATATTCTCTTTATGAAGTGCTTTATTTTATTCATTACTAGCTGTGCCCGCGACTTCGCCCGCGTGGACTTTAGGGAGATTACCCGGAAATATGGGTATTATGTTTTTCCCGCGGAACCCTAATGCTTTTTCTAAAATTAAAGTAGCCTAAGTTACGCCTTGGAACGTCAGCTATCTGTCAGTGAAAGTCCCATTGAAATCGGTTCAGCCGTTTAGAAGTTTACCTCAAACAAACAGACAGACAGACAAAAAAATTTAAAATTGCGTTTTCGTTGTAGGTATCGTATATACTTTCATACGCATTTGGTAAAAAAGTGTTATTTTGATATTACAAACAGACACTCCAATTTTATTTATTTGTATAGATGTTTTTTTTCTGTCTATTCCAGTAATCCGAACATTCCAATAATCCGGCAACCTCTGGTTTTTAACAGTGCCGGATTAGTGAGATTGTACTGTATTTACTTATTATTATTTTAGTAACTTGAAAGTTTAAGTTGAATACATACATTGATCAAAGGATTATTTTTTAAATGATGCGAGCTTAACTTAAATTTATTATTAAGTTGTACCCTATATTTTAATGTATTATTTAGATTATTAGTACACATATGAGTATTCGTTAAGTATTCATATAATTAAGTGTAAACTTAGGTTCTCTTTTTTTATTTTAATGTTTTTACAACATAATCAATTTCGTCATGCCTTTACGCGATTTTATTTAGTAATCAATCAATTTGTTTTTTTTATTGTAGGTATGGGTTCTTATGCCTTTGTTTAGAGTTGTTAGCATCATCACCGCCGCCTCTCCTAGCTGTAATAGTTTAAGATATTCATGATAGTTTACTTGGACAAGCGTGGTGGACAAATGGTCCAAACCCCCTTTAAAACCTTCACACATCTATGGCAAGTCAAATAATAGACCAGCACCCTTTGCATGACTTTCAACTGTCAGATATGTCGAGAAAATTGACGTCACATTGAACTTTTTGTACTGGACATGGCTCGGTGTTATCTGACAGTTGAAACAGATACAACTTATGTCTACGCGGTCATGCTAAGGGGGTTGGATCGAGATGTATGGAGAAGTAAAGGGGAGGCTTTTGCCCAGGAGTGTGACGTAGAAATGATATTTAAAAAAACTGAATCGATGTAGAGCGTTTTTTTTTTGGGCGTACACGGACTTATTCCGACGTGTACGCTCAACCAGGTTAATATTGAAACAATAATGCTTATATGAGGAGGTAATAAGGTTCCATATACAACCAATCTTTTGAAATTGGACGCTACGAAAGGCGTGGTTTTCATACCATTCAAAATTGAGACTTGATATCATTTTGAAGCGGTTCTGTGACTTGGTGATAATGGTGCGATGGGAATTTAACAATACATTTAATCACGTTTGTTATTAGCTTGTTCAACATTCCAATTGTATTAAGTTTTTTTTTTGCCATCAAGTATTTTCAAATGAGTTTTCAGTATTTTTTTTTTATTTTCATATTTCGTGAGTTTTACTTTTTTTTACACGCTGCTGTGATCTTAAAGGAAATGTAGGTACTTAAAATCACACGATGCCTTTAGCATTTTTATATAAGAATTTATTATACTTACGTAGTTACTTAAAAAAATGATTTTTTTTTTCTTTTTGCTGATTGGCTCAAAATTATGGTCCAAATGATTGTTAGTCAAAAAGATAGCCGATAGATATTTACTTGTAAGCTAATATAACTACTTGTGTTATAATAAAATATATTCTATTTAATTGTTGTTTGATTTTATAATGGATGTAAGTAACGCGTTTCATAAACTTATAATTAATATCTCATTTTGATACTATGGGTGATGTAAAAAGTTAAAAAAAAAAATAACTACGACTACGGTAAAATCACGACGGACAACAAGGTAAAATCGACTCTATTGTTGAAGTCGTTTAAAATTCAGTCTATCTTACCCGGAAAGTAATAACAAATCGATTGACATCTTACTCATCAAAATCGGATGAATATTTTAGTCGCTACGGAGCATAAGAACATACGTAAATTCAAAAATATTTGGACTGTATATTAATCTTAACCCTTCCTTTTGGATGCTGTTATTCGAAATAAACGATTTTTTTTATTATTATTATCTGGCTTTGCGGTAGTCGGGTAAGAAAGGTGAATTATTTCCCCCAATGTACGTAAATCTTATTTAAAATGGGTAATCCTAGAGCGGTGTCGAAGGCATTCGTTCTTTTAGTGAATAGTGAAATAATATGAGGAATGGCTGCACCTGCGATTAGTAAGTATTCTGGTAGTATCAAGTAACTTGAGCAATAACGAATTCAATAAACGTGGGTCATGAAGGTGAGAAAGATGGCGGACGACTCTCATTTTCTTCTTTAATTACGAAATGAGTGAAATGATGAAATAAAATAAAGAATGGCTTGACCGACGACTAGAGCAGGTATTTCGCCAATGTCAAGTACTTAATAGCAAGAACAAATTCAATAAAAAACACTTATAAATAAATGTGGGTGATAAAGATGGCGGACGACTGCCATTTTCTGTTAATATTATTGTGTCGTCGAAAATAAATCATTCCTATTTACGTATAGGTAATCCGGTGACGTCAAACCTACGCGGCGTTGTTAAAATTAATGGCTACCACGCTGTTGATCTTGAAAATACGAGCTTAGCTTAATATAATCAAGTTGTAAAACGAATCTAATGCACTGTGAATCTAATGTTTCTTAAACATTATGTTCTAAAATTCGATTTTTATACCTCTCCGTAATTTGCGCGTCTAAAACCTAAATCAAAGATGATAAAGAATTATCTATTGGAAATAGGAAGACGCACATTTTGATTCCTGATTCGTTTGTCCTTGTCCTCTGTCGACCTAGTGGCAGAACGAGGTCAATGTCAAACGACCTTGATACTCAAGGTTACGTTGACCCGTCACCTTGACTTCAAGGTCATCTGAATCTGCTGACAACGACGCGAGATCTATTGCCATATTTATACCAACAATATTTATTTAATTGATCCTTCTTGCGGTTGTCATGAAAGTGCTGCCAATTATATTTTAGTTGTTGTTTGTGAATCGAAATTGGTAGGTACTAATTTATTGATCGTTACGCCGCGCCGTAAGTCCGTTGTCCGACTTAGATTGGTTTAGTTAGCAATAGTCGTTTATAATTAAAATTTATTTATCTACCTACCTAGTTTACCGACTGCAAAATATAATTGAAATCAATTTCAACCCCTAATGTCGATTGAGTATTTTTCATCCACTGTTTTATTAATTAAGTACCTACATAACTACTTATCTACTAGGTAATTTATTATTATCAATAGAGATTTTTATTATGTAGAGCTAAAATTAATTAAATGAACGCCGCTTCGCTGTGTAATATTACAAAATCAGTTTCAAGTTCGTTGTACGTGACCCAAAAAGTTTGTAATCAGTCTAATTCTGGACGCTTGCGAGGGTCAGGTGAGATTAGTACACGTGTTCATAACGAAGCATCATAAAATTTACTTTATACACCTTGTTATAAGGTTAAAATTTGTAAGCATTATTAATTTTATGTAGAAGTGAATTTATCTCGACGTTATTTTATTTTGATTCCATGTCGTATTGACGTCATAAGGTTAGGATAAACGCCAAATTACTTTAGGATGAGGGTAAATTACAGTTTTTTTGTACACAGGGTTTGTTTAATTCGAATTATAAGTACCTAGTTACTACAGACGTATAGACACCATTCTTGGCACAAAATGCAGACGTCAAAATGTCTGATCTCGTCCAAAGAAACGTCAAAGACACTTCTTGAACTATAACAAGAGGTTCAACGGTCAGAAAAATTGCTATAAATAAACTCAATTATCTATACTAATATTATAAAGAGGAAAGATTTGTATTTTTGTATGTAACGAATAAACCACTGGACCGATTTCAAAGATTATTTTGCTGTAAGAAAGCTATTGAGAGCTTCAATATTTATTTATCCCAAAATGTTTAGAAAAAAAATCCACCCGTGCGAAGCCGGCACGGGCCCCTAGTTCTATGAATATTTTTAAACCAATCATAGACAATAAATTGTTTTATTACGTCATACGCACTATTTATTTGCATGGTAAATTATTCTGTCCATAAATTAGGTAAATTATTTATTTGTACCTACATTAATAAGTTAAAATTATGATCATATAGCTTTTTGACAAACATAATCGTTGGAATATTTCCGCTTCTCAAATAGTTATTTTGCACCGTTTCTTCGTAACGTCATCCTCCTTAATAATTCTCAGCATTGACTAAAATTAGATGTTCCATGTTTACAATATCTATGGTCGTTGTTTCAATAACATCCTAGTGCAGTGCGTTGAGTGCGTCACTACCAAAAATTACCTTAGCCACGCAGCTACTAAACTAAGTTTGACTGCACTAAAAATATTGGCATCTCGCATTAGGTACATTACAGACGTGAACAGTCTGTAATTTGATCCCAATAGAATCGGCACCATTGTTTTAACTACCTAATGGCAGCTTTTTTATGAAAATATAAATTTATGACATAAATTTTTCATTAGGTGTCTGGAAGCAGTTACTTTACTCTTTGTTTGGAAGCAAGAAAGGTAGGACTTAGCAGCGACACAGACAGCCGTAGATTTAATTATACAGCAATATATAACAGCTACAAATAATAAAAACAAAATGACTCTTGAGTTCAATTCAAGTCATAAGAATAAAAAAAATTAAAAAAAAAACATCTGTCATCACACTACGGGTAAAATGGCCGCCAGAATCGCCAATGACCTTTCTTACTACACAATTAGGGTTCAAAATCATGCCAAGAATACATCGTAAGCGTGGACTCCAGAAATAAATATTACCATCCTCTCCAGAATAATTGCGTGCCAACTTTTTCCCGCCCTCAGCAGCAGTCAGTTAGCAAAAATCGCGCTAGATGGTCAACCGTCAAAATAACTGCCGATGCGAGAAGTGCTTGTGTTCGTATTAAAAAAAACAACATTTTTAATTTAACCGCGCCAAAACCGCCAAATTAGTAACTTTTTTTTCTTGTATTAGTGAAATCACAACAGACAGCCATGGATGACGATTACCAAGTTATAAGCAGGTTCGAAGACATCACAGAACAGGATGACAAAAATTTAGCTGGAGCTAAAAAAGAAATAAGAAATGAATTGACCGTTATTATTCCCGAAAATCCGTTTCCGGACATAGAGGTGGACGCGTACCCGCCATTAAAATTTTCTTGGGTGATTCCGAAAAAAATTGCAGCTATGGCGTTCCCTAGGAATAAGGAGAATTTGAAGTTCCTCGTGAATCAGGGTATCACACATTTAGTGACGCTGTCGGCGGGGAAGAAGCCTCCAGTTGATGATATACCTAGACTGAGATGGTCTGAAGTGCCTATAGAAGAGTTTGAACTACCCTCTTTGGAACAGACGAAGAAGTTTATAGATGTGTGTAAACGGGCTGATAAAAATGGGGAGGTAAGTTTCATAAACGATTTCATTATTTAAAAACCAAATAGGTTAATATTTATGAGTAGACCAACAACTGGAGCTTGAAACTCATCGAGATATGGTTATAGATTAGGTAGATACGAAAATAAGGGACAGTAGCTAGCTAGTAGGTAGGTCATATTAATTTCTTACAGTTTTATTATTTTAGGTTAGTACCTACGTAACTTGAAAATGACACGGAAGAACAATCACATCTAGGTAGATAGTGTACTTTGTTAAGGTTACTCATCTATTTATATAAATACGTAGATGAAGTTTATTTAAAATAATTAAGCACCTAGGCGAATGCTTGCCTGACAGTACGTAGCTTTTTAATTCAATCGATCGATGACTTCCGTATCACCAAGCATTATCATTAACATTGTATGGCTACGTGCCATAATATAATATCGGTCACTCACCAAGTTTCCGTGAAAATCGAAAAAAAAATCAACACATTTAGACAAAAAACATGCTGAAAAAAGAAACACGTGCTCTGTCTGACGGTGATAATGTTGATGGTCACTGTTTTAAGGTATATTTAAGCCTACGAGAAATGTTATTACCTGAACTATAGTTACTATACCTACTAGGTACACATAGATTCTGATATAGGTACTTAAGTGATTAAGCTTATTCAAAATCAAAATAAAAATAAAAAAATCGTGTGGGCCAAAAGCACTTACAAATAGTCAGATTCTACCACCGGTTCGGAATGCTGCTTCCACTGAGAAGAGCCGGTAAGAGACTCAATGGTTACTCTTTTCAAAATGATAATTGCGAGTAATACATTCTCAGGAGCAGCAAAGCCATGAGAGCCGACAGCATATTAGAACTAGATGCAAAATCAATTTCACATCTGTGACGTATGACTTTTACACGATCTAACCACAAAAGTGTGTTGTCTAGATCAGTGGGGTCAGCACGCATGTCAAGACAAGACCTTTGTCATGGAGTTGCTCGCTCGCTCTCTATCTAATTTCATACGAAAGAAAGAGACAATCAAGATATTCCGTGACATACGTCTATTATTGGCGCACATGCTAGAACTTAAGATTTCCTTTGCCATTACGATAACATTGGAAAAATCACATTGAACCACACTCAATGGAAAGAGGACAAAAATTCCCTAATAAAGTATCTCGCATTGCTTCTAGGTTATGGGTATCCACTGTCGCCAAGGTCGGGGTCGTTCAGGCGTGATGCTGGCCTGCTACCTGGTGCATTTCCACAGGTTCCTGCCAGACCAAGCCATGAACGTCATCAGGATGATGAGGCCAGGTGCGTGATTATTTATCGTATTTTAAACTAAATGTACAATATGGTATCCTAGGTTTTTAGGATGTTGCCATATTTCATTTGCACATATAGTTAGCTTGTATATGGCATGTACATATTAGAAATATACTTAAGTAGGTCCTTAAGTAGATATGTCAAAGTTAACGTCATCGCATGTATGGTATGGAATTGATGGCACCTACTGGCCTATATTTCAAGGCAGTAACATAAATAAAATAATAGAAATAAATATGAAGATAATCAAAGGAGGAAATACTGTGTTATACAGAAAAAGCGTTTAGTTACATTTGAAATTGATGCATTGCATAGGTAATAAAGCCTGGGGTACGTAGTTTAAAACGTTTTTATTGCATTCGGGAAGACATAAAAAATAATGGGTAGAATTTATGAGCGAGCGTTAGACGCAGATGCCTATTCTTGTTTAACAGCTTGAGAAATAGGTAGATATAGGTATCTTTAACATTATACACGTTTATTTAAGACATGGCGCGGGAACCATTGCATTCATCATCATCACGCCTGTATTTCCCGAAGGGGTAGGCAGAGGTGCACTATAGTGCGCCCACACTTCGCCGATGTATTTTGGTCCCAATGTAATAGGGGGCGAGCCTATTGCCATTATACCGGGCACATTCCCCCTCAATACGAGTGAGATTTGGGCCATAGTCCACCACGCTGACCCAGTGCGGGTTGGTGAACTTCACACGCCTTTCTATAGACATGCAGGTTTCCTCACGATGTTTTCCTTCACCGTTCAGCAAGTGGTAATCATTGTTGAAAATGACATTCGCACATGAAAATTATCTCAGAGGTGCGGGCCTGGGGTTTGAACCTGCACCCCTTACGTTCAAGGCGGGCGTTCTTGCCCACGAGGCTACCACTGCCATTGCATTCATATTGGAAAATTTGAAAACTTATGTTCTGTTAACAAATAGGACGATTTTGGATTTTGCGTCATCGCTTTGTATACCTACTCTATGTAGAGGACGTAACTCATTTTATACAAATTTAAACATGTCACCTTTGTTAAAATAAATTGTCATTCCTGCTAATTCTATTGGCACCAAATTACAACTTAACTAAATTCGACAGTACTAAAAATATTGTTGTCTCGCTCACACATTACGGCTGTGAGAAAGACTGCAATAGGTACACTTAGTTTAAGTGAAGTTTAATTCGGTGCAGTCAGAATCGGCAGATTAATGATCTGACGTCAATGTGACGCCCTTAGTAACTTTACACATTTTCTCCCATTGTCATTCGTATTTGATCTGATTCAAAAGAGATTTAGATCAACATTGTATTTTTTTCATGACAATCTACCCTATTCTTGTTATAAATTTATCACATCTTCCCCTTAACTTCTCTTTATCACAACATTATTATCTACTTAAATTATTCTACTTGCCTACTTATTTAATCCAATTTAAATTTAAAATATTTTAAATTCCAGGTTCAATAGACTTTCCGGAACAAGAGGAAGCAGTTGGTAGGTATTTCGAATATCTAACGGAGGATAATCCGTTACGGTTCGGGGTTAGCGGCGATGTGATGGAGGAGTTTATACAAACCGCCAAGGAGACCACAAAAAAAGTGCTCGAATAGTCTGTGATTTTACCATAAGTAATACTTAATATGTTGTTTGTTTGTACGAGTGAGTACCTGAAAATATACTAAAAAGATGTTTGTTGTTTATGTCATTATCTATTTTTAGAATAACCTTAGTGTTTTTCTTCGTAATTTAAAAAGTAGTGGTAGTTTAATTTTAAATGAAAGTGGAACCAACATTCTTCAATTAATTAAATTTAAGGCGGTAATATTAATGATAGACCTAATTAATTGACATTTTCTCTATAAATATAACATGAAAATGCCGGCACGGTCCTGCCAATTGTGTTTGGCTTAGTACCAACGGCGGCATACGCTTGTACGATTAAAAATAAACATTACTAATTTCCAAACCGAGTGCTGTTTACGGCGGCAATTTAGAATTGATATATAAATTTTAAAAAATCAAAATAATATTGTGACCATGAGTACTGTACCGAACAGACCTAATATCAAACTGGCGAAATTGTGGTATAAATACAGGGAAGAACCTAAAGAGAGTGAAGAAAAACCGGAAAAAGTTGAAGAAGTTCAAGAAATCAAGGAATATGAAGCGTATCCTCCTTATAACTTTTCATGGTTCATTGAAAACAAAATAGCAGCGATGGGTTGCCCGAAAACTGTGGAGAACTTAAATTATTTAGTGAATGTCGGTGTTAATCATTTGATAACGTTGTCTCCCGAACGGGTCCCGCCGATTTTGGACTGTGAGATGAAGCTCAAATGGACTGAGATAAGTGTCAAAGAGTTCGGTGTGCCGACTTTGAAACAGATTTTGAAGTTTATTGAGATATGTGAAAGAGCGGAAATAAGAGGAGAAGTAAGTGTTTTTTTAATTCTTTCGCCATCCTTATCGCATTGAAGTTAGCGTCACGACGCCTTGTATCGAGCATCGCAACGCCATAACGTATGCGTCGCGAAGCCTTGTAACGAGGGTTGCGACGCCTTATAGTGGGCGTTGCGACGCCTTATAGTGAGCGTCCCGACGCCTAGTAACGAGCGTCGTGACGCCTTATAGTGAGCATGGTGACGCCTTATAGTGAGCGTCGCGACGGCTTATAGTGGGCGCCGCGATGCCTTATATAGGGCGTCGCGACGCCTTATAGTCAGCGTAGCGACGCCTTATAGTCCGCGTCACGACGCCTTATAGTGAGCTTCACGACGCCTTATAGTGAGCGTCGCGACTCCTTATAGTGAACTTCGCGACGCACTATAGTGAGCAGTGCGACGCCTTGTAATTAGCGCCACGACGACTTTTAGTGTGCGTCGCGACGCCTTATACTGAGTGTCGCGACGCTTTATAGTGAGCGTCGCGATGCCATATAATGAGCGTCACGACGCCTTGTAACGAGTGTCGCGACTCCTTATAGTGAACGTCGCGACGCCCTATAGTGAGCATTGCGATGCCTTGTAAGTAGCTTCAAGACGCCTTATAGTAAGCGTCGCGACGCCTTATAGTGAGCGTCGCGGTGCCTTGTAAGTAGCGTCGCGACTCCTTATAGTGAACGTCGTGACGCCCTATAGTGAACGCTGCAACGCGTTGTAGTGTGTCGCGACGGCTTAAGGTGAGTGTGGCGACGCCTCTTACTGAGTGCCGCGACGCCTAATACTGAGTGTCGAGATGCCTTATAGGGAGCGTCGCGACGCCTTAGTGATCGTCGCGATGCCTTGTAACGAGCGTAGCTACGCCTTGTAGTTAGCGTGATGAAGCGTTCTATCGATTGTCGCGACGCCTTGTATCGAGCATCACGACGCCTTATAGTGAGCGTCGGGAGTGATTTAGTGATGCGAAAATTAGAGACGGTCGTATATTTGTGTGAATAATTGCAGGTTGTTGGCGTACACTGCAGGCATGGACGCGGGCGCACGGGCACGATGCTGGCTTGCTATCTCGTGCACGCTAAGAGCATGGCGCCTGAGAGAGCTGTGCTTACCGTCAGAGTACAGAGACCAGGTATACAGATATACTGCATTCTTAGAATTTTTAAGGTTATTATTCGTTAAAGTGTGGTTAAGCTAGGTTTATTGGCTCGTTTTCCGAACCTATTCAAAAAGCAGTCGCTTCAGTATTATTTATTTACAAATACCATTTAAGTTCACAAATAACAGTAACTAAAAATACTTTATTGAAATGTTGATATTATCGAGAGAAAATTCTTTTCAATTTCACTGTGATTAGTATCCATACTGCACTGGTGTATTTTATATTATTATTTTCAGGTTCATGCGAGACCTTCGAGCAGGAAAAAGCAGTCTGCCATTACCACGACTGTCTGAGAGGCACCATCACAAAACCAGACTATCGGTTAGTTGAAGATAAGTTGTACTTCGATATGTCTATGAAATACATGTTCGATGACGATACATGTCATGGGAAGGTTGAAGAA
Source organism: Ptilodon capucinus (assembly GCA_914767695.1). NCBI lineage: Eukaryota > Metazoa > Arthropoda > Insecta > Lepidoptera > Notodontidae > Ptilodon > Ptilodon capucinus. The sequence continues at coordinate 1,884,242 of OU611832.1, forward strand.
GTTGAGAAGGAATCTGAACAAATCGGAGAAGGTGAGAAGATAATAAGCATTTCACATAAAAGTGACGAGAAACAGGTGAAAATAAAATTGCCGAAGAAGAAAACACAAGCTATGGTCATAAATCATAAGATTTATTTTTAATTAGAAAAATAACATTTAAACAGTATTTTTAATAATAAAGTATGTAACATTATTAAATTAAAGGATGAATAGCGATGTAATGTAATTAAATGAAACTAGTTTTCAAATATTAACTTTAGTACAGTAGTTCTCTATTAGGGATGTTATGAAGGTTCATAACCGTAACCTAAACTATCGGATATCTGAAATAAAAATGTAACCGTGACCGAAACTGATAAAGTTTCAAATAATTTCCATCTTATATAGACGCCTTCATGCTCAATCGTCATCTAATAAGCTTGTTTTTTGGTGGACAGTGGTGAACATTGCAGTATTCACCACAGTCATGCAAGTTCCCTACATGGGCCACCAGCACGCCTAGCACATGCGTCAAGACCAAAGTTCTGTTACAGATTATGTTGCATCGACGAAAAGAGACAAATTTTCTGTACACATTTTGTCTCGTTGCAATCAAGTGTGACAAAACGTGAGATCTTTTTATTTAATATACTAAAATGTGAGAGAGCGACATAATACATGACTTATGTCTCTTGGCGTATGTACAAGCCATGCTGATTGCACTAACATCGTCTTATAAGTCCCCTGCCTCGAGTATACTAAAACTATCGTAGTAGAATGTTAATGGCGTCACTTGCGTAAAAATATCATTTTTTTTTTCAATGATAGCTAGGATATGACTAGAGTATCTACCCATAACGACTCCATACTTCTTAGAGGTCTGCGGCGATTTTTTTCAGGGAAAACAACAATGGCGGAGTCATATAAAGCTAAAAAATTTACCGCAGCGCGGACTCAAAATGCCATCTCCCTTATAATATCTCCATGGATATGACCCTGGCAGACATTAGACATTGTCACCTTGAAGCTATTAAACTAGTCACATTCCAGATACCATTGATAATAGATGGTGTTTTCTTGCCTTACAAATTTCAAGTCGTAGTTAAACTACAATAACAGTGTCAGAGAACTCAGGGCCCCGAAGAACTTGATCCACAATTTCACAAGGATTGAGAAATCAATATGTGTGCATGTTATGATTTTCTCTGAATATGGCAGCCGAGTAGGCCCGGCTGCTGCCAAGGTCTTGGGACAATTGTGAGACTGTGTGTCCTGTTCTGTCTCTGGACAGTCACTGCCACCCGCTGGCCCACGGAGTGCGCCACCACGTCGTGTATCTGCGTGATATCCTCAAAATTGGTGCTGTTAACGGATCCGAATTGTATAATCTCATCATACTCGCAGAGACCCTGGAACATAGAAAGTAAACATTTTTAAAATCATTTAGCTTATGAGAATACATACTATACTTAGAACAAATATACAAGTTTTCAAATTTTTGTATGTCTATCTGTCTGTCAAGCAGTGGTAGCCTCGTGGGCAAGAACACCCACTTTGAACGTAAGGGGTGCAAACTTCAAATCCCGGGCCCGCACCTCTGAGTTAATTTTCATGTACCAATGTCATTTTAAACAATGATGACCACTTGCCCGACGGTGAAGGTAAACATCGTGAGGAAACCTGCACGACTATGGAAAGGCGTGTGAAGTTCACCCCCGCAAACTGGGCCAGCTTGGTGGACTATGGTATAATGGCAATAGGCTCGCCCCCTATAAGATTGGAACCAAAATACATCGGCGAAGAGTTGGCGTACTGCAGTGCACCACTGCCTACCCCTTTGGGGAATACAGGCGTGATGATCTATTCCATGTATTTACAAATCTTGGTCTGAGTGTAACTGGGTCCACCCCCAGTCCATTGCATGGTGCCCATAGTACAAGTTTAGCTTAGTCTAAGATCATATGATCATAGGTATTGTCTGGCTATAGTATTATTTAAGACTTACAGCCAAATCAGCAGGTGATCCATCATTAACAAAGCTGACGATGGCAAAGCTTTGATCGTTAGTTGAAACAGCAAGACTGACCCCACTGTTTGTTCCGTTCACGTGACCATTGGTCGATGAGATGGGTACATTGCTGTGGGAAGGGCCCTCACCGTTAGACCCCAAGAGGTTAGAATGCACCTCAACAAGACCCCTTTCAATTGACTTCATTATATTCTTATGGTCATTTTGTAGACCTGTAATAATAATTGGATTGGTCAATAATTACTATTTATGCAATTATTATATACATTCAGGATGTATCAGAAGTCCGAAATAATACTTTGGGTACTTAATATGCCACTTCAATTCACTTTTATTTTTAAAAGTCAATGGCGGGTACATATTCCAATTACGTTTATAGTGCTTATTACACTTCACTGAATTTAGTCGTCTTAATTAAGTCAAGTGTAATCGCATTCAGCAAGCTAATGATTACACTTGAATTCATTCAGTGAAGTGTATTAACCACTTTTGGCACCATCGTTTACCGATGATTTTGTCAAAGACAAGTCTATAGATAGAATAGTGCTATAAATATAAAAAAAAGAAACAAACTTATTAGACTATTGAGCGGTGACACGATAACTATTTTTATTTGGGCACAGATACTAAAAACACGATAGAAAAATAGATATAAAATAAAAAATAAAACTAACAAAATATAATAAAATGTTTTTTTTTGGCGGATACGCATGTCGCGGATTTATTATCTGTTACTGTCATTGGTTTTGACAGCGCGCCATTACAGAGAGCGTGGGTAGGTCGGTAGACTCGACGACAGGTCGGTGCTTGTTTGATAGAACAGGGTGGTTTAGAAAGGTTCCACACCTACCTACAGTGGCTAACAAGAGAAGTGAGTATAGTCTTCATGGAGTGAAGACCAAGAAATACTTGTAAGTTATGCATTACTATGTTGGCGGTAGTAGTGCAGTACAGAGAGCGTGTGAGTACCTACAATGTTAGTAGTTACGTGCAAGGCGTGGAGTCACGATGCACGAGGCAATGCTACCGCAATCGGGGTGAGTACCATTACTACATATTATTACCACACAGATACGAGATTAATAGAGAGTAGAGTAATATGAGCACTGACTTGTCATTACGGTGAATGTGCAATTGAGTTTGTACTTGAGCTATGGTCTTTTCTAGAGAGGCACAGTTTCCGTGATGATGAGTTGCTGATGTTTATTTATTATGCTGATTACAGAATCACAGGTGCCATAACAACATACACAAAAGCTCATATGTAGATGCATAGTGAAAACAGTTTATACATAACTATCATAGTTTCTGAGTTATAGACCTTTGAATATTTGTCACAGGTATTGTGTTCTGGCCTTAGGGTTCATCCATAATCCTATTGAGCAGTGTAAACTACACTTATGAGGGGCGACTACCAATATTCACAGAACATGCAAATATTACGTATGATTCGAGATATTACAAGTTATGGAAATTGATTTCGAAAAAAAGTTGGAAAGACATGGTTGTATTTCGATGAAATTTTTATACTGTTCAGTTGTGCCAATACTGCAAACGTCAAAGTATTATTTCGGATTTCTGAAACATCCTGTATTTACACACATAAATGTATATACTTGTCTACATAATCAATATTTTATTTATGACAAATTAATTATTGCATGAGAATTTCCTTTAGTGTTATATCAATCAATTCAATTCGGTACACCTATGGTATTATATTACAAGACAAAATGTTTACTTAAGTAACAATTATTTACAAAGAATACGAGAAGAAAAACAAACAAAAAAAAAAAAATTATATACCCTGTCGGGCCGTAGGGTGCCCAGAACGCTGGCAGCATTCTCACATAGGTAATTATACTAGATTCAACTTTTATATTAAAAAAACATATGCTCCCTACCCAAGACGCTGGCTGCATTCCCTCACTGAATGGCTAGAGCCACTTGTTGAGCGGGGAAATGGCCTGGCTCTTAGGTCGCCGGTTATCACCCAATATTTTAGCATATTTTATTTTTCTTTTGGTATTGTTATTAATTAATGATAACATCATAAGGAAACCTGCATGTTAGAAGGAACTTGACTAGTTCTCTATAGATGTGAAGTCTGCACTGCCAACCCGCACCGGACCCCATAGCATTGAAGGGGCCTCCCAGTAGTGGGGCGTTAAAATGGCAATAGTAGTAGTAAATATTTGTGTACTAATTAGTACTTACAAATAATCCGATGTCTAGCGTGTCGCACTTTGTAAACGTCGATATCAGTGCGTGGAAACCCATCCTGGTCCACAAGAGGGTCATCCATACCAATATTATCTGCCTCCAAAACTGCTGTGTGATCCCTAATTTCACTTTCTATTCTGTCTTTCTCTTGCATGAGCATCAAGACGCGTTCTCTCGCTGCCCCGTCCATGTTAATTCCTACCATGATGGTAAATGTAGATGATGGCTGTATTTCCAAAGATCTTATTTACTAGGAGTTTGGTTGCTTTTTCATGAGTCACGCACGCTCAAACAAATCCACATTCCACAAACACATTGCAAAATCATGACACTTTGTACTGACAGCTGAGTTTGCGGTTGACAAGTCGGAGTTGCAAGATTTAAAAAAAGCAAAGCATTATTTAACGTTCAGCGTTATTTGGTATTTTATTTTTATTTAAAAAATAACGTTATTTCGTAGATTTTTATGAAATACTGCGCGAATAACCTAGATGATGATTTCATTCATATTCTGTCACCTTCACACATGTTTGTTTATAGTGTGCATTTATTGAATTTATTGTTGCTATTATAAATATACACAGGCAGAATTTACCACTAATCACAGGTATAGCCATTTCTCATCTTATTTCATTAATTATTTCGTAAAATGAAAAGAACCTACAGGATTTTTATTTTAATAGTGTAAGTAGGTTTTATAAATAAACTAGAATAAAAGAAAACAACGATAATTGTTACTTTTCGTTTTATTTGACAGGTATTTTGTTATGAGATTTTAAACTGATGTAATGCAACGAGATAGTTTTATACAAAAAAAAATCATAAGCCTTTTAGTTGATTTGCTACGATTTAACATATCAATTATCAATGATATAAATAAAAATGACCAGATTAATATTTTTCCCTTCATAATTATAATAATTAAGCATTTAATAACAGGGACAGTTTTATATTAAACTTACAAATATAATATGGTGAGCGATGGTTAACATTTTCAAAGAGGTTATACATTTTAAAGCAATTACTTCAATAAATATCAAAATATCCTTAGCTTTTTAATAAACAATGTCTTTTTCGACAGTGTACTTTATGTACTTAATAATTCTATTGATTTTTTTTTATCAAGAAACTGATTTTTGATTTTATAAAAATTGAAACAACGCTCTTGACTCTGGCGATAGTCGTGTTGTTCCATTTTTGTCAAAGTTAATTTTAGTATCATCAATAAGATTGTGTATTTTGATTGCTATATAATATAAAAAAAAAACATACAAGATTGTACATATGTGACTTTTCATGAAATCAAAAACCACGTTTCATTAAATGACAAAAATAAGGCTTAAAATAAGATGGGACATACATAATTGTGCATTACAAAAGAAACAGTAATCTATTATCACCTTAACAGATTTCCAACAACAATTTTAAAGTTGTCTATCACATCGTGTAGCCTGGCGAAGCTACGCGCAGAATGTGACAACGAGAAAACAGCTGCCAGCAATCGCCTATCTTTATTATAGTCGTTAAACCAAAATGGTCCCTATAGAAAATATTACAAAAAACGACATCACACTACCAGTCTCTGTGAAGAGACAATTATACGCATTTTACATACAAAAACATAGGTACACTAACAATTATGGCAACGTTGACAATAAATAAGAGAAATATTTTATTCACACCGACTTAAAGTTGCGTCAAGCTGTACGTATATGTATTGACGGCACAAAATAAATAAATAAAACATAAGTAATATACGAAGTGCAAAAACTGGCGCGGATTTTAGAAAAAAATACAAGGCAACAAGTGCAGACTTTAAGTTTTACTAATACCATTAATATTTATAAATTGTTCTCACTAAAATTAAAAGCCGTATTGGCATTTTTTTTATTAAGCTTGGCTTAATTCGCGCGTGGTTAATTGTATGTTAGAGATTAATATTATGTCAGCACTTGCCTACGATCGTACAACTCGTTCTAACGTTGATTACAAGATGTGTAAAATTTCACAACGTTTAATAGCGACAGATCGTCAGAACGATTTGCACAAAATAGGTAATTTATATCCTGAACTTGAGCATGTTTTGAGCATGCTCAAGACCAAAGGATTAGCGGAATTCAAAGATAAGTCGTCTAAAGTCGGAATGGTTCGCGTTTCTCCGTATTTCGAGAAGATGCTGGAGTACCGCGTCGGGCGGCCGGCGTGGTGGGCGTGCCACTGTCGGAGGCGTCCGATGGCTTCCTCAGCAGCCGAGTGACTGCTGTCTGCTGACCCGAACGGACAGGCGTAGTACTACCCGACGGAGTCCTTTGCCTATCATAAATTGAAATATTAGAAATAACTTCTTCACACTGCACAAATCATGCATAAAGCACTACAAGAAAAAAAAAACAAAAACAACAAAAAAACCAACAAATCTGTTCTCGATTACCGCAAATTGTTCTACGTTTCAATTGTGTAGGTACCCCTAAAACACGTGAATTTAACTACAAAACCAAATCAATAAGTATACCATAATAATAAAGCACACACTACAAAGTTTTATTTACTATTTTTATTACCTATTCGTATTACTGTTAGTAGAGTGGTCCTTAACTGGGATGCGACTGCGGCCGGGGGTCTGTCCTTCAGTCGAAGCGAACGACCCACTTCTACGATGATGTTAGCGAGCACAAGGACAGACATACAGAAAATTAGTTACCAGGACGACAGATAAGGAACATGTAGAATTGACATTCAAAACGCATCATTAACTGTACAAAAATAATTGAGTATTTAATACGCGTTTTCAATGACAAAATAATAGAAAATAAAAGGAATAATAACATACATATTAATTAAAGAATACTATATAAACCATATAGAAATATTACAACGTATCAAAATAATAGCCTATTTTGGCGGTAGCAAGAACAATGTAAGTAGATACTACACGTGGAAACCAAAATATTTTGATACTTTGTTACATTTTCATACCCAGACAATTCAATACAGAGGCAAGTTGCATAAAAGTGAACATTCAAAATGACGAAGGCATGAGTGAATATGACGTGTAGGTGCAAGAATCGAGAGTAGAAACTATGTAGATGGTTGTGTGTGAAGCAGTGATTTATTTATAGGGTACTAGTCCTGTTTCAGGTGCCAAGCTGTTATATTAACAATAGACAAGTGTTAGTTTGATGCTGATAAAAAATAAATAATTATTAACATAATTTATAGGTAATGCAATGATCGTTTTGTGAATGAATCACTCGTTTGACAAGCTAAATGATGGATGAGAATATGTTTGGGGCGATGTATGTGAGAAAAATAAATTCCAAAATTCAAAGAGCATCAACCAAAATATACATCGGGCAAAATCGGTAGCTAGCATTCTACAAGCTTGTACCCTTTGACGTTGCGCTGGGTCGGCTTTGACGCTTCGCCGCTCGATTCGCTTATATTACTCTCATATTCATTGTCGCTGGTCATTCCCGATATGCTGAGTAACGAGGAGTCGTCTTCAGGACTTCTCTGTTCGGATTTCCCTGGACCTTGGGACGTGGGACTGGGCTCTTGGGAAGTCTCTCGGGAGTGGGATTTTCTCGATATTTTCAACCGTCTCCCTACAGACGGGGATCGTTGTGAACGAGAGCCGACATAAACTGGAATTTTTGTGGAACCTTGTGTTTGGAATGCTGGATGAGTGTGAGATAAGGATTTGGGATGTTCGGATGCCATCGACGATGGCTGGGAATGTGTCGAACTGTTATTACGTATTCCGTTTTCGGATTTGCATGCGGGAAGGAAAGAAATATAATAATAATTTAATTTTATGCTCTTTATAACCTAGCGAAATTGTTAGTTAAACCCACACCGTGATAAGCCGTGTTATAGCTATCGTAACTACTCGTAACATGCTTTCTGTAGTATCTTGCATTTAACAATTACTACACCACCCGTAACCTCTTTATAACTTGTTCAATTGAATCGAAAACAGTACAATATCGTGAACTCTCCCATACAAGTGCAACCCAACATGTCTAGCTAGACGCACTTGTGACGTCACTATACCTTTAAACCTCGAAAAGCGTGACGTGCTCTCTCTAAATTTGTGTACCTTTATTTTACGGGCGTAATTCAATATAAAGAAAAAACTATTTAAAATAAAAAGATAACTGATAATTGTATAAGGATTCATTAAATTTCGTCCGAAAAACTTGATACACCCCAACAAGACAAACTCAAGGGCAAACTCTTCAATCATTGTGTGTACCTCACTAGCGCTGGTACCGGTGACAGTGTCGGTATACTCGAGGTGCGGTACATGGCGCCGTTAGGATACCTGCCCGTGCGCACATCAGTTGTACTAATCTTCATTTTATACATCGGTGTATCACTACTACTACAGTAGTTATGCATTTGTTTTCGTTAAAGTAACATTAATTTTGCTAAATATATTTTTTCCAACATTTAAACATATTACAGATGTGATAATCCACACTCTAATGACGGTGTATCTCGAATCTTAATATCTGGGGCCTTAACTCCACCTCTTAAAGTATTTTAGTATTTATATTAAGTCTTATTCTTGTGTTACTTAAATTTAAAAAACGGTAATATTAAAACCCTGTAAAGAGGTAGTGTTAAGAAATTTCAACCACAAACCGATTTCCATACTTGTGATTCAGAAATAAATGACGAGATTGCGATGAATATTCAATCAAATATTGAACGTACCTTCCGCTAGCCGGCGTCAAGTAGCCAGTGGGTGTGCGAGGCCGCGAGCCACCGTTCGGCGTGGTGACGCCGAGCTTGCTGGCCGTCGCGGCCGCGCGGGCGATTGACGTTCGTGTATTTGTCACTTTACGCATTGGTATGCGCGATGGTGTTGTCACTTCATCTGGATTTGTCAAAATAGTGGTTAAACTACGACTACCTAGCTCTGGATGCCTTGTAATAAAAAAAAACAATATAATTAAATTTACCTGTACTATCTAGAGAGAGATTTGATCCATGTCTCGATGGTGGTTTTGATCCTGCTCTAGAACCTGGCCTCGAGCCTGGTCGTGAACCCCCAGGTGTTAATGTAGATCTATAATTAATTTAAAGCATTAGCATGTATCAATAGAAATAGCTTGCTATCATGGAAATTTCAATGTCTAAATTACTGTATTTGTTTGTATAGTTAATACCTTGGCACACTGGGTTTCCTATATCTTGCTCCAAGTCCGCTGGCCGCTTCGTTATCACTTAGAGAGTCAGGGGTTCCAGCGCTCAGTGAAGACCTTGACGCTCTACCGGCCGCTACAGCCCCGGACATTGGCACAGATCGAGCTGTACGCTCCCTTACCTATTTATAAAAAAAATCACCATTAGATACACTGCAATCTTAAGAGTTTAGTTTAAAACACCCTATTCATAAAACTTTCACGATAAGATTATCAAAATGAAAATGACAAAGCAAAATCAATAACGTATAACCAACAATTTACCAAAACATGCTAAACTAATGGACTTGACGATATTAATCTACTGTATAAAAACAAATACAATGAGACTTACACAATAGACAAAATAACATAAATAATAATGAAATGCAACCTCAAATTCAACGAGAGTGCAATCAATCGCGACTTTCTCATAGCCTATGTAGCATTACCCAATGGTATCCTGGAGAGGGCTGGTATCCGTGGTGGTGGGTATAGTGGTGGGGCCCGGGGGTCGTGGAACCTTGAGATCTTGAGTGGCCGTATATGAACGCCTGCTTAGTGCCATGTGTGGAACCGACGTGTAGAGGATACGAACACGGGAGCTCCTCCCGCTGCCGCAGAGCCTCAAATATAGGCCTCAGCTGCTCCATAAACTCCTCGGCTAAACGCATCAATACAAAAACCGGGACACTTATAATTACGAAACGAAGGAACCGTCACAACGAAACATAACTCGGTTTTGCCTTCATAGTGCCAATCGTTTTTGCCGAACCGCGATTTTTAACGACGAGCCGAGACGATGTTACTATTAGTCCACACGTTATGACGAACGCGAGTGAATTTTGCCGATGCGGGTATGATTAGGGACTAGCGGGATGGGTGAAACAAAATACATTACCATAACATCCATAGGCGCTGCCGTGCCACCTCTCCAATGCAGTGGATCCAATGAAAATACAGTAACAAACAACACCAAGGACACTACACGAGCCTGTGCGTCAATGCATAGCTTGAACACTAATGCAATAAGACCAAACTCTACGAGCTCAACACATGCGGCACTCACGACAATGAACCTTGCATATGGATAACTACAATCCATGTGCAAAGTGCAAATTACAGAAATAAAAACAAAGCGAAAAAATTGACACCCAAACCGAATGTTCCCTCCAACAACTACTGTGCGCTTTTTTATTTGTGCGTAATTAAAACTAACTTCTATCCTGTAGGAGAGAAGACTTAATTATTAAAAAAAAAACATATAGCGGTCCGAGGACTTACCTTTGTGATGGGTCCGGTGGAGGGTGGTGTGTTTGTGTTAGAGCGGGGCGTACGCGGTCTGAACGCTGCCATGCTCTGTGACACCCCATCGGCCAGTATGAATTGCTCACGCAGTTCGATGTTGGTGCGTCCCTTGGCTGCATGCGGGCGGCGTCCGGTGCGCGGGAGTACAAACGGGACGGGACGGGACGGGCGTTTAAAAAAAACCGTTCGGTAACAGGACGAGGGCGTAAAAAGAACACCAAAGTGTTAAAAAAAACGGGAGCGTGCATTGGTAGTGAGGATAAGAAAAAAAAACAACAAACAAATCAGAACATGTCAAACAAAAAAAAAACAAACATAACGCAACATTTAAAAATAATCAGGGGGAGATTTTGTAATCGTGTGCAGTTAGGAAACGGGAATAGTAAAATACGATTAGTTTCTTTCACCAACTATTATGCAAATACTTGTACCGAAATCAAGGGCAAGATTTTACAACTTAATCTTTAACTGTAAAATTATTCAATAAATATCATCTATAGTTTTTATAAGTTACAGCAACTGCAAATGAAGGCACTTTCGAATGAAGAAATTCCCTCTTCTAAAATGATAATGGTTTTTTTTTCTAATTCAAAAAGTGTACACGGAATATTTACATTGAATAAATAATAAAATTACTTAAAAACAGTTTCTTGCGCTTGATTTACATGGCAATAATTAGTGTCTACCATAAAAAATTAACTCCATAAAAATAATTTATGCAAATAAAGAACCATTTTCATGCAATTAAAAATATAAAGCAATCGCACAATAATTTTAAACCTTTAATAACCATTTCTAAATTATTATTATTATTTAGTAAAGTATTAGTAATAACCAAACTACTTGCAGGCATTTTACACATTTGATATAATTGAATATAAATAAAGCTATTTCACGACCACCAAACGTGTACAATGTTACTATCGTAATAGCAAAATAATACTACACCGCAAAATTATAATCTAAGCCACACCAACTACACGGTCTGTTTTGGAACCATAATTTGATTTGTGAATTTTAAAAGCCATAAATGTTTATTAAAATAATTTAGTAGGTTCCGAAGCAGGTCGTTATCTTACCGAGCGGGCAACAAGCTTCATGCTGCTCCGGCTTTCTCGGATCAGGCAGCGGTAGCACTAATGATACTACTTTATGTAAAGGGATATCGTAGGGATTCGAAAAAAATATAATTAAACAAAGAAAAAGTAAAGAATTTTTATAATAGGACCATGGGAATTGGATTGGGCAAAGCGAATACGAATTAGTAAATTAGTAGCAACATCAAAATATTATGTGGACATCAAATTCGAAGATTAATTTAGGTAGCTAATAAATGCTGGCTGATTCTAGCTGTTGATAAATGCTTCACGATGAAATTAAAGTGAATAATATGGCGGTGAGGATATTTTAATTGTTAATATCGTATTTAGTTAATCCGTTAACAATTTTTATTATAACCCGTTCAATATTATACCCCTATCGTTATTTTATATCTATTATACGTTATTTCAAAAAGTTGAAACCGTTACGTACCAAATAACTGTTAACGTTATATCGTTATAATCGTTACTTTATTATACGCTGGCAACATCGACTACTGCGCATGTCAAACTCATCGCGTCGATCAATCCGAGCGCGTCGAAAAAAGAAAACAAAGAACAATGGAAGCCGCGACCGGTCGAATTTAACTCGTGTTAATTTAGTTTTCCGATGTGAGTCTCGCGGTAAACGCCTTAAAAATGTCGGGAACCATCATCGAGAATCTGAGCGGTCGTAAACTGGCAATTTTAGTGTCGATTCTTATGTTGTGCCAGCTAATATGTTTCCTTATCGGCGGTTTGATAGCGCCCATGCCCGCAAACGCCCAAAACATCCTCGGCACAGTATGCAGGGACACTGCGGCCGCTAAAAACGACACAACAAAGTGGTTCTACAACCGTGGGAGTGGGTCTTGCAAGACTGTAAATCTCGCGGAAACGCACGCTGACCTATCCGAGAGAGACATAGTTTTCGCGTTCCAAATGCCGATTCCCCGCGAGAACAAGATCTTGGACTACTCCAGATGGCAACAGAACCTGATTGGCGTGCTGCAGGTAGACATGAAATACCATTCACAAATCGAAGTTCAACCCCGCAGTATCATTACATTAGACGCGCGCCTCGCGTATCGAAACAAAGGCGACCCCGAAGACGGATGGAAACTATACAAACAATCAATCGAAAAACGTCAAATGGACTGCGATATTGACATCAAAAGCGAGGAATATCTCTACAACTGCTCAGCGATACCATTATTCGAGCTTGGTTCATTGTTTCACGACTTCTATCTACTAAATATTAGGTTGCCCGTCGATACTCCTAATACTAACATGTATATCGGTCACATACAAGACATATGGTTGACTGTTATCAACCAAAATGGCGGTTTCACGAAGGTATGGCTATCAATAAAGACTGTATTCTTTCCCGCCATCATAGGCATTCTCGTTTGGTACTGGCGGAGGATCCATATGCTCGAGCGGAAGCCGGTACTATTGGAAAAGATGCTACTGTGTTTAGGACTGGCATTGTGTCTATTAAACATGCCGCTCGAGTTTCTGACCCTACATTTCGACTTGCCCTTCATGTTGCTATTAGGAGATATACGTCAGGGATTATTCTATGCTACATTGTTCTCTTTCTGGCTTATGTTTGCGGGTGAACACATGCTGATAACGGACAATTCCGTGCAGAGCTCGTTAAAACATTACTGGCAACATCTCAGTGCCGTTGCCATGGGATGCCTATCGTTATTCATATTCGATATGTGCGATCGGGGTGTACAACTACGTAATCCATTCTACTCTATCTGGGTAACGGAGATTGGGACTACTTTGGCTCTGGCTTTCATCATCCTTGCCGGTATATGCACTTGTCTGTATTTCGTGTACCTATGCTACATGGTATGGCAGGTATTCATTAACATATCGCATAAACGTCAGGCCTTGCCGAAGATGTGTTCTGTCCGACGTCTACGATACGAAGGGATCATCTATCGATTCAAATTTCTGATGATGGCGACAGTCATGTGTGCTGCAATGACTGTAACCAGCTTTGTACTAGGTCAAGTCGCTGAAGGGCAGTGGAAATGGGATGAGAGTATTCAAATCGAGTACACCTCTGCATTCTTCACTGGTGTCTACGGCATGTGGAATATATATATATTTGCATTGCTCGTGTTGTACGCTCCGAGTCACAAGCGCTGGGCAGTCGATGAGAACAAGTCTGATACTCAACATTTGAGCGAGGAGATCGAGTTCAGCCCATTGCCAAGCGAGCGAGAGAGCACTGAAATATCATCTCTAACATCATACATCAGAAAGACTACTATTGATTAAACTGCACAGTGTTCTCACTCGTATTCATTGGCCTGAATATTGTATTAGCAGATGGCCTGAATGCGGATTGAGCTGAGAATATCTAGATATAGCGCGCACTATTACGTAATCAGCCTTTAACATTCTCGTATAGTCATTGAAATCATCACTTTAGGCTTACCGAACGTAGGCGTTCATTAGTCCGGAATCTCCGTATTTAGAAATAGGTTCATTGTATCGCGGAACAAATATTCAAAGTACTCGAATGTTTAACAGGAAAACTATGTACTCAATATTTATTTAGATGAATAGGTCGTTAGGCGTAGGTATGTATGTTACGATAACTAACCAATTAGTTATAAGAATAAATTGTCAAAACTTATATGGATTGAGTTTTAGTATCATTTTTAAATGCATTTATACATAGATTGTTACTGATATTTACCTTTTACAACTTTTCTTTTTTAAGTTTGAATAAAACCTAAGTATTATTTCATAATCCGATGCTAGTATTAATTAATTATACTAATAATTGTATCACACAATTAGATTGTATGAGACCGTAAGATATAGTGTGGTTTAGGCAGCTTAGATTTAGTTCTGACTCATTCTAAATATATTTTTTAGATCATAAAAACCGGTAGCCTGACCTTGGTCCCACCAGTCGGGGCTTCCAAAAGTATGCCATACCTTATAAGCGCGTTACTTAAATTCTGTGATTTTGTGTCTTATTTTTGCATTTTTTTAAAACTGTATTACTAGTTTTAATATTAACGATATTGCCAGCTACTTAATTTATAATTAAATAATTTTACGTTTAATTTTGTAATCTGTGGATGTATTACGCACGTATAATAAAATTGTATCGAAAATATCGTGTTATTTTGTTATTTCAAAACGTTATTGTAGAAATATATCCCTGATTTTTTTTAATCCTAATTAATTAAGATGAAAAAATAAAGGTCGCAACACTAAGCAACCATTTCGTACATAAAATTTATAGAATAATATTTCCTTTTTAATTTAGTAATACTATAGATCGTCATCTTAATTTCTTAGGACTTCCTGTTATAAATATTTGCCTGTAAAGTTAGGACGCTCACAAATTAGTCAAATTCCCCTAATTAGGGTGTTAACACAATACTAATTACGTATTAAACCCGAAACGTTTGATTGACACTTTGAATATTACCATCCCTATTAATAAAAAAAGGTCCGATCTTGAGACAACATTTCAAAAAACAGAAATTTTTAAAAAGAGTTATATATGTACCTTTCGTTTGTCTAAAAATCGGAACGACAACATTAGAAACAGCTTTTACAGAGCTTTTTTTTTAAAAAGCTCTATGAAAGTTGTAAGTAATTTAATCTGTTAGGAAGCCAGCCCGCGATGTATTAAAAACTATTATTATTGGGTAAATAGTTATTACTATTATTTTTCCAATTAAAAATATAATAAAGATTTAAATGTTGGCTTCATAACCTAAAAAAAATGCAATGTGGAACAAATTATGTCGAAAAGAGCTTTCGACTACGAGAAATTAATATAACTTGTAAAGGAAAATTGTAAGGCTGCCTTCAGTAGTTAAATCCACATAACACTTTTTTAATATCAGTATTGAACTGTCAAATTAATTTCTTCCAGAGACATTTTTATTACCGACAATTTTTTAAATCTGTGATAAAAAATCTCAACAATGCATAAATTGGACAGTACTATGCAATAATGGCTTATGCTGTAAAATAATTTACTGAAATCTCTGGATTATTTCGTTAATAATGTCCAATTTAAACAATAGGTAGTCAAACCTAAAATGTAGTTAATAATTATCTTGTATCATACGAGATAGGTTACTGTGGGAATTTACGGTGTTTCCGAAATGTATTAACTCACTATTACTCATTCGCTGAATCATTCTAAAGTTTTTAAGTACCCTAACATAATATCAATGACTAATGAAATTCCAACTGAATTTGTAAAACAGTCTAATATTAGGTATCTAGATTTTCACATAGCACCGTAAAACCACAATAAAACCTCCCGACACTGGGGCGTTATAAAAAAACTTCTTCATACAATACTTAACATTTTTATCACACTTATGTCAATAAGTGCCTAGCTATATTGGTGAAATGTCAATATAGCTGTAAGTATGGTCTCATTATAAAGATTGGCTTTAACCTACCTACACTTGGTAGCACATTATTAGAATTTATTTTAATAAAAATCGCCACAAAGTACATCCCATCGTAGGATACCATACAATGGACTGCGGGCGATCCCAGTTACACCCAGACCAAAGTAAATTCCGAAAAAGCCATTGACGGGAATCAAACCCGCACTCAGTTGGTATAGAGAGCCGAGCCTCCTATGCTCAAATCACTTAACCAGGCAGCTGCCAAATAATCAACCAATTTAAAAAAGCCACAACAACCAATTTTAAGAGTGATCTTACTTTTTCTAAGACTAGCCCTTTAAGTTTACTACTGGATCGTATTAGTTAAGGTCGCGTTTCGTTTTGGGCGTAGATTACCAAGAATAAAATATATAAACTTGACATTTTATAAGTGCACACGTAGGCGTATACACAATACATGGTTTTTACTTTGACTTTTCATTTCCGGTAAGATGTTGACCCCGATTCATTGCTACCAAGTGTTGTATTGATGCCGTTTTTTTAGTACCAAACTACTTTGAACTATTAAGGTAATATATCTGCTGTCCTTTTCATCGTTGCAATGTGTGAGCAAGACAACAATATTTTTCAAGTGCTGTCAAATTCAGGTAATTTCTAGGGGTGAAAGGCTATTTTACTTTAGCGCCATTTTTTTAACTTTACAGGAGACGATACTCATTCGACGCAGATAAATTAGCTGATTCCAAGTATGTACATAAGCGGATATCGCCCAAAAGTGTCGTCTCGCCCCTCGATTTGTACTTAAAACGTTTGATGTATCATATTGTAATTAATTACCCCATCATTTTAGGGGGTAACTATCGTAATTTACCCAAAGATTCCGCTCAAGGAGGATTATTACTGAAATTCGTGATGGATAAACGAAATTTCCCCAAAATTCTCACAGTAACCGTCTGCAAATACCCCCATTCCCGTCTAATACTACGGTACATACCTCGGCACGGGTCGTTCTTGACAAGGAACTCGTCGAGAGCCACCCAGCCGCCTCCCACTCGGACCATAACGGTCGAGCGGAGGATACGGACCAGGCGGAGCTTCTGGGAGTCACCGAACTAGATAGAGGAGGAGACGAAAAAAAAAAGATAAATAAATATCGCCAGATATCACATACTCATCGTGTGCTCCTAAACCAGTGGTTCGCAAACTGGATTTAAAGAATTTATTTATCTCATAAGAACAGAGTTCACTTAATAAGATTAAAAACTATACACTGTAGCTTACTGTGCTAGTTTATAGTTGGTGGACGTACCAGCGAAAGTGTCAAGAGTGTTAGATGTTGTAACAACCTTCTTTTGAATTGGCTTAGCGTAGTACATTCTTTAATGTCGTCCTGACGACATTAAAGAATGTACTAAGTTTATTATATAATTGTGCTCCCTCATAAAGAATACTTTTTTTCCCATAGTTCTGTGTTTGTAACTAAAAACTTATTTTGTATACTGGCCACTTTGAGAGTTCAGTCGGTGTCTAAGAGTCCTCCTAGCTAGATGAAATTACAAATCGCCCCCCAAGCCTCTACACAACGCCCCCATTTTTTTTCTGGGTCTCTTACCGCCCCCCTTTAGGCCCACAAGGGGCGTTATCGCCCTCTTTGGGAAAGGATGTCCTAAACCTAGCAAAGCTTGTGGACTGGGGGCGATCCCAGAAACACCTAGACCAGCGGAAATTCAGACTGCGACAGAAATCGTAAATTCCAATAAAAAATAAATAATTGTTTTTCTCAAAGAGAGGTATTTCCAATACATTCAAAATACACCAATCAGAAAGAGATACGAGTGAATAACTTTCCGTCAATATTTTACTGAAAAAATATAATTAGGCATCAACACGCCTGTATTACCCGAAGGGGTAGGCACTCCAGTGCGCCCACACTTCGCCGATGTAGTTTGGTCCCAATGTAATAGGGGGCGAGCCTATTGCCACTATACCGGGCACATTCTCCCTCAATACGGGGAACATTTTTTGGGGTATAGACCACCACACTGGCCCAGATCACACATCTACTATAGACGTGCCGGTTTCCTCACGATGTTTTCCTTCACCGTTCAGCAAGTGATAATCATTATTGAAAATGACATTTGCACATGAAAATTGGAAAAAAAAATTTAAAAGAAATAATCTAAGATGACTAAATCAGATTTTATTTTCATTTATCCAAATTCTGGTTATGGTGGTAATATACCTATACCCTTTATTTATTTATATATATCCCTTTGAACAGAGACTCCTCACCTATAAATTTAGGGCATCGTTGTACTACAGTGAAAAGAAAGAAAGAAAGAACAATGTTTATTAGGCAACACAAAAAAAAAAAATAGAAGAGAACTACATGCTAGGTACACAAATTCTGCATGCCTAATAGGTCTCAGCTCAGCATGAAGGTGCAGTAGACTACAGCGCTGATTTTCAGACGAGGCCTCCCCTACCTCCCCAAACCTGTTTTAAGTCTAAAGGAACACTTACCCTGTACTTGCCCTCGCCGACCTGGAAGACCCTGAACTTCTGTCGGCACGTGCACAGCATCACGAGACGCTTCACCTCATCGTGGATCTTGTCCGCGTCCGTCGGTGGACCGCGATGCTCGACCTGGACACACCAAACACATAAAACATTCGCCAGACAACACATAGTTTACAACACTTGTACAACACGTAGTTTGTGTAGTGATTTAATTGTGTTTTAAGAATGTATAGCCTCATTAACTCTATATTGTATAATTGTTAATTAAGAGTCACAAAAATGTAAATCCTTATTTGAAAAAAGCAACTATGGAGTTTCCTGCCCATTCTGCTCCATAGTAAATGCTTTCCGAATGGGTGGTAGAGATACTATTATTGTTATTTATTGACGATTTATAAGTGCCTGTATTGGTTTACATGAATTAAAAAAAGTCTGATTGTGATATTTTGTGATTGAAAAAAGAGTTTGTAAGTATTTTGAAGATAGATTGAAATTTGTTTATTTTTGAGGCGTTAGTTTTTTAGAATCACCCAAACCGGAATTCATTCGATAACTTTTTTTTTAAACATTACACTCAGTAATAGGTTGGAAAAGGTAATATTTAATTAATTGAATGTTGGTAACTACGAGATCGACGGTTAAAAGGCGAATTGCCAAAACGCCATTTTGGTAACTTTGCACAAAACCCAGCTCAAAAGACAGAGGAAAATTTGCTGGTTCCAACGATGCGTATAACTCAATATCGCCCAACATGGCGCTTGAGTCAATTTGCCTACGATATTATATCTTTCCAGTACAATTTTATTTGTATAGTTGTTAAAAATATGTCAACCTTTCTTCGTATGGTTTTGTTCACTACTCCGTTTCATTCGTGGTATCACTTTCAATAATATCAATAAGATTATCGGGCCTATTGGACTGATAAATGTATTCTATCTACGTAGCGAATGTCGCATAGATATAAATTTAATATCTCGTCAGAGATAACAACTTCGGGGGGGGGGAGAGGCTATTTGACTTAAGCGACACTTTTGGGAGATATTGACTTATATACATATTTGGAATGAGCGACTTTTTCTGTAAAGTTACAAATATGTCGCTTGAGTCAAATAGCCTTTCACCCCTCGATATGTATGCCAGCATAACATGATCCCAGGGTATGTATGT
The DNA here is from genome assembly GCA_914767695.1 of Ptilodon capucinus. Lineage (NCBI taxonomy): Eukaryota > Metazoa > Arthropoda > Insecta > Lepidoptera > Notodontidae > Ptilodon > Ptilodon capucinus. The sequence goes on from OU611832.1 coordinate 1,904,151, forward strand.
ATATCGGTCTGGGACCCAATTCTCGCATGAAAAACATATCCAATTCGACATATTTTATAACGAAAAAAAATGGTCATATTTGGCGTTTTGTTTCGACATATCTCGAATTAGAGATAATGTCGACCACGCGAGAATTGCCATCCAGTTGGCTTAGCATGACCGCGTATACACAAGTTTTATCTCTTTCAACTGTCAGATTTGTACAAAAAGCTCGAAGTGACGTCATTTTCTCGACAAATTTGACAGTTAAAAGAGATAAAACTTATGTCTACACGGTCATACTAAGCGTACTCGCGTGTCTTACATAGCTGTCACAAGGAGCCTATACGTGTTGGACCCACATCCCCACACGCAAGCCTTCCAAAGATCCAGGTATATAGCATGTGGAATATTTATACCTAATAGGTACTCTTGATAGTAAACTCACCCAGTCTGGTCTGAGTGCAGCAATGAACTCTTCCCAGTCGATGAGACCGCCGCCATTTCTGTCGAACAGATCAGCTACGGCACCCATCTCCAGACGGGAAGTGTCGAATTCTGACAAAGAAGAAACAAGTTTAGGAAACGCGTTTCTTACCGACGGCATGATCTAGTGCAGTGGTGGGCAAACATTCTTAATGGGGGGGGGGGCAGAAAGTTTAGGAAATTTCAGAGGAGGGCCAGAATGTACGTTCAGAAGGACTGTGCTCTTATTAAATAGTGGGGTCCCTCACTAAGAAGTAATTCTTAGAATTTTAGCCCCGAGTTGGGAATTATAGAGAGGGAGCACTGTACTAAGTAGAATCTACTTTATACTTCTGTACCGTCAAAATATATGAATCGAATGTAATTTTTAATCATATTTATCACTGGATGAACGGTGAAGGTTAAATTACGAAACCTACACGACTTTCGAAAGTCTTGTGAAGCTGTTGAATTACTCCCTTTGACTAGAGTACCTGCGTTCTTGGTTTAATACCCGGAGATACAGGCGTGATGATACTCACTGGTGTTGATGATTCCGTCAATGAACTCGTGTCGCGCTATGAGCCCGTTGTTGTCCTTGTCCATCTTGCGGAACAGGTCCGTCAGACGAGACTTCTTGTGGTTCATGAACTTCAGGAACTGTCGACAACAAATTTTATCAGTTAACTATATTTTACATTATAATAATATATTATTTACATTACAAGCTTTATATTAACTTGCAATGTATGTCCGGGTGGAATCTTGCAACTGAATTATAGATCAGTTATCTATAACCGATTGAGCTGAAATTTGGTATACACGCTTATTTTGGATGACAATGCATGCTTAGCTATGTGACGTAATTCTAATTCCAATATGGCGGATCATACAAGATGGCGGATTAGTAATTTTTTCTGTACTACCACAGTATGGGTATCAGAACGGAGAACACGAAAACTTGGGGCAATTACATAAAAGCTTGTTTTTAAATTTTTTTTTTACAATTCATTTGACTCAGTTGCACTCTATTTTAAGGCAAATATCTGCAATACAACTTGCTGAACGGTGAAGTCAAGCCTGCAAGTCTATAATAAAGCGTGTGAAGTTAACCAACTCGTACTGGGTCAGAGTGGTGGACTATGGCTCAAATTGGGACATTGGGACCAAAATACTTGGGTGATATGTAGGTGCACCCCTGCCTATCACTTCGGTGAATACAGGCGTGGTGGTGTTTTTTTGTCTAATACACAATCTGTTAGTAATATTAATATATTACTACTTACTAAAGTGGGGGTGATAAAGCCTATGAATTATCCCACTAATCCTACTAATAATATAAATGTGAATGTTTGTGGGGATGGATGGATGGAAGTGTTTATTACTCTTTGACGCAAAAAGTACTGAACGAATTTAGATCAAACTTAACAGTATTATTGTTTATACATCAGAATAACATAAAGGCTGTTATTTATAACGATATTGAATAATCAAAGTCGCGGGAAGAAGTTAGACATAATATCGAAGGGTAAAAGGCGAATTGGTCTAAGCGCCATTTTGGTAACAATGCAAGAAACCAAGGTCAAAATACGAAGAAAAATTCGCCGATTCCAAATATATATATACGACAATATCCTCGATATAACTTAATATCAACATGGCGGTTAAGGAGAAGATGGTGCGACGATTTGGTCACTTTTGCGGGTGAAACGTGGCAACAAAAAGCCAAGGACAGGGACATGTGGAGATGGGAGGGGGAGGCCTTTGCCCAGCAGTGGGACATAAAATAGGCTATTATAAAAAGAAAACAACAAAAATGGCGGTTAAGTCTCTTCGCCTTTACCCGATATTTGTTTAGTTAGACTTACCCGTTTCCTCCAGTCGTCCCAGCTGAAGTTGGACACTCTCTGCAGCTCCTTCAGATGCACCAGCCTGTCGTGTAGGCGTCTCTGTCTCTCCCACGCGAGTAGCCACACAGTACGCCACTTGTCCCATAGCAGTTTAACGCGGGGTGATCTGAATTCGGGCTCTGCCCCTTTGCTGTTGGGAATAGGATAAATGTAAAACTTTGGGGCAATTTTAAATATGAGGATAGTTGAAAACAGTAGGTGTCTGTCTGTCTGTTTGTGAAATCTAATAGATTTGGTGAAATCTAAATGTCGTAATTATTATTTATAATCCTTTCAGAAATTACACCTGGCTAAACGTTTTTATTCCCAATATATTGGTAGGGTAACCATACTCACTGTTGGCATCCCCCCACTTATTGGCACCCATGACTTTAAGTTGAAATAACAAGAAAACCATGACTTTAACCCCTGATTTTATGTCAAAAATGGAAAGATTGTACCTTTTTTAATCTAAAACCCTTAACTTTAACCTCAAACTCAGACTTAATTAGTACAAACTTTAAGTTTGTTTGGGACATACACTAAAAAGCCCTTTTTTACGCACTTCCTTAAGGACCGGTACTTGTGCCAGTAACCGGGTATTCGGAAAATTTTGGAACAAATGTAAAAAACTTATGTTTTTAGTATATTTTTTAAAAATCTCGAAAAATTCAAAAACGAGTGGATATTCTATAATCTGATATCCTTTTTAGCAAAATAACGAGTCATAGAGCGTTTTGGTGACTGATTTTCTCCGAGTAGGCGCTTAAGGTGCCCATAGCTGGGGGTTTTACCCTACTTACTGTATCTAGGTTCGAGTACTTACATTATTTACCGCATTTGACTTTTCCAACATGCCAAATAATGCTGGCCATGCTATATTTAAAAATTAATACTGGCAAATAGCAATAGCTACGCGATAAATTAAAAATAAATACATAGGGCTTTCACACAAAATACTTAAAGTATTACAAATTAAAAAAAAACCAAAGCATTTTTACCGCAATGATAAAACCTATATGCAATGATTGAAATGATTTCGTCGACACGTAAATACCCTTTGCATAACATATACCCTTTTGAAAAGCGATAATTAATGAGACAATTTTGCAATTTAATATCCTTAGTCACTCATTAGCTTTTCCACGTGTTTCTACGTTTGTGAGTAAGGCTAGCACGCGGGCCATGACAAGACTTGTGTGCGAGTATGTTGACGGCGTTCCTTTCCTACCTATGAATTAAGACAGGGTGAGAATGCGCGCTACATAATACGTCACATATCTTGTCTTGGCACCCGTGCTAACCATGCCAGAGTCCATAGTCTCGAAGCGTCTACCGTAATCTTAAAATATATATAATCAAATTGATTAAAAAATATGTCACGCATACGACAGTGAGAGCGTAAAACTTATGGTAACATTACTGATACTTAGCGCAGTATATATTCATTTGATGGATAAATTTTAGTTGCGAAATTGTCTCAATACTTTTTACATAAACACGCCATGGTAGGCCGAAAAGTGGGAGGGAATGGTGTAGGTTTAATACCTATTCTGTGATGCCTTACCTGCCCTTAGGCGGGAACCGCGGGCCGTAGTGGGGCAGACTGCGATCGGGAGTCTCGCGACCGGGACTGACGCGACTAGAGGCACACGCAACGTTATTGTCACACGGAAAACGAACTTAACACCGCATCCCAGTTAGTGGCAACACCGATTTTTTTTATGTCAACACTATTGTGTGGCTGGCAACACTATTGTAGATGTCAAACTAGTAACGGATTATTGATTAGAATGTAACTGTCAATTTTGTAATTTAACTATTTGTGATCACGTAACCGTGTCATTTATCCTCGAATTTATTATATTCATAGATACATAGATACGTCTATACCTAATTTAAGGCATTATACTAATACATACTCATTAATATATTTCAATAAATACTAGATTCCAAATCTCAAAACTCCACCACCAAAGGAGGCCACTTGGTACATAAAAAACCATGAATCAAAACGTCATTTGAAACTTTAATGTTTTTAATTTGATTTAGGAAATGTCGTACCATTACCAAATAATATTCTTTACATTTTAAAGCTTATTTTGGATGTCTGAATATGCATATATCTAGCGTTCAGGCTGATAATGTATCTCAAATATTTATTTCCCACAAATCGGGACGCCTAATTTGGCCAAATCGAATAATCTGTGACTAGTCAGCAACTTACATTATAGTGTAGCTGGCAACACTGTAGTGTTAAAATTTGATTAGTTACGTTAGAACGGTGATGATTTCGCGCGTGGTGTTAGTAGTTTTAGATTGGCAATCCTATTAGTGTTTAGTCTACTGTGCTCGGTGCGAACGGGATTTTTTTCGGATTGAGTTTTATTATGACTAACGTAAAGTTTATTTTGGATTGGTATTTCGATCTTTTACTGTTTGTTTGTTTGAAAAGCGTGTTTATAATCTATGTCTGGTTAGTATCTAGTGATTGACAACCCAAGGCCATGCGTTATAATTGTATATCTTTACTGAAGTGTTCTTATTTAAGAGCAATGAATAAGTATTCAATAAAAAAATTAGGTAGTTCTCAAGTTTATTTTGACGTATTATTTCAATGTCAGTTACAAAGACAAACGTAGAATCACTACTGTCAATCTATGATATGGTTTTTTTGGTTCGATCCTAAGTTCGATCCTAAGGTAGTTATATAGTGAGTATAAAGTTGTTGTTTTAATAAACTGGCTCTCATTTGATGTCTTCAGTAAAGATAATAAAAGCGTTGCGAACTAAGTGCAGACCTACATAAGCATTTTTTTTTTATATTATAGTCAAACAACACTAGCATAACAATAAGTATCTCATATCAAACAAGTTACCTAAAGAAGATCCCATAACGACTGCATTCGTTAACGTATGCAAGAACGAGAAAGAATTTTATTAATTTAACATTCCAAACGAAAACCTTTTTTGTGTCGCCTTTGGAAATGTAAAAATACCTGGCAATATTTAAAAAAAGTTGATATTCTAATTTCAAAATTAAAACAAACTACACAAAGCCTCAGGCGCTAGTCTACAACACACAATTTAAAAAAAAATCATCAAACCTTCCTCTCCTAATGTGTATTCTGGAACTGCTCGTGGTGAAGCATGTGCCACATACGAGCGAGACAGAAAGCAACGTTTACACGTGTTAGAGCGGGACAAAGCCATGTTGAGAGGTTGCGTTGTCAAAGGGCAGTGTTTGCAAACATTTTAGTATAATTATAAATAGTCTTTTTTTAAAACCTTTTGGCAACGCACCTATCGTTAGGTAAATGACATGAAAGTTATATAACCACATTTAATCAAAACGGAACTATGTTACGCTATAGTGACGACACAAATAAAAAAAAGGTAATTATTTAAGGGAAGGTACTTAAAATACAGTGCAGTAATCATAGCATTACATAGTAAGGGCAAGATAATAATTAATTACGTCAGTTTGGAGGATGTTTTTCATCACCAAAAAAAAAAAAACATACGTGTCGAATTGAGAACCTCCTCATTTTTGAAGTCGGTTAAAAAAGTGAAATAGTATGACTATTTCATAAACAAAAACAAATACCGAACTGCTTGAAAATGATGAAAAATATCCCGAAAAAAAGTTAACGAGTTCAAAAATTTGAACAAAAAAAAACAAAATTAAAAACACACCTGAATCGCCTAGAACCGTAATAGTCTGGCGACACTGATCTCTCCCTGTTAAGATCGTGCTGTGACCCGCGACTATATAATTTATTCGTGTTGGCAACACATTCCGCAAGCGGGCAACACCATGCAATGACGTCACAACATGGCGGATCGGATGGAGACGTGAAGGCGTGCATGAGTCGTGAAATGGGGGGAAAACAAAAACGACAAACATAAGAATGGGGGGAATGAAAGGACACACAAACAAATATAGTTCCAAAAAAATAGTTTTTTTAAAACAAAGATATAGGTAACAGTCTCATTAAAATTGTTTATCTACACTTAGTTGTCAATGATATTAGAAATTAAAAATACTTAAAATGTCAAAAAGTTACCAAAATTAGTGTAATAATTGCTACGACCGTCTAGTTATGACAAGTTGACAATTGTATATGGACAAATTGACGTACGTAAACGTCAAAGTCACACACAAAATGGGACGTGTGAAACTGTCCAATGTTAGGAAAAGCTCTATCTTTGATATATACGAGTATAACACTCGAATAACTCTTGATAGTTGCGTTGAAAAATTACTGAAAAGTATTAGTTTTCAATGTTGAACACAAACCATAGAGAATTAGTATTCTTTCTTTGTATATCTTAGACAGATAATGCTTGGATCATACCATGACCTGAGAATAGGTCATGATCTATGTCATAATCTGAGGACTTTTTTCTAGCTTACACGTAAAGCAATGCTTAATTAAATCTATTAAAACACCCATCATACCTACGATGTCTGGAGTGTATTAATGTTGAAAAAACTATTTAAATTTTTTGAGACATGCTAGCAACTTTATAATATCCTCTGCCTTTACTTATATCTTTGTTTCTTCAAAACAAACAAATAAAAATTCAGACATATTCAAATAGAAATTACACACATGAGTTTTTTTCAAATCTATGATGGACCGACATAAATTAAACACAAAAGAGGTTTAAAAAGAAAAAAAAGTCACATGAGTATTTCCAAGTCTATGATGGACCAAGAAATTAACACAAACGAGGTTTATTATGTAGAAAATATCAGTTTACTACAGTTACGTACCCAGGAGTTCCCTTGGTGGCGGTCTTGGCTGAAACCTTCCTTGGCGTGCTCTCGCGGCCTTGGCTTTGACTCTTGACCTGGGCATAATAGTACTACTTTAGAACAATACTGCTCCCAGCATAGCCAGTTATGATAAGATCAGCTCTATAGGCAACTTTTGCTATGTTTCTGAAGTATGTTTTGGCGATGTAAGAAAAAAGGAAATTTAAAAAATGATTAGCACAGTGAGTTTCTTGCCGGATCTTCGCAGTTGAGGTCGCGCTTCGATCCGGTAGTAAAAGTATGGAGGGTAGATAGAGGAGTGACATCTAGGTATGAATACAGCAATTGTATACTCGGTATACTTCAGTTCATCAACAATTGCTATATTCATACCTGTCACCATTTCGACACCAGCGCTATTGTAGATTTTTTTTGAACTAATTATTTTTGCATTTCGATGGACACTTTTTCAATTTTTTCCCATAGGAGATTGCGCTCCTTCCATTCTACACTCCATAAGTAAAAGTAAAAAAAATAGGCCTATACAGAATAAATCATTTGACTTTGATGAAAACATAATATAAGATAATTCTTTTGCTGTCCTATTGAGTCAAAAAGCTCGCGACATATTGTTTGCCATAACCAAAACGAACTGTATTACCAAATAGATAAAGTCTCATTTTTCAACAATGACGAGAACGAACACGTTATTTTACCTTTAAAATTCAATCTTTATGTATATTCCCACAGAGTACATTTTCGTTATTTACCTGGTATGCTTTGCAGACCCTGTCGACCTCGTTCTGTCTCTTCTGCGTGTGCTCCATCAGGACCTTGTGGTCTTCGATCAGACCTTCGAGCAGTTCGATGGACTCCGGCAGGGGTTCAGCTTCCAACGCTGTAACATAACCGAGTTTATATTATCACTAGCGGATACCTGGCCATTACCACTTGCTGTATGGTGAAGGAAAACATCGTGGGGAAACCTACACGTCTATAGAAAAGCGTGTGAAGTTCACCAACCCGCACTGGGCTAGTGTCGTGTACTATGGCTTGGATTCTCCCTCGAATTGAGGGAGAATGTGCCCGGTGTAATGGTAATAGGCTCGCCCCTATTACATTGGGACCAAAATACATCGGAGAAGTGTACACAAGTGTAGTGAAGTGAAGTGTAGAAGTGTGTTGTGTAAATATTCTGCCTACCCCTTTAGGGAACACAGGCGTGATGATGATATATAAGGAATTGGTACTTACACAGCAGCGTGTTCTCAAGGCCGGTGAGCCACTGCACCAGCTCCTCGAGAACCAGGTCCAGGTCCTTGAGGCTCTGCATGTGCGTGTCCAGCTTGCTGCCCCTCTGCATCGCCCACTGCCATACCTGGACAACGACCGTACCATTTAAATAAGGAACTAAGCTGAGATAACTAAAACTATAGACGTTTTGTAAAGTCCAACTGCTGGACACGAGCCTCCCTTCAATTCGAGGGGGATTCAGGCCATAGTCCACCACGCTGGCCCGGTGCGGGTTGGCAGACTTCACACACCTATTGAGAACAAGTCAAGTTCCCTCAGACGTGCAGGTTTCCTCACGATGTTTTCCTTAACCGTTTCATAGCAAGTGATAATCGCAGAAGAACCAAGGTTACAGACATAGCTCGAAGGGTTGCACGTTTGAAGTGGCAATGGGCCGGACACATTGCCCGGAGAACGGATGGCCGTTGGGGCATCAAAGTCCTAGAGTGGCGCCCACGAACAGGCAAGCGGAATGTGGGACGACCCCCGACCAGATGGACGGACGACCTCACCAGGGTCGCCGGGAATCGATGGGCGCATAAAGCCCAAGAACGTAATTTGTGGCGATCTATGGGGGAGGCCTATGTTCAGCAGTGGACGTCTCTGGCTGATAGATAGATAGATAGATAGATAATCTCAGATGAAAATGAGATTCGCATATAAATCCCAGAGGTGCGGGCCGGGGTTTGAACCTGCACACTTCGATTGCAAGGCGTGCGTTCGACCACTCTGCTACCACTAGACCAATTCACAGACACATTTTTTTTTCAGTTGTATAGATGATTGACTTTTTATATATATATATATTTTCGGATAAAAAGAAACATCCTTTACCTGTCCTGGGGTCACTTTACTGAATATTCTAATCACAGGCAGCACAGTGGCAACCAACTGTCTTTTATCTTTGCTCATTTTTGTAATAATTTTTTTTTATTTATTACGCATCAGAATCACAATAAGCACACGATTATATAACTCGCCACCTTCGAATGTCACGAGTTTTCAAATGAAAATAATCCTTATTAAAATTATCGATAACAATAATCGATTAATCGATTAAATTATATTTTGTTATCTGTGATTATCTCCGTGCAGTATTTTTGCGTTGCAGATTCGTATTATGAATTATTATTTACATACGTAAAAAATATTTATTATCTATTTTAATCAACTTGATTATGGGATATTTCCTTGAGATCGATAACAAGGTTACTTGTTTGGGGGTCTCAAAATAAATTTGAATGATATACTTTTAAACCGGAACAATAACAATAATTCCTTGAAAACGACTAATGTTGCTTTTTATAATTTTTTTATTGATCATTTCAAAGACATTTTTGAGTAGCTGTGATGTGTGGTAAGTACCTACTCTAAATTTCAATGTCAATAATAATATGTTATTTACTAGACCCAATATTTGTGGAACTATTTGATACATTTACAAGTCATAATTACGAACATTTTTTCTTCGGGAGTCAAAAACATAGACATATATAAAAGTAAGACTCCGCACCGTTCACATTGAAAGTAAAGCAAAATTATTGATGTAAGTGAGTGTGTGTGTGTGTGGATATGAATTGTACTCACCTCATCCCATCGACTTTGAATAATAGTGATCCAGTGTTTGATAACTGTGACAGCATCGGGATGCGCTTTGCTCAGGATGGAGTGAGCGAGCGTGATCGTCTCGTCCTTGTCTATCTGCTTCTCTTTCAGTTCGCGAACGAACCGCTCGTGCTCCCGTATCTGTTGCTGCGTCTCCTGGTCGCCTTCTGGCAGCTGGCCGGAGAATCGAAGCTTGGTCTCCGCGTCCGACAGCCATTCGAGCAGCATGTTCACTGATCTGTGCAGTTTTTCCGCCTGGGAGACAAACAAAAAAAACTAATTATCGTCTATCTTTTTTTTTCAAGATTTTCAAGTATAGAACAAGTCCCATCTCTAAAAGTATAGAGACCGATTTTGAAATTTTAGGATTTCGACTATAGTCGTAAAGGGTCGTTCTAACGACCATTTTTCAACAACATTATTTTTGAGTTAAGTCTCTATACTTTTAAAGATGCGAAGTGTTTGTTGCTATGACTTCTCTTTTTAAATTAATTTACGAAATGGAATAAGATGAGGAATGGCCGCACCTGCGATTAGCGGATATTCTACCAATGTCAAGTAATTAGTGTTTGACCGAAGGTCTATTTTTGCCCGCAGCCGAAGGTTCAATAACCCTAATAAATTCATTGCAATATTGGCTAAAAGTTAATAAAATAATGGACTATTTTAACCGAGGCTTAGTGGCTCTAGGCCATGGAGATATTATAACGGAGATGGCATTTCGAGCCCGCGCTGCGATATTTTTTTCTGGTTTATCTGACTCCGCCATTGTTGTTTTCCCATATAGTTGCCGTATACTAAAGGTAAATGAGAATGGCGGGAAAATCGCCGCAGAGCTATACGAAGAGTGGAGTCGATATAGGTTATCTAGATACTCTATGCTCAGTACGAGTTGGTGAACTTCTGGAGTATTTGTTTTTTTTTCCTGAACGGAACTGAAACCTAGAAAGTAAAAATAACAAAACAAATCAGGTACCTCCTTGAGAGCTGTCTCCAGCTTATGAGCCTTCTTCTCGGTGAGGGTCTGCACAGCCTCCCAGGCAGTCTTCAGCTCGCTGCATTGCGTACGAATGCTGGCCGCGTCATCGCGGGGCACCTAACACAAAAAATAAATAAGAGTTGGCACGCTTCACACATCTATGGCGAACTGGTTAGGTTCCCTCGGACGTACAGGTTTCCTCACGATTTTTTCCATCAACGTGTTAACAAGTGATAATCTCGGAAGAAAATGGTATTCGCGAATTAAGTTCAAAGACGCGAGCCGGGGTTTGGAACTGCACACTTTGATTGCAAAGCGTGCGTTTGACCACTTGCCTACAACTGCTAGTATATAAGTATTTTTGTACACATTTTAACATACCGTCGCTTCCAGGTCTTTGCCAGTCTTCATGACAGACTGCATTTGTTGTTCGCGCGAATGGAGGTCCTCCTCGAATTGCTGCAAGAAACATACAATGTCACTCATTTATCATAAATTATTCCTATGTGTATGCTCGAGCTGGTGGTGGCGAGTGTCTGCAGTAGTATGGATTCCGACGAAGAAATAATTCAAACATCGCAACTCGCCTGACATAAGAGCTTATAGCTATTTGTAAAGTACACCTCGTCCTTACTAGTACTTTAGTTCCTCTCCATCCAAAAGTTGTCTGGAAGAGATCACTTTTAGTGATAAGGCCGCCCATTGTTACACTTAATTATTATTTTCTATTGTATATGTATAGTTATTATTTATCTAAGAGGTGGAACAATAAAGAGTTATCTATCTATCTATCTAAAGAGGCGTGTACTCACACTTCGAAAAACGTAAAACTCTAGTTTGAAAAGGCCCTCAGTGAGGCAAATTGACAGAATATAGAATAACGCTGTTAATCTGTAGGCATAAAAACAAAATCGTTTAACAATATAGCCAATGCCAAAATGAACCCTATGTCAATATACACGCAGATGGAATTTGTGTAGTAAATGCATAGTGTAAAAGGAGAATCCCTATCAACTGCGCCCTGCGGCAATTTTTTTGACGTTTATCTGACATCTGTCATTGTAGTTGCCGGATCAAGTAAGTCAAACAATACAAACAAGCTGCGTATTTATTAAAGTTTTACATTAAAAATTCTATTGAGACGCTATAAAACTTATGAACTTTAAGAAATACGCAGTTTGTTTTTATCGTTTGATTTACTTGATCCGGCAACTACTATGCCGCCAGTGTCAAGATCAAGTACTACGCGATTCAATTAAGAGTAGGAATGTCAATAACCTCTATCTGTCAAATGTCACGTGGAAAGTATGGTTTGCAAAAAAAACTTATTTGCATATCAATAATAATAGTCTTACATGAAATTTAAATAAAAAGGTTAAATTAGTAGTAAATTGTCTTAATATAATAATTTAAAATTCGTTTTTTAAAACCACACCATAACCTTTTTTATTTTCATTTTTGCCGTAAAGGAAGCCATGCCAAAATTATGAAAGAAAAGAAAATAAGGACGCTAGTCGCCATTTTGTCGTTGTTAGTATGCGACTGAGTGCATTTTTCACTCAACCTTTGCAAATAAATTTTATTTAAAAAATATCTTGTTTTGCCTACGCTACCTAACTGGTTAGAATTGACAGCTATGGCGTCAAAATATGGCGCAAAGTCGATACTGTTCTCATTTGAATCGCATAGTAAGTCAGATAAACGTCAAAAAATCCCTCCCCATGGTGTCCTCTCACCTTGTGTTGCTCGATGAGCGCCATGACGGTGTCCAGGTCCCCGTGCAGCGGCGAGTCGGCGGCCAGCTCCCTCTCCCGCTTGCGCAGCCACTCCAGCAGCGCCGACATCGCGTCCTTGAACTGCCCCGAATACAGCAGCGCCTCCTCCAGCTTGCGTTGCCTTACGATACAAATAAAAATAAATAAAATAAAAGCCTTTTATGTCTTCCAAAAAAATCGTTTACAATGACAGTGTAATTAGTTTTGTTAGTACATTTTTTTAATTCCAGAGTTTAATATTAAATGGTTACAATTGTTACGATAAAAATACCAAAATTAAAACTCACTACAAATAATACAGAATTCATTTTTCGATCTTCTTTAAGATTAGATCTTTTTTAAAACTCTAAATAGACGCGTTAAAAATAATAGCCAGCCAAGTGAGACTACGTGAGATCCGTACTATTTTTTAGGTAATAGTAGTATAGTAGGTAACAGTAGTAATTGTATAGTAGCTAATAGTGTAGTATAGTAGGTAACAGTAGTAATAATACGTCCATCACGGGAATGGAGTCTCAAAGATATTTTAACAAATATTTGATGTAACTTAAAGGTAAAATAAATTTAAATTATCAACTTAGACATATTCAACAGTTCATTATACGAGTTTAGAAAAATGATACTTAAATCATTGCCATAAATATTTTATTTTTACTTTTTCAGTATTCAAATTTTAAATTTTAGCTTTAAATTTTATTTTTAGTTTAGTTTCAACTTTATTTGTTTCTTTTTTTTAAATGTTTAAGTCTCACGTCGGTGAAAGTTGTACACACCTGTCATTGGTGTACCTATCAGACCAGTTTTTATTTAATATTTTATTTACCCAATTGTTTAATAGGTATACTGTTGGTGTGTCGTTCTTAAATAAATAAATAAGTAACGGTTTCTGGATTTTCTCTTTTCTTGTGCTATAAGACATTGCTTCTTGCCAAATTTCATGATTAAAAGTCATTCGGAAATACCCTATATGTTCTGAATTCCCTGAGTTTCATATTATACAGGGTGTTTGGAAGACCGATGCAAAGCCGTAAATCAGAGCTAGTATAGACTATGTAGAACCATTTGCAACATGTCTTAAGCGAAGTGTGACCATTTTTTTTGGCTAATTTTAATGATTTTGATGACAAAGCATTTTGCAGTTAGTTGCATATAATGGTCAGTTTGATAGACAAAAAAAAAAAAAAAATCTGTTATTTTATCGAAGTAATGTGCAAAAAATCTAATAAATCATGATTAAGGCATCTGAGTCATGAGACTATTTTTTCCAAACATTCTGTATATCATATCTTTTGATTTTGTTTGTGAAGTTTGTTTTATTACAACTCCAAGGGATTGTAGAACTGAGTATTAGTTATAAATTTCAACTTGATACCTCCACGCGTTACTGAGAAAAACGTTCTTGACAGACAAACAATAAAAATGGGTGATGAGTGTGATAAAGATGATGAATGAATGATGTTACCTGTCAACGGCCTTGGAGCAAACGGTGGTCCATTTGGTCTTCATGTCTGCCAGCATCGTCCTGAGGGCCGGCTCGTCGCCCTTCGGCGCCTTGTCCTTGAGCTGCTTGCCCGACTTCATGGTCAGGTCGTACGCGGGCTGTTTAGCTGCTAAAGCCTTTTGGAACTCGCGGTGTTTGTTCAACCTGTTGCCAAATTCATCATAAATATATCATCATGCCTATATTCCCCGAAGGGATAGGCAGAGGCGCACTACAGTGCACCCACACTTCGCCGATATCTTTTTTTAACCCAATCTAATAGGGGCGAGCCTATTGCCATTATACCGGGCACATTCCCCTCAATACGAGGGAGATTTGGGCCATAGTTTGTCACGCTGGCCCAGTGCGGGTTGGTGAACTTCACACGCCTTTCTATAGACTTGCAGGTTTCCTCACGATGTTTGCTTTCACCGTTCAACAAGTGGTCCTAATAATTATTGAAAAAGACATTCGCACATGAAAATTGTCCCAGAGGTGCCGGCCCGGCATTTGAAATTGTACTGCTTATATTCAAAGCAGGCGTTCTGTCCACAAGGCTGCCACTGCTAATTACCTCTGTTTAATCTTCTCCGGGTCGTTCACGGTGGATTCAGAGTTGAGCTCATCGATTTGCTTCTCCGTATCGTTCAGCCAATTCATCAAATTGTTCCTGGGAAAAAAGACACCACAATTATAATACGAGACCTTTTGAACTAGCGTTTTATAAGGGCGTATAAGTTGGTTTTTCGAAGTAACTTAAGTTTTTCTTATTTACAAAATTAGTGAAATAATTAAATTATAATGGCATAAGATGAGGAATGGCTGCACCTGCGATTTGCTGGTATTTATGCCAATGTCGAGTAATTAATAGCAAGGAAAAATTCAATAAATATACATTATAAATAAAAATGGATGATGACAGTCATCAAGTTTAGGTTAACACAATTCATTTTAGTGTTTTGCCCGTGTTTAGTTATACTATCTGAGCACAAGACTTCGTCCGCGCAGACTTAGATTATTCAATATCGTTATAAACTATAGCCCATATGTTATTCTAATGTATAAAACAATACTATTATAAAATTTCATCAAAATCCGTTCAGTAGTTTTTGCGTGAAAGAGTAACAAACATCCATCCATCCTCACAAACATTTACATCTATAAATATTAGTTGGATTTGTGTAAACGACACTCACCACATGTCATTGAACTCCTTGGCTTCCTTGAAGCCGTGGTCCAGGGCCCTGGTCCTCTCAGCAGCCTTGGACACCACTCTCTCCCAGCGATGCTGCACGGACACCAAGAGGTTCTTAATCAGAATAACGTCTTGCTTCTGGCTGAAGTACTTCAGATGGGTGCCCTTCTTGTCCAAGTGGAGCATGGTCTCGCGATGGGTGGCAACCTCCTTCTGGAAGGTCTTATGCTCTTCAATTTGAGCTGGAACGAAAGAAAATTATTAGTTATCACATAGTATCAGGCAATATGTTAAATAGAGAATGTAGCATAATAGTGAGATTTATAATAATAATTATGGAAAAAATACGCGCATAAGATAATAAATATATCATCACGCCTGTATTCCCTGAAGGGATAGGCAGAGGTACACACTTCGCCGATGTATTTCGTTCTCAATGTAATAGGGGGCGAGTCTGTTGCCATTATGCCGGGCACATTCTGCCTCAATACGAGGGAGATTTTTGGCCATAGTCCACCACGCTGGCACAGTGCGGGTTGGTGAACTTCACACGCCTTTCTATAGCCGTGCAGGTTTCCTGACGATGTTTTCCTTCACCCTAAGCAAGTGGTAATCATGATTGAAATTGACATTCGCACATGAAAATTATCTCAGTGGTGCGGGCCCGGGAATTGAACTTGCACCCCTTACTTTCAAGGCGGGCGTTCAACGGACGAGGCTACCACTGCTTTACTTTGCGTAAAATAATGTTCAATATATTAATAGTATTAGTTAAGATGGTCGATGAAAGAACTCTTCAATCGCGATTCAGGAATGCGCAATGTATTTCTTGACGCGCCATCTATTAGCGGATTTTAGAAATTCTGTTTTATGTGGTGAGGTATAGAGGACACCACAAAGTCCAAATACTTACTCAGCAGAGTCTCCATGACTCGGGACACTGGTTTGGCTGACGTTAGAGTCTTCTCGGCACTGGTGAGCCAGTCCACGAAGGCTTGCAGCGCGTCATGGAACTCCGTCGCTTCCTTCAAAGCTATCTCCAGCTTTATCTTCTTGTCTGAAGCCCTGTGTTTGACAATCACACGTGATATCGACTTTCCAATCCAAGGAACACTCTTTCATGTCTTCTTACACAAGAAGACATGAAAGTGGTGAAGTGGGCGGCACCGGTGCGCCACCAAATACGACTATCATATCATTAGTGTCAAATACTGCTTCACAAACATTCAACTGTATTTATTTTTGTCTGTGTCTTTTGGATGGCATCTATTTCACGATTGCATAAGAAACTCATTCATGTTGCTCTATATTTAAAAGTTATGATAGGTTGTCTACGTCATTTAATTTAGTAATAAATGCAGCGAACGGGTCTCTTTTTTTATATAGTTGCAATAATCAATTATTGCTTACTTATGTACAAATGGCGACTATGATCGTTACTGGCGTGCTAACATTATTATTATTTTCTATGACTATAGATGGTATAAAAAAGATATGGCGGATAGGTCGCATTACCACCTCCATTTAACATACTCTAAGGGTAAGAGTCTCAACAATTAAGACATAAATTACGTTACCTGGCAGTGATATTATCCCATCTGGACTTCAAGTTCTTGAGGTTATGGTGTAGTTGTGACGTGGGGTTGGGTTTGTCCTGCCGCTTCAGATACTCCTGGCCTTGTTGGAGTACAGCCTCCAGCTTGGGGCGGTTCGCTTCGATCTCATTGTAAACCTCCTGTTATGAACATAAAAAGCATTGTAAAATTCGTATGATTACGGCGTGGTCTAGGGGTTTAAGGGTAGGCCGCTCGGCTGACTTCACCAAGTGGTTGAGGGTTCGAATCCCGTCAGTAGCAATTTTCAGAATTTGCCCCGATCTGGGTGTCACTGGGATCGCCCCCAGTCCATTGTACGGTACCTATAGTACAAGCTTTCCTTAGTTTGGGATCATACGATGAGTAATGTGTTGTCTAAGTACATCTACTAAATCAGTGGCTGTCTTAAACGTAAGGGGTGTAAGTTCAAACCCCGGGCTCGCACCTCTGAGATTTTCATGTGCGAACGTAATTTTCAATAATGATTATCAATTGCTGAACGGTGAAGGAAAACTTAGTGAGGAAACCTGTACGTCTATAGAAAGGCGTGTAAAGTTCACCAACCCGAATTGGGCTAGCGTGGTGGACCATGGCCCATATCTCCCTCGTATTGAGGGAGGCAATAGGCAATAGGCTCGCTCCCTATTACATTGGGACCAAAATACACTGGCGTACAAGTTTGGATGCACTGCAGAGCACCTCTGCAATACAGGCGTGATGATGAACATACTCCATCATAGATAGATTATTGTACACACCAAACAAAGAAAACAATACAACATTCTTAGTTCTAAATACAGTAGCATGAGGGTTGAAAGGCTATTTGACTTAAGCGCCAGTGTTTTAACTTTACAGGACAGCATACTCATTCGATTCGCGGTGCATGCGAAAGCGATCCCGTGGCGCCCCGATATAAGCGGAAGATGGTACACCGTCGGTTTTTAGTGGGTATACGGCCTTCTGCCGGGACTCCCACATAACCCTGTTACTTCCCCCGAGGTGGATTTTCCGACGTTAAAAAAAAAAATACTCATTCGATGCAGAAAAATTAGGTAAAAAAATACATCATCACGCCGTATACCCCGAAGGGGTAGGCAGAGGTGCACTGCAGTGCGCCCACACTTCGCCGATGTATTTTGGTCCCAATGTAATAGGGGGCGAGCCTATTGCCATTATACCGGGCACACAGGTTTCCTCACGATGTTTTCCGTCACCGTTTCTTAGCAAGTGATAATCTCAGATGAAAATGAGATTCGCACATGGAACCCAGAGGTGCGAGCCGGGGATAGAACCTGCGCACTTTGATTGCAAAGCGTGCGTTCGACCACTCGGCTACAAATATGTATACAAGTCAGTATCGCTTAAGTCAGATACGCCTCGATCTGTTATTAAACTTACCATGAACCTCTCGAGTTGTTCGGAGGCCGTCTCCGGAAGCCCGCCGACTGGTTTGGAAGCGGTTATTACGCTATCCACCTCCGCCAGCCAGCTGAGCAGGTCCCCGATCTCCGCGTTGAAGCTAACACAAGACATTTTCCATCAGTAACCACGCCCAAACAGTAGTTGTATCATGTGAGCCAAGACTAGACGTATGTCACGGTATATCTTGATGTTGCCTCTTTCTTTCGTATGAAATTAGACAGAGAGCGAGCGAGCAACAGGGATGTGTAAAAAATAATCGATTTTTATATTAATCGATATATTTTTTCTTATAATCGATTAAAAAAAATCAATTGTTTTTTGTCTAATCGATTTTTTACAAATCTATTTATTTTTAAGAGAGAACTTTAACTGTATTCCTATTTAATTTAATTCACATGTAAATTAATATTTACTAAAATAAATTAATATGAATAATGTTGTTCAAAAATGATCGTTACAACGACCCTTTAAGATTTATAATCGAAATCCTCAAATTTCAAAAAGGGTTTTCATACTTTTAAAGATGCGATACGTTGTCTATGTGTTGTCTTGCCATATTTATATGGTAGTGCGTGGAATACATGTCTTACCTCTGTGCCTCCCTGAGTGCGTCCTCCAGCTCCGTCTGCCGGTCTCGTGCCTTCTGCTGCAGCTCGCGCCATTTTCTATTCAGTGTTGCCAACTTCTCAGCTGTTTCTCCCGCCTCGTCGGTACCTTAAGTGTTGCCATTATAGCGATAATTAAACAATTGCCGAGTACATTTTTTAACAGCTACGAAACTTAACATTTGGAATACTACTACTATTACTACTACAGCCCTTTTAACGTTCCACTGCTGGGCACGCGCCTCCCGCCAATGCGAGGTGGATACAGGCCATAGTCCACCACGCTGGCCCAGTGCGGGTTGGAAGACTTCACACATCTATCGAGAACTAGTCAAGTTCCCTCACACGTGCAGGTTTCCTCACGATGTTTTCCTGCACCGTTTCATAGAAAGTGATAATCTCGGATGAAAATGAGATTCGTACATAAAACTTAGTGGTGCGAGCCGGGGTTTGAACCTGCACACTTTGATTGCAAGGCGTGCGTTCGACCACTCAGCTACCACTGCTAGCTAAAATTTGGAATGCTTGACTTATATTTGATTAGTTTGTGTCTTCATAAGTCAGTGTCTTCTTATAGCCCAGTGCTTAGTCGAGCTGTGATAGTAATCGCGAGGTTGCAGGTTCGATCAACACACTGGCAATATGTGAACCCCCTCCTACAACTAACTGTCTAATTGAGCCAATAGTGATGTGAGAACTTCACTTGTAAAATTACTTATCTGACATGTTTATCTTTGACAACTAAGACGCAAATTTGACGAAATAAAAATATATCGTCGTCCTTCTCATCGTGGTATTTTACGAACGGGGCGGCAATATTTTTATTCTTAAGTCACAAATAGTATTGACTACTTTAATTAAAATACCTATCAATGATATTAGAAAGTATAGATACCTAAATGTCAAAAAGACGCCCGAAAAAAAATTGGACCGAAATTTGTCTGATCGATGCCACAGACATACGTCGTGATATAGACAATCTGCGGCCTCAGTACGCCTGCCAAGATGTTTTCTCACAAGTCCCAAAAACATCTTGTCAACTTGCGTTCCCGTATCTTATTTGCTAACATGGCTTCCAAGATGTTTAAAATTAGACAGCCTGCTAAAATTTTCTCACAGTTTACGATCTTTCGTTCATTCGTTCATTGAAATGACAAATAGAGCGAGACGGAGCTTTACAAAGAAAAAAGATGCTGCATACACATCATAGAATATATTAGATTATTTATGCACAGATTAAAAATATCTTTGGGCATAGATTCTTTTTTATTATGCCGGAAGCTTTACGTATTATCATTTGGTCGGTGGTATTATGCTTATAATTTATTTCTTGGGCACTATACTATTTTTATTTGCCAATTTAAATAACTTTACATTGTAAAACGGCAAAAAGCACGCAAAGTATGATGCCAAACAAAATCTAACCTCAAACCTACAGATTTTTTGTAAAATATGGATTTTAAATCACGTGGAATAGGATTATGTGGATTTTCGGAAGAAAATAAAACAGATAGAAATGTCTCTACACTTTTTTGTTGTTGTTTGTCGAACACGAAAATAAATTTACGTGTTCGTTTTCGGAAGAATTTTGCATGTAGTCCGCTTGATATTAGCGAAGGATAGAGTAAAATAAGTATTATTTGTTATAATAGTGTATAAAATGCTATATTTATGTACTTCTTACAGCCTAATTATTTTCTCATCACCGGCCTTTGACCGTGAGAAATTTCTTTACGTTGACCTGTCAAATTCGTGTCTCTATGGTACATTTTGGTAACCCATGCTAGCACTTAAGATATAACATCTTATCCATACGTCAAACACGTTGTATTTAACTGTCAAACCCATTTTATATTTACGCCATGCTAGCAAATAAGACGTAACGATTTTGCCACAAAAATGACGTCACGATGCGTGAGAAAATGTCTTATCTTGGCAGGCGTACTGAAGCCGCTGATGTACATAAACGTCAAATTCAGGCACAAAATTGGACATGCAAAATTGTCTAATGTTTGGAAAACCTCCCTCTTTGTGATAATAACTATTGTTTGTTATATTAAGAGATATATTAGTTAATTACATTGTTACAAGGAGAACACAGGAACACATATACGTTTAAAGCGTTAAAGCATTAGTGCCTTTTGCACGAAACATTCATAATGATATTAAGACGATACGAAGAAATAGACTGTATTTCAGTACACGTAAAGTATAAATTTGTATTTTTCGATCAATTTTTAAATAACGATATCAAATAAGGAAATTGAGACTGTATTTCTAGAGTAGCGAGGTATAAATTTGATTATAATTCTTATTGCAATATAGAACGCAAAAGTTTTGATTAATTCTAAAAGTTCAAAAGAAAATAGCATTAATTTTGAAAGTCATAAAGTGTAAATTTGTTTGTATTGCAAAATAAATTAGGTGCTTTATGAGATGGTGTGCTAAGGTATAGAGGAAAACAAGATTATTAAAAATTAAGTACGACAAAGTTCATATACAAAAAAAAACTCCTTGACAAACTTTTCTTAGTAAAATACAATATTAGAGTCCGCTTGGTTTAGTGGTTTGAGTGTACGCCGCTCGGTTCACTTAACCGGATGATTGCGGGTTCGATTCCTGCCTGTGGCAAATTTTGGAAATGATCTTTTCGGAAGTAAATTTGGTCTGGGTGTATCCGGAATCGCCCACAGTACATTGTATGGTACCCATAGTACAAGCATTGCTTAGTAAGGGATAATACATAGAGTATTTTTTTTAAGTTTTTTTTTTGGTGCAAATGTTTTGTCAAGGACTTTTTTTAAAATTTAAGATAACGTCATCACAAGGCTCATTACTGACTACAAATAATCTTTTAAACATTGTAAAATATAATTGTTAATAAAAAAAAAACAGACCAGAAAGTGATTTCAAGCCTCCAGAGAGAGGACCTTTCACACGTATGATAATACATTGTATTATTATTGGTGTGTACAGGGTGTTTCAGAAGTCCGAAATAATACTTGACCGTTTGCATAAGTATCAGTTAGCCATAGTATAAAAATTGATCGAAATTAGTTTTTTTTTTCCGTCGTCAATTTTAAAAATATTTCAAGAGCTATGTAAAACTTTTAAGTTCAGTTTTACTGAACATTAGTATTCGCCTCCCGTTGATGTAGTTCACACTGTTAAATAGGGTTATGGATGTGCCCTTAGACCACAAAACGATACCTGTGGTAAATATTCAAAGGTTTGTAACCCAGACACTTTCAAAGTTAGGTATTATCTACAGTACCGTAAATAGCCTTTTATGCGCCCTGAGCGAGCTTCTATAACCGCGCCCTTGTTTTTTTTTTAGATAAAATATTAGGGGCGCAGCGGAAACTTATTAGGAGCAAACCGAAAAAATAATACTTAGTCCTGGCTGGTCTGGCCATTCTTGCGCCCCCAGAGTTTACGCCCTGTGCCTGGGCACCGGTGGCACCGCCCTATTTACGGCACTGATTATCTACCTTCACTATTCTAAACATCAGCTTCTAAATATTATTTCGGCATTCTGATACACCCTGGAGATTTAATTGACTTTGACTTAAATAAATAACAGTTGTTAACGAGCCTTGCCATTCTAAAATGGTACGTATTTAGTAGACAATAAGCTTCAAGCTGCGGCCACATACCCGTACCCTGTTGCACGATTTGCGCGCCGGCGTCATTCAGGGTGTCGATGCTGGCCTGGTGAGCCGCGATGTCGTTCACCAGCACCTTCAGCTTGGCCAGCTCCACCTCCAGAATCTGAGGGTCACCAGCCACCTGTGGAGACAAAGGTCATACATAAATATCACCAGACAACACATACTTATAACCCCAAACTAAGAAAAGCATGAGTACCATACCAGCGGCCTCAGTACGCCTGCCAAGATGTTTTCTCACAAGTCCCTAAAACATCTTGTCAACTTGCGTTCCCGTATCTTATTTGCTAATATGGCTTCCAAGATGTTTAAAATTAGATAGCCTGCTAAAATTTTCTCACAGTTTACGATCTTTCGTTCATTCGTTCATTGAAATGACAAATAGAGCGAGACGGAGCTTTACAAAGAAAAAAGATGCTGCATACACATCATAGAATATATTAGATAATTTATGCACAGATTAAAAATATCTTTGGGCATAGATTCTTTTTTATTATGCCGGAAGCTTTACGTATTATCATTTGGTCGGTGGTATTATGCTTAAAATTTATTTCTTGGGCACTATACTATTTTTATTTGCCAATTTAAAGAACTTTACATTGTAAAACGGCAAAAAGCACGCAAAGTATGATGCCAAACAAAATCTAACCTCAAACCTACAGATTTTTTGTAAAATATGGATTTTAAATCACGTGGAGTAGGATTATGGGGATTTTCGGAAGAAAATAAAACAGATAGAAATGTCTCTACACTTTTTTGTTGTTGTTTGTCGAACACGAAAATAAATTTACGTGTTCGTTTTCGGAAGAATTTTGTATGTAGTCCGCTTGATATTGGCGAAGGATGGAGTAAAATAAGTATTATTTGTTATAATAGTGTATAACATGCTATATTTATGTACTTCTTACAGCCTTATTATTTTCTCATCACCGGCCTTTGACCGTGAGAAATTTCTTTACGTTGACCTGTCAAATTCGTGTCTCTATGGTACATTTTGGTAACCCATGCTAGCACTTAAGATATAACATCTTATCCATACGTCAAACACGTTGTATTTAACTGTCAAACCCATTTTATATTTACGCCATGCTAGCAAATAAGACGTAACGATTTTGCCACAAAAATGACGTCACGATCCGTGAGAAAATGTCTTATCTTGGCAGGCGTACTGAGGCCGCAGTAGTTGTATTATGTGCGCCAAGACTACACTTATGTCACGGAATATCTTGACCTTGTCTCTTTCTCTCGTATGAAATTAGAAAGAGAGCGACCGAGCGAATCCGTGACAGAGGTCATGTCTTGACATCCGTGCTAACCCCACAGAAGTTGTAGCATGTACGCGACGACAAGATTTACGAGTATGTGAAGAAATACGTTGATTTTGTCTCTTTCTCTCGTATGAAATAAGACAGAGTGCGAGCGAGCGGATCCGTGACAGAGGTCTAGTCTTGAAATGGTAACCCCACTGGATGGTCGACTGTTAGCGTTTTGTTACACGCACGCGTCCATTTCTTTGCTATCATCAAAACGTACTGTATTAACTTAGAGAAGAATTTCACATTTTTCAATGAAATGTCATCAACGTCGCAAGTGAATTTTGGCGCTTAGTCACGTGGCTTTCACCAAAGAAATTCAATCTTTAAGCATATTGACATAGAGTTCTATTTGAAATATAATTACAAGTTGCTTCGCTCGCCCCTCGTAATCTTAAGTTCTAGACCTCAAAGACCTCAGGAATCAAATGGTGTTTCTTACCGGTTTCAAAGTGTCCAGAGTCTCCGAAGTGTTCTGTATCCAGGTCAGCAGCTCCTGCAGCGCGTGCTGCAGCTGTCCGAGCCTCAGGAGAGCTCTCTCCAGCTGTTGCTGCCTCTCCACCATGCCTCGCAGAAGCCTCGACCAGCGCGAGTTGACCTCAGTGAGAGGCGCCTTGATAGCCGCCGCTTGTTCCGAGGACGTGCGCTCTGTAAGCTCTTGAGCTTGCCTACAAGCGTAAAGTCACGTTAGAAAGGTGTGGAAAAGGATGGGGTAGCGAAGCGGATTGATTTAAAGCAGTAAAGTGAATCGTAAACGGGTTTTAAACCTCTTATAGGCAAACATAGCTATTCAAAATGCTGATTAGTCTACGGACTACCAATGTGGTATAAACGCAGATGATTTTAGACGTGGCGTAAAAAAAAAAAAGATTCTTTGTAACACTACTGCAAGAGCATTGCAAATTTGAACCCGTTTGCGACCACTCAAAGCTTTAATTGGTGTCTGATACTAAATGCCGAAAATGTCAAAAAATATTGATGTTAGAAATTTTGATTGCCAGATTTTAAAATCTGTTTTCCACCAATTATTTAAATAGTAAGCCCACATTTAGACATACAATCTAACAGTACACGAAACAATGTTAGTATGACAGAAGGAGATAAAACATAAACGAATAAACAAAAACACAATACGGTGAAGTGAGGAATAGTTGAAGAAGATATCTACGTAAAAATTAACTCATTAATGTATACTACATTATGTATTCCATTTATATTGAACGTTCAAATCGTTTTGTAATCTACACATCTATACATACAAATAAATAAAATTGGAGTGTCTGTTTGTAATATCAAAATAACATTATTTTAACAAATGCATAATGAAAGTATACAAGATACTTATTACGAAAATGCAATAAAAAAAAAAGTCTGTCGGTCTGTTTGTTCCGGGTAAACTTCAACACGGCTGAACAGATTTCGACGGGACTTTCACTGGCAGATAGCTAATGTTCCAAGGCGTAACTTAGGCTACTTTTATTTTAGAAAAAGCTTTAGGATTCCGCGGGATGAACATAAAACCATTATTTCCGTACACAGCTAGTCAATAAATAAATATCGCCAGACAACATGAACTTGGGTACTATACAATAGGTTGGGTCGGTCCCAGTTACACCCAGACCGAGGCAAGTTCTGAAAAGACCATTTCCATAATTTGACGCAGGCGAGAATCGAACCCACAACGTTGTGTAACGAAAGCGATTTTTATTTCCATTGTGACTGGCATTATAATTGTGTACCTATAATATATAAAAAATATATGAATATTGATGTCATTTCTGTTGTAAACAAAATACGACTAAACTTTATATGAAAGCGCTAAAAATATTGTCGTCTCGCTTACACATATAGGCCGTAAGAAGTACGGACAATACATTTAGTTAAGTCTCGTTTACTTTGATTCCAACAGAAATTTAATAACTTCAGATAATTTTATGTTAGTGCAAAAATTACTATTAGATGGAATTTTAGTTTATTAAGTTCCATTTGATTCGCTAGGTTATAAAATTATTTTCTTAAGTACTTAATATTAGATGAAGAGAGAATACTAAATACTGCTTAGGAAGATACATTCAAACAATAAACACACACAAAGAGAAACATAATCGACGTGCACATTACTACAGTGATTGGCTAGTAATTTGAGCATTTGATAGCATATTAGTAGCATTAAACCGCCCTAACATTGGGGGGTCAAGTCGTACGCGTCGGATCCAATGCCAATAGCAAAATGAACTGTATTCACTCATGCAAAAAGTTCATTCTTCAACGATAAGACATTGACAGCGCGAGCGAATTATTTGTGACTTTTACCAAAGAAATTTAATCTTTATGTGTATTGACACACAGTTCGTTTTTGGTGCTCAAAAATGCTCATAATGAGCAAATGCTCATTGCAAGGGTGCTTTTATAAAGGTCAACGCTCAAACTACGTCCTTCACTTTGTATAGGCCGGTCCAGACATAAGCGAACACACGAGTAAATGTTATATTTCCTTGCCTCGTCAAACTCCTGATGGTACGGTCCGGATTGGGGGAACGCATAGAAAATAACTGCGATTAGTAACGGTGTATGGGGGAGATGTGCTATTAAATCATTAAATACCAACTTTTTAATTACAAGCTTTATATTAACTTGCAATGAATGTCCGGGTGGAATCTTGCAACTGAATTTTAAATCAGTAATCTTTAACCGGTTGGGCTGAAATTTGGTATACACGCTTATTTTGGATGACAATGCATGCTTAGCTATGTGAGGTCATTCTAATTCCAATATGGCGGATCATCCAAGATGGCGGAATAGTTATTTTTTCTGCACTACCACCGTATGGGTATCAAATGAAAGGGTTTGCTGAGCTGGAAAGCTTGTTTTTAAAAAGTTTTTTTATCATAATTATTTTTATATTGTTTGACATATTTTTTACAGAATATAAACGGTAAAAACTTATAAAGTAATCTCAAAAATATCCCAAATGGCGAATATTGGTATTTAATGGGTTAAGAGGGGGGCATGTAGGGTTGTCAATACAAGTGAATTTATAAGTATAAATAAATTATCGGGGGCAATACTTTCAGCGCCGATTTTTCAATTATCACATAGATTTCGTCGTCAGCCATTGATAGACAGTTTAAAGGCCAAAAAAAAAACTTTATATACCTAATTATTATTTGACACATAGTTTGGGTGATTGAAAAATCGGCATCTTGTCACTTAAGCCGGAATTACATTATTATGTTGTCGTGAAACTAAAGCGCAGCGTGTCGGCGCTTTAGTAATGTATTTCTAATCATACTAAATGTATGGATACGGTTTACTGATGGTGCGTCACGACACACCACAACATAATAATGTAATCCCGGCTTTATAAATGCTTGACAATGTTTGAAAATGTTCCATTTACAAAATATATACTTATTCAAGTAACAATGAAAATTGTTCGTATAATGTTTAATTTTGTCAAACATTTATTCTTAATATTATTTCTCAGAAACTCGGAGGGACTATAGTATCACCATCACCAGAGTTAATAGAAAATTTACAATCTGTAAGGCACAGATAAAATATAATCGTTACTTAGAACTATCCATGTATAAGTACTTGATGTTAGCAAGAGATTTCATTGAGTAGACATAAGGATTCATCCGCCATCTTTATCATCTTCAATGCTAATTTATTTTCAGAATTTGTTGTTGCTATTAATTACTTGACACTGGCATAATACCTGTTAATTGCAGGTGGAGCCATTCTTCATCTTATTATATTACATATTTAAGAAAAAGAAGTACACAGTTTAATTTTTATTAATACTGGTGTAACTACCAAAGTATGTATACTTAATTCAATCTCGTACTGACAATTAGTTATATAGCTTATATTGTTCTAAGCGACGACTATCTAAAACTTATGACCGTTTTAACTAAAACTTAGAGACGTCTTAGCAACTGCTTTATGTTTAAGCATCGCATTAAGGCGTCTGCGAGTTTTAGTCAAAAAGGCCATGAATCTCTTTATCTTTGACTGTTTTTGTATCCCCATGCAACAATTTATAATACCAATCCAATTACAAAACTTGTAAATTTAATTAAAATTACGAAGCCAAAACACCCATACCCAAGATTTTGAAAAAAAAACACACCCTACTCGATGTTTAAAAACAAAGTTTCAAATGAAACAAAACACCTCTAAAAATTTGATTTTCGAAAACCAATCCACCTCATAATAAATCATTATCTCATAATAAATCGTTTCTTATTTCATTTCTTTATTACAAACGGCTGCAGTATTGTGCCATTATTTGTTATATAATTATAAACTAATTTAATACGGAGGCGTTCAAAAGAAAACTAAACTGTAAATCTTAAAAAAATGCAGCACAATAAATAAATAAAAAACTATCATGTATATAGATTAAAAATATCTTTGAAAGCTATGTTTTTATAGACAAAAAGTTTTTATTACCTGTTGAGTGCTTCGACCTTAACCATATGCGGGTCGACTTCCTGTTTGAACGAGGCAAGTTGTAATATCTGCCGTTTGACTGCATCTATGTCGGATCCCAGAGCACCCATCCTCGAGAACTTATCCTCGGCTGTATCAAGGAACTCTTGGAGATTCTAGAAGTAGAAATAATCTCTTGAATTCGTGGTCAAGTCTTCTTAAAGTCTTCCGCGTACAGGCCCTTCAAAACATGCCTTACATTTTTTTTGTCAATACGAGAACGAACTGTATTCAGTCTTAGAAAGAGCTTATATTTCAATGAAACATCATGGAAGACGTGAACGATTTTAGACGTGTGGTGACAGGAATTCAATCTTTATGTGTATTGACAGAGAGTACATTTTCATAAACATTACATGCTAATTCGTTTGCTTTGGGTGCGGGACGTAAAGGCAGGACCTTTTAACGCAGATTGATTATCATATACCTAACGGTGAAGATACGCATCGTGAAGAATTGAGTACGTCTATTGTTAAACATATGCATTTCACCAACCCGTACTATCCTGTCTATTAAGGACGGTCCAAACAAATAACATCGCCATACAACATATACTCATCGTATCCCAAACAAAATAAAATGTTCACTATGGGTACTGTACTATTGACTGGGGGCGATCCCAATTATACCCAGACTGGGCTAAAATAGCAAAAATACCATTCACGTAATTTGCTGGTGACTGGAATTGAACCTGAAACCATCAAGTGTAGTGAACCAAGCGGCGTACGCTTGAACCGTGATCTAAATCCTCTAAAAGCGCCCCCTTATTTTATTAAGGAAATGTTGTCACTATCTCTTAAGGAACTGAGGCGTGATGATGTAAGCATATCACTTCATAATCTTCACCTGCAGTGTATCATGGAACTCCATGGCCTTCTCCATGGCGTCGATGAGGTTCTCCTCCCTCCTGGCGTAGAGCGCGGTGATGTTGTCCCACGCGTTGTCCAGATCCTCCATGTGCTTCTTCACCTCGGGCTTGTCGGGTTCGCCGCACAGCGACATCAGGGTCGAGCCGGTCTTGCGGACTTTCTCCACCTAGGGGTTTAACAATTATCAGAACATGATATCTCTATGATATCTCTATCATGTCAAAGTGTAGCGTGTGGCGCCTTACTAACTTTATTATTATTATTATTTAAAGCAGCTCTAAATGCAACACACTGAAGCTGTATATCTACCTGTGTATTTCAAGTGAGTTTTGGAAATTTAAAAAATGATTAGCCCAATGAGTATCTTGCCGGATCTTCTCAGATGGCATCGCGTTTCGATCCGGTAGTAGCATATGAGTAATTTTAAACGTGGCAATTTGTAAGTGCGCTCGTAGGCCTATACACAATAAATTATTTGACTTTGACATTGGATGATGTATTTTTTCCGGGCCATTTAAAAATGGACGTATACACAGCATAAAAAAACATGATAATAACAAAAACATTTCCCTACTATCCATTGCATGGATCCGGCAAACAGAGTCATTAATGCGCAGTGTGGGGTAGGCTGCTGTTGGTGGCTTATTATTATTACAAATAAGTTAGCAGCTGGCCTCTCTCTGCTTAGGTCTTGTTTCTATGAATGACTCTGGTCGCCACCTCCGCGCAATAGCTTAGCAGGGTACATTGGATGATGTTGGATCGTACCTCCGGCTTGGTGTGGTCGATCTCGTGGCGTATCTCCTGCAACGCGACCTGCTGCGCCTGTATGGCGCGCGGCTGTGCTGCGGGCGGCGGCTGCGCGGTGAGCGTGTCCTGCAGGTCGGCCAGCGTGGCCAGCACGGCGTGCAGCTGCTCCCAGAACCGGCGCGCCGTCTCCAGCGCGCTCTCCAGCGACTGACCGCGGTCGCCGCTCGACTTTTGCACGTCGTCCCATAATCTAGAGTTACCAAGTCACATACATCATCACGCCTGTATTCCCCGAAGGGGTAGGCGGAAGTGCACTGCACTGTACACACACTTCGCGGATGTATTTTGATTCCAATGTAATAAAGGGCGAGCCTATTGCCATAATACCCGGAACATTCCAACTTGATACGAAATAGATTTCGATCCATAGTCCACCACACTAGCCCAGTGCTCGTTGGTGAACTTCACACGTCTTTCTATAGACGTGCAAGTTTGCTCAAAATGTTTGCCTTCGCCATAGAGCAAGTGGTAATCACTTTTGAAAATTAAATCCTAACATCCCAGAGGTGCGCGCTCGGGTTTTGAACCTGCACCTCGTGCGTTCAATGCAAGCTATTACGTATTAATAAAGTATTTGAAAAAAAATTAAGCCCCTTACACACTGGGACGTCAAACCACGTGCTACAAAATGCATGCCAATAACAAAACGAACTGTGTATCAATATACATAAAGCTTTAATTTCAATGATAAAAGCCGCGTGACTGGGCAACAGTAGCGTGCAAACGTCATTCACATTCAAAAGTTTGAATTTGAAACAACCTATCTAATCAAATATGTAATGTATTTCTTATATATACATAAAGATTGAATTCCAATGATAAAAACCGGGTGGCAACAGCGTGAGCAAATTATTCTCTGTCTGTGACGTCGCTGTTTGTGACGTATCATTGAAGAGTGAGCTCTTTCTCGAAGTCAATACGGTTCGTTTTGGTCTATACTCACTTGTGTAGTTTCTCCAGCTTGTTCCTGATGTCCCTGACGGCGGGGTCGCTCTTGTTGGCTTTGCTGATGACGTCAGAAGCCGCGCGCTGCACGGCGTTGTAAGCCTCCTGCCTCTTCTCCAAGTCCTCGACCAAAGCGTTATTCTCTTCTATCTGGTCTCTGTGTGCAAAATATTGGGTTTATCGAAGGCAGTTTGATATGTGTCAATACAGCACATAGAATAAAAATAATGTTAGAACGGCAACAACTGTAACTCTGTATGAAAACTCCCAGTTGCTTCAGTCATTAAATATTACATGTCCAAATTAATGTAAAAAAAAACTTTATAAAAACAAGCTTTTATATAATTGCCCTTATTTTTCGTGTTCTTCTCAGTAAGCCCTTTCATTTGATACCCATATTGTGGTAGTGCAGAAAAAATAACGATTACGCCATCTTGTATGATCCGCCATATTGGAATTAGAATGACGTCACATAGCTGAGCATGCATTGTCATCCAAAGTAAGCGTGTATACCAAATTTCAACACAATCGGTTTAAGATAACTGATTTAAAATTCAGTGTCAAGATTCCACCCGGACATACGTACATTGCAAGTTAATATAGAGTAGACATGGGCGTTTTCAGTTTTTTCCGCAAACGGTTATCTAACCGATATACAGTTTCCATATCGATATAGAAAACCGTTTTCATATATCGATATCAGCAGAACGGTTAGCAAACGTAAACATGATATTTAGATGCGAAAACTAACAGCGAACGCAAACGTACACTGTACAGCTATGTTCTTATTTAAAGTTATTTATTTATTAATCTATCTATACATATACATTACTTTTTATTAGACGCATTTATTAGACTTAAGCGCTCTTTTTAAATGAGAATTTGAAATTCCCGGTGGAATTTAAATTTGTACGAAAACTTTTGATTGCAATATTTACACACAGCCAGACCGACGGCATTGTCCTTTTTATCAAAATGAGTCCATATATCTCACTAGCTTTGTGCGACATTTTCTATGAAAAATTCAAATTTATCCTTAATATATTTTTATTCACAAACTAAATATTATACTCTAATAACTAAATACACACATTAAAAAATAGAAATACGAAAGGAATTCCTTTTACGTAATTGCAACGTTGCAACTATCATAAAAACACTAATCAAAATAAAGTCGAACGCACAAAACAACAAAAAAAAATATTACAGCCCTTTTATAATAGGTATGTATCGGTATTGTAATAACTCAAATTCAACCTTATTACTTCCTCATGTAGTTCTATTTTGTAGAGTAGGTGTCTCACTAATATCCAGTAGCCGTAGCCGCTAGCCGCCAAACGATTGACTCGAAAAACGTTATCATAACTAGACAATAGAAACTAAACTTTATTGCTAGTCAGATAAGGTCCACGCCGATAGCTACGCGAACACGCTCATAACTAAAGTTATCTCTTATTCGCTTCATCCCTTTTACACCAGTGAAAGAATATGTTGTTAGAAAGAGTGGTAGCGAATAAGTTACCGTTATGACCGTTTGTGAAGTTCGCATCGATGCGTTGCAGTTTTAAGTTTTGATATAACTATAACCGAATGGATGGATAGGTTTTTTGAATAAATCGATACAATAACGTTTTTGTCATATCGGTTATGTGGGATGGCATATCGATATGTTATGATAACTAACACATATCCGATATAAGTTACGTTTTGATATATCGAACGCATGTCTAATATAGAGCTTGTATTAAAAAGTAAGTTTAGGCAAAAAAGGTAGATTTTCCAGATCTTGTATATCGACGGTTAAGAGGCGGATTTACATAAGCGCCATTTTGGTAACTTTACACAAAATCCAGCTCAAGAAAAATCCGCCGACTCCAACGATAATTATATATAACTCAATATCGCCCAACATGGCGCTTGAGTCATTTCGCCTTTTACCAATCGATATACAATATATGGAAAATCGACCCTTTTCGCCTAAATAATCATACAGTACCATCCAAAACAACACTCTAATGTCTTCTTAAGTTCTTTGGTGTAAGGTATACGTACTCTATCTTGGGTGGGTGGGCGGAGACAGGCTCGGCGTGTTGCAGCTGGTCGGCGGCGCCCGATAGGGCTCGCAGCATGCCCTCCAGCTTGTCAGAGAACTGGGACGACTCTTGTAAAGCCTGGACACAGAACACAAACTTAAAATTACACTGCTCCCATGCTTTTATTTTAATATGGACTACGCTGTTGGCCGTGAGGTGGCCTTTACAGCTTTACCGGAGGAGTGGCGAGCGCAGAGTGCACTCCAACCAAGGCCTGAAGGGCGGAAAGGGGTGGCAACTAGCTCAAGGGCGCCACAGAGGGCACGACCTCGGCTTGGGCAGTTACCGTGAGGGGAGAGGTAGTGACTACGCTCCTAGGTGCAAAGATGCACTGATGAGTCTATGACTGTGTTAATTGTATCAAAAGTCGTCTGAATGAGTCATGTCTTTAAGAGTGGTTCATGCCTTCTCCTTCGCACTCACCTGCTCCAGCTCTTGCTGTCTCTGTCGTAGCTCGGCACGCAGCGCGTTGTATCGTTCACAGTCGGCCTCCACGATGTCCTGGACCTTGGCGGCGTCATCTTCGCTGCACAGCTTGCCAAGAGCCTCACCAGTCTTCACCAGCTTGTCTACCAGGGGCTTGTGACCAGCGATGCTCTGTTGCAGTATCTATATTGAGATAAACATGAAAGCTATATTATTTGTAACTTCAGTGCCTCGTTCAGAGGCGAGAAAAATTTGTTGATTGTGTCTTTTTCTGTATGAAATGAGACAGAGAGCGAGCGAGCCAATCCGTGACAGAGGTCTTGTCTTGACATGCGTGCTAACGTCACTGGTGCCATGGGAAGTCTCACCTCATTCTTGTCTTGTTGGTGTGCGATCTGCTCGGGCCGGAGAGCCGGCATTGCCAGCATCTGAATCTGCTTCTCCATATCGTCCAGCCATGATGATAAGCTGGATAAAATAGCATCAGAATACAGATACTTATGAATCGTCAAGAAACATAAAACGTATGTACTTTATTTGGCTATCTCTGGAGGAGGCCTTTACCTTCCAATGAGAGGGGTTCTTGCAATATAAATATATGTATAAAACCGGCCAAGTGCGAGTCGGACTCGCACACGAAGGGTTCCGTACCATTATCTATAAAAAACGGCAAAAAAATCACGTTTATTGTATGGGAGCCCCCTTAAATATTTATTTTATTCTGTTTTTTAGTATTTGCTGTTATAGCGGCAACAAAAATACATCATCTGTGAAAATTTCAAGTCTCTAGCTATCACGGTTCATGAGATACAGCCTGGTGACAGACGGACGGACGGACAGCGAAGTCCAGTAATAGGGTTCCAGTTTTACCCTTTGGGTATGGAACCCTAATAAGAAATTAAATTGCAATTAATTACAGGAAATAAAAAGTTTATTACCTTATTTTAATATTTAACTATCAAATGAATTTTCTACTAAAATACTATTTATAACACTAAATCAATTACTTAATAATTACATTTAATAAAATAATCAACAATTTATATTGTCTAATTGATTTCGTGTGCACACTTTTTTTTTTTTTAATTGTCAATCTCTTTTGTATAGCATGAATTAAAAGACTTTTTATTTTTATTTATTTATTTATTTTACTTTATTTAGGCCAGACTCAATGGAAAGAAGCAATTAAAAAAAAATACGAAGCTTGATTATATTGTTTCAATTACACCTTAGGTACTTGATCAGGCGACTACAATGGCGGATGCCAGATAAACGTCAAAAAAATAGCCGAATGGCCATACGCAGGGCGGAGTCGATATAGCTTATCTGTTTACTCTATGCCCCACTGCACTTACCCATGGTGTGTGTCTGCGAAGTGTTCGGCCAGGGGCAGCGCTTGTTCCAAGGCCGCCAGCCGCTCGGCGCTGAGATGGCCGACCTCCTCCATCATCTCCTTCAGCTCCTCGCTGCGGTCGCGGATCACGGCCGTCTCTTCAGACGACTGGCACTCGCGGACCACCTAGTTTTTAAATACTCAATGGTTCGTAAGTGTCTCTTGAGAAGTTGGAAGGGGATTGAGAAATTTGTGAGTTTTAATTATAAAAAACGATCACCCAAAGGACAAAAGGCCTCGGAAAGAGCTGCCGCCCGGAGTCTCGCAATGGGCAAACCCGCCGCTGGGAGAAACTATCTTATGCGGCGACTTCAAAGAAGAAGGAAGTTCCAAATTTGGATCGAATCTTTTTTTGTTTCAAGTCTAGTAGGTAGTTTCACCCTAAAACTAGGTAGTTTGGAGCTACTTCAAAGAAAAAAAAGTTAGTTTTTTTTTTAATTTTCGATGGTGACCTTGGTGATGGTACCTTTTTGGCCTGGCTGAGCAGGTCGCGCACGCGCACGCGCTGCGCGGCCACGTCGTCGCTGAGCGGGCGCTGCTCCTTGAGCTGCGCGCGCACCTGGCTGGCCTCGCACGCCGGCCGCGCCGCGCTGCGCAGGGCGGCGTCCACGCCGCGCAGCCACTCCAGCACCTCCTCCATGTCGCCCACCACCTCCAGGGACCGCTGCGAGGGAGGGGATGAGTCAACTTCCACTCTACTACACGTATATTTAAAAGCAAGCCGAGTGGTCGGACTCCCGCTTCGCAATCAAAGTCTGCAGGTTTAACTTCAGCAGGAAACTTCCTGGCAGAGCTTGGACGGCTGGAGTGACCATCCTCTATCACACAAAACAGGCGCAACAGCCGTCGTTTATAAAAAAAATTACAACAAAAATATTCGAAGATCTCTTTTACGGACACCTGTATTATAAAAAAAAAAGAACTAATACGATAAAAACCAAAACAAAAGAGTGCGTTTTATTCCAGACAAGTTACCCTGTCTGGAACGCACTCTTTTCAAAAAGTCACCGTAACACTAAAGCAATAAGTCTTCAATTACCTTCTTACTGAGCAGCAACCTCTCGGCCTTCCTCTGTATTTGTTCGGCGATTGAATCAAAGCGTCTGTTATCTCTGGTGACTATACTCTCGATGTGAGTGGCGCCCTCTCCAGGCGAGATCTGGACAATTTAAACTACGATTAGTTTCTTATTCGCGATGATACTCAACATTAATATCCGACATGGAAAATTTTGGCAATGTGCCCAGAAGGCTGGCAACCTACCTATTAAGATGCATATTTTAATATGTCACTGTTTGTTTACCCCAATCTATACATCTATACTCTATACAAATAAATAAAATTGAAGTGTCTGTTTGTAATATCAAAATAACACTTTTTTACCAAATGCGTATGAAAGTATATACGATACCTATAACGAAAACGCAATTTTAAAAATTTTTGTCAGTCTGTCTGTCTGTTTGTTTGAGGTAAACTTCTAAACGGCTGGACCGATTTCAATGGGACTTTCACTGACAGATAGCTGACGTTCCAAGGCGTAACTTAGGCTACTTTAATTTTAGAAAAAGCATTAGAGTTCCGCGGGAAAAACATAATACCCATATTTCCGGGTAATCTCCCTAAAGTCCACGCGGGCGAAGTCGCGGGCACAGCTAGTATGTAAATAAATATAGCCAGACAACACATACTCATCGTATGATCCCAAACTAAGCAAACCTTGTACTATGTACTGGGGGCAATCCAAGTTAGACCCAGACCAGTACATATTCCAATAATGCCAATTCCGAAATTTGCCACTGGCGGGAATCGAACCCCCAGCTGGTTCAGTGAGGCGAGGGCCTACGCTCAAACCGCTATAGCAGTCGTCGAAGCGA
The DNA here is from genome assembly GCA_914767695.1 of Ptilodon capucinus. Taxonomy (NCBI): domain Eukaryota; kingdom Metazoa; phylum Arthropoda; class Insecta; order Lepidoptera; family Notodontidae; genus Ptilodon; species Ptilodon capucinus. The sequence continues at coordinate 1,941,083 of OU611832.1, forward strand.
TGTTAACTTATTTAAGACATCACAAAATCTTTTAAAATACCTAGAGCACTTATATTTTCAATGTTAGTATACCCATTGTATTGTGACAGTGAAGGTTACCTGACAGAGCTGCGGTCCGATGAGGTTGATGTTCTCCAGCAGCGGACGGTAGTGGTGAAGCTCACCCTCCAGTCGGAGGACGTCTTCTTCACGCGGTTCGACGGCCTGCAGGCACGCCTCTGCGCCAGACATCCACTCACCAAGTCTGGACAACGAACGGACACATTGTAACGTCCGCCAAAAACGTTGTAACGTCCGCCTTAGGAGTAAGGGGCGCAGGTTCAAACCAGGAAAACAAATAATTTGGGACTTGACACCCACCCTCGTAATTTTCAATATCCAAAATTATGCATTAATATTAAATTATGAATTAAGTTGTTCGATATTTGAAGAAACCAACGAGACCGAAATCCCATGCTTTTACCATACATTACCCATTTCCATTGATGGTGTGTATTTATTGAATTTATTCATGCGTATAATTACTTGACATTAGCGAAATATCCGCTAATCGTAGGTTACAAATTTCCAATCGCATTCCAATAATAATAATAAAATAGAATGTCTCATTACATTGAAATTTCATTTAAATTAATAATAGTCAGTACTCTATCTATACTATTATAAAAAAACATAACTAAAATGAGCGTGTGCTGTATCTATATGTCATATGTCAATGTAACCATGGAGTTTCTTGCCCATTCTTCTCCATAGGAAATGCATTTCGAATGGGTGGTAAATAGACTATATTTTTTGTTTATTGACAATTCCTAAGTGGCCGCGCTCGGTGAGGTCGTTGTACCGGCGCTGGAGCGCGTCCAGCTTGTCCTTGAGAGGTCTGGTACACGCACCTGTCGTGGCTGTCGTACAGCTGCCTGACGAGAGGCAGCGTCTCGGAGGCGGCCTGCAGCAGCCTGGCGCCGCGCTCGGTGAGGTCGTTGTACCGGCGCTGGAGCGCGTCCAGCTTGTCCTTGAGAGGTCTGGTACACGCACCTGTCGTGGCTGTCGTACAGCTGCCTGACGAGAGGCAGCGTCTCGGAGGCGGCCTGCAGCAGCCTGGCGCCGCGCTCGGTGAGGTCGTTGTACCGGCGCTGGAGCGCGTCCAGCTTGTCCTTGAGAGGTCTGGTACACGCACCTGTCGTGGCTGTCGTACAGCTGCCTGACGAGAGGCAGCGTCTCGGAGGCGGCCTGCAGCAGCCTGGGGCCGCGCTCGGTGAGGTCGTTGTACCGGCGCTGGAGCGCGTCCAGCTTGTCCTTGAGAGGTCTGGTACACGCACCTGTCGTGGCTGTCGTACAGCTGCCTGACGAGAGGCAGCGTCTCGGAGGCGGCCTGCAGCAGCCTGGCGCCGCGCTCGGTGAGGTCGTTGTACCGGCGCTGGAGCGCGTCCAGCTTGTCCTTGAGAGGTCTGGTACACGCACCTGTCGTGGCTGTCGTACAGCTGCCTGACGAGAGGCAGCGTCTCGGAGGCGGCCTGCAGCAGCCTGGCGCCGCGCTCGGTGAGGTCGTTGTACCGGCGCTGGAGCGCGTCCAGCTTGTCCTTGAGAGGTCTGGTACACGCACCTGTCGTGGCTGTCGTACAGCTGCCTGACGAGAGGCAGCGTCTCGGAGGCGGCCTGCAGCAGCCTGGCGCCGCGCTCGGTGAGGTCGTTGTACCGGCGCTGGAGCGCGTCCAGCTTGTCCTTGAGAGGTCTGGTACACGCACCTGTCGTGGCTGTCGTACAGCTGCCTGACGAGAGGCAGCGTCTCGGAGGCGGCCTGCAGCAGCCTGGCGCCGCGCTCGGTGAGGTCGTTGTACCGGCGCTGGAGCGCGTCCAGCTTGTCCTTGAGAGGTCTGGTACACGCACCTGTCGTGGCTGTCGTACAGCTGCCTGACGAGAGGCAGCGTCTCGGAGGCGGCCTGCAGCAGCCTGGCGCCGCGCTCGGTGAGGTCGTTGTACCGGCGCTGGAGCGCGTCCAGCTTGTCCTTGAGAGGTCTGGTACACGCACCTGTCGTGGCTGTCGTACAGCTGCCTGACGAGAGGCAGCGTCTCGGAGGCGGCCTGCAGCAGCCTGGCGCCGCGCTCGGTGAGGTCGTTGTACCGGCGCTGGAGCGCGTCCAGCTTGTCCTTGAGAGGTCTGGTACACGCACCTGTCGTGGCTGTCGTACAGCTGCCTGACGAGAGGCAGCGTCTCGGAGGCGGCCTGCAGCAGCCTGGCGCCGCGCTCGGTGAGGTCGTTGTACCGGCGCTGGAGCGCGTCCAGCTTGTCCTTGAGCTGCAGCGCTTCGTCCCCGGAGATGTGCTTCATCAGCTCGAGGCCGGACTCCACGGTGCTGTCCACCGCCGTGTGCTTCGTGGCGATCTCCTCCGTCTTTTTCTAAGAGGACATAAGGGTTATTTTTGACTCTTATTAAAAAAAAACTGTATTGACTCAAACAATAAGCTCATTCTTCAACGAAATGTCATTGAGTGCGCGATTTTATTTTGACGCGTGGTCGGTTGTGGCTTTTAACACGGTAATACAATCTTTATTTATATTAGCACAGAGTACATTTTATAAATGTTAAATTGTGTTATTTGAAACATATTTTTCTATACACATTTTATTTTTGTCTTTTTATGAGTTAATTAAAAAGAAAAATACTTTATGGTTCGCCAATCGCCATTGCTAACAAACAATTGTTGATACCACTGACCGGACCAAGGAGTTCTCACCACACTACTCAGGCGTCGGCCCTGGCAGATTGAAAGACGTTCCTAACATCAGCTAAAAAGACACTTACAGCCAATTCCTCCATCTGCCTGAGGAGTTTCTCCATGTGAACCGGCAGAACCTTCCTCTTCGCCAGGAACTGCTCCATGCTGTCCATCCACGCGGACAGGTCCTGGTACGTCAGCACCAGGTGGCGCAGACCCTTGCGAGAGCTCTCCAGCAGTTCGCCGATGTTTAAGCTGTGGTCCACTAGGGACTGGTATCTATGGGGACAATAGATAGTTTTAGCAACGACACCTCGTATTAAATTCGATTCCCGTTAGCGGCATAAAACATCATCATCACGCCAGTATTCCCCTAAAGGGTAAGCAAAGATTCACAGCAGTGTGCCAATTCTTTACTGATGTATTCTGGTCTCAATGTAATACCGGACACGTTTCCCCTTAATACGAGCCCATAGTCCATACACTGGCCCGTACGTGTCGGTGAACGTCACACGCCTTTGTATAGACATGCAGGTTTCCTCACGATGTTTTCCTTCACCGTTCAACATGTGGTAATCATTACTTAAAAATGACATTCGCACATGAAAATCAGAAAATGCTAGAGGTGCAAGCAAGGGTTTGAAGTACAAGTACAGTCTTGAGTACAAGGCGACGTTTGATAACTAGGCTATCACTGTGTGAGGAAATGAATTCGTGTTAAGAGGAATTGCTAGAGTAGCAACAGTGCGACCTCCTGGACTATGTAGACTCACCTGTCAGTAGCCGCTTGTAATCTGTCCGCGAGTGCTGTCGCTTCATCGTCACCGACCAATCCCATAAGCGTAGAGGCTGTCTCCGTGAGTTGCTTGAATGGAGGCTGCTTCGAGAGGATGTCGTCGTGAAGCGCCTAAACAATACAAATCACACTTAATTGTAATGGTGTTACGACACAAATTGGTGTAACGATCGCGTATCGTATCGTATCTCCTTGGTATATGTTTGTTATTAATTAAATAGAATAGGTTTATATATATTAGTAGTATAAATCTGTACTCAAAACCCAAAGCGAAAGCTGTAATAGATATTTTTTATCACATAGAAAACAATTAGATTATTAATAATTTAATTTACAGAGAAATGCCCCCATACACAAAAATTATATAATTTGAATACTATTAAAATTATTGCATAAAATTTAAACTTTCACATTGCACAGTCATTTGACAGTTCGCACCTATGTTTAATTTGTTTTAGAATTGTTTACCTGCGAGACAAGCTGGCTTAGTGTAGGAACCAAGTTTAAGAAATTGATTAAAACTAAGCTCTTAAATTATTAACTAGTTAGACAACCATGTTTAATTTCAATTACTGTAACACATGTAAGCCAGATTACAATTTAAGATGAATAAATATATATTTGAATTTTAATATTAATTACTTGACATTGACAATGATAAAATAAACCTTAATTGCAGGTGAAGCAATATCTCATTTTACTCTATAATATTTCATTTCGTCAAGAAGAAGAAAACTGGGAGAAGGTGAGAAGGAGGAGGAGAAGTAGAAAAGAAAGAAGTAGAAGAAATAGCTAATGGGTCGACTTCAGCGCCCCAACATTGATATGGCAATTTAAACTTTAACCGGTAGGGTTAAGAACTCACCTTGTGTTCCCTAATCTTGAGTTGTATCTTCTCCTCATCTGTGGGCACCAGCTGCAGCGCCTTTACCCTCCGCTCGGAGACGCCGAGCCACTCCACTAGCGGCTGGAGTTCCTCTTGGAACTGCTTCGCCACCTAAAGACAAGAAAATATGTCGTTTTATAAAATTGTAAGAAGGTTGTTTTAGTAAAGTTTAAAAAAAGAAAGTAGCCGTCGCGGAACGCCTGGCAGTTGTGAAACATTATGTTATTTAGAGTATAGAGAGAGAAGCGTTGTAACGGCGAGTGAGCGGAGTCAGCCGGTGGGCGGAGTCTAAGCGGCGGAAAGAACCGAGGAGCCACGGAGCTGCTCAAAGTTTTCGCATCACGGCATCGCGGCATCAACAATTACTCTCACTCGCCAAGCGCGCCATAAGATGTTTTACATCAAAAAAAATGTAACGTGACAAATAAGAAATGATCCAAATAATAAAACATTTGTCAGGTGTATACATAGAATAACTAGAGAACCCATATCGACTCTGCCCTGCGTATGGCTCTGCGGCATTTTTTTTACGTTTATCTGACATCCGGCATTGTAGTTACCTGTAGTATACGGCAACTACATAGTACATATAGATCTCCGTTATATATCTTGTTAGATATTTACGAATTGTTTATGATTATATTCAAAGATATATTTTATGAAGTAGGTATTCGTTGTGCTTAGTCTGAGAAAAAGTGTTTTTAAAGCTGTTTATGGTTTTATCTTGTGGTGTCATGGAGACATCACCACGCCTGTATTCACCGAAGGGATAGGCTGAGGTGCACCAACACTTCGCCCATTTTGGTCCCAATGTAATAAGGGACGAGCCTATTGCCATTATACCAGGCACATTCCTCCTCAATACGAGGGAGATTTGGGCCATAGTCCACAACGCTGGCCCAATGCGGGTGAGTGAACTTCACACGCCTTTCCATTATAGGAAATGGTATGTATCTTGTACATCCAGAATCAGAATTAGAATCAGAATATTTTTTATTCATATAAACCAATACAGGCACTTATGAATCGTCAATAAATAATAATAATAGTATCTCTAACACACATTCAGAATGCATTTCCTATGGAGAAGAATGGGCAAGAAACTCCATGGTTGTTTTTTAAATCTATAGTAATATCTTCTAAATAGCAGTGGTAGCCGAGTGGTCGAACGCACGCCTTGCAATCAAAGTGTGCACGATCAAACCCCGGCTCGCACCTCTGGGATTTATGAGCGAATCTCATTTTCAACCGAGATTAACACTTGCTATGAAACGGTGCAGGAAAACATCGTGAGGAAACCTGCACGTCTGAGGGAACTTGACTAGTTCTCGATAGATGTGTGAAGTCTGCCAACCCGCACTGGGCCAGCGTGGTGGACTATGGCCTGAATCCCCCTCGCATTGAGGGGAGGCCCGTGCCCAGCAGTGGGACGTTAAAGGGCTGTAGTATAGTAATATCTTACCATCATAGCTTGTTCGAGGTCCAGCATTCGTTGCTGTGCTCCGTTGGTGAGGGCATCGAACCTCTGCATGAGTGCCTTCAGCTGTTTCTCTACAGCCTTGCGCTCGGCCGGCTCGCAGCCAGCCGCCACCTCGTTACCCATAGCGAATAACGACGACATGGAATTCTGTCTGTCCATCAGCATTTTCTTCAGGAACTGTTGGGATAGATCAGAATTTGAATCATAGCGACAATAAAACATTAAACCAAAGTGTAAAGTGAAACAACTGTATATGCTTATGTATACATATATTTATTTCTAGTTAACAATTAAATATCTAACGCTTTAAAAATAAATATCGCCAGACGACACATAGCCATCGTGTGAACTTAAACTAAGCAAAGCTTTTACTCCGGGTACCAAGCAATTGATTGGGGACGATCCCAATGACACCCGGATCGGGGCTAATTCCGAAAAGGCTACTAGATAGTCTACTACGCTCAAAAAGAATCAGAATCGGATTTTTTTTATTCATATAAACCAATACAGGCACTTATGAATCGTCAATAAATAATAACAATAGTATCTCTACCACCCATTCGGAATGCATTTCCTATGGAGAAGAATGAAACTCCATGGTTGCTTTTTTCCACTCTAAACGAAACTACTAGACAGTCGCTCAACTGTCTTTCCTAACTGTCCAACTGCTATGTCCTTAGGATGATACTTGTATTCGTTCGTTTAAGCGCGTTAGCTAGCATCGAATGGGTGCCTTACTTCTTCTGCAAATGTAATAATTAATCACTATACACTTCTGTGTGAAATTAAACCCTATTCCTAATATTTAAGGTCCTTTATCGTAGTTTGAACTCCTTTGATTGCACTGTAACACCCTTAAATTCTGAAAACACATCTTATTCTTCTCACAATAGAGTCCTTTGTCCTTTATGCAATAAGTGACGCGCGATCCTGAACGAAATTAACAAAAGAAGACTTTATTTCTAAGATGATTGGGTCTATTTTCCTACCTTCTGCTCCTGCAGTTGAGCCTTCACGACCTTGTAGTCGGCTGAGGGTGGTTTTTGGTTGTTCACCATGTCTTCGGTGTCTGCGAGCCACTTCTCCAGGCCGGCGAGAGCTTCCGCGAACTTGCCCGACTGGAGAAGTCCCACGTCAAGACGACGCTCACGTTCATTGGTCTGTATACAGGGAGGACAATGGTAAAGTTGGGGAAATTACACGCGTACAGGGTGTCTACAATTTCGGTTTTATCTAAATTTTCTTTGTTGGTCTGCCAATTTGTTTTTAGTTAGTAATTCGTTTTTTATTATTATTTTGTTAGTTTATTTTAAATATTTGTGGCTGCATATCAGATGAAATTGACACATTTCCATAGGTCTAAAGGAAACATAAACATATCATAAGACCTTAGGGCATGGTAAACCCATAGAGTATCTAGAGTACCCATAACGACTCCACACTTCGTATAGCTCTTCAGCTACATTTCCGCCATTTTTGTTATCTCATGAAACTGTAGTATACGGCAACAATATGAGGAAACAAAGATGGCGGAGTCAGATAAACAAGAAAAATTTACCGCAGCGCGGGCTCGAAATGCCATCATCGTTATAATATCTCCATAGGTAAAATCGATTTTTTGGACGTTAAAATTCTAATAAAACTCTGAAATAGGCTTCCACGAAAATAAAGTTAAAGTGACTTAGAAGGGAGTAAAACTTTGAGTATTTGACCAATTTAAGACTCACCTTCTCCTTCAGCGCGTTCCACCTGTCGTTCATCTTCTCCAGGTCTTTCTCCAATAGCTGGGTGTTGACGCCCTGCAGGGCGGAGCGCACCAGGCCCTGCCCGATCTTGTTGCAGTGCGCCACGTTCTGTCCCAGCGGGTCCAGGGTGCGTTTCTTCAGTTCAGTGAAGTCCTTCTGCTGAGCTCTGATCTGTTCCACTTCAGATGACACCGGCTTCAGGCTTCGGACTTGTTCGGCGGCCTGAATGGATTAATAAGTAGTAGTTTTTTTTCTTGCTAAATGCATATATAGGATAAGGCTTTAGTGACAAGAAGAATATCTTTGGTGTTACTGATTAAGCCCACATCCTCAACATACCTACCTACACAACACCTACATATCATATGCTTCCAAAGTAAGCAACCCATGTACTATGGGAACTGTGGGAATCCCAGTTACCATTTCCGAATTTCCCGATGACGGAAATCGAACCCACACAATGAGGAGAGGCGCGTAGGCTCGAACGAATAGTCCATCAATGATACTTCCTACTTCAATATTAGTCATTCATGTAACAAGTTGGTACTAGTAACACAACTTATACAGTATCCACCACTTGTAGCATGAGCGCCAAGATTAGACGTATGTCACGAAATATCTTGATGTTGTCTCTTTCATTCGTATGAAATTAGACAGAGAGCGACCGAGCCAAGCCGTGACACAGGTCACGTGCATGTCTTGACATGCGTGCTGACACCACTGAAAGTTTCAAATAACTTGTGTTAATTGATAGGGGTCGATTTTTACACGTCGTCGACCCCAATTTTCGGTATTCGATTTTGTCGTCCGCTGGAAAGCCGATATTGACCCCCTTGAGGTTGATATTGACCCCCTTGAGGTTGATATTGACCACCTTGGGCATCCCCGATATCATAGGTGCCATACCTCGTCCACGTCGTCCATGACGGAGTCGTACGCCTTGTAGAAGGCTTCCAGCTTGCTGAGCGTGTCGTCCAAGTCCTGTTCCTTGGAGCGAGCGCGCTCCTCCAGCTTCGCCAACTGCTTCCGAAGACCTTCCACCTTATACGGAAAAAATATGACATGATTAGCATATACGACCAGTCTTTTGCCAATAACAAAATGGACTGTATTAACTTATACAAGAAGCACATTATCTAACATAATGTTATCCACTCGAGCGAGTGTATACGCGAGGTCAGGATTTCAATCTTTATGCATATTGCCACAGAGTACATTTTTCATAATCCGCTCGTCTGACGTGTGAACTCGGGGTATGTCTCTAGAACCTTAGCTTTGAAGAAGAGCGTTCTACCAAATTAGACTTATAAGACGAAGCTACATTTAAAATTGCTCCTTAACAATTCGCCAATAAAACTTAATTTCAAACACCAACCTGATCTCTAGTCTTAGCAGCGTCGACAGTGTGTCCACTGTCGACTAACTGTTCAGCCGCTTTCTCCGTGTCTCCGACCAGGTCGTCGGCGTTTTCCAGTCGCTTGTAGAACCGGCCGACGTCATCGAGCTGTTGTTTCACCGTCTTAATATCGCGACCCGGTGGTTTCATCGTGTCCAATTCCTTTTCTAAGTCTGTCAGATCGTGGGACAGGTTCTTCACTTTGTCCTGGAAAGAGAAGAATGTTAGTCAAAGTCAAAGGCCCGTGCCCAGTAGTGGGACTTAAAAGGGCTATAGAAGTATTAAGTGATTCAAATAAGAATAGGAATGTCAATAACCTCTATCTGTCAAATGTCACTTGAAAAGTAAGGTTTGCTAAAAACTTATTTGCATATCAATAATAATAGTCTTACATCAAATTTAAATAAAAAGGTTAAATTACTAGTAAATTGTCTTCATATAATATATAATTATTTAAAGTCATAATTAGTTGCTTAAACCCATTATTTATTTTCATTTTTGGCGCAAAGGCTCAGCCAAAAGCCATGCCAAAATTATTAAGGAAAAGAAAATAAGGACGCCAGCCGCCATTTTGTCGTCGTGCGACAGCGTGCACTTTGCACTCAACCCTTGCAAATAAATTTTATTTAAAAAGTATCTTGTTTTGCTCACCCTACTACCTAACTGGTTAGAATTGACAGATATGACAGCTATAACATGGCGCAAAGTCGATCCTATTCTCATTTGAATCGCATAGTAGATGGGTGTATGAGTACCTGGAAGAGCGTGATGGCGGCGGCGGCACCGGCCAGGCGGCCCTTGGCGTCTCCAGCGCGCGCCTCCAGGTCGTCCAGCCGCTCGGCCAGCGCGCCCGCCTGCTGCTGCAGCACCTGCCGCGCGAGGGACGCAGACTCCGGCCCGTTGCACTCCAGGGCGAGGGTCACTATGTCGTCGGCGGCCACGTTTATACTCTGTTACGACATACAATCTCATTAACCACCTTCAATATAACGATGCAAGATACAAATTTGCTTGTGACATGCTATTTACCAATTTAATTGTATCGGTATAATACACAAATTCATTTGTAATATACGAAATAAATCGCGCGAAAAACAAAATAAAAACCGACCAAATGCCAGTCGGACTCGCGCACGAAGGGTTCCGGCAAAAGAAGCCCTAATACGTATCTTAAAATTAAATAAAAACAATGAAATAAAAATATTTCAGTCCTGCAAGTAGCGCCCCCCTGTGTCAGAAAGCGGAACCAACTCGCCTCCAGTAACCGCGATCCTCTGCGTGACTAAGTAGTCCAACTATTTGGCGCTAGGTGGCGCCAGTTGTCGTTTAGCGCACGCTAAATTAAATATTCAAGTTACGAGTGTGATTTCGGTTTGAGTTAAAAGCTTCTAGTTTGTATATACACCAAAATTTTAGGTCCAATTTATGAAAATTATTTATGCACTGTATCAGTGGTCAATTTAGAATCTAAAAAAGATAAAAATAAAAACACACTTTATAAAAAATTTGAACACTAAAACCTAAAAACGAGCAAAAAAATCACGTTTTTTGTATGGGAGCCCCCTTAAATATTTATTTTATTCTGTTTTTTAGTATTTGTTGTTATAGCGGCCACAGAAATACATAATCTGTGAAAATTTCAACTCTCTATCACGGTTCATGAGATACAGCCTGGTGACAGACGGACCGACGGACGGACAGCGAAGACTTAGTAATAGGGTTCCCGTTTTACCCTTTGGGCACGGAACCCTAAAAATAGTCATCGTATATAGTTTACACCTTTAAATAGAGTTGTGAGTGTGCCTTAAGACCAGAACACAATAATTGTGACAAATACACAAAGTGCTGTAACTCAGAAGCTGTGAATGAATGACAGTTTTGTGTGCCTTCGCTAACAAATACCATCAACCAAACTAAGCAAATCTTCTATGAGTACCATACAATGGACCGTGGGCGATCCCAGTCACACTCAGACCAGTGATTTACACTGACCGAGTAGACATACGTTTTATCTCCTTTAACTGTCAAATTTGTCGAGAAAATCACGTCACACCGAACCGATCGATCCGAGTACAAAAACGATCGAAGTGATGTCATCTTCTCGACAAATCTGACAGTTGAAAGGAATAAAACTTATGCCAACACGGCCATGTTAAGCTCACTAGGCCAATTCCGAAAAGGCCACTTTTAAATGCCTAGATATAATCATTTAGGTCGCTAGTATTCTAGTTCTAGTAGTCTATTCTCTGCTAGAGTTTAAAACAGCCGTCTTTAGAGCCGTGTGGCGATCCTTTTTGCTTCACTACTACCCGTGGATATGGACGGTGCGTGAAATATAATACCTGTAGTGGAGCCTTGAGCGCGTGTATCTGGTCGGTGAGTCGCGCTATAGCTTCACCGGCGGCGGCGGGCGGGCCGGCCAGCGCGTCCAGCAGCCGCTCTTCGCAGCGCTGCAGCGGCGTCTCCACCGCGCGCACGCGCTCCGAGAACTCGCCCAGCTTCCGAGCAGTGCTCTCAAGGAACTCCACTTGCTGGAGCACCTCTGTTGGTACACAACACGATGTGTCAAATATTTTCACAATACGATCTAATTCCCTTCGTGTGGTGTCAGCACACATGTCAAGACAAGACCTCTGTCACGGATTGGCTCGGTCGCTCTCTGTCTTATTACATACGAGAGAAAGAGATATAATCCACATATTCTGTGACATAAGTCAAGTCTTGGCACTCATGCTACAACTACAGATCTATACAAATTAATAAAATTAATTCGATTGTTTTTGTTTTTTTTTTCTCTCTTAGTCTTTATAAATTGTTACCCATGTAAAAATTAATGATATATTACTTGAAGAATAGTAATAAAAAATATGCGCCTGTCTGTTATGTCATAACAAAAGTTTATTCAAACAACAATTTATTCTGAGTACGTATAAAAGTACATACGGCTCATCTCCGCCATCTTTATCACTGTCATTATCATTTTTTTATTTATTACGTGTATTTATTGAATTTGTCCTTGCTATTAATTACTTGACATTGGCGAAATAGCCGCGCTAGTCGCAGGTGAAGCCATTCCTCATCTTATTCCATTAAATTTCATCATTTCACGCATTTCGTAAAAAAAAAAGTACATACAGTACTTTAATAACAATAACGCAGTTTTTTAAATATGTATCTGGCCGTCCGTTTATTCCGTTCTTCACGCGTTCCAGAGCAAAAGTTTTGAGAAACAAAGAATGGATTTTATAAGGGTTTCTTGGTTGCTTTTGAGGTATACATCCAAAAAATAAAAGTATTACATCCAGTGACGAAAGGCTAATTGACTTAAACGACACTTTTGAGCGATATTGACTTATTTACATATTTGGAATCAGTGATTTTTTCTGTGTCGAATGAGTATGCTCTCATGTAAAGTTTGGAAAATAGCCTTTCAACCCTCGATATGAGTCTACCACCCATTCAAAGTGCATTTTCTATAGAGAAGAATGTGTATATGCCTATAAAGAGTACATACCGTTGTTAATACGATCCCACCGAGCCTTGATATCGTCCAAGAGCTTGCGGACCACCTCCTGGTCGATGTCACACGCTGATATGAAAGTCTCTCCCAGCGTTTTATTGTTCTCATACTCGCCAGATCTGCACACACAATAAATAAGTTGAAAAAACCCCAGCCAAGTGTCAGTCGGATTTGAACACCGAGGGTTCCGTACAAACTTTCAGGTATGTACTATGCGATTCAAATGAGAATAGGATCAACTTTGGGCCATATTGTGACGAACGAAAACGAATTAAGACTTTAAATTATTTAATATTATATTAAGACAATTTACTACCAATTTAACCTTTTTATTTAAATTTGATGTAAGACTATTATTATTGATATGCAAATAACTTTTCAGCAAACCATACTTTTCAAGTGACATTTGACAGTAAGAGGTTATTGACATTCGTATTCTTATTTGGATCGCATTGTATTTAGTTCGTGCAACACGGAAATGGACACTCGATTTTTTTTACAAATATTCAATCGTGTTTTTTTGGTGATGGTGAAACTACAAATTTGCGGTATTCAGATTCTTCCCCATTCCTTGTGCTGTAAGACATTGCTTCTTGCCAAATTTCATGACCCTAAGTCAACGGGAAGTACCCTTTAAGTTTTGCATCACTTGCGAGTCAAAATGTGCAGTATAAACGGCCGTATATTTTGAATGCGATTGTTTTTAATAGCCCCATATTTTATTCGCGTAGCCCAAAAAGCACTTACAAATAGTCAGATTCTACCACCGGTTCTGAATGCTGCTTCCACTGAGAAGAGCCAGCAAGAAACACGATGGTTACTCTTTTTAAAATTATAAATAATAAGGATTGTGAGTAATACATTCTCAGGAGCAGCAACGCCGTGAGAGCAGGCAGCACCTTTGCCACAATACTAGAGAATAATGGTACTCCAAACACTAGGTACAGTGAGCTTAGAACGGCCTAAGCTCGGGCCACTACACGGAGCTGTTGTATTAAACCTGGGGCCTTATACGGTTTCAACAGTAACTGTCAATTTGACAGGTAACTGAGTTAATTGTCAGAAACTGAAAGTAACATTGCTGCGAGTCCGGTAAAGGGGCTGTATGATGAGTACCTCTTCCAGATGTCGTTCCTGATCAGCTGCAGTTCTCGCAGCTGCTTCTCGACTTCCTTCTTGGTGAAGGCGGCGGCTGGCAGCTTGGCGAGCCTCTCCTCCGCATCACCGAGCCACGGCACGAACGACTCCTGCGCCTTGTGGAACTTGCGGCAGTGCTCCTGAACACACCCCAGAACATTTACTAACGACTGCCACTTTGGCGACTCCTAATTATATCTCACCCTTAAACACAAAACATCGTGAGGAAACCTGCACGTTACAGGGAACTTGACTAGTTCTCGATAGATGTGTGAACTGCCAACACACACCGGGCCAGCGTGGTGGAATATGGCCTGAATCCCGTTCGCATAGAAGGGAGGCCCGTGCCCAGTAGTGGGACGTTAGAAGGGCTATATTAGTATTAGTAAAAATAACTTCTAAAACACGCTAATAGATGGCGCGTCTAAACTACATTATAAACAACAAAGCAATGATTTCCTATACAATCTTGAGTAGCGATAAATTCTTCATTTTCTATCGGTCGCACGAATTTAAACGCGAGTGTATGCGCATGGTTTAATAGGTATGTAGTAGATCATTAAGTGTTTGTTAACTCACCATAGCGGTCTGCAGTCTGGTCTGTCTGTCGACTGTCTCCCGCTTCAGTTTGTCCCATTGCGTCTGGATCCTGTCTAGGTCTTTGCGAAGACTTTGGTGCGCTGGCTTCTTCTCCATCTCGCGACCTGATTACCAAATGAATAGTCTAATTAGGTATGCTTAAAATATATATTATTTTGCTTGTGCTAAAGGAATAAGTGTAATTAGATTAGCGAAAATGTCGTATCACGAATTGGCCTAAATGACTTATTAATATCGAATTGATCAGTAAATAAAGCTAGGTCGAATGATGCATGCCTTGATTTTTTTTCTAGTTTCATTAAGGACTTGTGAATTTTTGAAAATCTTTTTCAGCTCTGGTGTAAAATTGAATTATTTCGAGATACAACAGTTGCGCTTACTGCCGTTGATATATAAAACTACTAGCTTCTACCCGCGAAGACTTGGATGATTTAATATCGTTATAAATTATTGGCTTGTATGTTATTCTGATGTACAAACAACAATACTGTAAAGTTTCATCAAAATCCGTTCATTACTTTTTGCGTGAAAGAGTAACAAACATCCATCCATCCTCACAAACTTCCACATTTATTATATAAGTAGGATAAGATGCAGCAGGGATGTCAAAACTAGAGGTCTGTCACGAATTCACTCGTTCACTCTCTGTCTTATTTCATACTAGAGAAAATGACAGAAAAGACTTGGTACAATAACTGCACAGTGCAGGCAACAGCTTACCTTTGTCGAGCAGCATGATGAGCTCGTGCTCGCGCTGCGTGAGGTCGCGGTAGAGCGGCTCGTGCCGCTCCAGCTGCTGCAGCAGCTTGGCGCGGTCGGCCGACACCTGCAGGCGGGCCGGCAGCGCGCCCAGCTCCGCCTGCAGCCAGCCCAGCGTGCGGGCCACGCTCTCCTCCAGGTTGCGACCGTCCCTATTAAACCAAACAATCATTTAAATACCCTCGAACTTGTAAAAATGAGCCTATGCGGGACGCCTGGCAGATGTGAAACATAAAACATAGTAGTCTAGGCGGCGAGTGAGCGAAGTCAGCCGGTGGGCGGAGTGTAAGCGGCGGAAAGAACCGAGGAGCCGAGGAGTACGAAGCGTGGCCGCATTTAAAACTATACTTTATGCATCAATAATACATAGTATAAAACCAAGTCGCTTCCCGCTGTCCCTATGTACGCTTAAATCTGTAAAACAACGCAACGTATTTTGATGCGGATATATTTAATCGATAGAGTTATTCAAGAGGAAGGGTTATATGTATAATATATGAGAAACACTGATAATTTTAGGTGGCGCTGTTTTCGTATGTCACTAATTCTAAGGCGGTACGAAGTTCGCCGGGTCTGCTAGTTAAGTAATAAAGTTGATTTCATTTTGTTGTGGCGAAGCGTCAGAAAATCTCGCCACGCCAAAACTCAGGTTTACCGCTCGCCTATAGATGTCTATGATTTATTTATTGACGATGGCTCACTGAACCGGGTGGAGTTCGATTCCCGCCTGAAGCAAATTTCGGAAATGGGTCTTTCGAAATTTAACCTAGCTGGGTGTAATCCGTTGAATATGTGTTTTTCTATAACTAACAATTAAGATTTTTGAACACTTTCGTAACGTAAAATGCAATTGTAGATGGTTTGTAGAAGAGTTAAAAAGGCGATCAATTTCAATGCCGAAAAAAGTTTCATATTACGTTTTGTCATATTACGTGTTACGTTTATGTCATCTGTTATTCAGTAAGCATAAAATAATATTTATTGGTACCAATAGTAGCGATCATACTTCTATGTTCAATCAATAATGTGCCGTGTGTACACAGTAATACAGCTTAATATGCTTTGACAGACTTTAAAACTCCGACCATCCGAAATATTCCATTCTAACCGTCTTAACCATGTACTCACTTCAAAGCGGCCTCTATTTCCGCCTTCCTATGGTCCAGTTTCCTCTGCAGGTTGTCGTACTGCCTCGCGACGGCAGCCAGCTTGGTCTGGATGTCCTGCCTGGAGGCAGGGTCTGAGAGCACGGTGGAGAGCGCCGCGCCGGCTGCCTCCAGGTCCGCGAGCAGAGGACGCTGACCTTCCAGTTGGCGTTCTAGGTTCTGTATAACAAAAATAAAAATACATCATCACGCCTGTATTCCTTGAAGGCGTAGGAAGAGATGCACTATGGTGCACCCACACTTCACCGATGTATATCCCAATAGAAGGCGAGCCTACCGGGCACATTCCCTCTCAATACGAGGGAGATTAGGGCCATAGTCCACCACACTAGCCGGGTGTGAGATGGTGAACTTCACATGATTTTCTGTAGACATGTAGGTTCCCTCCCTAATCCTTCACGATGTTTGCCTTCACCGTTCAGGAAGTGATAATCATTATTGAAAATTATATTCATTAAAAGGGAAATTAATTCACTAAACTGCTACGTTGATAACTCCAAATTGTTAAGCTAGGAGTGTGGGTTCATGTCAATAGTCTATCACTCAGCAGGCCCATCATGGCCGCGTAGACATAATTTTTTAACATTCTTCCAGAATCGGGCTCTAAATTACTAAATATATAAATACATCATCACGCCTGTATTCCCCGAAGGGGTAGGCAGAGGTGCACTGCAGTGCGCCCACACTTCGCCGATGTATTTTGGTCCCAATGTAATAGGGGGCGAGCCTATTGCCATTATACCGGGCACACAGGTTTCCTCACGATGTTTTCCGTCACCGTTTCTTAGCAAGTGATAATCTCAGATGAAAATGAGTTACTACATAATAATTACTAAATGAGTTTCACATTTATTACAGGAACGATAGAGTGTATATTGCCTTATCCCAATCTTCCTAAACTGTTCGTCGGACTCGAAGGTTACCTAATGTATTTCGCATTAATAACAAGGACTGATAGAGTATAAATTGCCTTACCCTCAATATTTCTGAGTCATGCTTCAAGTTACTTATGAAATTTCAAATTTATAACTATAGCAATAGAGTGTTATTTAGCTTACTTCAATCTTCCTCAGCTTTCCTCGGATTCCAACATGCTTTAAGAACTTCGCATTTATGTCAAGAAAGATAGGCAATTTATTGGCTTACCTAATTTTGTTGAACTGTTCGTCAAGCTCTAATTCACTCTAGGAATTTAACATTTATGATAACAGCAATAGAGTGTTAATTGGCGTACCTCGATCTTCCTGAGCTGTTCGTCGGGCTCGTCGGTGTCGTCCATGGCGATGTCGTCGAGCTTGTCGGCGATGGTGAGCAGCGCGTCGCGCAGGCGCGTGAGGCCGGCGTCGAACTCGCGCGCCGTGTCCGCCGCCGCGCCCAGGCTCTCCGCGCGCTTCTCCAGCCTGCACAAACATCACGCTTATATCCCCGAACAGGTAGACGGAGGTGCACTGCAGCGCGTCGACGCTTCTACGATTGGTCCCAATGTTATAGGAGGCAAGCCTATTGCCATTATACCGGGCACATTCCCCCTCAATGAGAAAGAGATTTGGGGCAAAGGCCTTTCTATAAACGTGCAGGTTTCCTAAAGATGTCTCTCTTCACTCCAATCATTATTGAAAATGATATTCGCACATGAAGATCTCAGAGGTGCGAGAAATCTTAACAAAAATCGGTGTGCGAGTCGGACTCGCGCACGAAGTGTTCCGTACTATTATATAAATAAAACAAGCAAAAAAATCACGTTTGTTGTATGGGAAATATTTATTTGTGGTTATAGCGGCAAAAGAAATGCATCATCTGTAAAAATTTCAACTATCTAACTATCACGGTTCATGAGATACAGCCTGGTGACAGACGGACGGACGGACAGCGAAGTCTTACTAATAGGGTTCCCGTTTTACCCTTTGGGTACGGTACCCTAAAAAGAAACTAAAATTGGTTTATGATTTTGATGAACGTCACTCACTTGTCGAGCAGGTCGTTCCACCTGTCCTGCAGGTCGACGACCTTCTGGTTGAGCTTGACGGCGTCCGGAGAGTCCGCGTCCAGCCGGTCCCGCGCGGCCGCGCCCACCGCCGCCAGGTGCGCCAGCTGCGGCTGCTGCCCGCGGAACTCCTCGCGGAGAACTTGCACCTGGATACAGGAGAAGATGCAATAATGAGAACACTCAAAGAAGGTCACTTCGAAGGAGAAGCCCTATCGAATTTTAGACGTTTATCTGACATCCGCCATTGTAGTTGCCGGATCTAGTAAGTCCGCCATCTTTATCTTTTTATAATGTGAATTTATTGAACTTGCCCTTGCTACTAAATACTAGACACTGGCTGAAATACCCGCTAAACGCACGTGGAGCCATTCCTCATCTTATTCCATTAACTCATTTCACTCATTTCGTAAAAAAGAAGAAGAAGGAGTAAGGTAAACAATATAAACAAGCTGCGTATTTATGAGTCGACATGGCTTCTCTGTTTACTCCATGGGAGTGACACTGGTGGAACTTTTAAAGGTTAAACTGACTCAAGATATAAGTGGATATCACGAACCTGTTGTACTTGTGTCTGTACCATCCTCGAGTCTGACGAGATGGGTCCCAATGCAGCCATCATCCTGTCCTTGGCGCTGAGCCACTGCGCGAGGTTGCTGTGGGTGTCGTGGAAGTCCTTCATCTCCTCCATCAGACGGATCTTGTCCTTGAAGGCGTCGTGGAGAGCCTTCCAGCGGGACGACACGTCCTCCATCTCATCGTGAAGTCTGTCTGCGCCTATGACGGTCTGTTTGCGTTTCAGAAGCTCGCGAACCTATTAGAAACAAATTAATAAATAAATACATCATCACGCCTGTACCCCGAAGGGATAGGCAGAGGTGCACTGCAATCCATCCACGTTTGGCACAGGAATTTTGACCAAAATAGGTACGTGCCTATTGCCATTAAACCGGACACGTTCCTCGTCAATACGAAGGAGATTGGGGTGAAAGTCCACCAAGCTAGCCCAGTGCGAGTTGGTGAACTTCTCACGCCTTTTTATAGACGTGCAGATTTCCTCATGTTTGCCTTCACCGTTCAAGTGGTGGTAATTCTTGTGGTCTTCAGCAAGTGGTAATCATTATTGAAAATGATATTCGCACATGAAATTCGAAAATCTGAGAGGTGCGAGCCCGGGATATAAACCCACACCCCTTCAGTTAAAGGCGGGCGTTTAACCAACTGGGCTACGACTGATTGTACTAATTTTACAAAATGCTGTTTTAACAACTGTGGCTTTTGTCACAGATAATCAAATCTTTATTTATAGCATCATAGAGTCCATTTTAAAACAAAAAAATAATAGTTAAGTGTACTTAAGTTAGTCTTGATGCATATACAAACGGATATGAATCTTACCTGAGTCTTTGTAGAGTCAAGAATGCTCTGTTTCTCGTACATTTCCTCGAGAACGGCGCGGGCTTGCTTGATAGTCTTATCGGCTTCCTCCTTCGTGTTCGGAACGGTCTCCTTCGGTAACTGTCTCTGCACCTAACAGTAGTAGTTGATATATAAGACAGGTACACTTATTATGAGTATAATATTCATTAAGGGTAAGCAGAGATCATTTAAAATTGATGCACTTAGAATATTACTTTTATTTTAGACCAGCGGATACCCAACGTTTGCTACTACGCAAAAATAAATACATTTAAGCGTTCGTTTATAAGGTTTTTTTAACTAGCGGCAAAAAATTGTTAAATGATTTATATATACCAAACGACGCAAAAAAATCTGGCCCTTCGAATGGTATTGGTATATAACGAATTTTAAGATTTAATGTAGCTTAGTAAACAAGTCTTTAACTGACGAAAAAAAAGGTGGAGCTTCTCAATTCAACGCGTTTTTTTTTTTTTATGTATGATCACGCATATCTCCGGCGTCATTCGACCGATTTTTTAATGGCCAAGTATTGTCTTGGATTTGCCGTCTATATTGATAGAGCCGAACTTCTAATAAAATCAATTGTTCCTGTCATATATTTTCACATGAATTTCTTCCGTCAATGCAATATTCTGTTTCGTTTAAATTGAAATATGAGCATAACTGATAACTGCATACGTGCAAGCAAAAATCGACTTTAAGTTTACGAACATTTTTTTATACCGCGCGCCTATACGGCGTCCAACATACCTTGTCCAAGAATGTGTTGAGAGCTCTGAAGCTTTCCAGATGTTTCCTTATCTCCTCCCTGATGGCGTCCAGCTCCGACTGTCGGTCCGACAGCTTAGTACCCAACAGACTGTATCTGTTGTTGATCTCAGACAACTGTTGTTGAACTGGAGACAATTCTGCACAGATAGAAATAAGGTTCAATTTCAATTACTTTCTGAAATATTTCTTCTCGTTTCATCTCGCTTTGGCCACTATTATATTGTTTGTATATACGACATTTGTTGTTATATAAGTAACGACGGCATAGTGTAGAGGTTTGAGAGCGTAGGCCACCCAGCTCACTGAACTACGTATTTGCGGGTTCGAACTCATTAGTGGCAAATTTTATACGGTCTGGGTGTACTATGCGTTTCAAATGAGAATAGGATCAACTTTGCGCCATATTGTAACATCATAGCTGTCAATTCTAACCAGTTAGGTGAGGTGAGCAAAACAAGATATTTTTAATATAAATTTTATTTGCAAAGGTTGAGTGAAAAATGCACTCAGACGCACGACGAAGCACACTAACAACGACAAAATGGCGACTGGCGTCCTTATTTTCTTTTCTATAATAATTTTGGCATGGCTTCTGGGCCTTCGCGCCAAAAATGAAAATAAAAAAGGCTACGGTATGGTTTTAAAAAACAAAATTGTGACTTTAAATAATTAAATATTATATTATGACAATTTAGTACTAAGCAAATTTTTTTTTTTTATTTGGTTTGCAAATAAGTTTTTTTTAAAACCTGGACAAAAAGATGTTACCTTCAAGATGGAATCCGTCTTGGCTGGACCTGCGCGAACTGAACCCACTGGATGTGGAGTGCGTGGAGCCGGGACTCACCAGCCCGTGCCCCTTGCTGGGAGACGGCGAGCGCGCGTCCAGGGTACGACCTGGAGTACCATCAAGAAGTCACAACCCATGTAATACATCAACACTCCCGTATTCTTTGAAGGAATACGCACAAGGGCACTGCAGTATTCTGGTCCCAATGTATTATGGGGCGAGCCTATTGCCATTATATCAGGCACATTCCCACTCAATATGAGTGAGATTTAGGCCATAGTCCACCACGCTGTCCTAATGCTGGTTGGTGAACTTCACACGCCTTTAAATAGACGTGCAGGTATCCTCACGATGTTGACCTCCACCATTATTGTTTTATAATTGTGTAACCCTAGTATAATAACTATGTAGATACTCTACATAGGTCAGGGTTGCTGGTTTACCTTAGATATTATGAATCAGATTGAACCTACGACCTTTTAACATTTAAGTCGCATGCCAAAGTTATATCCATTGAACTATCACGACATACACGAATAAGCTTTAAATAGGAGTGTATAATTTACAGGATGTTTCAGAAGTCCGAAATAATACTTTGACGTTTGCATCAGTATCGGTTATACAACTGAATGGTATAAAAATTGATCGAAATTCGGCCATGTTTTTGCAAATAAATTTATTTTTCGTCGTCAATTTCTATAATTCGTCATATCTCGTCCTGTGTAAAATATGCATGTTCTGTTTTATGAATATTGGTAGTCGCCCTACATAAGTGTAGTAGTTTACACTGCCGATTAGGTTTTGGATGTACCCAAAGGCCAGAACACGATATCTGTGACAAATATTCAAAGGTCTATAACTCAGAAACTATAATAGTTAGGTATAAACTGTCTTCACTAAGCATCCACAAATGAACTACCGTATATGTACCCAATGTATTATTTCGGACTTCTAATACATCCTGTAGAGTCCAGTATTGTAAAATGGCCACTCACTAGGTGTTTGTCTCTTGGTAGGGCTGTAGAGTTGTCGCTTGCGGTGCGGACTGTCTGCGCGGTCACCACGGGTCAATGACTCGTACACCGCGCCCGCCTCGTTCACCTGCACACACAATATTGCACTCTGATCACACTCAATTAAAGAACATTTTTCTTTGACAATGACCCATAAAAAGTTGGATTGAGATAAAATACACCTTTTTATTCACAAATGTCTATACAAATAAGTAAAGTGTTTGTTTATACTTAATGCATATAAAAACTATGTTTTTTAAAGATTTGTCTGTCTGTCTGTTTGTGTTGGGTAAACCCCCAAACGGCTGGACCGATTTGGACTGGATTGGACTTTGCTATGAAAAATCAATAGATTTTGGTACATCACAGTAGAATTCAACTGTCATGACTTAAGGCTATTTGCCTGATGTTTATTACAAGTTACACTCATGGAGAAGATGAAAAGAGGTCGGTACCTTGTCGATGGTGATGGAGAAGTCCCTGTAGTCCTTGGCAAGCGGGCGCAGCTCATCCTGCTGCTGCTTCACCACGTCCAGGTCTACAGCCACTGCTTGCAACCGCCCTACGCGCTGTTCCATACTTTGCAGCCATTCCAACACCTGGACGATACAATACAATAAAAAAAGCCGGCCAAGTGCGAGCTGGACTGCCACACCGAGACTTCCGTACCTTAACTATGATAGCACCGAACATTACTCTAACGAAAAGACAAACTGGATAGAGAGACAAACTTAACTTTGCCGTTGGTATACTGTTGTCCCCGTACAAACTAACCGCAAATGAGTTTGTAATCGCAAAAAAAACATTTTGTATGCGTTACGTCATCACGCTTGTATTCCCGTAGGGGTAGGCAGAGGCGCACTGCAGTGTACACTTTGCTGATGTATTTTTGTCTCAATGTAATAGGGGCCGAGCCTATTGCCATTACACCGGGCACATTCCCCCTCAATACGAGGGAGATTTGGGTCATAGTCCACCACGCTAGCCCAGTGCAGGTTGGTTAACTTCACACGCCTTATTGTTTTCTTATATTTACGCAAATACTATACATTGAAATAAATAAATAGTAAATAAACGCGATAAAATCCGTAAAATAGTTTTATTTCAATTCACACGCCTTTATATAGATGTGCACGTTTCCTCACGATGTTTTTCTTCACCGTTCAGCAAGTGGTAATCATGATTGAGGAAACCCGCACCTCAAAAGGAGGAGGCATACCTACTGTTGTGGATATTTTACTTACTTGTATTTTCAATGTCTCGTACTGGTTGAGTTGATCCGCTCGCTGTTTGGACAACTTCTGTTTTTCTTCCAAGGTCGCGTTGAAATCGCGCCACTGGTTCTCAAGAGCCTGAATTTACATTAGAAGATTAGAGTTAGTAATATTAAATGCCTATCAGGGAGTCCACTTTAAATGGCAAAAAATCCCTGTCCTGTTTTGCACTCTAGTGTTATTTTAAACTGTGGGTGCACTCTAGTGTACCTCTGCTTACCAAAGAAGAGTTATATATCTACCTTCATCTTGTCACGAATGACGTGGGTATCAGTGACGTCCTTCTTCGCGATCAGGAGTTTGCCGTTGCGAAGACACTCCTCTAGCAAAGGCATGTGTTTATCTCTGAAATAAAAGAATTGCCTTTTTATCGAGTAGAATAAACAGCTCAGTTACTTGGGTTTTATTTTTATCGAGTTGAGAACCAAGCTAAGGTACTCGATTTTATTTTGATCGAGTATAGAACTTTGCCTAAGCTACTCGGTTATATTTATATCGAGTACAGAATCAGGCCGAGTTACTTGGTGTTATTTTTACCGAGTTAAGAACACGGCTAAGGTACTAGGTTTTATTATTATCGAGTAGAGATCACATCTGAGTTACTCGGTTTTCTTTTTATCAAGTATACGACCTATAGACCTATAGTTTATATAATCGTTCTAAAAATTTACTCTCGTTAAACCTTTATCGTATCTTTAGCCTTATGAGAGTTAAAGATAGAATACCAGCACCAGTATCACGCATTCGCTCGCTCGTTCTCTATCGTATTTCATACGAGAGAAAGAGACACAATCAACATATTCCGTGCCATATGCCTCCGGGTGCTGATGGCGTACCTGTAGTGCGCGAGGTGGGAGAGCCTGGCGGCGAGCTGGTCTGCGGGCAGCCGCGCCAGGTCGCGCGGCTCGGCCTGCTCCAGCAGCTGCGCGAGCGCCGCGTGCAGCGCCGCCGCCTGCTGCAGCAGCTGGCCCAGCTCCGACGACACCTCGTCCAGGAACTGCACGCGCTTCGAGGACCTCTCCACCAGTTTTTCGTATCTAAAAGTATTATAGATGTAAGTAAGAAAAACATCCGAGACGCATTGATAATGTCTTCTCGTTTTGAAAGTTGGCTTAACATTACACACACAATACATACCTATGAATCTAAACTTTGGCTGTACAAATTGTACTGAGCATATTAATTGAATCTGTGGTTGCTATTAATTACTTGTCAGAAACCCGCTAATCGCAGGTGCAGAAGCCATTCCACATTCATATTTCATATTTTTTTATAATGCCAATCATTACGTAAAAAACCGGCCACGTGCGAGTCGGACTCGCCTACGAAGGGTTCCATACCATTATATATAAAAACGGCAAAAACCTCACGTTTCTTGTATGGGAGCCCCCTTAAATATTTATTTTATTCTGTTTTTTAGTATTTGTTATTATAGCGGCAACAGAAATACTTCATGTGTGAAAATTTCAACTTTCTCACTATCACGGTTCATGAGATACAGCCTGGTGACAGAGGGACGTACGGGCGGACGGACAGCGAAGTCTTAGTAATAAAGTTCCCGTTTAACCCTTTGGGTACGGAACCCTAAAAAAGAAATGGTAAGTTTTTACCTAGCATAGATGTCTTCAGCTCGTTGTTCCAGTTTCTTGGCGATTCTGGCGTTGGATGGCGTGAGTGCCGCGTCTCTAGCGCTGGACAGCAGCTTGGCAAGTGTTGGTCTTCTCGCGTCGAGTTCAGAATGCGAGATGCGTTGTTCGCGAACTTGCTCGTCGAGCCGCTCGCGAATGAGCGACGCCGGTTTCTGTTGGTTCCTGTAAAATCATTGATATTTAATACATATCGACGCTTGAAAGGCAATTCTTATTAAGCGACAAAAAGTCGTAAAATTGGTTATATATACCAAACGACGCAGAAAAATCTAGCCGTTCGAGTGGTATATAACTCAATTTATCAATAATTTTATTTCAATATAGTATTCGCGTAAATATGAGAAAACAATATTGCTTTTCAAAATCAAAAATCAAAATAAAATCATTTTTATTCGTGTAGGCCAAAAAGCACTTACAAATAGTCAGATTCTACCACTGGTTCGGAATGCTGCTTCCACTGAGAAGAGCCGGTAAGAGACTCAATGGTTACTTTCAAGCGGCGATGTGCATTATCACGCTTTAATTCCCCGAAGGCATAGACATAAGTATAAATTTCGCCAATGTATATTGATCCAAATGTAATAGGGGGCGAGCCTATGGACATTATACCGGGCACATTCCCCCTCAATACGAGGAAGATTTAGGCCATAAGTTCGCCATGTTTGTCCAGTGTTAATCTGTGAACTTCACACGCCATTCAGACGTGTGGGTTTCCTCACGATGTTTGCTTTCACCGTTTAGCAAGTGATAAACATAACTTAAAATGTCATTAGCATATAAAATTCTTAACTCCCAACCGCGTGAGATTCGAACCAGAGATCTCTTGCTTGATGACCCAGCGTTTTACCAACCAGGCTACAAAGACATGAACTATGAAGTCGAATTAGACTAGTACTTACTTGAAGACACTCTCGACTTGACCGAGCCAATGAGCTTGTGTTTCAGCGGCGTCTTGGAGACCCTGGCATTGCAGCAGGGCGGCTTCCAACTCAGAACAACGCGAGCCTACAGCCTCGCTGATATCATTGTACCTTGCCGTCAGCTCGATGACAGGTACCTCCAATTGTCGAATCTCAGACGGAGTTAGGTTGCCTTCGAGGGATTTCAATAGATGTTCGCACGCCTAACAAAAAAGTATAATTATTAAATACATCACCACGCGTGTATTCCTCAAAGGAGTAGGCAGACATACACTACAATTCATCCGCGCTTCGCCGATGTATTTTTTCGTCGCCTATTTCCATAACTTGTAATATCACGAGGCGAGTACAATTAGTAGAGTACACTGCTTAGTAGAGTTATGGATGTCCCCAAAGTTACACGATACTTGTGTCAAATATACAAAGGTCTATAACTCGGAAACTATGATAGTGAGGTATTAACTGTATTCACTAAGCATCTGCATATCGTCGGCAGAAAGCGCAAATGTCGTATCTCAAAAATTTGAGTAAATGACTTATTGATTAGACGACGAAATAAAATAATGATACTATATTAAATAGTTTTTCAGCCCTCGTGTAAAATTGGATATTTCGTTATACGACACTTCCGCTTTCTTCCGTCAACACCCAAAGTATTATTTCGGACTTCTGATACACCTGTAGAGAGATAGATTAGAAATACTCACGTCTTTGGCGTTGTCCACGAGGCGTCCTTGGGCAAGTATTTCGTTGTGTAGAGACTTGGCTTTGGTCAGCTGGGACTCTATCGCGCGGGGCTCTCCACCCACCGGCTCTGATAGCACCGAGTGGACTTGCGGCTCAATCTAATATGAGATGGAGAATTACTGCTTTAAATAAAAATCACCAGATAACACATATCACAATCGAACGCGGTTATACCAGATTTTAAAATAGACATTTTTGAAAGAAGATTACTCATTTGGTAACAAGTTAAAATTGTTATAGCACCTAATTTCTTTAGTATACTAAATGTAGACAACAAAAACAAAATTAACAATTTTGATGCAAAATTAGACGGGTTTCCATATATTCGTGGGCATGATACTTGTCCCCTGACGGGAATCGAACCCGCTACAACTCGGGGCAGCTATCCGAGGGGCCTATCGTGAAGTCATCGTTTTTTTTTTAATTTTATAGTCGCCAAATATAGCTAAACAATATCGCAGGAGGCCCAAAATAAAAATTGCGAGACGAGTAGAATCGCACAAAAGAGACTGGCCCATAATATGAAAAAATGAGTGGAGGAAGAAAAGGAAGGGGTTTGCCATGAATGGGACGTAAAATTCTGATAAAAAAAATTAAGTCACGGTTTAGTGGACCGACCTCCTTGATCCAGCGATGAGCTCTGTCGATGGCGTCGTGGTAATGGTTGGAGACGTCGGCGGCGCCGCGCAGACGGTCCTGAAGCCGCTGCGCGCGCGCACACAGGTCGGCGTGCCGGCGCCGCGCCAGCGCAGCGCCCTCGCGCACCGCGCTGTCGCTCCCGCCACCGGGGGGGATGTGCGACAGCCGGGACGGAAGAGACGTGCGGTACTCGTTCAGGATCGATAGGAATTCCTATTGGGACACCGAAATAAAAATTGTTCATGTACAGATCAGGGCCGCAAGTCTATTAACACTCGTCGTGGAGTTGCTATGACTCCGTTTTTTAAGGCATTTTGAACCTGATTCCGCGAACTTCAAAATCACAAACCTTGCTCTCATCGACGAACTTCTGTGCCGACATGGTGATGAATCTCAGGTCGGCCTGGTGAGCTATCACGTCGGAGACGAATTCGCGGACATCCTCGCTCTGAGGCAGCTTGTTCAACTTGGACAAACAGGCCTCCTTGTCTTCCAGAGCCCGGTACGCGCCCTCCATCCACGTGTTGAAAGCGCTTAATTCGTTACTGCGAAGAAATAATGATAACTTTGGTTTTCGGTGTCATCTTTTTACAAGCTTTATATTAACTTGCAATGTATGTCCGGGTGGAATCTTGCATCTTAATGTTAGATCAGTTATCTTTATCCGATTGAGCTGAAATTTGGTATACACGCTTATTTTGGATGACAATGCATGCTTAGCTATGTGACGTCATTCTAATTCCAATATGGCGGATCATCCAAGATGGCGGAATAGTTATTTTTTCTGCATTACCACAGTATGGATTTCAAATGAAAGGGCTGCTTGCTGAGGAGAACACGTAAACTAAGAGCAATTAAATAAAAGCTTGTATTAAAAAAAAATACCATTAATTAAATTGATCGATTAATATGGCCTAATAACACATACTCATCATATGGTCTTAAACTTAGCAATGCTTGTATTATGGGTGCCAAAGAATGGACTGGAGGCGAGCCCAGTTACACCCAGACTTGAGCGAATTTCGAAAAGGAGCGCTTAAGTCGTTGCTGTCATAAAATAATGTTCTGTCATTCGTTTTTGGGAAACATTACCTACTTGCAAAACAAATAAATATCGCCAGACTTCACATAGGTAGTCCCCGAAAAGGTTCTTTCGGAATTGGTGAACTTCACACGCCTTTTTAAAGACGGCCAGGTTTCTTATGATTTCCTTCACCATTCAGCACGTGGTAATCATTATTATTAATAAATTCAATTGAATACCTAAATATGGTGATGATTCTACTTACGAGAACTTCCCGAGTTCGTCTCTCGCCGCGGCCAATCTGCGCAGCATCTTGCCGCACTTGTCGGTGCACTTGTCGCAGCGTTGTTTCAGCTGTCGCACGCCGCGCTCCAGCGCCGCCACCTATCCGGAGCATAGACAATTGTATCACTTGAAAAGGACAGGTGTAATTCGACAACTGTGTTTCATAGCAATCGGTGCGTGAAAAAATCTGAGTAACGTTCTACTATTTTCAATTGTTTTATTTGAAGGCTACTAGGCTTGGGTGTACGAATTAGTCTGTTACATAATATTATGAGTCCGGGTTGGGTTTCATTGTAATTGCGACGCTCGGTGTGACACTAACAAAGTAGGATACGCTTCTTGAACGGTATTTATTTCTTTAAAATCTGACACAACATAGCTTTGAATAAGCCGTTACTGGTAAACAAACGTCTTATTGGTACACCCAAAGTTAAAGTAGCCTTAGTTATTCTATGTACAATCAGCTATCTGCTCGTGAAAGTCCCGTCAAAATCTCTCAAGCTGTTTGGAAGTTTACCCGGAATTAACAGGCAGGCAGACAATAAATACTAAATTGCATTTTGCTATAGTATAAACTTTCATATGCATTTAGTGAAAAGTTATTATGTATTGTTATATATATTGACATTACAGAGTTCAATTTCATTTACTAGCTTCTACCCGCGACTGCGTCTGTGCACACTTCGATTATTCAATATTGTTACAAATTATAGCGTTTATGTTATTCTGATGTAGAAACAATAATACTGTAAAGTTTGGTCAAAATCCGTTCAGTAGTTTTGCGTGAAAGAGTAGCAAACATCCATCCATCCTCAAAAACTTAAGGATTTATTTAGGTAGGTACAAACTTCGTGGGGCGCCAGTACGTCGCCTCCGGACACGAGGAGTTGTTTGGCCTGGTCTGCGCAGGCGGACACCTGCCGCTGGTGACCCTCTAGATCATCCTTTATCAGCTGTAACCAAACAACAACGTCATTAATGAACACACTTTACAAATTAACAAGATTTTGTTCTAAAATGTACTCTATTAAAATACACATAAAGTTTGAATTGATGTTGCAGGAGTCACGCGACAAAATCTGATCGCTGCATCGATAATATTTCGTTGAAAATTGACCTTTTTCTATAAGCTATTACAGTTAGTTTTGCAAGAACATGTCTCGCCGAGTAGAATTTGTCACTTTCTCAATTCATAGGAGAGAAGGAGACAGCGTTGTTTAAACTTCACAAAATAATGCGTATCTTGACCTGCTCGAACATCAACATCAGAGTCTGAGTGGAGTCTCAAGACTTACCTTGAGTATGTTGATCTGGTTCCTCAGCTCGTCTATGTCTTCCTTGACCGCCTCCTGGTTGGCGAGTCTCTCCTCGACCAGCGCGATCCACTCCAGCAACTTGGACAGAGTCTCATCGCAAAGCCTGTATTTCTCTTCTACTGCTTGCTACATACCGAAAAAATATTCATTAATGTACACGATATTAACATCGTAATGTGCTATAGATATAGAGGTCATTATTGCAAGGCACTTTATCATTGTCAAAATAGAATAAAATTTCTTAAATCTTGTAAAATGGTTAGCAATTATTGCATAAAATCATCCCTCACACACAAAATAAATAAGTCATTAAGTGCGAGCAAGTACCACATAAAGTTTGGATGAGATTATGCAAAAAGTGTTCAACAATTTTATATTTTGTATGAACTCGCCTACCTAAGAGACAGTTAATTTATTAGTCAAATAACTTAATTCGTAAGGTTTATTTTAAACAACTATTCCTGTGAAAATTGCTCTGATTTCTTACGTAAATTGATAGAATGAGTTTTGATTTTGTTTTAAGTGCCTTGCAAACCGTCCACTATTTCTGTAGTCTTATGTACACGGGTTATATAGCTATATAGTGCATATAATTATCTACAGAGCGTATTATACAATGCATCTATATAGTACTCAGTGCGACCTCTTCTTTACATCCTATGTAACGACCTTTACCACTTAAAGCAGTATTATTTCAATATTAACTACAACATTTTACTGACACATTTTGCATGTAAAATATTGTCTAAATTTATAAAGTAATATTGAAACGACATTGCTAATAAGATAGTGGAAAGAGGGCCGAACAGTGAAAGATACAATACTGAATTTTACATTCTGACCATAACATAAGTGTTTGATAGACGATTTGCAATGAAACAAGAACAGAAATTTGAATTGATATAGAAAAACAAACTTTAATAAAACAAAGTAAGGTTCAAATATCAAAATTGGTTACTGAATAAAGATTGAAATTGAATTTCTATCATACTACACCAACTTGTTTCCCATACCCGAATAAATATGATAGAAATTAAATTGCTTCTTTAAAAAAAACTTGAGTTTAAATGGTCAACTACGAGTTTACGCGTCTACTATGAATCGCAAACGTTTGCGTAAAATACTTGCACGATTGATAATTTGTCTTGATATTGAATACTAACCCTTCGAGACGCCGCAGTTTTATGCCTAATATTAAGATAACTAGGCAATGTTTAATGTTGGAATTTTACTCTTTGGTAGCCTCTCGTGGGCAAAAACGCCCGCCTTGAACGTAAGGGGTGCAAGTTTAAATCCCGGGCCCGCACCCCTGAGATAATTTTCATGTGCGAATTTCATTTTCAATAATGATTACTACTTGCTGAACGGTGAAGGAAAACATCGTGAGGAAACCTACACGTCTATAGAAAGGCATGTGAAGTTCACCAACCCGCACTGGGCTAGCGTGGTGGACTATGGCCCAGACTAAGGCTATTACATTGGGACCAAAATACATCGGCGAAGTGTGTGCGCACTGCAGTGCACAGATTAAGTGCATAGATTAAGTGAAAACAGCCCGTGTATTATCCTGTTCATTGCAAATCGTTATCTACACATCTCTTGAGATAACTTAACCTCATGCGGACACCGTCCACCTGGCAACCTGAAAAATAATTTATCATAGACAAAACTACGCAGACAGGAAGCGGAAACGATAAAGAATAGTACAAACGAAAGACAGCCAATACAAACAGCATGAGAATGACAATAATTCACAACAGACCCATTGTTGCGAGGACACAGAACATAGAATAAACATGCAGAAGCGTAACATGCAAGCAGTGATTGGGGCATATGTCACAAATAACCTTCAGTCACCAGTGTCCAGAGGACGCACGACCTCTCAAAACCGTATAAATTAAATATTATTATCAATCTTTTGTCAGTTTTTGTGTAATACTTAACTGGCAAACGTTTTATAGTAATATTTTAAAAAATACGGCTAGAGAGTTGGTGGTAAAGGCCCATCGATATAATCTCTAATTAGACATATTTATCGAAACAAAACGACAAGGAGTTGCTATGACTTCGTTTTTTAGACCATTATAAATTATTTTATTAATGGTAGCTAAAATATAACCAGTGTAGACAATAAACATTGTCACCACGAAGCCGCTAGACTAGCCGTATTCTGGCTATCATTTATAAAATATGTTGATTGTCATGTATGCATGACCTTAAAAAAATCGTAGCAACTTCTCAAAGACAGTGTTGGGGGACTTGGTACCACGCACACTAACGCCACTGTCACTTGAATCCAAGCGGTTACTTTCGGAACTAAGTCAGTTATTTTTGACATTTGCCTGGTAACATTTTGTGTATACGGTATCCAACAGTATCCGGAAATTAAAATCTTATAACAAAGGTGTTTAGAGTTATTTGTTATTAAAGTATAATAAAAGTGAAAAAGTATATACCTCCTCAGAAATCTGAAATTTCGAAAGTTGCTTTTGAGCGGTAAAATAAAATTAAGTGAGAAAAAATAAATGTTTTTAGTAGGTAACAAAATAAAGTCAAGAATTTACACGTAACAATTAGATTCGAACGTATTTTACATTTAATAAATGAGTCTTCATTTTATTTAACCCTTTACCAACTGACAGTTCTTTTAGGAAATTCAAATGTGTCCATAGATAAACAAGATGAAGATATAATATCAGTTGAAAAAGAGTGAAATAAGATTTCAAAATTTGGAATGAAGTCATATAACAAACCGATGATACATTTAGCGTACGTTACAAGAAGTATAGAACAAGATAGGTGTACAATCCATACTTTTCAATATGAAATGCATTCCGTAATAGGCGTCAATTGACATACATCATGCAACGTAAGCTAACAGTATAACCAGAGATTATTTAAAAAAAATAGACGATCATAAATACTACCTTCCGTGTGTTGGAATAATTTTACCATTTTTTTATTGTTTTTGTGTGAATGTTTGCAAAAGTCCGCCTTATAATCGACATCACAAGTACATAGCGCCGGTCATGCATCCAAAATATGTGAGCACGGTATCCAAGGAATGAGTATATCGATTCTAGATAAAGTCTAAATCGAGTCCAGCTGTCATATAACACTGGTTTAATGGAAGCGAACATAATAAAGGCGACGCGAGGCCTTCCCGAACGGGATCCACAAGGAAACCGTCAAAGGCCCCGACAAGTCTTAGCACAATGAATATGGGAGGTTAGGTATTTGGCGAAACGGTGATGATTCTTTATATCGTCGTTAATATGATCCCTCACAGGCAAGCATTCACGATTTAGCTCAAAAGGGTTCTTTAGCATCGCAGGCAACGGCTGGAAATAAAAAACAACATACATCGAGCCTTAGTACAATGGGTGGAAAGCACAAATTACAATCGCAAGTTCTTCAACGAAAAACCGGCGATTGTACCAGCGCTGTTACCTAAACTTAAGCATCTAAACACAACACAGTAGGCACTGAAGTCACTACTAGCTTAATCTTCTATGCGAAAAAAAGAAAATAGAACCTTAAAATCATATATGTAAGTGTCAAAATGTATAAGTGCTTACTACTTTTACAATAAAAAAAAACAATTACAATAGTTATAGTTTTAATATTGTTGAGTGTATGCCACATTGTACAAATTGTGACGTCACCATTGTTCAACAACCCCCAAATATAGACACTATGAGTCCGGCGGGTGTCGTGCCCATGCCTAATGGCAAGCCAAACGCTTAAGATAGACCTTCAAAGAGTATGAAAACAAGAGAAATGTGAAGCAACACCTCTGCTCGATAGAAGCACAATTTAAAAGCGCAGCTATATTCACTCACCCTCGTTTCTGCTGGCAGCAAGTAGCCCTTCTTCAAAGCTTTGACTAAGTCCAGACTGATCGACTTCGCTGGATCTATTGTGAGCCTGCCTTCCACGGGATCGATAAGTTTTAATTCGATCGCTTGCACCAATGGCCATATCTTTCCTGTCTCTGGTTCTTTGACGACCGTACTCGATGGGTCTACGATACCCTGTTTGATAGCTTCGCCTAAATTCAACCTCTTCCTATCCATCACGCTTGTCGTTATAAATGGATCGTTCAGAGCCCCGGTTGTGGGATTGTAAATACCAAAATTCAGAGTCTCTATCAAGCTGAAACTCTTCTTCGGAGTCATCAGTAAACCATTCTCGATGGCCGCTGTTAGTGTGTTCAGCTTAGAGGTCTCTGTGTCCAGAATGTTACCCTTCTCGGCATCCATGAGGCCTTTGCGGAATGCCTCGGGTAGCTTGACTAACCTTTTCTTGAGATTATCTTTGATGAGCGCCGTGTCTGGGTCGATATAGCCTAATATGGCAGCGTCTTTTATTGTTAGTACTTCATTGGATTGTGGATCGGTGAATCGGGCGGTGTTAACGTTAAGATAACCGTTTTCAATCGCTTCCTCAAACGTGAGAGGTTCGCGGACGTACACAATAAGACCGTTTTCAAAGACGTAGCAAAGGATGCGCGCTCTGTTCTGCGTGTCGAAGGAACCTTTAGCGTTTTTATCGATGATGCCCTCAGCAATGCCTAATTGTAATGGAATGTATTTGTTTTTATGAGGGTCTTTAATTAAAGCCGTTTCGGGATCGATAAATTCGTATTTGATAGCTTCGTCTAGTGTGAATTCTCTAAGGACCGGTTCCTTTGATGCGCCTGAGTCGGATACGTATCTCCTGGCGACCGTTTGGGACGTGATCGGTTGGATGACGGTGACGAGAAGACCTTTGTCGAAAGCGATGTCTAAACTGTAAGTTTTCTTAGCCTTAGTATCGAGTACCCTACCTTTGCTAACATCGACGTCGCCTTGTTGAATCGCAACGGGCAACGGTTTGAATTTATTAGACAAGTTATCTTTAACAATCGTAAGATCGGGATTGAGCAAATTGATTTCTACAGCTTTGTTAATATCGATAAACTCGTTGCTGCTGGGATCAACGATTTTGCCGTTGTCGGCTCTAAACAGACCGTTCCTGACAATCTCTTCGAGACTTAAGTTCTTCTTGGTTGTTACGACTAGACCGCGATGTTTGGCGTCCAACAAATTAATTTGATTCCCGTTTGGTAGAATGTAAACGTTATTCTCTTCATCAATTATACCATTTTGAATTGCTTCTGCCAATTTTATGTATTTACTTGATGGTATGTGTTTAACTAATGACGTTTCAGGATTAATTAATTCATCAGCTATAGCGGTCTTCAACGAGATTTTCCTATCAGTAACTGGATGAACAAACACCAGTTCAGTTATGTTGTACATATTCATAGCTAAAGTGTCGTATAAAGTGAAACCTGCGCTTTCAATATCAACAATAAGACCTAAACTCATAGCTTCAGACAGGGGTATTTGAACGTCGGAACCCGGTTCATGGAACTTGCCGCTCCTCCTATCAATAATCTCACTTCTGCAACACTCGGCTAACGATAATGGCTTCTCGGACTTTTTGTCGAAATAGCACAAGTATTTTGGACTGACAATGGATCGCCTTATGGATTCATGTAACGTTATTTTACGGTTCGTAGCCGGGTCGATGATTTTGCCAGTCGTATCGTCGTATAGTCCTTGGTGTAACGCTCTTTGCAGGCTAATTGGAGCCTTGCTGTCTACTAACAAACCTATTTCGAAAGCTTTACGGATACTTATCTCCTCATTGTCGCTATTTATATTCCTGATTTTACCAGTTTGGTCGTCAATGACACCGGTTTCTAGCGATTCCGGTAGTGAAATCTTGTCCCATTTACCGAGTCTATTGTCTAGTATATGGACTGAGTGGGCATCAATAAGATTCATTCTTATAGCTTCAACTAGAGTGTACTTTTTACCGCTCTGCGGGTCCATAAACAGACCGGTGATTTCGTTGTATACACCTTTCTCGAGAGCCTCAATCAACGATAGAGGTTTCCTAACTTCAACTAATACTCCTCTTTCGAACGCTTCACGGAAATCGATGTTTTCATCACCTAATCTAATAGTTCCTGTCCTGCTATCTATAATTCCTCTATCTACTGCGAACTCGAAAGGTATGACTTTACCGGCAACGTGCACTAAAGTAGATTGTGGGTCAATTAGACGTTTCTTAATAGCTCGGTCAGTTGGTATCTTCTCTTTGTTCAGAGGATTCGAGAACTTTCCGGTTTTAGGATCGTAAAAGCCTTTGAATACGGCTTCCGGTAAACTGAGTTTACGTTTAGCGGGGAGGATTAAGCCGCGCTCTGATGCGTCCGTAAGAGAGATTTTGTCTCCACGAATGGGATCCCTAACTTTACCTTCCTTGGAATCAATTATTCCGTATTTTATAGCATCAGCCAATGTTATGATTTCACCGGTAACAGAATTCCTAACAGTCAAAGCTTCGGGATTGATGTCACCGATTTTGATCGCGTCTTCAAGTGTCATTGTCACGTTGTTTATTGTCAAAAGTCCTGTCTCCGGATCGTAGAAACCTTGGACCAAACCCTCTTGTAAACTCCATGGTCTCTTATCACTTAACAAGTATCCCTTATCGCAAGCGTCCTTTAGATTACAAAGAGGAGCTGTTATAATGCCTTTCTCTAAATCTACGAGCCCAGTCTTAACCGCCTGATCGAATGGTATAACCGCCTCAGATTTGTCATCTTTGATTTTAACGTCAGATGGATCTACCAACTTTTGTTGTATAGCTTCTTTTAGAGAAATAAGTTGACCTGTTTTCGGATTTAATATTTTGCCGGATTCCGGTGAGTAGTATCCTAATTCTATAATATCGAATAACGAGAATGTAACCGCTTTGGTTGCGACTAATCCCTTCTTCAACGCATCATCTAATGGAATGTCTTTACCAGTCTTTTTGTCTTTAATTTTACCAGTTTCCGGATTAATTAATTTCGTATTGAGTGCCTCAGCTAGAGGTACGAACTTTTCTGAGGCGGTATCTTTAATTTCTGATATTGTAGGATGAACGATATTTCTATCTACAGCATCCCCGACACTGACGAGTTGATCCGTCATTTTATCCTTAATCTTTCCTGATTTAGGTTCATACAATTCATTAACGATAACAGCTTCAATTGAAATAGGCCTACGGATAATTGTAATCAACCCACGTTGGATAGCAACTGATATTTCTATTGTTTCGCGTGTTTCAATTATTGTTATGATACCTTCGTGAATTTCGATAATTCCGCGTTCGATGGCGTCGTAAATTGGAATGACTTCATTAGTGCGAGGGACTTTTATAAGTAAGGATTCTTGATCGACTAATCCCCTTTCGACTGCTTGCCCTATGGGTACTAAAGCGCCGGTATTAACGTCTTTAATTTCCCCAGTCTTAGGATTGTACAAGCCCTGTTCTAAAGCCGATTCGATGGTTACATGTTCAGGGACAGACACATCCTCAGGTTTCTCTACTATCCAACCTAACTGTATACATTCTAAGAACGGTACGCGTTTACCTGTCTTTGGATTAACCATATGCCCTGTTGTTTTGTCAATGATCGGTCTAGCGATCGCTTCGTCAAATGAAATGTAGTTGTCCGATTTTGAACCTAGCTCTTTAACTAAAATGGATTCAGGGTCGAAAATTTGGAGACCATAAACGAGTTCTTCGAAGGATATTTTAGCACCTGTTTCTGGATTCAGGAATATTTGTTTCTCAATGTCATATACGCCCATTTCGGACAACTCTTCGGGTGTAAGTCTATAAGAAATCGCTACGCTGTAGCTCGGTTTTAATTCTTTGACAACAACACAGTTTTTGGATATGACGTCAACGGGTGCAAACCTACTGATTTGTTCTTGTTCAAGGGAATCTTGAACAGTAAGCGGAGATTCTACACCGTTAATGATAATCCTACATACTTTAGGCTCGATTTTACCCTGTGCAATCGCATCTATCAGCGGGATATTTTCGTAGAGAGGCTTAATAGGTTCTGTTTTCTCTTTGGTCACATTCTGTTCAGTGATCTCGTCAATCACCCTAAGCGGTTGTCTTTCTGCATCTATAAGCATAGCGGATACTGTTTTACCGTCATGAACGACTGTAATCGTTGGTTTCTCAAACTCCATGACATTTTGTTCAGTTCTTGAAGTAGTTGTAGTAGTTTCAGAGAAAATAGGTTTATATTCAGTTGTCTGTGTTATTATAACTTCACCAGGTCGTGTAATAGTTTTCGTAGTAGTGTGATGTTCGACTACTTCAGAGAATGTCACATCTTTAGGTCGTTTATTCCCTGGCAATACGTCGTCTGTCGACGTAGTTACTTCAACAATCTCAGTCATAATTTCCTGAGGTTTTTGTGCCTTGATCGCTTCCTCATACTTCTTATAAGTATCAGCGTCGACAAGGCCTCTCTCTCGAGCTTGTTCCAACGGAACTTTTTCACCGGTCTTCGGGTCAACAACTACTGCACTCTTTACTACTTCGATAACTTTAGCCGCAGCTAATATTGGCGCACCGATTACAGCAATAAGACCGAATTTAGCAGCATCAACTATGCTTATCTTCTTTCCTGTTTTATCTTTAACTTGACCTGTCTTTTTGTCGACGATGCCTTTTTTAATAGCCTCCTTGAGAGTGATCTCCCTTCCTGTTTTCGGATCAATCACTTTAACTTTATCTGAAGGTACTATACCATCTTCAACGGCTTCTAACAAATTCGCTGGCGTCCCTGAAGCGGTAATAACTACAGAAGTGTTTGGATCGTATATTACACCTGGAACTACTTCTAAAGGTTTGTCTTGCTCACTATCTTTCTTACTTGGCGTTTTCTTCGCATCCTCTTCAGGCTGCTTATCTTTCGGGTCTTTTGTTGCCAACTTATCTTCAATTGGTACATCTTTATAAAGTGGACTATCTCCTGTTTCTTCTATTTTTGTTATCGTAACTATCTTTTCAAAATCAGGGGATACTCTTTCTTTTGTTGTTTGAGCTTTATCTATTTCATCTGGTGACTCGACAAATTCTACTTGGTAGTCATGGACAGTGGACTCAGCACTTTCTTGAGGACCCGTATATTCTTCAGTCACTACCTGGTAAGATGATGACTCATTCTTAGTGATCTCGACCGTCCTTACAGTAGAAGATGAAGAAGTGATTACTGTACTTGAATGTTCAGTGACATATTCAGTAGTGCTTGGTTCAGATTTCGATACAATAGTTTTAACGATTGTAGTCACTTCTTCCCCATCCGGTGTAGTTTGACGGTACTCTTGTATGATTGGTTTCTCTTCAGTTATTTCATAGACACGATCAGTTACAAAACTGTCTTCTGGTCTTACGTGAGCTGATACAGGTTTATCAACAGGAGAAGTTTCAGATGTCTCCGAAGTTACAGTTGTCACAATAACCTTTTCAGAAGTAATAGATTTTTCAGTTTCTGGGGAGCGTTTTAAGTCTTTCGATTCTGGTTTCTTGTCGTCAGGTATCGGTTTTACGCTCTCTGGGATACGCGTTTTGTCTTTGGGCTCTGGTGTCTGTTTTTTAGGTACCAGATCTTCACTGTCTCGAGTGTGCTTCTGTTCCTTCGGTTCTGGTTTATGATCTTTAAGATCAGGCTTGTTACTTTCTGGAGTCGACTTCTGATCTTTTGGTTCCACTTTGCGGTCTTTGGACACGGGTTCATCGGGTTTGGTCGATGCCACCGTTGAATCTATTGGTGTCACTTGTTCTGTGGTGCTGTAACCAGTTTTGGTTACAGTTGTCTTAACAACAGTAACGACTTCTTCACCATCGGGTGTTGTGCGCCTATATTCCTGTATAACAGGCTTCTCTTCATAAACAACGTGTTCCATATCTCCAATTGGACTTGGTTTTTCTATTTGTGTCACATCAACGATCTCAAAATCTTCTGTATCTAATCCATCCGTTTTCAATATTTTCTCTGTAACGACGGTTTTAGTTTCTGTTATAACTGTTTGTTGTCCAAATTCATAGTCTTCAGTAAACTGAGATTTTTGTTCTTTGTACTTCTCTACTGCTGGTTTTTCTAGCACTCCCTCGGGTGTTCTTATAGATTCCTCAGGTTTCTGAGGTAACTTTTCAGTAACAACTGTAGTAGTTTTTGTAACAACGGTTTTAGCGGTTTGTTGCTCAGGTTTCAATTCTTCAATTTGAGCAGAATCACGTGGTTCATGTTTCGCAAACGATTCTTTAGGTTTTTCCTTACCGGTGACAACCGTTTTCTTTTGCGTAATAACCTCCATAGCTTCAGGGATGTCGCCTCTCGAATCTTTAGAATATATTTCATGTTCTTTGTCTGTAGGCGCCTTAGTGACACTAGATTTTTCAATAGTGATTTTCTCTTTGGGTTTAGATTCAATTTCTTTTGGCGTAACACCAGCTTTTGGTGGTTTATCAGTATCTTTGACAGGTAGAGTTGCAGGCAGTTTAGGTGCCTGTTTTATGTCGTCAACCGGCTCTACAACGCTATACTTCGTAGTTTTATCTGTAGTGATAACGCGGCTTGGCGATTCAACTGCTTTTTCTTGTTTAGTTTGCATAATCTTACTAGTCACTGCCTTAGCTCCTTGAACTACAGCCATACCGGCCAAAACCGGCGCCGCAACAATTGCAATCAATCCCATTTTTGCAGCATTTTTAACATCAATCGGTTTGCCGGATTTGGGTTCCTTAAGTTTACCCGTTTTCTTGTCAAGCAATTCTGTATTTAATGCTTCCTTCAGAGTGACTGGCTTTCCAGCCTCTACATTGAAAATGACAGATTCGGGGTTTATGATTTTCTTGTCCAGTGCTTCTTTGAATGTCAAAACTTTGTTCGGTGATTTCGGGTCTCTGAAAGTTTGAGTCTTTTCGTCAAATAGTAGCTCAAAAGCCTCGTTGAGGTCAAGCATTTCGGTCTTTTGCTTCTTAGGTGTAGTTTTACCTGAGTCAGAAGACACTTCTGTATTCAACACACCGCTGCTAACAGCTTCGGATATTGTGACAGTTTCGCCAGTCTTTGGATGTGTAAAGGTTCCTTGTTGAATATCTATATATCCAAGGTTAAGAGCATCTTCGAAGCTGATGTTTGTATCGCTTGTGATAAACTGTTCCTTGTTTGTTTGTTCGTCTTTAACAATGCCCCGAAGACGAGCTTCATCGATTGAGATAATCTCACCAGTCTTTGTGTTCTGGATTTCGTTTGAGCTGATAAGTACGTAGTCAGCAAGTAGTTCAATCATTTTAGTGGTAACAGTATGCTGAGATGTGAATGTTTCAGTGATTGTAGTCACTACACCGGTCGCCTGCATGTCTGTTATAGGCTTTATTGCCAGCAGACCCTGTTCGAACGCCTTATCTAAAGGTATCACTTCTTTAGTTTTCAAATCCACAAAGGTCGCCTGTTTTAAGTTAACAACTCCTTTGTCTAGAGCTTCCTCTAGCGAAATTGTTTCAGAAGATTGTGGATACGGAATAGCCATAATTAGATCTTTCTTTACAGCATCTCCTACAGGTGTCAGTTCACCTGTAAGCGGGTGCTTCATTTCTCCTGTGTGCGGGTTAATTAA
Organism: Ptilodon capucinus; assembly: GCA_914767695.1. NCBI lineage: Eukaryota > Metazoa > Arthropoda > Insecta > Lepidoptera > Notodontidae > Ptilodon > Ptilodon capucinus. The sequence continues at coordinate 1,982,645 of OU611832.1, forward strand.
GCCCTTGTTGATGGCAATGTTTAGTGTCATCGCTGCCAGGGGAATATCCTCAATAGGTTTGACCTTAGAGTCAGGGAATATTTCAGCATTTACAGCTGAAATCAGATCAAGCGGACCATCACTACTCTTAATTACGTTTTTGTCGTTGTCAACTATATTTCTTTCGATAGCCTCAGCTAAAGTAATCTTTTTACCTGGAGCGATAGTCACACTAGATAAGGGATCGACAATATCGCAAATAATAGCTTCCCTTAGAGTCAAGAGGTTACCAGTCTCAGGATGAACTATTTTTCCCGTAGCTGGGTCTAGCAGTCCCTGTTCCAGAACTTCCGGAATAGTGAGACTTCTTACCAACGGAATTAATACTTCATCCTGTCCTTCGCCATCTAAAATACCCCGTTTCAAAGCATCCTTGATAGTGAGAACGTCTCTATGTACAGGATCGACTACCTTACCTTTGTTTTCGTCAACTAAACCTATTTCGATAGCTTTTTCTAGTGTGATTGGCGCTCCGTTTTCGTCTGTATATACTTTGACGGCCTCAAGAACTTTAGCTGTGTCTTTGTCAATAAGGCCAATTTCGACCGCTTCCAGGGGAGTGACAACACGTTTTCTCAATTTTTGAAGAATCACTGGCTTCGTGTCTATGATCTGTGTTTCAGGTGTTCTTTCCCTGCCAATGTTAACTTTGTATTTCGGTTTAGAATTAATAGTAGTTTTCGTGATTTGTACAACGTCAGTTGGACGTTTTGACTTATCTGTGGTTACAGTTTCAACGACCTTACGATTATCAGCCGAAAGACTATTTTGGATGGATTCGACAGTTATAAAACCTTCCGACACTGCGGCCCCTACTGTGACAGGTTTGGTTGTCACCTGAGAAATTGTCACTGAGCTAGTACCTGGCATAGTTTTAGTTGTACTTGAATGAGAAACAACTTCGGGTTGTTTAAAAGCTAGAGAGTTCTGGTATATTTTGTATGTCATAGGGTCTACTAATCCTCTTTCATATGCAACATCTATGGGTAGTTGTTCACCAGTTTTAGGGTCTACTACCATAGTCACAACTGTATCCGGAGATGACAAACTTGGTACTTGAGTAAACGTTACAGCGCTAGACGTGGGCGATCTAATTTCTCTCTGAGCGAACTCAGGAGTCCTTTCCCTAATTGATAACTCGTATTTCTTGTATGAAACTGGATCAATTAACCCTCTCTCGTACGCTACGTCAATAGGTAATTTCTCCCCAGTTTTTGGGTCTACTACTACCGTAACGGTGGTTTCCGTAGGAATCGTTTTTGTTGTAACCTGAGAATAAGTAACGGAACTAGTGCTCGTTGTTTTTGTTTCGTGAGTAACCTCTGCCTCTGGTGTCTTATCCCTAATTGACTCTTCATATTTTCTGTATGTGACTGGGTCAACTAGACCTCTTTCATAAGCGACCTCCATAGGTATTTTTTCACCCGTATGCGGGTCTACCACCATGGTACTCCTAACTACTTGTATAACTTTAGACGCAGCGACTAAAGGCGCTCCTATTACGGCTATCAAACCTACTTTAGCGGCGTCAACTAGACTTATTTTCTTTCCCGTTCTGTCCTTATACTCGCCAGTTCTTTGATCTACAATACCTTGACTAATAGCCTGTTGTAAAGTTATAGCACGACCCGTTTGTGGATCAATAACTTTTACTGTACTGGATGGTATAATTCCACGATCTACCGCTTCTACTACGTTCTCAGATACACCAGTAGTGGTGGAAATAACTAGAGCTGTAGCGGGGTCGAAAATTACTCCTGGCGTTACTTGTACTGGCTCTAAAGCCGACTGATCTTCAGATGTGACCTCATGGGAAGCCGCATCATCTACTTCTGATATTTCCATCTTATCGGGCATACCTGCTACGGATGTAATTGTTACAGTTTTCTGAGAGGTCACTGTTTTTGTCAGTTGAATGTAAATAATATATTTACGTTCAATCGCCTCTTTCATAGTTATTATACCTGACGCATGCTTATAACGACCTGTGCCATCAATAACGCGGTATTCTAATGCTCTATTGAGTGGAAGTTCTTTCCTAGTTTTAGGGTCAATAGCAATAGCTGAATCTGCGTTAATAAGATTGAGTTTTATAGCCTCTTCTAGATCTAAAACTCTGTCGGTGCCTGGAATAACGAACATACCTGAGGCTGGGTCGAAGAGGCCTTGTTGTATAGCGTCTCTGAGACTCCAGCCACCGTATGGTAGCTCAATGGTATTTTTCTTAATTGTCATCGATGTCACTGACGGTTCAGTAACTACTGACTTTGAAGTCACAGTCCTAATCTCTTGTACAACACCTTCGCGAGGTGGCATCGTCTCCCGAATGATATAATCTGGACTTTTAACTGTTTCGGGTCGACTGTCCCTTTGGACCTTATCCTCAGGACTGGACGGCAGATCTTTAATGTAAGATTTCTTAGTAATTTTAAGTTCAACGACTTGGCCTGGTACTAACTCACTTTTAGCTAAACGGTCTGATATATGAACTACGCGCGGTTCATTCTTTTCTACGCCTAACAGACCCTCGTCTAACGCTTGTTGAATTGGGAATACAGTTCCAGTAGTAGGGTCTGTGAATGTCTGGGTATGTTCGTCAATAAGTCCTCGCCGAATCGCTTCAGCAAAGGTGATAATTGTCTCAGATCTTTGAGTCGCAGTCGTATTAGTAACAGTCACGTATCGTTTCACTGTCTTAGTCACAGTTTGTAAGGTCAGAGTAATATTTAGAAGAGAGTTCAACAAAGCGGCGCCTTCCGGAGTTATCATGTTAATTTCTACAGCTTTGTTGAATGGAATAGGTTTTTTAGTAGTCGCGTCTATCAAATGTCCCGTTTTAGGCTCCAAAACATTCTTAAACACCGCATCTAAGACGGACAATTCTTTGCCGCTCTCGTAAACGCCTATTTTGCGAATGAACATTTCTAATACCTCCGGCCTAACTAAAGACACTTTAGTACAATCCTCTAGGTACACCCAATCTCCGCTCTCCGATTTCAGGAAAGTCTCGCCGTTTACGTATTTGAGATTACCTTTGCTTAGTGCAGTGTTAAAAGATACGAACTCTCCTGTTTTGGGATCTTTGAAACCGTCTATATCGAATATTGATCTTTGCGATACTGAAGTGATTAGACCACGATCCACCGCTTCGGGAATGGTGCAGATTTCTCCTGTCAAATTATCCCTAAATCGGTTGTCTGTTAAAATTATTTTCGCGGCTAACGCTTCCGATAAAGTGAGAAGACTGCCTGTCGTAGTATTTGTTATACACTTTACCGTGTCGCTATCTAGAACACCTACATTTATAGCTTCCAGAATGTTCAATGGACTCCTATTTGCGGGGGACAAAATCTTACCGTCATTAGTCATGATATTACTATCGCAAACGTCTTTAAGAGTCATAGGCTTACATATGAAGCGTTTGCTTGCCGCGTCTTTGAAAGACAGTTTCTCTTTAGTGACATTGTGTACGTATTTAGAATGTTTAGTATTGATTATATTTCTCTCTATAGCTTCAGCAAGCGTTATTTTCGTGTCATTCTTAGCGTCGACTACTTCCCTAACGTTAGGATTGATTAGTTCGTTTTTAATTGCAACGTCCAGCTGGTATCTATCACCTGAGTTCCTATCCATAATCCAGCCGCTATTGTCTACAAGATCTTGACTGATCGCGTCCGACAGACACAGCGCGCTCGATTTTATCTTGATAATCTCGTTGTAAATGAGATAGCCACGTTGGTAGGCTTCCGCAATTGTTATGTAGCTTCCGTTCGGCAGTCTGTAGAGACCTCGCTGCAGATCTACTTGTCCGCGGTTCAATGCGTCCGAGATACTCATTCCTTGTGTTGCCTCGCCTTCGACAGTTACCTTGATTCTCTTTTCAGCCGGATCTGCGAATCCTTGTTCGGCATCGTATAATTCTCTTTGTATAGCTTCCAGTAACGTGACTTCGTTTCCGTCTTCGGTCATGCCGCATGGTCCTGTAAGTCTTGCCGCTAGTTTAGGGTCTATGAGACCTTCTTGAGCAGCTTGTTCTATGGACATGGTCTGTCTTGTTTCAGGGGAAGATAGCAATCGCCCTGATCGGACGTCAAGTATCCTCATGCTGATAGCTTGACCAACTGTGAGAATTTCTCTCGTCTCCGGGTGGACTATACCTCTGGACTCTATGATATTAGGTCCTTCGTACATTCTGTGGACTCGTTTGAGTTTCCTTACGTCAGGTCTGTCGTCATCTGTGATGGTTGTCTTCGTTGTGAAGTTAGGCGAGTTCAATTTACCATTGGCCATTGATTTGACAGGTTGACTGTCCAACTCTGTTGAATGTGACGTCCTGACGTATCTGCTTTTAGGGGGGAAATGGGAAAAATTACTTTTTTTTATTTTAGTAGGTAAATTAGAAAAAGTGTTGCTACTTTCAGATTTATAAATGATATATTTTTGGGAGTATTTATGACGTTAATGAGTTTTGTCTATAATAAGATTTCACCGTAATTTTTTTCAGCCTTTTAACCAAGTTTTTTTTTTTAATTTGCAAGGAAGTTACACTATAAAATCGCTAATATTAATTTCACTGCTGGGCAAGGGCCTGCCCCTCCACTAAAGTGAATAGAGTAATAATTTGATATATTTCACTTACTTTTCAGAGGTATAGTGTGTAGTGTAGGTGTGTTCTGTGGTCAAGTCCTGCATGTTGAACTCCTGACGGAAGGAGCGTGCCGACCGAGGTGCCATTGACTCAACGAGACGCTGAAAAATAAAACATAGACGTTCTTAATTCAAATTTTAAAAACAAACTTTTTTAATTTACTTGATATGTGTAATAAAAAAGCAGTGTTGCCAGTCATTTCGTAATTAAAATCCCAAAATTGTATTTAATTTTAAAATCGATGTAAAATAAACCAATTGAACATTATTCCAAAACCAATCTCGTTTATATTTAATAACATCTATAATACCTACATAACGGAAAGTTTAAAAAATATTCGTGTTATTATGTTTACAAAAAGTTTGCTATAACAACTCGTGTGCTTAATTAGACACCCTAATTGTTAATATGATGTATCGATTCATATCGATTTCATTATCGATTGATAGTTATATCGATTGATTCCGGTCTACCTTTGACTGTAGCCGACATTTCAGAATTTTGTCGCATAAAAACTGGCTTGCGCCGGGTTCAATGCCCCAACGGAGCTGTGTTGCGAAATTTCGTCTTTTCTTATATGGCGAGCATTCGATCTTGTATGGCTAGTAATATTTATTGTCCTTTATATGTAATGTACCTGAAGCAATCGTTGCCATATTTTTGTAACCGGCTTTTTTTAAATAACTGACATTCGCCATTCAAATTTTTTTATAAGCTCAAAAGTGATTGACGTAATCACATTGGGCTGAACTCAATGGAAAGAGGTAATTACAAAAAAACAAAAAAAAAGTTACATGTTTTAAATGTAGTTGTCTCTCTCCTTGTCCAGCAAGGCTAGCTGCACCGCCACGATTATATTTGTGACACTAAAAATGTCGAATTAGTCTCTTTCTCTCATATAAGACAGGGAGCTAGCGACTCGGTGCGACAAAATTCGTGCCACAGGTCTAGTCGTGACATGCATGCTAGTCCTGCTGTCCATGTATGAAAATGTTACATGATTTTTTTTTTGCATATTCTCCTCGCAAATATTTAGCGATAAACCTGATGATACATCTTAACTGTCGATATGTACATAATATTCTAAACCGGAGACATCGCAGTACAGTAAAAAAACAACTTACCGCCGCTACAAAAAAAATAATTAACTTCCCAATTGGAAACTCGAACACAGTTTTATCTTTCAAAGCGCCGGCGAAATCGGTTTTATTGCCAAATATACGCAGTCACGTGTTGAAATGCATTTATCGGAGTTGGACCAAACGTTTGCGCTTACACAAACATTTGATCTAAAGTAACTATGTACGTTTAAGCGCCAATAGCCTGGGTAATCGATGGGTTCCGGGTTGGATCTCCACTCTGGCAACTATTTACGCGAGACCATACCTACCAAAAACATTATCTCAGTTGGGGAAACTACACTAGTATAGTTATAACCTTACAGTCCTACAAAAAGCGTCTTGATAGACAGGCGTACAGCGGAGTGACGCTTATAAGGGTGCCTTTTGAGGTACGGAACCTTAAAAAGTATGTAGCATAAACAATAAGTACGTAAAATACGAACCCGGCACTCGTACGCGAAATCATACTCGTACTCCTCCATTTTAAAATATTAAAAACACAACACTTGATAAATCTTTCATTCACAATATTCACTTAACACAAACATATTGTCCGGTAAACACTGAATTTATTTTCACATTATAAAATTACAAAACGTCTCATCGTTGGTACAATAATTTAATCTAAAACGTAGCAACACCAATTAAAAAATAATAATAGATCCCTATTCAGTAAACGCCTAACTATAGACATAAACAATTTTTTACAAATTCGTAAAAAGAACACAGCTATCCGCGAGCCTGACTGGCTGGAAACTGAATGAAAGCCAAGAAAATCGTAAATCGAAAAAAAAATACTGCCAGATTCTAAATTTAAACAATTTCGTAATGGCATCCGACGCGTCTAGACGTCCCGTGCGATTGTTGCGTACAGTAATTTTAGTTAATTGCGTGTTTATATTAAACGCGATTGCGAAACAGCTGTTTGTTGTGCGTTTTTGAGGTTAGGAAAAGTGACTGGCCGATTCGATACTATGGAGGAAAATTTGAGATCGATGCGCGCGCACGATGCGCCGTGCTCCGGGCCCAAAGCTACGCTAAATAATCTTGACACTACACGCAACAACACAATATTACGTAACTACTAACTTATAATCACAAGGTTATAGATCGTCCATATGTTTCTACAAACTGTTGTAAGTAATTCTTAAGGAAAATCTACGTGAAATTGATTTAATACTACGTTTTCATTACTCGCTTTGATATCGTAATCTGACTATTCTCAAGCGAGCATTTCAGAGATACAACTCACATACAAACTGTATCAAAATGCTTATTATAACAAACCAAAGATTGATTTATAAAATATGATTTATAATGAGTATAGGTACTAACCCTTAAAATATTGATTCTCTATGCAAATCGAATATATAAAAAAAATCTAATATATGCGTCGAATTGAGAACCTCCTCGGTTTTTTTGTCGGTTATAGTATCTTAACTATCGATTTCTTAACGAGTTAAATTTGACATAAAAGTTTATGAAATTCAGCTGTTAGTTTTGAATTCTTTCTTATCTAAAGATTATTACAGCTGTAGAACAAAACACCTAGGCTTTAATTAAGTCTAGAAAAGAAGTTTTAATTTTGTGAGCGAAAAACAATTGCTTCTTGATATTTTGTCTTCATATAAAATTATTTCATGTACTGTCATTAGTAATCATAATCAAAAGTAAAAAGAAATGTTGTTGATAGGAGTAAGAAAGGGATTACTTAATATTAATCAATGATAAACGGAATGACGTAATTAATATTTAAAAAAAAAAGATAATGTTAATTCCCTTCGCAAATACGTGCGCCAAAACGCGCGCGAATAATTATTTGCTCATACTAAAACAAACCGTATTTACTTATAGAATAACCTCATTTTTCAACGTCATTTCCTCGATTACGCAATCGAAGTTTTTAGACATTAACTGTAAAAAAAAATACGCGTCAAATTGAGAACCTCCTCTTTATTTTTCGTTGTTAAAAAAAAAACAATTAATAGGTAGGTACTCTATTGTCATTATACCGGGCACATTCCCTATGGTTTTGCCTTACTAAGAACAAAATTGCTTGTTATCTGTATTTTTGTCTCCCAACATTAATTTACTATTACCAAGGATAACGCGTCATTATTCACTCGTGCTGTCAATGACATTTCATTGAAAAATGAACCTTTTTCCCAAGTAAATAGAGTTCTATTTAATATGGGAAAAAAATCGACGCATACGTCTCGACACCCTAATTTGCGGGAAGCTATAAATTAATGATGATTCAGCACTAACTAATGCATTCTAGTACGTTACTTTGGATTAAAGAACTAGAATAACTACCTATTAGTGTATTTATCAATCTTTAGGCTCAACAAGGTGCCTATTTATTTAATTTCTCACGTATTTAATGGTAGGTACAGATACTAATTATTATAACTTATTTAATAATAAACAATGAAATAGTCACGTATTGTGATTAATTGTGGCATGTCATGACCGTCCTTTTATAGTGATTAGGTAAGTAAGTACTTGAAATTGTTTGAATTCCAACACAGAACAAAAGGTATAGTGAGGTAGGTGATATGATTTGAGTGCAATCAAGTTTTCAAACGCCTTGAACATTCCAGAGTGAACGAATTCAATTGCCCTTGTTTTATGTGAAAATAATATAAATATAAATAATTATTATTAGAAATGTGAAAGAATATGAAAGAGTAACAAACATCCATCCAGGATGTTTGTTACTCCCCTTGCATTGAGGGGAAGCCCGTGCCCAGCAGTGGGACGTTAAAAGGGCTGTAGTAGTATCATTTTTATTGATATTGAACAAACGACGTCTGCGCGGACGAAGTCGCGGGTAGAAGCTAGTCTGTCATATAATGCCAGTTAATTATAATACTCAAAAGACATTTAACATTTGAGAGTTAGGGGCAAATCAATCTTTGATATTGTTAAAGCTTTAAAATTTCTTTGATATAAGTACCTATTTCAGTAACTGTTTAATAACACTACAAGTGGTATTGGTAGATAAGTTGTTCCTCGTTAAGATTATTCTCTTTATATACAGACGGACATACGTGCAGTTAACGGAAGCATTTATAACCACTGTACATAATCTATTTCGGTGCGTGCTGTTACGAACAAAACCGGTGCAGATCAAACGTGGGCTACACACAGTTACACCCTGCATTCACTGAAGCGAGCGAAGTTACCTACCTTTATTTTTAATCTAGCTGAGTCCGCGACTTTGCGAGGAAAAAAATTAGCCTAAGTTACTCCTTGTATCATCAGCTATCTACCAGTGAAAGTACTGTCAAAAATTGTCTAACCGATTGGGAGTCTACCCGAATCAAACAGACAGACCGATATACAGACAAAATATTAAATATTGCGTTTTCGATATAAGAAGCAAAACTTCCATATGCGTTTAGTAAGTTATTTATACATTTCAGACACTTCAATGTTATTTGTTTGTACAGATGTACTCTATGTACTATATACAAATACTATTATTGCCAAGCGCAGTCGTCTCTTACCAACAAATGCGGAAAATTTGGTGTTCATTGACCCCAATTAGCCAATTGTAAATTTTGAGTACTAAACTAATTAATAAAACAAATATTACGTGCGATTATAAAAAATAAATGGTGTCCATAACCTATTGTGGTATGATTTGCCTTGTGTAAAATAATGAGTATTGTTTCTTAATTTTACTATCCGGCATACGGCCGGATACTGAATTACTCTCCGGTATCCGGCCGGATACTGAATTACTATCCGGTATCCGGCCCGATACTGAATTACTATCCGGTATCCGGCCGGATAGTGAAACAAGGCCGGATAGGCCGGATACCGGATAGTTACCGGATATCCATTTCATCTCTAGTTTCGACCCCTGTAAATTTCAACTTCATATAGTTCACTTCAGGATAGGGGGGCCCACAGGGGAAGATTGCTTAGGGCATCAAGTTACCTTAATCCGGCACTGACTATTAGTACTATACAATGAATTGGGGGCGATCCCAGTTACACCCAAACAAGGGCAGATCCAAATGGCAATTTGAGTAGAGGGCATTACAGTTCGTTTTCATATTGGCAAAACAGTTGGCCGAATATGTTTGACGCGCCTGTGCGTGAAGTGCTTTAGAAATCGTGTAGGAAGCGAAATGTATTCATCTAATTGTGTTGCAAGGGGAATAAACAGCGAATTGGTTGTGGTCGCAATCCGAAAGAGGTGATCGTTTATTACATACTATACCAATATTTAAAGAATGATACATATATATATAAATAGAAAATAAATAAAAATGAAGTAGGTATCTGTTATTAATGTAACGTCAATAACAGATACCTACAGTACCTGTATTTTAACATGCATGTCCAATACGTCATCCTTATTAAGAACATCCTTCCGTTGCTAAAGCCTTATAAGAAGTCTATTATTAAACTTATCTAATTACTCTACTAACAAATACTAATGCATCCTTTCTATTCGAAGACGGCGGCTTAGACTTAAGCCGCTTGGCTCACGCAACCGGGTAGTTGCAACTAGGGTTGCCAACCGTACTATAAAATATAGTATTGTACTGTAATACAGTACTGTATTTTAGCTCTGCGTACTATATACTGTTGCAAAAAATATAGTACGCAAAAGTACTATATTTTAATATATTTTATTCAACATTTTCTTTTATATAATAGCAACATCTCCCAAAAAAATACGCATCCCTATATTTATTTTTCAAATCATTATTTCAATACATTTCAAATACTGTGGGACAATTGTGAACTTAATTTGAACTGTGGCTATTGGCTAAACAAAAAACGAAGTGACACTGAACTCTAAATAAAAAATAATAATAATAATAAAAAATACTACAGGCTTCAAAGGGCTAGTACCCAAAGCCGTAAAACACAATTAAAAAAAAAAAAATTGCCTTGCATGGAGATTTGCGCGTATACTATGGCGTGTTTCGGAACGGAACGACAACTAAACGACACTGTCACTGTCACGTGGAAGATGTGTTTTGGTCTGACTGACACGTATACACACACACACACACACACACACACGTACACGTATGATATCCGGGAGTCATCCGCCATCTTTATCACTGTCACCATCCATTTTTATTTATAATGTGTATTTATTGAATTTGTTCTTGCTATAATTACTCGACATTGCCATAAATACCGCATATCGCAGGTGCAGGCATTCCTCATCTTATTCCATCAAAATATCATCATTTCACTCATTTCGTAAAAAAAGAAGAAGAAGACACGTATTTGTAGGATTTTTGTGAATGTACTATATTTTTGAGCAATGTACTATATATTTTACAACTCTGGCTTCAAAAATAATAGTTGGCAGTTGCAGGTGCGATTCCCGCAAGTCCCGAAAACCAATTTCGGATATGGCCTTATCAGAATTTGCACTGGTCTGGGGATCTGGATCGCCCCCACTCCATCGTATCAGACTCAGTTTTTTTTATTCATGTATACCTATACAGGCTCTTATGAATCGTCAATAAATAATAATAATAGTATCTCTACCACTCATCCGGAACGCTTTTTCTATGGAGAAGAATGGGCAAGAAACTCCACAGTTGCTTGTTTCCAATAAGGATTTACATTTTTGTGTGTGGTTTTCTTAATTAACAATAATACAATATAAAGTTAATGAGGCTGGATACATTCTCAAAACACAATTAATTAACTACACTCATAGATTTTTTTTTTGAAGGACTTACACTGTTGGCCGTGAGGTGGCCTTTACAGCTTTACCGGAGGAGTGGCGAGCGCAGAGTGCAATCCAACCAAGGCCTTAAGGGCGGAAAGAGGTGGCAACTAGCTCAAGGGCGCCACAGAGGGCACGACATCGGTACACTCATAGTACGAGGGTTGCTTAGTTTGGGATCATACGATGAGTATGTGCTGTCGATACATAAATTTATCTGTTTACTTTCCTAACAAATACTAATGCATCCTTTCTAATGTTATTATACCTACTCGGCCCAGAGATCGAGTGGTGTATACAATCAATTTAAAAATAATTTCAACAAACGGAGCGTTAAGTAAAGAAAGCGTGATTAGTTTACGAGATTCTCTCACGAAAACGTCGTAACGACTCACGATTATATTACTGAACTAGCTGTGGCCGCGACTTCGCCCGTGTGGACTTTAGGGAGATTACCCGGAAATATGGGTATTATGTGTTTCCCGCGGAACCCTAATGCTTATTCTAAAATTAAAGTAGCCTAAGTTACGCCTTGGAACGTCAGCTATCTGTCAATGAAAGTCCCATTGAAATCGGTTCAGCCGTTTAGAAGTTTACCTCAAACAAACAGACATACAGACAGACAGACTAAAAAATTTAAAATTGCGTTTTCGTTATAGGTATCGTATATACTTTCATACGCATTTGGTAAAAAAGTGTTATTTTGATATTACAAACAGACACTCCAATTTTATTTATTTGTATAGATAAATCCTAAGGAAGTTGTTTCATAGGAAAATAAGTTAAATTTTTGTTCGAATATAGAAACACACTTAAAGTTTAAGAAAGGAATAACTGAGCCAGAGACTGCGTCCGCGCGAAATTTAGGAACCCTAATAATTTTCCCAAAATGAAAGTAGTTTTTTTTTTGTGTTAATGGCCTCTTCCATTGAGTCAGACCCAATGTGAGTAGATTAAATTACTCCTTAAAACAGCAGCTATATGCCAGTGAAAGTCCAGTCAAAATCGGTCAATCCGTAAGGGGGATTATCCACAAAAAATGGGATTTATATTTTTCATGTGGAACCTTAATTATTTTTCTACAATGAAGTAACCTAAATTACTCTTTATGACATCAGCTATCTACCAGCGAATGTCCAGTCAAATTCGTTCTAGCCGTTTGTGAGTTGACCCGAACCTAACAGACAGACATACTTAAGCTGTTATATTAACATTACTACAAACATAAACTTCAATTCTATTTATTTGTGTAGAAGAATAAAACATTTATGAAGCCGCCTTGTTGAGGCACCTCATGTAAATGTCTATGTATTAACAAAATTCCAAATGCCCAAATTGAGATGTTCATATATTCGTGACTTATAAAGCGTGTATCAGTAGTCCGAACTAATACTTCACCGTTTGCATGATAAGGTATACCAGTGGTGTTAGCACGCATGTTATGACAAGACCTCTGTCACGGATTGGCTCGGTAGCTCTCTCTCTTATTTCATACTAGAGAAAGAGATATAATCAACATATTCTGTGACATAAGTCTTGTCTTGGCGGTCATGCTACAACTAAAGTGAGTGGTATAAAAATTGGATCGAAATTTCAACATGATTTACTAAAAAAAAATCCTTAAGAGCCAATTAAACTCTTGTGATAACTCGAGCCCTATGTTAAATTTTTATACATCAACACGCCTCTATTCCCCGAAGGGATTGGCAGAGGTACACTGCAGTGCGCCCTCACTTTGCCAATGTATTATATTTTGGTCCCAATGCAATAGGGGGCGAGCCTATCGCCATTATGCCGGGCACATTCTCCTTCAATATGAGGGAGATTTTTGGGCCATAGTTCACCAAGCTAGCCCAGTGCGGGTTGGTGAACTTCACACGCCTTTCCATAGAGGTGCAGGTTTCCTCACGATGTTTTCCTTCACCGTTCTTTTCAAGTTCTGTTTTGTGAATATTACTAGACGTCGCTCGTTGATTTATTTATAGGGTTATGGGTGTGCCCTCAAGCCTATATATAATCTGCCTTCATGCATCTGCATATTAGCTATCGTATATGTACCTAACACATTACTTTGGACTTCTGATACACACTGTATACTATTGAGTCATATAATTAGCGGCGAGTATTCGAAAATATAACGTTTACCTTGTCAGAAGATTAGCGACACAATCGTGTGCGTATTTGCGTTCGAGCATTTCAATTTTAGACCTTATGTCTGAGTGATGAGGTCATTTTATTTGTTATTTGTAAGTGTAACGAGTATGTTAAAATTAATTCAAGTCCATTCATCTTATATCCTGTTAACGTTTCGCGCGATTTAAGAATAAGCTAATACTGGTAGTCTAAATATAGCTATTTGAAAAACGCTCTAAGTAGTATTTAAAGAAAATACACTATTATAACTCGTAATATAAGTAAAGCATTATTTGCTATCTACGCCCGAGACCGATTGTGAAAGAAAATAAATGTGGGAAGTCTTCATCTATATCCAATGTAAAAATACATCATACATCATCACGCCTGTATTCCCCGAAGGGGTAGGCAGAGGTGCACTGTAGTGCGCCCACACTTCGCCGATGTACTTTGGTCCCAATGTAATAGGGGGCGAGCCTATTGCCATTATACCGGGCACATTCCCCCTCAATACGAGGGAGATTTGGGCCATAGTCCACCACCCTGGCCCAGTGCGGTTTGGTGAACTTCACACGCCGTTCTATAGACGTGCAGGTTTCCTCACGACGTTTTCCTTCACCGTTCAGCAAGTGGTAATCATTGTTGAAAATGACATTCGCACATGAAAATTATCTCAGAGGTGCGGGCCTGGGATTTGAACTTGCACCCCTTACGTTCAAGGCGGGCGTTCTTGCCCTCGAGGCTACCACTGCTTCCAATTTTTTTTTATTTATGTATACCAATACAGGCACTTATGAATCGTCAATAAATAATAGTATCTCTACCACACATAGTTATGACCAAAAATGAAAATAATATCGAGGAGTAAGAGGCTATATGACTTAAGCGACATTTTTACAAGCTTTATATATTAACTTGCAATGTATGTCCGGGTGGAATCTTGCATCTGAATTTTAAATCAGTTATCTTTAACCGATTGAGCTGAAATTTGGTATACACGCATTTTGGATGACAATGCATGCTTAGCTAAGTGACGTCATTCTAATTCCAATATGGCGGATCATCCAAGATGGTGGAATAGTTATTTTTTCTGCACTACCACAGTATGGGTATCCAATGAAAGGGCTTGCTGAGGAGAACACGAAAACTAAGGGCAATTAAATAAAAGCTTGTTTTTAAAAAGTTTGTTTTCACCATTTCATGAGTTTTTTCATTTCAATACAGTTCCTTTTAGTGCTAGCAAATATTTTGACGCGCATGTCTTAATATTTGTTTGTTATAATTCGAATACAAACGTTTCAAAGACGATATTGCTTCAGTTCATTGACCTAAATATATTTAAAAATAGTTTTAATCCACTGTTTCTTTAACAGTCACTATAAATCTTCTACCTACAGTATCGGTACATTGGGTTATAAATACTTCGTATAGCGTCCAACTAAAGATTAGGGAATGAAAAAATAACGTGAAACCTCGCGACGAGTGAATATTTATGAAACACGCAATCATCGTAGCCAATAAGCATACTCGTAATACATCGCTGAAAATATATATTCTTTTATAATACGAAAAAGCTGCCCCCTAACAAGTAACCAGAGAGCATCTAGAGAACCCATAACGACTCCACCCTTCGTACTGCTCTGCGGTGATGTATCCGCCATTGTTATTTCATAGTATACAGCAAGTATATAGGAAAACAACAATGGCGGAGTCAGATAAACCAGTAAAATTTACCGCAGCGCGGGCTCGAAATCCATCTCCGTTATAATATCTCCATGCAGTTGACTCAGTAATATGTCAAAAATTTATCCTTACTATTGAAACAACGATACTTAAAGAGGTGGTAGTGATGCCCTTGATATTAGCCTCAAACAACGCCTAACCTAAATTTGACAGCTCTTTAAATATTTTCATCTCACTCATACAGGTATTACGGCAGCGTAAAGGACGGCAGTACGTTTTAGTTTGATGCCAACAGACTCAACGACATTATTCCTTCCCTAGTCATTCCATTGTATCTCACACACTCAACTGGGATGAAGTAAGTCAATAGAATTCATATTATTATCTTGGAAGGTATCCAATGCCTTATTCAAACGCATAATAGTAATGAATAATGATTACAATAGAAGCTACATGTACTCTTTGTGGCATAAATACTGTCTGTCAGTTTATCTGACGAATCAAATGAATATATTGTTACCTATTTGTCGAATAAACTCTTCCTGTCAGGTTATGTGACAATTAGAACATTATTTTACTCGCCATTTGTCCAATAAACTTTTCCTATTAGACAATTGCAACTTTGTATCAGCAATTCTCGAATAAACACTTTTAGGCAGCTTATATGACAATTGCAACATTAGATTTTTTTTCTCGTACTCTTTATTAACTATGTAAATATTTTGTTTTTAATGTAAATAATAGGTACATGTTACAATAAAAATGTTCTTTATAGATACGCGAAAAAAATATATACATTAGATTGTTCGCTATTTGTCGAATAAACACTGCCTGTCAGGTTATGTGACAATTGCAACATTGTATTCGCTATTTGTCGAATAACTGCCTGGCAGTTAATATGACAATTGTAACACTATATTGTTCGATGTTTGTCGAATAAACACTGCCTGTCAATTTATTTGACGATTGAAAACTCGACCAGAACAAAATCCTAATCCAAAAGGGCTAAGCAAATAAACATAAATATAGACTATATTTGTCAACAATACACAAGCATTTGACTTTGGCGAGCGCTGAACGAAACGAAAACAATGCAACAGATTATAAACAAACAAAATAACTCACGTAAAAGAAGCAAAAATAATCCATATTGTCACAAACACTAACGGCGAGGATCGCGCGAACACTAACATTAAAACTGTACGATAAAGTAACGATTATCGGTTTATCACGCATCGAAATATCAATTTAATTGGTTCCCAAATGTCTTTGTGTGCGTAAAAATATATCTGGCACGGATTGTGAACCAATTTCGAATGGAGACTGTAGCCAAATGGCATCGTTAAGCCTCAAGCACACTGATGCGTTAAGATGCGCCGGTCGGATTTTTAGCCAATACAAAAACAAACTAGAAAGGCTAGTCTACAGGTCAGAGTCACCGAGTGGTTGCATGTTCGATTCCCGCTTTAGCGTAAAAGGGAGGATCCTCCGACCAGACGGGAGTTGTGTCTGGTGGGCTACTGCTCGACTGTTGTTGTCGGGTTCTTGTATATATGTGCAATCGCTCGGATCGCTTTGATATCGCGATGCAGGATTAGTTCGTATGCGGCGAGGTAGATGTCGCTACACCGCCTCTGGTAAATTTCGAAAATTGTCTTTGTGCAATTTGCCCTGGTCTGGCTTTAACTGGGATCGCCATCAGTCCATAGTGCCCCAGCTTTGCTTAGTTTGGGATCATACGATGAGTATGTCGACGCTTGAAAGACAAACCTTAATAACCGACAAAAAATCGTTAAATGAGTTATATAACATTCGAACGGCCAGATTTTTTTGCGTCGTTTGGTGTATATAACTCACTAGCTGTGCCCGCGGTTTCACCCGCGCTAATAGTTACTTTGGCGTAGAGTGATGTTATAAAGTCTATGACCTTCCTCAATAAGTGCAAACTTTAACCGTTTAGGCAGCGTACGCAACGGAAGCTTTCAAAAGGAATATTTTTTTCCCGTTTTTGCCACATTATTCGTTGCTGCTCCGCTCCTATTGGTCGTAGCGTGATGATATATAGCTTATAACCTTCCTCGATAAATGAACTATTTAACACAAAAAGAATTATTCAATTCGAACCAGTAGTTCCTGAGATTAGCGCGTTCAACCAAACAAACTTACTCTTTAGCTTTATAATATTAAAGTATAGATTTTACGATTTTTGTAGCTTAGTAAGGATTGTCTTTCAAGCGTCGATGTGTTGTCTGGCAGTATATTTGTTTTATTATTAGAAAAAGTTCATTATCCAACGAAATGACATCTATACTTCTATATACTTTATACTGTAATATATAATATTATAAAGAGGAAAGAATTGTATTTTTGTATGTATAACGAATTAACATAAAATCTACTGGACCAATTTCAAAAATTATTTTGCCGTTAGAAAGCTATATTATCACTGATCAACATAGACTACATAAGAAAACCATGCGAAGCCGGGACGGGCCTCTAGTTGTCTTATATCACTGAAATTCAATCTTTATATATATTGTCACAGAGTTCGTTTTGGTTTTGTTAAAAAAGTTGTCGCTTGGTTTAGACGCCCCAGTGTCCGCGGGGCATAATAGTGCAAACGTCGTATGGATGAGTAGACACCTTTGTGGCATTTGACAATAGATTTTACAGTTCATGGAAAGTTTTTATGGGCTGTCCTAATTCGGATTTACGATTGTGTGTTTCCTTCAATGTGTATAAAATTAGATGTAGGAAGGGTTTAGTATGTTTAAACCAGTTATTACATCAAGAGGAAGCTTTTCCTAACATTTCACAGTTTTCTACGGAATAAGATGAAGATTTTTATGCCAATATAAAAACAAACTCAAGTCAAGTCAAGTCAAGTCAAATCATTTATTTTGTATAACTGTATTGACATATCGAAAAAGTTCATTATGCAACGAAATGACACTGGCTTTAGACCAGCCCCCTTACCACCACCTGTCCTGCAGCAATTTTAATATTACTTTCAGTGTTTCTATAAAAAAATCTGTCAAAAAATTAAAATTTTTATTGAAACAATAATATTTTAAGAGGATTATTTATTTAGATTCATCCGCCATCTTTATCACTGTCATCATTAATTTTTTATTTATTAAATTATTTATTACGTGTATTTATTGAATTGGTCCTTGCTATTAATTATAATTGAAATACTCGCGCTAGTCGCAGGTGATGCCATTCCTCATCTTATTCCATTAAATATCATCATTTCGCCCATTTCGTAAAAAAAAAAAAAAACTTTTAGAGGTGGTGGTGGTAAGGGTCCAGCGGGGCAATTCTCGCGGGGACGACATCATCTCTATTCGAGATATGTCGAAACAAATCGTCAAATTGGTCGTACTTTTCGTTTTTTTTCGACACATGTCGAATAGAGACGATGTCGATCATCCGAAAATTGGGTTTCTGAAACCTACCGAAGCGACCGTATACACGCAAAAAAAACTGCTAGTCGGAAAGCTAAAGGATTATTTCAACACACAGCCTAAGCGCCGCTGAAAGCATTTTTTGTTCTGTCAATCAATATCAATCGTATGTCACGACGTTGATTTGTAACCGTATTTTAACAGTACAACCACTTTTTATAATGCTTAAAATGTATTGTATGATTATGTGTTTAAATTAATTTGATTATATTATGATTGATTGCTATTATATAAATTTAAATTGTTTCTATTTTTGGCAGATCAAAAAATTACTTTGATAGTTCTATTATTCAAAAAAAAGAAAGCAAAAGGAGGTAGTGAAGGTGATTTTTTTTAAATATGTACAAATGATATCCGGATAATGTCACACGGGGATTCATCCGCCATCTTTATCACTGTCATTATCCATTTTTATTTATAATGTGTATTTATTGAATTTGTCCTTGCTATTAATTACTTGACATTGGCGAAATACTCGCGCTAGTCGCAGGTGATGCCATTCCTCATCTTATTCCATTAAATATCATCATTTCGTTCATTTCGTTAAAAAAAAAAAAAAAATGTCACACGGAAGTCATTTGCATAGGGATATCGGAGTCTATAAAACACTTCGTCACGGTCCATGGGCATTCTTCTATGCAGTAAATCGAGCATTAATGTCTACCATTGCTACTGTGTAATATTCCTTAAATTAACTACCCACCTTTAATCTATCAGTGGCTCTAACATCACATCTTTAAGCAGTATCGTTTAAATATTACTTTATATTTCTGTCAGTATTTGTAAGTTAAATGTGCAGACAGACCTAAGCGCGACGATAAAATATTTTATCACTTTGTTTCTGAAATTGCACGGTACGGTGCATGACTACAGGAAAGAACAATACCAGATTCGTCAATAAATAAATGACACAAACGTTAATAATATAAAAACCTGCCAAGTGCGAGTCGGACTCGCGCACGAAGGGTTCCGTACCATTATCTATAAAAATGCCAAAAAAATCACGTTTGTTGTATGGAAGCCCCCTTAAATATTTATGTTATTCTGTTTTTTAGTATTTGTTGTTATAGCGGCAACAGAAATACATCATCTGTGAAAATTTCAACTCTCTAACTATCACGGTTCATGAGATACAGCCTGGTGACAGACGGACGGACGGCCGGACGGACGGACGGACGGACAGCGAAGTCTCAGTAATAGGGTTCCCGTTTTACCCTTTGGGTACGGAACCCTAAAAACTCTAAATATAACATCACCCAATAAGGAAAGGAAATCTCAAATAATTAACGCAAAACGAACACAGTGCACGGAAAAACGGCTTCAAATACGCATAACAATGGTATCCATGAAGTGATATAAGGACAAGCGATGATGTCATTATTGCAATATACCAAGTACCTACATGCAAGGTGAGTCAAAGAGGTCGTGGATTCAATAAACATTGATAAGAAAGGTTAAACTGTTATGTACTTTGAATGCAATGAATCTAGGCGCCTACCACTTCAGTTATTCATAATTCAATAACATAGGGTGAGTTTAACAGTAGACTGACATAGTCTGTTGTGTTCGATGTGAGTTTAACGACGTACTGATATAGTCTGTTGTGTTCGATGTGAGTTTAACGACGTACTGTTATAGTCTGTTGTGCTCGATGTGAGTTTAACGACGTCCTGTTATAGTCTGTTGTGTTCGATGTGAGTTTAACGACGTCCTGTTATAGTCTGTTGTGTTCGATGTGAGTTTAACGACGTCCTGTTATAGTCTGTTGTGTTCGATGTGAGTTTAACGACGTCCTGTTATAGTCTGTTGTGTTCGATGTGAGTTTAACGACGTCCTGTTATAGTCTGTTGTGTTCGATGTTAGTTTAACGACGTACTGTTATATTCTGTTGTGTTTGATATGTGATTAACCATGTACTATCATAGTCTGTTGTCCGATTTGAGTGTAACGATGATCTATCAATGTATTTTGTGTATAATATGAGTTCAACGACGTACTATCATAGTCTGTTGTGTATGATCTGAGTTTAATGACGTAGTATCGCGTATTTTGTGTTTGGTATGAGTTTAACAGCGTACTATATTAGTCTGATATGAGATTTTTGAGACTGTAAAAGTAGTCGTAGTTTATTGGTCTGGTTTATTATTTATTTTTTTATCCGGACCTCTATCGGCCCGGCCCGCGTGCTCACCTCTGATGTGGGGGTCAGAGTTCTTAAAAATTGGTCTGGTGTGCTTTGCCCACCTAAATTACTGAAATTATTTTTGTAAGAGTAGGTACGGTTAAATCGTAGAGATCTATTTCAGAGTTGCGGGACCTTACGTATAACCTTCACAAGTTAAATACTGCCAAAAATAATTACGTGTAGTGAAACTATCGCGTGACACGGTCAAATTCTGTGAAGTATAGATTGATAATGATTAAATTGTTTTAAGTTCTTGAGCTGAATACCGCTTTGGCGCCTACTTATACCGAAATAATATAGAGGAAGGAACAGTAGAGGCGACTATGGTAACTTGAAGTATTGGTCTTCGGGAATTTAAGTCGTATTCAAGTCCACAGACAGCCTGAGGCATTATCATAACGTACTTTGTTTGTACGAGATGAATGTAAGCTGAAGGATGATGTGGTGACTAAGATTGAGAAAAGTATGTTGAGGTGGTTTGGCCATGTAGAGAGGATGAATGAAACTAGACTGACGAAAGAAATATACCAGGCAAACGTGAGTGGAAATGTCGGAAGAGGGCGCCCGAGGAGGAACTTTCACGAGTAGATTAACGGTCTCTTCCAGAAAGGTCAAGTCCGTAGCATCCTTAACCGACGGAAGTGCATGAAAAGATGTATGACTGTGGATGAAGCGAAAGAGGTATGTTGGGATCGTAGCGTGTGGCAAACGGTATTCTCTGCCTACCCCCATGGGATACAGGCGTGAGTATATGTATGTATGTACTTTGTGACAATATATATAAAGATTGAATTTCCGTGGTAAAAGATATGCGACCACGTTGTAAAATTCGGAATATTTCGTTGAAGAATGAGCTTTATGTATGTGTCAATACGGTTCGTTTTAGTATAGGCAAAAAATCTGTTACGAGCGCTTTGACGTCTCAGTGCTTGGGGTTTTAAAGTCTACGCAAATACATCGCGTCGACGCGCGCGCTATGCTATATAACTAACTACTATAGCCCTTTTTTTAAAGTCCCACCGCTTGCCATTATGTTTAAGCCTTTATGCGGACGTTGTAAACATCTGTCATAATAATAAAGTTGACCAAAGTTTTAAAGTTTCTCCATTTTTACAAGCTTTATATTAACTTGCAATGTATGTCCGGGTGGAATCTTGCAACTGAATTTTAAATCAGTTATCTTTAACCGATTGAGCTGAAATTTGGTATACACGCTTATTTTGGATGACAATGCATGCTTAGCTATGTGAGGTCATTCTAATTCCAATATGGCGAATCATCCAAGATGGCGGAATAGTTATTTTTTCTGCACTGCCACAGTATGGGTATCAAATGAAAGGGCTTGATGAGGAGATCACGTAAACTAAGGACAATCAAATAAAAGATTGTTTGTAAAAAGTTTTTTATGAGTAATTAGAAAAACGGTTCCATAGCAAAATAAATATTAGATAATAATATGTCCCAATGATACAAGTTCATTTATCGACATGTCGACATAATTTTACAGTTAATCTTATATCTTATCTATAGTGATGTAATAGCGGGAAAATTGCAATCTATCGTGTTATCGATAAATACAATATTTATTTTAAAATGTGCATTATCGATGCGTGCTACTTGCGATATTATTTTATTGGAAAGTATTTCGTACCATAAATTAATAACTTTTTTTCCACTCAATAGATTTTTTAAATCCTTATGTTATTTAAAATTGTTAGTTCACATATATAGAAGCGGCAATAGCCTAGTGGTTAAGCGGGTCGCCCACCTAACCGAGAAGATCCAGGTTCTATTCCCACCATTGCCTTAGACTATGGACGTGAGCGTAATCCTAGCAAAACTATTTAGCTTCTGGTACTACTAGTATTATGATCACTTTAATAGTATTTTTTTTATTTTTAAACAATAATGATAACAAAAATATATTTGGAAGACTATTATTATATATATAGGATATTAGTATATTAAAACATTTACTACAATTTAATTAAATTAATCAATCACTTTTCCATTGCCTACGAAAACACAAAACAGCTTAAGTTATACCTTTAAAA
This sequence comes from Ptilodon capucinus, assembly GCA_914767695.1. NCBI lineage: Eukaryota > Metazoa > Arthropoda > Insecta > Lepidoptera > Notodontidae > Ptilodon > Ptilodon capucinus. The sequence goes on from OU611832.1 coordinate 2,005,688, forward strand.
AAATCATCCACGTTTTTATCGGCAATTACCTACAATGAATGTAAATTATATTATTTACTTCGGTATGCAGATAACCTTGAAGAAAAGTAAAGCTATGATCTCATAAGGTTAAACGTATAAATTAACTACATATCCTACGTTTTATTCAACTACAAATATTGCATAAGTAGCTTGCTTCAGTGAAACATACTTTAATGGTTTCATTAACATTTTTCTCATTAATCACGGAAAAAAGTCGGTTAAGGTCACCGGTAAACAAGTATTTTATAGCAAATGTCTCGCTTAGTGGATACTTAAACTGATATCATTTTAATCTGCATCCAAATAAATACAGATAAACCTATCGCATCGACTCGTAAATCATAATAAATGCGTTTCAAGTGATATTTGAAATTCGAAAAAAATATTAAAAACTCTTTGCACGAAATTCACACAAAACCTTTTTTCACAGATAACAAAAAAAAAACACAGGCACACGAGAAAAAAAATAACACTTCGAAATTCGAATTCGTTTACAGTAAATATTATTTTCGATCGCGACAGTTTTCCCGCGCCGAGCGTCGATCGCCGGTCGTCGTTCGCGCGCAACTAAACTAATAAAAAAAACATGAAACGGACGCGGGGGAGTCATCGTGTCAAATTGTTGCGATATCACGAATAGGTATTTGCTGCACCGTTCCAACTGACGGCACACATCTCTTCTACAATGAACACCTATACAGCGTGTATCAAAAGCCCGAATTAATATCCAGAAGACAAAAATACAATTTGGTTAATAGCCTCTTTCCATTTAGCCAGACCCAATGTGATTCCGCCAAAGACAACGGGAGGTTTTCCTAACAAGTCCAATATTTTGTTGAACTTCTACGTACCTACTTCAGATTGTCTATATAAATAATGCTTCTTATTATTTAAATAAGACTAGACGGCCGTGTGGCATTAATGAGACCAATATCAGTTAAAAAAAATTGGACGTCTGCTTGACATATTTAGGTATCTAAACTTTCCAATATCATTGGTCACAGAGTACATTTTCAAAAAGAGTTACCTTGAAATATTTTTTTTGACATAAAATTCCTGTCAAAACATTAAAGCAGTATTAATGTAATACTGCTTAAGAGATGGTCTTACGCCTTATCGGGCATCTAAGTGTTTAATGTACTTTGTCGACCTATTAGCTCGAAACCTTCACATTTTATCAGCCTGACCTTGGATGAGCCTTGGACTATAAATATTTTAGCCGTAGGGTTAATCCATTACTTTGTTAAACGACCCTGCTAGGGTCACCACGTATAATATATACGCTTGAATATACGCGCGACCATCTTGAGGGTTCCGTACCCAAAGGGTAAAACGGGAACCCTATTACTGAGACTTCGCTGTCCGTCCGTCCGTCCGTCCGTCTGTCACCAGGCTGTATCTCATGAACCGTGATAGCTAGAGAGTTGAAATTTTCACAGATGATGTATTTCTGTTGCCGCTATAACAACAAATACTAAAAAAGAGAATAAAATAAATATTTAAGGGGGCTCCCATGCAACAAACGTGATTTTTTTGCCGTTTATATAGATAATGGTACGGAACCCTTCGTGCGCGAGTCCGACTCGCACTAGGCCGGTTTTTTTGCTAATACTAAAACGAATGCAGTGGTAGCCGAGTGGTCAAACGCATGCCTTGCAATCAAAATGTGCAGGTTCAAACCCGGCTCGCTCCTCTGGGTTTATGTGCGAATCTCATTTTCATCCGAGATTACCACTTGCTATGAAACGGTGAAGGAAAATATCGATTTTCGTTTGATAGACATCAATCTCTATTAGAGATTATGTCGAAGCGAAACGTCAAATTGGTCGTATGTTTTTTCTTTTGTCGGGCCCCTGTTATATACATTTCGTATTAAGATAGATAGATAGAGTAGTATTTATTGTACACACCAAACAAAGAAAATAATACAACATTCTTAGTTCTAAATACAATAGCTATGTACAACTGGGCGGTCTTATCACTGAAAGCAATTTCTTCCAGACGACCAGTACGTATTTATATCTTTAAAAAATATGCAGTAAAAACTTTGAGGGTTATGATAAACATAATAGTGACCTTGACACCGCTAGCATGGCGCCCGATGTCGCGGCCGTGACGTCATGTGCTGGTGACGCCATCATCATGAATACATTACGCAAACATGAGGATATAGAGGAAACGTGCGGTAAGTACCTAATAGTCAATTTATTTCTGATTCTTTTACTATACTTGTAAATTACATTTATAAACATAAATATAAAAAAACCCGGCCAAGCGCGAGTCGGACTCGCGCACGAAGGGTTCCGTACCATTATCTATAAAAACGGCAAAACAATCATGTCTGCTGTATGGGAATCCCTTACATATTTATTTTAATCGGTTTTTCAGTATTTGTTGTTATAGAGGCAACAGAAATACATCATCTGTGAAAATCCCAACTGTCTAACTATCACGGTTCATGAGATACAGCCTGGTGACAGACGGACGGACAGACAGACAGACAGACAGACGAACGGACAGCGGAGTCTTAGTAATAGGCGCCCGTTTTACCCTTTGGGTAGGGAACCCTAAAAACAGCACCCCACCGGCACGTGAAACAGGGTCCTGGCTACCAGAGGTTTAAGCTCCAGAGAGAGTAACTTCCTCACAATGCGCGTCTCCTAAGTACTGCTTTCTGAATCTGTCCCGGGATCCAGCTGCCTAACGCGAGCCTCTTTAGGTGTTTTGTCGAGGCACTTGGCTATAAGCCATGGGCGGAAACGACTATCGGTACAATGATTGCCGCGTCAATATCCCACATGTCGACAAGCTCGTGAGCCTAGTGCAAGTACTATTATTACTTATCAACGCTTATTATGAGTACAGCAACATTATGATCTAAACATACTGGCCGAACGAATTAAGTTATTTTTTTTGAAAATGAAAAGAGAGTCTATGACGCGAGCGAATGGATTCGTGTCACTTTTGACATATAACGTCATCGATGACATTTTGTCCGCCATCTTTATCACATTCATAAACCATGTTTATTTTTAATGTGTATTTATTTAATTTGCACTTGCTATTAATTACTTAACACTGGCTGAAATACCCGCTAACCGCGGTGGAGCCGTTCCTCATCTTATTCCATGATATCTCATCATTACGTAGAAAAGAAGAAGATGGCCGTGGCATCAATGAGACCAATTTCAGCGTAATTTGGTTCTGACGTCTGTTTAGGACAAATAGGTACCTATATATTTTAATATAATTGTTACAAACAGTTTAAAGTCAACATACAGACGTGTTTTATAAGTAAAATACTCGTTCAAACAGCATTTATGACCTCACTTCATTATACCTACTAGGTGATAAACTTGAACTGAATGATTCGTGCCATATAAATACGACCAACTCCTTGTACGTGTAAAGACTAGTTCAATAAATAATGTAATGACTATATTTAGAGCTGTTTATCTGGTCTGAACAAATAAATAAAATTGAAGTGTCAGTTTGTAATGTCAAAAAAACTACTTTTTTTAAAATTAAATGCTTATGAAAATATACGGCACCTAGAATGTTTTTTTTTTAAATATTTGTATGTCTGTTTGTTTTGGGTAATCTCCGTAACAGCTGGACCGTTTTCGACGGGACTGGCACTGGCTGATAGCTGATGTTATAAGGAGTAACTTAGGCAACAATAAGGAAAATAATGATGTTTTCGAAACTCCGCACGGTGTGGAGACTGACAGGGTAGAGCCGGCATACGCAGACAAGATAAGTCGTGTCATAAAAAAAAGACAGAGGTACAGCACACTAAGACATCAAAAATTTTGCCAATAACGAAACCGAACTGTGTGTCAATATACATAAAGATTGAATTTCTGTGGTGAACGCTCCCAAGCGTCAAAATTCGCTCGCTCTGTCATATCGCATCTTTAAAATTTTAGTTTAAAGCAGTGGTAGCCGAGTGGTCGAACGCACGCTTTGCAATCAAAGTGCGCAGGTTCTATCCCCGGCTCGCACCTCTGGGTTCCATGTGCGAATCTCATTTTCATCTGAGATTATCACTTGCTAAGAAACGGTGACGGAAAACATCGTGAGGAAACCTGTGTGCCCGGTATAATGGCAATAGGCTCGCCCCCTATTACATTGGGACCAAAATACATCGGCGAAGTGTGGGCGCACTGCAGTGCACCTCTGCCTACCCCTTCGGGGAATACAGGCGTGATGATGATGATGTATTTTAAAATTTTAGTGAAATTTTAGGTTTTCGAATATAAATCTTAAAGGGTCTTTCTAACGACCATTTTTCAACGACATTATTTTTGAGTTACGTCTCTATACTTTTAAAGATGCGATATGTCAGTGTCATTTCGATAAAGAATAAACTTCTTCTGTGTGTCAATACAGCTCATTTCGGTATTTTCGGTTTTCCCCAATGTACTCTAAAAAACCAATAACATAGATAAAATAAAACCTCTAAAGTTTTGTCATAAACCAATCGTTGCTTCGTCAACAATAAAAAAAGAACCAAAAGCTAATAAAAAAGTCTATTCCCCGAAATTGCATTACATCACGCCATGACGTACAGAGTTCATGAACTGATGCCGCTGAAATTCCGGAGGTCGTAACTAAGCTTTTATCTATTAGACGTCATTTGAATCGATTCTTAGTAGAATCGAATCATATCGAGTCGAAAGTAATTTTTCCCGTTTTTTTTATAGGAGCGATGGCTAGGCCCTAGTTCACATTTGAAATCGAGTAATTTCAGAGCATAACAAGGTAATACTGTAATAGCCGAAGGGGTAGGCAGAGGTGCACTTTTTTTATAAGATAGTGAGGCAAACGAGCAGACGTTTCACCTGATGGTAAGTGATCAACGCCGCCCATGGACCCTGCAACACCAGGGGCATCGCAAGTGCGTTGCCGGCCTTTAAGGAATGAGTATGCTCGTTTCTTGAAGATACTTGAAGAAAGTGCACTCGTTCTTAGACTTATTGCAGATTCTATAGAAACAAATCTAATAGAAGTGGCTGTTTGTAATGCCAAAATAACAGTTTTTTTACTAAATACATATGTAAGTATATACGGTACATATAACGAAAACTCATTTTTGTATGACTTTTGTTTGTTTGAGGTAAACTCCAAAACGGCTGGACTGATTTTGTCGGCGCTTCAATTAATTGACATTGGCAGAATACCCATTAATCACGGATGCAGTCCATTCCTTATCTTATTCCATTAAAAATTCATAAATTTATTCATTTAAAAAAAGAAGACCAACAATTTTAGTTCTATGGTATTAAAAAAACTAAAATAGGGGGCGATCCCAGGTTCGCCTAGACGAGGGCAAATTCCGAAAAGCTAATTCCTGAAATTTGTCGCCGGCGGGAAACGAACCCGCAACCTGATCCAGTGAGCCAAGCTACGCTTAAATCACTAGCCAAAGCCGTCATCTATTCTATGTAAAGATGGTTGTGTCACGTGTGGTGTAGCCATGCATTACAATTTTTTGCGAGCGGTCCGGCGCCCGCTCGAAACACGGTTCGTTGACATCCATCTCGACAGTAGTCGACAGTATCTAATATTTTATACAATAGTATCTAACATACTGACTCCTTGATAGAGTTATTATTATTGGACCGATAACATAATTCCGTTATAATAATAGGTCGGGAATAACGTCTTTTCCCATGTAAAAGGTTTTGCAAAAAACATTTTATTAGTTCTACGGTAAAATAATCGTAACATTTACTGTATGTTTTAACTGTACTCTTACTTTACGAGTAAAAACTACAGATTTAATATGGAACTGTTACAAACTGCTTTGAAAATATAACAAGAAAGAAACATGAGCGTATGACATTTTATACCTACTCAAATCTCCTTGGATCTCTTTGGATAGATATTATTGTACTGGCTGTTTTTGGTAGATACTATTTAAAGAAGAAATTAAAATTGAAAAGTATTCTAAGTTACTGTATCAACAGCTATCTGCTAGTGAGAGCCTTGTCCAAATCAGTCCAGCCGTAGATTAACAAGAACTAACAGACGACAAAAATAATAATAAAAAATGCTGTATTGTTATCAATATCGGAACTATACACACGGTAGCTTGTCGAGCCAAGTCCAAGCTGGCGAGCAGCACCGTGTGTAATATTACACGAACCATTTGGAGCCATTTTTGACCCCCCACAACACAAAAACTATATGTAAAATAGTCACATGTCAAATTTGGCTCATACATTGAGACTTGCGAGATATATAATTTAATATGTATTTACTAAAAAGCTCTTATTGTGACATTTCACATTACAGATAGACTTAAATTATATTTATTTGTTTAAATTGGAAAATCTTATCATTATTAATAATTCAGTGCATCGCATTCAATAAACAACCAGCGCTTATCTTAGCGGACTATATTTCAATAACATCTATACATAGTCATGAAATCATCGGTGTAAAACCTAGGATCAGTGTTGCCATATAAAGCGTGGCATTATACCGTCTTCCCACGCTATGCCGAGTGGGTAGGCAGTGTGGGTAGACAACAAATGGTACTGCGTTATTATTTCTTAATTGTTAACGGTGCAAGACTGTATTTTATTGTTTTGGCAATATTTGGCACGAGAGTGGGCGGGAAATCTTTGACCTCGCAAAAAACGTTTAAAACCATAAACACCTACTCACTTTTTTTAAATTTCGAATTGGGATATAGAAAGGACCACACAGGCTGGTATGAATGTATCAGTATTCTGGACTCGGCTGAAATATGCAGATTTAATTGGACAACAAACAGGATCAAATCCATATCAAGTCAGTTTTGAGATATGGCAGCTTGAAGTTTGATAATGTTTTACATGTTGGACACGTGGGATGGTGGTAGCCTAGGTGGTAAAATTGCTATTGATGATCTTTTCTTTTGATTAATACGCCTCCTTTAGGAACCATTTGGCTATCTATTTTTTGTCAATTTAGTGAATTGGGTATTTACTTTTCGCTTGTCTAGTATGTCCAATTATAAAACCCTAACCAAATTGGCGTGAGATTAACATTTTTATTTTAACTTTTTTTAAACGTAGTAAGATACTCTATGCTAATATACATATACGATTTAATGTCTATGGCAAAAGCGACGTTAAATATTCGCTCACGTTATCAATGACATTTCGTTGAAAAATAAGCTTCTTCCATAGAGTATCTAGAGTACCCATAACGACTCCACTCTTCGTATAACTCTGCGGCGATTTTTCCGCCATTTTTGTTATCTCATGTACCTGTAGTATACGGCAACTATATGGGAAAACAAAGATGGCGGAGTCAGGTAAACCAGAAAAAATTACCGCAGCGCGGGCTCGAAATGCCATCTTGGTATTGTCAAAAAAAATGGTCGCGCGCGTATCGATGAGCCCGTTTGCGTAAGCCTTAATACTTAGGTAAATCTTCTATTTTAGTCTAACGTAGCTTCGTACGTAACTACATTAGTAGCGACCTTGAACGGGCTCCAATACGTATGACACAACAATGATATCACTACGCAGGATTTAAAAATGATGTATATAATAATAATGTCAAATCCATAGCCAAATCATAGTTTTTATTTAGTTCGTAGTGTTTGTATTTGAAAAGAGAACTAGCTATGAAGCGACCTCTATATTTCGCTACAAGAACTTTTATACATGCCTCGATAGATGGCGCTGGACGCAATGCTTGATAAAATTCCGTATTGCCAATATGCACCAAATAAATTTACTTCTTTACCTGACTACGGCGAAGCCAGAAGGAAGTGATAGGATCTTAGCAGTCTATGTAAGTATGTATGTTCTTCTGTAGCAAGTCAAAATCAACACCAATATCACGCGTGCGGGCGGGCCTTTTACCCCTGGAATTCAATATTTATTTACATGAACACGAGAGTTCGTTTTGGTATTGTCAAACATATCGGCGCGAGAGTTTTGACGGCCCCTGTGTGGCTTACTACTATTTAAAATTCAATCGGATAAGTAATTAAAACAAGCCAATACATTTAGACAAAAATTAATCATATTTTATTTTCAAATGATTTCGATGTTTTGTTCGTAATGTTTAACGTATGCTAATTCTTGCCTGAAACCCAACAATTTGTTCTACTGAGTGCAACAAAAAGGTAACAAATCAACGCGTGAAGTAATTCTACGTTTTTTATACCTCTTAATGGTTTGTTTCTGAGGTCATAACGTCATTGCCATTATATTAAAGCAAGGACAAAACGTGAAGTACATATATGTAGGTATTTTGAACAATTGCTAATGAGTTCCGTATCATTTAAAAAGGTATTTAAAAAAATGAAGGACGTTCCTTTCAGCAGGATGATTACGTAATTAAATTGCAAACAAGTTTCAATCGTCTTTTGTCAAAACTGCTGTCAAAATGTATAGAAAATTCACCATGACGTTTGGTTTCTAATGAGAATAGATAGCAATAAGAGTTTATTGGGTAGAAAATCAACGTTGAAATAAAGAAATATCCCTTTTAACGTGCCTCCTCTCAATATGAACGGGATTCAGGCAATACTTGTATATTAAAATTTATTTTATATGAATACAATTTACGAGAACAATCTTTGCCGCGTAATACAAACTTGAATCGGAATTTTGTGTAGGTTGTGTTGCCAAACTGCAGAGAAATTCTACCAAAATCGAAATAAACATTGTAGTAATTCGCCATGACCTTCATCAACTATGATTATGTCAATGACAGTCCGTAATTACTAATTTAAAATGCATACTACTCATTGATGAACTTATTTATAGAGGTTATATTAATTCCGCTAACAGGATACATAGCAACCTACCTACATTCGAGACACGTTCAATTGGTTTATTTTTAATTACCATTATTGCTAGCGTCATAAATCAAAAACTACTAATTTAAAAACATGGCCATAAAATGACGTAGTTATATTTATGTTCGATCCATATATGCTAACATGTTTTTTTTAAATACGTAGGTAATAAAACAAACTGTAATGTCATTCGCTTTTATGACAAATGATTAATAACCAACCACGTTTTAATATTGTTAAAGTAGTAATTTCGTATGTCCATAATAGTCTATTATTTATTTACAAAAGCAAATGACATTCCAATTTCAAAATTAAAAAAAGGAACACTCACCAATGTCACGATGTCACCGGGGTTCGCGGCGGCGATCCTCCTCAGCCTCTCATATAGCATGTCCATAAGTCCCTGGTACTTCGCGTTCAACTCGTCCAGCTCCCTCGCGACGGATTCGGATCCCGCTGGCATCCGTTCAGGATCCGCGCTCCTGCCGCGCCCGCGGATCCGCTCAGCCAGTTCCACGTCGGCCTGCCGTTTGAGCTGACGCATGTCCAGCGACGGATGGACCTCTTCGCAAATCCATTCAGCATATCGTTGACATCTCGACGAGTATATCTATGTAGATGTTAGGATCCAAGCGGGTTAGGTTTGCTTTAGTCTAACAGACTGCTTTTTTGAAATAAAATCAATACAAAAAAGCAATCTGCGTTGTTAAAATTAAGCTTTTACTATTAGAGTTTTCCTTTCGCAAAATCTTTCACACATACCTATAAATTTACTTCAATTATACCACATAAAAATATAACAAATAATCCAACCATTATTCTCTTTCACAAAACCTGTGCTAAATACATCATAAAATTAGCATAGATTTTTAAGATTCACTTTCTCAGTCACACCACCACTTATTTATTTTTACTATGACAAAACTGAATTTACAAGTCCAGCTTAAAGGTAACCATGGGGATGAAATCATGCTGGAAGAATCCGGCCTGTACAGTATACAGGTTTATCTAAGCGTGCAACACCAATGATTAAGTGCGGACACACTAAAACCCATATTTTCGTGCACATAAATCTAAGCAAGAAAATGAAACACTGTTCTATTTTTGAAATTTCGTCACATACAGTTATAATACACATACAAAATGGTAGATTTTTTCGTGAACTGGCAACATTGAACACCCATAGAGTGCATGCAAAGCTTTTTGAGAAGTGAACAATGAATTTCAAACACGGAATTTAGTGTGGTCTAAGAAATTAATTTGAATTACAAATTCGTGACTAAACATGGACTGTCTGTAATAACTGAAGGTACCGACAAAGCGAGTACAATTTAATATTCTGCAAGGAATATAAAATCTCGGTTATTCCCAAAATGGTAGTAGGCACATAATAGTTACTATGGCGTGCCGTATTTTTTTTTTATCCCCTGATCTTTAGTTTTACGTTAATTGTCTATATATCAGACAAATTTTAGTCCATCCTTTGTTTGACTTTACTTTTGCTACAATTATATTATATAAAACTTTTTCAAGTCCCGATCTGACTTATTAACATGTGTAATATTAACATTTTTCGTTTAACACATAACATACAATAAAATAAAACCTTACCAACAATATTATTAAATGTTTTTGATTTATTTTTAACCCCTCAAAGAGGAGGAAGTTCTCAATTCGAACCGCATGTTTTTTTTTACAAGTTCTTAGTAATGTGAGATTATCATATTACTTATTAGCTCCTTCGACTAAGCTAAATGCTCGAGCTAGGAGGAGGCTCACGTCAATACTGTAATATCCAGTATGGGAATCGAACCCGAAACTTCTCGGTTACGAGGACAGCCAGTCTAACGACTGGGCTATTGCCGCTTAAGTTATAAACAAGTTTTAACACAAATGTACATAATGACATTTATTTATTTATTTGGCAACTCGCCTATTAACACAAAACAAAATTCTGGAGCAGTAATAAATTGCTTTTCATTTTTAATTTCGAAACAATCACACAAACATCACGCAATCAAAATGATTATGATTAGTGAAAGCGAATCGATTCAAATCGATATTAAATACCGCAAAGCATCGATTAGTAGAACTCGTAAGCGTTATAGTAGGGACGTAAGCGACATGCAATCAATAACACCATAAAGCCTAGAATACCTCTGATATACGAAGACATGACCCAAAAGAAACAACGACCAAGCATAGACAATGGACGGGATCGAGACGCTGGACCGAACTTGATAAACCTTTTAAAGACACTTTCAAAACCTTTCATCATAAAAAAAACAAATTTCACTTAGCATTTTGTGTAATATTCAGTAAGAATTAAAAAAAAACTGATTCCTTAGTCTGTGCACATTTTGAACACTTATAAAATTTTGACATTAGAAGCAGTCTTTATGGTCGCGATAAAATTTAAAAAACATTGAGATTCAAAACATTTTGAAAAACGAACACATAGAACGCGACCGAATATTCCGCAAAAATGCCACAGTTTAAACGAACGTAGAACACAACGATTAGTACACTGATAGTTACCTTCGCCTCGCGTATGTATCTTCCACCGTCTACGTTAACCTTTTCAATCTTAGGCGTCCTCTCGACCACACTGGTGAGTAGATTCTGTGAATCAACCACATGACACCCAAAAATGTTATACAACTTGTTAAACAAAATGAGAAGATATATTCTAGATTAAATTCCAATACCATTATTTTTAAAAAAATATATACTCTGTGCTACCATAACGTTTAATTGTTGTTTTTAAATCAAGACAAAAATTGATTACATCGTTCCAATAAAACGAACATGCCTTTTTAGAGCTAGTAACTATACCCTGTTAAGACCTTGCCTTAAGCAGTATCTTATCGAAGGTTAAAAGCCGAATTAACTCAAGCGCCATTTCGGCAACTTTGCACGAAATCCAGCTCAAAAGACGTAGAAAAAATACCTGATTTCAACGATATATAAACTAACATGGCGCTTGAGTCATCTTGCCTATAACCCGTCTGTCAGATTATATAGTAATATTAAAACAATATTGCTTAAACATGTAGTGGTGACGCCCGTGTACGTTTAGGTACATACATTCTTTAGTAATATTATATTCCTTATGACGTACCAATGAAGTACAAAATATATTAATCATTTTTAAATATCATTTCATGCGAATTGCTATCATCGACGACGAGACTACTAAACATGGATGACCAGACTATACCTAATCAATGATTTCGTTGGCATAATCAATAACAATATAACTAAATGTATCCCGAAATTAAAGGACACATCACTAGACAATATATTCTCCTCGTACAATTCCAAACTAAGCAAAGCTTGTCTATGGAATTCAAGGATTCGAAGTCGATTTTTTTGGTAAACAGAATTGGCATCAATAAACTTCAATGTGATCTAATAAATCTAAATAATTATAAGTTACAATGACGTTACACAGATTTGTATTTTAAAACACTTTGTAAAGTCATCATGTTTTTATCCTTACCCTGGTCGGTTCGAAGTGTTCTTTGGGTCTGATTTCCACTGGCGGCTGTGCTTGCAATTTGTTGTAAGCATCGTCGATCCATTCCGCCTCCTTCTCCAAGCCGGAGTTGTAGTTGCGCAGGAGTTGATACGCCGCTTCGCAGCTGCGCAGTCTGTGGATGCAAAGATTATTTTTAGTAATACACATCACGCCTGTATTCTCCGAAGGGGTACGCAGAGGTGCACTGCAGTGTGCGCAGATGTATTTTGGTCCCAATGTAATAGGGGGCGAGCCTATTGCCATTATACCGGGCACATTCTCCCTCAATACGAGGGAGATTTTTTCCACCACGCTGGCCCACTGCGGGTTGGTGAACTTCACACGCCTTTCTGTAGACGTGCAGGTTTCCTCACGATGTTTTCCTTCACCGTTTCATAGCAAGTGGTAATCTGGGATGAAAATGAGATTCGCACATGAAATCCAGAAGTGCGAGCCGGGGTTTGTACCTGCACAATTTGATTGCAAGGCGTGCATTCGACCACTCGGCAAACCTGCACGTTTGAGGGAACTTGACTAGTTCTCGATGTGTGAAGTCTGCCAACCCGCACTGGGCCAGCGTGGTGGACAAAGGCCTGAATCCCCCTCGCATTGAGGGGAGGCCCGTGCCCAGCAGTGGGACGTTAAAAAGGGCTGTAGTTAGATGCAACATTGTATTTTTTCTATACATTTGCAGCACAAACAATCTGTCAATAATTTCAAACTAATACTGAAACAATACTGCTTATACGGTGGTAAGGCAGATTGTGGATCTTGTGGAGAGGAAAAAGAAGAATAAGAAGAAGGAACAGACCTCTCAGCCAGCTGGCCGCAGACGTTGCTCCATCTGTTGTTGAGCTGTGAGACTTCCTTGTCCAGCCGCTCGAGGTCGATATGCTTGCCGGCGCGAGGCAGCGAGGCGTGCGGCAGCGAGGCGCGCGAGGTCTCCACGAGGCGGCGGCAGTTCTCCGCGTCATCGTTCATCTGGTCCACCTGGATCTGCTGCTTGCTCACCGCTACTTGCATGCGGAGGAGGTCCTCGTGCATCTGTGTGAGGAATCAGTCAGTGGTACATGCTCTTTTACACTAAAATGCGCTTAAATATCACGTTAGTGCGTCTTCTAGTAAACTCTAACGCCCGGTAAAAGACTAAGTGATTAAGCGACATGTTGCGCTATATTGAGTTATAAATCAGTTTCTAAATCTGTCATACAAAATATTAAAATGAAAGAAGCGAGAATGACAATGAAGAATTGGTTATTGCAACAATAATGAAAATTTATTAAAAATAGTTCATTAACTATACTAACAACTACTTGACATACGTTTCACACACATTCACGCACACACCCTCAGTTGCACACACTTCATTACACACACAATACATGCACACACTCTTTATATTTTATCTAATATTTCATTAATTAATTTCCTATTTTACATTTTAATTCACTTCCCAGATAATTTTAACACAGGAACCTAAAATACAGGCCACGCCTAGTTTGGGTTTCACAGTTACTAGTTTTGTAACTATTTTTTTAAATATATATCTTTAGAATCAGCGATTTTTTCTCCGTCTTTTGAGCTGGGTTTCGTACAAAGGGGCCGTTCAAATATTACGTAAGCAGATTTATTACAATTCTTTACCCCCCCATCCCCCTTGTCAGCAAAAGTAAGCAAAGCTCTTACCCCCTCCCCCATGCTTACGTAAACATTTTACAATTAAAAATGTATTTTTTTTATATTATAATTATATTGTTATAATTATAATTTTATTCCCGAAAATGCATTTCGTTTTCAAGCATAGACAATGTGAGGGTTGCCATTCGTGTAAAAAAGTAAATAACTACCAATGACGTAATCATCACCTAGACTCCCCTACCCCCCATGTCATCCAACATAAGCAAAACAAAGACCCCCCTCATAGTGCTTACGTAATACTTGAACGGCCCACAGTTACCCAAATGGCGCTTTAATAATTAACTGTCGAAATTGTTGTAATCGTAAGGTTATTGCTGTATGTGCTGTGCTTACGTCTTTCAGGAGTTCCACGTCATTGGGCAGGTCGTTGAACTGTGCGAGCTTGATCTCAAACTCTGATATCGTCTGGTGGTTCTCCTCCATGCTGTTGACGATGATCTCCACAAACTTGAGCCGTTCCACGAACAGCTGACTCTTGGACTGCATGTCATTCCATTTGCCCATTACTTTGTCGAGGTTCTTCTTCATCGCTGGGGTCTTGAGAGCAATACCTGCAGATATATAAAATACATCATCAAGGTGTAGGCAGAGGTGCACTGCAATGCACCCACACTTCGCCGATACATTTTGGTCCCAATGTAATAGGGGGCGAGCCTATTGTTATTATACCGGGCACATTTCCGCATACGAGGGTTATTTAGGTCATAGTTCACCACGTGACCCAGTGCGGGCTAGTGGACTTCACACGCCTTATAGACAGACAGGTTTCCTCACGATGTTTGCCTTCACCGTTCAGTAAGTGGTGATAAACTAACTACAGCCCTTTTAACGTCCCACTGCTGGGCACGGGCCTCCCCTCAATGCGAGGGGGATTCAGGCCATGGTCCACCACGCTGGCCCAGTGCGGGTTGGCAGACTTCACACATCGAGAACTAGTCAAGTTCCCTCAAACGTGCAGGTTTCCTCACGATGTTTTCCTTCACCGTTTCATAACAGCTCAGAACATTCAGCAAGTGGTGATAATTATTGAAAATTACATGAAAATCTCACAAGAATTAATCCCCATAGATTTAGGCATAACAAAATCTAGTTACTCTTGTTGGGCTCGTTGCTATAACGTCCCTTAAGTCTTTACCTCTAAACGTGGTCTGTACTTCCTCCACATCGCTGGAGAGCGTATGGAGGGTGTTCTCCCAGTCCTTGTGCTGCAGCACCAGGTGTTCCAGGGTGTCCAGGTCCCGGGGGATGTGGCTCGCGATCCTCTCATGGAGCTGCCGTTCCAGGATCTCGAGCCGCTCTAGAAGACTTGAGGATTGTTCTGTGAAGATGCGCGCGGCGTTCTTTGAGTCCTCTGCAAAAGATATAACTGTTGTTAGAACCTTAGGATATTTACAAAATAACTTTAACTTTGGAGTCGACGACGATGTGAAGGCATTTCTTTGTTTTTATTATTAAATTAAATATTTATTATTAAAAAGTACAGATACCTAGATGTGCCAACAATACGTCAAAAAATAATACGCCAAAATGGGTCACATTGATGCCATATACAATCTGACTAGGGCGTGGTTGTGTAAAACTGTGAAATATTAAGAAAAGCTCCATCTGTGTTAATACCGTTGATTATATCATTCGTTTATTATATTTCTGTCCAACCAATTACATTTTTAAATATAAAAAAAAGTTACAATGTGAAGTTAATAACGCGATTGGTGTATGTTTTTGCGATTTATGGCGTAGCGCGAAAATTTTATACATTTAATTGTTTTATTAAAATTACTAGGAATCCAAGATTATCACACTACTAGAGGTCGCGTTAGCTCCTCCAAATAAGAAAAATGCTTATGCTAAGGGTATCAAAAGTTTAATGACAATAGTGGGGATCGAACGTGGAACCACTCAGTTACAAATTCGACAATATTAAATGTTCTTATGTCAATTTTTGTTTTTTCACTTCCGTTCGTGTACGTGCGTGACCGCACGCACCCAGATAATCGCACTAATATGGATTAAAACGTTTTTACAAACGATTTTAATGTAGTTGTTAACATCAATTACTGTAAAGTAACAATTCAGGCCAATTGTGTTTCAGTCGTTTTCATCTGATCATAATATTTTCCGAGCGTCTCTCGTGTCAATGACCTCCATTGCATCTAATGCACCTAAAGGAGTTGCATAAAAATATATCTACTTAACCATTCGCTACGTTCAAAAACTGCTACCCTTTCAATCAATTCTAAATTGAAATCACAGTGACACTAATCAAAGATTCACCAAAACATTGACCACAGACAAAGAATAATTAGATACACTTCACCGCATTTTGTTATAAGATTTATGAAATAAACACCTGTCAGAATCCGATACTCGGTCCTTTCTACAGTCCTTTCGATATAAACAAGAATGATCTTCAGAAACATTTAAATGTATTAAACGAACGAAATAATGCTTATCACTGTACGGCAGCGTTGGGCTAACTGAGTTTAGATCTAGAACACTTTTATTACACGGATCGCAGAGTAGAGTTGATGCAGTGGAATCATTCGATATTTGAATATTATGACAACAATACAATACATACCAATCACATTTGTTTTTTAAAAAAAGAATACGATTCAATTTACACTCCAGAATAAATACTGGAATTTAAAAAGATAATTATGTTTTCTTTTAAGAATAAATCGTCATAATTATAAAGTAATTCCTGACATAGACAGAGAATTTTATTCGATTGAACAAAAAGAAAAGCCCTTTTTCCTTTTATTTATGGTGTTAAAATCTTCATAAAATCACGTTATGTTTCGTTCGTGAATAATAGCAATAAAAGTATCTAAAAAATGCATGAATCAGAGCAATGGTACAGAACGGATTTTAAATGAAGCCAATGACCCTGAAAACTAATCTCAATAGTTCCGGTAACGAGGTGCTTTAAACTAAAATCAGTTTTAGACAGATGAGTTAGCAAACTAAGAATATTCTGGAGCTTTCTCCAAGTTGTTATAAATCTTATAATCCATTAAAAGTGAAGTTTTGTAGAAGAAAGTAATTGCAAATGTAATTATTGATGGTTTGTACATGGATTCAAATTCAATCATTGAGTAGAAAAAAGCGAGGGGGATTCAGGCCATAGTCCACCACGCTGGCCCAGTGCGGGTTGGCAGACTTCACACATCTATCGAGAACTATACAAGTTCCCTCAGACGTGCAGGTTTCTTCATGAAAATGTGATTCGCACATAAACCCAGAGGTGCGAGCCGGGTTTTGAACTTGCACACTTTGATTGCAAGGCGTGCGTTCGACCACTCGGCTACCACTGCTACTTATCGACTTATGAAATTTCTTTTGGCGCTTACAATAATTTTACCCTACTGTTGTCGGTTACACTATGTGCACCACCTACTCTAGTTCGGATTGTGAATTGCCGTCACAAGCAGCCCGTATTTCGGAACACGCAAGGTCAGTCGAATAAAAGTAGAGTCGATCAAAAAAGTCGTAACGTCACCCCGACAGACTGTTGAGGTAGTCGCTTAAGATTTACTGACTGGACTGTCAGTTACACTTTTTTGCCTATTACTTTCACAGATACAGTATTTTTTATCTTCATTTCTACGACGGTCAATACGGACTAGTGAAGACAGACCTTTTACATACTTATTAAATAGTTCAAGGTTCAATTTTAAAATGGATGCGTGCGAGGGACACAACGTCTATAAGACAAAACAGCCGCACCATCAGTGAGTAATTTTTTTATGGCCTTTTTCGGGATCATTAAAGTATCTTAATAGTATAATATATCTAAGCTTAAACGATGCATTTATAAAAGCATATTTTCGTTTCAACGGCGAGTAAAGTTATAGAAACTACATGTCTTACATGTACAGAAAAATAAACTAAAAAATTGACCAATTTGATTGAAATTAAACTATTTTACGGATTTTATCGCGTTTATTTACTATTTTATTTTCCCGATTAAAAAACATCCTAATTTCAATAGGGAAGATGGCTGGGTGCTACCACCAACTTGGGATCCAGTAATCAATATGATTAAATCCAAAACCAAGTGTACCATTGCAAGACCTCAGGACACCGTAAGCACTTTCTGCGTGGATCGGACCGCAAACAACAACTAAATATGAGGGTACCCAGTTATTAACTATGACATCAGGACGTCTAACACCTCAGTCCCCCCGTGACCATGGTTGCTGTAAAGCAGCCGAAACGTCGGGAAAATAAAATAGTAAATAAACGCGATAAAATCCGTAAAATAGTTTAATTTCAATGTATAGTATTCGCGTAAATATAAGAAAACAATATATGACCAATTTGATCTGAAATTGATGTCTATCAAACGAAAATGGGGCCCCAGGGTGTATTAGAAGTCCGAAAAAGTTTTTAATATACATCATCATCATCACGCCTGTATAAAGTTTTTAATACGTGATAAAAGTACGTGAATACGTTAGGTCAGGTGACAATCATCACATCAGTCTGATATTTTGGAGCACGCAAGGCCATCCAATTACAGTATCGTTCGAAAAACACAGTGACATCATTATTCGGTCGTAAAACCCAATTGAAGGTAATTGGGATGATTTTTTGAAGATTATATCACTCAATTGACCCATGTTTGGAAATCCTACTTCCTACTATACATTTTAATATTATTAATATGAGAATGGATGGATGGGTGTTCGTTATAAAGAGGAAAGAATTGTATGTAACGAATCAACTTAAAAACTACTGAACCGATTTAAAACAATATTTTGCCGTTAGAAAGCTATATTATCATAGCTATATTAGCTATATATCTCGATCATAGAAAAAGTTAATTTTTCAACTTAATGACACTGCCAGCGCGAGCGAATTTTGTCGCGTGGCGGCGTGGCTACTAACACGGAAATTCAATCTTTATGTATATTGACACAGAGTTCGTTTTGGTATTGGCAAATATTTTGACGCGGAGCGTTGACGTCCCATTGTGCCGAGGGCTTAATGCCCCCGAAAAGTGGGTGTCTTTGATTCGTTTCTGGAATATATAGACTGCGTGACAAGGTCAGCACCTCGGATTGTTATAGTAATTGGACAATAGCTCATGACATCATCGGTTATGGACGGTGTAGGCGAAAGTCTGAGGTTAACTGACGGCAGAGAATAACAGGAAGGTGAAGGATCATCCGCCATCTTTATCACATTCATCACCCATTTATTCTGGTATTAGCAAACAAGACGCACGGCATTTGGCCCTCCAGTGTGAGTGGGGCTTAATGTGTATTTCATGACTTGCTATTGATTACTTGACATTGTCTGAATACCGGCGTGGTCGAACACACGCCATGCAATCAAAGTGTGTAGGTTCAAACCCCGGCTCATGTATCCGTACCCGTATCATGTGCGAATCTCATTTTCATCCGAGATTATCACTTGCTATGAAACGGTGAAGGAAAACATCGTGAGGAAACCTGCACGTCTGAGGGAACTTGAAGCAGATGCAACCATTCTTCATCGTATTCCACTAAACTATCATAATTTCATTAGTATCGTAAAAAAATTAAGTTAAAAAAAAATACGGTCGAATTGAGAAACCTCCTCCTTTTTGGAAGTCGGTTAAAAAAGTAAAGGGATTTATATATAGCTAGCCATGAGCTTAAAATTAATCTAATTTGACGATTCACTATATTGTTAACAAATATATTAGAGGCTGTAAAATGGACATACGTTATGTAAAAGTAAATGAACACTTTACCACGTTTACCGCCTTTCCCAATGGAGAACATCCGCTTTAACTTCTTCATTTTCGAAGAAGTATAACTTTAACAACACTATATGTTTAACTTTACACACATAAAGTCATATAAACATTGTAACTAGGTATAAACAAACTCCTCCAAATCTATAGAAACTTACAATAGCACTGTGGAACAATTTAGTCTTAACAAATTACGTTGTAAACGGTTTATAGAGCTGTTGATATATTTAAATAAAGGTGGATAGTTTTTGGATCAATTGTAAAGGTTATAAAAAAAAAAAAAAACTTTCTCACAAGTCACTATGAGGATCAAAATTCGCGAGAATTTTCACACTTAATATTACTTGAATATCTGCCAGATACACATTACGCAAATGCGTGCACTCTCTACCATGGGGCATTAAACACTATTCCCTAATGAGTAGAGTGAAACACTCGTCCAACTAAATACTGCGAAATAATTTCTAAATTATCGTTATAAATGACTAATTAACGGTGTGTCAATAACGGTTATTACTTCAGTAATAAACGGCGAACCAAATAGCAATTGGATTTGTTCGGAAACTTTAGACAAATTCTCTCAGTAATAAATTAATTTAAATAATTATAGCCAGACAACTTTTATAATTACTAATCAAATGATCCCTAACTAAACAAAGCTTATAGTCTGGGGGCGATCCCAGTTACACCCAGACCGGGGAAAAATCAGAAAAGGGCGTTTTTAGGGTTCCGTACCCAAAGGGTAAAACGGGAACCCTATTACTAAGACATCGCTGTCCCTCCGTCCGTCCATCGGTCCGTCTGTCACCAGGTTGTATCTCATAAACCGTGATAGCTAGAGACTTGAAATTTTCACAGATGATGTATTTCTGTTGCCGCTACAACAGCAAATACTAAAATACAGAATAAAATGAATATTTAAGAGGGCTCCCATACAATAAACGTGATTTTTTTGTATTTTATAGATAATGGTACGGAACCCTTCGTGCGCGAGTCCGACTCGCACTTGGCCAGTTTTTTTGAAATTTGCAAGTGACTGGAATCGAACCAACAACGGCCCCTTGCAGTGAGTCGAGTGCCCAGACATTTAAACGTTTATCCTCAATATTTGGACCAACTCACGGTTTAGAAGTACCTATGGTAATTTCAGTCAATATTGAATAAGATAAGTAGGTCAACTGCAAAATAAAATCACTGCCAATAACAACATGAGGGTGTTACTTCAAATTTATTATTACGTATACAGGGTGTATCAGAAGTCCAAAATAATACTTTGGCTATATATACGGTAGCTCATATGTGGATGCTTAGTCAAGACAGTGTATACGTAACTATCATAGTTTCTGTGTTATAGACTGTTCCGGCGAACCCGCCATAAGAGGAGTTCATGCGCACACGTCCTTATATGAAGGCGGCCGGCAGAGGAGGTGCGCGGGAGGCAGGCGCCTTCTACGGCCGCATCAACGGCCAGTCTCGAATATAGCACCAGACTATCACTACGCTAACTATTATTACGGCTGTACTTGTAAATTTGCATAATTAAAGTAGTTTAATTCAAGTTCGTCGTTTCCATTATTACGCTACACGACTTAGACCTTTGAATATTTGTCACAGGTATCGTTTTCTGGCCTTTGGCTACATCCATAACCCTATTCAGCAGTGTAAACAACACATATGAGGGGCGACTACCAATATTGACAAAACAGAACATGCAAACTTTACATAGGACCCGAGATATTACGAGACAAAGAAATTGACGACGAAAAAAAAGTTGGAAAAACATGGTCGAATTTCGATCAAACTTTTATACCATTCAGTTGTATACCCGATACTGATGCAAACGTCAAAGTATTCTTTCGGACTTCTGAAACATTCTGTAGATCGTAGCGAAAAATCAAGGTTTCACTTTTTTTAACATAAATAGAAGATAATTTATTTGTATTCCAATTCCAAAGCATATACATATTGACAGTTAAAAACCGGCCAAGTGCGAGTCGGACTCGCGCACGAAAGGTTCCGTACCATTATATATAACATCAGCAAAAAAATCTCGTTTGTTGTATGGGAGCCCCCTGAAATATTTATTGTATTCTATTTTTTAGTATTTGTTGTTAAAGCGACTACAGAAATACATTATCTGTAAAAATTTCAGCTCTCTAGCTATCACGGTTCATGAGATATAGCCTGGTGATAGACGGACGGACGGACGGACGGACGGACGGACGGACGGACGCACGGACGAAGTCTCAGTAATAGGGTTCCCGTTTTACCCTTTGGGCACGGAACCCTAAAAAGCGAATTGACTCAAGCGCCATTTTGGGGACTTTGCACGAAAACCAGAAGTCAGAGAAAAAATAACTGATTCCAACAATATAGGCATATCACTCAATATCGCCCAACATGGCGCTTAAGTCACTTTTCCTTTTACCCAACGATATGCAAATACACAAATAAAAGTAGTGCCCCTAAGATTATACACCATTTTGATCATTACCAAATAGATTTGTATCAAAAAAATGCTAAAATAAATGGTTTTTCATTTCTGCAATCAAACAACACTTTTTTAATCAAAAACGTTATTGTAAGTGGTATGTAGAACGATTTATATTCGTATAAATTTGTAGACAAATGACAAATTTCGTCAAGCCAATCAACGCCATCTATCGTCATCAAACAAACACTATAAATACTCGATATCAGGATGCTATGAGTATAGTACAGCACTATTACTATACACAGTATCCTATTTCGTAGAGACGCGAGCGACGCGCGTGCGCTGGGCACGATAATTGCGACTGACTTGTTGTAGGACGAGACGATGATCCGTCCTTTGTCGTCAAAATCATTGTATAGTGCGACGCATTATCTTGATACTTGTTTTCAGAATCAGAATATTTTTTATTCATGTAAACCAATACAGGCACTTGTTAATCGTCAATACCTATCTCTCTTTTAATTACTACTACATTAATTACTACAGCCCTTTTAACGTCCCACTGCTGGGCACGGGCCTCCCCTCAATGCGAGGGGGATTCGGGCCATAGTCCACCACGCTGGCCCAGTGCGGGTTGGCAGACTTCACACATCTATCGAAAACTAGTCAAGTTCCCTCATACGTGCAGGTTTCCTCACGATGTTTCCCTTCACACTATCTTTTAATAGAATTGATTAATTAAAACCTGTCAAAATCCGTTACAGTGTTTTTAAAGTAGTACCTACTATGTAGTTTAGACTGTGACTGTGACAGAGTATTTTTTTCGGAAATCTTAAAATTTCCTGGGATTTCATATCGATGCTATAATCCTGCAACGATTTTTTTTAAATAAAAAAAGTCAATAAACACGACTTCGTTGGACATTCCAAGGAGAGTAGAATAGTCATAGACAAATTACAACTTTTAAGGTAGTAACACAATCTGTGTACTATTTAAGTGTAGTAATCATCGAGATAGAGATAACAGTAGTAATTTATCGTATTGGTATCACAAAACTATATACATTTTTAAGATGGTGGCACTTAGAGGGGAAAATTTCAACGGGAATGGTCCCTTTGATAACCCCATCTAAAGATTCACGCGAATAACACAACTTTTAGTATAAAAATAAGTTCGTAGTCTCGAAATAATTGGAGATTTATAAAAGTGACATTGATGAACAAGTATCAAAACTGTTAGCTCAGTGTTTACTGTCAAGGTGCAATCACACTTAGATTCATTGCGTTATCTGGGAGTCCATTAATAAGCAGTTATGCCCTGCACATACTGGAGTGAACGAAGGAAACGAACGAAAATGTACTCACAGATAATGCAAATAAAGATTCAATTACTTTAGCCAAAGTTATGCGACAAAATTCGTTCACATCATCGATGTCACTCCGTTGAAAAATATACCTTTTCTTTGAGAGAATACGGTTCGTTATGGTATTAGCAACAGAAATGCGAAATGGTATTAGAAACGAAGCGTAGTCGCGTGGTATTTACCACAGAAATTCAATCTTTATAACTATTAACACTAAGTACATTTTCAAAAAAATCTAGTTTTTGCCGTTTTTATAGATAATGGCAGGGAACCCTTCGTGCGCAAGTCCGACTCGCACTTGGCCGGTTTTCCGAGTTTGCCTTAGTTCACTGGGATTTCACCTCCATTGTATGGTTACTGTACAAGTTTTATTTGAAGAGGATTATGATTTTAATTTAAATAAGGCGGCGGCTCTACCTTAGGTTCCTAAGTCATTAAGTCTTCAATTTATTTATTTAATAGTTTATATTATTTTTGCTACTAAGTGATCGCTAAAAGGATATATGATAACCTGTCTACAGCTTACCGTGGAAACCTATAATTGGCGTTATGTAATTTATACTCTTTCTTTTGGCTGTTGGTTTTCCAATCTTTTAATAAATCAATTTATGGAGGGTTATGATTTTCGCACCGGTATTTATAAATATACCACTTACTCATCGTAAGATCCCAAATTAAGCCCAAAGCTTGTACTATGGGTATCATACAATGGGTATCATACAATGGACTGGGGGCGATCCCAGTTACACAAACTGGAGCAAATTTCGAAAAGGCCATTTTCGCAATTTGTTGCCGGTGGGAATCGAACCAACTTGATGAAATTGGCCGCTTGAAAAAAAATGCCACTTGTGAGAATTGACCGCTTGATGAAATTGCCCATGTAGTAGAATTGGCCGCTTGGAAAAATTGGCCGCTTGATGAATTTGCTGAATCGAACCCGTACCCAGCTGGTTCAGTGATTAAAGCAGCCTACCAAACACCAAATCAAGCCGTCGTCAAAGTATGGGTCCATACGACGAGTATGCAGTCTGGCGATGTTTATTACATTTTTTTAATGGCCGCTTCACAAAGTCATTAATTAATATTGTCTACACATTTGACCCGCGGGTTAACAAATCATAATAGCAGCCATCCTTTGAGTCACAGGAGAAACATTTAAATGAATACTTGTTTGCACTGCAATAAGCTTTCAATTCTGTCTAAATTATTTTTTGAAAATATCATGAAACTTATTGTTTTGACTACTGGTCTGAGCATCAGCCGCTTAGCTGACTGCATCGGGTTGCGAATTCGAATCCCGCCAGCGTCAAATTTCGGGAATGTCAGAATTTACCCTGATCTGGGTGTATCTGGGATCACCCCCAGTCCATGGTACCCATAGTACAAGCTTTCCTTATTAACAGAATTCCAAAAGGAGGAGGTTCTCAATTCGATTGGTATTTTTTTTTGAGGTCATAAGATGATTCGTATGTGATGTCTGGCCTATGGCGTATGTGACTAGCGGCCCGTCCCGGCTTCGTACAGGTTTCTAATATAGCCTATGTTACTCAGTGATAATGTAGCGTTCTATGGGCAAAAGAATTTTTGAAATCGGTCCAGTAGAGTTTAAGTTAATTCTTAACATACAAGCAGTATAAATCTTTCCTCTTTATAATATAATTAGAACGGTCCGTTAGAAAGTACCATTTACACTAATTATAATAACTATATACACACACGAATAATTATTATGCATCATAAATTTGAAAAAAACTGGCCAAGTGCGAGTCGGACTCGCGCACGAAGGGTTCCGTACCATTAACTATAAAACGACAAAAAAACAACGTTTGTTGTATAGGAGCCCCCTTAAATATTTATTTTATTATGTCTTTTAGTATTTGTTGTTATAGCGGCAACAGAAATACATAATCTGTGAAAATTTCAACTCTCTAACTATCACGGTTCTCGAGATACAGCCTGGTGACAGACGGACGGACGGACGGACGGACAGCGAAGTCTCAGTAATAGGGTTCCAGTTTTACCCTTTGGGTACGGAACCCTAATTATAGAAAAACACACATACGTCATTTCTCACAATACCTCACACATGAGTTATTTAGTTTAAGACCATACATTGGGTGTGTTGTCTGGCGTTACTATTTGTTACACGTACCTTCGGCTCGGGCCCGTCGTTCGAACTCGTCGAAGAGCCTGTTGACGTCGTCGATCTCTCTGCGCAGACGCCGGAGCTGCGGGTCGGCGGGGTCGCCTTCAGCGAGCAACTTCTCGGCGTCTTCGTTCAGCGCGCGGCGGATAGCCTGCCGCTGTTCTGCGCCCATTGCCACGAACTGCACACAAAATAAAAAAATTTACGAATTTTAACAAAACGAAAATTAATTTAACGAATCAGTCGTGAAATTGCGGAAATACATTGTAAGAAAACAATTGTCGAGAAAAGGATCTACTACTCAGTCTACCAAATTATAAACCAGATAAGTTGATCGATAAAATAAAAAATCTAAATCAATTTTTTTTTATTCGTGTAGGCCAAAAAGCACTTACAAATAGTCAGATTCTACCACCGGTTCGGAATACTGCTTCCACTGAGAAGAGCCGGTAAGGATAATACAGGAAACCAGTCTCTATTATCGCTCAGCATATTTTTTCGGCTCAGTACACCAGTAGGCTTAGTATGACCTTGTAGACCTAAGTATTATCTCTTTCAACTGTCGGATTTGTCGAGAAAATGACGTCACTTCGAGCTTTTTGTATTGGACATCACTGTATTCCCCGAAGGGGTAGCCAGAAGTGCACTGCAGTGCCCCCATTGTTCGCCAATAAATTTTGGTCCCAATGTAATAGGGGGCGAGCTATGACTTCAATTATTCAATATCATTCTGATGTAGGTAATAACGATCACGATTTCGATTTCATCAAAATCCGTTCATTAGGTTTTACGTGCAAGAGTACCAAACAAACATATCTACCCATCCATCCGTCCTTACAAAATTTCACATTTTTAATATTAAGTAGGAACAATCACTTACTTGAGGGAAGTCCCATCCTTTAACCACTTTGATGGTGGCAAAGATCATGTTCTGCCGCATCCTCAGCTGTTTCCTCTGCCATAGTTGTATAATCTTTAGGAAACAGAAAAACAAAATCATTACTGTGGCCGTCGGAACTATACTAAAGATTCTAACCCGCATCGCATACAGCACGTTTGCGCACTGGCTACTTAAGCAAATATATCATTAATCGTATCTACATAATGTTTCAGAAGTCCGAAGCAATACTTTGACGTTTGCATCAGTATCGGGCATAAAAATGGTATAAAAATTGTATCGTTATTCGACCACTTGTTTTCCGACGACAATTTCTATGACTTGTAATGTCTCGAGTCCTATGTAAAATTTTAATGTTCACATTTGTGAGTCTTGGTAGTTCTCTCTTATAAGTGTAGTTTACACTGCTGAATAGGGTTCTGGACGTACCGAAAGGCCAGAACACGATACCTCAGCCCTTACCAACCTTATACCAAATATACAAAGATCTCAGAAACTATGACAGTTAAGTATTAACTGTCTTTACTAAGTATCCACATAAGAGCCACCATATACATGTGTGTACATATGTAAATTACATGGGCCAAATTTTTTACATATTTTATAAATATATATTTTCTTATTAGTTTTAACTTATTTTGTTTCGCATTGTAAATATTTTATAATTAGTTGTTCAATAAATTATGTATGTACCCAAAGTATTATTTCGGACTTCTGATACACCCAGTATACTTAATGAGCCTCAATGAGCTTATCTTTTAACTTAGTCCAAATATTGACATGGTTAATTATTTCCATTCATTATCTTAATATTATAATAAATAGCGCAAGAACGGGATTAATGGAAAAAGTTGGGAAAGATCTTTTACCAGAAGTGGGACACTAATAGGTAGGAAAGATAAGCTAAATACTGAATTTTTCACTGAACAAGTCAATTAATTATAATAAATTAAATTATATAGAAACTATGAACCAACTAAAGCAAACGCCCCTAAATAACCGCGTCTTATCAGAATTATCTTTTTTTTTTTTAAATGTGGTTTCAGTTTTAAGGAAAGTAATTGTGACATCTTAGCTCATAGATAGATATCATGTCAACTTGTTTTGGCCGCTTCATGAAATTGGCCGCTTGGAAAAATAGGCCACTTCAGAGAATTTGCCGCTTGGTAAAATTTGCCACTTAATGAAATTGGACGCTTGGAAAAAAATGCCGCTTGAAAGAATTGGCCGCTTGGTAAAATTGGCCGCTTGACGGAATTGGCTGTTTGTAAATAATTGCCGCTTAGTGGAATTGGTAGCTTGATAACATTGCCTACTTAGTAGAATTGGCCGCTTGGAAAAATTGGTCGCTTGTTGAAATTGGCCGCTTGGTAAAATTTGCCACTTGACGGAACTAGCCACTTGACTCACCCTGTCGTAGGCAGTGCGCAGCCTGGCCGCGTGATCCAGCGCGTCCTGGCAGGGCGGCGGCAGGGCCAGCACGGCGCCCGGCAGCTGCAGCTCGGTGCCGGCCCCGCCGAGCCGCACGCGCCATCTGCTGCGCCCCGAGTTATCCACCACCGTCACCGCCGCACCCTTCTCAATTGCCACCTAGCGGGGAAGATAACACACCATCAATATGACAAGATTAAGTGTAAGATTGAGCGTTTATTATTTTACAAGCTTTATATCGCTCCCTCAGGCGCGCCACGGCCTGCGCGTTCAGCTCCTCGCGCAGCTCCTGCATGCCCTTCAGCAGCCGCTCGCCCTGGTCCAGCGTGTACTTACATTGGCGTGCTTGTAAGCGCAGACGGTCTCGGCCCTGAGCGGGCGGGCGACGGGCGCGCGGCGCAGCTTGACGGGGCGCAGCAGCTGGGCGGCCTCCCCCAGGCGCGCCACGGCCCCGCCCTGCGCGTTCAGCTCCTCGCGCAGCTCCTGCATGCCCTTCAGCAGCCGCTCGCCCTGGTCCAGCGTGAACTCCGACTGGGAGAACGTCGAGTTCAACGCTTCCTCGCGTCTACACAAACCATTTACATAAATATTTTACAGTAATAAGCAGCAGATAGCAGTGGATGCCGAGTGGTCAAACGCACGCGTTGTAATCAAAGTGAGCAGGTTCAAACCCCGCCTCGCACCTCTGGGTGTCGTGTGCGGATCTCTTTTTCATCCGAGATTGTCACTTGCTATGAAACAGTGAAGGAAAACATCGTGAGGAAACCTGCACATGTGATGAAACTTGACTAGTTCTCGATATATGTGTGAAGTCTGCCAACCCGCACCGGGCCAGCGTGCTGGACTATGGTCTGAATCCCCCTCGCGTTGAAGGGAAGCCCGTGCCCAGCAGTGGGACGTTAAAAGGGCTTATTGATATATATATGCCTCTCCGTTCCATAATGAACTTAGTACATGAATGAACAGAGTTCATTTTGGTATAGAGAGACACTCAAGGCACAAGGCTTTAATGTGATAAGGACAGACAGATGTCAAAGTACATACTTCTGTATCCATTTCTCTGCTTCTTTCACTTCTTCGAAAAAGTTGTGGTATTGTGTGGTGTGTTTCAAATGCGTCTCCAGACATAATGTCAGTTGAAGAACCCAAGCCCACTGGGACTGCATCACCTGAGAAGAAAAAAATAAATAAACACCATGTGGCGACCCCTACCTCGCTACAAACATAACTTCTATGATAGGCTAATAGATGGCGTTGAAGAAAACAAACAATCCTAAATCGCGGTATTCCTTCATACGTGCGTTTTCTAGGTCAAAAGGTCATCGCAAGTAAACCTAACTTCATAAATATTAAGGTCGATTTTCCCGCGAACCAGCAATCCTTATGTTTAGAAGTCGTCGAAAAACAAACTTAAACAAGTTATTAATAAGGTCGGTATTCGGTCATACCTGCAGATGGGTTTCGATGGTCTTGGTGGCCGGGTGGTGTTGCGCTATCAGCGCCTCCCCGCGGTCGATCACATTACTAAACTGCAGCTCGCGTTTCTCCAACGACGACATTAGTTGCTATAGAATACAATAAACTTCTTAATATGAGGATTTATACATATCAATGTAATTAGAACTCTATTGCTTAACGTCTAATAATCAAAATTGAAAACATGTTTGCTTTAGAACTATAGGTACTTATATACTTTGTATATAAGTCCAAACTAAAAATACGATTCATTAAACGCTACAAGTAAATAATTTGGCATATTCGTTATTGTCATTACAACTACATTGCTTTGAATTGTGCTAATCACTTCGTCTGAGAATATCACTTCCTAAAATGGTGAAGAAAGACATCACTAGGAAACCTGTATTTCCAAGAGAGTCTATAGTTATCCATAGTCCAGCAATTCTGTCTGGTCAGCATGGTGATCTATGGTCCTAATAGCATAACGTCAAAAAAGCAGCAAAGCAGTGGTCGAACGCACGCCTTGCAAATCAAAGTGTGCAGATTCAAACCCCGGCTCGCACCTCATAAACATGTGCGAATCTCATTTTCATCCGAGATTACCACTTGCTTTGAAACGGTGAAGGTAAACATCGTGAGGAAACCTGCGCGTCTATAGAAAGGCGTGTGAAGTTCACCAACCCGCACTGGGCCAGCGTGGTGGACTATAGCCCAAAAATCTCCCTCGTATTGAGGGAGAACAAGCCCGGTATAATGGCAATAGGCTCGCCCCCTACATTACATTAAATTGGGACCAAAAATGCATCGGCGAAGTGTGGGCGCACTGCAGTGCACCTCTGCCTACCCCTTCGGGGAATACAGGCGTGATGATGAAAAAAGTCTAATCTTAAATATAATTCATTATAAGTTGTTTTGTATACAAATGATTAAATAACAGAATAAAAGCAACGTAAAGTAATAGAATTATCAACTTAAACGTGTTAAACAAACCTCTTTATCATCCCCAAATGAATGCTTGTGTGATAAAATGGAACACATTTAAATAATTGTAAACATAACATATTTTATTATGTGATTCGGAATGGGTATAAACAAGCCTGTAGTTGTAGCAGCATGTGCGCCAAGACTAGACGTATGTCACAGAATATCTTGATGTTGTCTCTTTGTCTCGTATGAAATTAGACAGAGAGCGAGCGAGCGAGCGAATCCGTGATAAACGTCTTGTCTTGCCATGTGTGCTAACCACACTACAACCCGTCTTCATGTACAACATATGAAATAATTTTAATGAAGACAGGATATCGATAACAAAATTTTTTTTCCACTCAACAAAATTAAAACATTGATATATAGTGCTAAATCCCAATAAGCATAGAATTTTTACTTTCGAAATATAATTTTTAGGGTTCCGTACCCAAAGAGTAAAACGGGAACCCTATTACCAAGACTTCGCTGTCCGTCCGTCCGTCCGTCTATCTCCAGGCTGTATCTCATGAACCATGACAGTTAGAGAGTTGAAATTGTCACAGATGATGTATTTCTGTTGCCGCTATAACAACAAATACTAAAAAACAGAATAAAATAAATATTGAAGGGGGCTATAAAAAACGTGATTTTTTTTATTGTTTTTAGTTTTTAGGGTTCTAAATTTTTACAAAGTATGTTTTTCTTTTTATCTTTTTCAAATTCTAAATTGACCATTGATGCAGTGCATAAATAATTTTCATAAATTGGGATTAAAATTTTGGTGTATATACAAGTTCAGGAACACTATCCTGCGTGACATCACTCGCGTCACGGACGTGGGAAAAAAGACGGCGAAATTGAAGTGGGAGTGGGCCGGTCACGTCTCGCGCATGGACCCGCAGAGGTGGGCTTATATCACCACCAGCTGGATTCCCAGTACTGGCCGCCGCCGTCGGGGTCGACCGAGAAGACGGTGGCGAGACGACCTTGACACCTTTGTGGGGAAACGTGGCCGGAGGTTGCCAAGGACAGAGAAGTGTGGAAGAGGAAAGGGGAGGCCTTTGTCCAGGAGTGGGACACTATTATAGGCTAGTAAAAAAAAAAAAAAACTACATGCTTCTTATGACGTCTTTGTTTTTTAAGTTTTGGGGAATCTATGTTCAGAATCAAAATCATTTTTTTTTTATTACGGTAAACCAATACAAGCATTAATGAATCGTCAATATACAATAGCAATAAATAATAAGCAGTGGTAGCCTCGTGGGCAAGAACGCCCGCCTTGAAAGTAGTAGGTATTCGCCGGTTTGAGCTCACGCCAAAAAAAAAAAAAAAAAAAAAAGCTCATTCGTCGCGTCGGCCATCGTCGCCTAAAAAAAAAAAAAAAAAGTTTGGTATCGTTTTGGGGGTTTTCAGACATGCCCGATCGATCTGTGCAATCCCCGTTTTGATATCTCTTACGGTTCCCGAGATAGGTTTCAGGATTAGCGCTCATTAGATAACGTAATTACATCACGCTCGGCGCTAATGAGGGTTTGTCATTGTTGTTAATGAGGGTCTCTTGTTCCTAACAATGCATCTGTTTGAAATGATAAATCTTGGTTATTTTATAAATCTTTATTAATCAAAAAAAGCATTTAAACATATCATGAAGTAATATATCATTGTACAGTGTATTAGTATCGAATATTCGTATAAAATCAGACATTTTATTACCATTGAATTTATAGTACAGATACAACAAACAATATTCACCGCATACGGATGTTAAATCATTTTGTAACCTATCGCTATTAAATTGCCATTGTCGGGAATTCCTCTTTAAAAATGATCTGTGGTAACCTGTTGGCGGTCGACCATAAGAATCAAAATATTGCCCAACCCCGCTGTCATCAATGTGTATTGCTATCCAATGAGATCCAGGCTTTGTATCAGGGTCTAAATTGCTTATTATGTATGTTGGAGTATGACTGTATATTGGCAATCGGTTGGCAGCATACACATTAAATTGTAAGCTTGGATGAATTTTGCACAAATGTTTCTGGATATCTATTGTGTTCATAATGGTCACTGAATCGTCCGCCGCATCGCTAACTGTTAACTATCCAACTTATCAGATGCAAGTGTATAATTTAAGGTATTGACTTGGTATTTCAAGTCTGCTGAGGTCATGGAATAAATACAAGGATATGCTGAAAATTATGGGTTTATTCAATTAAAAAGCTTAAAACTATTACAATGAATACTTAAAACAACAACATAACCATAACAATGAAAACTTAAAACTATAATAATAAAATACTAACCTAACCTAACATACACTTAACGCGATAGTCAACGAAATTGATGTTTTAGCTACTATAGTCTACTGTAACATTACGGTTTTTATCAATTTCAATAACATTATCGAACTCAGCATAAACAATACAGTTGATGGTTTGCGAAAGTGCTGATTCAAAACGAACTTCCAATCTCACGCTTCCATGTTTTATAAGATTCCAATGGCCTGATGAGCTAGCTGATAGATCGGGTGTTAAGTCAAAAGCTAATAGACAATAACCTTGTGCATATTGTTCCCTAGATATGCCATTACCTTCGTTAAGGAAATGTATACCCGTTCCAGAGAATAATGTGTGATAAGCTGAAGTGTAAATATTATTCTCGAATGATGGTTGTAAAGCTTTGGAAGGTATTTGTTGTCCATCAATATATAAAGAAAATGTATTAAAATTGTGATTTTCAAAATTAAATGGATTTTTTGTGAGTTTGCCATTAAAGGCTGCGTTATTAACAAATCCTATTATGCATCTTTTAGGTACTTGTCCTAGAAAAATGTTATCTAGTGTTTTTCCCTGAACTCCCGATGGAATTGTCAAAACTTTAACTTCAGCACGCGTAATAGGATATTTAGCTGTAGTAGAGGCTAAGACTTTTTGATGTGCAAGTAAAACTGTTGGATTGATTCGTGCTCTACGGACAATAAGCGTTGCATCAGTAATACACACTTTCAATTTTAAATCATCTGAAGAAGCCATTAAGTTGAATGTTTCTCTGGAACGAACTAATTTAACAGACATCTCAACACCATTAATTAAAAACTTTTCTTGGTTGAATATATCACCATGCAGATGCCCAATCATTTCAATTTCTTTACTTTCGGCTGTTAATTCATGTCTTTTAGTGAACCCTTCATTTTTCTCATCGGTTGAGTCCATTTTCCCAGCTGTATCTTCATACCAAAGACTGCATGTTAGATGAGATTCTTTTGATGCAGGAGCATAATTCAACAATGTTTCCATGTAAGCACGATAGGCGTATGTATTATTTGGTGGAGACACAAGTTTTTGATTCAAATAAACATCGAGCTGACTAAATAATGAATGTAACCAATTGTTTATTGGTGCTGCTGTCGCTGTAGCTATCAGTTTTGTTGAGTCTTGGTTTAGTATCTTTGCTTTAATATGAATCAAAGTATGAGACAAATCTATGTAGTCATCACCGGTTCCTGGTACTTGAAATTCGATGGGGCCATCATCGGCGAGAGATGAAATAGGTTTGTAATGTATCCTTAATCAAACAATTTAAATACACACATATTATTATCAATGAACCATTTCTTCAGTAAAATGACATTTCTTAATGCACAATGGTTTTCATGGTACAAACAATTTGATGCACTTCTGTCATTATAATACAGTTTATATAATCGTAATAAATTGGGGCAACCTTTTTCACCAACATCTATCACACTGCAGTTATTACAAACACTTTGTAGCCACTTTATTTTTTCCCTACCTTTAACTAAAATTTTTTTATTTGTTAAAATTGGTATAATCACTCGTTTAAACTCACGATAGTCAATGAAACCGGAACTCCAATAATATCCATGTCGTCTTTCTAGGAAAGAAACGTTTTTCTTTTCTGCGTCTGTCAAATTGCCATATGGGTATGGCGGTTTTATCAAGAACACTTGGGTGTAATCTTCTGTAGCTAGTGCAAACTCCTTTATCACGAACACATTTTGCGAAACTTTAAATCCTTGTAAATCTACAATCATGTAGTCTGGATTCATGATTATTTTCTTAACGAACGTCCACTCAACTGGCCAATGTCAACGCAACTACCATAGTTATCTATGTTCGCCTTTGCTCACAGATAACATCACAGCGTACAAGTTCAGACATGACTTTATCTTTATGAAACGAAAGTGACGAATTCCATTAACAAAGAATTTGAGTAATCGACATCCGCCCCTTTCTGCACAAAAAACCACTTAACGTGATAGTAAATGAAACCTTTTATTCACAGATAACATAAAGTTGAGACAAGCTTTTATCGGACGAATTCCATTGTCAAAGAATTTGAATTATCAACTTCCGTCCTTTCTGTAAAGAAAAAAACACTTAACTATAACAGACGGTGACGGTGGGGGCTACTATTTGGGTATAAAAGTGAACAATAAGAACTTGGAAGCTACAGTATTCATTAGTTTGTGAACTCAGTTTCATATAGAGTGTTGTGAAAGTGATCTAAAATCTTCAATCTTCAGAACTGCACAATGGAGGTAAGTTTACGGTTTTATTTAATCAATTCATTAGATGGTCACAGTTTTTTATATTTTTTTATTTCATCAATTCATTAGTTGGCTCCTATACAACTTTAATGTAAATTGTTACAGAACTCATTCGATGTCGAAGAAAATACATACAAACATTATTATTACCCACTCACCCCACCGGATGATGACCTAACCATCAAAGAAACACCTAAAAAAGAAATGAAAAGAAAGACAATGACCACATCATCGGATAATTTGGATGAGCTCTTTGAAAATCCATCACCGATAAAGAAGAAAAAGCAATCGTCCACAGTTGCTAGGTCTAATGCAGAGGGGGGAATAACATATATATCAACAAATGCTGATGATAATATTAATTCAAGCCATCTAATAAAAATTGAAATTTATGATCTAAAAAAGTTGTCGAAAATTCCTCAACAACAACACTGGAAATATGCTGATGTCAAAGTAAAATACTACACAGACATAAAAAATAATAACTTTGTTGATAGTAAAAATGTTATCTATCAAATAACGAAAGAAATTTCAGAAACGGACAGTTGTAGGAAATATTCATTTACTAATAACTAAAAATAATTTGTTAATTGTAATCCATTGTTCGCTGTACTTACTAATTTACTAATAACTAAAAAGAATTTGTTAATTGTATTCCATTGTTCGCTGTAGTTACTAAGATACTAAACCATTTTTTAACTAGTTAGGCTCCATATAAATATGTAGTGTAAATTTCAAAGGCGCATCATTTCGAAACGTGGAACCATCGATGTTAGATCTACCGTCTGTTTCCTCAAACAACATGGAACAAAGTGGCGAAGTTTGCATCAGCACTTTCTTCAATTCGGCACTCAATGAAGATGTTGATATTATTATGTACGAGCTTTGTGAAGAGATAGAAAAAAGATGTGAATTGAGTAATTCATATTACGATGCGGAGCTCTATAAAATCTGTGCTGAGGTTGAAATTACCTTAAAGTAAGTTGCATGAACATTTAATTTACCATATATAAAATAAACATATATCTGTAGGATTTATTTTAAACATATTTTATTTTTTTATTACAGTCAATCAACACATCAGATTGGTGGTGGTCTCAAAAGAGCTCGGAGTATTCAAGTATCAGAAACAACACCTACGAAGAGACCAAGAATTGAAGAAGGACCTTCAACTTCATCATCTAGACCCTCCGCTAGTGATAAGGTAAATTGTAGCACATGTCAGATGTTAGTTAGTAGGAGATATTTCTCAAATCATTTAAAAAGTAACATACATAAAAATAATCTTTTCAAATTACACAACTCTTTGCCAAATGTTTCCGTTGTTGAAACTGCTTTTGGACAAAGAATCATAACATATAAAATTAATAGTAAAAGGGATCCCTCATCAGAATTGGTATTTGAAACACCAGAATTATTTTTGAATTCCATAAAAAATGATATATTACTTTTGATTGAAGAATCCATTAATAAACACAAAATTTTTAAAACAAATTTTATTTTGAATGCCGATTTTGTACAACAAACTAAAAATATTACAAATTCATTTGATTTTCAAACCAGTAATTATATAATTTTTCAAGGAGACGACTTAAATATATTCTTTTCATCTTTATGTGACACTCTAACAAATAAAATTAGTGCTTTCGAGAAAAAAGATAGTGGCTGGAGTCTCAAACAAATCAAATGTATCGATATGAATGTAAACAAATTTAACCCCCTACGGGGATCTTCATATATTGATTTACCCCCTGACATTAAAGTTAAAAAAGCCATAATTAATGTAAAAAATAAAGATAATTTATGTTTTAAATGGGCATTACTCTCAGCGTTATATCCCGTAACTAAAAACGCAGATCGTGTATCATCTTACAGCATACATTTCAATAACCTTAAATTCAACGGCGTATCTTTCCCAGTTAAATTGAGTGACATACCGAAAGTTGAAAAGTTAAACAATATCAGTATAAATGTCTTTGGTTTGGAATTAAACAAAGAAACAAAAGCACATAATGTGGTGGGCCCACTGTTTATGACGAAATCTCGTAAAAGCAAACACATAAATCTATTGTGCATACACAATGGTGCAAATAACCATTATTGTTTTATTAAAAACTTGGCACGCTTAGTCGGAAAACAAATTTCAAATCACGATCATAAAATTAATATCTGTGATGGATGTTTACTTCACTTTCCCACAGAAGAGAGGTTGGCTAACCACCAACAACATGATTGCTCTCACATATCTACTGAACTTCCAAGTGATCTAAAAACATCGAAAGATTGGTTTGGACAGTCGGTATCTAACGATAAATTAAAATTTGATAAATTTCAAAGAAAGTTAAAAATACCTTTTGTTGTGTATGCTGATTTTGAAGCATTCTTAAACCCGATAAAATCATGTCCTAATGACCCGTCTAAGTCGTATACTAACAACGTTAATAAACATGAAGTTTATAGCTTTGGTTATTACATAAAATGTTCCTTTGATGATAGCTTATCAAAATATGAAACGTACAGTGGGCCGGACTGCGCACAAGTTTTTATGAAACGTTTATATGAAGATTTAAAAAATATATATTGTAAAAATAGCTTTCAAAAACTACCCAAACCACTATCAACTAAAGATGAGAATAAAATTAACAATTCAAAAAAATGTTACATTTGTGAGACCGATTTGAAAGAGGAAAACGTTCACTATTTTGATTGGTACACGGGTGATTTCAAAGGAGTTGCACATGAAGTATGTGTGACTAAATTTCAAACACCACAATACATTCCAGTATTCCTTCATAATCTCAGTCACTATGATGCACATTTCATTGTTCATGCATTAAATTTTGTAGATGGTAATGTGGAAGTAATTCCCCAAAACAAAGAAAGATACATATCCTTTTCAAAGATATTAACCATAAACAACCGGAGAGTCAATTTAAGATTTGTAGATTCTTTTAAATTCCTACCATGCAGTCTTGATCAATTAGCTAAGAATCTCAATGATGAACAATTCCACACACTTAA
This sequence comes from Ptilodon capucinus, assembly GCA_914767695.1. Taxonomy (NCBI): domain Eukaryota; kingdom Metazoa; phylum Arthropoda; class Insecta; order Lepidoptera; family Notodontidae; genus Ptilodon; species Ptilodon capucinus. The sequence goes on from OU611832.1 coordinate 2,043,769, forward strand.
AAGAAATTTCCCTAGGGATGAAGACTTTATTCGTCTTAGAAAGAAGGGCATATACCCTTACGAATTTATGACATCATATGACTGTTTAAAATTAACAACTCTCCCCAGCAAAGATCAGTTTTACAGTTCACTAACCGATTCAAGTGTTTCTGTTGATGATTATCATCGTGCTCAGGATGTTTGGCAACATTTTAACTGTCGCGAAATGTCGAATTACTCTGACTTATACCTAAAAACTGATGTTTTGCTCCTGACTGATGTGTTTGAAAACTTTAGAGATATTTGTATTACAACTTATGATTTAGATCCTGCTCACTATTATACAGCACCGGGATTGAGTTGGGACGCTATGTTGAAATACACAAAAATTGAACTAGAACTATTAACAGACTTTGATAAAGTAGCTTTTATTAAGGCAGGTATAAGGGGAGGTGTATCTCAATGTAGCAATCGATATGCCAAGGCAAATAATGAATTCTTGGAAGATTTTGATGAGAAAAAACCTAGGTCATATCTTGCATATTTTGATGCTAACAATCTTTATGGTTGGGCTATGTCTCAATTTCTTCCAGAAGGTAGTTTTGAGTGGGTTAGCACGGATACAAATTTTGATGTGTCAGATACATCTGAATGTGGTTTCATTTTAGAAGTCGATTTAGAGTACCCCATGGAACTTCACGATTTACATTCGGACTTGCCACTGTGTCCAGAAAATATATTAATAGGTAATTCTAAAGAAAAAAAACTAATTCCAAATCTGAATGAAAAAATCAAATATAAAATTCATTACAGAAATCTCAAACAATGTCTTGAAATGGGTATGAAATTGGTTAAAATTCATAGGATTTTAAAGTTTCGTCAAAGTCCTTGGTTAGAAAGATATATAGATCTGAATACGAAATTAAGAACAAAGGCAACATCAGATTTTGAGAAAGATTTTTATAAATTAATGAACAACGCCGTATTCGGTAAAACAATGGAGAACATTGAAAAACGAGTTAATGTTAAATTATTAACGCACTGGGAAAATCGAGGTAAAACTTTAGGCGTGCAAGACTTAATTGCAAAGCCAGAATTTCACAGTTTATCAATTTTTTCCGAAAACTTAGTTGCAGTACAGTTACAAAAAACAAAATTGATTTATAACAAACCTATTTACTTAGGATTTTGTATATTAGATATTTCAAAAACTCTGATGTATGATTTTCATTACAACTACATGTTAAACAAATTCAACAATAAAACAAAATTATTATACACCGACACTGACAGTTTAATATATCAAATTTTTACAGCCAATTTTTATGAAGATATTAAACCAGACCTTGCTACACGATTTGATACATCTGATTATGCTTCTGATAATATATTTTGTTTTCCAAGACTAAATAAAAAAAAGATAGGTTTCTTTAAAGATGAAAATAATGGCAGAATTATGAAAGAATTTGTAGGACTTCGATCGAAAATGTATGCGTTTGAGGTGGAAAATAAATTGATAGCCAAAGCAAAAGGTGTAAATAAAAGTGTTACCAAAACAATGAACATTGAAAATTACAAGTCATGTCTCTTTGAAAAGAAAAATCTATTTTGTAGTATGTACAGATTTAAATCGATTAAACACACAATCTTTACTCAACAAATAAACAAAACCTGTTTGTCCTATAATGATACAAAGCGACATATTTTGCCAAATCAAGTTGACACATTAGCGTGGGGTCATTATAAGTTAAGTTAAGGAATACCTACACTTTCAATTGTAATAAATTTTGTAATAGTAATACCTAGAAAATAAATAAAATTGTTGTTTTATAATTTTAAGATTTTAAATATTTTGTGATAGTAATACCATGTAAATTTAAATAAAATTGTTTTTATATAATTTTAAGATTTTCAATATTTTGTGATAATTATACCATGTAATATAAATAAAATTTCTGTAAAAAAAAAAAAAAAAATGTTTTCACCATATTATATAAGATTATTTTATTAATCCAAATATAAATGTATGTGTTTCGAACAATATGTCTTATTCATTTCAATACCCTCTAAGAATCTACACGTGTATTAAAAATGTTCCAATTTATTCATCCGTTTACAGCGATAGTTGCAGGTCCAAGTGGTTGTGGCAAATCTATATTCGTTACAAAGTTTATTCAACATATTAAAGAGATATGCAACAAAGAGTTTAGTCAAATTACTTGGTGCTTCGATGAAATGCAGCCTTTATACAATTTACCAAACGTAAACTATTATCAAGGTATACCGGATCTAAGTATGTTTGATGGAAAGGAGGCAAACCTTGTAATTATCGATGATCTTATGAGAGAATCTGATGGTAGAATTGTTGATATTTTTACTAAAGGTAGCCATCATAGAAACTTAAGTGTATTCTACATTACACAAAATTTATTCCACCAAGGTAAAGGTCAAAGAGACATTTCTTTGAATTCAAACTATATTATTTATTTCAAAAACCCTCGTGATAAAACACAAATTCGATACTTAGCGCGTCAAGTATCACCAGAAAATTCAAAATTCATTGAAGATGCATACAATGACGCTACCAAAGAAGCACATGGATATTTAATGGTTGATCTTAAACAAAGCACCAATGATACATGTCGCATTAAAACGAAGATATTCCCCTCAGATGGATATTGCACAGTGTATGTCCCCACAAAAGGGTTTAAATATGCCAAGAACCAACAAATTCCCATCATTTACAAATAATGTCTCAGAGTATCCAGACGCACAAGAATTTACTAAGTGCACTACACACTCTTAAACCGAAATATCAACGAGCTCTATTAAAAACGTGTGATGAGAAAGAAATAAACTGCATTTGTGAATGTATTTATAACGTTCTCCAGGGTAAGGTGCCGCTTAAAGATAAAGAAAAGAAAAAACTTGGTAAATTTAAAAGTATACTTCGCAAGTTGGTACGTAAAGGAACAAATAAAATAAGAAAGAGAATAATAGTTCAAAAAGGTGGTGCATTCCTACCAATTATATTGGGTTCCATTTTGAGTGTATTAGTTAATTCACTTATTTAAAATGGAACATGCCAAAAAAATGTTACTTGTTGATCCAAGTTTATTAGAGAAATTAAATCAAAACGACAATGAACACAAAATTGAAAATTCTACCTCAAGGTTAGACGTTGAAATGCAAAAGATTTTGAATAGTAATATGGACGACAGAAAAAAATGGATTTTATATCAACAAATTTTACAAAGATATCTACACTTCACCGAAGTAGATCGCCGACCTTTAGAATTACCACTAATTACTTCCAATATCGATGTTGTCGGAGACACTGCAAACAACCAAGATACTAATATAAAAGCTGAAATCGACGATAAAGATTTAGTTGCGAGTCAGACATCAAAAGACGAAGCGAAACAAAAACAACAAGAAAGTCATATATACACACCTAGACAAATTCTAAGTTTAATACCAAAAACATACATAAAAAAGGGTGAGTTATTACTTAATACAATATCATTGAGTGAAAACAAAATTCACTGGAACGACAGCGGTACAGTCACTATAGATAACAAACAAATTCCTGGAAGTAATATCATAGATTTGGTAAACGACTTCCTTAGACCATTGAAAAAAAGTAATCCGAAAGGTTGGGAAGATTTTGCTAAAGCATTGAAAGACATTAAAATACCATTAGCTTACATTGGAAATCCTAACAGAAGTGAATACATAAATAAACTGATCGAATGATCATCCACAACACTCTGTGGATGAGGAAATCTATGCTACACCAACAAGTGCTGATCAAAAGTATCAAAGAAAACTAAAGAAAAAGATTGATTGGGAAAAATGGACTCCTTACTAGAAATCAATAAAATATATTATGATGCATCACATCCTGCCGGATATGGTAGTATCACCAAACTAGTAACAGCTATGAAAGGTAAAATGACTAGAGGTGACATCAAGAAATGGTTGCAAGCTCAAGAAACTTACACACTTCATAAGCCAGTGCACAGACGATTCCCTCGGAATAAATACATTTTATCTAATCTAAATGAACTTTGGCAGGCTGATTTAAGTGATATGAGAACTTATTCTAAATATAATGATGGTTATAATTACATTCTTTGTGTTATTGATGTATTTACTAAATATGCTTATGCTATGTCCATGAAAAATAAAAATTCTGAAACTATTAAAAAATGTTTTGAACACATATTTAATGAGGCCGGTACCACTCCAACACATATACAATCGGATAAAGGAACTGAATTTGTTTCAAAAGATGTACAAAAGTATTTTAGGAGTAAAAATATAAACTATTATACAACAAATAATCCTGATATTAAAGCAAGCATTGTGGAAAGATTTCAAAGAACACTCAAGATGAAAATGTGGCGTTATTTTACTCATAAAAATACATATAGGTATATAGATATTTTACAAGACTTGTTATATGCATATAATCATGGTTACCATTCCAGTATTAAAATGAGTCCTTGTGATGTAAATTCAAACAATATAATGACTGTTTGGAATAATTTATATGAAAAGGGTAGTACAAAACAAGCTTCCGATATTACACCACCACCAAAATTTCATGTTGGTGATCATGTAAGAATTACAAAATTTAAACATATATTTCAAAAGGGTTATGAATCCAATTGGAGTGACGAAATTTTTATGGTATCTTCAATAATAGATAGGTCACCCTGGATAGTATATACACTGAAAGATTTACTAAATGAAGCGATAGTAGGTACTTTTTATGAAAGAGAATTGCAAAAAATAGATTATAGCCCCACTTCCAAGTATAAAATAGATAAAATAATTAGCACTCGCTACTCTGGCAACAGAAAGCAACTGTTAGTGAAGTGGAAAGGTTATCCAGATAAATTTAACTCTTGGATTTTGGCTTCTAGTTTAGAAACGCTACAATGAAAGAAAGTTTTTATTTAACCTTACTTAGTAATAGTTCTATGGAATACTTTCCAGAAAACTCAACAACTCTTTTTTCAACAAAATTACCTAAACCAATCATATTGGAAGGATCGTGGTCGGTTGGTGTGGTTGAATTCCAGTATCCATGTACGATGTTTACTGTTCAAGAACATGAAAACGTTGTTTACATTAGGAAATGGATGAAAATACCCGATAATACCGGCACTCCTGGCAACTCCCTAGCATACTACAAATCTCATATACCAGCCACAAACTATGATAATATTGAACAAATTATGGTGGTACTAAACAGTTTGAAGGAGAAAGTGAAGTTTCGCTATGATGAGATATCAAAGTTTGTATTTGTTACTGTAAATGATGAGTCAATAAAATCAATAATGTTATCGCCGAATTTGTCTCTTCAACTAGGATTTGAACCTAATAAAAACATTGTTTCTAAGAGGCTTGGAAAGTGTCCAGCGAATTTACATTTAGGGTTGCCATCTCAGTTATTTGTTTATTGTGATATAATCGAGCCTCAGATCGTTGGAGATGTAATGACGCCTCTTCTCAGAATAATACCTTTAGACCCTTCAAAATATATTTACGGTGCTAATAAAATGCATGTTTTCTCACCACCTCACTACTTGTCTGTCATGCGTAGAGAGTTTGATACCATTGAAATAGATATAAGATCAAGCACAGGACATAAAATACCATTCCAGTTCGGAACTGTGGCTATTAAACTACATTTTAAAAAATTATAATGCACCTACAACGTAATAATACAAGTTGTCCCTACGAACATTACTATTCACATCAAGCTGGATCAGGTATTGGAGTAATTTATAGAGGAGCACCATATCAACGCGGTCATGGAATCGGTAGCTTTCTAGGAGGCTTATTCAGATCAGTTTTACCATTGCTCTCTAGTGGAGCTCGAGCGATCGGTAAAGAGGTTTTAAATGCAGGTGTGGGACTTTTATCGGATATGGTTAGTGCACGTCCTATGGAAGATTCTATTAAAACTCGATTGAAAGAGGCTGGATCAAACTTAAAAAGAAAAGCCGATGAGAAAATTGATCGAATTAATATGTCTGGATCAGGATATATAACTAAGAAAAAACGTCTGGCTTCATTCATTCCACCGCTACGTGCTAAAGTGAAAGGTGCTAACAAAAAAACAAAGTTGACACATAATAATATCAAAGATATATTTTCTTAAATAATAATAAAATGTCTTTTTTACACAATCATTCTTGTGAGTGCATTAAGTCTGAGCTAGATTTATTTGCTTTACCATCTACACAAACAAGTATAGAAAATGGAATGTGGATACATTACAAACCTATTTCATCTCTCGCCGATGATGGCCCCATCGAATTTCAAGTACCAGGAACCGGTGATGACTACATAGATTTGTCTCATACTTTGATTCATATTAAAGCAAAGATACTAAACCAAGACTCAACAAAACTGATAGCTACAACGACAGCAGCACCAATAAACAATTGGTTACATTCATTATTTAGTCAGCTCGATGTTTATTTGAATCAAAAACTTGTGTCTCCACCAAATAATACATACGCCTATCGTGCTTACATGGAAACATTGTTGAATTATGCTCCTGCATCAAAAGAATCTCATCTAACATGCAGTCTTTGGTATGAAGATACAGCTGGGAAAATGGACTCAACCGATGAGAAAAATGAAGGGTTCACTAAAAGACATGAATTAACAGCCGAAAGTAAAGAAATTGAAATGATTGGGCATCTGCATGGTGATATATTCAACCAAGAAAAGTTTTTAATTAATGGTGTTGAGATGTCTGTTAAATTAGTTCGTTCCAGAGAAACATTCAACTTAATGGCTTCTTCAGATGATTTAAAATTGAAAGTGTGTATTACTGATGCAACGCTTATTGTCCGTAGAGCACGAATCAATCCAACAGTTTTACTTGCACATCAAAAAGTCTTAGCCTCTACTACAGCTAAATATCCTATTACGCGTGCTGAAGTTAAAGTTTTGACAATTCCATCGGGAGTTCAGGGAAAAACACTAGATAACATTTTTCTAGGACAAGTACCTAAAAGATGCATAATAGGATTTGTTAATAACGCAGCCTTTAATGGCAAACTCACAAAAAATCCATTTAATTTTGAAAATCACAATTTTAATACATTTTCTTTATATATTGATGGACAACAAATACCTTCCAAAGCTTTACAACCATCATTCGAGAATAATATTTACACTTCAGCTTATCACACATTATTCTCTGGAACGGGTATACATTTCCTTAACGAAGGTAATGGCATATCTAGGGAACAATATGCACAAGGTTATTGTCTATTAGCTTTTGACTTAACACCCGATCTATCAGCTAGCTCATCAGGCCATTGGAATCTTATAAAACATGGAAGCGTGAGATTGGAAGTTCGTTTTGAATCAGCACTTTCGCAAACCATCAACTGTATTGTTTATGCTGAGTTCGATAATGTTATTGAAATTGATAAAAACCGTAATGTTACAGTAGACTATAGTAGCTAAAACATCAATTTCGTTGACTATCGCGTTAAGTGTATGTTAGGTTAGGTTAGTATTTTATTATTATAGTTTTAAGTTTTCATTGTTATGGTTATGTTGTTGTTTTAAGTATTCATTGTAATAGTTTTAAGCTTTTTAATTGAATAAACCCATAATTTTCAGCATATCCTTGTATTTATTCCATGACCTCAGCAGACTTGAAATACCAAGTCAATACCTTAAATTATACACTTGCATCTGATAAGTTGGATAGTTAACAGTTAGCGATGCGGCGGACGATTCAGTGACCATTATGAACACAATAGATATCCAGAAACATTTGTGCAAAATTCATCCAAGCTTACAATTTAATGTGTATGCTGCCAACCGATTGCCAATATACAGTCATACTCCAACATACATAATAAGCAATTTAGACCCTGATACAAAGCCTGGATCTCATTGGATAGCAATACACATTGATGACAGCGGGGTTGGGCAATATTTTGATTCTTATGGTCGACCGCCAACAGGTTACCACAGATCATTTTTAAAGAGGAATTCCCGACAATGGCAATTTAATAGCGATAGGTTACAAAATGATTTAACATCCGTATGCGGTGAATATTGTTTGTTGTATCTGTACTATAAATTCAATGGTAATAAAATGTCTGATTTTATACGAATATTCGATACTAATACACTGTACAATGATATATTACTTCATGATATGTTTAAATGCTTTTTTTGATTAATAAAGATTTATAAAATAACCAAGATTTATCATTTCAAACAGATGCATTGTTAGGAACAAGAGACCCTCATTAACAACAATGACAAACCCTCATTAGCGCCGAGCGTGATGTAATTACGTTATCTAATGAGCGCTAATCCTGAAACCTATCTCGGGAACCGTAAGAGATATCAAAACGGGGATTGCACAGATCGATCGGGCATGTCTGAAAACCCCCAAAACGATACCAAACTTTTTTTTTTTTTTTTTTAGGCGACGATGGCCGACGCGACGAATGAGCTTTTTTTTTTTTTTTTTTTTCCCAGGCCCGCTCCTCTGAGATGATTTTCATGTGCGAATGTCATTTTCAACAATGATTACCACTTGCTGAACGGTGAAGGAAAACATCGTGATGAAACCTGCACGTCTATAGAAAGGCGTGTGAAGTTCACCAACCCGCACTGGGCTAGCGTGGCGGACTATGGCCCAAAATCTCCCTCGTAAGGAGGGGGAATGTGCCCGGTATAATGGCAATAGGCTCGCCCCCTATTACATTGGGACCAAAATACATCGGCGACGTGTGGGTGCACTACCGTGCACCTCTGCCTACCCCTTCGGGGAATACAGGCGTGATGATGTATTATTATTATTATTCAATATACAAACATTTAATTATATGCAACATTTCACGAATTCGTTTAAGAATAAGTTAGAGAACCTAAATTTTGAGGGTTATTTAATATATCCATTCTGAATCACATTGTAAACAAATACAGGGGAAGAGGTTCCAGTGATCATTATCATTAAAAGTGATTTGAAAACCTAATACAACAGGAATATTGTATCAGTTAAGTAGGTACTACGTCCTCCTAGAATGCAAGGAGTATACGTTCAAACTCCGGGCTCGCACCTCTGCCATTTCTGTTTCCACGTGTGTCATTTCCAATGATCATAACCACTTCCTGAACGGTGAACTAAAACTTCGTTAAGAAGCAGTGTCTATAGAAAGGCGTGTGAAGTTCACCACGCGCATGGGCCAGTGTGGCGGACTTCGACCTAAATCTTTCTCATTCAGCAAATAAATAGCTTTTGCTACCAATATTTAATCTTTATGTTTATTAATAAAGTAGTTTCAGTACATATAGATATCTCTTGTTCATTGAATTTAGTCCCATTTCTGCTATAGATATTCTATCTTAATGTATATTGACACAGAGTCCATTTTGAAGCAAAGTCAAATGAATTCACTAGTCCCAGTACATTTTGACGTCTCAAAATCATCAAATTAAGTAAAGATTTCTGCATAGTAATTTAATCCTTAGGTGTTTTATAATAGAGTGCATTTTGAAACAAAGTCAAGTGATTTCGGTGACCCCAGTACGTTCATAGCATAAAACCTACCTCGTAGTAATGTTGCACCGCTGGTAGGTTGATGTGCGGGTCAGCCCAGTCCCTGGACAGCTCGACCTGTTCCTTCTCGTTCAGCCAGTTCAGCTCGGCGGTGGCCGATTGGAGAAAATCTTGAAGAGTGTCCAATTCCGACATGCTATTGGACAAAACGGTAACTTTTGTTAATAATAATACATCAACAATGTATTCCCCGAAGGGGTAGGCAGAGGTGCAAGGCAGTGCACCCACACTTCACGAATGTATTTTTGGTCCCAATTGCCAATACATTCACCCTCAATACGAGGGACATTTGGATCATAGTCCAACACGCTGGCCCAGTGCGAGTTGGTGAACTTCAAACACCTTTCTATAGACGTGCAGATTTCATCACGATGTTTTTCTTCACCGTTCAGCAAGTGGTAATCATTGTAATCATTATTGAAAATGACATTCGCACATGAAAATCTCAGAGGTGCGGGCCTGGGATTTGAAATTGCACACCTTACATTCAAGGCGGTTTTACCAACTAGGCTACCATAGCTAACTTTTGTTATAAGCAAATAAGTAAAATTAATATACAGAGTATATCAGAATTAATATTTAAGATACATATACTGTAGGTAATATGTAGATGCTTAGTGAGACAATACCTAACTATTATAGTTTCTGGGTAACAGACATTTGAGCATTTGTCACAAGTATCGCATAATAAGTTTAATTAACAATAAACCTTACAATCTTGATGATATAATTTAAATTGCAATAGCCTAAATAGTGTTGTCTTACCGCTTGGTGCTCGTGGATAATAACTCAGCATACAGCTTCTGGAGTTGGCTCAAATGTTGATTGTAAAGGTTCAGCTCCTCCCCGCTGAAGTTGGAGCGATTATGGACGCACTGTTCCACCTGTATAAGACATACCATCGTTAAAATACCATTGTGGCGACCCCTACACAATGCCACAAACAGAGCTTCTAGAATACGTTAATAGATGGCGCATCGAACAACTACAAACAAAACAACGAGTTCATACGCAATCCTGAATCGCGATATAAGAGTTTTTGACCATCTTAACTATACAGGGTGTATCAAAAGTCCGAAATAATACTTTGGGTACATATACAGTAGCTCTTATGTGGATGCTTAGTGAATACAGTTTATATCTAACTAAGGGGGAGACCTTTTCCCAGCAGTGGTACACAAAAGGTTAGAAAAAAAAGGGAAAATACTGTCTCCATAAAATGATTTCACATAACTACATGACGGAGGATTGTAGATTTGTTACATCCATTAAGAATCGCATTGTTTAGTATTAAGGGTTCCGATTATTCTAGGACCCTGGACGCTCGTTTTACGTCGCAAAATTGATGTATACCTGTATAATATACCCTGCCACCTCGGGGGAAGTAGCAGGGTAAAGGACACTGGTCACTAAAAAAATGGAAAAGGTTGAAAAGGAACAGTACCTTGGAGTGGAACTGATCGATTTGCTTGTGCTCCCTCTGGTGCTTGTCGAGCTCGTGTTGCACGGACGGCTGGTCCGAGCCGTAATCGGCCTCATGCAGTTTTTTCTAAAACAAATATACATACGGTTATTAAAGTTTAACTAGATTTACCTCTCTTTCTAGCTGTTTTGAATGTGACGACATTAAAAACGTCCGTGCGTTCGCGACTGCGTATTTGTGTGTGTGTGTGTATTTACACGTGCGTAAGTTCATGTGTGTGTTTACGTGGGCGTGCGTATCAGTTTTTCTGTTTAATTTTATATGCAAGTGTGTCAGAAGTCCGTAATAATACTTTGACCTCAGTATCGGGTATACAACTGAATGTTATAAAAATTTGATCGAGATTCGACCATTTTTTCGTCGTCAATATCTATAACTCGTAATATCTCGAGTCCTATTTAAACTTGGCATGTTCTGTTTTGTGAATATTGGTAGCCGTCTCTTATAAGTGTAGTCTAAACCAGGGATGAAACGGATAGTGGTTTGGCCGGATACCGGATACTCGGCAAGCTACCAGGCCGGAGCGCCGGATATCCGGCGACCGGATATTTTTGAATTTTACTATCCGGTATCCGGCCGGAAATAACTATCCGGTATCCGGCCGGATACCGGATAGTTACAGGATATCCGTTTCATCCCTAATCAAAACTGCTGAATAGGATTATGGATATACCCAAAGTTCAGAACACATGGTGTACCATGTGTATATTTATTTTTATTTTATTTATTTAGGATTTCCAACAACAAGTGCACCGTGTGAAATAAAAAGGTAACATGCAAAGGTCATATATGTAGTTCATATGTGGATGCTTAGTGAAGACAGTTTATACCTATCAGAGTTTCTGAGTTATAGACTTTGAATATTTGTCACAGGTATCGTGTCCTGACCTTTGGGTACATCCATAACCCTATTCAGTAGTGTAAACTACACTTATGAGGGGCAACTACCCATATTAAAAAAAACATGCAAATTTTAAACAATACTCGAGATTATAGAAATTGACAACGAAAAAAAATATTATTTCGGACTTCTGAAACATCGTGTATACTGAAACACAATTTTAATTATCAAAGCAAACACCTCTAACTCATGACATGATCTCCGAAACTATACTGTAGGAATGGAACGCGAGTAGTATGTACGAGATATGAAAGTAAGGAACGGAACGTAAGGTGTGAGCGAGCGAGAGTGTGTGAGAGAGAGACGATATACGACGGCACGAAGTTAAATAAGAAGGACGTTAATTTAAGAAGAAGATGTGAAAAGGCGAAATAAATGAAGGTATTATTTAAAAAGGGGTTATTCTACAATACTATACTATAAAGATGTGAAACAAGAATTTAACTCTCCGCTTAAAGCGAAGTCTTAAAAATGTCACTTTTATCAGCTCACCAGTTTTTCCTTGCACCATTTGGTGGCTTCGCTGAGCTGTTGGAATTTGGGGTCCGCGTCGTGCACCCTGGTTTCCAGCACGGTGCGGGTCTCCCGGCGCACGGTGGTCTGCTGCACCGGCATCCTGACTGAAGAGAGTCGCGGCAGAAGCCGTCCAGTGAAGGCTTGGCGAGCGTTCAACCAGCGGTCATGAATTTGTTGTACTCTAAAAACAGTAAGGACAAGAACAGGTTAAACCCATGCCGCCACAGTCGTGTGAAGGCGCTCGAGACCATATTTATTGCCAATATAGAAATGGGTTCTATGTCAATATACATTAAGATATAATTTCTGTGCTACAACGTGTCAAAATTCGCAAGTGTTTTCAATGTCATCACCACCACATTGGTGAACTTCACACACCTTTCTATAGACGTGCAGGTTTCATCACGTAGTTTGCCTTCAACGTTCAGCAAGTGGTAATTATTATAGAAAATGACATTCACACATGAAATCCGAAAATCCAGCACAAGAGTTCGAACAACTGAGTTACTATTGCATATTGCTAGTAATCTTTAAAAAGATCCTTACCGTCTCTGGAGCTCGCTGGCCTGAGGATACCGGCCTTCTCTGAGCGCGTGCGAGTCCTGGAACATCTCCTGGATGGTGTGCTCCATGGCGCGGAGGTCCTGCTCTATCTGTTCAGCGGCCATCTTGGCCTCTGCCGGGTGCACGCCACGCTCCACGCGACGAATCTCACTCTCTATGTGACGCTCTACGTTGTCCAGACCGCCTTCGGTTTGTTTTATATCTCTGTAGTTGGAAATAAAAAATAATTGAACTAGATTCATGAAATCGTGGCTACACGGTGTATAAGGCACATATACAGGGTGTTTCAAAAGTCCGAAATAATACTTTGACGTTTGCATCGGTATCGAGTATACAACTGAACGGTATGAAAATTTTATCGAAATTTCACCATGTTTCTCCAACTTTTTTTCGTCGTCAATTTCTTTATCTCGTAATATCTCGTGTCCTATGTGGAATTTTCATGTTCTGTTTTGTGAATATTGCTAGTCGCCCCTCATAAGTGTAGTTTACACTGCCCAATAGGGTTATAGATGTACCCAAAGGCCAGAACACGATACCTGTGACCAATATTCAAAGGTCCATATCTCATTAACTATGATAATTAGGTATAAACTGTCTTCAATAAGTATCCACATATGAGCTACCGTATATGTACCCAAAGTATTATTTCGGACTTCTGAAACACCTTGTATGGTAGCTGATAAGTAGTTGCTTAGTGAAGGCAGACTATACGTAAGTATCATAGTTTCTAAGTTATATATTTGACACACGTATCGTGTTGTGGCTTTAGAGCATACCTATAACTCTATTCAAAAACTAAACTACATCTACAAGGGTTCGAAATCTTCAATATCTAACTAACTAACTACAGCCCTTTTAACGTCCCACTGCTGGACTCGGGCCTCTCCTCAATGCAAGGGGGATTCAGGCCATAGTCCACCACGCTGGCCCAGTGCGGATTGGCAGACTTCACACATCTATCGAGAACTAGTCAAGTTCCCTCAGACGTGCAGGTTCCTCACGATGTTTTCCTTCACCGTTTCATAGTAAGTGATAATCTCGGATGAAATGAGATTCGCACATAAACCCAGAGGTACGAGCCGGGTTTGAACTTGCACACTTTGATTGCAAGGCGCGCGTTCGACCACTCGGCTACCACTGCTTAGTACTAATATCCATGGCTACTAATATTCACAAAAATGATATTGAAAACTTCGTATAGGCCTCAAACACATTATTTACCTTCGAGTTTTTTAAATTGGGGGGCGTAAAAAGATTGAATTATCATGTTGCTTACTGGGTTACAGCATATCTTCAGCTTTAGTGAACCGAGTTCAAAATCTACTGCTAATTATTTTTTAATCAACCCCTAAATGCTCCAAGCCCCCAATTCTACTGGGGGTTTTATTTGTCATCATGTTCTCACCTGTGCAGTTTCTCGGCGAGTCGCTGCAGACGCTCCAGCCGGCGGATCTGGTCGGCCAGGTCGCGCTCCCTCTCCTGTTGGGCCATCACCAGCCGCGACCACGCCTGCTCTAGCGCATCTGGTCGTAATGTGGGCTCGATGTCGCACTCTCCCACGGATTCAAAGTATTTCTGGATGGAATGGATAGAAAGTTGTATGACGACGGCTTGGTTAGAGTGTAGGTCGCTCAGGTTCGATTCCAGAGGCAAATTTAAGAAATGGCCTTTTCGGAATCTGCCCTGCCCCCTTAGCATTCAACTGTCAGATTCGTCGAGAAAATGACGTCACACCGAGCCGGACATGGCTCGGTGTGTACAAAAAGTTTAATGTGATCTGAGTAAACGGGATTGGCACCCATAGTATAAGCTTTGCTTAGTTTGTCGAGGAGTATGTGTCGATCATACTCTTCGTATGTGTTCTGTGCCAATATTTAAGAAGATACCCCATACCTCCAGCTCCCTGTAGTGGTGGAAGAGCTTTTGCTTCTCCTTCTGCCTGAGCGGCACCTCCTCTTGGCGGAATCGCGTGCTCTCACTCAACAGCTTCTTCATCTCGATCAAAGTTGACGGGAAAGCACGGTCCTAAAAAGAATAGAAAAATATATACTAAACATTATTTTTCCAAATAGATTTACCACCTGTTACCATCCCACGTGTAATATCAAACTTCAAGCTACTGTTATCTTAAAACTGACATGATAAGGGTTGGGTCCTTTTTGTAAATCTATGTCCAATTGTTAACAATTAATTATCTCGACAATTAAAAGCATTTTTTTATTCACAAAGGAAGTTCGTTTGTCGAACACAGGCTGACTCTTCTTCCAGAACTTCTGAATCTCCTCCAAACTCTAACCCTTAGTCTCTGGAACCCATAGTAGGTACGATGTAAACGGTTCCCAAAAATGTCACAGCAGCGGTGGTATTCTACATACCACGAACGCCCCGAACTGGTTTGCTTCAAGCTGCCATATCTCAAAACTGACTTGATGTGGACTGGATCCTTTATGTTCAACTACTTTTAACTTAGGTTACTATTTTTTAAATTATACAGGGTGTTTCAGAAGTCGTTTGCATCAGTATCGGGTATACAACCGAATGGTAAAATAAATATCGAAATTCGACCACGTGTTTTCAACCTTTTTTTCGTCGTCAATTTCTAGTACATGTAATATCTCGAATCCTATGTAAAATTTACATGTTCTGTTTTGTGAGTATCGGTAGTTGCTCCTCATAAGTCTAGTTTACACTGCTGATTAATGTTATGGATGTACCCAAATATCAGAACACGATACCTGTCTTCACTAAGCATCAACATATGAGCTACCGTATATGTACCCAAAGTAGTATACGGTAGCTCATTTGTGGATGCTTAGTGAAGACAGTGTGTACCTAACTATCATAGTTTCTGAGTTATAGACCTTTGAATATGTGTCACAGGTATCGTGTTCTGGCCTTTGGGTACATCCATAACCCTATTAAGCAGTGTAAACTACACTTATGAGGGACTACCAATATACACGAAACAGAACATGAAAATTTTAAATAGGTCTCGAGATATTACGAGTCATAGAAAACAGAGACGAAAAAGAGTTGGAAAAACATGGTCGAATTTCGATCAAATTTTTATACCATTCGGTTGTATACCCGATTCTAATGCAAATGTCAAAGTATTATTTCGGACTTCTGAAACATCCTGTATATATATATATATATATATATATATATATATATATATATATATATATATATATATATATATATATATATATATATATATATATATATATTATTTTGTCCGTACCTGCATGAGTGCGCACTTCTCGTGTAGCCAGGCGCGATGCTGGGCCGCCTGCTCGGTGTAGGCGGCGGCCCGGCGCTGAGACTCCGCGTCGAACAGCGGATGCACCGCCGGCGGCTCCGGGAACGTCTCGTACAACGACGAGATGTACGTAATCAGGGACTTCTCATCGGGCTCGTGGGTGTCCACATCTAAGAAGCAAAGAGACATACATCATCATCACTCTTGTATTCCCAGAAGGAGTAGGTAGGCAGAGGTGCATACTTCGACGATATGTAATATGGGCGAGCTTATTGCCATTATACCGGGCACATTCTCCCTCAATACGAGGGAGATTTTGGGGCAGTCCACCGAGCCGGCCCAGTCGAGTTGGTGAACTTCACACGCATTTCTATAAACGTGTAGGTTTCCTCACGATGTTCTTCTTCACTATTCAGAAAGTGGTAATACGTTTAAATATTGGCAAAAAAATGATTTTGGTAAATTTACCGGTAAAAATTTGGTAACGTTTATATTTAATTCACCGAGTTTAATGGTGTATCTTGCCGCAGTGTAAACAAGGTTCGAGTCTGTGCCAATTATTTCCGCCAAGTCGCGGCGACTTTGAAACATAATTATTCTTTTGTTCAGCCCTATTCATACCTACCATTCCTGCCATTCCTACCATGTTTTATTTTAAGGTTGTATACTAACTTTATAATATATGTTAAAACGTGCAATTATTTGAAATAACGAGTGGAACGTCCTGGGGCCCGATTCTCATCACGATCGACACCATAATTCGACTATGTCGAAAGAAAAAATACGACCAATTTGACATTGTGTTTCGAGATAATGTATTTGCGAGTATTGGGCCCCTAGTCTTGTTTTACGACGTTAGTTTCATTATGTTATCTCATAATCACACACGCCCAATAAATATCTACATTTTTCGTTTCCAGACAACACATACTTATCATATGTAAATCTTTATTGAAAAGAGCAACAACAAAAAATTATACCCTAGGTTTCTTAGTAAATATTTGTAGAGAAATATTTCAAAACGTTAAAATTACTTTTGAAAAACGTAGCTCAAAACAATAGTCTTTGAAATGAACTATACAATATTGAATCATCTTTATACGGTGCCGTAAACAGTCTTTTCTGCGCCCTGTGCGGTTTCTATGCGCCCTTGTTTTATTTAGATATTTTATTTAAAAAAAAATATTAGTGGCGCAGCGGGAACTTATCAGGAGCAAACCGAAAAAATAATAGACAGCTGTTCTGGCTATTCTTGCGCCCCCCAGAGTCTACGCCCTGTGCCTGGGCACCGGTGGCACCGCCCTATTTACGGCACTGTCGTTATATCATAAATACGTGAGTAGCTACATACATAATATGTACGTATTGATATTATCAACGGTTAATAGGCGAATTAACTCAAGCGCCATTTCGGTAACTTTGCACGAAACCCAGCTTAAAAGACGAAGAAGAATTTTCTAATTAAATATTATAACTAGCTGTTCCCGCGGTTTAAACTGTGCTTATTAACAGTAACCTGTGCAATAGCGCGAAGTTTTAAAGTCTATAACTTCCTCAATAAATATTTTTTTTATATCGGACTGGTAGTTCCAGACCTTACTGCGTTCAACCAAACAAACTCTTCAGCTTTATAATATTACTAGCTGACCGGGCGAACTTCGTACCGCCTTAAAATTAGTGACATACGAAAGCAGCGCCACCTACCGGGTCCAATTGTGAATCTAAACCATCCAGGTACCCATTCAAATTTCATCCAAATCCGTTCAACGTTCAACGTTCAAGTTCAGTGACATACACACGTACAGTAGAAATATATATATTAAGATAAGTATAGATTAAATATCGCCCAACATGGCGCTTGAGTCACTCCGATATAAGACTTGGTGTGACGTCACCGTACCCTTCCTAGCCTGTGAACCGTGAACAATGGCTCGTAAAGCACGCCGCATTGAATATCAACCTGCACTAGTGATTTGCGACAAGTTATTGTTTTAAGCGACAGTTAATAATAAATATCGCCAGACAACACATACTCATCGCATGATACCAAACTATAATCACGCCTGTATTCCCCGAAGGGGTAGGCAGAGGTGCACTTCAGTGCCCCCACACTTCAATTATTTTGGTCCCAATTTAATAGGGGGCGAGCCTATTGCCATTATACCGGGCACATTCTCCCTCAATACGAGGGAGATTTTTGGGCCATAGTCCACCATGCTGGCCTAGTGCGGGTTGGTGAACTTCACACGCCTTTCTATGGACGTGCAGGTTTCCTCACGATGTTTTCCTTCACCGTTTCTTAGCAAATGATAATCTCGGGTGAAAATGAGATTCGCAACATGAAAACCCAGAGGTGCGAGCCGGGGTGTGATCCTGCGCACTTTGATTGCAAAGCGTGCGTTCGACCACTCGGCTACCACTGCCCAAACTATGCAATGCTCGTCAAAGACAAAGTCAAATCATTTATTCTGTATAGGCCCATGGGGGCACTTACAAATTGTCAAGTTTACATTTTTTTCTTATATACTACCACCAGATCGAAACGCGACCTCAACTGAGAAGATCCAGCAAGAAACTCAGTGGGCTGATCATTTTTTTAAATCGCCAAAACTTATTACAAATACACAGGTACATATAGCTCTAGTGTGTTGCTTATAGAGCTGCTTTTAAAAATAATGATAAGATAATAATACGTTAATAAGGCAACACACGCTTAGACAAGACAGGCAATATTTGTGCTATGGTTATCATACAATGGACTTGGGACGATTCCACACAGATGCAAATGTAACTTTAAATAATGATTACCACTTGCTGAACGGTGACGGCTAACATCGTGAGGAAACGTGCACGTCTATAGAAAGGCGTGTGAAGTTCACCAACCCGCACTGGGCCAGCGTGGTTGAATATGGTCCAAATCTTCCTCGTATTTAGGGGGAATGTGCCCGGTATAATGGCAATAGGCTCGCCTTCTATTATAATAGAACCTAAATACATCTGCTAAGCATATTTTTAAATACACCATCATCATCACGCCTGTATGGGTAGGCAGAGGCTACACTTCGCCGATGTACTTTGGTCCCAATATTTTTAAAATCAAGTGAATTCACTTGCCTTATGCCATTGTTGGGGTTTATTGCGCGTGACGACTGTTCACGTACCGAGAGAGATAGCTAGATATAGTAGAACGAGATGGAAATGTGTGCCGGCGCCATTTTGTTTTTTTAAATTCTAGTCGCGATAAAAAATTTGCTTGCGTTTCTTTTAAATCATACCTCCTGCTGTTTTCATAAGAAAATGTTTTTACTTGTAAACTTGTCATGTCATTGAAAGCTAAAATTTTAAGTTTACTCACAAATTTTATCGAATTTATTCGATACAAAACATTTAAATCCGATCTCAGAGCGCGGCTCTACAAATAATTTTCCTTTTAAAAAACGCCACTGTAAATAAAATGAGTTTAATAAACATTTTGGTAACTACATAAATAAGTTTAAGATAGTTTAATCAATGAGTAAATATAGTTTAAGTCGTTATGACTGTGGATGAAGCGAAAGAGGTATATTAGGATCGTAGCGTGTGGCAAACGGTAGTCTCTGCCTACCCCCATGAGATACAGGCGTGAGTATATGTATGTATGTAATATAGCGACGAGGGAGCATTTCCTAACATGACAGTTTCACACGTCAAATTTTGGGTATGACTTTGACGTCTATGTACTCGTACGTCAGACTGTCAATGATAAGACTTACTAGACTTGACGGTCGTGGCAACAATGAGACCTTATTCTTATATCATTGAATTCAATTAAATTTTGTTGAGTTTCTTTATAAGATAAGAATCGGTATATTAAGCATCAGGGAATTCCTTGACGCTTTTCCCTTTCGCTGATGATTGGGACCAAAATACTTCAGCGAAGTGTGGTTGCACTGCAGTGCACCTCTGCCTACCCCTTCGGGAAATACAGGCGTAATGATGGAGTCTTTAAAAATATGCTTGATAAATATATTTTAGCCCTATTACAAATAACTTTATAAGAAAGGGTTTTTAAGTACTACTGTTTATAATGTATTAAAATCCCAAGAAATGAATTCTTGTATCAGAAATTGCTTGTGGTAATTTTAGTATCACAGATGATTTGACAAATCATATTAAGACGTATTTTTGTTTAACTCCTTACCTTCGGGGTCCAATAGTCGGGTGACTCCGTACTCCTTCTCAACTACATGGAAAGCAGTCTCCAAACGCTCGCGAACTTGTCTTGATCTAAAAAAAATAACGATTATAGTAAAAAGATTGGTGTGATGATCTGAGAGATGGACAGATCTGAATCAGCGAATTTTTATGCGTGGAATGAGTATGCTCTACCGTAAAGTTAAAAAAATGTCGCTTATATCAAATGGCCTTTCACCGCTTGATAAATATGAAGGGTACAGGCAAATAACAGGGAATGTCACTTTTTTTTTCATATTTTGTGTAAATTATTTTGAATTCTAATGCAGTTATGTGAATGCGTCAAATATGCAGTTTTGTTTATGGCCAAACTATAGAATTGTTATAATAGTTGAACTTACAAATTGTTTTTTCTCAAAATTCATTAATTATGACTTAACTTTACTTCTTGGAAAATATATACCTACCCTTCATATATTTTTGAAGAAGTAAAGTTGATCAACTTAACTTAAGAACTTAACTTAACTTAAGATCAAAGGGAGACACTTACCTGATATTACGCCAGTCTATCAGATCGGGACGGTTCCTATGGATGAGCGCGTTGAAGGCGAGACCGTCGCGCCACGAAGACGTGAAGTCCGCAACCCTGACCCCTGGGTACTTGGCGGTGGACCGCCGGGCCCAGCTCAGCAGGGCCTCCCTCGCTGTCACATTCGGCTCCTGACCGACTACGATATCAGATATCTACAAGAAAGAAAACAAAATAGGTTAGCACTGATAAAAAAAAAAAAATAATACTAATACATCTGCTTTAGATTTGTCTTCATTGCGAGATTGAAGAGCAGAGCAAAGATAATGATAGAAAGATAATGAAAGACAAAAAAGGTAACTTTTTATTTTTACACTTCTTAAAGTTATACATACTACTAGCTGACCGGGCGAACTTCGTACCGCCTTAGAATGAGTGACATACGAAAGCAGCGCCACCTACCGGCTCCAATTGTCAATCTAAACCATCCAGGGCGCCACCCAAACGCATCCAAAAACAATCATTCAATTCGGTCCAGCCGTTTAGGAGGAGTTCAGTGAAATACACACGTACAGTAGAAATATTTAATTAAATAAAGTATAAATATATGTGGAAATAGACACCATATTATATACTATCAATAAGTATTAAATACATTATTATGTTCAGAAGTAGGTCAAGAACCAGATCCTAAGCCTTACTTACAAAGCAGTAGCGAAACTATAAAATGTATGATGATTTTATTGCTAATATTAAAACCACGTGAGAAGACATCCAATTAAGACAATAAACCTAACAATGGGTTCGCGAATTTCAATGTTAAAGTAAACTTTACTTCATGCGAAATAGAATTTGAAGTTGAATGTTACGTGGAACAATGATAGAGTCAAGCTCCGAGCGCACTGGGACGTCAAAGCGCGCGTCAATATTGTTGCTAATATCAAATCAAACTCTGTGTCAATAAAATTAAGATTGAATTTATATGGTAATAGCCACACCCCCGCGCGTCGAAATTCGCTCGCGCTGACAATGTCATCTCATTGAAGAATGAACCTTTTGTATGAATGAACAATAGTTCGTTTTGGTATTGCAAAAAAAAAATAGTTTTTTTTGAAGGACTTACGCTGTTGGCCGTGAGGTGGCCTTTACAGCTTTACCGGAGGTGTGACGCACTAGTGTGCGGGGTATATTTAAAAAAAATGTCACTATCCGTCTTTTTGGATAGCCGAAAAAAACTAACTTAAAAACTTTTCCGTTTAAAAGTACATCGGATTCTCTTCATGAAATGCAATTTCAGTGAAAGTGTAGGTACTGGTTCGGTCCAGTGCGCAGTCTGGCCGATATCCAGCTCCAATAATAGATGGAAACTATGAGGAAATGCGTTCGATATAGAGATGCCAACTAATATTAAGATAGCGAGTATATCTTCACACTTTAAATTAGCAACTAGTGATGAGAGCTAGTATGATCTTATCGATCAAAGATTTATAGAAATGAACAAAAGAAAAGAAATTAATTAATACAAATACAAGGAAATACATTTAGTAACCGCTGAACGGTGAAGAAAACATCGTGAACCAGCATGAACGTACCACGCACTGTGCCAGCGTGGTGGACTATGGCCCAAAATGTCCAGCAATCAATAGCAAGCAATAGGCTTGCCAAAATACATCGTCGAAGTGTGGGTGCACTGATTTGAACCTTTGCCTACCCCTTCGGGGAATACAGGTGTGACGATGTATTATTATTATTTAATTAAAGATACATCAAGAAGTATATCCATCCAAAAACGTCGAATAATGGATTTTTTTTGCACAAAAAAGTTCTACATTAATTTTGTAGATGGATCCTAACTTTCTATACATTGAGATCGTAATCAAGTTATAAATATTTACATTTAACTTGTTTAATGGATAGGTTGTAATAGCTATATTCAGTAAATTTAACTACCGATCGAACGGTGTTTCATCTCTACTTTGACATTTAAGACTCAAAGATAGTCTATGGAGGACGGCTTATGCATACTTGTGATATCATGGCATTGTTATGATTGTAACCTTTCTAATCTTATGCAAAGGAATTTCAACCATAAAAACTATTCACATAAAAGGTAATAAAAGTGTCTTCCCAAACGTCATAGGAACGACAATGGCATGGTTCCCATTCAACCGTATCGAACGCCTACGTAAGTAAAGAACTATTTCTTGAAATTCGAACAAAAAACAAAGTCCAATCCGTTATTCGGAAGCCCGTATAACACGGTGATATAAAAATTAACTCGAGGGTAACGAACTCATCGATGTCAAATCGATTCGAACGACTTAAATTTTATCGACTAAAATTGGGTCACAACACTAATATTTTATAATGTTCCGTATCAATAGAATTCGGGTGACTATTAAGGGTTTATTCGGACGGTGAAGCCGGCTGCCTATTATTTACCAGTCAGGGATTAAGTACAATAAATTACGTGTGTAAGTTCCCATACAAATAATAATCTACTGTATTAGTTATAAACTCTTTAGCATCGGTTAACCGACTTTAAACCCTTATCTATTATTTTAATAAATGCGCTCTATTTTTATAACAGCATCAAAACATTTATTTTTACCTAATGAAGAATTAAATTTTAATATAATAAGATGAGGCATGGCTACACCTGCAATTAGCGGGTATTATGCCAATGTCAGTTTATTAGTAGCATGGACTAATTTAATAAAAATACTACTAATGGTAAAGCAGTGGTAGCCGAGTGGTCGAACGCACGCCTTGCAAATCAAAGTGTGCAGGTTCAAACCCCGGCTCGCACCTCTGGGCTTATGTGCGAATCTCATTTTCATCCGAGATTACCACTTGCTTTGAAACGGTGAAGGAAAACATCGTGAGGAAACCTGCACGTCTATAGAAAGGCGTGTGAAGTTCACCAACCCGCACTGGGCCAGCGTGGTGGACTATAGCCCAAAAATCTCCCTCGTAATGAGGGAGAATGTGCCCGGTATAATGGCAATAGGCTCGGCCCCTATTACATTGGGACCAAAAATACATCGGCGAAGTGTGGGCGCACTGCAGTGTACCTCTGCCTACCCCTTCGGGGAATACAGGCGTGATGATGTATTTTATTTATAATAAGAAAATACTACTAATGGTATACTATATAATGGTGATACGAATAAAGTGATAAATATGGTGGACGAATCTAAAAAAGAATACATTGTTTGGTCCGGATTATTTCAATTCAGTCGACATAGAATTTAATCAGTGACATATCGTAGCCGTTGCATTACACTGATAAGTACAATTCCTGTAAAACAGGCATACCACTGATAAAGAGTTTTAATATAATGCCGTTTACATAATAACATGACGTTTACATAAGCGAAGATGAGATACTCTCTACCAACTTGACTTTATTCGAAAATGCACTTTCTATCAATGTGTTTAAAGTTTAAATTACTATGGTGAAAGGCATGCGAACACGCGTCGAAATTTGCCCGCGTTGTCGATGACTTGTCAAAGAAAAATGTGCTTAGTGTGTGTTTTAATAGAGATCGTTTTGGTATTGGCGGATGATATACGAGAGATTGATAATCTCAATGGCGACAATGATCAGATAATAACAACTACTTGTATCGATAAGAGTCATATTGTTGAGAGGACTTTCTCTTGTGCCCTGCCCAAATAGGTGCCTTGAACGCGAGCGAACAATATTTTTAGGGTTCCGTACCAAAAGGGTAAAACGGGAACCCTATTACTAAGACTACGCTATCCGTCCATCCGTCCGTCCGTCCATGTGTCACCAGGCTGTATCTCATGAACTGTGATAGTTAGAGAGTTGAAATTTTCACAGATGATGTATTTCTGTTGCCGCTATAACAACAAATGCTAAAAAACAGAATAAAGAAAATATTTAAAGGGGCTCCCATACAACAAACGTGTTTTTTTTTTTTATGATTTATGGAGGCAAACGAGCAGACGTATCACCTGATGGTAAGTGATATATATTTATATACATATATATATATATCGTGTGCGAGTCTGACTCGCGTTTGGCCGGTTTTTTCCAAACCAAAACCGATCTGTATTAACTCACAGACGAAGGTCATTTTCCTGCAAAATTTTGGACGCGAGCGAATTTTGTAGAGTAGTTTTTAGCACAGACATTCAATAAGTTTGTACTTATAATAATACTGATTACATTTTGAAATACGTCAAGAGAATTCGCTCGCCTTAATGTCTTCAGGGCATTGCCCCTGAGATAATATACGTCTTTTAGATAAAAATAATGTCGATTTCTTTGCGTGCAATTTGTTTATTTATTGCATTATATTATTCTGCACGGTGTTATATGTTCCTTAGTAAAATCATGTTAAAAAATCCCTAAGATTAAGAACGTAAAACCAGATAAGAAGTAGGTGAAGTCAAGGACTTGTATTGTAGACAATCTACAAGCTTACTACATAACCTGCAATACCCCTACAATACTCAACACACCGAGCTTCACAACCAATTCAAAAGATACAAACCGTTGTAAAAATTCGCATACCTAAAGCCAGACAACAACAATCGAATGTTATTCACAGTACATAAACAAATATAACATTTTTTTAATCGACTGCAAAATGGAGGAGGTTCTAAATTCGACATGTATGTTTTTTAGGGTTCCGTACCCAAAGGGTAAAACGGGAACCCTATTACTGAGACTTCGCTGTCCGTCCGTCCGTCTGTCACCAGGCTGTATCTCATAAACCGTGAAAGTTAGAGAGTTGAAATTTTCGCAGATGATGTATTTCTGTTGCCGCTATAACAACAAATACTAAAAAATAGAATAAAATAATTATTTAAGGGGGCTCCCATACAACAAACGTGATGTTTTGCCATTTTTATAGATAATCGTACGGAACCCTTCGTGCGCGAGTACAACTCGCACTTGGCCGGTTTTTTTTTTAATTTTTATGTTGCCACAAAAACCGTTTTGAATGGTATACGCGTATTGTCATGTTAAAGAGCATGAGATCAATATAAAAGAAACCAAGAACAGATATGCGACTTAAAAGACATCTTTTATATCGGTTGTGTGTACCAAGTTAGAGTTATTGTGATAAGTGGTATAATTCGCGAAGTCTACCATCCTCAAGTCTTCTATTGGATAAAGTCAATATTTGGACAGAGAGCGGTTGTATAAGTTAGAAGTTTCTGTAAGTAGCCAAAATGTAAGTTGTCGTCAAAATTATATTGAGATGATTGCTCTGTCAGCCTTATCCTTGGTAAAAGGTAAACTCACGTGAATGTTTGGACGCAAACATAGAGGAGACAGGCAATTTTATCCTCAGCAAGGCAAATCAACAGATTTAGGATATAGTTTTTCACTATTATTGAGGCCCGGATAATTACAAAGTATTACTATTATGCAAATAAATCGGTGCATCAGCGAAATTTCCTTTTCCTTTAAAATATAAAACTTTCCTTAAATATTTATGGATGAGTGCGTCTTGGACACTACTGAAATTATTTTCATAAAAAATCAACACCCATCTGGCAGCCATGTTCTAATAAATAAAACAGGCGCAACTACCATTATATCACTATTTTTTTAAATTAATTTAGGTCTATGATGAGTTCAAAATAATATTTGGGATTTCATCAAATTGTGAGCTAATAAGGTACCACTATCTCACTCAACCTTTGAACGTAGACCCTTATAAACATTTACTGCAGAATCATCCTTCTTACTACCAGTCTAGGTTCTTACTGCTAGTCTACAGTCAGTTGTCCAGTAGTAATATTTTTCATATTACTTGCGGTCAGTGTCATTTAGTTGAAGAATTAACTTTTTCCATGATTTTCAACCGCCATCTTTATCACTGTCATCATCCATTTTTATTTAAATATGTATTTATTGAATTTGTCCTTGCTATGATTACTCGACATTGCCATAAATACCGCTAATCGCAGGTGCAGGCATTCCACATCTTATTCCATCAAAATATCATCATTTCACTCATTTCGTAAAAAGAAGAAGAATATTACTTGCAGTTTTTGACATTTAACTTAGTGCAAAATCTGTCAATCTGTCATGTCTGTCAAAATCTGTCTGACAGTTACTATTGATACAACAATACTTTAAGAGGTCATCCGCCATCTTTATCACTGTCATCATTCA
Organism: Ptilodon capucinus; assembly: GCA_914767695.1. NCBI lineage: Eukaryota > Metazoa > Arthropoda > Insecta > Lepidoptera > Notodontidae > Ptilodon > Ptilodon capucinus. The sequence goes on from OU611832.1 coordinate 2,070,958, forward strand.
TTTTTATTTATTACGTGTATTTATTGAATTTGTCCTTGTAATTAATTACTTGACATTGGCGAAATACCCGCGCTAGTCGCAGGTGAAGCCATTCCTCATCTTATTCCATTAAATATCATCATTTCGCTCATTTCGTAAAAAATAATAATACTTTAAGAGCTGGTGGTACGGCCATTGATCATATTATAGCCCTAATAACTACCCCACCTTTACTTAAAAGCAGGGTACCGACGCTACTAGTAAAAACAGTAATTCCCTTCGGCGAAATTGCATCAGCCTTACGACCTTGCGGGTCGTTCGGATGTGTTAAGTGATTCAAACACGTTTGTAGGTCTATTTTTGACCTTGTGTTAAGAATGTTCGGTATTCAGTAGCTTTGTGTGGAGAATGAGTAACTCGATGGGGTCTGTAAAGTCAATGTTTACGAAGGTTTTAATAATAACCAATCTAATCATGAAGTTGATTATAGTCATTACATTTACGATTTAGAGATTGAAATTAGACACATTTATTTACAAGACTTAATGATATTACATCTGGCTTCATTACTTTCAAACTTTTTTTATATTTGAGAAGGATTACTTTTAGCCAATATAATTTATGAATTTAATTATAATAATTTCATTTACGATTAAGTGATTGAAATTTGACATCATTAATTTAGTAATATTATTGGTATTTCATTTGGCTTCATTAGTTCTCAACCTTTTACTAATGCATAACATATGCCTCTTAATGCAGATAAATATAAGCTAAGACCTATAAGCCGAGGCTATAATAATTTATAAGGTTACTAGCTGGCTGAAAACCGTTCTACAAAGTATTAAAAATTAAAAAAAAAAAAGATTAATAAAATCGGTAAAGTCTTTCTTCAGTTATAGCGTGACAAGGGAAATAGGGTTTATTTTTTATAAGATTAGCTTCTAAGGTGATAAACTAAACGACCGAACGATTACAGCATTAGCGGGCACAAATGAAGCTACTAAAACTATAACCGCAGAATTAGAAACGTTTAATCCAATAAAAGAGTATGAAAGTATAATTAGCGTGCTCAATGATTTGGTCCGGAGTGAACACACGCGGGTACCAGTTCATGAATACACATAAACACATAAGAACCGACTTTCGCTGCGTATTAACATAAGATGCAGCTATAAAATTAAAAAACGTATGACCAGCGGGGTTAGCACGGATGTCAAGACAAGACCTATCACGGATACGCTCACCCGCACTCTTTATCTCACGTCTTATGTCATACGAGAGAAAGAGAGAAAATCGACATATTGTGTGACATAATTTTAGTCTTTGTGCTCATGCTACAACTACAGGACTATGGGTATCGTACAAAAGACTGAAAACAATCCCAGAGATCATTTTTTTGCCAAAAAAAAAAACGAACTGTTTTAACTTAATGAAGAAGCATATATTTGAACGTACAGTGCGATCCAAATAAGAATAGGAATGTCAATAACCTATACCTGTCAAATGTCACTTGCAAAGTATGGTTTGCGAAAAACTTATTTGCATATCAATAATAATAGTCTTACATCAAATTTAAATAAAAAGGTTGAATAAAATTTACATTGTCTTCACAATATGGCGCAGAGTCGATCCTATTCTCATTTGAATCGCATAGTAATGTCATTGATGACGCGAGCAAATTTAGTCCTTAGGATTTCGCCGCGCGTTTTTAGTCTTTATGTATATACTTACAGAGCACATATTCAAAGACAGTCAATTGAATTCGCTCGCCCAAGCCACGTTACATAAATATTAAAACCAATTTATTTGATCCAAGTTCAAACGGTTTTAAGCATTTATCAACCTTATGTTAAGGTGAATAAAAGTGTACAATACTTTGTTGGTAGATTTTCTTTGGTGGTGCGTAGGCGTCGGAGCGAGGCTGGGGTCTGATGTCATGACGATGTCAGGGTCTTCACTTAGACTGCACTTAAAGTTTTACTGTCTTTTTGTATCTTTTCATTAGTTACGTGGATAACGAGAGCATCAACCCCGAAAAAATGTCACTTGAGTCAAATTGCCTCTCACCCCTCGATTATTATACAGGTTGTCCCAGAAGTTTAAATCAAGCCGGTTGCGTGCGATAAACCAAGTCCATAATAGTGATCAGAAAAACTGAGTGGCGTATTTTTTAAATTATAGGGGTCACCCTGTATAAATGAAAAAAGGAGTTCATGTAAAATTAATAGCTAATTAAACGGCTTAAGAAACAATATATTTCACATTATTCCTTTCATCCCTCGATATACCTATATAAATTGCTGTTTGTTAGTCAAGCTATAACTCTTAAACGGCTGGCCCGGTACGGTTTAGTGAAGTTATGTCTGCCTTTACCGTTCACCAAGAGGTCATCAAAGTGGTAAAGTAGTTACATGCTCTTCTCTGTGGAAATAGTTTTCCGAACCGGTGATAGAATCTTGACTATTTTTGTAAGTGTTTGGCATAGGTACAAAAAAAGAATGATTTGATTTTTAAACTGGTCTTTCTTATGCAAGGGACGCCGGGGCTATAAACCAAGCAATCCAAGCTGATCTAATCGCTAGAATTTGCAATGATTCTTCAAATTTAAATAAGTAACAAAGGATTCCACCTTCCTGAACGCAAAAATCATTGTTACGGTCTGATTTCTGTGCGGACAAAGACGGCTTTCGAGTTGAATATGTTTGTAAGACCTGAGGAATGCGTCCGTCGTGTATCTTCCCTTATAAGGAGGCTTTAGGTAATGTTTCTTGCAACCGAATGTGTTCTCATGCAACGGTAAATGTTGCTTGTGAGATCACTTAAATTGTAATAAATGATCAACTTCGTTCGATTATCTGGAGTTTATCCAACTTGTACAAAATACAGGTATGATATCCAACTTGACTGTAGTTCAACAAGAAATAAGTCAACAAATTCCTAAGGTATACACAAAAATATTGCCAGACAACATATATTTATCGGATGGTCTCAAATTAAGTTACTCTTGTACTATGGGTGCCATAGAATGGACTGGGGGCGAACCCAGTTAAATACAGGATAAATTCGAAAGGAATCGAAACAGCAACCTCCTGGTACAGCGAACCGAGCAGGCAACGCTCTCACCACTACACCGAAACGTTTTTATGAGAGAAAAAAGGGAAGATCGGTTCCCAATTATTGAGCCTCACCCCATGTTATATTTTTATAACAGCAAAACCCTATAACCTGTCTAATCCGTGGTTTCACCTTACTAAGGATAAAATCTCCTATATTTTAGCATCCCAACGTTCACGTGCATCAAGGGTAGGGTTCTTCTTCTTTACGAAATGAACGGTAGGCCAACTATCGCCAATCTTTGTCAAAAAAAAAAATGGTTAAGCTCATGTTACCATCTGTCATCAATCAGATACAGCAGCAAAAACTAATCCAGTTTTAATTGACAGCCTATAGAACAAATCTCCGCAATAACATGTGTTTGTAATGATCTACAACTTCAACTTAATACGTATCAATTACTGCGAGGTTCTAAAGAAATAGACTTACTTATTGATAACTTAATGATACTATCTGGTCACGGTTCATATAATTACCAACTTAGATTTGCTGTTCGATGTAAGCCCGCGGCGCGCGAGAGATTGCCGAACAGCAATTGATTTTTGTATAATAAATGTGTATTTATTGAATTTGGCCTTGCTATTAATTACTGGATATTGGCAGACCTAATCGCAGGTGCAGCCATTCCTCATCTTATTCCATTAAAATACCACCATTTCACTCATTTCGTTAAAAAAGAAGAAGAAGGAATACAGTTTGTTTTGGTATGGCAAAAATGTGATGTGCGAGCGTGGACGGCGTCCTTATATAACGAATGCAACATTAAGTTTGTTAGACATTTGGGGTTTGGTTACAATCATGAATCATTCTCGTGAAATATGGTTCGAGATGGCTAAAGGTTTTTTCTGTCCATTTGGATTTTCGTGCTTTTAATATATTTTAAGTACAAGATGGAATAAACTTTTTATAACCCAAAGATATCCATTAGTTTTTTGCCGGTTTGAAGAAATTACTATTTCTTATAATTATTATTATTACAAGCTTTATATTGACTTGCAATGTATGTCCGGGTGGAATCTTGCAGCTGAATTTTAAATCAGTTATCTTTAACCGATTGAGCTGAAATTTGGTAATGCATGCTTAGCTATGTGACGTCATTCTAATTCCAATATGGCGGATCATCCAAGATGGCGGAATAGTTATTTTGTCTGCACTACCGCAGTATGGGTATCAAATGAAAGGGCTTGCTGAGGAAACACGAAAACTAAGGGCAATTAAATAAAAGCTTGTTTTTTTACCATTAATTTTTATTCATATCGAGAGGGGTGCAAGGCTAATTTACTTCAAGCAACATTTTTTTAACTTTACAGAAGAGAATAGGCATTCGACGCAAAAAATATCGCTAATTCTAAACATGTATTTAAGTTAATATGGCCTAAAAGTGTCGCTTGATTCAAATAGCCTTTCAATCCTCGATATATTATAGGCGAGTGATGTCCATCAACCCACACTGGGCCTGTGGTGGACTATGGCCCAAATCTATCTAATATTGGGGGTGAGTATGCCCGGTATAATGTCAATCGCCCCCTATTACATTGGGACCAAAATTCATCAGCAACGTGTAGATGCACCACTGCCCACCCCTTCGGGGAATACAGCCGTAATGATGTATTGTGTGTTGAATTTATTTTCCGAGTACATTAATGTATTCTACTAAATTATCATTCTTTTGTTGCCTCTCTCCCGGAACCCATCGCAAAAGTTTTTGCTCTCGCTGTTCTTGAACTCTTGACGCCAAACGTAATAAAAACCGTGTTAAAATCAAATTTAAACGTTTTACTTGCAGACAAATTAGCTTTAAGATCAATGTCTTCAAATTCAATCATGTCTAGGACTCAATTGTAAACTAAATAACGATTGCTTTATTAGTAGGTATCTGACATACAATGAAGTAGAGGTGATTTCACTAGACTAGAATGGTTTGGGCATGTGATGAGAAGAGATGAGAAGCATGTGACTAAAAGAGTGATGAGTATGAATGTTGATGGATACAGAGCGAGAGGAAGACCAAAGAAAAGATGGATGGAGTGTGTAAAAAGTGATATGATTGAGATCGGAGTCGATGTCGGTATGACGGAAAAGCGAGACGAATGGAAGAAAAGGACATACTGCGCCGACCCCAAATAATGGGATAAGGTAAGGCAAATGATGAGAGGCGATTTCACTAACATTATAGCAGTGGTAGCCGAGTGGTCGAACGCACGCCTTGCAAATCAAAAGTGTGCAGGTTCAAACCCCGGCTAGCACCTCTGGGTTTCATGTGCGAATCTCATTTTCATCCGAGATTATCACTTGCTATGAAACGGTGAAGGAAAACATCGTGAGGAAACCTGCACGTCTATAGAAAGGCGTGTGAAGTTCACCAACCCGCACTGGGCCAGCGTGGTGGACTATATGCCCAAAAATCTCCCTCGTAATGAGGGAGAATGTGCCCGGTATAATGGCAATAGGCTCGCCCCCTATTACATTGGGACCAAAAATACATCGGCGAAGTGTGGGCGCACTGCAGTGCACCCCTGCCTACCCTTTCGGGGAATACAGGCGTGATGATGATGATGTATTATAAAAAAAACATACGGGTCGAATTGAGAACCTCCTTCGAATTCACTCATTTCGTAAAAAAAAAAAGAAATGTAATTGACTGTGCAAGCGAATTTCGTCGCGTGGTCACGTGAGATCACGAGTAATTCAATCTTTATGTATATTGACACAGAGTTCGTTTTGGTATTGGAGAATATTCTGACGCGCCTATTTTGACGCCCTGATGTACGTGGGGCTCAATTCTATCAATTTACGTTAGAATGCGACGAAGGCGATTGAAACTCGTTTGCAATAGAGTTACATAATCACCGTACGGAATACCAATAGGAAAATGGATGCAAAAAACTATTGAACTTACCGGGAAAGGCAATTCGTTTGACGGAACAAACAACTATTTCTGTATATGGAAATGGCGTCGCGTCTCGTCCTGATCCTGTCGAAGTATTTGGAACAGCGTTTTAAGAGTTTCGTAAGCTTAACGTATTTACCTAGCATGTTGTTAGTGTGTGTTTTAACGGTGTGGTAAGTCTGATGTTACTTATAAAGCGGCGACGGTCTTCGGAAACTTTTGTGAGCAGTAATACATATAGTAAGTATAAGTAGCGACTTATGAACAAGAAGTAACCTAGGCTTCTTTTGCATTCATATCATATCATATCAAGCCTTGACTGTCCCACTGCAGGGCAAAGGCCTCCCCTCCCCTTTTCCACTTCTTTTGCATTCGAAAAATAATTAGGAGATCCGCGCGATAAAAATAAAACCCATTTTTATGGGTAATCTCCCAATCGGCTAGACCGATTTTGATGGGACGTTCAGATAGCTGATGTTATAAAAGTAACATTAGTTTTGGGAAAAAATAGGGTTCCTAAATTCAGGGCTAGATTCAAATGCTGGGCTAGATTTAACTATTTTAATAAACGTAGATAAAAAATGGACAAATGAATGTTGAGATGGATGTGTGGAGTGACGCGAATGGATAAGGTGAGGAATGTACATATTAGAGGTAGTATAAAAGTAGCGCCCATAGCAGAAAAAGTGAGAAGTAAGAGACTAGAATGGTTTGGGCATGTGATGAGAAGAGATGAGAAGCATGTGACTAAAAGAGTGATGAGTATGAACGTGGATGGATACAGAGCGAGAGAAAGACCAAAGAAAAGATGGATGGAGTGTGTAAAAAGTGATATGATTGAGATCGGAGTCGATGTTGGTATGACGGAAAAGCGAGATGAATGGAAGAAAAGGACATACTGCGCCGACCCCAAATAATGGGATAAGGTAAGGCAAATGATGATGAGATAAAAAATAGACAAAGAATGCGTGAGAGAGTTATGATCCATAATCAAAGCAGTGCAACTATCTCGATATAATCTACCATCCGAGATGATTGATCGAAATGTATCGATTTATTTCGGGATCGGCATTGATCTTCGCGTTACGCGGCCGATGAACTTGGCTTGTTTTGTTTTCTGTACTGTAATTATTGGATAAACAGAGATAGATTAGTTTGATTTTTATATTAATTTACTGTTATATTTCCACCGACATTAGGTGGCAGGCTTTCACCAACAATAGGAGGTGCCTTAACACGATGGCTAAATAAAAAAAGGCGCTACTACAACAGCTATGCGCTACCTATTCTATGAAGTCTTTTTGGGACCCCATTAGTATCACCCCATTATGTGTTTGTCAAGACCCTTTCTGGAAAACGTTAAAGTCTGCAATCCCTTGAAGCTGTAAAATAATGAAACTTCTATGACAACGTAATCAAGAGATACGACCGTTTATTTCGTATATTTTGACACTTGCAAAGGAATCAACACCTATAGTGTGCAGGGTGTATGTTATACTTCCCGTGGTCATAGAATTATGAACTTTGGCAATAGGTAAAAATACGAGTAAAGGAAAAAGGGAAAAAATACAAAAACCGTAAATTTGGAGTTACATCACAAAAAAACATAATATATTAAGTTTATACTGAACCCTCAGACCACGAGTACGACTCGCACTTGATTGGTTGTTTTTTATAAAACAAAATCTCGCAATACCGTTAATAGTACCAGTAGTTCATAAACAAGGAGAAGTTGCTCCAAATAGTATTTCACATCGCGCAATTCGAACAGTATATTCGAGGCGTCCGTTATAACAAGTACCAGGAGTGCATAAACAACGAGAAGGTTTGCTCCAAATAATATTCAATATGGCGCGATTCGTGCTCCGCGCACTCGTGATCGCTCGATAAGTATCTGCCCACGACTTCAGGCGTCACTCACAACAGTTGCATTGAATTAAAAGGGATTTTAAACCTAAATTATAAAGCTGCTTTCTATCAACGGAACAAAAACAAACGTGTATTAATATCGACGCTTGAAAGGCAATCCATACTAACCGACAAAAATGTGTTATCAAAACGCTAAAGTTTCAAGATGTCTTACAGTTTTAATATAAATTGGACCCAGACTGACATTCTGACGCGCGACCTTTGACGCCCAAGTGTACTGGGGGTTTCAGTCACACACATATTGAACGTGTAAAACTGCCAAATGATAGGAAAAGCTCCCTCTATGATTTAATAACTCGTTGGTGTAACATTGCACGCATAATAAAGCGACACGTTTACACTGTACTGTACTATATATTATTGGCTTACTATACACTATAAATCGGTGCGATGCGCTGAGTTCCTGCTATGCTATATCACGCGCCGCCCTTTTCCTCCTCCCTCACCCCCGGCCGTCCCGTCAACTGAGCTATATACTATAAATGCTTGCGATAATATCGCGTAATGTGAACGGTGAAGGAAAACATCATGAGGAAACCTGCACGTTTGAGGGAACTTGACTAGTTCTCGATAGATGTGTGAAGTCTGCAAACCCGCACTGGGCCAGCGTGGTGAAATATGGCCCGAATCCCCCTCGCATCCCCCAGGGGCGGCCCGTGCCCAGCAGTGGGACGTTAAAAGGGCTGTAGTAGTTAACGCCATGCTATGCTGTACTATATAGCATCCTTCTTTGCTATACTATATAGCACAATAGTATAGCGTAGTCGGAAACCTGCTTAATAGCGGTCCTTAAAAGGTGTTTGCAACACATTCTATTACAATGGACAACACACGGTCGTGTGGTAATCTCCTCTCAGACCGTGGCCCGCTCCGGTCAGCGCGCAAAAATGCGTAGGAGTGTCAAACGTGACCTGATATATTTACAAAATGCAAGTTCGAGATTCGATTGTTCTGCGGAGGATTGCTCATAGTTAGGGCCCATGACTTATGACATACTGACTCTCGACTGACAGGGAGTTCGGTCTTGTTGGTTTCCTCTATTATCGATCAAATTTATTTGATTTATAATTTGGGATTCTAAACAATTCCGAGGGTGAGTGGTGGGTCCCTTTCTCTACTATTGTATTAAAAATGCAAGTTCGTTTAATGACCTTAACACGTGATAACAGTACTTGAAAGGGGCATATAAACCCGCCAATGTAATGATTGGTTTTTAAATTTACAAAACAATAATACTACATCATTACGCGTATTACCGAAGGGGTAGACAGAGGTGGAGTGCACCCACACTTCGCCGATGTATTTTGGTCCCAATGTAATAGGGGGCAAGCCTCCAATTCGAGGGACACGGGCTATAGTCCACCACGCTAGCACAGTGCAGGCTAGTGAACTTCACACGCCTTATAAACAGCAGGTTTCCTCACGGTTTTTGCCTTCACCGTTCGAAAATGATATTCGCACATGAAATCTCAAAATCCTAGAGGTGCGAGCGCGGGGTTTAAACCTACACCCCTCGAGTTCATGGCGGTCGTTTTAGCGGCTAGGCTACCAGCTCTTTCTTTACGACAAAAAACTATTGTATCTAATACTGAAATTAATTTAAGGAAAAGCTCATTTTTAACCGACGAAAAAAAAAAAGGAGGAGGTTCTCAATTCGACGCGTATATTTTTATTTTTTTATTTTTTTTTATGTATGATCACGCATATCTCCGGCGTCACTAAACCGATTTCGATTTTTTTTATGACGTTTGCTAAGGAATTCTTCGAGGGTGGTCCCATTTTCAAAATATTATCAGAAATTAACCCCCTTGGGGGTGAAATGAGGGGTTGAAGGTCACATAATTTAAAAATTATTTTTTGATCGACTTGAAACTTTGTATATGTATTTTACATATAAATTAAAGAAATACGTGTTTCAGGAATTTTGAAAGAAAAAATGTATAGGGTGTGAAATGGGGTGATAAAGTTTGCATTCTTTTTTATGTATGATCACGCATATCTCCGGCGTCACTAAACCGATTTCGATTTTTTCTATGACGTTTGCTAAGGAATTCTTCGAGAGTGGTCCCATTTTCAAAACATTATCAGAAATCAACCCCCTTAGGGGTGAAATGGGGGGTTGAAGGTCACACAATTTCAAAAATATTTTTTGATCAACCTGAAACTTTGTATATGTATTTAACATACAAAATAAAGAAACACGTGTTTTAGGAAATTTGAAAAAAAAAAATATTTAGGGGGTGAAATGGGCTGATAAAGTTTGCATTCTGGACTATAGCATATCTTCGGCGTTAGTGAGCCGATTTCGAAAAATCTTTTTTTGTTTAATACGGATAGTTAACAAATATCGAAACGATGGGATGGAAAGGGTGGAGGGGGGTGAATTCCTTTTTTGGGCTGTTATGAGGTGCTAATACTTGCATCTTTTCACAAAATAGATACTAAATTCGCCTTCAAAAACTTACACACTAAAAACACTAAAAAGTTACAAATAACCTTATAATTCATTACATTTGTAGTCGGTGCCAATTCATGTGTGTATTTGCCTAGTCTGATATAGATTGGCACCTACACCATGATATACCTACGCCCACGTGGACTTTATTTGGAATTATACCCATTTTTAACCAACGAAGAAAACAGAAGAGGTTCACGTTTCGACGCGTATTGGTTAGGGTATAACTTCGAAGTTGGTCCTATATAAATTAGGAACAAAAATCCTACCCGAAAGGTGGGAAAATAGGGAGAGATTTATTGTTAATTCTCAAATTTTAATGCTGAGTTGTGTATTACAAAAAACAAACAGTAGATTCAGATTAAGTAGTAGATTTTAGCCACAAAAAAATATAAAATAAAAACTTTTTAACAAAAAATTAAACCGCCGAAAATTTTAAAAAGCAAAAAATAATATACCTTTTTTATTTAACCTTAATAACAAAGTTCTTAAACTAATGTAAGTATACCTAAGTCATTTTGAGTCGGCGCCAAACAATTAATGAACAATAAATTTAAAGAGATAACCAAATGAAATTAACAATGCAACGTGAAATCTTCAGCGAACATTAACATTCCAAAAAATGTACTCTCCGTACGACCACTCGCACACATTGTGTATCGCTATCTCGCTGTGTATTGCTGTCTCGCTGACTTAACTTCGTGAACGCTCGGCATTTTCCAGCGAAGGTGCGTGTCGCGCCGCGCCGCCGCCGCGCCGCCGCCGTACATCACACTTTACTAAATTAATTAATTTGCTTGTTTGGCGCCGACTCAAAATGACTTAGGTATACTTACATTAGTTTAAGAACTTTGTTATTAAGGTTAAATAAAAAAGGTATATTATTTTTTGCTTTTTTAAATTTTCGGCGGTTTAATTTTTTGTTAAAAAGTTTTTATTCAACGCATATTCATCGATGAAACAAGCGAATAATGTCTTTTGTCTTTTGCCACAGATATTCAATCTTTATGTGTATGAATACAGAGTACATTTTCAAAGAAAGGTTCGTTGAATTCGCTCGCTCCATTCTGTTCAGGGGATTATGCATTTTATTTCATTAGTCATAGTTTCTATTTCAGTTTAACTTTCACTTAACTAATTCCATAACACTAACGCCAGTACCTAATGCAAGGAAATAAAATTAGATAATCATAATCGCAACTAGTTACGAACTAATCGATTAGAACCGATTGACGCCTTTCATCGGTAACCGACTTGTCGTATTCGATATTATTTAACAATATTTACGTCGTCGCACCTCTAGGTTTAAGTGCGAATCTCATTTTCATCCGAGATTACCACATGCTATGAAACGGTGAAGGAAAACATCGTAAGGAAACCTGCACGTCTATAGAAAGGCGTGTTAAGTTCACCAACCCGCACTGGGCCAGCGTGGTGCTATAGCCCAAAAATCTCCCTCGTATTGAGGGAGAATGTGCCCGGTATAATGGCAATAGGCTCGCTCCCTATTACATTGGGACCAAAAATACATCGGCGAAGTGTGGGCGCACTACGGTGCACCTCTGCCTACGCCTTCGGGGAATACAGGCGTGATGATGTATTATTATTATTATGATGTATTTACGTCGGCGTCGTTCATATGAAGGTGAGTGTAAAAAAAAACTAATACTTGAATACTAAGAATAATATATCGTACCTAGAATTTTTTAAGCCTGTATTCCTGGAAGGGTAGGCAGAGATACCTTGCTAATCTATTTTTGGCCCCAATTATATTTTGAGATTTCATAAAACAAATTCTGTTACAAAATCTCAATAACATTAAAATAAGAAATTATGGTACGTAAAACATGTCTACGCCAAAATTAACCTTACGTACAGCTACTTACAATAGAAAAAAACACGACAAAAAATATGCAAAGAAAGATATACCCGTAACATTTCAATACAAAAACGTAGGTACAAACAATTGACCAATTATAGCGCGGGTAAGTGAAAGACACTGCGCCCGCGCTGATCGTCGGCGGATAGGCCGCGACCCGCCATTGTGGGCCTGAGGAACCGTCCAATTGTTAGCCTTATCTATCTAGCGTACGAAATGAATATAGCAATAAAATGTATCCTTCATCATCTACAAGGTGTACCAGAAGTCCGGAATACTTCGAGTACAGTAGCATGTGGATAGTGCTTCGTGAAGAAAGTTTGTACCAAACTAACATAGTTTCTGAGAAACCTTTGAATATTTGTCACACGCATCGTGTTCTGGCCTTTGGGCGCATCCATAACCCTATTCAGCTGTGTAAACTACATTTATGAGGGGCAAGTACCAATATCCACAAAACAGAACATGCAAATTTTACAGAGGAATCTAGATATTACCTACGAGTTATAGAAATTGACAACAAAACAAAAGTTTAAAAAACGTGGTCAAATTTCGAGTAAATTTTTATACCATTCGGTTGTATACCCGATACTGATACAAACGCCAAAGTATTATTTCGGACTTCTGAAACACCCTGTATAAGGTAGAAGGTAAAAAGGTTATCGTCTTCACACGACTGCTATAAAGCCTCGCGCACACTGGCGTGTAATTTTTTTTCCAATACTAAAACTACTTATCTCTATGCTTGGACAATCTTAGGCATGATCAGTTAGTTCGCTTGTCCCTTCTGTTGTGTTAAGCTCTGGGGCGTCAAAAGTCGCGTCTATATTTTTGCCAATAACAAAATGAACTCTGTGTCATTATGCATAAAGATTGAATTTCTGTCGTAAAAGTAACGCTCCACGCGTCAAGATTCGCTCTTGCTGTGAGTGTCATTTCGTTGTAGAACGAACTTTTTCTGTGTCAATAAAAGAAGTACGCGAGAGCAGTGGTAGACGAGTGGTCGAACGCACGCCATGCAATAAAAGTGTGCAAGTTCAAACCCTGGCTCGCACCTCTGGGTTTTTGTGCGAATCTCATTTTCATCCGAGATTATCACTTGCTATAAAACGGTGACGGAAACAATCGTGAGGAAACCTGCACGACTGAGGCAACTTGAACTTGACTAGTTCTATAGACGTGTGAAGTCTGCCAACCCGCACTGGGCCAGCGTGGTGGACTATGGCCTGAATCCCCCTCGCATCGAGGGGAGGCCCGTGCCCAGCAGTGGGACGTTAACAGGGCTGTAGTTAGAGAGCATTGACGCTCCAGTGTGTAAGTGGGGGACTTTAAGACAAAATATCAATATTAACTGAACAACTTAACACAAATGATAATTGAAAGCAATAAATAATATAATGGTACTAAACAGAATTCAAACATGAGATCATTCTAAATGTAGTTGACATCATGACTATGTATGGACTGAGCTACGATGCTAGCAGTAACAAAAACATGATAAATGAAATATTGGATTAGGTAGGAGTTAAGATATATATAGGCTCTATAATCATCATCTATGGGAGTGCAGCCTCTGGCAAAACGAACGTAACAATATGTTAAACAGTTTGCATGTAACATCGGAAGTGGTGTATTATTGAGACCAGAAAAAAATTCCGTGTGTTCAAACGGTTCTGCCATACCTATTACTGGAATCAAGTATAATGCAGCTCACATTGTTAGGTCCAACTAATGTCAAATAGCATCCGTGGTGCCTTCTTTATTTCTGTGGCAAATCAGCCAATACAGTTATTTTTGTCTCCCACTTTGCAATGGAGGGAAGTGGATACATTTTTCTTCCAACTCCTCCTACACCTTTTTCTATAAAATTCGTGCGGGTTCCAAGACAATTTAGCTTTTCCCCGGAACTCGCCCCGGGTCAAACCTCGGTGTTTTCAATGGACACCGCTGTCGATCCTGGCTTACAGCAGTAACAGTGGTGGGAATGTGTGGGGGGCTTAGTCCCAAAAAAAAAAAACATCTTTCGTTTAATACAATGACTTAGATCACAGTCTTATCACCGGACTTGGTGGTACAATTGAGGGAATACTTGTTATTTTGAATCAAAAATACAAAGAAGTTGATAAGTACTGTTGGTAAGAATGTTCCAGAAGATTGTAACCAACCAAAACCATTTGGAAAGAAAAGAGATTTTCCCAAAGAAGTTATTATTGTATACACACTAACATAAACTATATTTGTGCACACACAAATACTGCCATCTTGTATATTTTGGACGTAAGAAGAAGCGCCTGGGGTCACGGGTAATTTTCAACACTCGCAAATAAAAATATCCTTTCCAATTGGCACGCAAAATATGCTATGCACTTTCTAAAAGACACAAATACTATACCACCCTTTCATAAGTCCGAAATAATACTTTGACGTTTGCATCAGTATCGGATATATAACTGAATGGTGTAAAAATTAGATCGAAATTCGACCGTGTTTTTCCAACTTTTTTCACGTTGTCAATTCCTATAACTCATAATATCTCGAGCCCTATGTAAAATTTTCATGTTCTGTTTTGTGAATATTGGTATTCGCCCCTCATTAGTGTTGTTTACACTGCTGAATAGGGTTACTGATGTATTCAAATGTCAGAACACGATACCTGTGACAAATATACAAAGGTCTATAACTCAGAAACTATGATAGATAGGTATAAACTGTCTTCACTAAGCATCCACATATGAGCTACCGTATATGCACCTAAAGTATTATATCGGACTTCTGATACACGCTGCATAATCTGTCCTAAATCTGTAAATTTTCAATTTACAGTTGTAAGTGAATTTAAATAAGGATATACATTGGATTTTGGATTCAAAGCGTTGAATGACACAGTTCGGAATGACGTCATTGATGTGACAACGCCAGGCCCTGTAGCATGACTGTGTAGACATAAGTCTTATCACTTTCAGCTGTCAAATTCGTCGAGAAAATGACGTCACACCGAGCCATGTCCAGTACAAAAAGTTCAATGTGACGTCATTTTTTCGACCAATCTGACAGTTGAAAGAGATAAAACTTATCTCTACGCGGTCATGCTAAGGGGGCAGGTGCGTGTGAATCAAGAGAAGCCCAGGATTCTGGTTCAGCGATCTAACGGTGAACGGCATAGCACTGGTGAAGATTTACTGCGCAACAGTTATGTCCGCCTGGTACTTTAAATCCAAGTACGGTACTCATTAAAGTGTTTAATTAGTATAATAAATCGTCTAGGTGCATGGAGTATTCCCAAAAAAGAAATACACGGGTTACCACACCAGCGTTACCAAAACATTATTGTATCAGTAATACGGGTCTACGGATATCTTGAAAACATAAAAAAAATACTAAACAAAAAGATTTTAAATTTCTTTTAAATTAAGAAATGAAAGGAGTCTTCACAATAAAGAATATACAAGATACAGCTATAATGATAAAATTTACGACAAAAGCTCCAAATATAGAATACGTTGATTAACATATTTAAAACATAATCTTATTTTAAGCATGATAAATACGTGGATTAAAACCGGAAACACAAATTAACCGTTTCAAATACTATCACAGTGATGTCACCGTGAGCGGAAACCATTTAATTTTGATATATTTTAAGCATTGGGTTCATATCTGGAGCAGTTGAGGTTTTCAAACGAAACCATTTTTTTTTCGTCAACGCTACTGTAGTATTGCTTGGTATTATTTTTAAATTACCTATTCCGATCGATTTCCTCGCAATAGATATGCAATGGATATAAGTAAATAACTTTGACGATTTCGACACTTTAGGAACCACAAGTCGAAGAAGTGAGTTTTAGTGAGTGTCATTTCGGTAAAAAATTGACATCAATGAAATCATTCATAAATACTACTCTAAACCTAATAGGAAACAGCATGACCGCGTAAACATAAGTTTTTTCTCTTTCAACTGATAAAAGTCGAGAAAATGACGTCATACCGAGCCATGTCCCGTACAAAACGCTCGAAGTGACGACATTTTCTCGACAAATCTGACAGTTGAAAGAGATATAGATGTCGTCTCGGTCATGCTAAGCCTACAGGTCAAACAAAGTTAGAAGCAGAGCCTACGTACTCTTTAAAGTATGAGATAAAATCCAGTCATGTAGTGAGTGACATGTAGAGTGCTGGAATTTCCAAGAAATCTGCAACAAATATCTTTGATGGTATAAAATGTGACACAACTAACGTCCTGAGACTGGTCGACAAAAAAGTTGCCAAGCAGTTAGACTTCTAAGAAATTCGTGACTTATGGCTTGGACGTGAAGCTTAAGCCGCAAACAGTGCCTTCAAAAAACGCGCGTCTAAATTTTTGCCAATAACAAAACGAACTCTGTGACAATATCCATAAAGATTGAATTTGTGCAGTAAATGCACCACCCCTACATGTCGAAATTAGCTCGCACTGTCAATGTCATTACGTTGAAATATTGCCGCGCGTCTAAATGTTTGCCAATATAAAACGAACTGTATTTACACACAGAAAAAGTGCTGTTTTACGAAATTATGAAATATTCATGGAATAAGATGAGGAATG
The DNA here is from genome assembly GCA_914767695.1 of Ptilodon capucinus. Taxonomy (NCBI): domain Eukaryota; kingdom Metazoa; phylum Arthropoda; class Insecta; order Lepidoptera; family Notodontidae; genus Ptilodon; species Ptilodon capucinus. The sequence goes on from OU611832.1 coordinate 2,087,789, forward strand.
GCTGCACCTGCAACTAGCATGTATTAATGGCAATTTCGAGTAATTAATAGCAAAGACAAATTGTATTAATAAAAAATGGGTGATGACAGAGATAAAGATGGCGGATAAAACTAGAAAAAGCCCCCATACCTGTCTTGCAACAATGTATTTACTGCTCAGAGTAGGAATTGACATAAGAACTGAACTCTTCGTAATGCTCTGCGGCGATTTTTTTGAAGGTTGGCAATAATGGTTTATATGAGATCCACCATCTTAGAATTAAGATCAAGTAAGTACGTAAGCGTCAAACAATAAAATTCTAATATGGCGGAAATTTACCGCAGTTCGGGCTCCTTAGGGCCGCTCCTTAGTATATACTAGCTCAATGATTTATTATTATTTTTTAACGAAATGAGCGAAATGATGATATTTAATGGAATAAGATGAGGAATGGCATCAAATGCGACTAGCGCGGGTATTTCGCCAATGTCAAGTAATTAATAGCAAAGACAAATTTAATAAATACACGTAATAAATAAAAATGAATGATGACAGTGATAAAGATGACGGATGAATCAGCTCAATGATTTAATGTTACCTTCAGTTTTTGACAGTTAACTCAATACAACATCTGTCAAAAATTTACAGTTATTATTGAAAGGTGATGGTAAAGCGCAAGTTCTTGAGAACGCGAGCGAATTTTGACATGTGGGGGCGGTGCATTTACTGCACAAATTCAATCTTTATGCATATTGACACAGAGTCCGTTTTGGCAAATAAACTGTCGCGCGACTTTTTTTTTTGAAGCACCTGTTGGCCGTGAGGTGGCCTTTACAGCTTTACCGGAGGAGTAGTCGCGCGTCTATGGATGCCCCAATGTGCGGGAGCTTTAACCGTGGTTTTGTACGTGTTAATGATCATAGACGCTACTGTTTCGCAGATTTTAAATCTCAAACATAATCGCGAACAAATTACCTTGACTTTTTATTTAAATATGCTCTCTCAGTTCTTTTGTGTTTGTAGAAAAACTTTTATAGCTAAATATAATACATATTGTATATCATTAAGTAAAGTTTACAAAAATGTTTTTTTTTTTTTTAATGGCCTCTTTCCATTGAGTCAGGCCCAATGTGATTCTGCCAATGTCAACGTAGTGGCGAAGACACGACGGAGATTGATTAATCGGTTATATTACTGCAGCTGTTTTTTGTTGAGATTGACCGGTTAGTGTGGGAGGTTACAAAAATGTTATGCTATATTTCCGCGGGATGTCAAAACTGGAACCAACAACCGCTATATGTGGATAAATCGTTATTTCTTCGAAGTAACAGCTTTATTTTATATTGTTTTCTCATATTTAAGCAAATACTATACATTGAAATAAAACTATTTTACGGATTCTATCGCGTTTATTCACTATTTTATTTTCCCGACGTTTCGGCTGCTTTACAGCAACCATGGTGACGGGGGGACTGAGGTGTTGGACGTCCTGTAGTTAATAAGTGGCTACCCTCATATTTAGTTCTTGTTTGCGGTCCGATCCACGCAGAAAGTGCTCTTTATTTTAACTTAAATAGGTGTAATTAACTAGTAAATACGTTTGGTCATGAGAATGTCATCATATTTTCTGTTCTATTTTAATGGTACTCAAAATCTTTTCTATTGTGGTTTTTGGAACTTTACCCGCGGAATTAGGATTTTACCGTGGTCTGGGTGTAACTGAGATCGCCCCCAGTCAAAGTCAAATCATTTATTCTGTATAGGCCTATGGGGGCACTTACAAATTGTCAAGTTTACATTTTTTTTCTTATATTCTACTATACTACCACCCCTTCCTTACCTACAGCACCCTAGCTTTACATAGTTTGGGATCATACGATGTATGCCTATGTATGTCAGGCGATATTTATTTACTTTTGTTTAATCTGTATTACCTGTAACACAATCCTCCCAGTATCACGTGTACATTTATCGTATTCTCACTTTCCTATTTAGAGTGGCTCGAGCCCTTTGCTTTCTAAGAGCGGCGCCGGCGCACCTCTGCTTATTAGCACGGAACCACCACTTTCGATGTTTTATGCTACGTCTAAGCCTAACCTTCGTTGAGAACATGTAATTTTGAATCTTAATCTAGTGTAAATTATATGGTTTAAGGACTGCTCTGGTTAGCAACCGAGTTAAGTCGCGGTTAAGTCGTTGGTGTAGCGGTTTGATTGTAGCTTGGTTCACTGTGCTAGGTGGTTGCAGATTGGATCCCAAACAGCGGCAAATTTCAAGAACTTTCGTTATTTGCCCTGGTCTGCGTGTGATCCATTCCATTGGAAGGTACCCCATATTACAAGTTCTCCTTAGTTTGGTATACGATGAGTATGTGTTGTAAGTCTGAAATGCTAAATGCTGTTACTTATAGCGTGCTTACGTCATAGTTTATTTGCCAGGGTGGGGATCGACCTGAACCTCTCGCTTTGACGCTTCTGCATGACAGGTTACGCAAGCGACCTCCTTGCGATATTTTTTTTGTCAATTCATAAAAAGAACCCCCATACTGCACCGGTCACGTTAAGTTCACAAAGTAACGCACCGCCGCGCATGCGCTAATGTCATGTGCGTGCGCATGGCCGCACCTGTACGTGCTTCCTGTCGGCCATCTTGGATCGCTACCACGAGCGTACTATCTTCACACTATACTACCACAGACAAGTGATTGCATTTTTCAGACATTTCCGTTGAGCTATTGACAATTTAAGAGTTAGTATATCGGTTAAGGCTCGATATCTTCTTTGACACCCATTTGTGGTTATTTGCTCATTTAAATACAATCACTCCCCATCAAAGATCTGCCTGCAGCATCGTTTTCTTCAATATTTACGAAAATAGATAAAGGTTTTTTTTTTTAATGCCCGACACGAAACCTTAGAAATATACCATTTCTACCAGTAAAGCCAGTAACAAAACGAACTGTATTAATACACCAAAAAAGCACATTTTTCAATAAATCGTTTAAAATTACGCGAGGGAGTTTAAACCCGCGGTCGCGTGGCTTTTACCAATGAAATTCAATCTTTATGGATATGATACAGAGTAGATTTTAAAAAAACATTTAGGATATTTCGCTCTCTCCAGTGGTTGCGGGGCGTAGAGATTTAGGATAATTAGTTTTGACAGTTCCGAGGGTAGGGTTCAAGTTACTTGGTAATCCAATTGGTAACCTAAGACCCGGAAGCCCAACCGAAGTACCGAAGGTGCTTTCGGAAATTCAGATCAGTGAAAAAGACAGCAAATTAGTGGTTTTTTTACCACAGAAAGTCATGATGTCTCTTTTCACAAAATATATATTTTAAGACTAACAATCAATAGTGTCCAATAAAGTTGATCCAAAAACAAATAGCTCTTTTAACTCGTTAATATTATTGTTTTAATATTGTTATAATTTTTACACAGAAATTGTGTCAAAAACCAGTATTAAAGGATGTTGTTGGAGGAGTGTTGAAGGAGGCTGTTATTTAATACAGTTTGTATACCTGTGGGATGGAAGATGGGTGATGGAACGCGGCATGCTTGAGATGTATGAAAAGTGATCGGACGCGTGCATGGAGAGAAAGAGACAGAATGAGGTGAGAGAGGGACAGACCGAAGAAAGACGAACGACGACGACGGTTTAAAATGAAGTTGATAAAAAAGTGTAAGAATTTAATAAAAGAAGAAGCCATTTAAATAACCATTGAAGTTTTATTACTACATAACTATAACAAAGTCTGTCACAAGATTACAATATTGATACAATACTGCTACAATAAGCGGCAGTATAGTTTAAACAGTTTCTTAACCCCACGTAAATACAGTTTCGGCAGTACGCATCGAGACGGAACCGAGTGGTGATATATGTCGTGCTTCGGCGATCTGACGCGAAGCTATGACCAATCATAGAAATCTACACAATGGCAGGGGGACAATTCTCGCAAAATCGACATCATCTCTAATTCGACATTGTCGAAACAAATAGAAAAAATAAGAACAATTGGCGTTTTGTTTCGACATTTATGTCCAATTAGAGATTATGTCGATTTTGGGTATCAATCAGGTCGCTTCTACCTTCTGCTGTGTTAATCTTTATATAAAAGAGAGTTCAAAACCAACAGCTGATTTTAGAGCTGTATTGACCCTGAGTTAGTTTTGAAAAGGAATACAGTGAATTTTTTCGCGCGAGTATGATAGAGGTTTTCGTTTGTTAGAAACACCAGTGGATTTCTTCTTCTTAAACGAAATGATGAAATTTAATGGGATATGATGAAGAATGCGTGGGAGAGGTAGACCGCGAATTTGTTACATGAGCCAAATAAAAGATAAGGTTGGTATCATGTCATATGTGGAGGTGGAGAAGGCTGCAATGGATCGACCCGCCCGATAGCAGGGACTTCATCAGAAGCACCGACAAGGGCCGAAGCCTTAAATTAGATGAAGATGAGGTAAGGCTGCGCCAGCTATTAGCAAGTATTATACCAGTATCAAAGTAATTAAGAGCAAAAACAAATTCGATAAATACACAAAAAATAAATAAAAATGGGTGATGAAGGTGAAAAAGATGGCGGACTATTTAACTCTGAATTCATCACTACAGTACCTAGTCTGGTTTTATAAAGTTACATCACAAGATAAAAGTAATTGGAATCAAATTTAAATAACATTACGAAGAGGAAAGTTTGTGATCAACAAAAGTTGAGTAAGTGAGTACATTTTTTTCTAAATGTTTGCAAGTTTATAATTGTCATAGGCAGCAGAGCGTGACACGGCGCGGGCGCATCATCGCTCGCCACAGAAAGTATACAATTTGCATGCCTTTGAGTCCACAGCAAGCAGTGGCAGCCGCGTGGTCGAACGCACGCCTTGCAATCAAAGTGTGCAAGTTCACACCCCGGCTCGCACCTCTGGGTTTATGTGCGAATCTCATTTTCATCCGAGATTATCACTTGCTATGAAACGGTGAAGGAAAACATCGTGAGGAAACCTGCACGTGTGAGGGAACTTGACTAGTTGCCGATAGATGTGTGAAGTCTGCCAACCCGCACCGGGCCAGCGTGGTACACTATGGCCTGAATCCCCCTCGCATTGAGGGGAGGCCCGTACCCAGCAGTGGGACGTTAAAAGACGTTAAACGACCAATTATTGCCAATACCAAAGGGAACTGTATTAACTCGAGCAAAAGCACAGATTGCAACAAATTACATCGCTGATGAGAGGGAACTATGACGCTTGGGTTTTACCACCCAAATTCAATCTTTATCTTTATATTAACACAGAGTACATTTTTAAAAAATCCCTCGAAACCGTGGTGGATACATTATTTGGTGTAATCACTTAACGCAATATCGAGAGGTGAAAGGCTATTTGACTCAAGCGACACTTTTCGGGGACACTTATATACATATTTGGAATCAGCAAAGTTTTCTGCGTCGAATGAGTATGCTCTTATGTAAAGTAAAAAAAAAATGTCGCTTATGGCAAATAGCCTTTCACACCTCGATATGTAAGCTAAGCCGTGTTATGCGTAAGTGAATACACTTTTATTGTTATTTTTTTGGAAAATGTACTCTGTAACAATATGCATAAAGATTGAATACCTCTGGCAAGAGATCCTTTAATACAATTGCTCGATACACCATTTAGAAACCTTACAAACTTTCAAACCCTAAACGCTGTCCATTGTGAGAACCCAAAACAATTCTGGGAAGAATTGGACTAGCGCGTAAGTGCTGTATGCATTCGTTTGCATATGATTTGCGAGTAGTTTTAAATCCCACGCTTTTTACGAATCTGTTTAGTTGATCGGCAAAACAAACTGTGCATTTAAAGTGAGCCTCACGCACACTGGGCGTCAAAAGTCGCGCGTCTAAATGTTAGTCAATACCAAAACGACCTCTGTGTCAATATACAAGGTGTTTCAGAAGTCCGAAATAATACTTTGACGTTTGAATCAGTAGCGGGTATACAACTGAATGGTATAAAAAATTGGTCAAAATTCTACGGATTTTATCGCGTTTATTTACGAGGGACTGAGGTGTTAGACGTCCTGATGTCATAGTTAATAACTGGGTACCCTCATATTTAGTTGTTGTTATTTAGTCCCCCCGTGACCATGGTTGCTGTAAAGCAGCCGAAACGTCGGGAAAATAAGATAGTAAATAAACGCGATAAAATCCGTCAAATAGTTTTATTTCAATAACACAATATACTTAAAAAAAAGTGCTCAAAACTCCTCGTCGCAATCTAACAATCAATTACTTTGATAAACGATGCAAAATCCGTCAGATGATGTAACTAACATCTCATAGGTCAATACACTGGCATTCTGCTTGCATTCGCTCATAAGACATAATAAGTGGGTTAATAATATACCATCCAAGCAATAACAGAACCTACACCAATGCCACAAGAGTTATATTTCTATAAGCATCATGGAGCCATCGTGACATTACCACGTTTATTTCAAGAGTTGAACTTTAGTGAACAATCCTTTATTGTTTATCGAAAACTTTCTATCAGTTGGGTAATTTTAAGGGTTTTTGGATCTAGATTGGGGGGTTATACTATTTTAAACCTTAAAATCTAAAAAAACCTTGAAAATTTATAAATTTTCGTCCGACACTACCGACCCTTTCTTTCGAGTTTCGAGATAGTTTAACTTTTCCTTGGGAGTCTTTGAGTCTTTATTGGTTATCGTTATAGATCCTGGCTTACAGGAGTAACGGTGATGGAAATGTGTAGGAGGCTTAGTACCAAAATATAAAAAGAGTTATAATTATCAGAAAACCTACGTGTCTAAGAAACATAGAGCATTCCATGGTCATCAACAATTTGATTAAATTACATCGGCCTTAGGCAATCACTCAAAATTGCTATTAATCATATAAACATTATTATTTATGTTAATTGAATGTATCAATACGAAACCGACGTAATATCTCGTAGCGATTTTATGATAGGGATGTGAAATTAAGTAAAATATCTATAAAATAATTATGAATTTTAAATATTCTTTTAACGATCTATAAAAAAAAGTTTTTTGTGGAAAATCGTTTTTTAGATCGTTTGAAAACTGCATACTTTTAACTCGGGTACTAATATCAACAATTTATTGGAATAAAAATAAAATAAAACGATAAGCTTAGTTTGGAATCATACGATGAGTATGTTTTGTTTGGCGATATCTAATAATACATCATCATCACGCCTGTATTCCCCGAAGGGGTAGGCAGAGGTGCACTGCAGTGCGCCCACACTTCGCCGATGTATTTTGGTCCCAATGTAATAGGGGGCGAGCCTATGCCATTATACCGGGCACACAGGTTTCCTCACGATGTTTTCCGTCACCGTTTCTTAGCAAGTGATAATCTCAGATGAAAATGAGATTCGCACATGGAACCCAGAGGTGAGAGCCAGGGATAGAACCTGCGCACTTTGATTGCAAAGCGTGCGTTCGACCACTCGGCTACCACTGCTATTATACTTGGCGATATCTGTTTGATAAAAAAACGCTTTTACTACCGTTAGAAGACATTTTTATTGTAAATATCTTATAAAACGAATAAAAATGTTTAATTTATATTTATAATGTATTAAATCATTATAAAAAAAAAATTGACAATTATGAAAATCGATAATTTTTCCATCCCTATTTCATGAATCTAAATCAGAGGCTAGTTGATACAACTAAGGTTATATTATATTATGTCGCCGATGACGTCATCAAGGCTGCGTGGGTCATACTCGTGCGCACTTAGTGACTGTCATTTGCATAGCAAAATGGACACCGATTAAAGGCTAGCGAGCGAACTCGAATTATCTTTGTACTTGTTTGATTTGCAGACCGTGGCGTCCAAAGTCGCGCTTGATTTTTTTTTGCAAATACTATAACGAACTGTGTTGGCTTGTAAAAAGAGCTCATTCTTCAAAGAAACGTCATTGATAATGCGAGCGAATTTTGACGCGTGGAGGCGTGTCTTACTATAGAGATTCAATCTTTATGTATATACACCATGGAGATATTATAACGGTTGTTTTCCCATATAGTTGCCGTACACTACAGGCAATATGAGATAGCAAAATGGCGGAAAAATCGCCGCAGAGCTATACGAAGAGTGGAGTCGTTATGGGTACTCTAGATACTCTATGTCTATGTCATACTCTAGATACTCTATGGCTATATCATAGAGTCTATGATATAGAGTATTGGCAGAAGATTTAATGCGCGCGGGGCTTTATCTGATCTGAACATTAGGGTCAAAGTTCATGTGTCCCAAAGAATACAATAATCCAGACAGACCTTTTAACACGGCGCCACATGGCGAAGTCACAAAGAGATCAGCTCTCACCGCTCTCAATACACAAGATTAATGCACCCCACATAATGAGGTATCTGGTTCTTGAGACGTCTGACATTGATCTTCAGATGAGAGTAATTGTATCGTTTGATGGTCGTATTTTTGGATCGGAATTTGCTCTCAAACCCTTGTTAGATGAAGCACCTTAAGCAGCACCACTTAAAACCTATTTTAAATCAACTATATCTTAACCATAAGTTATTTTTGGAGAAGCAATGGTATGAGAATGGAATTTAAAGTACCAGGATCTCATAGGTTAATAATAGTTATCATACAAAAATAATTGAATGATCAAAGTATTCGGATATTTCCTTAAAAAGTAGCGCAACATATGCAACGCATCACTGTAAGACATACACTCTTAAAGACGTCATTGTTGGCGGTAAGGCGATAACCACAGAGTATCTAATAGGGCGGGAACATAGAGTAACTAGAGTACCTACCCATAACAACTCTTTGGCTCTGCGGTAATAATTCCGCCATTGTTGTTATCTCATGTACCTGTAACTATATGGGAAAAAAACAATGGCGGAGTCAGATAAACCAGAAAAAATTACGCTCAATTGGCGGGAAATCTAAATTAAAAAAAATGGAAATGCTACAACAGCTACAATTTTGACAGAAGACCGTATACGCTCTGCGAGTACTAGGACTCCATAATATATAAAGAATTCGTTCATCATAGAGAATGGTCTACATTTCCCAAAAAAACAAAAATAAGTTTTTATATCTCAAAAGTATTCAAAAAATGTTCCTTATTCAAACATATCTAAATTACAAATACAGTTTGGACATAAATTGTAACAATCTTCATTACTCAAATGTCTGAAGTTAATTACAGTGTAGCTGGTACTTTGCAATTTAACCATCAATTAGAGATATCTATTTGACAGCCGCAATCATTTAGCCCCCCGCACACAGAGGCGTCCAAAGACGCGCGTCTAAATTTTTGATAATACCAAAACGAACACTATGACAATTTAGATAAAGATTTAATTTCTCTTGTAAAAGCCACGCCGTGACTCGTCAAATTTGAATCTGGTAATGCCATTTCGTTAAAAAGATACCATTGTCCATGAGTCAATACAACTCGGATTGGTATTAATTACACGCGTGCGTTTTGACGCCCCAGTGTGTGGGGGCTTTATCGTTTTCGGTTCGGTTATACTATCATTACGATACCGTACTGTTATATTACAAGTAAGACCAAAGACTCTCGAATCGCTACCAAGTCTATCGTTTTTTACAAAATGAATGAAATTTAAAGAAATAAGATGAGAAATGGTGGTTGGATAATCTGCTAGTGATCAATAATTCTTAGCAACAACATAATGTGTATTTTTTTATTAAGGGTTCCGTACCCAAAGGGTAAAACGGGAACCCTATTACTAAGACTTCAGTGTCCGTCCGTCCGTCTGCCACCAGGCTGTATCTCATGAACCGTGATAGTTCACAGATGATGTATTTCTATTGCCACTATAACAACAAATACTAAAAACAGAATAAAACAAATATTTAAGGGGGCTCCCATACAACAAACGTGTTTTTTTGCCGTTTTATAGATAATGGTACGGAACCCTTCGTGCGCGAGTCCGACTCGCACTTGACCGGTATTTTTTTCTTGCTATAAAATACTTTTTTATTATTATTATAAAATACTTGACACTGGCTAAAGTACTCGCTAATCGTTTCGTAAAAATCGTTTAATTTCGTAAAAAGAAAGAAGAAGAAATTCAGTACATTACGACTCAAAATGTTCTAGAGAATACGAAACACAAATATTTTCAGGTCCTTACGTTTCCTTAGTAATTTAACTACATATTTTGCATAAACTTAACCCAAAATTGATGGCCCTCATAGATGACAAGGAGGCTGGCTCTTTTCTCGCTCAAAGAAGAATTGCAGCAAGCGAAATTCATTTATATGTTTTTTTAACAATATTGAATGTTTTTTTAAAAATAGGTATAGTACCTTCACTCTCCTCGGCAGCGACGACTCCATCTCCACATGCCTGTAGCGTTCCGCGGATCTATGCACCTCCCTCCCCCTCAGATCCTCCGCGGAAGCCCTCTCCTCGCCCCTACTCAACGTGGTCACCTTCCTCACAATCCTCGTAGTGATCCTCCGTTGTCCGCTGTCGTCTTTCTTCGAGATTTTCGTCGACTCCAATGAAGAGCCGAGCACCTCGGTCGAAATCCGTTTGTTCGTGTGAATCGCCTGCAATTCCGAGACTCCTAGACCGCCGGCTGACGTCGGCACGGCCAGGGCGCTCTCACCATCGTATTCGAAGTGGGTCTGGTTCCCATCGTGGACAATGCGACCGTTGTAGCTGTCCTCCCGATAGGACCCGGAGCGGTAGCTCGACGACCTCTCCATCCCTGGATAGTTCCCATCATAAACCGTTTCATGCCTCGACAAACCCTCCCGCAGACTCCTCGGTACCGACGCTAGGTTCAAGCTGGTCGTTATCGGCGACCCGACAGGGGACGGAGTGGATTTCTTCAAACTTGACTTCAGAGGTTTCGAATCGTCGCTCTCAAGCGTCCCCTGAACGAAGAGACGCTTGCTGTTGCCTTCCTTTACAAATCTGTACATCGACATGATGGCTCCGCTGTGGCCTTAAGGCCTTCGTAACATAATACAGTCCGCTGCAATGGGGTTCCCACTTATTATGGATTCGATACGCGTACGGCATTTGCTTACAGTGACAATAATGTATGGTGAACAACAAATCTGACATTAAGTGTAAGGAACGAATAGAACGCGCGAGGAATGTATTGTAGTTTATAACATTGCTAATGGTAGTAAAGTTGATGGTTTTATTTTTAATAGCTCCTAATTACCGTGAAGATTTAGATAAAACACTGCAAAGTATACATTCAATTAAAACTCTATGATTTTTAATTCCTAAAATTCAATTGACCGCAATTTCATTTTAGTCTCATCATCATATCATCTATATTATGAAAAACCCTTTTGGTGATAGAAAAATAACAAAATCAAACAAGCTTTTGCTTGTTAAACAACTAAACCAAACATACCATATGTAGGAAATAGCAAAGAAATCAAGAAAGTTAACACATAGGTGTTTGAAACTAAAAGTGGTCGGTATGCTCAACGTGTTACGAATTAGGTATGGCCTATGGCCAAATATGGCACACGGCCATCGTGTATGGAGCGTGCCCTTCCGGCGGACGACACAACATATATATGGATAAGTTTTAAAATAAGAATACCTTGACATTGGAAAATTTACTAGGTTCAAAGACGCAGGTCAAAATTCATCCTTAACTAGAGATACCCATTAATTAAACATATAATTTTAATGCGAAATAATTACTAAGTTAGCCAAATGGATCAGAATCTGCCATGATAAGGTTTTTTCCTATAATACTGGGAGAGTGAGGTCCAAGCGTCGAAACTACCCTGGTTAGTTTATAGGAAAATATAAGGACTTTATATCACTAGTAGGAGTACCCATAGAGATATAATACACAAAATTCTAACAATTTGGAATAAAGCATTTACCTCCAAAATAAAAATATCTCCCTACATATACTGTAGAATTCAATAACAGAACAAAACTTTATCCAGACTACGGAATTAAAATGTAGCCTAGATATGTTACCCGGGCTATAATAACAAATCGATTGATACCTTATTCATCAAAATCGGATAAATATTTTAGGCGCTACGGAGGAACATACGTAAATACATACACTGCCAAAATCGTAACCCTTCCTTTTGGCTTTGCCGTAGTCGGGTAGATAGGGCTTTGTGGTAGATATGGACATTGATTAAAGTCACTACAAATTTAAGTGCACAATTTGAGCAATTGTTTCGAAGTAAAGCTCACAGCGCAGTGACAATAGCCTCAAGAGAATGTGTAAACCTATTCTATTGACTAACTCTGCATACAAAAGGTAACTGCAGTGAGAAATCGAAGACCTTTGCGACCTTTGTCTCCCGTGACATCGCAATCGGGACTAAACAAAACCTTTCTAAAATAACACCTATTTTAATACAGAACTAGCGGCCCGTCCCTGCACGTCCATAGAAAGGCGTGTAAAGTTCACCAACCCGCACTGGGCTAGCGTGGTGGACTATAGCCAAAATATCCCTTTTATTGAGGGGAAATGTGCCCGGTATAATAGCAATAGGCTCGCTCCCTACATTGGGACCAAAATACATCGGCGAAGCGTGGGCGCACTGCAGTGCACCTCTGCCCACCCCTTCGGGGACTACAGGCGTGATGATGTATATTGACACAGATTTAATATTAGCAAACATATTGGCGTGTGTGTGATGACGCTCCAGCTGGAATAATAGAATATAACATACTGGAATAATGGAATAAGATGAGAACTTTATGGAAAATTGGACACTACGAAGAGTGTCACTGTCAATAACGTGCACCGATGTAGTTAAACTTGACCCAAATGAGGTAAATAAACGCTTACATAACACCAACTGGTTATACCTTGAGGTCATAACATCTGTTATTGTAAATGGTGAATTAATTGCGGCAGTCGTAACATTGGGGCGAGCGAATCAATTTGAATTTATTTGAGAATGTAATCTGTAGTAATAACTAATTTTGCTCGTTCTTTAGATAATGGTACGGAACCCTACGTGCGCGAGTCCGACTCGCACTTGGCCGGTCTTTTATTTTGTTCTACGCAATTACAGTCGAGCAAAGGACAGCTGGTGGTAATTTAAGAAATTAGGCCTAGTCTGTACTTGCAGCATGAGCGGCAAGATTAGACATAGGTATGTCACTAAATATGTCGATGTTGTCTCTTTCACTCGTATGCAATTAGACAGAGAGCGACCGAGCCAATCCGTGACAGAGGTCTCGTCTTAACATGCGTGCTGACACCACTGGATGTAACTAAGATCGCCCCCAGACCACGCGATAAGCATGTGTCGTCTGGCGTTAAATATAATAAACAGTTTGTCATGGACTCAGACACGCAGGAAATTAATTAACATTTAGATACGTGTTTATAAAAAAAAAATTAAGGTCATTTATGTTTTGATTCAGGAATATTAATTTTAACTGCTGATTTTAATTGTTTTTCGTACATTTAGTAAGAATTATTTTATTTATGAACGCGGAAGGAAGCCTTCAACACATTATGTTGGTTATTAATTACAATCTGATCTCGAATTTTGTTTGTAACTTTGGAATTTTCAATGCTGATGACCCCTGTCAGTTGTAACAGTACCTGAATTAACCTGACTTTCAAACCGACTTCAAAAGTAGGATGTTCTCAATTCGACTAGTATTTCTTTTCTTTTAATTTCATCATAGCACCTGTATTCCTCGAAGGGGTAGGCAGTGGTACACTGCAGTCCACCCACAATTTACCGATGTATTTCGGTTCCATTGTAATAGACGGCGAGCCTATTGCCATTATACTGGGCACATTCGCCCTCAATGAGAGGGAGAATGCGGGCTGGTGAACATTACCTGCTTAGCTATAGACGTGCAGGTTTCCTCACATTGTTTGCCTTCACCGTTTAGCAAGTGGTAATCATTATTGCAAATGACATTCGCACATGAAATCTGAAAATCCTAGAGGTGCGAGCCCGGGATTTGAACAAGCACCCGTGCGTTCAAGGTATGCGTTTTACCAGCCAGACTACATCTGTCTATTACTACCTGTTTTGAAAATATACACTACCTGTTTTAAATAAGCTATTAAGCTTCCAAAGAAAATAATATTTGCACTAAGTTTAATGAGTTTGTAAAGCTAATGTGCAAATTAAAATTGTTTACAAAGATCCCATCGTACGCGCATCTGTAATGCGATACGTAATGCAGTACATGATTATGTTAGATGGGAAATCTCATGTGAAAATTTCCCAAGGATAGGTAAGTACTTATTCAGACCATTTTTTAAAGTATTAATTACAACCTTCCTCCCGCGACCACTTGCTGTAATATAAAGGAAAACATTGCGAGGTAACCTGCATATCTATAAAGACGTGTGAAGTTCACCAAAGAGCACTGGAGCAGCAGCGTGGTGGACTATGGACTGAATCTCGATACTATTAAACGGTTCGGTAATTATACCGTTTAATAGTATCCATGCCATGAAGTTCCTATTACCATTAGGTAAAAGGCACTCCCCCTATTTATTGGAACGAAAATATATCGGAGAGGTGTGTGCTCTGCAGTGCACCTCTGCCAACCCCTTCGGGGATAGAGGCGTGATGATGTATTCGTACCAAAAACTTATTTATGGTCCAAAAAGATATTAATATAACAAAGTATGTACAAAAACTTGTACAACTTTTTATCGTATGAGTAATCCCTGTACTGACAGGCGCGTCGGAACCCGCGCGATTATTTTTTTGTCAATACCAAAACGAACTGTATTGACCCACGAACAAGGTTTATTTTTCAACTAAATGTCATCGATAACGCGCGGTCGCGTGGCTTTTACCATAGTAATTCAATATTGCAAACAAAAATCATATTATCGCATATTTAAAAGTATAGAGACCCATTTTGAAATTTTAGGATTTCGACTATAAATCTTAAAGGGTCGTTCTAACGACAATTTTTCAACAACGTTATTTTTGAGTTAGGTCTCTACTTTTAAAGATGCGTTATGTCCTGTCAAGTCGAAGTTGCAGCTTGTGTTACCATACAAAAGTATTTTATTTTAAATTATATTAATAATACCTAAGCAACTCTAAAGGTGACACGCTATATGGCGGAAGATCCCCCACAGGCCTATACGAACTAAATAATTTAACTTTGACATTGAACCAGAGACGCAATTCTCGCAAAAACGACATCATCTCTAATTCGACATTTGTCGAAACGAAACGTCCAAATATTGGTCGATTTTTTTCGTTTTGATTCGACATTCGAAAATGTCCATCTTGCGAGAATCGCCCCGCAGAGTACATTTCATAAAATTACAGTTTAATTCACTCGCTCCAGTGAGTACAGGGCGTAATAAACAATCCACATTGATATCCTGTGTGGGTGATGATTACAAGGTGCGGGGGAAGGTGTCGGTTCAATGGTGACGCCCACAGAATCGAACCTTGGACCTCTTTATATGGGATCGACATTTCCAACTCAATTGTCGGTTCAATTTTAATTGGGCGGTTGGAATGCATATAGTTAATTAATTAATAATTATCGCCAGACAACACATACCCATCGTAAGATACCAAACTAAGACAAGGTTGGTATATATATATAGTAATGGACTGGGGCCCGATTTTAGTTTGATACACATCATCTGTTTCGACATTTATCTCTCATAGAGATTGATGTCTATCAAGTGAAAATCGGGGCCCTGGGCGAGATCCAAGTTACACCCAGACCAGTACGCATTAGCATGACCGTTAGACATAAATTTTATCTCTTTCAACTGTCAAATTTGTCGAGAAAATGACGTCACTTCGAGCTTATTGTATTGGACAAGGCTCGGAGCGACGTCATTTTCTCGACAAATCTGACAGTCGAGAGAGACAAAACTTATGTCTAATCGGTCATGCTAAGCCTACAGGGCTAATTCCGAAAAGGACATTTCCGAAATTCGCCAATGGCGGGAATCAAACCCAAAACCACCCGGTTCGGTGAGCCGAGAGGCCTACGCACAACCGAGCCGTTCGTCATACAAATTAGTAAAATTAAAGTAGCGGTAGCCGAGCGGACGAACGTACGCCTTGCAATCGACGTGTGCAGGTTCAAACCCAGCCTCGCACCTCTGGGATTTATGTGCGAATCTCATTTTCATCCGAGATTATCCCTTGCTATGAAACGGTGAAGGAAAACATCGTGAGGAAACCTGCAAGTCTGAGGGAACTTAACTAGTTTTCGATAGACGTATGAAGTCTGCCAACCCGCACTGGGCCAGCGTGGTGGACTATGGCCTGAATCCCCCTCGCATTGTGGGGAGGCCCGTGCTCAGCAGTGGGACATTAAAAGGGCTGTAGTAGTAGAAGTGTATGTTTGTACAATCAAAATACCACCTTTTATTATATACATCATCAGTTCAAGAGAATGGACCTTACAAACAGACAAATTTTAGAAATGACCATTTTGTCTAGTGGATTGAGCGTAAGCCGTTAGGCTTGCTGAACAGGGTTGTTGCGGGTTCGATTCCCACCAGTGGCAAATTTTGGAATGTGCCCTCGTCCAAGTTACACCCTGATCACCATCGTCCATTGTACAAACTTCGCTAGTTTTGGGATCATACGATGAGTATGTGTTGTCTGGCAATATGTATTTACTGTTTAGAAGTTAAAGACTAGGTTATAGATTTAAAATGCTGTGCTTCACAAATGTATTATTAAACGGCCGAGTCGTAAATCTAATATTTTCAAACAACACAAAATCTACTGTAATGATAATCAAGGTTAATTAGAAGTATCCAATTAACATAGTAACTAAAAAACAAAGCAGTTAGCGGAACATCTCTCAATTGGCTAACATTTCGAAATCTGTACATCTTCATAAAAGCTACTCATTGGTAGAAAACTACGCTAAAACCGTTACTGTCACCGGCATTTATATGATACAAAAAAACGGAAAATCGCGTATCGAATCCTCAATAAGTCACGTCACTATTAAAAAAAATACACTCCAAAAAGGTCGGCACTCACTAATCACAGGGTTCGGTTTTCGAAAATTAAAAAATAAACACTGTTAGTCGATTTTTTGTGTTAGTTTAGTAATTGTTCGATTCGTGTTCGAATTTGTTTTTGTTTATGGAACGCGGAGCGCGCGCGTCTGCGTCGGTCGCTTGCAGGTGACTGGCTGCGCGAGCGCAGATGGACGGTAAGTTACCCATGACGGCTACTGTTATTACAAAAAATGAAGTATTTTGTACGTGGGATTATATGGTTTATACTGAGGTTACATTGAAACATAATTATGATAGTTAAAAGATAATATCTTTAAGCAACGGTCTACCTGGGGGGCCGATTCTCGCATGATCGATATTATCTCAAATTCGACATTTATTATATCGAATATACAATTATCTCGAAATAATACAAAAAATATACCTATTTGGGGTTTTGTTTAGACATAATATGTCGAAAAGATAAATGTCAATCTAGCGAGTCTCGTAATAGTATCGTTGTGGTGCTACAACTTAATTGTTAAAGCATTAAAACAACATCACTAAAAAGTTCATTTATAAATGAAATGTCACTGAGAGCGCGAGCGTACCTTGACGCGTGGTCGCGTTGCTCAGACATTAAGGATTCATCCAACACCTTTATCACTTTCATAACCCTTTTATATTTATAATGGGTCTTTTATATTATGTATTTCGATACCGCCATTGTAATTAATTTTCCTTACTTTTTGGTGAGACCAAAAATAAATTTTAAAAAAAAATATCATCCCAAGGTTTATCCCTTATATATTCTAAAGTGTTGTTTCCATTAAAAAGTTACAATCTTATTGTATTTCATTGAAAAAATATTCATCAATGAAAGATACAATGATTTTGCAGGATGTTCTTTCTGTTTTTGGTGAGTTACAGTGCTTTTGTAATTTCTGTAACTCAAAAACAAAAAGGCGAAGAGTCACGATGATTATACAGAAAACAAATTACATAGATGCAGCATTGTAAGTCAATTTGTCAAAAAAATTAGTTACAATGATATTGCATGGGGGTGTCGATTTATTGAATTTTTCCTTGCTATCAATTACTTGACACTTGCTGAAATACCCGCTAATCGTGGGTGGAACCATTCCTTATCTTATTCCATAAAATTTCAATCATAATTTCATTTAGTAACAAAAAAGAAACAGAAATTAAATCATTCTGTAATTAAAAAATAAACCACGTCGCTTCTTGACGCCCCAGTGTGTACGGGGCCGTAGCGTAGGACGAATTCTTACACAACACCTGTCAGAATACCGCACTAGTTTCTGTCATATGCAAAATTTATGTAAATATCAAAACATTGTACCTACCTACATCTAAATAGTAATTGCAAATGGCTACCTAAATAACTAATGAACTATGCATTGATAAGATAATTATAAGATTCTTAACAAGTAGTAACCTTGGTAGAAAGACTACCTTAAACGAAATGCGATCAAGTTCAGACCCCGCACCTCGGCGATTTTCAGATTTCTTGCGCGAATTTCATTCTCATCAATGATCACCATTTGCTAAATGGTGAAGGCAAACATCGTGGAATCAGCACGTCTATAGAAAGACGTGTGAAGTTCACCAACCGCACTGAGCTAGCGACGCTAGTTTGTCCCAAATCTCCCTCATATTGCGGGGGAATGTGCCCGGTATAATGACAATTGACCTTGTTACATTGGGACGAACATAAATCGGTGAAGTGTGGGTGCATCACAGTGCATTTCTGCTTACCAGTTCGGGGAATACATGCGTGATGATGTATTGTTATTTTTTAATAATGGCGAAAGTGTACCTTCTATAAAGTAAACACAGTGTATTAATTAACAGGTATTCAAGTAGTTTTAATTGAGAATTTATGTTTATGTGTTTTTCTTTGAGTGAATAAATAATTTCAGTTAGGATCCTAACGTCAAAAAGTAGTCCCAACAACTCACTTTAATTCAATACTAAAGCACGAAGCTAAAGTGGTTCCTGAAAAAATAAATTGTCAATATTTACAAGCGCAATTTTAGTTTTATTTTACCACTAACGCCATCTGTCGGAATGTTTAAGCAACAGTAAAGCGAGTTCGCCTCGAACCTCGTAACCGTACAGCGCCATCTAGCGGTAACAACAACAAGCAAGCAAGCTTTTTTTATTTGAGCGCATATATCGATAACTTTTTTTGTTATTTTTTTTTATATTTCTCTCTGACGACTTACCATAATAGTCTGCCAGAGGATTGCATGTACAAATAAGGTGTGTGAGTACACAGATAATGTATAATTAAATCTAATTACACATACAGGCTTATTTTTATTTGTTTTAAGCCATTATTCATCACACACATTTATATTCCACTTAAATTAAATATCGTCATTGAAAGACTGAAACATTAATTTAATATCAGTTCTAGTCTCAACTTCAAGTGCCTAGAAGGTAAATAATCCTGAGATATTCAACTGCCTCCTAACAAAAATATTACAACTTTGGACAAATAAATAACAATTGAGTGTCTGTTTATAATGCCAAAAAAAAACAGCTTTTTTCTATGTTTATGCGGTACCTAAAAAGAAAACACATATTTTATAATGGTTGTCTATCTGTTTCTAATCTCCGAAAGAGCCAAATTGATTTGGACAGGACTTTCACTGGCAGATAGCTGATGTAACAAGGAGTAATTTAAGCTACTTATATTTTAGATAAATAATAATGAGACCCCGGAACAATAATAAAGCCGATTTTTTCAGGTAATTTTCGAAACGGCTGGACCGAGTTTGACGGGACTTACACTGGCCGATAGTTGATGCTACAATAAATAACTTCCTTCTTCTTCATTTACCTCTTCTTAGGTTACTTCTCTAGGTTACTTCTTCATTTGCCTGAATTCCACGCAGACGAAATCGCGGGCATAGCTTATATCTAAATATAAACGCGCACCTACCTAATAAATAACTATGTACAATAATGACGCAAAAAATCGCATGTAAACAAATCGTAACTTCGCTCGTAAATGTCAATTACGTAATACATAAATCACGACCTTCATTGAAAATAAACTTAACATACATAACACTAAGTACATTGGAGATTAAATTAGAACCCTGATAAATTAACTAGCTGACCGGGCGAACTTCGTACCGCCTTAGAATGAGTGACATACGAAAGCAGCGCCACCTACCGGGTCCAATTGTGAATCTAAACCATCCAGGGTGCCACCCAAACGCATACAAAACAAATCATTCAAATCGGTCCAGCCGTTTAGGAGGAGTTAGCATATAGATAGATGAAGAAGATTATCCAAGAAACGCCCGTTTCAACTAAACTAGGTGACTCCTTAACGTGGTGCCTAAATATTAATCAATCGCCAGTTACTCTAGCATTCAGTCTTCTAATGTTACTAAAAACGAACATTGAAACTTCTTCGACTGATCAAAAGCTCTAGATAATCTCATCCTTTATATAAAAAAAAACGATTATTTTTTTCCGAAATCGGTCGACAGACGGTTATGTGTTGTCTGCCGGTACTCTCTATCTAGGAGCTTTTGTATCTATTACGCCATAGTAAGGATATCCGAATATTATCATAAGTGTCATGTTTCGTAATCAGAGGGTGCGAGGGCGGTGCGTAGGCGCAGGCCGCCGCCATCTGGTCCGTGGCCTTCTGGCGACCTACATGCCGGTAGGCCCTATGGACTACAGGTCGTCCGGACCGCGGGGCGTCATGACGTCAACGTTTGCAAGCGGAAAACGATGCTAATTTATTAATGCAGTAATTAAATGACTGCTTTTAGATCGGAGGAAGTGAGGCAGGAAATTGATGTGTATTCATTATGTGTTAGAACCATTTCTGCATATTCAGTTACTTTTAATTACTTAATTAATATTTAATTACATCGAAATTCAAAATCAATTTAATTTATCTATTGAAATTTAGACAAAAAAATAATATCGCACACGCACCTCTCTCTCGGGCTAGACGTTCCAACTTTGAACGATAGATGGCGTTACTTATTCGAATTAATGTAATATTAATAATTTAAACATATTTTTATTAAACAAAGATACTTCTGCGACTCAGATTTCGACAATGCTATAATATTAGAAATATTACATTTTTAATAAGTGCTAGTAAAAATCAAGTTTGTAAAATGAATAACATAGGCGTTAGTTGTACATTACATCGCTAGATGGCGCTACCAGTCGATAAGACCTTGAAAATTACAAACGGAAGGACAATGTCGGCTTTGCCATGACCTCAGTCATCACGTTATTTGCATTGTTACAGATAAATATATCATAATTATTAATACAGTCACGTGTCGTGTGTGTTTACTGTTTCTGGTTGACTAACGCGCCATATTTATTGGTGACCACAAATGGAACTAATATTGCAAAACACTTGATAATACAGTCTAGTCCACACTACAAACAAAAATATAAGCTTAAACTATCACAGCAAGCCTAGCACGGGTCACGACAAGACTTATATCACAGATTATGCCGAGTCAGGAAACAAAACAAATATTGCTAATGTTATGCCAAATTTACAAATAGACAAAAAACTCCCCGAAGGCTTTTACACGCGTGGCGTTGCTGACAATAGCTGGGGGGGCGTTGACCCCCGACCCGCGTAACTGTACGTGGTCTGCGCGAACGCAAAGCCGCGGTTACTCCGACGACGGAGCTCTCAGTTCCGTCTTGAACCTACAGGCTATGATGTCCGGGTATCTATGGATATTATTAACTGACCAGGGCCGCATGCGGGGGGGGAGGGCAATTCCACGACCAATTTGATATTTTGTTTCGAGATATATCGAATTAGAGATGATGTCTATTATGCGAGAATAAAGGTCCTGGGGCCTTACTTCACCTCTAAGAGTATTGTTGTTTCATTAGTAGCTGTCAATTTTTGACAGATTATGTACTGAGTTAACTGTCAAACACTGACAGTAATATTGAAAACATTGCTGCAAGACTGTTGTAAGGGGGCAGGCTTCCTTGTATCCATTAGCAGGTTTCACCAAAAGATGCAAGGCATACACCGAGGAAGGAAGTTTACAAACTACAAGGACTGCTAATCTCTACTAATATTATAAAGCTGAAGAGTTTGTTTGTTTGGTTGAACGCATTAAGCTCTGGAACTAACAGTCCGAATTCAAAAAATATTTTTGCACTGGAAAGGTTATGGACTTTATAACATCAATAACATCAGTGGGATTACCCGCATGTCGCGACAAGACCTTTGTCACGGATTCACTCGCTCACTCTCTGTCTGATTTTATACCAGAGAAAGAGACAACATCAAGATATTCCGTGACATACGTCTAATCTTGGCGCACATGTTTCAACTACAGGACAGTAACCATAAACACGAGTGCAACCGCGCGGGCACAGCTAATAAACAATAACTATGGCTTATCAAAGTATATCCTAACATTTGCAAATTTTGCAAATAATAAAATTAGAAAAAAAGCCTCACTATCGCATTAGGTATAGTACCTGTAATGATAGTCGTAAGGGAGATGTTTTAATAAATACTACTACTACAGCCCTTTTAACGTCCCACTGCTGGGCACGGGCCTCCCCTCAATGCGAGGGGGATTCAGGCCACAGTCCACCACGCTGGCCCAGTGCGGGTTAGCAGACTTCACACATCTATCGAGAACTAGACAAGTTCCCCCAGACGTGCAGGTTTCCTCACGATGTTTTCCTTCACCGTTTCATAGCAAGTGATAATCTCGGATGGAAATGAGGTTTTAATAAATAAATAAATAAATTTGTTGTACAGTTTCACGCATCCAATAATGTTTTTGTCTTCGACGTCTAACGGAAGTCAGATTGTCAATGTCATGACGGCCAATCAATGAGAAAGAGTTACGGTTTTTGAAAGAGGCCATTAACACAAAAAAAAAAAAAACTTCGGTTTTAATTTTTGTGGACGTCTTTTCGGCACATTTATATAACTATCTATACTTTCCAATATCATTGTTTACTACCTATTAATTTATATTGATTGAAAAGATATTTTTTTTATAAAGTAGTGGCGAACCGAAAACTGGTTACTGGGATTGAAACATAAAGAATGTCGATAAAATAAATCTTGACAATAAAAGACTCAATCTGAATGTTACACAATATATATAACAATATATTTGTGGCGTTAAATAAATAAGTTACCGACAATAAATAAACTCGGTAAATAAGTGAGCAATAAGAATAAATTAACCGCATTGAATCTTGAACGCATACTCATATACAATCCTTTTTAAATATTATCTTTTTAAATATCCGAAATTACCACTTGCTTTGAAACGGTGGGGAAACCATCGTGGGGAAACCTGCACGTCTACAGAAAACCCGCACTGGGCCAGCGTGGTGGACTATAGGCCAAAAAAAAAAATCTCCCTCGTATTGAGGGAGAATGTGCCCGGTGTAATGGCAATAGGCTTGCCCCCTATTACATTGGGACCAAAAATCGGCGAAGTGTGGGCGCACTGCAGTGCACCTCTGCCTACCCCTTCGGGGAATACAGGCGTGATGATGATGTATTTTTAAATATTGCACAACATATTGGGTAAGCGCATAATAAATCGACCTCAATGAAGAAATCATTTTTTGACACATCCTAATAAGTTATAACCTCCTGGTATATTTTGCAAAAATAACTCAAGACCTTGACCGCAAGATCATCTTTAAAAAAAACATTTTCAGACACATTTCTATAGTTTATGACCACCTGGTACTTCATTTATACAAAAAATAAATAAAATTGGAGTGTCTGTTTGTAATATCAAACTAACACTTTTTTACCAAATGCGTATGAAAGTATATTACGATAATAATAACGAAAACGCAATTTTAATTTTTTTTGTCTGTCTGTCTGTTTGTTTGAGGTAAACTTCTAAACGGCTGAACCGATTTCAATGGGACTTTCACTGACAGATAGCTGACGTTCCAAGGCGTAACTTAGGCTACTTTAATTTTAGAAAAAGCATTAGGGTTCCGCGGGAAAAATCATAAAACCCATATTTCCGGGTAATCTCCCTAAAGTCCATGCGGGCGAAGTCGCGGGCACAGCTAGTAACATTATAAAATTGAAAGAAAGAAGAGTGCAAAAATCTCCACCGACAAGAGCTGGACTTAAGCTCAAAATTAATTAAAAGTCGAACGAATATTGAACAGACGTCTTCAATACAGTAGGTACCTATTATATTTTTGAAATGGAAAAGTATAGTATGAATAAACATATCGGTATTTAATAAGCTGACACAACTTAATATGGAGTGAGAGGTGCCGCGAGTACAGGCTGATTCATTTTGTTTTTTGTGCATACGTATTAAGCACCTATTGATTATACAGGATGTATCAGATGTCCGAAATAATATTGAAGGATAGGATGAATAATGTTGAAAGATGCTTATTAAAGGCAGACTATGCCTAACAATCAAGATATTGTCTTGAAAAACTGGCCAAGTACAAAAAATAGGAAATATGTTTTTCACACTAAGTACCTTAAAATATTAACAACTTTCCCAAGTAAAAGTCTTATCATATCCATAAATGCATTACTTTACAGAATTCCAAGAAGGAAAAATCACTAAATCACATCAAAAAATCTAATTCAAATTACTGCTTTGTTTTTTTTTGTGACTTAATGAGTTTTTCCTGTCACACAACGATATTTTCTGAGTTACATACCTTTGGGTATTTGTCACTAGTACTGTATAAATAGGCACTAACGTAACTCCATATAACAGTGTAAACTATAATATGAAGGGCGACTTATTTTCCCCGAACAGAGCTCAAAAATTAAACATAGGACTCAAGATAGAGTTCAAGATGGCGGCGAGAAGAAAATGGAAAATTCTTTTTCGAATCTCTTTATTTTCTTATACGATTCAGTTGTGTACACACGGTAAATGATCGAGGTGTAAAAAGCTATTTGACTTAAACGACACTCTTGGGCGATATTATCTTATGTACATATTTGTAATCAGGGATTTTTTTGCGTCGAATGAGTTTTTTTTTATGAGATAGAGAGGCAAACGAGCAGACGTTTCACCTTATGGTAGGTGACTAACGCCGCCCATGGACACCTGCAACACCAGGGGCATCGCAAGTGCGTTGCCGGCCTTAAAGGAATGAGTAGGCTCGCTTCTTGAAGATACCTTTGTCGCATCGGTCTGGGAACACCGCTGCAGGAAGTTCATTCCACAATTTGGTGGTGCGAGGAAGAAAATGGGCTTCTGTAAACTTAAAGTTAAAAAAACGTCGCTTAAGTCAAATGGCCTTTCACTCCTCGATATTATTTCGGACTTATGATAAACCCTGTATATGTGTATAGATTGTAACTGTATTTTATGAGTTCATGTTTCAAAACAGATTCGTACATCGATTTCGAGTTTAAACTGAGTAATTATAACTGTAACTGTTATTCGGAGAATAACGCTCATCAAATCGGGGTTAGCAAAATCACTTGACAGATTTTTAAAAATGTACTCTGTGTTAATACACACAAAGATTTGAATGTCTCTGGCAGAAACCACGCGTGTATCCCTCACGATACTGTACATTGCGTTGAAAAATATAGCCTATGGGATTCAAATGAGAATAGGAACGACTTTGCGCCATATTGTGACGTCATAGCTGTCAATTCTAACCCTAACTGGTTAGAATTGACAGAATTATTGAATTTATATTTTATTTGGTTTGCAAATGAGTTTTTTTTGCAAACCATACTTTTCAAGTGACATTTGACAGATAGACGTTATTGACATTCATATTCTTAGTTGAAACGCATAGTACGTTACCCTACAATAGTACTGTAAAATTTCATAAAATCCGTTCAGTAGTTTTTGCGTGAAAGTGTCACAAACATCCATTCATCCTGACAAACTTTCACATTTATAATATTAGTAGGATATGGAACACGCTGTATATAAAGCGCTAGACCCATATAAGGCTGTTCAATAAGTGTGCCAAGCAGAGCCAGACGCCACCCGCCCACGCCGCGTCCCCAAGCTATAATACCAAACCGACTTATTATCATCAACGTGTTATTATTGCAAAGAGAGGCTTTTTTAGGGTTCCGTACCCAAAGGGTAAAACGGGAACCCTATTACCTAAGACTTCGCTGTCCGTCCGTCCGTCACCAGGCTGTACCTCTTGAACCGTGATAGTTAGACAGTTGAAATTTTCACAGATGTTGTATTTCAGTTGCCGCTATAACAACAAATACTAAAAAACAGAATAAAATAAATATTGAAGGGGGCTCCCATACAACAAACGTGATTTTTTGCCGTTTTTGTAGATAATGGTACGGAACCCTTCGTGCGCGAGTCCAACTCGCACTTAGTTTTTCTACATTTGACAGTTTTGCTAGTCGAATTTGTATGTGACTTTGACGTCAGATTGTCTGGACGGCCGTGGCATCATTGAGACCGATTTCAGTCCAATGTTCTTTGACACATTTATTTACACACTTTCTAATATAATTGATGATTTATTTACTTATAGTGGATACATTATTAAAAAGTTTTTAATTGAAGCCACCTCTTAGAGCAGTATTGTTTTAATACTACTTCGATTGTTTGACAATTCACTAAAAGTAACCTCTCGATAAATTTAATTTAATCTTTTGAAGAACAAACAAATAAATAACCGACTTTTTTAGTTTAAATAAAAATACTTTTATACAAATGACAAAAGGTCGGATATTACTATTACAGCCCTTTTTAACTGCTAGGCACGGGCCTCTCCTCAATGCGAGGGGGATCCGGGCCATAGTCCACCACGCTGGCCCAGTGCGGGTTGGCAGACATCACACATCTATCGAAAACTAGTCAAGTTCCCTCAGACGTGCAGGTTTCCTCACGATGTTTTCCTTCACCGTTTCATAGCAAGTGATAATCTCGGATTAAAATGAGATTCGCACATAAATCCCAGAGGTGCGAGCCGGGGTTTGAACCTGCACACTTTGATTGCAAGGCGTGCGTTCGACCACTCGGCTACGGCTACCACTACAATGAAGTATTATTTGACGGAATATAGAGGTATCTTTGATGAGTGAACAGACAAGCTAGCTAGTAGCTACCAAGTAGGTGGTCTCATATAAGAAATTGTGTAACAATCAGAAGTGCCACCCAAGTAGGATTAGATGATTTGACTCAAGCAAAACCAGGGGTGACGCCCTGCACGCATTGGGGCGAGCGAAACCGCTTGACTTTATTCGAAAATGCACTCTATGTCAATACACATTAAGATAGAAAGCATGTGGCAGAAACCACGCGCCTTGATTCGCTCGCGACATCGATGATATTTCGTCTATGAGTCCATTACAGGGGCTAAAGCTGTAAAGACCACCTCACGGCCAACAGCGTAGTCTATTAAAAAAAAAAAAAAAACTCTTAAAGTATTGTTGCTTCAATAGTAACTGTTAAGAATTGCACCCTTATTCTACTATTGTCGTCTCGCTCTGACATTCACTCGCTCTCTTCCCTAGCTACGCGTCATACTAAAGTACCCATTAAAACAGTGCTCCGCTTAACATTATTTTAATAAATACTTATAAGTGCAAATTTTCTGTTAGTCCTGGTCATTAAGCAAAGTATATAGTGTTTCTGTTCGAACCAGTGTCTTTTATTTCAGCTGCACTCATCAAACAATCTTGTATAGTAACTGAGAGTATATTTAAAACATTGCTGCAAGTTAAGTGGTGGTAAGGGGCTGTTCTTACTTTTTTACGAAACGAATGAAATGGAATGGCTCCACCTGCGATTAGCGGGTATTTCAGCCAGTGTCAAGTAATGCCAGAAATCGTCGGGTAACAGTTAAGACTCAGGAAATGCAACAAAAGGAAAGGTGTATGTTTACACTACCTTAAAATATCAGCAACTATCCCAGTAAAAGTCATCATATCCATAGGTTGCTTCTTGGAATTATCTAAAGTAATGTACCTATGGGCATGATGACTTTTCCTGGGATAGTTGCTGATATTTTAAGTTGGTGTAAAAAAGTACTTGGTGTAAAAATAGACTTTTTTTTACTAGCCTTTACATGTCCCACTCCTGCGCAAAAGCCTCCCTTTGACTTCTCCACACATCTCGGTATTGGGCTATTTCCTGCCACGATGTCCCCACAACCGGCGACCGTCAACAGGTATCCAATTGGTAGCGATGTTTGCCCACCTTTGCGGGCTCATGCAGGCTACATGCCCGACCCACTCCCACTTCACTTTAAAAATAGAAATTTCCCATTTTTTGTACTGAGTTGTTCCTGTCACCCGACGAAATACGAATGGTTGATTAATGTGACCAAGATGGCGGAAGACTTGTCAATATTGATCGTTTTGGTATTTGCAAGCATTTGGTCGCGCGAGTTTTAAAGCGTCTGTATGTGGAGGACTTTAATCAGACGCTGGTACATGAGTCAACGGTGATGCAACTCATTGTTGCGAGCTGAGCCAGCCGGCTGGATCATTTCACTTTCGCTTCATATTATTGTAATCCACAATGCGAGAGGATTGCGAATAAATGCGAGTCGGTTTTGGTATTCGCACTCGCTAATTTATATTTGGAAGTCTATAATTATATGAATTAAGACGTTCTACATGTCCTGTTCTCCTAGTCAATATGATATCTTGGTGTCGTGGTTGGAGCGTAACCCGTACGGCTCACATAACCAGGAGGTTGCTGGTTCGATTCCCGCTCGTGGGAAATTTACGGAAAATTGATTTTTCGGAATTTGCCTTGATCTGAGTATAACTTGGATCGCCCCCAGTCGATTAGTACAAGTTGGGATCATACTATGAGCCTGTGTTTCCATGCGATATTAGTTTATTGATAATGGCATAAGTTGAGGAATGGCTGCACCTACGATGAACGTCAGTATTAAGTAATTGATAGCAACAACAAATTCCTGTCTTTAAGCCTTACTTTCCAACCAAAACTTGATTCCCTTTCAAAACCTTATCAAGACGGAAACATACGTATCAAAATAAAATATGGACACTGCGTTTAAGCAATTTCCTTTTCATTTCGCACGTGACATCCTCCGTGTGGGACAGAGAGGCAAACACAGGATACGTGTTATGCAACACGAGTGAAAGAGAAAGCGAATGAACTTTGAGAGACGTTATGCAAGTTGACATTTTAGGGTTGCTATGGAGCTTAGTGTAGGAAGTGAGAGGTGGGTGATAGATGCCTTGGATGGATTATTGACCTAGTTGATAGTGTACCCTACAATAGCCAAGACGAGGACGACTAGGAGGACTTCCAAGAACCGAACTTTGTTGAATGTTGCAACTGTAACTATATGCATCTCACTCGAGGAGTGAAAAAGTTTTTTTTTATTTATTTAAGGGTTTTTTTTAATTTTTCAGGAGAGCATACTCATTCGACGCAGAAAAATTAGCTGATTCCAAATATGTATATAAGTCAAATAGCCTTTTAACGCTTGATCTGAAGATCAACAGAATAGTTAGTCACAGAAGCCTCCATCATCATAACCCTTGTCTTCCCTAAAGGGGCAGGCAGCAGTGCACTGCAGTGTACTTCGTCGATGTATTTTGAGCTTAAATGCCCCCTCAATTCGAGGGCTATTTTGGGTCGAAGTCCACCACACTGAGCCAGTGCGAGTTGGTGAACTTCACACGCCTTTTTATAGACGTGCAGGTTTCCTCACGATGTTTTTCTTCACCGTTTCATAGCAAGTGGTAATCTTGGATTAAAAGTTCATTTACCAGTTAATAGGCTCAAGTTTAATTCTCCTAAGTAGGGAAGCCTTGTGTCATATGGCGTGGCGCCAGCGTTCTTGGCTGGCAACTATAAAGCGTCCCCACACTGGGGCGACAAGACACACGCGTCACCATTTTTGTCAATACTAAAAAATGAACTAAGCCTTATTTATATTGGCATAGAATTCGTTTTGGTATTAGCAGAAAAGACGCGTCTTGTCGCCCCAGTATGTCCGGGGCTTCACGCGACCTCTTCTAGATTCATTATTCAAATCAATTCTTTGAATGCAATGCAGTTAGGAATGAAAGATGAGAGTTGGATGCATCTTGGTAAGAATATTAATGACTGGAGTTCTAATCGGTGTGAAAGTCTATTTATTATGTAGGTCTTAGAAGATACTCTAGTGTAGTTACAGTACCACCATTTAAAATCGTATCGCAATGGGGTTCTTTTACGAAATGAGAAATATTTACAAACGACTAGTTCCTACCCGCGAATTCGTTTCGAGGACTTCTATTATTCACGTTATAAATCGCACAGGTTTATAATAGGTATAGCCTATGTTACTCAGCGATAATGAGGCTTTCTAACGGCGAAAGAATTTTTGAAATCGGATCAGTAGTTTTTAAGTTCATTCGTTACATACAAAAATACAAATCTTTTCTGTTGTCTTGTCGCGTAGCTTGTACCCACAGACCGTATCTGGTCTGTGCTTGTATCTTACCAATTCAAACTGCTTTAGGGACATAGAGATAGTTTTAATATTGGCAAAAATGTAACGCGTAACTTTTGAGGCCCCAGTTTGCGGGGTCTTAAGGGGCCCCAGTTTGCGGGGCCATAAATATAGAGTAATAAGTATATTATCGAAGACAAACATCCTTATCAACCTGCCACCAGCGAGGATGACGCAGAACTGATGTCACCACCCCAAATACCTTATCGTACGTCTTTCAAATTCAAATGAGGTAATTTTAGCACTCTACTTTATTTACTGTCTCGGACATACTGATCAGTAGCGTTTCACACATCAGTAGGCTTAGCATGACTTGTAGACATAAGTTTTGTGTCTGTCGAGAAATTGATGCCACTTCGAGCTTTTTATACTGAACATGCCTCGGTGTGACGTATTTCTCGACAAATGTGACAGTTGAAAAAGATAAACTTATGTCTACATGGCCATGCTAAGCGTGCAGGGCCCTAAGTCTACATACACTATTGTTTTGGAGTTGCTATGACTTCAGTTTTTAAGGCATTCCTTATTATAAATACGCAGCATATTTATATTGTTTGACACCTTATGTACTTATTTGATCCGGCAACGACAACGCCGCCATTGTCAGATAAACGTCAATTGCCGCAGGGCCATACACGCAGGGCGGAGTCGTTAAGGCTTCTCCTTTTACTCTATGCCACCACTTCTTAAGTATTGTACTTTCAATACTAACTGTCGATCATCCGCCATCTTTATTACTGTCATCATAATGTTTTCTCCTCCTTCCTACCTTTAAATCTTGTACAACACGTAGTTTGTGTAGTGATTTAATTGTGTTTTGAGAATGTATAGCCTCATTTAACTTTATATTGTATAATTGTTAATTAAGAAAAACACAAATGTGTAAATCCTTATTTGAAAAAAGCAACCATGGAGTTTCTTGCCCATTCTTCTCCATAGGAAATGCATTCCGAATGGGTGGTAGAGCTACTATTTTTACTATTTATTGACGATTTATAAGTGCCTGTATTGGTTTATATGAATAAAAATATTCTGATTCTGATTCATCCATTTTTATTTATGATGTGTATTTGTTGAATTTGCCCTTGCTATTAATTACTTGACACTGGCTGAAATACCCGCTTAACGCAGGTAGAGCCATTCATTATCTTATTTCAATATATATCATCATTTCGTTCATTTCGTAAAAAAAAAAGAAAAAAAAATAGTACCTGTCAATTTTTTACAGATTTTGTACTGAGTTTGCATTACATTGCTGCAAGACAGGTAGTTGTAAGGGGGCTGTACAAGTCATAGAAGCAGCACATTCTTTACCGGAATGTCAACGAAGACGCGAGTATATTTTAACGCGGGGTTTTGCCATCGAAATTCAATCTTTAGTCTTATTAGCGCAGAGAACATTTTCTAAACATGTCTAGTTGGTTCGCTCGCCCCAGGGCCCGCATGGCGTTAATAAAAGGCGTGACATTCAGGAAGTTCAGATCCCTCTCAAGCATTTCGTTCATTAATTGTAATTAACGCCATCTGTTTTTAAACCCCTGTTACTAACTCACAGGTAGATCCTAGTCATTACCTATTCAGATCAGCTGTTGTTACATTACACGTTCGTTCGTCATTGGGCAGTACGTAACAGTGATATCATCTATTTCGTCGTATTTATGGTCATTTAGTTTTTATCCTCGTTGGGGCCTTAGCAATGACAACATATTACATTTTTGAGGTCAAGTAGCACAGCCTTCATACCTGTTTGTGTTACGAAATATTAAAAATAATAATTATACATTTTCGAGCTCTATATTTAAAAAAATCGCGCCTAAAATTTAAAATAAGAATGTTAAAAAATTAGAAGAAAACAGGTTTCTTTGGAAGAGACAAATAAAGTGTGCCGCTTCTGAATTTAAAAATAATCATAGACTAACCGACAATCGCATAGACTTTTCGTTTTTTTTAAACACTTAAGTAGACTATTACATTGCTAATGTATTCACATTCTCTAACTATCACAATAGAGATTAAAAATAATAATTAATTACCCGCAAACAGAACACTTATGTAATCTTATTATGTGTACTGGACAGTCGCTCTGCGTGCGCGCATAGATTAGTGTCACTTCCGAGTGTTACTTATCTACTTTTAAATTGTAAGTAAATAAGCTGCATTCTAATCTTGTAGCATTACTAAATATTTGTGTAAGACGTGTGCCTTGGGCAAAATCTATAAAAATATTTTTTTTGGGAAAATTTCATTTAATGAAGTCTTAAGACTTTATAGCAGTAAAATAATCATTAAAATGAACTAGTCTCTTGGAACGTACATTTTGATTTCTATAGAAACCGGTAACCGTAGTGACGAATCCTATTAAATCACCATCTAGCTATGACGGATCTATGCGTCAGAGAAATCAATTAAGAATTTCGTCAGAATTTATTAAAAATGTTGACGAGATTCATCCGCCATCTTTATCACTGTCATTATCATTTTTTATTTATAATGTGTATTTATTGAATTTGTCCTTGCTATTAATTACTTGACATTGGCGAAATACCCGCGTTACTCGCAGGTGAAGCCATTCCTCATCTTATTCCATTAAATTTCATCATTTCACTCATTTCTTAAAAAAAAGAAAAATGTTGACGCCAGTGAAGACTGACATGTACCAAAAAAAAAAACGATTTGTCTATGAATAGACGACATATCTTAACTTCGTCATACAACCATAGATTAATAATTGTTCAATATTTTAACTTAATAATTTCACACCAGTTTTCAGGCTTAAAGCTTTCAGATACCCTGGAAAATCTGACTACACTATGCAAAGATCATAAACAATAAAAAATATCCTTTCGTAAAAGAGTAGCTACAGTTTCTTGCCCATTTTACTCCTTAAAAATGTATTCCGAATGGATGGTAGAGTCGTTTAGGTGTCTAACGATTAATATGTATCCTGCAATAATTTACATAAAACACTTCCCATTTTGACCAGCTCGAAGTACAAAAAATAAGGTGATCTTAACGTCGCGATGAGGGTGTCCACTTTCTGGAGAGCCGGGGAAATGTCACGGCAGCAAAAGGTGGTCAGGGATAGTCAAGAAAAACCGTCAGGTCAGACGAGAAGTCAGGGAAAGCCGATATTTTTGGAAATCGTTTCTAATCTAAGAGTAGGCCCTTTTGGTTTTGTAATTTGCACTAGTTACAGAAAAACTCATAAATATTTTTTATCCCTGAAGAAATTTTCTTATGTAATCTCCATAATTGAGTTTAAAATAGAAACATTGTCAACAGTAAAGGTATTATTGATCGAGGAAATTAATTAATTGTATTTATAACTGTTTATTTTCAAATATTTGTAAATAATAATAAAAATAAATAAAATATGTTGAGGCAATTTAGTAAGGTGGTCAGAGTCAGAGAAATGTTGAGGTTTTTTTTTTTTCATTTAGAGTGGATACCCTGAAAATCAAATTTCCACTTACTTGGAAGTGCAATATGATGGTCCATATCAGGCCTAGTGTCAGCTTGGGGTTCCCGTCGACGATGTCCTCTGCCCGGATGTTGACCAACTTGATCTTCTTGTACCGGAGGAAGTCGAGCGCCATTTGGACGTTCTGCAGCATATGGAACCGCATCCTGCCCCTCTCTCGCGGCTGGAAGTGAACAGATCAATTTGTTAGAATTCATATAAATGTTTACCACAATCTGTAGGGTAAGTAATTAATTCTGTTGCCACCGAGTTTCAACCACTTTCTGTCAAAGCGGCTGTTAAAATGTTTTTAAAGACCGCCATATTCTTTGGTTTGATAGCACTCAAAATTACACAATCGGCTGGTAGCTAAAGGTGTATCTTTGTCGCAAACAATAGTTAAAAATGCCAGTTTTTAGGCTTCCGTACGCAAAGGGTAAAACGGGAACCCTATTACTGAGACTTCGCTGTCCGTCCGTCTGTCACCAGGCTGTATCTCATGAACCATGATAGTTAGAGAGTTGAAATTTTCACAGATGATGTATTTCTGTTGCCGCTATAACAACAAATACTAAAAAACAGAATAAAATAATAATTTAAGGGGGCTCCCATACAACAAACGTGATTTTTTTTGCTGTTTTTATAGATAATGGTACGGAACTCTTCGTGCGCGAGTCCGACTCGCACTTAAGACGGTTTTTTAAGCGCACTTTTCTATACCATACATGCTTAATGAATAATGCCAGCCATTAAACGACTATTTCCAACCGAAATATAAATAAACAAACATAGATTCCTTAAAGATAAGTGTGGTCAATGATTTTCATCACCAAAATCTAGGTCCCAAATTCCCTGTCGATCACTCTGCTTACCTAACTCCCCTGCATTAATCACTCACTACCCTAATACCAAACCCCGATAGCCTATACAGGGTGGGGCGGTATCATTTCCGCGGGCACACCTGCCTGATGCTATCATTAATTTGAATAGATCTCACGATAACCCTTTCGGTGGGATCTGGGTTAATTGTGCTTCAATTTATGGAACAACTGGGGTGTCTTTTGGGACGTTCTGCACTCCTTAGAAGTTTTTTTTTCTTTAACGATTTGTGTCCACTGCTGGGCAAAGGTAACCCCACCACCTCCTTTCATTTGATGCCACTGCTTATTGGGCAGCTTTTTAAATTATACATACATAATTACGCCTTTATTCCCCGAAGGGGGTAGGCATAGGGCACGCACACTTCGCTGATGCATTTTGGTTCCAATGTGCGCCGAGCTATTGCCATTACACCGGGCACATTCCTCCTCAATATTTGGGCCATAGTCCTTCAGTGCAGGTTGGTTAGCTTCACACGCCTTTTTAAAGACGAATGTATTAATGATTACTTTACCGTTAAGCAAGTGGTAATCATTATTGTAAAATGACATTGGCACATTAAATCCGAAAATCCCAGAGACTTTATTCTCAGGAACCTTGGAATTTGGAAAGGTTAAATGACTGATGCTGAGATACTTACGAGGTGTTCGCCAGAAAGCACCTCCAGGAGAGAGATGAGGTTGAGTCCATCGCGCAGGTCCTCGAATAGATCGTTCACATGACGGTTCACCTGGAGACACAAGACAACATGTTAAAGGTAATATACTATACGTTTATGGCTGCATATAAAATAATATTTCCAAAATGGTTGAATTTGAAATAGGCACATAAAATCATCATGAAAATCTGGATACTATACTTTCACTTGTCTAGACTCTAAGACTCTAGTCAAAATATGCTCTAGAGTCTAGAGCATATTTTGATACTATTAATTTTAGTCAGAGTTTAGCTACAGAGTTACTAGATAATCAAGAAAGGTAATGGCAAATACGCAATGTCAGCTGTAAAAAAAACATAATAAAATACTGAAAATAAATACGAATGATTACTAATAATGTGATTAACTGATTATTTTAGTACTTAGAATACTACGGCGAACCAAATGAACGAAACCAAAATCAAACAACGTCTAGAAAACAAAAAAGCAAAATATTAGTCGAAAGAAACACAACTTATGACGACACTACGAAATTCATGGTTAATTAGAAAATGTAAACAACAGAAAAGACGATGAAAACAATTATTAAAAGCCAAAACGACACAACGTCTAAAACACATAATAACTAAAAGAAAATATAAAAATAGTCGAAAGAAACAAAGCATATTAAGTCACTAAGAAATCGTGATTAAAGGAAATACGATGATTCCAAAACAAGCTGCATGCCTTGAAATAAATAAAAGCAGCAACAACACTGCAGGGAAGGCAAATGTAATTATTGACTCGGCTATTAATTTATTTAACAAATAATAAAGATACGCTCCGAAGAATGAAAGTATGTCTGATTACAACAACTTCATTGATAAAATACACGACAAGTAACTATAATAAGAAAACACACATGCGCCCTAACACCCTGCATCCATATATATTGAAAATGAACTCTAAGTAAATACACATTGTAAATACAGATTGATTTTCTGTGGCAACGGACAGATGGCTTCGCTTCAAAATTTGCTCGCATTATCATTTACATTTTGTTGAAAAATGAGCTATCTACATAAGTTAATACAGTTCGTTTCAACACGCCTGTGGGCTTGAGTCTACCAAGGATCTACCTTCAATTGCCTTCCCCGTCTCAACAACAATCATACAACTTACTTGCTGAGGCGGACAACATGGCTGGTTGTTGATCACCTCGCACACG
Organism: Ptilodon capucinus; assembly: GCA_914767695.1. Classification (NCBI taxonomy): domain Eukaryota; kingdom Metazoa; phylum Arthropoda; class Insecta; order Lepidoptera; family Notodontidae; genus Ptilodon; species Ptilodon capucinus. The sequence goes on from OU611832.1 coordinate 2,124,441, forward strand.
TGGAGACGTGTGTACGTCTGTCCGAGCAGCGTGGACAAAAGAGACGTTAGCACCTGAGAGAACCCATGACATCAATTACAGAGATCTCTACACACAGCAGCAGATGACGACGATAGTACGATTGATAAAGTATCTACTGATACAGTCAATAAAGTTGTAAATAGACCAACTAAAAAAAATAAAAGCAAGGTTATATTCACGTATCCTCGATTATTTTGTAATCGAAAGGAACCAGGGTATTCTAAAGATGTTGATAATCAGTAAATTATGCAAACAACTCCGCTCAGTGTGATTTGAATTTTCATTTCACTTTCAAGAATATTGACTAAAATCAAAAGTAAATAATTTGATGGAAGACAAAATAAAAGATCTTCTAATCTAGTAAGCTGGTGAATAAAAACACGATATAATTGGAAACAAAAGGAGATAGCCAACAACTAAACTAGCACGAAGCATGCAAACCAAAATTCTCAAAGATGATTCAAATTAAAAAGGTGATACTATTCAAGTCTTTCAACTCATTGAGATTCCAAGAATATTGATACAATCAAAATAGTTAAGGACAGTTAAAAGGTCAATTAATTAAACAACAAATTTATGCGAATTTAAAACTCTAAGGCTAATACCGTTAGATTTATTATCGTATAATATTTTTATATGACCACTCATTAAGATGGATAACATTGAGGTTATTTTATGCAGATAAGTTCTAGACTACATAAAGACCAAAGTAGACAAACAGTTTACATAAAAATATAATGTCCAAATCAGTGACTACACATGAGGAATGATGAAACTAACATAAACATTACTTTACAAAATCGTAAAACACATCTTAACGAGATATTTGACACCGTTAAAAATGTACTCATAGCAGTACATGAAGTTGATAGACTTTAAGTAGATGATGTGTAAGCGAATACTGGTGTTGTACAAACAGATTCGGCGTGGGTGTATAGTACAGACCTTCAGATACTTCCAGTGCTGCTCCGCATCCAAATGACAAGCGATGTAAAATCAAACATAAAGACTTTCATATTAGTAAAATAAAAAAATCTTGTCAAAATTTTCTTAACACCATAATTTATAGAAACTTCAATCCATCATTTACACTTTAACACGTTGGCTGCTAAGTCAGTTTTCGTGTACTTTCAAACTGTGTGCCAGGTTGATTAGGCCCAGTGGGAAATAACACAATTTCGGCGCTAGCATAGGCAGAACGATACTCACAAGGCTTTAAAGACCTGGCGTAGCAGATACCAACCGTTAATGAAACCTAACTGTTTTGAAATGTCGTCGTTGTCAATGAATTGTAGTTTTCTATAATTCATCGGGTGTTTAGTAATTATATCAATACTTAATATAATATCCTGTCACGATTTGCACATTTTTTTGATTTATTAAAATATTACAAACAATATAAGGTTGTTAAATTACTGATAGTTCCGTTAGTTCCTCAAAGCTATGTGCTAGTTGCTAGAAGTAGATTAACATCAATTTTCAACTGGCTAAAAGTAATCTAAAATTATGTCTTTGAGCTCTCCTAACAACACCGCAGCTTGTTTTACTTATCTAACTTAAAACAGTTTATAAGTGTTATTTGCATCAAATTAAACCCATCTATCAGATTAAACACGTTCCAAAGATCCAGTTTATAAAGCCACAGGCTCAAAGCGCGTTCATAAATTAAAGATGGCGATCTAACATAGCAAATGAAGCGAAGATACCCAACAATGTAATCCGAGACTAAACGAAATGCCCGGACCGTTTAAAAGCCTGTGCGCACAGTCGCGTCTTGCCAATACCTAAAACGGACTATATTGACACATAGAAAGAGCATATTCTTCAACGAAAAATGATCGCCAATGCGAGCGAATTTAGTAGCATAGTCACGTGGCCTTTGCTACAGAAATTTAAGCTTTATGTACCTATATTAAAACAGAGCATATTTTCAAACAAAAATTAGTCCCGTGATCTGGTGGATTTTGCTACAGAAATTGAAGATATATTTACACTAGCAAAGAGTACAATATCAATAATAAATGCCAAGTCGCTTGCCCCAGTGCCCCCAGTGCGTGCAGGTCAGGCAGGGCATTAAGTTAATATCAAACCTGCAGGCATAGATGATAAATGGTATGGATACAATGGATCTCTATATAATAGTAATGACCTGGATTTATAATTAGCAATATTTAGTTATACAAGATGGATACAACCACTCCTTGTTTAGCTCAAGCTTGTAGAGAGAGCAATTTATTGGGAATTGAAAATATTTTTAAAGACATCAAAAATAAATTAAATATGTTTAGGCTCGACGTCTATTTAGTTGTTATAACTAACATAACATGGGTCTTCATTATCTACTTTCACACCATAGACTAATTTAGAAATAAATTTGTCAACAATAAAAAGCAGTGAGTGGTAGCCGAGTGGTCGAATGCACGCCTTGCAATCTAAGTGTGCAAATCTAAGTGTTCAAACCCCGGCTCGCACCTCTGGGATTTATGAGCGAATCTCATTTCAATCCGAGATTATCACTTGCTATGAAAACGGTGAAGGAAAACATCGTGAGGGAACTTGACTAGTTCTCGATAGATGTGTGAAGTCTGCCTACCCGCACCGGGCCACGGACTATATCCTGAATCCCCCTCGCATTGAGGGGAGGCCCGTGCCCAGCAGTGGGACGTAATAAAAAAAAATACATGCCTTCATATTTTCTTGAGAGAAAGTAACAAATTGGGAAGTGTTGGTTAGAGTGGGAGAACGGAGAAACATATTAAACTGTATAGAAAATAGAAGGGGGAGAATGATTGGACATTTAATAAGACATGACGCACTAATGATGAAAATAATAGAGGGAAAGTTGGAAGGCAGTAGAGGAAGAGGCAGACCAAGGAGAAGTTACTTTGACCATGTAAGAGAAAAAAATAAATGCCAAAACATACCAGGAGGTAAAAAGGAAAGCAGAAGACAGGGATGAATGGAAAAAACTCCCCCCACAAGAGCCTAGCTCTTAAGAATAAGAAAGATATTTTCTTGGTGGCTCATCTCAGATCTCGAGATCACATTCTGGTACCGATAATAGTTGTTTTTTTGTTAGCGCTCCTGTTAGATAATGATTAGATCCAAATTATTGGATTCAAACTTCGTATTGTATGTAGACGATGATGTCGTGGGTTAAAGGCTATTCGAATTAAGCGACACTTTTTTAACTCTGCATAATCATTCGACGCAGAAAAATTTACTGATTCCAAATATGTATAGGTATATGTCAATATCGCATAAAAAAGTCAAATTGCTTTTCACCCCTCGATGTAATTATGATACGAAGGAATATTTAACATGACTCCAATAAGTTCCACCAAAATTGATTATGCACTAACCCCGGTCATCTGATCTGACATAAAACAAATGAGCCCACAAAGGAACATTCCGTTACCCGTGAGTCATTTAAATGATTAATACACCATTATGATGTACCCATTCCTGGCTTGCCTGCGCTCAGATAGGTAACATTTGGTCGGTGATTAATTCAAAGAATTAATATTTACTTGGTCAATTGATTTAAGAGATCTTTGAAATGTTGCATACTGTTTAACAACGGAGAGGGGCTGTAAGATAACTTGATTGATGTTATTTATAGTGGTGCTGGTCATTTTAGTTACAAAATAAATTATACTGATAAATAATATTTCATTGATTCCCCTGGACCATCCTTTAATAGTAACTTTCGAGACAAAATCTTATCCAACGATTCACGGCACACAGACGAAATTATCTATTTAATGACGATGATGATTGAAGATTGAAGATAGCAGTGGTAGCCGAGTGGTCGAACGCACGCTTTGCAATCAAAGTGCGCAGGTTCTATCCCCGGCTCGCACCTCTGGGTTCCATGTGCGGATCTCATTTTCATCTGAGATTATCACTTGCTAAGAAACGGTGACGGAAAACATCGTGAGGAAACCTGTGTGCCCGGTATAATGGCAATAGGCTCGCCCCCTATTACATTGGGACCAAAATACATCGGCGAAGTGTGGGCGCACTGCAGTGCACCTCTGCCTACCCCTTCGGGGAATACAGGCGTGATGATGTATGATGATGATGTATGTATGATTGAAGTATCTTCGTTAATCTGAGGGACTGACAGTGTGTATATACAAAGGCTATCCAGATAACTTTTTTCGCAAAATGCAGATGCAACACTACCAAAAATGGAAAACTTATAAAATATTAAAAATACCTTTGTGGGTAGAGATTGGGACATACCTCGTAGGTGTCTCAGAGGGAGACCTCGCCAGGTATGGGTTTAGGTCAAAATATGAGTGGTCACCTACAATAAATTTATTTTTTAACTCCCACAGCAACTGATTATGTCATCATTCACTATTTTGGTGGATTTCTCGATATTTTTAATACGTGTAGGACGATAACCGCCGCCTGATAAGGCGGTGAAGGTATATGAAAAGGAATCAAATGTATTTTCGAGTATTTTTTTTGGCGCAGTCATACAACTGAGTCAGAAATATTTAATAATAAGTATTTAAAAGTTTCTTCATGTATATAGATGAAGACCTTGCAGAATTGGCTCAACAGTATTTTGTCAAAACATTGGTAAAAAATATACTTGCATAAACATGATTTTGTTCTTTTTCTCATTTTACGAAATGATGAAGTTTTAATGGAATAAGATGAGGTATGGCTGCACCTGCGATTAGCGGTACTTATTGCAATGTCAAGTAATTAAAAGCAAGGACAAATTCAATAAATACACATCCTAAATAATAATGGATCATTAATAATGGATAAGGCTTGCAGTTACTAAATTGAACGTATTTGACATTATTGTTTTCTTATTCAGATTCTTAATTCATTTTAAATTTTTAATTTAATTTCAGATTTTTAATTCATGTACGCGAATACTACACATTGAAATAAAACTATTTTACGGATACTATCGCGAAACGTAACGAAACGAAACATCGGGAACATAAAAAAGTAAATAAACGCGAAAGAATCCGTAAAATAGTTTTATATCAACGTATTTGACAATGTTTTTGCGGAAAACTTCGGTGTTTAACCGATATAATATTCTGTATATTAACCGCATATTCAATTAACATAGCAACAGAGATTAGTAATTTTATTTTATTGTTTCTATTAGCATGGGGATAGATAAAATGTTATGGAGCTTCGGAATTATTTGAGTGATTTTCCGTTTTTAGGGTTCCGTACCCAAAGGCTAAAACGGGAACCATATTACTGAGACTTCGCTGTCCCTCCGTCCGTCCGTCCGTCTGCCACCAGGCTGTACCTCATGAACCGTGATAGTTAGAGGGTTGAAATTTTCACAGATGATGTATGTCTGTTTCCGCTATAACAACAAATACTACTAAAAAAACAGAATAAAATAAATATTTAAGGGGGCTCCCATACAACAAACGTGATTTTTTTTGCCGTTATTACTGATAATGGTACGGAACCCTTCGTGCGCGAGTCCGACTCGCACTTGGCCGGTTTTGTTGTTGTTTACAGTAATTTTGACGACAGATTGGTGTAGTTGTTTAATTGTAGGCTGCTGGTTGCGGGTTCGATTTCTATCAGTGGCAACTTTGCCACCTGTAGTTGTACCATGAGCGCCAAGACTAGAAGTATGTCACGGAATATCTTGATGTCGTCTCTTTCTTTCGTATGAAATTAGACAGAGAGCGAGCGAGCAACTCCGTGACAAAGGTCTTGTCTTGACATGCGTGCTTACCCCACTGCCCTGGTTAGGGTGTAACTGGGGTCCCCCAGTCCATAATGTTGTACTTATAATCGAAACGTTGTTAAGTTTGAATCATATGATGAGTAGATGTACTACAGCTCTTTTGACGTCCCACTGCTGGGCAAGGTCCTACCATCAATGCGAGGGGGATTCAGGCCATAGTACACCACGCTGGCCCGGTACGGGTTTGGCAGACTTCACACATCTATCAACTAGTCAAGTTCCCTCAGCCGTGCAGGTTACCTCACGATGTTTTCCTTCACCGTTTCATAGCAAGTGATAATCTCGGATGAAAATGAGATTCGCACATGAAACTCAGAGGGGTTGTCTAGCGATACTTATTTAATTGGCCTACAGAAAATAAACAGAACTAAACCTTATTACAAGCTTTATATTAACTTGCAATGTATATCCGGGTGGAATCTTGCAACTGAATTTTTAATCAGTTATTGTAGGAATCTCCCAAAGGTGTGGTATTAAATTAAAGGATTTTTTACTGCTCAATACGTCTATTCGTCTTCACAAGTTGTACAAGAAGGGAAGTGACTTGCAAATGAATAACAAAAAAAACTGGTAGGCCGCGAGTATACATCACGGACTACTCCAACACGCTGCTCATAGAAATCATGCAGGCGCTCCGACATGCCCCCAGGCGTTGAAAGCTTGCCTTTCAACAATCTTCGGTAATGGGAAGAGGGCACAGCTTGCTGAATGACCGTCGAACAATCCCAGTGGACGTCTTAATATCAGCTACACGAGCAACTTGATCAGAGCCAGGATGAAGAGCCACAATCCGACCCAGTCGCCATTTCAGAGGTGGTAAGCTATCTTCCTTGAGCAGAACGAGAGTGTCCATTTTCAAGGGCTTATTTGAAGTCTGCCATTTAGTGCGTTGCTGAAGGTCTGGCACGTATTCTCTGCTCCACCTCGTCCAGAACTGCTGGCGCAGTTGCTCGATCCTCTGGAACCGACTCATGTGTGCAGTGTCACAATTCAGGATGTCCTTCGTAGGCAATGCAGTGAGTGGACGTCCAATTAAAAAATGACCAGGGGTCAAGGGTGTCAGGTCTTCAGGGTGCGATGATAGAGGTGTGAGTGGCCGTGAATTTAAAATAGCCTCTATTTGAATTAGAGTGGAATTTAACTCCTCGTAAGTTAAGTGACAATTTCCCAATACTCTTGTTAAATGAAATTTTGTGGATTTTACACCCGCTTCCCAGATGCCACCAAAATGAGGTGAATACGCGGGAATGAAATGAAAGTTTATTCCTTCGTTCGCAAAGTCACTAGATAAGGAATTTGCGTTTATTTTAAGAAATTTAGCTAAATCATTGTATGCTCCCACGAAGGTAGTTCCGTTATCGGAGTAAATGTCAGCAGGCTTTCCCCGACGAGATACAAACCTACGCAAGGCTAATAGGTAACTATTGCTGGTCAAATCACCCACCAGTTCCAGGTGTATCGCCTTAGTAGCGAAGCATATGAAAACCGCGATGTAAACTTTAACAACGCGGCAACCTCGTCCTTGACGATTGACAGCAGCCATAGGACCTGCGTAATCGACTCCAACCGTTTCAAAAGGAAAACCTCCAGGTGAAGCGCGCTGCCGTGGCAAATTACCCATCAGTGGTGCTACAACCTTTCCTTTCATTCGAGAACACCTAATGCAGCGGCGATAACAAGCCTTTGCTAAATTACGGCCACCTATTGGCCAATAAGCCTCTCTAATTGAAGCTAACAGTAATTGCGGCCCAGCGTGCATAAGTCTTATATGTTCGAATTCAAAAAGCAATTTAGTGAAACGATGTGTGGACTGTATTAAAATTGGGTGCTTCTTTTCATAGGTAAAAGGAGAATTCTCGAGACGACCGCCAACTCGCATAATTTTGAATTCGTCTAAGAACACGTTAAACTTTACCAAAGCGCCTTTCTTTGGCAATTCCTTGCCTTTGACTAGTAACTCGTATTCGCTAAATGACTCAATCTGCGATACTCGAATGATGATAGTCAAGGCATTACCTAATTCGGTCTCAGAGAGATAATTGTGTTGAGCGGGTCGTCCTCGACATACTTGAATGAATCGCAGCGTATACGCTACTGCACGCTTAAGCCTATTAAAATTAGAAAAACGACTAAAATTTATGAAGTTATTGTGATTGGTATGGACATCGTCCATTTGAGAAACATACGAGATTTCAGTGCGTGTTTCCGGTAGCACTTCAGAACTGACCACATTGCAAGGCCAGTTGTGAGTGGCTTCTCTTAAATAATTAGGACCTGACCACCACATATCCAGAGAACTTAAATTTTCAACATTTACACCGCGTGAGATGTAATCAGCTGGATTGTGTTCTGTGGGAACATGTCGCCATGCGCAGTCGCCAGTGGTTTCTAAAATTTCACCTATGCGATTACGAACGAAAGTACTTAAATTACATGGCAACATCTTCAACCACCCTAGTAATATTGTGGAGTCAGTCCAAAATACTGTATGCGATATCTTTGCTCGTAGTGATTTTAATACCTTGTCATAAAGCCGAGCACCTACTAACGCACCGCAGAGCTCAAGCCGTGGAATGGTGGTAGCTTTGATTGGCGCAACACGACTCTTTGCAATCAGTAACCTAACTAACGATTTACTATTTGCATCGATGCTGCGAACATATACGCATGCGCCATATGCTTTCTCTGACGCATCAGAAAACACATGAAGCTCCAACCGTTCATGATTGTCAATAATCACACGGCGTGGAACGCGGAGGTCGTTAAGTAAGTGTAGGTTTTGTACGATGTCAGTCCAGATCAATTCTACTCCATGCGGTAATTGCTCATCCCAGGATAATTTATGCAGCCATAACTGCTGTAAAAGAATTTTTGTGGTTATGACAACAGGAGAAACAAGGCCTAACGGGTCAAAGATTTGAGCAATTATGGACAGCATAGTACGCTTTGAATTTATTTTGGAGAGCGATGAACCAATGGGGAAATATAGCTCGTCAGAACTGGTTATCCAACCTAAACCTAAAGTTTTGTTGGGCTCACTACCACCGATGTTCAGGTCTAATTGACACTGGAAAGACTCTGAAACTAACTGAGGCTCATTAGACTTCCATTTCCTGAGGGGAAAGCAAGCAGCAGCCAGCACTGATGTCAGTTTGACACGTACAGTTTTAAGTTCATCGAGGTCATCTCCACCAGTCAAGACGTCATCTACGTAGCAGTCTCGGGTGATGATTTCTGCAATCCCTTGGTCCTCACATTCAAGGCCTACCTGTCTAAGGCATCTCGTCGCGAGGTAAGGGGCGCTAGCAGTTCCGTACGTGACAGTATTCAACTGGAAAGCCTTAATTGATTTTTTGGGATTATCACGCCACAAGACTTGCTGTAGGAACCTATCATCAGGATGCACTAGTACCTGCCTGTACATTTTCTCAACGTCAGCCATCAAAATGAACTTATGTTGCCGGAATCTAAGGAGGATGGACAGGAGGTCGTCCTGTACAGTAGGGCCTACCATCTGTATATTATTAAAGGTAATGCCAGATGAAGTTGGGCTACTTGCATTAAAAACTGCTCTCAGCTTAGTAGTCGCACTACTCTCACGTATGACACCGTGGTGGGGAATAAAATGAGCATTATTATGTGAACTGAGCTTACATTCGGACATGTGCCCCAGACTTTCATATTCCGACATGAAGTCTCGGTACATTTTGCCGAGACTCGGATTATTAATTAGTCTACGCTCTAAAGAATAAAAACACTGTTTAGCACGATGCAAAGAATCACCCAAAACATTTGGATTGTTCTTCAGAGGAATTCTTACGCAGAAGCGTCCGTCCCTCACCCTTGTAGTGTTTTTTATAAAATGCTCCTCACAGAGTTTATGTTCTGGGGAATAATTAGAGAGGTTGTTTACCTCTTCTAAACTCCAAAAACGGGCGAGCTGATTTTGGATATCCTCATAATGCTTATCTGTAATTGTTGGATCAACTTGTGCGAAATTACATTTAATAGGAGGTACACTAGATACGTGGCCACAGTTAATTGGGCCCGAAACTATCCAACCCAACCTAGTATCGCAAAGTATGGGTTTACCAACACCTAGCCCAATTCTCTGCGATCCCAATAAGTCCCAAAAAATGTCTGCACCAATTATTAAATCGACGGACGCGGGCTCATAGAAGTGGGGATCAGCTAGACATATATCTGAAGGTATGTTGAGATTGGCTAAGTTTAGCGGACGACACGGCACGTTATCTGTTATTGTCGGCAAAACAAAACATCTTATAGTGGTCGCATACTGTTCATCTAATGACTTCATAGACACAACACACATTTTATTAATGTGTGAAGTTACATTATTAATGCCTACTATAGATTGATTAATGGGACTACAGGGCAAATTTAACTGACGGTATAATTTATTCGTCATAAGACAGGAGGTGCTCCCACTATCGAGTATCGCGCGCGCTAAGTGCTCGCGATCATCGGAATCAAATAACTTAATGAGTGCAGTCGATAACAGAACGTCACCGCGTTGACCGTGCCCTTGGGGACTCGAAGGTGTGACGCTCGCCGACAGCGTTAAGTTTTGATTCGCGTCGATGGTGGTGGGGGGCGCGCTGCCGCTGTTGTTATCAGCTCGCCCGCTATGCAAAACCGGTTTGTCTTTAATGCAATCTGCCACATGAATTAAAACATTATGACGCCGCTTACACAGTTTGCATCCAGGCCGTTTGCAATGATTAGCGTAGTGTCCGTTACGGAAACAGTTAAAACAAATTTTAAAACTAGGTAATAATTGAAGTCGTGCTTCGTTGCTTAAAGCTAAAAATTGAGGACAATTATTTAACCTATGTTCGCCACTGCATTTAGGACAAACTAAGCTCGCCGGTGAATTATGTGCAGAATTAATGTAACTGCTGTCCATTGAAACCATGGACTTATGTTTTGATGGCTTACTGTTCGAACTGGGGTGCTGTGTGTGACGTGATAGCTCAATAGTTTCGATGAGATCTGTGCGAACTTTCATGAATTCAAGGAAGTGTTGTAGTGCTATTGGATTATCCTTTTCTAAACGACCTTTGTACTCCTCCCATTCGCGAAACGTTTTCGAATCCAATTTAAGGGTAATAATATGGATGAGGAGTGTGTCCCAGTGCTTAGTGGGTTCACCTAAGGATTCCAGTGCACGGAGATTCTTGTTGAACTGATCCATTATGCGCTTCAAGATAGCTGAGGACTCCCGCGTGACCGGTTCTAAGTTGAATAACGCTGATACATGATTTTGTATCAATAAGCGTTTATTGTCGAAGCGATCACGCAACAGGTCCCAAGCTATTTGATAGTTAGATGCGCTAAACTGAACGGACTGAATTACCACAGCAGCTGAACCTTCCAGAGACGTTCTCAGGTAATGAAATTTATTTATTAAATCTATATCGTCGTTGGAGTGAATTAAACTATCAAAAGTGTCGCGAAACTCGAGCTAGTTCTCATATGAACCGCTAAACTTTGGGAGCTGGATGGTAGGTAATTTAACAGGCTTACAATGACCGCTACGAGAACTACACTCACTAGGCGCTGAAGGTTTTTTATGTTTAGCCACTAATTCTTGCGCCTCACAGATAATTTTGTAGAACCGTGACTCAAATTCATCCCTCTCCAATAACTGAACATCAATATTATCTGAGATGCATTCAAGTCTTGTTTGAACCTCGTCGTAGTCAGCATACAATGATTCTACCTTACCTATACGCAGCTCTAGTTCACTGACATCTTTAGAAGATATAGATTTCTCATTTAGTGACTTTACAAATCCAGAAAATATTGTAATACGCCCTTTGTAACTACTGCGTTTCTTTATCAGGTCTGCTACTTCCATATCGGATTTATCACCTTTGGTGGGCATCTCAGAAGACGGTTGTTAGTCCTGGAATTGACAAGTAATCACAAATCACTACCTATATAAGAACCTTTGATTTTAATTATATTTTAAAGCCCTAAACCATCAAATTAACATAAAATACTTGTAAATCCTTGAGCAAGGTTGATTTTTAAATGTACCTACACAAATTGTAAATTATCAATAATTACCTATCTAATTTAGCCTATTTGTCTACTTATAAATGAGAAGGGACGGAAACAACTTAAACAATCAGTTAATTAATGTTGCTTATGCACAACTGTACCTAATAATAACTAAATACAATTAACTAATTTTAACAAAGTTCAAATTTGAAGAAAAGACCGTCACCTTGCTCAATGACACGGCAAATTTATTTAAAATGATAGATATTGTGTAACTACTAACCTGTGATATGAACTTTAATACATTAAATACTACCTTTAAAGAGTGTTGGGTTTATTTAACAACGTTAAACACTTATAAATTAATGTCCAAGCCACATTCTTCAACACCGCTCGAACTTTTTCACGTCATTAATGTCACCCGTTTTAATCCAAAGAATTGTTCTAATTCTTTTAATTAGCGCTGGTTTCTTGACTTCCAATCGCATCAGGCTCGAACAGGAACATGTAGGAATCTCCCAAAGGTGTGGTATTAAATTAAAGGATTTTTTACTGCTCAATACGTCTATTCGTCTTCACAAGTTGTACAAGAAGGGAAGTGACTTGCAAATGAATAACAAAAAAAACTGGTAGGCCGCGAGTATACATCACGGACTACTCCAACACGCTGCTCATAGAAATCATGCAGGCGCTCCGACAGTTATCTTTAACCGATTGAGCGGAAATTTGGTATACACGCTTATTTTGGATGACATCCATGCTTACATATGTGACGTCATTCTAATTCCAATATGGCGGATCATCCAAGATGGCGGAAAAGTAATTTTTTCTGCACTACCACAGTATGGGTATCAAATGAAATGGCTTGCTGAGGAGAACACGAAAACTAAGGGCAATTAAATAAAAGCTTGTTTTTAATAAGTTTTTTTTAACCATTAATTTATTCAGTTCAGATTACGCAGCCTACTTTATCTCGTAAGCCAGATGACTCAAGCGCAGGTCAGCGGGAACCAAACATTGCACTCACTGTGGTCGGTATGCGTCAGCTCCACAACATCCTTTGTTATGGTTAACATAACACTATGGCATGTAAACATGGGAGCACAAAGAGTATATTATGATAAGTTATTTCAAGTGTATGCAAAATATTGCAAACTAGCTGTGCCCGCGACTTCGTCCGCGTGGACTTTTATGGAGATTGCCCGGAAATAATGGTTTTATGTTCATCCCGTGGAACCCCTAATACTTTTTCTAAAATAAAAGTAGCCGTTTGGAATTTTACCCGGAACAAATAGACAGAGAGACAAAATTTGTAAAAATTGCATTTCCGTAGAAGGTATCGTGTATTCTTTCATATGCATTTGTTAAAATAATGTTATTTTGATATTACAAACAGACACTCCAATTTTATTTATTTGTATAAATATGACTTGTACCGATGGCTAAAAGGACGTTAAGTGACATTTTGGCTAATGTGGGTTGTATTTACTACACAAACATTTTCTGTACCGGCCACTCTTGGTTTTATTCCTCTAACATTTATAGTTATTAAGATATGTGGAGTATTGTAGAGACAAATCTCTATGCCTTTACAGTTTTTATCAAGTCTAATGCACTCTGGATTTACGTATTGGAATCACAGAACTAACGAAATTCCCTCGCAACATCCATATCTATGGTTGGAGTAAAATGCAAAAACATTTTTTTTTTTTAATTCATGTAGGCCAAAAAGCACCAACAAATAGTCAGATTGTACCACCGGTTCGGAATGCTGCTTCCACTAAGAAACTCAATGGTTACTCTTTTCAAAATGATAATTGCGTAATACATTCTCAGGAGCAGCAATGCCTTGAGAGCAGACAGCACCTTTGCCACAATACTAGAGAAGAATTATACTCACGGCAGTGTAATATTAAATACAAATATAGTCTTTACGCTTAGGAAGCTAGTACAGTAAGGTGCGTTTACCCCCAGGTAATATTTTGCAGGAATATTGCATGCTAGTCGGTTTTACCTCGTCCAAAGATGATATCGAGGGGTGAAAGGTTGTTTAACTTAAGTTTTTTTCAAATTTACAGGAGAGCATACTCATACGACGTAGAAAAAGTCGCTGTTTCCAAATATGTATACAGGGTGTGTCTGAAGTCCGAAATAATACTTTGACCTTTGCATCAGTATCAGGTATACAACTGAATGGTATAAAAATTGAATCGAAATGGAACCATGTTTTTCCAACTTTTTTTTCGTCGTCAATTTCTATCACTCGTAATATCTCGAGTCTTATGTAAAATTTCCACGTTCTGTTTTGTGAATATTGGTAGTCGCCTCGCATAAGTGTAGTTTACAATGCTGAATAGGGTTATGGATGTACCCAAAGGCCAGAATACGAGACCTGCGACAAATATTAAAAGGTCTATAACTCAGAAACTATAATAGTTAGATATAACCTGTCTTCACTAAGCATGCATATATAAACTACCGTATATGTACCCAAAGTATTATTTCGGACTTTTACACCAAGTGAATATCGCCCAAAAGTTTTATGTAGTGAAATAGCCTTTCACCCCTCGATATAAAGCTCATGCTTCAACGTCACGGCATTGACAGCACGAGATCACAGTAATTCAATGTTTATGCATATTGATACAGAGTTCGTTTTGATATTGGCAAAATTTCAACGCGCGCGTCTATAAAATATAAATATCTACAGAGTGTCGGGACCTCTTCAGAAATTCGATACGAACATTCCTCTCGCGACCGAATTCAGACTCAACAGACGTTCATTGATCGATAATATTGTAACAAGGGCCACTTTCTTATTAAAAATAATCTTTTGGCCCCCCCACACACAGGGGCGTCAATGCTCGCGCGTTAATTTTTTTGACAAAGCAAAACGAACTGTATTGACGCATAGAAAAAAAAATGTAACCGTCACGGGACGCCTGGCAGATGTGAAACATTATGTTAGAGTAGAGTTGAGTAGAGAGATGTTTAGAGTAGAGAGAAAAGCGTCGTAGCGGCGGAAAGAACCGATGAGCCACGGAGCAGCTCGAAGTTTTCGCATCACGGCATCGCGGCATCAACAGTTGCTCTCATTCGCCAAGCGCGCCATTAGATGTTTCACATCAAAAATGCATGAAATGACACTGACAGCGCGAATTTTGATGCGTGGTGGCGTGGCTTTTACGACAGAAATTTAATCTTTATGCACATTGACACAGAGTTCATTCTGATATTGGCAAACATTATTACGCGCGTGTGTTCACGCCCCAGTCTGCGGAGGGCTTTATCCGCCATACAACCTTCTTGTAACACTTTCATGAATGTATGTCTGTGCGCCAATGAGTCATGAGAACTTTGGCCTCTTTGTTGGTGTCGCTATCACTTTGATTATTGCATCGTTCCGATAAATTGCATGCGTCTGTAAGCTCTACTATGAACCTGTACGTTCACTAGAACTCGTTAATCGCTTTTGTCTGCGTAAAAAAACTTTTGAGGGCAACTATTGTTGCCGAATCGAAAGATTGCCTCGTACGTTTTGCTACTCAACTATCCGATGGAGACGCCATTACTAACAATTTTTTTTTTGCGGGGTGGATGTCCTTTCCAAGATCCCTGGTCCTCCTTGGGGAGAGGACCAGGGTATGTGGATTTACAACTAACACGGCCGCGTTAAGCACGGAAGAGTGGCTTCGGGATTTCCAAGGGAGCGCAACAGTGCCCATCTTGTGCTACGCTCTCCTAAGAGAACTCGTCATAGGAGAGCGTAGCAGGAGGGCAGGCTCGTCGTAGGAGGGGGCAGCAGATGGAGCAACTAATAACTTTATGCTCTTGTGCCATATGAGCTCATATTTGTAGGATCAAAAAGTATGCCAAGAAACAGGAAACAATTTCGTTACTGTGGCAATCAGTCTACACAATTCTTTTTGCAATGGAAAGAAGGGGATAATAGTCTTTCAACTTCCCCTACCGTTTCTTTCGATTGAATTTTAACGGGTTCCACAATAATTTAGCGTATCTCATGTACTTGTACAGGGTCAAATATATTTTATGAATTGTCGCTGAAGAAACCAACTTTGGTTTAAACATTTTACGAGGAATTAACGATCTAAGTGTTATTTGAAAATAACCTAATTTCCCGGCATTTATTATAAGCCTGTTTTGTACGAGGGCCGCCGCTTGCGCATAGCCTTATATAGTCTGTGCAAATTCAATCCCTTCACTTGGTCAGACAGTTGATTGGAAATATAATGCATTATGCATATACTCTATGCAACATAGGCTTGTCCAGCAAACGAAAGCTACTTGCAGCCCCAAAATAAAAGAAAAGTAGATACTCATAGTTTCAAAACTGTTTGCTTTTGACTTAGAAACTATTTTCTACACATGCATTCCCATAAGGGGCAGACAGAAGGATGGGTGCACTACAGTGCACCTCTGCCTACACCTTCGAGGAAACCAGGCCTTAATGTTTCTTAGCATGAGACCGAAAGCCCTTATGAGTTATTTCAAATTCGCATTTATTTATTGATTCCATTTACAAATGTTTTTTTGTTAATTCAATCTACATTTAACCTTCATCTGCTAAATGCTGCATAAGTCAATATTTCTTTAAACCCATTACCCGTCAATCTCAGTTCAAAGCATGAGCAGATCAAATAAAGGATCCCTTTGTCCGTCTGTCTGTAAACAGGTCGAAAATGTTTAAATTATCAATTTCCTTTCCATAACGATGTTTATCTTGTTTTTTGGGTGTTAAAATTACTGACTAATCGTGAAAAATAAAGCTTGTTTGGCTATGGACTCAATAAAGACAATGGCGATACAGGAGTATAGTCTTCTTATAGCCAAACGCGGCTTAGAAGCTAGGACCTACCCCCTTAACACTCCCTGTGTTGCAGTAATCTTTTTAATATTCCTTTTAGTTCTTGACAGTTAACTCAGCAGTTGTAGCATGTGCGCCAAGACTAGACTATGTCACGGAATATCTTGATGTTGTCTCTTTCTCTCGTATGAAATTAGACAGAGAGCGGGCGAGTGAATCCGTGACAACGGTCTTGTCGCGATATGCGTGCTTACCCAGGGGTGTACAGTGGTACAGTCTCTCAAACATTGACAATTACTATTGATTGAAATTAAACGATTTTATCGCGTTTATTTACTATTTATTATATTTATTTATTATTATTATTTATTTATTATTATTATTTATTTATTATTATTATTTATTTATTATTATTATTTATTTATTATTATTTTTATTATTTTACAACTTGGGATCCAGTAATTAATATGATTAAATCCAAAACCAAGTGTACCATTGCAAGACCTCAAGACACCGTAAGTAAGCACTTTCTGCGTAGATCGGACCGCAAACAACAACTAAATATGAGGGTATCCAGTTATTAACTATGACATCAGGACGTCTAACACCTCAGTCCCCCCGTGACCATGGTTGCTGTAAAGCAACCGGAACGTCGGGAAAATAAAATAGTAAATAAACGCGATAAAATCCGTAAAATAGATTAATTTCAATGTATAGTATTCGCGTAAATATAAGAAAACAATTACTATTGAAACAATAATACTTTAAGAGGTAGTGAAAAGGCTCCAGCGGGACAACTCTCGCAAGTTCGACATCATCTCTAATTCGACATATGTCAAAACAAGACAAAAAATATAACCGATTTGACGTTTTGCTTCGACATGCCTAAAGGGGGTGATCCATTTGAGAGCCAACGAGCCAACGGTCTAAACCGTTGGCTCGTTGGCTCGTCGACTCGCGTTGGTGATCCATTTGCGTACCAAACAGTCTACTCTCATCGTTGGCGAAGTAATGGCGTGCTCCCAGACGGAGTTTTCGAATTTCGAACGAAGCATGCACAAAGAGCCAGCGAGCAAGTCCGCCGGTTTTTAAGTCCGCAGACTTTTAAGTGCTCCATTGGCGGATTAGTCCTTTGGCTCGCGAGTTCGTTGGCGAGCCGAAGGTTTTACTCGCAAATGGATCACCCCCTTAAGATCAAGGCAAAAGGATTGTCATTATAATGTAACTGCAAGAGTGATAATAATATTTTTTCGACAATTCTTTTTTTATTTCGACAGCTCTACATATTGATCGAGTTGGTTGATTTATATTGACCCCGAATTACTATATTTACGAAGATGCTTTTGTAGCTAGACGTTATGTATTAGTTATGTCTATCTAACGATCCTTTTATTTACTTCTAACGTAAATGCAGCTTCTTTGAACAATCTTGTAAATAAATCACACCGTGACAGAGGAAATAAAGGTCTTGTTGGGAATACTAATAGGACATCAACGACCACCGCAACGGAGGACCTAGGCTGTCTATCAGAAAAACTAAGTCAAGTACACAATAGGTAACGGGCGTGTTGTAATCATTATTCAATACGTAGTACGTATTAGCGCACACTGGCGACAGGTCTAAGGCGACAGTTGCGACAATTGTCAAGTTATTCGACAATTGTGGTTAGTGACACGAGTAGCCATGCAAGACACGTAAGACGTGAAATAATTTGTCTTTGTTTTATATTTTTAACATTTAAAGTAATCAAGATAAGTGGAGACAACTCTCAGGCCTTCACAATTTTAACACATCGCTTTCTGCATATTTGTATATACACTGGTACACACATAAATAGCATATTAAGAGTCGGAAAACGAAACGTTTTTTCTATAGATCAGTCTTGGTCTTATTTCTATAACATCATCATCACGCCTGTAAGTTCCTAAGGGGTAGGCACAGGTGCACTGCAGTGCGCCTACCAACTTACCCTTTAAAAGTGTTTTTGTCTCAATACAAAGTGTAAATTTTGGACAGATTTCGTACAGAGCTAAATGTAAAACACTGAAACTAATATTAAAGACATTGCTGCAAGACAGGGGTGCAGTTCTCGCATGATCGACATTATCTCTAATTCGACATATGTCGACAAAAAATGTCAAAATTGGTCGTGTTGTTTCAACATATGTCGAATTACAGATAATGTCGATAATGCGAGATTTGTCGCCCGGGTGGTTGGTAAGGGAGTCCTGCATTTAAAAATAAGATTGATAGAGACCTTTTGTCGCAAGTCTACGCTTCACCTTATTGATTATAAGCGAATCACGAGTGTGCCTCGATGAATATTGACGACGTACGTCGGACAAAGTGACAATTTACAGAACACGACTCCGTTGCAAAGTGGCGGCGCTGCGACGCAACACAGGGAACTATCAGAAAACTAACAGTAATGACCCTTAAAATTGCATTAACACCTTGCACCCATTACTAAAGCGAACGAATAAAGCCCTGGACACACTGAGGCGTCAAGACGCGAAGTCAAAAAATCTGATATTGGAAAAAGATTGGTTGCGCAAGTTTTCAAAACAAATCGGTCAATCAGTTTTTGAGTATTAGCGAGACTAACGAACAGATATTGTTTTCTTTTGAATATTATAACGAAATAAGATGAGGAAATGCTGCACTTTAATTAGTAGGTATTCTGCTAGAATCATGTACAAATAGAAATTAATTATTTGATATAGCAATCGTGACAGTTTTCATTACTTTTAATTAGACATAGGATTATATGCATTTGCATATACAAATGCATATAAACATTGTGCATATTTTGTTCATATTCCGCCCCTTTTTAGTGCATATTTGCATACATATTTTGGCATTTTGATAGTGCATATAATCCAATGTCTACTTATAATAGAGAAACAAAGAAGACATTATTATTTCATACCTTTTTGAGATGTTTGTTGACCCACTTGGTGAATGTTTTCTTCTGAATCGCGTCACGTTCGTCTGAAAAACAATAAAATATTAGTGTAGGCCAAATGACACTTACAAATAGTCAGATGTACCACCGGTCCGTAATGCTGCTTCCACTGAGAAGAGCCGGTAAGAAACTCAATGGTTACTCTTTTCAAGATTATAAAATAACAAGTTTGTGAGTAATATACATTCTAAGTAGTTGAAGCATGTGCGCCAAGACTAGACTTATGTCACAGAACATGTCGATTATATCTCTTTCTCTCGTATGAAATAAGACGGAGAGCGCCCGAGCCAATCCGTGACAAAGGTCTTGTCTTGACATGCATGCTCCCACAGGAGCAGCAGCGCCATGTGAGCACGCCGCACCTTTGCCTCAATAAAGCGGGTTTCAGACTACGCTTTAATATAATAGCATATAGTATATAGCTCATAGCACAACAACATCGCGCACCATACATTGTTATGGACACGTTCACACTGCACTGTACTATATATTATTGGCTTACTATACGCTAGAAATTGTTGCGATGCGCTGAGTTCATGCTATACTATATCGCGCGCCGCCATTTTCCTTTTCTCTCACCCCCGGCCCGTCCCGCCAACTGAGCTTGCTATTTACTATAAATGCTTGCGATAATACCGCGTAATATGAACGCCATGCTATGCTATATTATCCAGCACCCTTTTTTGCTATACTATATAGCACAATAGTATAGCGTAGTCTGAAACCCGCTTAAAAGCAAATTAATTTTCCGATGACGACGGCTTGGTGAAGAACTATTTATTGTTCGAACATACAAAGTAATACAAATTAGGTATACAATGCACATTTTAAATGTACATGTTTGTAGTACAAGCGTTGCTTAATTTGACATATGCCATAAATATAAAGTATACTTTAAAATAATCCATGCACGTCAACAAAACCAAAATGAACTTTGTGTCGATGTACATAAAGATTGAATTTGTGTAGTACAAGCCACGCCACCACGCGTCAAACTTCGCACGCGCTGTCAGTGACATTTCAATGTAGAATGAACTTTTTCTATGTGTCAAAACAGTTCGTTTTGCTATGACAGAAAATTTGCCGCACGAACGTTGCCGCCCCAGTATGCGGGAGGCCTGATACTACTGCTTAATATTTAGGCATTCCGTTTAGGCGTCGCCTAATTTCAATCAAAACTGGTATAAATATCGTAACTTTTAAACATTCAGATTACTGGATTAATACGCATAATATCATCACCTTTTTTTAGAAGTTCAATGTTTTATTATCTTGCAAATATAACACGACTGATTTTAAACAGCCGTCGCGGGTGAACGAACTTGGTACGTCACAGATAGCATTCTAATCTAGTCTAATAATACGTTGTACTATTTCGGCGCGCAGCGTGGCGGGTCGTTGCCAAATTATTTGCAGATCGGAAGTGAACGGAACTGTCTACGTAGTTTCATCAACAGGGACCTTACCATAGAGTAACTAGATAATGGAGTACCTAGAGTACCCATAACGACTTCACTCTTCGTATAACTCCGCGGCGATTTTTCCGCCATTGTTGTTATCTCATGTACCTGTAGTTTACGGCAACTATAAGGGAAAACAACAATGGCGGAGTCAGATAAACCAGAAAAATTTACCGCAGCGCGAGCTCTTATTTTTTTTAAAGGACTACGCTGTTGGCCGTTAGGTGGCCTTTACACCTTTACCGGATGAGTTACAGCTTTACCGGATGAGTTACAGCTTTACCGGAGGAGGCTGATTCGCAGCGCGAGCTAGAAATGCCATCACCGTTATAATATCTCCATGCACTGCGGCAATTTTTTGATGTTTGATTTAGTACCACTTTTTGCACCAATACCACAGATAAGTTAGAAGCACGCAACAGGCTGTACACTAGATCATATTTGGGCAAGCAGAATGTCAACCAGTTAGCTATTTTACCAAGCAGAATGTCAACCAGTTAGCACTGTAGTGCGAAACACCGAATGGTTTAACAACGGCTGCGCCTATTTCGTACACGTCATTAGCTTTAAAATAGACTAGACAAAGCGGATTTGGTCTAGAAAAAAGTCCTTCTCATGTACACAGAACATTATATCCTACTAATATTATAAATGTGAAGGTTTGTGAGGATAGATGGATGGATGTTTATTACCCTTTCACGCAAAATCTACTGAACGGATTTTGATGAAACTTTACAGTATTATCAATACATAGTATAAAAGCAGTGGTAGCCGAGTGGTTGAACGCACGCTTTGCAAAATCAAAGTGTGCAGGTTCAAACCCCGGCTCGCACCTCTGGGATTTATGTGCGAATCTCATTTTCATCCGAGATTATCACTTGCTCATAGCAAGCTCAATGTGAGGAGGATTTCAGGCTATAGTCCACCACGCTGGCCTAGTGCGGTTTGGCAGACTTCATACATCTATCGAGAACTAGACCAGTTCCCTCAGACGTGGAGGTTTCCTCACGATGTTTTTCTTCACCGTTTCATAGCAAGTGATAATCTCGGATGAAAAAGAGATTATCACATAAATCCCAGAGGTGCGAGCCGGGGTTTGAACCTGCACACTTTGATTGCAAGGCGTGCGTTCGACCACTCGGCTACCACTGCTACAGCAATGAAAAATTGTAAATGCTTGGAAAGTGCTTCAATTACTCCTATATTCCTTTATCAGCGCTCCCACATTCATTCACGAGATGTTTCACAATCCGTTTGATCGTCAAGTGTCCGATAGCTCCGCGAATGCTCAAGCCATCAGTTTGAGTGGCAATTATACAGTTTGCGGGTTCATTCCAATCGACTTCGACTTTATTTATGGCGATGTTGCCATCTTGTTGCGGTGAATGACATCACTGCGGTAGGTATATTATGGTCATCGGCCATCTTTTCTAACTTCATCACCCATTTTATTTACATCTAGCTGTGACCGCGAACGGTTAGGAGCCTTTATCGTTACTCCAAACAATACCAGCTCTGCTCTGCCAGTGAAAGTCCCGTCAGAATCGGTTCAGCCGATTAGGAGATAAGACGGAACAATTGTCGGTGCAAGTTCAAATCCCAGGCCCGCGAGATGATTTTCATGTGCGAATGTCATTTTCAATAATGATTACCACTTCCTGAACAATGAAGGAAAACAACGTGAGGAAACCTGCACGTCTATAGAAGGGCGTGTGAAGTTCACCAACCTGCACTGGGCCAGCGTGGTGGACTATGGCCCAAATCTCTCTCGTATTGAGCGGGAATGTGCTCGGTATAATGGCAATAGGGTCGCTCCCTGTTACATTGGGACCAATAATACATCGGCGAAGTGTGGGTGCACTGAAGTGCGCCTCTGCATACCCCTTCGACGAATATAGGCGTAAAGATGTATTATTATTATTTTATTTACATTGACATTGACTTTTGGTAACTTCTAAAATAACAGGGAAAGGAGAAAAAGATCCGTATACGTCACTTGATGTCCTTGATACTTGAGGTATGACAGATAAGCAATGATAACACTGGGCGTGTAGTGATCGATACTTGCTAAGTTATAATGTCATATTTGATAGTGGAATTATTGCAAGACTTGGCTTTGAACAAGGATAACCTAATTAATTAGAGTCTAATTCATCAGGGGTCGCCAAATGTCGGGCCGCGGTCCTCATCCAGACCGCCAACGAATTAATACCAAGTACCCCGTTTGTGCCGCTCTGCAGCTACTCTGTTTGTTTATTGTGCATATTTTGCCCCTTTTTAGTGATAGTACATATACTCCGATGTCTACTTATGACATGCTAACGCTCGACTGACACGGCGTTCGGTCTTGTTGGTTTCCTCGATCAAATTTATTCGGTTTATAATTTGGGATACTGACAATTCCGTGGGTGAGTGGTGGGTCCCTTATATAACCTTGTGTCTATTGTTACTCAAGTTGGATCATAGATAAAGTAGATACAGGGTGCATCGCTCCCGAGCCAATTGCACGCTGCTGATTGAATAGAGCTAGCAACGAGCATGCATCGCGAATTCTCATTACCATCATCGGACACTCACACGGTTTCTGTTCGTTTAACTACTGACGCTATTACCACAAACAGTACTTGAGAATGTAGTAAATAGAATAGATGAACAATGAAATAACCAACTAGTTATTCTTAATTTATTGAAGAGGGATTTTGTTAACATTTGATAATTACATACATCCATTTTAGTGTGTGCGTCACCGTAAGACAGATCATTTATGTCAAGACGTGTAAGACTGGACGGCCAAAAGACCAATTTCGGTTTTAATTTAATGGAACTTCTTTTTGATACATTTAGGTAGCTATGTTTTAAATGTCATTGGAAAGTATCTTTCGTTTTTTAGTATTTGTTGTTATAGCGGCAACAGAAATGCATCATCTGTGAAAATTTTAACTCTCTAACTATCACGGTTTATGAGATACAGCCTGGTGACAGACGGAAGGACGGACGGACGGACAGCGAAGTCTCAGTAATAGGGTTCCCGTTTTACCCTTTGGGTACGGTGCCCTAAAAATGTGCTTATTTTACGAGTCGATACAGTTCGTTTTAATATTATCAAACGAGATCCTGAAATTGCAATACCATAATGCCATTTCAACATTTTCAACATAATGCATTTTACCATATCAGATAAGGTTCATTCGCGTCATTCATTCAATAGATTGCATTATCTTTAGATTAGATACTTTCTCTGAATGTAAGATTATATTTATTTACATCATGCCTTATTTGCAGCATGTACCAGGATATAATAGATTTGAACAATGTTCAGAATCACACAATCATAATAATATTTATATGCTCACGACGTGACAACGTGGACGTTTACTGAAAGCTCCTTAAAAGCTTTGATGTCCTAGTACAATCACAGGATTTTGTAGCCAAATCTTTCGCCCATTTAAATAAATCCCTCCTTACAAGCTTTGTTATCCTAGTAATCGTGAGCTTGTAGATATGACTAATTTGTGCGCGTTTTCACAAAAACTAGGCGACGCCTTAACGTGAATCCTAAATATTATTGAAGAATGAACTTTATCTATGAGTCAATACCGTTTGTTTATGTATGGCAAAATAAAAATAAGCGCGAGAGTCGTCGTCCCAGTCTAGCTTTGTGTCAAAATATTAAAGCTTCGTGTCAAGATTGTTGGCAAAACCAACCTAAAGTTGCTTAGAAATAGGAATTGGCTTGCATGTTAGTAGCTAATCTACCATTCGCAAAATGTGTCTGTACAACAATGCAGCCGGCACTATCTACATTAAAATCTTCACTAAATCATTTGCCCTGTGAAACCTTATCTACCTCCGCAGTAACTAAAAGTAGGTCATTGCAGTTGCGATTTGCATTCCTCAAGGCGTTAGAGAGTTTGTCTAATTACGATAGTGACTGTCACACCCACGATAGGCGCGGGAGTTATTTTACTTCACGCCCAGCAGGTGATTACATACATCATCACGCCTGTACTCCCCGAAAGGGTAGGCAGAGGTGCACTACAACACTTCGCCGATGTATTTCGGTCCCAATGTAATAGGGGGCGAGCCAACATCGTACACACATCCTCATCGTATGATCCTAAACTAAGCAACGCTTGTACTATGAGTACCATACAATGGACTGGAGGCGATTTTATTTACACCCAGACCAGAGCAAATTCCGAACAGGCCATTTCGGGAAGCGAACTCACAAACTCGGTGAGCCGAACGGCTAACGCTCAAACTTGGCCAAAATAATAAAAAGGTTGGTTTGGTTTTACGTTTCCATAATCCTCTTAAATATTCTACAAAAGATTCAATGGTATAAATATTCAGGGTGAGGTACTGTGACAAATACCCTTTGATCGGCTTACGGCTACTTTCTACAGGGCTTCCCAAGCCATGAGTTATTATTATACGGTGGCTATGTTGAGATATTATGTAACTGAAGGTACGCCGACATGCCCTGCACACACTGCGGCGAGCGAAAATGTACGAATTGTGTTCACACAGAAAAAAGTTATTTCAACAACAAAATTACACTGTAAGCGCGCGGGAAATTTTACGCGTGGGGGCGTGGCTTTTACGACAGAAATTAAAATATAGACACAGGGGTCTATCCCACTTTTCTTTAAACTGTATTATTTTAATTGCCACAGATACAACAACAAGTAGAATATATCGTCCGCCGTGCTATCGGCAGCCTCTTCAATTGGCATCGGAGTTGATTAAACTAATTAACCGATTTGTTCCGATGTCTTCAGGTCAATACAATAAAGGTTTTCTAAGGTCGACCATGTAAAGGCTACATAGTACCAGGTTGTTTATAATCTGTAGCACTTAATGCACTTTTTTAAAATTGTGAACAGCAGAGCACCCACACTTCGCCAATGTACTATGGTGCGAGCCTATTGCCATTATACTGGACCCAAAAAGGTAGGTTTTATAGAGTAAATTAACTGGTAAATTTTATGTTTGTTTTTTTCGTTTTGGCAACACTAACTGCCGGAAACTAGGGATGGGAAGCAACAGAAAAAAAAAGTGTAATCCGAACGTTGTTACTGCTATTTGTGTATGTTATGTGGCATGCGGGCAACAATGTCATAATATCTTATGTAGTAGTTGTACTAGGTATTAGCATTTATAGGTAGAGGATCCCCTTCCTGGTTCGGCTGGCTGGCTTGCCGGTGGGAAGGCTGGCGTGAGGGGCTAGGTTGAGACGTCAGTCTCCCCGGCGGGCCCTGAGCGGCGGGCGCGGGGGTGCCTGCCACTTAAAAAGGGGCCAGTGGCGGGGCGCCGTGTCTGGTGCGCCGACACAGCGCCATTTTAGAGGAAGCCTGCATAAGGCTGCTGTTGCGTCGGGGCCGTGGAAGATTGCGTTTCGCGTTCCCATAGCCCCGACTCCTTGACCCTCGTGGAGGTGCAACGTTGGTTTTTAGTGGGTATGCGGTCTCGTGCTGTGAGTCCCACATACTCCCTTCTATCCCCCCCGAGGATAGAAGGGAGATGCATAAAGCATTTTCCAACGATAAAAAAAAAAAAGGTATTAGCATTTATCGTCTATCTTATCTATGCATAAGAAGCATATGCTTAAAACAACAGTACCTATCGATGTACTGTGTGTTTATTATATTTGCAGGTTCATTAGCACTCTGCGCGTCTATCTAACGGAATATTATGTAGGTAAAGGTCCGTTTCGATATTATGCATTACTAGCTTCTACCCGCGACTTTGTCCGCATGTATCCGCCGAAGGGGTAAGCAGAGGTGCACTGGAGTGCGCCCACACTTCGCCGATGTATTTTGGTCCCAATGTAATAGGGGGCGAGCCTATGGACATTATACCGGGCACATTCCCCCTCAATACGAGTAAGATTTGGGCCATAGCCCATCACGCTGGCCTAGTGCGGGTTGGTGAACTTCAAACGCCTTTCTATAGACGTTCAGGTTTCCTGACGATGTCTTCCTTCACCGTTCAGCAAGTGGTAATCATTGTTGAAAATTACATTCGCACAAGAAAATTATCTCAGAGGTGCGGGCCCGGGATTTAACTGGCACCCCTTACGTTCAAGGCGGGCGTTCTTGCCCACGAGGCTACCACTGCTACAAATGTATACTTTTAAATTAGTAGTAGGTACTTTAGAAACCATGAAAGAACGCGGCAAAGGCTTAGTCTTGAACTTTGAGTTAATAACATTCTGCAATATAATGCGAGGTCAAACAAAAAACTTCTACCAACATCATCATATTAATACGAATGTCATTAGATTAAGAAAAAAAC
This sequence comes from Ptilodon capucinus, assembly GCA_914767695.1. Lineage (NCBI taxonomy): Eukaryota > Metazoa > Arthropoda > Insecta > Lepidoptera > Notodontidae > Ptilodon > Ptilodon capucinus. The sequence continues at coordinate 2,151,786 of OU611832.1, forward strand.
ATAATGATAGCATAGATTTATGTTGTTTTTATTGTTTATGGTCGCGGTCATTCGGGCAAGTATTCTATTTTGTTTCTTTTTAACATATTGTTGATTGAAAAAATACTTTAAAATATATAGAGAATGAGGCTAATAACTTTATTGTTACTAGTCTGTATATTTATATCGTCAACTGGATAGTTTTTCTTTAAATTAAACATTTTACTTTTGTTTTTTTTTCTATAACAAAAGTGAATTATATGATTCGGTTATATCGTAGTAACTCTACTTTATTATATTGGGTTTTATGGCTCTATGGCTTTATGGCCCTTTGAAACCTGTAGTTTATTTGTTTGTTTTTTTCTTAACTTCAGTCACTCGTTTTTGTTATTTGTTTTGCCAACAGGCACAGTCTTTTTGTTAGTGTTGCCACATGGTATTGTAAAAATATGATCATAAAATCTAAATACCGAACGTAATTTATCAACGACATCTTGACACAATAACCTGACATACGTTGACGTCAAAGTCACACAAAATAGGACACGTGAACTGTCAAATGTTAAAAAGACTCCCTCTTCGATAATAACCATAGAGTAACTAGAGAGCCCATATCAACTCCATCCTGCGTATTGCTTTGCGGCAATAGTTTTGACATTTATCTGGCATCCGCCATTGCAGTCACTTGATCCGGCAACTACATAGGGCAACTGCAACGGCGGATGTCAGATAAACGTCAAAAAAAATGCCGGAGGGCGGGGTCGATAGGACATCTCCGTATATATCTCGATGATAATAACTCGTCGATAAAATATAATATTATTATCTACATCACTAGTCACTACACACAGATACAACAAAAAATACACATAAATAAATTAGTTTAAACGGACAAAATACGTTAGACTTCTAAATCAAATCAAGATCTCGTTAATATTTAAATTAAAACCAAGAAACACCAACAATATAATGTTAAAACGAACGTCAGCGCGACCGGTTATAGCCATACTAGAATTATTAAAAAAAAAAAACAGGATTAATAATTTACGAGTTGCTTCTTAAAACTTATATCATAGACATAACTTTGTGCTTGAATAAGTCTATCGATCTCTAGGTGTTAATCACTAAAAAGAGTCTTTATAGCTCCAGATTAATTAATTAAAACACAAATTATCTAATTAGATAGTCAGGTGTCTACAAATAGAGTTGCCATCTGTTGCAATATAATAATTTAATATAAAAATATAAACTCTGTTATCTCAGAAAATATCAACTGTATAAAGCATTCTATTTATAAATGGAAGATAAAAGTTCTCCAAAAAATACCATTAAAACATACTAGCTTTTTAGGCCGTGATTCATTGGATTTATAAACTTGATCGGATAGCGCACTGCCATCGTGTACTACCGGACGGATGGCAACCCTACCGAATGCGCCAAGAATGTTAAAACTCCGAGCCGTTGCATCAAAACAATCGAATGTTTAAAAAACAATCGCCTCACGCACACACGCGCATTCTCTATAACCCACCACCACGAACCTGACTGCTGTATAAAGAACTCCCAACATGTTGTACCTTTGAATTTCGTCAGGTTCTCCTCGTAAACCTGGTCGTGGGTCTCGGATAGTTCACCCCTGTGCCGTTTCGGCTGGTGGGGGCCCTCGTAGTAGCCAGCCCCACCGTTGACGCCATCTTGCACCGCTTCTTGCGGATCGAAGCCCAGCCGCTCCTTGTAATACGATTGTGTAGACATTTTCACGCACACACTTGTATCATAGTTTGAATTTAGAACACTTTTCAAATTAAGAACAGATTTTTTTCGGAGCACTTGTCAAGGGTGATTCGAGTCCGAGCACTGTCGTTTTGCGCGCTATTATGGAGGGATTCGCCAAAATCAATCCACAATAAGCCCGTTTATGGTAACAGAGGCCGTATTTAAACGATTCACCACTATTTTATCACGACCGATGCCATCCACTCGGCTTGTTCTACAAAAGGAAAGTTGCAGAAACCCCCTTGACACACACTTATTGATCTTGACACGATTATATTTCTGTTATTACTCACTTAACTGTCTGTCTTAATTGATTAAAAAAAGCTTGTTAAATGTTAATATGGCAACACTAAATTAACGTTAGTTTTTTTTTTTTTTTAATTTGGAATGCTTCGTTACTTTTTGAAATGTTCAGTATGATTCACTTTTTTTAAATAGAGCTGCGTACACATTTGTGTAAATACAGTCGAAACGGCCTGCGGAACAAAGAGATTGGATGATTTATTTCACGAGGTCTAAATTACCACACAGTAATGACTCACACGGTCTTTGGGAGGTACTCAAATGACGGTATTTACTGTGAGAACGAGGATTTAGGTAATACACGGCCTTGTACGGAAAAGTTAATAACAAGAGACGTAACAAAAAAATACGTCATCTGCAAAAGTTATTGTATTCCCGGAGAGTTAAAAACTTTTTAGAGTATACTTGCGGTTAATTTATCTGTGCTCATTACAATTTACGATACTTTTGGTACTTTATTAACGAATTTATTGGTACTTTTCATGAGAAAAACAATAAGAAAGCTACTTGTAGGCATCTATATACCAAAAATATTCTTAATTACTCTATAGTATAGAATAGACTGGATACATACGTAACTAGTTTTATCATTCTAATGACCGCTAGCAGACGCCTTAGGCTTAAGCACACTGGGGCGTCTACGCCAACGCATCCAAATATTTGACAATACCAAAACGCATTCTATAACAATATAAATAAAGAAATTCGCTCGCACTGTCAGTGTCATTTAGTTGTAAAATGAACTTTTTCTATGAGTAAATACAGTTTGTTACGTTATGGCAAAAAAAAATAAGACGAGCGGTCGTTTTGTTGTCTTGTATTGCGACTGGAAAATCAGTGGTGTTAGCACGCATGTCAAGACAAGATCTCTGTCACGGATTGTCTCGGTCGCTCTCCTTCTTATTTCATACGAGAGAAAGAGATATAATCAACATATTCTGTGACATAAGTCCAGTCTCGGCGCTCATGCTACAGTTACAGGTGGGACTATAAAAACTAATTAGGATCTGAATACTCGAAGTTCATTGGCCGACCTTACATTAAACTTTATTATCAAGTTTCTCTTGGCACCTCGGGCATATTGCCTACCTAATTATACTAGTTAATATGAAATTTACGATAGGGTGCCTTAGGGCCAAATTTAACGGACTATAAAATAGGAAGAGGTTCTTAATTATGTATTATTCCCATATATATCTAGTAAAGGGTGTATCAGAAGTCCGAAATAATATTTAAGGTACATACAGTAGCCCATATCTGAATGTACAGATTATTCCTTAATATCATAGTTACTGAGTTATAGACCTTTGAATATTTGTCACAGGTATTGTGTTCTGGCGTTTGGGTACATCCACAACCCTATTCAGCAGTGTAAACTACACTTATGAGAGGCGGCCACCAATATTCACAAAACAGAACATGCAAATTTTACATAGAACTCGATATATTAAGAGTTATAAAAATTAACGACAAAAAAAAAGTTTGAAAAACATGGTCGAATCCGAATTTCATACCATTCAGTTGTATACCCGATACTGATGCAAACGTCAAAGTATTATTTCGGACTTCTGAAACATCCTGTATACTAGGTCTTAGTGGTAAGCTAGTTGGCAGAACTGTAATTTTGTACGAATGTAATTTTCAATAATTACCACTTGCTGAACGGTGAAGGAAAGCAACGTGAGGAAACCTGCATGTCTATAGCACCGTGTGTGCAGTTCATCATCTCGCACTGGGCCAGCGTGGTGGACTATGGCCCAAATCTTCCTCGTATTGAGGGGGATATGCCCGGTATAATGACAATAAGTTCGCCCCCTATTGCATTGGGACCAAAATACATCGACGCAGTATGAATTTTAAGAAAAAAAAATTGACAGATAACAACCAAGTGTTCCAGTTCCATATTTTTCCATTGATGTACGGAACCCTAAAAAGGTGAAATAAATTAAATTAATCTTGTTCGCAAAATCTCGGTCCCGATTAGCGACCGAACAACACTTGGCCGTGAATAAAAATGGCCAATTATCGTTGAAATATTTCGCTTTTAAATAATGTATTACGAACATGTCGCGGGGCCTTGTGTGGCGCTTTCCTACGCGTGTATAGAATATAATATTATCACAACTAGTTTGGACAAGTTTTAGTATTAGTTAACTAGTCCGCTGCACAAGGATTTTACAAGCTTTATATTAACTTGCAATGTATGTCCGGGCTGAAATCTTGCAACTGAATTTTATATCAGTTATCTTTAACCGATTGAGCTGAAATTTGGTATACACGCTGATTTTGGATGACAATGCATGCTTAGCTATGTGACATCATTCTAATTCCAATATTTATTTATTTATTTATTTAACAGGACATCCAAAAACTGTAGCATTCATAATACATTAATATAAAATACAAATAAGGGAAAACTAAATGCACAGTTAACAAAGGTGCCACAACATGCATAAGTAAGAGGAATAACATAACATAACAGGAACATTGATAATAAATGAAAAATAAGAATGTGACAATAAAAATTAAATTAAATTAAATGTGATGAGTGACTAGAAGGCTATCATTGACGCACCAACGATGACAAGATCAGTTTGCGAAATTTGTAGAGTGTATCATTAAACAAATCCACTTCATGACCGATTGAGTTGAAGGTAGTTGACAGTCTAGATAATAGGAAGTACTGTTTTAGGTTCGTTTTGGCGGGTTCTTTATGTAAAAGGCTAATTGCACGAGTTGACCGAATCGGCAACCTGCGAGGTACATTAAACTTAATGTTTTGCATCAAAGCAGGACAGTCAATTAAATTACGTACAAGCTTAAATAGAAAAATCATATCTGAAACATTTCTGCGGACAATTAGGCTTTGGAGTTTGAAGTGTTCTAATTTACTTGTATATGTGGGGAGTTGTTTGTGTAATCTACAGGAAGAAGTAAGATGACGCATAAATCTTTTTTGTACACGCTCTATTCTTAACTGATGAGTGTTGTAATGTGGTGACCATACGACACTGCAATACTCAAGATGACTTCTGACATATGCGTTGTAAATAACAATTTTGGTTTCTGGTTTGCGGAAAAATTTACCGTTGCGGATGATGAACCCAAGCATTTTGTTGGATTTTGCAATTATCTTATCAAAATGGGGTATAAACGTTAATTTAGAGTCCAAAAGAACGCCCAGATCTCTCACTACAGGTAATTCTGTGATATTGACACCGTTTATATGAAATCCTGTATTAATGTTATTATATTTGCGAGTAAAGATGATATAATTACATTTTTTAATATTCAACGACATGTCGTTGGCAATACACCAATCATTGATACTATCTAGGTCTTCTTGTAATAAAGCACAATCGTTGAGTTCTTTAGGTATTTTACATAATTTTAAATCATCAGCAAAGAGATAAGGACTACTGTATCGTATACAGGTAACAATATCTTTAATGAAGATATTAAACAGCCAAGGTCCTAAATGGGAGCCTTGGGGCACCCCGGAAGTGGCAGGATATGTATCCGAACTAAACCCTTTAACTACTACAAATTGTGTTCTGTTATATAAGTATGATTTTAGCCAATTTAATACTGGTCCATAGATACCAGATATTGCGAGTTTGTGAACTAAAATTTCATGGTTAACCCTGTCAAATGCTTTGGCAAAATCCATGTACACTGCATTTACCTGCAGACCGGCGTCTACTGCATTGACTATTTCATTCAAATAGGATGCTAGGTTGGTACACGTCGAGCGACACTTTACAAAGCCGTGCTGTTCATTAATTAGAAAATGACTAGAATGATGTTTCAAGAAAGGATAGATTAAAGCCTCAAAAATTTTACCAAAAGTAGATAGTATAGATATTGGCCTGTAGTTTGAAATATTAGCAGCATCACCGCTCTTTAGTATAGGTACAACTTTGGCAATCTTCCATATTATTGGAAAAACTCCAGTAGATAGTGAGTGGTTGAAAAGGAAGAATAATGGTAGACTCACACTAGAAGAACACTTAGATATAAAGTATGGTGGTATACCATCTGGTCCCGCTCCTTTATTTACATCAAGACTTTTTAAGTAATTAGTTATAGTAGACTGGGAGATGTAAATATGGTTCAACGTGTTAATAAAAGAGTTGTCATCACGAACTAGGTTAGAATTGTTACTATTCGGTCTTGTGAAAGTAGAAGAGAAGAAAGATGCGAATAGGTTGCATATATTTTGACCGTTCGATGCATTTACACCGTCGAGATACATATCTTGGGGAAACTGACAGATATTACTGCGTTTATTTTTTAAATAACTCCAAAAATATTTTGGATTATTTTTAATGCAGATTTCAACTTTAGACATATAATCGTTATAACAAATAGTTGACAGCTGTTTGCATCTTTTGTTTAATAATTTTAGTGAAATTTCATCTAAAGGATTATTATATATACGGTATCTATGTAGTATTTTATTCTTTTCTTTATTTAGTTTGATTAATTCTTTTGTGAACCAGATAGGGTATTTCCCTCTATTTATGATAAAGTTTTTAGATACATAAAGATCTATTACGTTGTATAAAATGACATAAAACACATTCAACATATCATCAAGACAGGCACCTTTTGAAAATTCACAAGACCAGTCAACTTTGGACAAAGCTGAATTGAATATGGATCATCCAAGATGACGGAATAGCTATTTTTTTCTGCACTACCACAGTATGGGTATCAAATGACAGGGCTTGCTGAGGGAAACGCGAAAACTAAGGGCAATTATATAAAAGCTTGTTTTTAAAAAGTTTTTTTTACCATTATTTTATTTAGTGTACTCTCAGCTGGTGCGGCATGAGGTTATATTGACTCATAGAGGTATTAACACATCGCAGCGGATGGGTTAAGACGGCTATTAACAATACACTGCCCTGACTATACAGGCGGTAGCGAATTTACTTAACTTTATTTTTACTCTGTGCTAAAAGTAAATTGAGAGTTTGATTGAGAAATTAATCTCATTGATGCCACAGCCGTCTAGTCTTAAGCATCTTGACATGGACAATCTGACGGAAGAAGACGTCAATGTCACGCAAAATTGGACGTGCCAAACTGTCAAAGCGTTAGATCGCTTGTACCTAAAATTGGAACAACAATAGGTACTTTACGAGGTGGGGGTAAGTCCTCAATCTTTTTTGAATGATATTGTATAAAGTTTCACACTGATTCAGGTATTTTAATAATACAAGCGCCCCAACTGCACAGTGAGCGACGTCCCGTGAGTACGGACGGACGGACAAAAATCCAAGGCCAACCTTTAGCACAAAACGCTCAGTCCGTGGGAAACTGCGAACAATCGGACTATTGAGGGCTCAGTTCAAGCGATTAGCGATTTATAATGTTCATTTTAGTGTATACATGATTTATTATTGCATTAATTAGTTGTAAATATTAACATTTAAAAAAAATTACTTTGAAAATTTGTAAGTGGCCCCGTAGACTTACACAAAATATATATTTGACCTTGACTTTGACTTCAAAAAATACTATGGTTGAATATTAAATAAAACCTACAAAAAAATACTTTTATTTTTCATTTTTATAATACCTACGCGGTATAGTTAAGAATCCTTTTCTGTCGCTCCCCACATGTTCCAAGATAATAATATAGATAAATCCTAGATAGTACTACTTTATCAAATGATAACAACATTTATCTTATAACAGACTAAACAGCGATAAACATTGCTTTGTTTTGATGCTGCCACTATTCGCCAGTTATTATTTATTTTCTGTGTACCTTAGAATTATATCTATGGTTTTGTTTATGGAACAGGATTACCTCTTCGATTCACAGTTAAAAAACTTGAGGGGTAGGTAGAGGCGCACTGCAGTGCACTTACAGTCGCCGATATGTTCGGTCCTAATCTTATAGGGGGCGCGTCTAGTACTATTATATCGGGCACATTGGCACCTTAGGTACATAGTCAAAACTCTGTATGGACGCAGACTCTAACTAATGCCTAAATTTTTTATATATATTTGACTCTAGTTTTCCGCTCTCAAAGGCACCCTAAACACTCACGTAAGGTCGCAGACAATGACGCTAGGGCCCGGATTTCGGCGCATTGTTCGTTTTACAAATCTGACCCAAATGAGTATGTGAGGAAGGAACCAGTTGTTCTGCAAGATCGGGGTTTTTGATTGTCATCTTCAAGGATTTTTAAAGTTGAAGCTTTAAGAACCCGACATTAATAATTTTAAACACGTTCGCCTTCGCGTGGCGCTATTAGCGTGCCGAACTGCGTTTTCATTCATTTTTAACCGACGAAAAAAATGGAGGAGGTTCTCAATTCGACGCGTATATTTTTTTTATGTATGATCACGCATATCTACGGCATCATTCGACCGATTTCAAATTTTTTCGCGTTGCTAGGAAATTCTTCGAGGGTGTTCCCATTTTCAAAATATTACCAGAAATCAACCCCCTTGAATAGAATGTTAATGTTTGTCGCTGAAGATTCCACGTTGCATTGTTAATTTAATTTGGTTATTTCTTTGAATTTATTGTTCATTGATTGTTTGGCGCCGACTCAAAATGACTTAGGTATACTTACAATAGTTTAAGAACTTTGTTATTAAGGTTAAATAAAAAAAGGTTTATTATTTTTGGCTTTATAATATTTTCGGCGGTTTAATTTTTTTGCTGAAAGTTTTTATTTCATAATTTTTGATTTACTTTATATCTTGTGTATTTATTGAATTTGTCCTTGCTATAAATGACTGGGCATTGGCAGAATACCCCCTAATCATAGGTGTAGCCATTTCTCATCTTATGACATAACATTTTATCATTTATTGCATTTCGTTAAATATGAAGAAGTTAACAGTCAAAACATTAAATAAAAAAAACTCGAAACCACAAAAGAGTAAGTAGTAACGCGAGAGACATATTTCCAAACAAATCCTCGCACATCTCTGTAACTAATAAACACTTGAAAACTCAATTCGCTACACTTAAGATACACGTCATTTAACACTCAACAGACGGCGGCGCGGGACCATTTGTTTCAATAAATTGCACACCACTTAATCAACTGTGAATATAACTCATTTAAATCACTATTATTTACGAATTAAGTGGAAAATCACAAAACTATGTCATGGTTGAAGGAAAAACACTCTGTTTCATTAAGACAAGAAAATAAACTTATTACGTCATGCAGTTTCTATTTGTTTGAAAACCATTTTTGCTTTGCACGCAGTGGTAGCCGAGTGGTCGAACGCACGCTTTGCAATCAAAGTGCGCAGGTTCTATCCCCGGCTCGCACCTCTGGGTTCCATGTGCGAATCTCATTTTCATCTGAGATTATCACTTGCTAAGAAACGGTGACGGAAAACATCGTGAGGAAACCTGTGTGCCCGGTATAATGGCAATAGGCTCGCCCCCTATTACATGGTGACTAAAATACATCGGTGAAGAGTGAGTGCACCACACCTCTGGCACCTGGCACAAGAAACGATCTATTGTCCCTCAAACCAGAGACCTATTATGCACTTGAGATTTTAAAATCAATTCCCTATATTCTTTACAATCTTTCTAACTTTCTGCTGCGCTGAACAAACCAATCTAGGCCTTCTTCTCCTTTACGAAATGAGAGAAATGACGATATTTATTTATGGAATAAGATGAGCAATGCCTGCACCTGCAATTAGCAAGGACAAATTCAATAAATACACAATATAAATAAAAATGGATGATGACAGTGATAAAGGCGGACGAATGCCCAATCGAGGTCATTTAATTAGTTCATCCTGAACACTGTTGTTCAAAGGCAACTGGTAATTGAAAAATTGCGTTCGATTCAGAAAACAGGGGTCGGCGAGTAACTTCGCTATCTCGCCCACGCTCATCTCAGTATAGGCAAAGAGCTGCTTGATAAAAAGATTTATTGCATCAGTAAGTGCAGTTTATTAATTCAAAAGGATGTGGTTTTCAATTGAACACCGATGGTTTTTGTTGTAAAATAAGCAACCCGAAACTTTTTTTTTTTGTTCTGTACCTATGTTTCTTCATTGTTTACGAAATGAATAAAATTTATTGGAATAATATGAGAAATGACTACGCCTGCGATTGGCGGGTATTTGAGCCAGTGTCAAGTAATTAATAAATACACATTGTAAATAAAAAAAGCGATGTAAGTGATTAAGATGGCTAACGAATCCTTCTGTATCGTGATTGGTCTGTGATTTGTTTGATAGTAGTTATTTAAAAATCGAATTTTGAATTGTTATTCCATTCTTGAGTTTCAAATTCAACGCCTATTTTAATAGACTGATGACTTTCAAGATAATCTTGTAAATGTCGGTTTATATACGCTTGCGTTCCTTAGTCCTTACATTCACTAACAACCTAGAAACTTGTATTGCCAGCAATAAATAACGCATATATGAACCAACTAACACGATAAAAGCTTATAATAATATTGAATAAGTCTGTTCTTTTTTCAAATTTGCAAAATATTGCCGCTCTAAAAAAATATTAGTAAGTATGTCTTCTTCTACGTTTTTTAGAAGATAAATGAAATTTTATGGAATAAGATGAAGAATAGCTGTATCCGCAATTAGTGGTTAATCAGCCGGTGTCAACTTATTAACAGCAACAACAAATTCAATAATACACATTTTAAATAAAAATGGGTAAAGAGGGTGAAAAAGATGGCGGATGATCCGAGTAAGGCTTGCATGACACATTGACCAAATAAAAAAAAAACTATTATCTTGATATCCTCGATATCTTCAAAAATATGTATTTTTATGTATTTAATTCCATTGATATGTCAATGTGGCGGCGTGACACTGTAATTGTTTATTGCCAAAATACCGCTTACAAGGCTTTTTCGGTCACGGTAAAACACCAGCAGGTATTATTATATCATGCATGTTACCACCATAATCGAAATGAATAGCCTATATGGAGTCCAATAAATTAACAAAACAAGGTTTCATTCAATATTTAAAAAAAAAAATCGGTTATTTCTTATGAAACTTTTGTATTGTCTGTGATTTTGAATTACCAAAAAAAGTAAATGACTGGCTGAAAATAATCCTTTTAAAAAACGCATAAGACCTACTTGTTTATTGCTGGCCGGCAATAATATTTTTGTAAAATCAAATTTAAATAATATATTTAAAAAAAAAACGAGTATCTACCTAATTAATTAAATTCAACTAGTCCTTTCATCATACCTCTAATTTACTTTGAACTTATTATATAAGAACTCATCAAATGGTGTACCACTAAATGAGTGCCACGGTTTCTTTGGGTTTATTAAAAACTAGCCTAAAGTAGCCTAAGTTACGCCTTGGAACGTCAGCTATCTGTCAGTGAAAGTCCCATGGAAATCGGTTCAGCCGTTTAGAAGTTTACCTCAAACAAACAGACAGACAGACAAAAAATTTTAAAATTGCGTTTTCGTTATAGGTATCGTATATACTTTCATACGCATTTGGTAAAAAAGTGTTATTTTGATATTACAAACAGACACCCCAATTTTATTTATTTGTATGTATGTATGTATGTATGTATGTATGTATATGTATAGATTACAAACAGACACTCCAATTTTATTTATTTGTATAGATACATCCTCATTAAATTAACCTTAATTTAAGCGATAATTATTAAGTGCCTGCTCAATTGCAACGATTAAAATCACATTATAGTAATTAAAAGTTTCTATATGTATTAATTAATATAAAAATATAATATTTGTAACCTATACTTGTAAATTCACTTTCTTCTTCTTTTTTACGAAATTTAAATGGAATCAGATGAGGAATTGCACACAGCAGCTAATACAGCCTGCACGCTTATAGAAAGATAATCTATAGAAAGTGTGAAGTTCACCAAACCGCACTGGGCCAGCGAGGGCGCACTGCAGTGCACCTCTGCCTACCCCTTCGGGGAATACAGGCGTATTATTATTAATGTATTATCACTTGGAATGAAACGGTGAAGGAAAAATCGTGAGGAAACCTGCACGTCTAAGGGACTAGTTCTCGATAGATGTGTGAAGTCTGCCAACCCGCACCGGGCCAGCGTGGTGGACTATGGGCTGAATCACCTCGCATTGAGTGGAGGCCCGTGCCCCGCAGTGGGACGTTAAAAAGGGCTGTAATAGATTGGCAATAAAATTGGTAGCTTTAATTTTAACGCGTAGTTTTTGACAAGTATCACTGTCCTCGCTTTTAAAGGTCACTTCCTATCACACAGAATGTTTATTTACCACTTTGATCCGTATTCAAAATATTATCACAGTATTATTGGATATTACGTCAGGTCGGTCGTCTGCTAGATGGGCGATTACCTAACTCTTATTGCTTGCTATAAATTTTTCAATAAACCAAATATCCTGGCGGATTTTTAATACACTTTTACAGGTTTTTCGGCAGGTTATGGTTGAATGCACGCTTTGCAATCAAAGTTCTTTAATCTTTTTCCAAAATAAAAGTAGCGTTACTCCTTGGAACATCATCTATCCGTCAGAGAAGGTCCCGTTAAAATCGGTTCGGCCGTTTGGACGTTTACCCGGAACAAACAGACAAAGACAAGAATTTAAAAAAAATGCATTTTCGTTATGCCTAGTTATCGTATATACTTACATATGCATTTAGTAAAAAGGTGTTATTTTAACATTACGAATATATATTATATATACGGTCGAATTGAGAAACCTCCTCCTTTTTGGTAGTCGAATAAAAAATACTCATCAATTATTTTTTATTTTATTTTTTTTGAAGGACTTACACTGTTGGCCGTGAGGTGGCCTTTACAGCTTTACCGGAGGAGTGGTGAGCGCAGAGTGCACTCCAACCAAGGCCTTAAGGGCGGAAAGGGTTGGCAACTAGCTCAAGGGCGCCACAGAGGACACGACCTCGGCTTGGGCAGTTACCGTGAGGGGAGAGGTAGTGACTGCGCTCCTAGGTGCAAAGATGCACCTACGAGCGGAAGAGGGGGTGTCATCAATTTTATTTATTTGAACAGACAAACAAAGTCAAGTTGATTCCCTCGCACCAATGGGTGTAACGCGTAAATATAAAACATCTCGGGTATAACGTCGTGGGAAAATGACTCTACACGCCAACGAATTTAAGATCAATGTCCTCTAAACAAAAACCAGTCTCAAAGTATCATTAAAAGTTACACTCATATTAAATTACATGTTAAAAATTAAGCAATTAACAACCTAATTACAATGCAACAAGAACGGTGGCATGCAAATGTTATACTTCAGATCAAAAGGGTTCCGCCGATGTATCATTCATTTGAAAAGTATTTTATAATTAAGCGCGAGGATCGGATTACAATGTTTTTAACAAGCTTAAGGCTTTCTTGACACGGTAAGGCCGGCTGCTCGCTGATTACGGGTTCAACGAGAACGGATGAGCAGTGATAGAATATTATACATGAAAGCTTTCACTTAGTGGGAGTCCTGTATCACCACCCTCCTCGACCCGTGCGTCGAGAGGGCCACCAACACACCTACACCAGCCTTAAACAGACACCGATCTCGCCGGCGAGGTCGAGGAACCCCCTCTTCCGCTCGTAGGTGCATCTTTGCACCTAGGAGCACAGTCTTTACCTCTCCCCTCTCGGTAACTGCCCAAGCCGAGGTCGTGCCCGCTGTGGCGCCCTTGAGCTAGTTGCCATACTGGTAGCTATACTAGTTCTGCAACTAAAGGCAGCTTCATCACTGTTATAATATGTAACTGGCCGATTAGACATAAAGAGCGAGGAACGTCAGCTTCATCACCCAGTGTTTATTTACAATGTGTATTTATTAAATTTGTCCTTGCTATTAAGTACTTGCTGTAATACCCGCTAATCGCAGGTGGAGCCATTCTTCATCTTATCATACATCATTATCATCACCTGTATTCCCCGAAGGGGTAGCCAGAGGTGCACTGCAGTGCGCCCACACTTCGCAGATTTATTTTGGTCCCAATGTAATAGGGAGCGAGCCTATTGCCATTATACCGGGCACATTCTCACTCAATACGAGGGAGTTTTTTGTCCACCACCCTGGCTCACTGCAGGTTGGTGAACTTCACACGCTTTTCTATAAACGTGCAGGTTTCCTTACGGTGTTTTCCTTCACCATTCTTCATCTTAGTCCATTAAATTTCATCATATAATTCGTTCCGTAAAAAAAAAAAAGATCATAGTTCAACAACATACGTCCCTCTTTGATATAATAACTCCATTGATTTTGGAGGTTATTTAACAAAAATGCTCGTGTTTTAGCTGCTCTCGAGGTACCCCCAAAAAATGATAGGTAACGAACCGGCCAATCTCATGCGAACAAATTAAATTTCTCAAGACGAATCGGCCATTGTGCGTGTTCGGGAAGCATTTGCGGCGGAGATTTGAATCCGTGACCGTTGACCGCGGGCACCGTTACACCCTACACGTACTGGGGCGAACGAATAAATAAAACTAGACAACACATGCTCATCGTATGATCCCGAACTAAGCAAAGCTTGTACTATGGGTACCGTACAATATACTGGGGACGTGGAGACATTTTTCATTAAATCAACTCCTACACTTTTTTCGATTAAATTCGTGCGGGATCCAAGACAATTTAGCTTTTCCCCGGGACTCGCCGAGGGTCAAACCTCTGTGTATTCAATGGACACCGCTGTCGACCCGGGCTTACAGGAGTAACAGTGGCAGTCTCAAAAAACAAGACAGGGTACGATTCTTTTTACACCCAGAACAGGGCAAATTCCGTAAAGGCTATTTCAGAAATTTGCCACTGGCGGGAATCGATTCCCGAGTTCGAACTCGCAATCATCCGGTGTAGTGAGCCGAGCGATCTATGCTCAGACCACAAGACCAAGCCAAATTGAATACATCATTATTATCATCATCACGCCTGTATTCCCCGATGGATGCGTAGGCAGAGGGGCACTGCAGTGCAGAGCCTATTGCCATTATACCAGGCACATTCTCCCTCAATACGAGGGAGATTTTTGGGCTATAGTCCACTACACTGGCCCAGTGCGGGTTGGTGAACTTCACACGCCTTTCCATAGACGTGCAGGTTTCCTCACGATGTTTTCCTTCACCGTTTCATAGCGAGTGGTAATCTTGGATGAAAATGAGATTCGCACATGAAACCCAGAGGTGCGAGACGGGGTTTGAACCAGCACCCTTTGATTGTAAGGCGTCCGTTCGACCACTCGGCTACCACTGCTGCCGAACTGAAGTATCAGTAAAATGAATAAACACAAAGTATCGGTCGGAACAATGCGAGGAACGCAGAGTATCCGAGAGCGGTACAATAACGGGATAGTATTCGCCATCGTTGAAGATGCATGAAGCAACTAATTTGATACGGCGTTTTGTGTTATGGTTATTTCTGAATATCGTTACGTAGTTATAAATAGGCTTGTACAAAAAATATCGATATATTTTCAACAAGAACAGTATGGTTAGTCACTGACTAAAATTGCTGGAATTCAGATACGTAAAAAGTTCTTTTTTTTTTAAATAAATTATTTATGAGTATGCTTGATTGATCGGAAATAATAACTAACCCCCGAGAGTAGATTATCAGAAAAGAAGGTCCTAGTTTGTTAATCATATGACCGTACCGTACCGGTTCCGTACTCAAAGGGTAAAACGGGGACCCTATTACTAAGATTTTGCTGTCCGCCCGTCCGTCTGTCACCAGGCTGTATCTCACGAACTGTGATAGTTAGAGAGTTGAAATTTTCACAGATGATGTATATTTCTGTTGCCGCTAAAACAACAAATACTAAAAAACAGAATAAAATAAATATTTAAGGGAACCTCCATACAACAAACGTGATTTTTTTGCCGTTTTTAAAGATAATGGTACGGAACCCTTCCTGTCCGACTCGCACTTGGCAGGTTTTATGTACAACCAAAACTTGTAACTTGTACTACCGGTTCGTTAACTGTCCCTTATCTTTGTCAAAAAATATTGGTTAGGACCATTAATAGACACGGCCTTGGTACGTACTTTAAATTTGACAGTTTTTGTAATAAGTTACCAGTCAAAAAAAGA
This sequence comes from Ptilodon capucinus, assembly GCA_914767695.1. Classification (NCBI taxonomy): domain Eukaryota; kingdom Metazoa; phylum Arthropoda; class Insecta; order Lepidoptera; family Notodontidae; genus Ptilodon; species Ptilodon capucinus. The sequence continues at coordinate 2,167,922 of OU611832.1, forward strand.
ACAAGAGGCCGTGGAAGAGGTTTGTGTTTTCCCATAAAGAAGGATTAACTTGTCATAGTTTTTTATCCGACTCTACAGCGAAGCCAAAAGGAAGGGATATGATTTTAGCAGTCTATGAATGTTTGTATTTACGTATGGTCCTTTGTTCGTCCGTAGCGCCTAAATTATTAATCCGATTTTGATATATAAGGTGTCAATCGATTTGCTATTATAGCCCGGGTAACATAGACTATATAGACTAGTTACATTTTAACCGATTTCAAGGTCTTTTAAGAGTCGATTTTACCTTATAATTTGATCATTTTATTTCAAAGAAATGTCTACATTACACATTTTAAATATCTCGTGTTCAAGTGAAATAGAGTGTATTGCCTTCATTAACTTTCTTTCTTTATAGAGAGTATCGCACGTGGGAAATTCGCCATAGAACTTACTTTCTTATAAAGGGTGCTTCAGAAGTTCGAAATAATACTTTTGCATCAGTATACAACTGAATGATATAAAAATTTGATCGAAATTCGACCACGAATTTTAAAAAATTATTTCGTTGTTAATTTTTATAACTTGTAATATATCGAGTCCTTTGTAAAATTTGCATATTCTGTTTTATGAATATTGGTAGTTGCCATAAGTGTAGTTTACACTGCTGAATAGGGTTATGGATGTACCCATAGGCCAGATCATGAAACCTGTTACTAATATTCAAAGGTCTATAACTCAGTAATGTCATGAAACCTGTTACTAATATTCAAAGGTCTATAAGCAGTGGTAGCCGAGTGGTCGAAGCAACGCCTTGCAAATCAAAGTGTGCAGGTTCAAACCCCGGCTCGCACCACTGGGTTTATGTGCGAATCTCATTTTTATCCGAGATTACCACTTGCTTTGAAACGGTGAAGGAAAACATCGTGAGGAAACCTGCACGTCTATAGAAAGGCGTGTGAAGTTCACCAACCCGCACTGGGCCAACGTGGTGGACTATAGCCCAAAAATCTCCCTCGTAATGAGGGAAAATGTGCCCGGCATAATGGCAATAGGCTCGCCCCCTAATACATTGGGACCAAAAATACATCGGCGAAGTGTGGGCGCACTGCAGTGCACCTCTGCCTACCCCTTCGGAGAATACAGGCGTGATGATGATGTATTTATCTATAACTCAGTAACTATGATAGTTTATATGACTATATAATCTGCCTTCACTAAGCATATTCTTAAAATTTTAAGGGTATGTTATCCTGAAAAAGTATATTTAATACATTATGTTCTCTATGAGAATAACCGTAAGAAAGCATTTTGATAAAATATTACCCATGTAGTTAACTTGATTAGGGCAAGAAACTTTTTTTTAAATACTTTCAACATACAAATTGAATTTCAGAGGCAATAGCCTCGCAACTAAGTTCGTTAAAAAACCTGCTGCTTGTATGTCTTAAGACAGTTCATTTTGCTATTGGCTAAATGACTATCGCGTTTTAACGGGTCCGTCAGCAGCTGTTATTCCATAAACAGTACAAGTAGAAATTGGAAATGCTTTCAAAACCTGTGTGAATATTTTACACGTTATTTGAGTTAAGCGTTTTCTAAAATGTCATTGTTTGTACTAATTAACATTAGAATTGATGCACGCAGCAAGAGGATTTCCTAAACAGGGCTGCCAACACTTAAAATCAATTTATGACTCGAGATCTGAGACGACAAATTTCGCCATAACAAATAAATAAACTATTTCAGCGTATTCAGGAAGTGAAGAATACTTTAACTCTAAATAATTACTTACGTCCGCTGACGCGTGATATAATAAGTAGGTTAAAGCCGCATATTGGGACGTTAAGTCGCGCGCGTAATTTTTTTGTCACTACCAAAACGAACTCTAAGTCTATAAGAAAAAAGATTGAATTTCTGTGGTAGATATTAGCGATTTCTGTCGTAGATATGATGTTTTACTGTGAGATGGTGACTATCCCGTTGTCACGTACGAAATCAACTGTCCAAATCGTATTTTGTTAAATGTCTCAGGCTTGTGACTAAACAAAATGCGCTATATCAATTTTGTCTCTATCTCTCGTATCAAAAACGAAAGTGAGAGAACGACATAATCAGTGACACAAGACCTTCCTTGGTGCACCTTGAATAAGTCACCCCCGCGAGTACTGGTCGTAATGTTACCTAAAACGCAACCAGGTACCAGGAGTGCAGACTCAGTGAGGAGATCAAAATATCCAAATAAAAGATAATATCGTGTCTCCGTTCGCTTTCTTGTCTTTTTTCTTGAAACTACAAAATCGAGCCGTTTTTTGTGTGCAGTCTAACTATCGGTCATTGCCAAGGTCATTTTGGCGGTTACATTCAGGGCGGTGACAGTTAAAAATACACTTTAAGTTGATGGTGTAAGTGATATTTTCATTTGCGCAGACGGTGCTGTGTTCATTTTATTGTAAACTAAAAGCTGAAACTTGAGTCAGACACGTCTTGTAGATGTTGAACGCAGTTGATTACATATAAAGGTGACATATAATGGTTATTATATAACAAAAGACAAGATATTTATTTTCTAGACTCGTTATTGTCGTTGGAGCAATACACTGGAACTATATCTACCTGTGTATTAGAAGTGAGATAAATCAATTTAAAAAAAATATTAGCCCACTGACTTTCTTGCCGGATCTTCTCAGTCGAGGTCGAGTTTCGATCCGGTATTTGCAAATCAGAAAAAAATGTAATCTTGACAATTTGTAAGTGCCTCTATATGCCTATACAAAATAAATGATTTGACTTTGACTATTATAACTGACTATAAACTTACTAAGGGAATTTACTAACCAGAGGAGAGGAGATTTCTTGAGGGGCGGATTAACGTAAAGGAATATACATATAAATATCAATAGATCATCACGCCTGTATTCCCCGAAGGGGTAGGCAGAGGTGTACTGCAATGCATCCACACTTCGCCGATGTAGTTTGGTCTCAACGTAATAAGGGGCGAGGGAGGAGGGCTCAATGCGAGGGAGATTTGGGCTACGGTCCACCACGCTGGCCCAGTGCGGGTTGGTGAACTTCACACGCCTTTCTTTAGACGAGCAGGTTTCCTCACGATGAATATACCTTCACCGGTCAGCAAGTTTAATCATTATTTCAAATGACATTTGCATATGAAATCTTAACACCTCTGAGGTGCCGGATGGGGATTTGGTTTTGCACACTTTTGCATTGAAGGCAGGCGTTCTACCCACTGAACTACGACCGCTATACTAGGATACTATCACACTAATAATATGTTGCCATCTCTGTTATAGATTCAGGAACTAATTCGAAAAGTTCAGCATATTGTTTTTTTTTTGCAAAAATGCCCTTGAAAGCCCAAAGGAGGTTAGATGCTATTATTATTCGCCAGCCCATTCAATATAGGACCGGACTATGCGTAGTCCGAAGCTCCATAACATACCAATATCAAGCATGTATAAAACGGTAACTGGTTTCGCTAAAATCAAACAGGATTGGCCAATCAGATATCTGGAAATTCCAATAACACTGATTGGACCGATTTAAGAGCGGTTTTAACTTGATTTATTGAACTTGGAACTAAATAAGCATACGCTATAAATAAACTATTTCTATTATATTTTATTTCTATTTTTTTTTCTTAAGAACGAAATCGGTAAAGTCCTTCTCTAGTTATGGTCATAGTTTATTTATTATACTCTAGTCATAACCAAAGAAAATAGGGATTAATTTTTAGGGTTCCGTACCCAAAAGGTATACCTATTACGGGAGACTTCGCTGTCCGTCCGTCCATCCGTCCGTCTGTCACCAGGCTGTATCTCACGAACCGTGATAGCTAGAGAGTTGAAATTTTCACAGATAATGTATTTCTGTTGCCGCTATAACAACAAATACTAAAATACAGAATAAAATAAATATTTAAGGGGGCTCCCATACAACAAACGTGATTTTTTGCCGTTTTTATAGATAATGGTACGGAACCCTTTGTGCGCGAGTCCGACTCGCACTTGGCCGGTTTTAAAGGATGACGTCAGAAGGCAACGATGTCGTGACCTTACTGCCCCTGGAAGGCAATGGTCAGTCCAAAGAATTCAGATATAGCCGTAGAAGTAGCGCTACATAGTAAAAACAAGAGTGTTTGAAGTACACTTTTCAAAAACGTCATTGTAGCCTAAAATGCAGGGCGTATTAGAGGTACTATCATCTAAATGTTACAAAAGTTACACTTTTGAACTAAAACCATGTACGCTTTGCGGGCATTTACATTTTTTCTATTTAAAGGCTTCGTTCATCAAATCCCGGAATATTTAAAAATAAAAAAAACGTATCCTGTTTTTTTATTTCATAAATGGAACACAAAATTTTCATCTCTATGGCAGAGGTACAACGACTATTTTAGATTTTTAAAAATGCGATATTTTTTATAATCTGTACATATCTAGGTAAATCAGTCAAGTACCTCCCTACAATCGAACGCCGTAAATAATCTGATTATGCACGAGACGAATCGAAATTCAAGGACATTGTTCTATTTTGGATACATTTTTTCACGTAATTAAGTCGAATTCTCAATTCTTCATCCAAATCTAATGCTTCAGCAATCGGAAATATTTTTAGTGCACATGTTCAATCGTAAAAGTTGTTATGAATAGTCAAACTTGTCACCAAATAATATTAAGACTAGCTATTCGGAATATATCTTCTATAACGAATTAAGGCCAATAAAGTCCATGGATACTCATTTCAAAATATATTTTATATAGGTTTTGAGACATAAGATTTAACTGTCATATTTAGTAGCGCCATTTTTTTCATCTTCATCGCCTAATTAATTAATGACGTGTTTTTATTGAATTTGTTAATGCTATTAATTAGTCGCTAGACACTGGCAAAATACCTGCCAATTGCGGGACCGGAGCAGCCATAACTTATGATTTTTAAAAATATAAGAATCTCAAAATATTTAGTGACATGAAGTTAAATTCGTACAGTGTGGGGAGAGTTGTATCCTTTGTGTACAATAGCAGTGTACGTTAACGATAGCAGAGTTAATAAATAATAATACATATTATTTTTCCTTCCTTCGATCGTTACAATAATTCTCATATGACATCACCAATATTATTATACTTACAAATAATTTATTAAGTATTTACTTATGTATTTAGAAAATCATTTATGTACGATACGAATTGTTAACCGACTTCCAAAAAGGAGGAGGTTTCTCAATTCAACCGTTTTTTTTAAAAGTTCTCCTTCTTCTTCTTGTACGAAAGGAATATAGGATTTACAAAAATCATTTTGTTTTGACAATATCTGACAAAAGTTCTAATTTTAACTTAGAAATATTTGTTTTGAATAATAACCCTCTTTATGTAATTGACTAATGACGAGATTGTCTTAATGACGAAATAATCATGACAACAACTAATTATTAATTAGGTAAGTAAAATTAACGGTAGTAAAATTTAAATTTATATTTAAGTTGTTTTTCAAATCGAAGAATACATACGCTAAAGTATTATTGGATGCATGGTCCGAAGCGGTTAACCGTAACCTACATTTTGGCGGGACGTTCGCCTACTTTGACAGATAAAAAAAGCGTCGAGCACAGATAAAACACCTGAGAAAATCCAGTCGCATTTATACATACGTGTCACCTATATACCACTAATATTCCGAGAGATTATTTAGCAATTTACTGAACACCGGTTAATGCCACGTTCAAATGAAAAAAAAAAGCCTTTTGTTTTTTTTTTCTCTTTCAATACCGAAATCCTCGTTAATACGGCGTGAATCCGAAATTTGAAACCTCCACAAGAACATTGACACACACTTACACAATTGGTCACGGTAAAGTTTATTTTTAATAAAAAAATAGCCCGTACTTTTTTAAATTCAAGATGGCGGCGGTGAGCGATCGTACCGCGACGCCGAGCATCGGCCAACTGATCCGGCTAGCGCGAACTGTCAAACTCGATTGGTTTGTCTGTGTGCGTGGCGCTTGGTAACTATGTTTACGCGCGTGTGTGTGGAGGCTTGAATGGATAAAGGCTCATATAAACATGGTAGACGACTGTCGTTTAAACAGTTGGTGTTGCCATCGATATTTCCAAGAATTTATAGAATGCTGAAGCATTTAAAAATAATATTTGTATATTTCTGTATTGGAGTTCCAAATTCAAATTGTTTTCCAACAATGGTGGTATACACACTCGCGTATTTTCGGGTTTATTAGATTAAGCGAAAACGAATTAAGCATTCAAACGGATACTTGAAGAATGGTTGCAAAAAAGAGTTAGGAAGACAATACGAAATGATTTAAGTTCTTCTTTAGCGAAATGTTAAAATTAAATAAAATAACGTTTAGCGGGTATTCCACCAGCGTCAATTAATTAATAGTAACAACAAATTCAACAAATACACTTTGTTAAATGGGTGATCCGTGATGCAGTTGATAAAGATCGCGGATAAATGGAATACCAAATCCATAACAAAATGGCGGATGCATCGAATGCCAAATCTTTTAAAAATTGATAAAAAAATATTTGTTAGCAAATGTTTTCGCATAATCACCTGGCAACCCAGTCAACAAATGACTCAGTGCCGAGTGGGTTGATAAAAAATTGCAATTATCCTTCATAGGTGATATTACATTGACTGCGAGTCCTACTAATGTCAAGGCCGACGATCTTTCTCCGGCGTTGTTGACCTCGATATTTAGGAAAGTCGGCACCGGAGGTTATTTTTGCATCAACATAATATCGCGGGGTGAAAGACAATTTGACTTAAGCGACATAATTTTTTACTTTACAGGACTCATTCGATGCAGAAAAATTTGCTGGTTCCAAAAATGTATGTTTATAAATGATGAAGCAGTGGTAGCCGAGTGGTCGAACGCACGCCTTGCAATCAAAGTGTGCAGGTTCAAACCCCGGCTCGCACCTCTGGGTTTATGTGCGAATCTCATTCTCATCCGAGATTATCACTTGCTATGAAACGGTGAAGGAAAACATCGTGAGGAAACCTGCACGACTGAGGGAACTTGACTAGTTCTCGATAGATGTGTGAAGTCTGCCAACTCGCACCGGGCCAGCGTGGTGGACTATGGCCTGAATCCCCCTCGCATTGAGGGGAGGCCCGTGCCCAGCAGTGGGACGTTAAAAAGGGCTGGAGTATGAGTATGTATAAATGATGTATGATGTATATATGTGTATGTATTGCTATTTTATATATTTATTTATTATTTGAGTACACCACCAACAGTGGGGTTAGCACGTATGTCATGATCAGATCTTTCTCTGTCTAATTTCATACGAGCGAAAGAGACAACATCAAGATATTCTGTGACATACGTCTAGTCTTGGCGCTCATGCTACAACTACTGCTGCCCATGATTAATTAAGGTTTTCTCGCCCAAACTGGTTGTCTGGAAGAAATTGCTTTTAGCGATAAGACCGCCAAATTGTACATACTGTATTTAGAACTAAGAATGTTGTATTATTTTATTTGTTTGGTGTGTACAATAAAGAGTACTCTATCTATCTATCTATGTATCAAGTCAAAAGCAACGTACAGTAGCATTATCAACTACTGAAGCTGAGTTCATGGCGGCATGTGAGGCAACTAAGGAATTGTTATGGATTAAACAGCTTTTATCAGAAATTGACGAACCATTTGATGACAATGTTGATTTGTATGTAGACAACCAAAGTGCCATCAAGTTAATACGTAATCCAGTGTTTCACAGACGATCTAAACACATAGATGTGCGATTTAACTTTATCAGAGAAAAAGTGTAACAAAGTCAGTTATCGATTCACTACATTAATAGTTCTAATCAGATAGCTGATATTCTGACCAAAGCATATAAGTAAATATCGTTTAAAATTGTCGTTTAAGTCAAATAGCCTTTCACCCCTCGATATGCTCCTACCCATGTCGTTTAATATAATATCGCCAAACAACATATACTGATCGTATGATCCCAAAATAGGCAACGCTTGTACTATGTGTACCGTACAATGAACTGGGGGCGGTCCCAGTTACACCCAGACTAGAGATTTTTGTTGCTTTTTTTTTGGCAAATCTTAATATCTGTTCACATTCTTCCAGCCACATCAATATGAACGCGTTTGTTGTCATTACCTGTAACAAAAAGAAAAATATTAGTTATACTGAAGCGTTTTCTTTTTTTTTTTGAAGGACTTACACTGTTGGCCGTGAGGTGGCCTTTACAGCTTTACCGGAGGAGTGGCGAGCGCAGAGTGCACTCCAACCAAGGCCTTAAGGGCGGAAAAGGGTGGCAACTAGCTCAAGGGCGCCACAGGGGGCACGACCTCGGCGTGGGCAGTTACCGTGAGGGGAAATACTGCAGCGTCCATAGTAAAGAAACATATCGGGGGGTGAATGAAAGGCTATTTGATTGAAGCGATTTATTTTTTTACTTTACATGAGAGCATACTCATTCGACCCAGAAAAAATCGCTGATTCCAACTAATGACGTCCTTAACTCTACGGGAGCGTCCAAAGTCAAAATACACAATATTTTAACACACTTTAGAACCATTTTCAAAAAAACTTTAATAATTAGTTTTACAAACACACAGAACCATCTATGGGAAAAAAGTATTCTTTATGAGGGAGCACAATTATATAATAAACTTCCGGACGACATTAAAGAATGTACTACCCTAAGCCAATTTAAACGAAAGTTGTTACAACATCTAACACTCTTGACACTTTCGCTGGTACGTCCACCAACTATTAACACTAGCACAATAAGCTACTAACCTACAATGTAATAGTTTTTAATCTTATTAAGTGAACTCTGTTCTTATAAGATAAAATAAATTCTTTAAATCCATTGAAATTAAACTATTTTACGGATTTTATCGCGTTTATTTACTATTTTATTTTCCATGTACAGGACCGCACCCGCCATTATATCAGATTTGATAAACCGCATATCCTCGCAAAAGAACACCGACTCCGACTAAGGATGATACGTGAGGCCATTGAAATCAAAAAACATCCTAATTTCAATAGGGAAGATGGCTGGGTGCTACCACCAACTTGGGATCCAGTTATTAATATGATTAAATCCAAAACCAAGTGTACCATTGCAAGACCTCAAGACACCGTAAGCACTTTCTGCGTGGATCGGACCGCAAACAACAACTAAATATGAGGGTACCCAGTTATTAACTATGACATCAGGACGTCTAACACCTCAGTCCCCCGTGACCATGGTTGCTGTAAAGCAGCCGAAACGTCGGGAAAATAAAATAGTAAATAAACGCGATAAAATCCGTAAAATAGTTTAATTTCGATGTATAGTATTCGCGTAAATATAAGAAAACAATATTCTTTAAATCCATTTAATAGGTTTTCAGGGAAACTTTACCCCGAGAGTCACAACTCTCGTCATAATGTTATAGCAATTTTTACCTTAAACGTAATATGACCCACATAAAAACTGGGACAACAACAATATTTTTCCTCATCACAGTTATTTCTAGTTCAAACTCTTGTGATTTGCTGGTGATGACACATTACTTAAGAAGAACAGATGTATAACTGAGTCAGCAATTTGTCTATTAATAAAACACGAGGTAAATGAATAAATTTATAAATGTTATTTTTCAAAAACATGACAAAATAAATTAGAGTTTTTAGGGTTCCGTACCCAAAGGGTAACACGAGAACCCTATTACTAAGACTTCGCTGTTCGTCCGTCCGTCTGTCACCAGGCTGTATCTCATGAACCATGATAGTTAGAGAGTTGAAATTTTTACAGATGACGTATTTCTGTTGCCGCTATAACAACAAATACGAAAAAAACAGAATTAAATAAATATTTAAGGGGGCTCCGATACAACCAATATGTTTTTTCGCCGTTTTATAAATAATGGTATGGAACCCTTCGTGCGCGAGTCCGACTCGCACTTTGCCGGTTTTATTTAATTCGAATAATAAATAAAGTTGTTTATCTTTGTTAATTCTTTTGTTATTTACACCAATTTATTTTTCAAATACCCATACTCGAACAACATTTCCTAGACTACTTGTACAGAAGATATTTTTAAACTAATGTCACAGTGATAAGGTTCATATTTGTTTCTTTGCTTTCCAGTCTCTTCTAGATTCATCTGTCTTCGAAACTAGAGGGACAAAGGCGCGCGAGTGCGTCAAAATAATTGCCAATACCAAAACGGACTTTGTGTCAATATACATTCAGATTGAATTCATGTGGCAAAGTCCGCGGAACCACGCGTAAAGATCCGCTTGCGCTGTCGATGACATTTCGTCAAAGAATGAGCTTTTTCTGTGAGTCAATACAGTTTAATTTACAATTGGCATAAAATTCCACACTCACGTCTTTAGTTTGCGGGGCTCAAAGAACGATCCTAATAAGGTAGCTACACAACAAGGTAGCTAATCAATCCATATCAATTGAAAAATAAAACCGGCCAAGTGCGAGTCGGACTCGCACACGAAGGGTTCGGTACCATTATCTATGAAAATGGCAAAAAAAATACGTTTGTTGTATGGGAGCCCCCTTAAATATTTAATTTGTTCTGTTTTTAGTATTTGTTGTTATAGCGGCAACAGAAATACATCATCTGTGAAAATTTCAACTCTCTAACTATCACGGTTCATGAGATACAGCCTGGTGACAGACGGACGGACGGACGGACAGCGAAGTCTCAGTAATAGTGTTCCCGTTTTACCCTTTGGGTACGGAACCCTAAAAAAGGAAAAAAAAGTACGAAATGCAAAGAGGTTAAAGCTAATGAAGTGATTAACGATCAGCATTACATGGTGTGTGTGTCTATGGTCGGTCCCCTTGCGCATTCAAATATGGCAACGGAAATGCGGTCAAGAAACCAATGCTTGAGATATCGAGGTATGTTGAATACGTAAATTAAACAAATTAACCTGCACTTGGCTGCAGAACTATACCTCTCCCAAGCTTTATGGTCATTTACCTTAAGCGCGTTACGTATGTGTTTTTAGCTTCCATTTTGAGAAACCTTTTATTTAAGCATTATGTGATATGTATGTATTAGGTCTCCTTCAAGAATAACTAGAAATAATAAACTCAATAACTGAGTATCATTTCATTGTATCATACATACACGCACAAAACAACCGAAAAAAATGTTCCGCGTAACAGCGGCAGCAGACATACACACTTTTCATTCATTTTACATTTCACAACACATAGAAATGTGCAAAAGAGATGGCTTGATAAAACCAACCAGAAAAAAAGAGCAAGCTAGTGTTGTCACTTGCGCTTATGATGTAACATTGATGTATGATGTAACACTATGTGATGTAACATTCATCTGTCAATGCAATACGTCCTAATTAGGACAAATTCGAGTCTTCACTAGTGCGCGCTCATAACATATCGGTTTACTAGAATATCATTGATTGTATCTAGTTTTTAATGTAAGTAAAACTTACAAACAAAACTAGGTCCTATCCCAATCAATTATTTCGTATAGGCCTTCGGGGGCACTTACAAATAGTCAATTTTACATAGGTACATTTTTCCTTATCATGCTACAACCGGATCTAAATGCGACGTCGACTGACAAGATTCGGCAAAAAACTCAGTGGACCTATAATTTAAAAAAAAATCCTTTTATTTTTAATCATTAGAACTTACTTAAAATACATACATACTGGGGGTAGGGGCTTTATATTATGGATACCGAACAATGGGCTGGAGATGAAATCAGTTACACCCAGAACAGGAGATTTTTTGGAAAGACCATTTCTGAACAGCTGCGAGTTGAGCTTCCTACGCTTATATTTTTATTTAATATTAGACTGCGTGAGTATAATTCTTCTCTAGTATTGTAGCAAAGGTGCCGTCTGCTCTCATGGTGTTGCTGCTCCTGAGAATGTATTACTAGCAATGCCTACCATTTATCATTTTGAAAGTTTCTTACCGGCTCTTCTCAGTCGAAGCAGTATTCCGAACCGCTGGTAGAATCTGACTATTTGTAAGTGTTTTTGGCCTACACGAATAAAAAAAAAATGATTTGAATCATTAGGCCAAGCCTCATCGTGGTTGGATACTCAAAGAGAATCAACACATAAGGCTACTGATATGACTATGCTAATCACTTGCCAATGATCTAAGCGTATCAAGCGAACATTTGGTCAGATCGGTGGATGCGTGGGCGCATCCTTAGCGAAATCAGCAGTCAGGAAGCGTGGGCACCGTTTACACTGACTAATTTATACGGTCCTATCGGCACTGTTCTTTCTCTTACTACGCGGAAAAAGGGAATGCAGGGTTGCCAATACAAAATAATAAAATAATATCGAAAACTTCATATTACCGAACTTATTATTTTATTTAAAAAATAATAATAATAATAAGCTTCTCTGTACTTAAATTACGTATTTGTGCCGCTTGTCGTAGATACGCTAGGCCCATGGAGTCAAATCGCCAAAAATCGTACTATAAAGTATGTATGCCAATATGACCGAGAGTTAAAACAGAATTCGTTTTGGTATTAGGAATAATGTTGTACCTACAACTTATTTAGTCATACTATAATAATTCTCGTTAAATCATAAATAACTTCATCACAATTATTTTTCAATTAAAATCTCAGAATTTTGTTTGCAATAACATAAATCTGAAATATTCCATGAACTCAGTACAGTGGTAGCCTAGTAGGTAGAACGCCCGTCTTGTATGCAAGAGGTGCAAGTTCAAACCCCGGGCTGGCACCTCTGGGAATTTCCAATTTCATATACCCACCTACGTATATCATTTTCAATAATAATTACCAATTCCTGTATCGTGATATGAATTATTGTGAGGAAACCTACACATCTATAGATAAGATAAGATTAGATAAGAAGTGACGAGTGAAGTTCACGAAACCGCACTGGGCCAGCGTGGTGAACTGTGACCAAAATCTCCCTCGCATTAACGAGGAATGTGCCCGGTATAATGGCAATAGGCGCGACCTGCCCTAAAAAAAAATCGGCGAAGTGGGTTCTGTGCGCTTCCGCCTACCTCTTCAGAGAAATACAGGCGTCATGATACAAATTGAGTCATTTGATAACCCTAGCTGAACGAAGTGCAATATGCGTGGGCGAAGCGAGGCGAACGAGTGGAGCGGACAGCCTCGGAGACACGCGACTCAGGTATTGCAACATGTCCTTATCTCATAATCCAGTCTAGAATAGACATCCATTTAGGTAAATATTCAGGGTGTTTCAGAAGCCCGAAATAATACTTTGCCGTTTTCAAAAGTATCGGATATAGAACCGAATTGTATCAAAAATCATTGAAATTCGATCGTGATTTTTTTTCAATCAAATTTTTTTTGGTCTCCAATTAAAAAAAAAAAAAATATCACGAGTTTTCAAGTTTTGTATTGTGAATATTGGTATTCGCCTCTCGTTGATGAATTTTGCACTGTTGAATAGGCTTATTAATGTCCTGAGGCCACAACACGATACCTGTGACAAATATTTCAGGATCTGTAACTCAAAAACTATGATAGTTAGATATGATCAACCTTCACTATGCATCTAGATATTAGCTTCCGTATATGCACCTGAACCTGACTGACTATGGCCTGAATCCCCCTCGCATTGAGGGGAGGCCCGTGCCCAGCAGTGGGACGTTAAAAGGGTTGTAGTAGTAGTATATGCACCTAAAATATTATTTCGGACTTCTCATACACCCTGTGGAAATTCATTCAGTGACGACAGATCCCTGCCCCCATAGGCGCGTCTTCTTGCCAATACTAAAATCGATTGAAACCAATACCAATGCCTAAATTTGCCGCTCGTGGGAATCAAACCCGGTTCCCGCCCAAACCACTAGACGAAGCCGTCATCGAAAAGTTTAAATATTAAACACTAATGAGAAATAGTATCATTCGATACATCAATATAAACTTATAAACGTTTGCTACACCAAAAAAAATGAGTCTAATATGAACGGCAACGCGGCTGATAAAGATCCATAGTCTATAGTATGTTCAAAGTGCCGCTATCTAATCAGGGCAATGCTAATAAAAAAGGTTAACGTACTGTAAGGAACTACTTACAGTGCAGAATCAGTGACAGCCTCGTGGGCAAGAACGCCCGCCTTGAACGTAAGGGGTGCAAGTTCAAATCCCAGGCCCGCACCTCTGAGATAATTTTCATGTGCGAATGTCATTCTCAACAATGAATACCACTTGCTGAACGGTGAAGGAAAACATCGTGAGGAAACCTGCACGCACGTCTATAGAAAAGCGTGTGAAGTTCACCAACCCGCACTGGGCCAGCGTGGTGGACTATGGCCCAAGTCTCCCTCGTATTGAGGGGGAATGTGCCCTGTATAATGGCAATAGGCTCGCCCCCTATTACATTGGGACCAAAATACATCGGCGAAGTGTGGGCGCACTACAGTGCACCTCTGCCTACCCCTTCGGGGAATACAGGCGTGATGATGTATTTATTTAAGTAACTACTTATAGTTTTTGGGGTAACGTATTGAGGTAAGGAAAAAAGGAAGCCTTATAGGATCTAGGATAGCAGTGGTAGCCGAGTGGTCGAACGTACGCCTTGCAAATCAAAGTGTGCAGGTTCAAACCCCGGCTCGCACCTCTGGGATTTATGTGCGAATCTCAATTTCATCCGAGATTATCACTTGCTATGAAACAGTGAAGGAAAACATCGTTAGGAAACCTGCACGTCTGAGGGAACTTGTCTAGTTCTCGATAGATGTGTGAAGTCTGCCAACCCGCACTGGGCCAGCGTGGTGGACTATGGCCTGAATCCCCCTCGCTTTGAGGGGAGACCCGTGCCCAGCAGTGGGACGTTAAAAGGGCTGTAGTAGTAGTAGTTATAGGATCACTTTATTGTCCGTCTGTTTGTCTGTCAAGACTATTTTATTTAGGAACGCGTGGAAGTACCAAGTTAAAATTAATATCCAATACTCAAGTCTGATATCCCTTGGGAGCTGTAAAAAATCAAGCTTCTAAGACAACGCAATCAAAAGACATGGCTGTTTCTGGCAAAATTTTGACATTCGCAGGGGAATCAAAGCCTATAGGGTACTTCCCATTGATATAGTCAATTTATATAACTCGTAATATCTAGAGTCCTATGTAAAAAGTTAAGTCAATTCGCTCGCTTCATTGTGTCCAGAGCGTAGGGGTTCATTCCCACTACACCTATTTCTATTTACGAATCCCTTTCAGTTTTACGGTAACCGCGTACGGAAACTGTATTTGTAAACTGGATTATTTTCTATTAACAACATTCAATTTTCAACCTTATTCCAATACCATAAAGCAATGCTGGATATTTGCGAGAAAAAGCAATATATTTGTGGAGTTTTGAACTTAGTCTGTAAGCAATAAGGGACTTAGAAATACAGGACTGGTATGGAAATTAAGTTCCTGTTATAACTCAGGAAGCAATTACTATTAATATTAATGAGGCTTTCGACAAACAGACGCCTCCCACTTATTCTATTCCTATTGGGTTGACATTGGTTTGAGAGACGGCCCTGGCTGAAAATCAGCGCTGGTAGAGACACTTCCCCTCCAGCATATGCTGAGCCAGACGCCTTCCGGCACCCGTAACACTGTGCTAAACATCATCACATCCTATCTCTACTATCTTATTTCTTGTCCGTTTTCCTCCATTATGCATGCAACTTTAAAAGCAGTAGTAGGCTGGTTGGTAAGACGCCTGGTTGGTTGGTAATTGTAAAGAGTGCAAGTTCAAACCCCAGCCTCGCACCTCTGAGATTTTCATGTGCGAATGTTATTTTCAATAATGATAACCAATTGCTGTATGGTGAAGGAAAACAACGTGAGGGAACCTGCACGTCTATAGAAAGGCGTGGAAAGTTCACCACCTCGCACTGGGCCAGCATGGTGGACAATGGCCCAAATCTGCCTGTAATTTGCCCGGTAATAGGCCCACTATTACATTGAGGCCAAAATACATCAGCGAAGTGTGGTTGCACTGTAGTGCATCTCTGCCTACCCCACCGGGGAATAAAGGCGTGATGATGATGATGTATGTATGTAACTTTTTGAATTAATATATTTTCTTTCTTTCCTAATCCCAAAAGGAACTGTATTAGCATAGAAGCACTTAACGTTAAATTTTGATCCATTAAATCAATCCGTGTCCACCCACTGCTGACTTTATGTTTCCTCACATTTGGCTCGCTGTTAAATTCGTGATTTAACAAGGTGATGAAGGTGACACGTCACTATGTAGATATTATCTTGACTATGGAGTGTAGAATGGGAAGGAGTGACATCTAGGTATAGAAAAAGTGTCCGTCGAAATTAAAAAAAAATATTAGTTCTAAAAACCGGCCAAGTGCGAGTCGGGCTCGCGCACGAAGGGTTCCGCACCATTATCTATAAAAACGGCAAAAAAATATTTTATTCTGTTTTTTAGTATTTGTTGTTATAGCGGCAACCGAAATACATAATCTGTGAAAATTTCAACTGTCTAACTATCACGGTTCAAGAGATACAGCCTGGTGACAGACGGACGGACGGACAGCAAAGTCTCAGTAATAGGGTTCCGGTTTTACCCTTTGGGTACGGAACCCTAAAAACATCCACAATGACGCTGGTGCGGCGGGGGTGTATATCGACGCCCCCCGGGAATAAACCGGTAATCGGAAAAATCGCTGATTCCGAATCTGGCACGACAGCAAAAAGTCCACAATGGCACTACCGACTTATTACACGTATGTAATTTTATACTACAGACGATAGACCAATAAGTATATTTATATATATACTCACATTTAAATATAAATAACATTATTAATAATCCTATTTACATGTAAAATCACACATAAATATTCCATAAACAACCTGTAATAGGACGTGGAAACTTGTTATCGATAACATTAGTTGGAAAACTGCACCATATCAGGGCAAGTTAGATCATGGTGCGCCTACGGTGAGCCCACGCGGGGACAATGTTGCCAACATTCCGACTGGTGACTGATGCCGCAAGGATTAACATTTAAATGAGGATTGGAAGGTTGTTTTACGGTGTTCCATACTGTGATTGGTTAGTTTAAATACCTGCTTACTGTATGTGTACAGACTGTATCAGAAGTTCGAAATAATATTTTGGGTATCGAAAATAACATTCGCACATGAAAATTATCTCACAGGTGCTGGCCCGGGATTTGAACTTGCACCCCTTACGTTCAAGGCGGACGTTCTTGCCCACGAGGCTACATGTGCTAAAAACAAATTAATTACCAATTTATGTTAAAAAAAAACTTTTTAAAAACAAGCTTTTATTTAATTGCCCTAAATATTCGTGATCTCCTCAGCAAGCCCTTTCATTTGATACCCATACTGTGGTAGTGCAAAAAAATAACTATTCCGCCATCTTGGATGATCCGCCATATTGGAACTAGAATGACGTCACATAGCTAAGCATGCATTGTCATCTAAAATAAGTGTATACCAAATTTCAGCTCAATTGGTTAAAGATAACTGATTTAAAATTCAGTTGCAAGATTCCACCCGGACATATTTATTTATTTATTTAAGAACGACACACCAACAGTATACCTATTAACAATTGGGTAAATAAAATATTAAATAAAAACTGGTCTGATAGGTACACCAATGACAGGTGTGTACAACTTTCACCGACGTGAGACTTAAACATTTAAAAAAGAAACAAATAAAGTTGAAACTAAACTAAAAATTAAGATAGAGCTAAAATTTAAAATTTGAATACTGAGAAAGTAAAAATAAAATGAAAATATTTATGGCAATGATTTAAGTATCATTTTTCTAAACTCGTATAAGGAACTGTTGAATATGTCTAAGTTGATAATTTTACTGTTAAACATGTTATACTCATTAATATTCTTACTGCAGAGTTGAGACCCAGATTGGTTCTTACTAATGGCGTATAAAACGATCTTGTAATGGGATTCCGAGGAACATTGTGAGGTACAGTGAACGATATATGGTTAAGAATGTCACTGCCGCTGATAACATTGTTGACTATTTTATAAAGAAATATCAAATCATGCATTTTTCGACGACTGGATAATGATTTTAGCTTTAAAAAATCTAAGCGCTGCTCGTAACTGTAAAACAAGAAGTTAAAACATAAACATACATTGCAAGTTAATATAAAGCTTGTAAAAATACAGAATACTATTCAGCAATATGCTGACTGATTGTGCAGCTATTGTCAAATGAGGCACCATAAGTTATGACGCACGGAGCCCACTTGGAGCAGCCTAGTTTGCACAAACCTGAATGAGACAAAGGTATTGAGCAATTTAGACGTTAGCCATGAATTATACCAGTACAGGTGGGAAGAACATTGTTATGCGCTAAATAACCTAATTTTCATTTAATTCTAGCTAGAGGCTAGAGCTCTAGAGGCAGCCTCGGGTCAAGCTGCAGTGTACACGCGGAATAAGACTATGTCACGGTTTATGCCACTCTTGCTTGCTTTCTTAATTCACAGGAAAATCGACACATTCCATGACATAAGTATTGTCTTGGCATAGATCCTTGGTAGAGATACGTTTTAACACTTTTAACTGTCAGACTTGTCGAGCAAATGACGTCACAACGAGCTTTTTGTATTGGACATGGCTCGGTGTGACGTAATTTTCTCGACAAGTCTGACAGTTGAAATACTAGATAAAACTTATCCAATATAATATTTTAGATACATAATCAGAATATTTTTTTTTTAAATTCATATATACCAATACAGGCACTTATGAATCGTCAATAAATAGTAAAAATAGTAGCTCTACCACCCATTCGGAATGCATTTCCTATGGAGAAGAATGGGCAAGAAACTCCATGGTTGCTTTTTTCAAATAAGGATTTACATTTTTGTGTTTTTCTTAATTAAAAATTATTCAATATATAGTTAATGAGGCTATACATTCTCAAAACACCAACCAATTAAATCACTAAACAAACTACGTGTTGGACAAGATTTAAAGGTAGGAAGGAGGAGGAAAACGGGAAAAATAGCTAAAATCCCTTAAATGAGTTCGTATTATATGGTAGCTCATATGTAGATGCTTAGTAAAGACAATAGCAGTGGTAGCCGAGTGGCCGAACGCACGCCTTGCAAATCAAAGTGTGCAGGTTCAAACCCCGGCTCGCACCTCTGGGTATATGTGCGAATCTCATTTTCATCCGAGATTACCACATGCTATGAAACGGTGAAGGAAAACATCGTGAGGAAACCTGCACGTCTATAGAAAGGCGTGTGAAGTTCACCAACCCGCACTGGGCCAGCGTGGTGAACTATAGCCCAAAAATCTTGTGCCCGGTATAATGGCAATAGGCTCGCCCCCTATTACATTGGGACCAAAAATACATCGGCGAAGTGTGGGCGCACTACGGTGCACCTCTGCCTACCCCTTCGGGGAATACAGGCGTGATGATGTATTTATATTTATATAGTAAAGACAGATTACAGTTAACTATCATAGTTTCCGAGTTATATACCTTTGAATATTTGTCACAGGTAACCCTACGTAACAGTAGTGTAAACTACATTCACAAATTGCGGCCACCAATATGCACACGATGACACGACAGAACATGAACATTTTACATACAATTCTAAAATATAACAACTTTTAGAATTAGACATTGAAAAAATATTTTTATTTTAGTTTACCTACTTGAATGACTTCCAGAACGGGTAATTTCAGGTAATTTTTGACTCGGTATCGGACTACTTCTTGTTAGACTGTCGGCAACACTGCCTTGTTCATACGTAATCAATGATGACCATGAATAAAGACAAATATTTACAATATAATCATTCTTATTTTATAACTAGCTGTGCCCGCGACTTCGCCCGCGTGGACTTTAGGGAGATTACCCGGAAATATGGGTATTATGTTTTTCCCGCGGAACCCTAATGCTTTTTCTAAAATTAAAGTAGCCTACGTTACGCCTTGGAACGTCAGCTATCTGTCAGTGAAAGTCCCATTGAAATCGGTTCAGCCGTTTAGAAGTTAACCCCAAACAAACAGACAGACAGACAGACAAAAAAAATTAAAATTGCGTTTTCGTTATAGGTATCGTATATACTTTCATACGCATTTGGTAAAAAAGTGTTATTTTGATATTACAAACAGACACTCCAATTTTATTTATTTGTATGTATGTATAGATGTATAGATGCATTTATAAATATCATATTGTTATAATGTGTACATACCGGTGGCATGACCGGAATAATATGTTTTATATACTAGATTAATTTACCATATCCTGTTCATTATGTCTTACGCGGTATAATTATTTATAGGTTACAAATAAATAAATATATAATGGAATAATTATAAAACCAGCTAGGTTACTATCCCGCGTGTCCCACATGCATGGAGATATTATAACGGAGATGGCATTTGAAGCCCGCGCTGCGGTAAATTTTTCTGGTTTATCCGACTCCGCCATTGTTGTTTTCCCATATAGTTGCCGTATACTACAGGTACATGAGATAACAACAATGGTAGAATAATTGCCGAAGAGCCATACGAAGAGTAGAGTCGTTATGGTAAGACTAAATACTCTATGCCCACATGTAATACAATATCAAACTTTAAGCTGCCTTATCTCAAAACTGACATGATGTGGATTTGATCATTTTAGTCCAATTGGCTGCTTCATAAAACATAAAAATTGTTTCTACCTATGTCCGTTATAGACTTTGGCGAAGATGGTTTCAGGCCACTAAATAATAAAAAAAAAAAGTTTTCTTTAGCGTAGTAGAATACGCCGAGGATCCGCTAGTAAAACGATGTTTTGTCCAGTCCGAATCCAGCTCGTAGCCATTTCTGGTAACAATCCACTTGAATGACATACCAATATAATGAACTCATTTGAATCAGTAATGTCTGTTTGCCGATGACATCAGCTGGGCATCAAACCTGCGTATTTGGCAATAGGCTCCGCTCGCCCCCGTCCGCCCACAGCCACCGCGCGCATGTCGCTAAGGGCATAGGTAGGTAACGAAGGACGAAATTTGTTAACACACAAATTACATCATTGATTTTTAATTAATCTTTGAAACTTGCTGTGCCCCGAGACTTGATATGCGCGGATTTTTGTTTTATTTTTTCTAATGATTTGTATTCCACTACTGGGCAAAGTTTTCCCACCTCCTTCCATTCATCCAGGTCTTTCGCTCTATTACACCATTTGCCCAAATAAGCGTCGACGTCCAAATAACGTCGAGCGCGGAATAATAAACCTTAAGAACCCGGAACAAATGGGATTTTTTTTTCTCCGCGGAACCATAGTCCCTTTTCTAAAATGAAAGTATCCTAAGTAACCAGTGGCAATCATTATTGATAATGATAGTCGCACATGAAAATCTCAGAGGTGCGGGCCCGGGAATTGAACTTGCACGTTCAAGGCGAGCGTCCAACGAGGCTACTACTGCTTCTCCCATGATGGTGCATAAATATGAAGCATTTGCCAATTACCACGTAAGCACATAACATATTCCATCCCCTTCAAAATACACAAGTCTGGGTTCACAAGACTGCACACCATAAAACACATTCTGACACATCAAAGCAGTGCATGTCAATTAAATCAATCGGCGCACGCGCATTAGTGTCGTCATATCTCGAGGCGACGGATGTAATGTACAAATAAAGCACTCCCCGAGACGTGTACGACCTGCCTGAATTATTACGAAGATTAAATGGAAGTTAGGTTTGTGAGTTGTATTGAGATTTTGATTTGATTCTTGAAAGTTAGATGAGCTTGGATAACTTTAGAGTCTATCTATTTCATTTTGGTATGTCGCAATAAGTTCTTCTTATTCTTCGCTTTTAGGGTTCCGTAGGCAAAGGGTAAAACGGGAACTCTATTACTAAGATTTCGCTGTCCGTCCGTCTGTCACCAGGCTGTATCTTATGAACCGCGATAGTTAGAGAGGTGAAATTTTCAAAGATGATGTATTTCTATTGCCGCTATAACAACAAACACTAATAAAACTGAAAAAAAAGGGGCTCTCATACAACAAACGTGATTTTTTGCCGTTTTTATAGATAATGGTACGGAACCCTTCGTGCGCGAGTCCGACTTGCATTTGGCCGGTTGTTTACAAAATTAATGAAATGGATGAGGAAAGTCAAAGATGGCGGTTGACTCTTATGTGTATTGGAGTTTTATTTGTGTTTGTTCTCCATATATTATTTATTTTATCATATAATAACTAACTGCTTTGTGACTACAATGTTAATTAAAAATTGATAATATTGATATACATTGTCTCTATGAAGCATACTCTGTAAATATAAAAAAAGTTTTAAGTTTTTTAGTGACTTCATGGAAGAATAGAACCTTAGATTATGGTCCTTAAAAAAACCGAACAACCATAGATTATACCTAACAAATCGAAACCATTTTTGTCCCTCAATATAGTAGTGATCTGTGCCCTAAATTTTTTCACGCACTTTTTTATTCATGTTTAATTAATTTATAGACTATTTAAATGATCTTTATCACATTCATGACCCAATTTTATATACCTATAATGTGTATTAATTGCATTAGTCCTTGCTATTAATTACTTGACAATAGCATAAACAGCCACAGCCCACTAATCGCAGGTGCAGTCCATTCCTCATCTTATCCCATTAAAATTTAATCATTCCGTAAATAAGATGAAGACAAAATGTCAAGATATGACCGAGCAGTGACTGTATTCTCTCCGGATGGTCAGCTCATCCAGGTCCAGTATGCCCAAGAGGCTGTGAGACGCGGTTCCCCAGTCGTGGGCGTCCGGGGACCCAGCGCCGTGGTCCTGGCTGTAGAGAAAAGATCAGTACCCCTGCTACAAGACGAGAGGACTGAGAAGAAGATAGTGGCCCTGGACGGTCATGTTGCGATGGCTTTTGCTGGACTAAGGGCTGATGCGAGAGTACTAGTTGCCAGGTATCATAGACTTATCTAGTGTCACCCCAATAAACATCACGTCTGTAATCCCCAAGGTGGTAGGTAGGGGTGCACTGCCCCCTTACCACAACCAGTGTTCCAGCAAGGTTTTTAATATTAATTTCCATTTTTGACAGATAACTCAGTACAGAATCTGTCAAAAATTGTCAGTTACTATTGAAACTAAAAAACTTACAGAGGTAAGGTGATGGTAAGGCCCCTGCAGTATAAAGGTTTATATTAGCCTTACCGTTTTCCATTACTTGGGGTCGGAGCAGTATGTCTTTTTCTTCCATTCATCTCGCTTTTCCGTCATAATGATATTCACTCCATCTCATTCTTCATTATCCTTCTCATTCACCATCATCATCTCATTCACTGGAGTTTATATCTGTATGACGGAAAAGTATGCAGTATAAAGGATTATATCAGTCAATAAAACCGACTAAATTTTGCTGGTTCACCCGATCTCTTTTGGTTCTAACAAAAGTCCATGCGTCATTGAAAAATAAACTTTAGATATTTCATTCTAGAGCTCAAATCGAATGTCAGTCCCATCGTCTGATAGTCGAGGACCCGGCCTCCGTGCAGTACATAACCCGGTACGTCGCCGAGCTGATGCAGAATTACACGCAGAGCAACGGACGACGCCCCTTTGGCATCGGTTGCCTCATAGGAGGCTTCGATTATGACGGCACCCCGCATCTATACCAGACGGAACCGTCGGGAGTCTATTATGAATGGAAAGTGAGTCCCGGAAATGGGTACGGTGATACAACAGCACCCCAACAATGTCTAGAAGAAAAGGCTCGATGTGACGTCATTTGCTCGACAAATCTGACAGTTGGAAGAGATAAAACTTATGTCTTTGTAGTCTTGCTGGTTATTGCAAAGTCAAATCATTTATTCTGTATAGGCCAATGGGGGCATTTAAAAATTGACAAGTTTACATTTTTTTCTTATATACTACCACGGGTCGAAAAGCGACCTCAACTGAGAAGATCCGGCAAGAAACTCAGTGGGCTGATCATTTTTTAAATCGCCAAAACTTATTTTAAATACACAAGTACATATATCTCCAGTGTGTTGCCTTTAGAGCTGCTTTTAATAATAATTATAAGATAATAAGTTAGTAAGGCAAAACACGCTACAGTTTGTCATGACAGGCAATATTTAGATTTTTGTTTTGATTGTAGGATCCCAATCTAAGCAAAGCATGCACTATGGGTACCGTGCAAAGGACTGTGGGCGATCCCAGTTATACACCCAGACCAGGGCTAATTCCAAAAAAGTTATTTTTGTTTTCCGCTGACGGCAATTGGAACCAACGGTCTACGCTACAACGTCTAAACCAAGCCGTCTTCAAAACGCTTGTGTTAGCAGGCTCTCGTAGTTTTATTGACAGCTTGGGAACCGAATATGGAACCTTTCGGTTACGATGGCGTTGCATCTAGCCACTAGGGTATAGCCGTTATATAAGGTAATGTTTGTAGATGAGGTTTATTCCTTTCAGGCAGCCTCAACAGGTAGAGGCGATAAGGATGTAAGAGAGTTCCTGGAGCAGAACTACAGTGATAGAGCAGTCTCTACCGATGATGGTGCCGTTAAACTAGCGATCAGGGCACTACTCGAGGTTATGCAGACTGGGAAGAATAACTTGGACGTGAGGGAACTTTTATTTCCATTCTGTTAATTTGGCATTCCTCGGTAACTTGTCGAGACTTAATAGCTTTGCGAGTAATTTGTTGAGGCTTCATAGCTTTGCTCATGGCTTGTCATGGCTTGTCATGGCTACATAACTGATCCTAATTTGTGGTATTACAGCTTAACCCGTGCCCTTGTCGAGGCTTCATTAGTTTGCCTGTAATTGGCCAAGGCATCATAGGTTTGCCTGTAATCTGTCGAGGTATTACAGCTTAATCGATGACTTGTCGAGGCTTCATAGGTTTGCCCATGATTTGTCGAGGCTTCACATCTTAAACCGTGACTTATCAAGGGTTCATAGGTTTGCCCGTGATTTGTCGAGCCTTCATAGATTTGCTCATGGCTCGACAAGACTTCATGAATTTGCCAGTGGCGTAAGAGGAATCACGACAATACGACTTAGTTAAGTGTAGTTTAATCTGGAACCAATAGAAGTCAATAGGAGTACCAGTGTACCTATAACTATAATAAACCAAGTTCGTTGACTAACTATTAAGTTTTATTATGACAAACAAACTTTGAAAAAACTTTGTCTGTTTTAGCGAGATAACAGAAATAAGGTCATTTTTTTATTCTTCATTGTATTCGACATTTTCCAGGTGGTCGTTCTTAAGATGTCGCAACCAATGAAGCTGCTCAATCAAGATGAAATCCAGTCTTACATGACTCAAGTGCTCAAAGAGAAAGAAAATGCGAACCAAGGAGATGGATGAACGTTTTTATTTTTTTAAATATTTACTTATTGTTTACTTTTTTATTGATTATACTAATTTTGCGGCGTGGTGGCATGATTTTTGCCACAGAAATTCAATCTTTATGCATATTGATACAGAGTTCGTGGTGGCATTGACATCGCGCGACTTGACACCCCTGCCCCGTCTTGCCGGGGATCAAAACGATGTGATACAATTATTTTTTGCGAAGTAGGACATTTTTATTAAAAAGCTAATGGGCAAGAATACTGCACCAGAGTAGCAGAGGATAGAGCTCAGTGGAGAGAGCTGGAGGAGGCCTATGGCAAGAGGCACGCCGAATTGCGAGACAAACTTTAACAAAAATTTGAAAATATGTATCGACTAAGCTGTAGCGAATTTGGAAGAAAAGGCCTTTATTATTATTATTATAAAAAGCAAGTAGGCTCGGCCGAAAAGTCAACTTTCATAATTTCAAATATCTAGATTTGATAAAAGTAAGTTCGTAAGTGAGAAGAAAAAAAAGATTGTGTATTTTGAGAGGAATTATATACAATTTACGATTAATACGAACAAAAGCACTTAAAAACAAAACAAAGAAAAAAATACATCAATCCCCACAGTCCCTATCACTGTCGGGCGGTAGGGTACCCACAGGGCCCCAAGTCTGCTATCACTACCGTCGTGGAGTTGCTATGAGGAGTCATAGCAACTCCACGAATGGTTGCATTCTCCAAGAATGGAACTCTAGTTACCATTGATACAAGATGTAATTTTTATGCTTTAAAAAATGGAGATTTTTAAAGCATAAAATTTACATCTTGTATCAATGGTAACTAGAATACTACTACAGCACTTTTAACGTCCCACTGCTGGGCACGGGCCTCCCCTCAACAAGAGGGGGATTCGGGCCATAGTCCACCACGCTGACCCGGTGCGGGTTGGCAGACTTCACACGTCTATCGAAAACTAGTCAAGTTCCCTCAGACACGCAGGTTTCCTCACGATGTTTTCCTTCACCGTTTCATAGCAAGTGATAATCTCGGATGAAAATGGGATTTGCACATAAATCTCAGAGGTACGAGCCGGGGTTTGAACCTACACATTTCGATTGCAAGGCATGCGTTCCACCACTCGGCTACCACTGCTACCACTGCCTCTCTTATGACTAGTAATAACTAGAATATTACTAGTTAAATAGCATTAATGTGACAATATCTAATGTCTACACTGCTCATATTCTAGGTATCATTGCAGCTGTGCTAAATAGTTGGCAGCATTTTTCGTTTAATTTAGACAGCTGAGATTTCAGATTAGACATCAGTACCTACTTTGTGTTAATAGCAATAACCTGTATATAATCCCAATTATATGGGTAATACCATCATTGATATATATGGGTGTACAACAGTGCACCCTTATAAATAAGTGTTTAGTGCGTAGGTACGTGACCAATGAGTCGTTTATTTATATAAAAGAACGATCAAAGTATTGATCAAATTGATTATTTGGCGTAACACCTTGAATATTGTTTTAATTTTGAGTTATCTGTAAATAGTCCTTTACTTACCTCCATATTTATGAATTTAAATGTGATAGATAAGATATTGTGTATTTTCAAGTCCATTGTGTGTGGATACATATTTACTTTAAATAATATTTTTTTTCATATGAGGTAAAGGCCGAGACAGTTAATGAAACCAATACCACTCAATAATAAATCCACAGCACATCTCTGCTTATCTCGTCAAAGAAAAACAAGTTTAATGATATATTTGTTACAGCGCCATCTCTTTGAATACGAGTGAACTACGCAAACAGGGAGTTACGGTCATTGTTCTAGCTCGCGCATCGGTTTATACAATTAGTTACTTTTGTGTACGATAGATGGCGTTGGCTATGTGTAAGAAAAACGTGCTTATTGTTTGTAAACAAACCGTATTTCCGTGTACCAGTGGACCATCGACTAACGTTTTTTAGGCGGATAAACAGCTATTCTGTAGATATAGCCTTTATTTTAATTCGTGTACGAGCTACGGATGATTTTAAGACTGTACGCTATTGCCAGGGCAAATCAGAAGTACCTACTTACAGAAAATAACGTAAAGATGGCCGTATTTTTTATTTTTCAACCTTAATTTACTTTGAGTACCTCGGTAGGTACCAACTTACGAGTACGTACTTCTTACTTTTTTACGAAATGAATGAAATAATACAATTTATTGGAATAAGATGAGTAATGGCGCCACCGGCGATTAGCGGGTATTTCAGCCAGTGACAAGTAATTCATAGCAAGGACAAATTCAATAAAAAAAGCAGTGGCAGGCTAGTTGGCAGAACGCAATAGGTGTAAGTTCAAATCCTGGACAAATATGAGATGTTAATATGCGTAATTTTCAATCATGATTAACTTGCTAAACGGTGAAGGCATCGTGAGGAGCCCTTAAAGTCTTTAGGCAGATGTATGAAGTTTACCAACCCGCACTGGGCCATCTTGGTGGTCTGTGGCCCAAATCACCTTCGTGTCCGGTATAATGGCACTATTTTGCTAACGCTGTAATCGTTTAAATTAGGTTTTAAATCAATATTTATAATTTGAAAACTATAGTATATAGATATTATGAACACGTACAGGTTTCCTAACGGTGTTTGCCTCTACTATTTAGTAAGTAATAATCATGATGGATAGCAGTGGTAGCCGAGTGGTCGAACGCACACCTTGTAATCAAAGTGGGCAAGTTCAATCCCCGGCTCGCACCTCTGGCTGGGTTTATGTGCGAATCTCATTTTCATCCGAGATTATCACTTGCTATGAAACGGTGAAGGAAAACATCGTGAGGAAACCTGCACGACTGAGGGAATTTGACTAGTACTCGATAGATGTGTGAAGTCTGCCAACCCGCACTGGGCCAGCGTGGTGGACTATGGCCTGAATCCCCTCGCATTGAGCGGAGGCCCGTGCCCAGCAGTGGGACGTTAGAAGGGCTATAGTTAGAATCGTGATGGAAAATGACATTCACAAATGAAATCCCGGGGTTTGAAATAGCGCCACTTGTGGTCAAAGCGAGCATATACCCCTATTACATTGGAACCAAAATACATCAACGAATAAATGCGTGATCATGACTAAATATTTAGTAGGTAGGTTTTTTTTTTTATGATAAATGAGTGAAATGATGAAATTTAATGGAATAAGATGAGGAATGGCTGCACCTGCGACTAGAGCGGGTATTTCGCCAATGTCAAGTAATTAATAGCAAGGACAAATTCAATAAATACACATAATAAATAATAAATTTATGTTAAAAAAACTTTTTAAAAACAAGCTTTTATTTAATTACCCTTCGTTTTCGTGTTCTCCTCAGCAATCCTTTTCATTTGATACCCATATTGTGGAAGTGCAGTAAAAAATAACAATTCCGCCATCTTGGATGATCCGCCATATTGGAATTAGAATGACGTCACATAGATAAGCATGCATTGTCATCCAAAATAAGCGTGTATACCAAATTTCAGCTCAATCGGTTAAAGATAACTGATTTAAAATTTCGTTGCAAGATTCCACCCGGACATACATTGCAAGTTAATATAAAGCTTGTAATAATAAAAATGGATGATGACAGTGATAAAGATGGCGGATGAATCCAACCTCAAAATTTTGTTTCAGTAGGTAGGTTAGTTAGTTAACGTTCTCGTAATGTCACCTAACGTGATTTACGTTCTCACGTTCCGCACCGTATGTTATGACTGCAATGGCGGCGTTCGATGCAGGTGGTAGCAACGTTTCGTATGTAGGTCAAGTGTACAAAACAACTCACTTCCTTCTGCATTTCCTGCATTCACCTTTAGTGCGAATTATTTTCGAAGCCGTTTACGAAACTGCTGTGCCCGCGACATCGTCCGCGTGGACTTCGGGGAGATTACCCGGAAATAATGGTTTTATGTTCATCCCGCGGAACCCTAATGCTTTTTCTAAGATAAAAGTAGCCTAAGTTACGCCTTGGAACATCAGCTATCTGTCAGTGAAAGTCCCGTCGAAATATGTTCAGCCGTTTGGAAGTTTACCCGGAACAAACAGACAGACAGAAAGACAAAAAAATTAAAAATTGCATTTTCGTTATTGGTATCGTGTATACTTTCATACGCATGTGTTAAAATAATGTTATTTTGATATTACAAACAGACACTCCAATTTTATTTATTTGTATTTTGATATTACAAATAGACACTCCAATTTTATTTATTTGTATATAGATATAGATGTGAAAGTTTGTGAGGATGAATGGATGTTTGTTACTTTTGCACGCAAAAATTACTGAACGGATTTTGATGAAACTTTACGCTATTATAGTTGGAATTTAGCTCTCCTGATATGTTAAAAAATGTCCCTCAAGTCAAACAGCCCTGGATATACTTTTTGTCCTCGCCTATTGACGCCCCAGTGTGGGGCTTAATAACAAATACAATACAATAGTGTCGTGAGGTCGTGACAGAATGACTCGATGATAATTGTTGATTGTTGTCGATTGTGCAAAATGATTGAATGATTAATTAATGACTTACCAGATGATTATAGCAATTATTGATAAATTAATAGTTTTCATTGAAAACTTTAAGATGTTTCCATTCATTATCTCTTCTACATATAACGCATTGTACGCCTAGCATGACCGCGTAAGTTTTTTCTCTCTTTTCTTCTTCTTAACGGTCACATTTGTCAAGAAAATTACGTCACACCGAGCCATGTCCAGTAGGTACAAAAAGCTCGAAATGACATAATTTTCTCGATAAATCTGACAGTTGAATGAGATAAAACTTATGTCTACACGGTCATGCTGAGCGTACTGAACTCACTGAGGCTGGCGCATTTAAATCGACGGTTAAGAGGCGAATCGACTCAAGCGCCATTTGGGTAACGTTGCACGAAACCCAGCTCATAATACGGAGAATAAATCGCTGATTCCAACGATATATAACTCAATATCACCTAGCATGGCGCTTGAGTCACTTTGCCCTTTACACGGCGATATGACTATTTTTGAAAAAACCGGCCAAGTGCGAGTTGGACTCGCGCACGAAGGGTTCCATACCATTATCTATAAAAATGCCAAAAAAATCACGTTTGTTGTATGTACATTAAATATTTATTTTATTCTGTTTTTTTTTTATTTGTTGTTAACGGCAACAGAAATACATCATCTACTGTTGAAACTAACTACTGTAAACGAACTACTGTTGAAATTCAGTGGGAGGCTTAATAGAACTACTGTTGAAATTCAGTGGCAGGATTTATAGAACTACTGTTGAAATTCAGTGGCAGGATTTATAGAACTACTGCTGAAATTCAGTGGGAGGCTTTAAAGAACTACTGCTGAAATTTAGTGGGAGGCTTTATAGAACTACTGCTGAAATTCAGTGGGAGGCTTTAAAGAACTACTGCTGAAATTTAGTGGGAGGCTTTATAGAACTACTGCTGAAATTCAGTGGGAGGCTTTAAAGAACTACTGCTGAAATTTAGTGGGAGGCTTTATAGAACTACTGCTGAAATTTAGTGGGAGGCTTTATAGAACTACTGCTGAAATTCAGTGGAAGGCTTTATAGAACTACTGTTGAAATTCAGTGGGAGGCTTTATAGAACTACTGTTGAAATTCAGTGGGAGGCTTTATAGAACTACTGCTGAAATTTAGTGGGAGGCTTTATAGAACTACTGCTGAAATTTAGTGGGAGGCTTTATAGAACTACTGCTGAAATTTAGTGGGCGGCTTTATAGAACTACTGTTGAAATTCCGACCGTTGAAACAATGGGAAGTGATCCTGACACAAAGAGCCGACACACCCAGCACAGCAAACATTCGCACCACTGTGCCACTCATTAGCACAGTGCTGTGAACATTGCGTAATGTTTGCGTACTTATTAGTGTTTGAGGAGCATATTTTTTGCGTTTCTGTATAAGTAATACATAATATGTACATTTTTAAGTAGTATCTGTGCGTAATATATATAGTAATAGTTAAACATATAAGTAGTGGTATCCGAGTGGTTGAACGCACGCTTTGCAATCAAAGTGTGCAGGTTCAAACCCCGGCTCGCACACCTGGGTTCATGTGCAAATCTCATTTTCATACAAGATTATCACTTGCTAAGCAACGGTGAAGGAAAACATCGTAAGGAGACCTGCACGTCTGAGGGAACTTGATACGTTCTCGATAGATGTGAGAATTCTGCCTACCCGGACTGGGGCAGCGTGGTGGACTACATCCTCGCATTGAAGGGAGGCATGTGCCTGTGAAATAATGAATCTATGAGAGAAGGCTACTGAAATTCCCAAAACATAAAAAAGGACGCGAGATAAATGACGGCAAAATAAATATTACATCATCACGCCTGTATTCCCCGAAGGGGTAGGCAGAGGTGCACTGTAGTGCGCCCACACTTCGCCGATGTATTTTTGGTCCCAATTTAATAGGGGGCGAGCCTATTGCCATTATACCGGGCACATTCTCCCTCAATACGAGGGAGATTTTTTTTTGGGCTATAGTCCACCACGCTGGCCCAGTGCGGGTTGGTGAACTTCACACACCTTTATAAATAAATATTAAAATAACATATTCTCCTTTTTTTGTAAAGAAATGAATGAAGTGATGATATTTAATGGAATAAGATGAGGAATAGCACCACCTAGCAAGAACGAATTCAATAAATATAAATTATAAAGAAAAATGGGTGAAGACAGTGATAAAGATGGCGGATTGATCGAAATCATATTCGATTTTACAAAATTTGTCATTTCCTTGAAAAATGTGCTTTTTCCATGAGTTAATACAGTTCATTTTGGTATTGTGGCTGTGAGCGTGAATGGCTTAAAGGTCTGACATCAGTGTTTAATAGTTATTTTTATAGTACGTGTATGATGCAGGTTCCCATTGAGACACACGAGCAGACCCCAAAGGATGATGGCAATTTGGCAATAGCCAGCCGCGGAAACTTGGAGTTACGAGGAATGGTTAACTACGCTCTTCCTACTGGGACTGATTCAAGCCAACTACATCGTTTAGAGGAAATATATTACCTTGTAACAATACGACTTGGTGAACGGTGAAGGAAAACATCGTGAGGAAACCTGCACGTCTATACAAGATGTATCAGAAGTCAGAAATAATATTTAAACGTTTGCATCAGTACCGGACAAACAACTGATTGATTGGTATAAAAATTTATTCTAAATTGGAACATGTTCTATCAACTTTTTACTCGTTGCCACTTTTAAAAACTTGAAATATCTTGAGTCCTGTGCGATATCTTTTTGTGAATATTTTAGTCGCCTCTCGTAAATGTAGTTGGCACTATTTAATTGGGTTGGATGTGCATTTCGGCCACAGCACGATACTTGAGACAAATGTAAGAGAGATACTGAGACGATACTTGAGAGCCCTGTAAATCCGAAACTATGACAGTTAGGCCTACTCTGTCTTCTCTAAACTTCTACATATGCTTATATGTACCTAAAATATTATTTTAGATTTCTGATACACGAAAATGAAAGGAGTGTGAAGTTCACTTCAAAGAAAGGATGAGGTTTTTTATTTTAAATAATGTAGTATCAAAAGGGCTGTAGTAGTAGTAGTAGTAGTATCAATTACTTTAAAAGTTAGGCCGCCGAAGTCATGAAGACAAATTTTAAATTTTCGAAGACTTTTGCGTGTGAAATTTAAATGTAAAGTCATTGTAATATAAAGAACTTGACGGGGTGGTCATAGCACGGCCTTTTCCCAGCACTGGGACATGCAATAGATATTTAAATTTTATATAAATCAATTAGCAAAATATTTTTAACGATAAACTTTGAGAGCATACATTGTTCCGGTTAAACACGTCTAAAATCTTAACTTTCTAGATCAAAGATATATTTCTTCTGTACCTAAATCAGCATAAAACAACATTAAATACACCACCTGAAATCATTCCTTAACCCAGAAAGATAAAACAGGTGAGAAAATAAACTTTTTATCTACTATTTAAACTAGAGTTGAAGTGGGAAGTATTATTTACATAAAGATAAAGAGTCTCACAAACAATGTGTACCCCGTTATTTGTTTTGTTTATTTAATCACACACCCACTCTACAGCCTTCCTTAATAACAGACTAAGATATTAAAAAACATCATTACGTCTGTATAAATATACAGAAGTCCGAAATAATACTTTGATGTTTGCATCCAACATCAGCAGTGGTAGCCGAGTGGTCGAACGCACGCTTTGCAATCAAAGTGCGCAGGTTCTATCCCCGGCTCGCACCTCTGGGTTCCATGTGCGAATCTCATTTTCATCTGAGATTATCACTTGCTAAGAACCGGTGACGGAAAACATCGTGAGGAAACCTGTGTGCCCGGTATAATGGCAATAGGCTCGCCCCCTATTACATTGGGACCAAAATACATCGGCGAAGTGTGGGCGCACTGCAGTGCACCTCTGCCTACCCCTTCGGGGAATACAGGCGTGATGATGTATTATGTATATTGTTTGCATCAGTATCGGGTACACAATGGAATGGTATAAAAATTTGATCGAAATTCGACCATGCTTTTACAACTTATTTTTCGTCGTCAATTTCTCTATCTCATAATATCTTGAGTCCTATGTAAAATTGGCATGTTTTGTTTTGTGAATATTGGTAGCCCGCTCCTCATACGTGTAGTTTACACTGTTGAATAGGGTTATGGCTGTACCCAAAGGCCAGAGCACGATACCTGTGACAAATATTCAAAGGTCTTTAACTTAGAAACTATGATAGTTAGGTATAAACTGTCTTCACTAAGCATCCACATACGAGCTACCGTATATGTATCCAAAGTATTATTTCGGACTTCTGATATACCCTGTATAAATATCGCCAGACAACATTCTCATCTTATGATCCGTAACCAAGGAACTCTTGTTCTGGGTGTCGTACTGGACTGGAGGCGATCCCAGTTGTATTATCTTAAATGTTTGTAAAGGCTAAATACTTAAACATACAATACAACGAAAACTTAGTTATATCGAGGGGTGAAAGGCTATTTCACCTAAGCGACATTTTTTTAACTCTACAGTAGAGCATGCTCATTCGACGTAGAAAAAATAGCTGATTCCAAATATGTATAAATGTCAATATCGCGAATATGATCTCTTTACGAAGAATGTATTGTGTCACTCTTACTGATCGGTTGAGAAATAGTATAATAATCCATGCAAGACTAAGATGTGACTAAGATTTTGCAAATTCTGTTGAGGTGGTTTGGCCATGTGGAAAGAATGAGTGAAAGTAGACTGACAAAAGAAATATGGAACGAACGTGAATGGAAGTGGAAGAGGGCGCCTGAGAAGGACGTTTCACGACCAGATTAACTATCAGAAAGGCTAAGTCCCTAGCACCCTCTACGGTGTATTAAAAGATGTATGACGGTGGTGGTGAAGCGAAAGAGGTATGTCAGGATCGTAGCATGTGGTTAACGGTAGTCTCTGCCTACCCACGAGGGATATAGAGTGAGTATATATACGAGTTCCATATCGATGGGTAAAAGGCAGTGACTGAAGCGCCATGCTTTCTTCCAACTCCTCCTACACCTTTTGATTAAATTCTTGCGGGTTCCAAGATAATTTAGCTTTTTCCCCGGGACTCGCCGAGGTTCAAACCTCGTTGTCTTCAATGGACACCGCTGTCGACCCTGGCTTACAGGAGTAACAGTGGTGGGAATGTGTGGCGGGCTTAGTCCCATTTAAAAAAAGCGCCATGCTGGCAGTTATTGAGCTATACACATCATTGGAATCAGCGAAATGTTCTCCGTCTTTTGAGCTGGGTTTCGTATAAAGTTATAAAAATGGCACTAGAGTCAATTCGCCTTTTAACCGTCAATATGTATACAAGAGGGTGTATTCTATACAAGCTAGAGCCTTCGCGTAGAGTCGCTAAGAACTCTCGCTTTTAGAGTCAAGTTCATTAAACCGGGAAGCGTTATTTTAATCCCACGCGCTCGCGATGTGTGTGGTTTTATTATAGCAACTATGCCGACCATGTGTTGGAGTACGTCAAGACTTTCCTGTCTTATTTTTACAAGCTTTTACAAGCTTTATTAGCTTGCAACGTATGTATGTCCGGGTGGAATCTTGCGACTGGATTTTCGATCAGCTATCTTTAACCGATTGAGCTGAAATTTGGCATACACTCTCATTTTGGATGACATAGCTATGTGACTTCATTCTAATTCCAATATGGCGGATCATCCAAGATGGCGGAAAGGTTATTTTTTCTGCACTACCACAGTATGGGTATCAAATGGAAGGGCTTGCTGAGGAGAACACGAAAACTAAGGGCAATAAATAAAAGCTTGTTTTTTTAAAGTTTTTTTACCATTAATTTATTTATTTAAGCGACTGACGACGGCTTATTCTAGTGGTTTAAACGTAAGCCGTTTGAATCACTGAACTGGGTGGTTGCGGGTTCGATTCCCGGAAATGGCGTATTCGATATTTGATAAACGGCCATAACTTTGGGTTGCGTTGACATAGAAGTTTTGTGTGATTTTTTAAGTGATTTTTATTCAGTTCAACTGAAGATCTGAGTAGTTGTTATTAATTTCAACGTGATACTTCTAGGCGTATCTAAAAACAAACGTGTCGAATTAAGAAGCTCCTCCTTTTTGAAGTCGGTTCTTGACAGACAGACAATAGAGAGATACTATTATTATTTTTCTTATTTATTAACGATTCAGAAGTGCCTGTGAATTTACATGAATAAAAAAAACTGATTCTGACGGGCAACGAAGTGTTTTTATAAGGGTTGCTTTTATTTCGTATTGAGGTACGGAACCCGGAGAAACAAATACAGAAGCCGTCCTAGAATTTACTGAGCATATGGAGACCATTCTCTCAACATTGCGGCGTAGCGCGGCGATACACTTTGATGTACGAGCAAGCATCGTTAACCGCTCGACACATTGTGAACGAGATTCATTTTTATCATCTGATTTCGTTTACGATCAACAGTCCAATTGAAACTTGACAGTGTGAACGATAACAGATACTAACTTTATGACTTGTTTATAATTTTATTAGTTTAAAGATGAACCAGTGAACTTATTATCATCACCTATCTTTTTTAATAATTTTATGCCAGTAGTGGTATCAGCACGCATGGCAGGACAAGACCTCTGTCACGGATTGGCTCGGTCGCTCTCTGTCTTATTTTATACGAGAGAAAGAGATATAATCAACATATTATGTGACGTAAGTCTAGTCTTGGCGCTCATGATACGACTACTGCATTAGAGAGAACAAACCGAAAGAACTGTCTACGTTGAGATATAGCGAGACTAACGAACAGCAATTGATTTATACACTAAAGACTAGATGAGACCTTTGCCCGAGTGGAATTTAGGGAGGTTACTTGGAAAAAATGGGTTTTATTGCTGTCCCGCGGAACACTAATTAATTTTCATAAAAGTAGCATCAGTTACTTCTAGTAATGTCAGCCTTCTGCCAGTGAAAGTCCCGTCCAATTCCCTCCAACCGCTTGGGAATCTTACCTTTTTTTGAAGGAATGACGCTGTTGGCCGTGAGGTGGCCTTCACAGCTTTACCGGAGGAGAAATCTACCTTGAGAGTATAGACTCCCAAGGTACAAAAATGCAAGGAAATTAGGCCTATGCCTGCGCATAAAATTTGAATGCATATTTGTACGTCATGCACTTCAATCGCGTCTTTGATTGGGATGACATCACTCAGTGTCGCGGTGGGATCGAGAGGTCAACCTATGTGTTAATCATTTTATTGATTGACATCATCTTATTAAGAAGATAATAAAGCATCTAACTATCACAGTTCATGACATACAGCCTGGTCACAGACGGCAGACAGACAGACGGACGGACAGCGGTGTCTTAGTATTAGGGTCCCGTTTTACCCTTTTGGTACGGAACCATAAAAACGCTAGGCACTTCACTATTTAAAAGTCTATGGCTTCAGCCATTGTTGTATTGTAAGTGTGTGCCATTTTGTTGAATTCAATGACACTTGTTAGATATGACTTAAGGATACAGATAAAACAGATTTCCTTAATAAAGATTACATATTGATAAATCGTATATTCTACAGAATTTAATAAACCACAGATAAGATAAACAACATTGAAGTATCTGTAATGTCGAATTAACAGATACTAAATAGACATCAATGTATGTATACAAGGTGGTATGGTACCTGTAACAAAAAAAACTGATTTAAAATTTTGTGTCCGTTTGTTCCGGGTATTCGACAAAACGGCACAACCGATTTTGATGGGACTTTCACTGGCAGATAGCTACTACTTTAACTTTTCGAAATTTCACGCGGGCGAAGCCACGACCTGAGCTAGTCAAGTCAAAGTCAAAGTCAAATCATTTATTTTGTATAGGCCTATGGGGGCACTTACAAATTGTCAAGTTTACATTTTTTTCTTATATACTACTATACTATCACCGGATCGAAACGCGACCTCAACTGAGAAGATCCGGCAAGAAACTCGGTGGGCTGATATTTTTTTTAAATCGCCAAAACTTATTACAAATACACAGGTTCATATAGCTCCAGTGTGTTGCCTTTCAGTCACAGATAAGATAGCAATGTGTAATTCGTTTCGTTTGTAATTAATTGTAACTGTTGTTTACTGTACAAGTAATGGAGTTATCAATGATAAAATATAATCTAATGTGTCATGACAATATAATTGATTGTATTAGAAATAGTAAATAGTAAATAGACTAGAAGTGGTAGCCGAGTGGTCGAACGCACGCTTTGCAATCAAAGTGCGCAGGTTCTATCCCCGGCTCGCACCTCTGGGTTCCATGTGCGAATCTCATTTTCATCTGAGATTATCACTTGCTAAGAAACGGTGACGGAAAACATCGTGAGGAAACCTGTGTGCCCGGTATAATGGCAATAGGCTCGCCCCCTATTACATTGGGACCAAAATACATCGGCGAAGTGTGGGCGCACTGCAGTGCACCTCTGCCTACCCCTTCGGGGAATACAGGCGTGATGATGTATTATTATTATTAGAAATAGTAATATTTAATATTCAGTAATATTTTAAAACTAGCACCTCTTAAAGTATTGTTATTTCAATTGTTACTGTAATTTTTTCACAGATTATGTAGCTAGTTAACCGTCAATTAATGGTAAAAAAAAAAATTAATAACAAGCTTTATTAAGCTTTATTTCATTGCCCTTAGTTTTCGTGTTCTCCTCAGCAAGCCCTTTCATTTGATACCCATACTGTGGTAGTGCAGAAGACATAACTATTCCACCAATTTGGATGATCCGCCATATTGGAATTAGAATGACGGCACATAGCTAAGCATGCATTGTCATCCAAAATAAGCGTGTATACCAAATTTCAGCTCAATCGGATAAAGATAACTGATTTAAAATTCAGTTGCAAGATTCCACCCGGACATCGGATACATTGCAAGTTAATATAAAGCTTGTAAAAAGATGTCGTTTACCGTGCATATTCTTACTTCACACCCTTTGTGCTCATATATGCCATATGGTTTAATTTTGCTTATTTGTTCCGATCATTTTGATGAATAATCTGACTGAACAATGTTACCAGTAGCCCCTCGCACACTAATGCGAGGCGTCGAATTTCCCACATCTAATTCCATTCCTGAAACGGACTTTATTGATTCACAGTAAAAGGTCATTCTTTAACGAAATATCTTTGACAGCGCGATCGAATTTTGACGCGAGGGCTAGTGGCTTTTTTTTTTGTCCCCCGTTACACTGCGATCTGTCACCATAGGGACATTTATCAGTGGTTTGGATGGGTTTCCGTTTGGCATGCTCGGTATACGACCTGTGTCGTATCCTACTTTACTTCACTGTTGTAAATTTAAGTGTGTCTTGGGGCTAGTGGCTTTAAACAAAGAAATTGTATCTATGTGTATATTAAAACAAAAACTTCAACGTGTGCGTTTTGCAGCCCCAGTGTGCGCGGGGCTTCATACAGTCCATACATATTCATTTCCATGCAATTTTCCACGCGTGTACTTTCCCGCGTTCTGCTGTGTTGCGTCAGATACGCGTGCGCATCCTTAATTTCACACTCAGTAAGCAAACAAGAGCACAAGTTGTACGCAACGCTTCATTTACTAGAAAGTACTCTAAATATATACTTAAACGATGGAATTTCTTGCTCATTCTTCATCATCATCACGCCTGTATTCCCTGTAGGGGTAGGCAGAGGTTCACTGCAGTGTACCCTCACATCGCTGATGCATTTTCCTTGCCAATTTAATAGGGGCGAGCCTATTGCAATTATACCGGGCACGAGCTCCCTCGATACTAGGGAGATTGGGGCTATAGTCCACCACGCTGGCCCAGGGCACGTTAGCTAACTATATTATGCGATTCAAATGAGAATAGGATCGACTTTGCGCCATATCGTGACGAACGAAAACGAATTATGACTTTAAATAATTAAATATTATATTTAGACAATTTATAACTAATTTTACTAACTAACTTTTACTGGTTCCGTAGCCAAAGGGCAAAACGGGAACCCTATTACTGAGACTTCGTTGTCCGTCCGTCCGTCCGTCCGTCCGTCTGTCACCAGGCTGTATCTCATGAACCGTGATAGTTAGAGAGTTGAAATTTTCACAGATGATGTATTTCTGTTGCCGCTATAACAACAAATACTAAAAAACAGAATAAAATAATTATTTAAGGGGCCTCCCATACAACAAACGTGATTTTTTTGCCATTTTGAACCCTTCGTGCGCAAGTCCGACTCGCACTTGGCCGGTTTTTATAATCCCATAAGCTACGTAACTAGCTGACGTCATTCAGTGGTTTTTCCAGCGGTGACGTCACAGTCCGTGCCCATGCATTCCGCATTAGACACGAAGGCTTTAAGCCTTCCGCACACTGGCGCGTCAATATTAGAGCGTAAAAATATTTGTCAACATTAAAACGAGCTCTGTGTCAATTTGCATAAAGGTTAAATTTCTGCGGCAAAAGCGCCACGCATAAATTTCGCTCACGCTGTCATGTCAGTGCCATTCCGTTATAAAATGAACTTTTTTGTATTGTCAATACGGTTCGTATTGCTATGGCAATATACACGCGAGTGTCGACGCCCCATTGTGCGCGAGGCCATAATAGTTATAGAAAATCAAATAAAAAAAGTCCTAGTTCTGTATTTTTTTAAAAAGGACTATGAGAAAAAAAAAACAACGTTTGTCTCATTTTTAGGGTTCCGTACCCAATGGGTAAAACAGGAACCCTATTACTAAGACTTCGCTGTCTGTACGTCCGTACGTCCGTCTGTCACCAGGCTGTATCTCATGAACCGTGATAGTTAGAGAGTTGAAATTTTCACAGATGATGTATTCCTGTTGCCACTATAACAACAAATACTAAAAAACAGAATAAAATAAATATTTAAAGGGGCTCGAAACGCCGTTTTTATAGATAATGGTACGGAACAGTGGTAGCCTCGAGGGCAAGAACGCCCGCCTTGAACGTAAGGGGTGCAAGTTCAAATCCCAGGCCCGCACCTCTGAGATAATTTTCATGTGCGAATGTCATTTTCAACAATGATTACCACTTGCTGAACGGTGAAGGAAAACGTCGTGAGGAAACCTGCACGTCTATAGAACGGCGTGTGAAGTTCACCAAACCGCACTGGGCCAGGGTGGTGGACTATGGCCCAAATCTCCCTCGTATTGAGGGGGAATGTGCCCGGTATAATGGCAATAGGCTCGCCCCCTATTACATTGGGACCTAAATACATCGGCGAAGTGTGGGCGCACTACAGTGCACCTCTGCCTACCCCTTCGGGGAATACAGGCGTGATTATGATGATGTATGATTGATATGGGGTTCCATAAAATAAAAATTAATGTTAAAAAGCTTTTTAAAAACAAGCTTTTATTTAATCGCTCTTAGTTTTCGTGGTCTCCTCAGCAAGCCCTTTCATTTGATACCCATACTGTGGTAGTGCAGAAGACATAACTATTCCGCCATCTTGGATGATCCGCCATAATGGAATTAGAATGACGCCACTTAGCTAAGCGTGCATTGTCATCCAAAATAAGCGTGTATACAAAATTTCAGCTCAATCGGTTAAAGATAACTGATTTATAATTCAGTTGCAAGATTCCACCCGGACATACATTGCAAGTTAATATAAAGCTTGTAAAAAGTATTTGGTTTTCGTTCCGTATTCTTTAAAGTTTAAGAACCCCTGTATTATATTGCACCACGAATACCTATTACGGTTTAAAAACAGAATATTGCGGACATAATAAAAAGTCGTTTAGTCGGAAACTGATAAAGAAATAAAATAAATATTACCGACTTCCAAAATGATATCACGGCCGATGATAAAAACGCTGTATAGTATATGCAAATAAGTTTCGAAGATAAAAAAAAGTTATTTCTTTGCGATGAATAAAATTTTATGGAATAAGATAAGCAATGGCTCCATCTGCGCTTAGCGGGTATTTCAGCCAGTGTCAAGTAATTAATAGCAAGGGCAAATTCAATACACAACTATACAAATAAATAAAACTTCAATTGTATTTAATGTTATCTCAAAATAACAGCTTTTTACTAAATGCATAATTTAATATTTTTTTTGTTTGTTTGTTTTTGTTTGTTTGTTTCAAACAAAGTAAGGCCCCAAACGGCGGAACCAATTGTGACGGGACTTTGACTGGAAGATAGCTAATATTACTAGGAGTAACTAATACCACTTTAATTTGAGAAAATACGTAGGGATTCCTGAATTACGCGCGAATTCTAAAATCATAGTTCACTTCCTTTTAGTCAAATGACATCATGCCCTACGCCTAATCTCATCGGAAGGTCAGTTAGGTAACTCCTAAGTAATCAAAGGTATTGTGTCACTGTTTCTAAATGTCACGGCGGCACTTCCTCGACGATCTTTTTAATGCCCTGCGCTAAAAGGAGCGTCAAGACACGCGAGCAATTTTATTGTAATTAATACCAAAACCAATGATATTCTAGTACACAGATATGTTATGTGCGCGCACTAGTGAAGACTCGAATACATACTAATTAGGACGTATATTAGATACCAACATGCGGATTGGTTGACAGATGAATGTTAGATCACATAAAAGCGCAAGTGACAACACTAGCTATCTCTTTTTTTCTCGTTGGTTGTATCAAGCCATCTCTTTTGCACATTTCTATGTGTTGTAAAATGAATGAAAAGTGTGTATGTGTGCTGCCGCTGTTACGCGGAACACTTTATTCGGTTGTTTTGTGCGTGTATAACATATTTGTTTACTAGAATATCATTGACCAAAACGATTAATTCACACAAGACACACATTTTTCAACGAAATGTCAACGACGACGCGAGCGAATTTATGACCCCCCCCTCCCCCCCACACTGAGGCGTCAAAACGTGCGCGTTGAATAGTTTGACACTACCAAAACGAACTCTGTGTACTGTCACTTGAAAAGTATGGTTTGCCAAAAAAATATTTGCAAACCAAATTAATTAATTATTTTGCTTAGTAGTAAATTGTCTGTAATATTTAATTATTTAAAGTCATAATTTGTTTTTCTAAATCATACCATAGCCTTTTTTATTTTCATTTTTGGCGTAAAGGCCCAGAAGCTATGCCAAAATTATTAAAGAAAAGAGAATAAGGACGCCAGTCGCCATTTTGTCGTTGTTAGTGTGCTTCGTCGTGCGACTGAGTGCAGTTTTCACCCAAGTGCAGTTTGTTTTGGTATGGCAAACAATTTTCGGGC
Organism: Ptilodon capucinus; assembly: GCA_914767695.1. Taxonomy (NCBI): domain Eukaryota; kingdom Metazoa; phylum Arthropoda; class Insecta; order Lepidoptera; family Notodontidae; genus Ptilodon; species Ptilodon capucinus. The sequence continues at coordinate 2,211,106 of OU611832.1, forward strand.
GCGGGTTTCGACGCAGCAGTGCGCGGGAGACTTAACACAAACTATTTCGCAAGATAAATTCGCAAACCTTTAATTCTCAGTAGAGGATGAATGGACGGATGAACGGATGCGGTCACAATAAAAACAATGGTATTGCTTGGGAACAAAACGCAACACCGCCAGGTGCATTCGACACAAAAGGACGGTATATTTTCATATCGAGGGGTGAAAGGCAATTTGACTTAAGCGACCCTTTTTGTTTATAGTTGAAATACCTCGTCACCATCTCTTAAAGTTTTTTTTGAATGGCCTCTTTCCATCGAGTCTGGCCCAATGAAATTCTGGGTTGGGGTGTATCCTTGGGGGCTCTATGGAGTTAGGTTAGGTTAGGGTTTTTTTTTTTTTGTTTGCGCTGGGAATGCATTTCCCAGCGCAAACAAAAAAAAAAAAGGTTAGGTTAGGTTAGGTTAGCGCCCCCAAGGGTACACACTGACCAAATTCTGCCAATGTCAACGTAGTGGCGAAGACATGATGGAGATTGATTAATGGTTAACCGGTTAGAGCATTGATTTTCAAAGTGGGAGGCGCGCCCCACTAGGGAGGCGCGAAGACATCTACGGGGGGCGCGGGGGCGGGCGGCGGTTATCACTGCGATCGCTCGCGCATACGCGCACTTGCTGCTACTTGCTGGGCCCTGGGCCGAGGGGAGGCGTAGGCATATTAATTTTAAGCAGTAAGATGGCGTGATACTTATAAGTTTGGTAACCCCTGGGTTAGAGAGTGAGGTACCTAAAACAAAAAAATACAAAACTAACACATGAATAACATCACAAACAAACATAATTTAATTACACAGAGGGAGCTAATGCCACATAAAGTATTTTTTTTTTTTTAACGAAATGAGCGAAATGATGATATTTAATGGAATAAGATGAGGAATGGCATCACCTGCGACTAGCGCGAGTATTTCGCCAATGTCAAGTAATTAATAGCAAGGACAAATTCAATAAATACACATTATAAATAAAAATGGATAATAACAGTGATAAAGATGGCGGATGACTCCACATAAAGTACTGTTGTTTCAATAGTAATGACAGATTTTGTACTAAGTTAACTGTCAAAATCTAAAACAAAATCATCGACTAAATACGATGGAGGCCATATCTTTTTAAAAAAGTGAAATGAAGTGAACCATGGTAGGTAGTATAAGGAGCCGGCATTGCGAGCCCGCGCTGCGACAAATTATCCGCCATACTATTTTGGACTAGTGACACTTAAGTACTTACTTGATCTTAAGACTAAAATGGCGGATCTCAGATAAACCATTGCCAACCTTAAAAAAAACGCCGCAGAGCATTACGAAGAGTTCAGTCGTTAGGGGTTCTTTATCTATAATAAATCAATACATCATCACGCCTGTATTCCCCGAAGGGGTAGGCAGAGGTGCACTGCAGTGCGCCCATACTTCGCCGATGTAATTTTGGTCCTAATGTAATAGGGGGCGAGCTTATTGCCATTATACCGGGCACATTCTTCCTCATTACGAGGGAGATTTTTGGGCTATAGTCCACCACGCTGGCCCAGTGCGGGTTGGTGAACTTCACACGCCTTTCTATAGACGTGCAGGTTTCCTCACGATGTTTTCCTTCACCGTTTCAAAGCAAGTGGTAATCTCGGATGAAAATGAGATTCGCACATAAACCCAGAGGTGCGAGCCGGGGTTTGAACTTGCACACTTTGATTTGCAAGACGTGCGTTCGACCACTCGGCTACCACTGCTACTCTGAGTATTAAACACATTGATGCAAAACAGTGGGCTTAGCGCGCATGTCAAGACCAAGACCTTTGTCACTGAGTTGTTCGCTCGCTCTCTGTCCAATTTCATACGAAAGGAAAAGACAACATCAAGATATTCCTTGACATATCTACGTCTAGTCTTGGCGCACATGCTACAGCTACAACTACAGGTGGCGGTAAGATGTCAGTTCGTTTTAGTATTGACCAAGTAGGTATTGTCGAATTCACCACCCATCTTTATCACTATCATCACAAATTTCTATGTATGATGTGTATTTATTTAATTTGCTCTTGATATTAATTACTTGACACTGGCCGAAATACCCGCTAAACGCAGGTGGTAAAAAAAGAATTTTCAAAAAAAAAATTTTTCTTAATTTTCGCGTTTCGTAAAAAAAAAAGATAAGAAGTATTGATCACGCGTGTTTTGCAGCGGCGGCGAGTAAGCAGGACCCTTATTGTGCGCTTTCCCGCTCCAGCTCATAACAGAAGCCAGATCTGAATATATTGAACAAAAACATCGCGGCCCGAGCACCGTGACGCGCACTTTCTCAGCGGCTCTCTCATCGTGTGACCACACTCGACTCGCAAACCTCGTGTTAGTAAACATCACTGTATCTTGATGTACCGTGCAACTGTGTAATATACATACATATATATACATATACAATGTATATGATACATTTCTTTTTTTACGAAATGATGACAGTTTAATTTAAAATTTTATACTACATATTTGAATTAGACGAGGAATTGCTGCACCTCTGAGATTTTCAAGTGCGAATATCATTTTCAATACTGATTACCACTTGCTGAACGGTGAAGGAAAACATTGTGAGGAAACCTACACGTCTACAGAGGATGTGTGTAGTTCACCAACCCGCACTGGGCCAGAGTGGTGGGCTATAGTCTAAATCTCCCTCGTATTAAGGGGGAATGTGCCCGGTATTCAATGGGCTCGCCCCCTATTACATTGGAACCAAAATACATCGACGAAGTTTAGGTGTATGTAGTGCGCCCCTGCCTACCCCTTCGGGGAATATATGCGTGATGATGTATTATTATAATAAACGTAACTCCAGTCCAATACCAAGAATACAGGATATCAATCCAATTGGGGGCCGTTCAAGTATTACGTAAGAACTATGGGGGGTGTGGGGGTCTTAGTTTTGCTTATTTTGGATGACATGGGGGGTAGGGGAGTCTAGATGATGATTACGTCATCGGTAGTTATTTACTTTTTTACACGAATGACAACCCTCACATTGTCTATGCTTGAAAACGAAACGCATTTTTTGGTGATAAAATTATAACATTATAATTATATATAAAAAAATACATTTTAAATTGAAAATGTTTACGTAAGCATGGGGGGGGGGGGGGAAAGAGCTTTGCTTACTTTTGCTGACAAGGGGTATGGGGGGTAAATAATTGTAATAAATCTGCTTACGTAATATTACGGCCCCTAGGTACATATTATACAATATACATTAAAGGACTATCCGTGCTGTATTCAAGTCATCGTATTAACCAAGGTCAGTGCCACATAGGGTTGCCAACTATTTTTTTCAAAAATATAGTATTTTCTAGCCAGAGTCGTAAAATATATAGTACATTCACAAAAATCCTACGAAAACGTGTCAGTCCGTCAAAAAAAAACTGTACTATTCAATGCCTGTTAATGCCATGCATGCGCAAATTTAATAAAATCAAAACTGTATTCAGCACCTTTATGAGCGGTACCGCGGTACGTAAAAAAGACCAGTAGGTACTATTGTTTGTATGAAAAAATCTTTCACTTGATAGTAGTTGACAGTGACAGTTTCCTATAGTTGTCGTTACGTTACGAAACTCGCTATAGTATACGCGCAAATCTCCATGCAAGGCAAAAATACATATATGGATGCGTATTTTTATCGTGAGATGTTGCTATTCTATAAAAGAAATAATGAATGCTCTTAAAAATATAGAACTTTTGCGTACTATATTTTTTTTCAACAGTATATAGTACGCAGAGCTAAAATATAGTACAATACTATATTTGATAGTATGGTTGGCAACCCTAGTGCCACATGTGGGTGTACATTGAGGTTTTTTGCTTATGCAGTCACGATTTAACGACCGATAACAATCATATTAGTTATCTTGTATGGAGGTCAATGGTCTGATATCGATACGGAGATCTTATTAAGTAGAGAACGTACGAGTAAGTGATGAAAGAATATTAAGAAAAAAATTTATCTCTGATAATAAAATGATATTCTCTTCTATATAATCGTCTGTGTAGCTCAAGAACGGCTTGATCGAATAGATGACATTGTGTTTAATTTTCGCTGTGTATACAGATAAATAAAATTTAACTGTCTGCCTGTAATGTTCAAATAACATTTTGGTAAATGCATATGAAAGCATTTACGATACCTTTAACGAAATCGCAATTTTAATTTTATTTGTCTGTTTGTTTGTATGTGGTAAACACCCAAACGGCTGAACCAATTTTGACCGGATTTTCACTGACCGATAGCTGATGTTACAATGAGTAAGTCTTAAATTCAAGTAAAACACAGTTAGTATTACATAAAATATTTAAATAAATTGTGTAATCCGACAGAAAGTTAGGTTTTAAAATCGTATCCGTTTCCGTACAGACCCTATCAAGCTCATAATTACATCAAAGAAATAATAAATTTGCGTCCATGTACCAGGGTCCCATAAAACTGGACCAGTTTTTATTGCCAGTAACATAATACTTCTTAGAACCGCTTCACAAGGCGACGACGCTATAAACCTGACTGAGTTCCGACTTCTTATTACCTGTAAAGAGAGAAAAAAGTGTTAAAACAAGTTGCCAACAAAGAACATAGAAAGAAGAGAGTTCCATACAATATTTATTGGCGATTAAAATAAATTAGGTTTAAAAATAAATGCTGAATAGGCCAAGTTCCATAAAAACCGTCTTAGAAAATACGGCCTAAATAATCCTCTGGGCGAATGACTTCACTTAACCTTTTTGAAAGATATATTTTATATATTTTCTGTGGCAAAAACCACGCAACTAATTCACTCCAGTGTGCGATGATATTTCGTTGAAAAATGTGCTTTGTTCAGAAGTAAATACAGTTTGTTTTGGCATTAGGAAAAACAATAGTGGCGCGCGTTTTCGTCCATTTGAGACTTGTTTAAAATAAAAACATACGTAGGTAGTAGATAAAGATGCTATAAAAATATATAACTTTAAGTTAAACTAACATGAAGTCTTGCCAAGATTGGAACATCAAACAGGTTTGTCTGTGACATAACTTGGCATAATATCTTATTTTATCGGAACACAAATAAAATGGTTTTAGTCGTAAACTTGGCATGTTCTAAATTTATGTTCCGTATAAGAGATACTTTAGAGAGGCTATACTTGGATAGTTATTTCGTGATGGAGTTATAACGTCGAAAGTACCTACTGGTATCTGTATTCATCCCACAAAAGTCTCGATTTCAAGAATTGGCATTTTGTAATCTTAAGTAAGTTATTTAATAGCTAGCTTCCTAAGCGTAAAGACTATATTTGTATTTAATATAAGACTGCCGTGAGTATTATTCTTAGGCATAAGTGGCTAGTTGAGACTGGGAGAGCTAAAATTCTTCAGCGTGATACTACCAAGTGTAATATCTTGGTAGACGCGAAATTCTTTAGCATACCACGGAATCTGGACCGGTCCAGATGATATGTAAGAATGCAATCCACGTGCGTACGGCCGCGGCCCCGTTATCCGTTATCCGTGGTGCGATGAATGCTGATGCCATGATTCCGTTTTTACCCTACAAGCCACTGGGGCGAACGAATTGCTTAAATTTTTAAAAAAATGTGATCTGTGTCAATAAACATAAAGTTTGAATTGCTGTGGTAACCCACGCGACCACGCGTCGAAATATACTCGCGTCATTGATGACATTTCGTTAAGGAACGTGCTTCGTGCACAAGTTAAAACACCGAGTTATTTCGCCAAAGTTATTATATCGTCTTTAGATTTATTTTATTTTATTTTATTATATTTGGGGAGCTTACGGCTAATTTTACAAAATGGAACTTGATGTGGTTAATTACATGCCAATTACAAGCTTCCGCACATGGAATTAAAACAATGAGAAATCGAACGAATAGTGCACATATTGGTAGTTACGACAATAGCGATGATTGTACAGATATTGTTTGTTTTATGTTTCGTGTACTATTATAAAACAAATCAAATTGAGAGTTGTGGTTGAGTTCGTTAAATACACGTAAAACTCTGGGGAAGAAACTGTTGCTACGATAATTACTGTGACAGAATGGAACGTGAAGTAGGTTTTATTAGATTTAGATACTTATTTAGATACTTTTACTTTATAATACATGTATGTAGGAGGTGGGCTATGTTAAAATTATACACCGTCAACTGTTACTCACTTTGTTTTAATTTTTACTTTTAAAATCAAAAATCGCACCATCGTATAAAAACGCCATCTTACAACAGGGGGTGAAGTCTGTAAACACTATCGTTGTGGTTTTGCTATGACTTCATATTTTAAGGCACGAAAACAACATCGTTTATCAAGGGTAGCTAGAATATAAATAGTCCAATGGCTTCAAGGAGACAATGTCTAATGTCTCCATCGGTAGTATTTTATCTACCATTGATAAAACATGTTGTTTTCGTGCCTTAAAATATGAAGTCATAGCAAAACCACAACGATAGTGTTTACAGACTTCCACCCCAGCTCTCATTCTCTATGATAAAATTACGTTCCGTTTCTGCTTTACACTTTCCCCGCACCTCGGTGCGTTCCGTTTCCCACATACATAATAATAATAATACATCATCACGCCTATATTCCCCGAAGGGGTATGTAGAGGTGCACTGCAGTGCGCCCACACTTCGCCGATGTATTTTGGTTCCCAATGTAATAGGGGACGAGTCTATTGCCATTATACCGGGCACATTCTCCCTCAATACGAGAGAGATTATTGGGCTACGCTGGTCCAGTGCGGGTTGGTGAACTTCACACGCATTTTCTATGGACGTGCAGGTTTCCTCATGATGTTTTCTTTCACCGTTTCATAGCAAGTGGGAATCTCGGATGAAACTGAGTTTCGCACATAAACCCAGAGGTGCGAACCGGGTTTGAACCTGCACACTTTGATTGCAAGGCGTGCGTTCGACCACTCGGCTACTACTGCTCTCATTAATTTATAATACCTAACCTTACTAATATCATTGTTAATACAGTGCGTTTTGGTAATGGCAAACATCTGACGCACGCCACTGTGTGTGCAGGGCTTTCAACTGCCGCTAACTGTCATCTGGATGAGGAGACGGTGTGAACGGAGTCGGAGCTGTGTTGTTCTCCGTTTAGTTATAAAAACTTCGCAGCCAACCATTATGGCCAAAACCAATATTTATTTTAACAGAGATAAGCGAACAGGAGAGCAATTCTCTCAAATCGAAGTCATCTCTAATTCGACAGTATGTCGAAACAAAATGAATAAACCGGCCAAGTGCGAGTCGGCCTCGCGCACGATGCAGTGGTAGCCTCGTGGGCAAGAACGCCCGCCTGGAACGTAAAGGGTGCAGGTTCAAATCTCGGGCCCGCACCTCTGAAATAATTTTCATTGTGCGAATGTAATTTTCAACAATGACTACCACTTCCTGAACGGTGAAGGAAAACATCGTGAGAAAACCTGCACGTCTATAGAAAGGCGTGTGAAGTACACCAACCCGCACTGGGCCAGCGTGATGGACTATGGCCCAAATAACCCGCGTATTGAGGGGGATGTGTCCGGTATAATGACAATAGGCTCGCCCCCTATTACATTGGGATTAAAATACATCGGCGAAGTGTGCGCGCACTGCAGTGCACTTCTGCCTACACCTTCGGGGAATACAGGCGTGATGATGTATTTTTTAGACGACGGCTTCGTTAAGTGGTTTGAGTGTAAGCTGCTCGGCTCGCTGCACCAGGTGGTCGCAGGGTCTATTCCCACCAGTGGCTATTTTTCAAAATGGCCTTTTCGACTTAGCCCTGGTCTAGGTGTAAATGGAATCGTCCTCAGTACACTCCGTGGTACCCATAGAATAAGCTACAACTATTTACAATAACGTAAAGACACACTGAAATTTACAAACTTTGCTTGGTTTGGGGTCATACGGTTAGTATGTGTTGTCTGGCACTATTAATCTACTGTTCACGAGACTTCAAACAACAATAGATCAAGCACACATCAATAGAAAGGTCGTGATACGTGATATCCATTAGATATGCATGATTGAGTAGAAACAAGTGGACGCAGGCGCAGGTGACTTGTTTGTGTTGTAACGTCAACTAGTATTGGTATCTTCTTCTCATTCGTTTCGCTCTTGACAGAGCGGTCGTGGTCACGTCGAGGCATCCACGTCGGTGGCGGGGGCGGACACAGCTCTCCGAACGATCTCACGCCATCGCTGTTTGTTAGCAGACTGCCTCGCGCAGTCAGACACACGGTTGCCCAATGCGGACTTTACTTGGTCAGTCCAGCGCATAGGTGACCTGCCGCGCGATCTGGTTACTTCTACTATAGTGTTGGTATATGAAGCGTAAAATATTAACGCCTTACACACACTGGGGCGATCCACTTGACATTATTGATAACTAGCGGCCCGTCCCAGCTTCGCACGGGTGGACAGCATGCTGCAGCAAAATGTTTTTTTTTTAACATTCTGGGATAAATAAATATATTGCTCAGTGATAATGGTCCAGTAGTTTGTAAGTTAATTCGTTACATACAAAAATACAAATCTTTCCTCTTTAAATATTAGTATGGACTAGCTTCTACCAACGACTTTGTCCGCGCAAACTTCGATTAATCGATATCGTTAAAAATTACAGACTATATGTTATTCTGAAAGATGGTAGACGATCTCATGCGACATGACACCTGTATGAAGAAAATCATAGAAGGTAAGATCGACGGAAAGCGTGGGAGAGGTAGACCGCGAATATGCTACATGAGTCAAATAAAAGATAAGGTTGGTGGCATGTCGTATGTGGAGGTGAAGAAGGCTGCACTGGATCGAACCAGATGGCGGGGAATTCAACAGATCCACCGACAAGTGTCGAGTCCTTAAATTAGAAGACAAAGATGATGTAGTTTCATCAAAATCCGTTCAGTAGTTTTTTCGTTAAAGAGTCATTAACATCCATCCTCACAAACTTTCATATTTATAATATTAGTAGGGTAGCGATTGTGGTTAAAGCCACACAACTATGCGCCTAAATTCACATTTAATTGAAAAACGTCTCCTTGTATCAGTTAGTAAGTTTTACTACTACAGCCCTTTTAACGTCCCACTGCTGGGCACGGGCCTCCCCTCAATGCGAGGGGGATTCAGGCCATAGTCCACCACGCTGGCCCAGTGCGGGTTGGCAGACTTCACACGTCTATCGAGAACTAGACAAGCTCCCTCAGACGTGCAGGTTTCCTCACGATGTTTTCCTTCACCGTTTCATAGCAAGTGATAATCTCGGATGAAAATGAGATTCGCACATAAATCACAGAGGTGCGAGCCGGGGTTTGAACCCGCACACTTTGATTTGCAAGACGTGCGTTCGACCACTCGGCTACCACTGCTACTGTTAGTTTTGGTATAAGAAAAAAAATCTTCGCGCGACTGTTGATGGGGCTATATCTAGGATAACTTGAGCTCTATTAGGCGTAGATACATGATTTAGAATAAATAATACTAACACTTTAAATATAATACCTTCAACATTTCGTTATCGATCATTAGAAGTCGGCAATCGATTTTAAAATTCAAATTTACAGCAAAATTTACAAGACGAGAGGCGTGGTGGTTGCAAGATTGTAATTGAAACTAATAGAAAGTTGAATATTATGCGTTAATATCAGGAAGAGATTACTTTACTGTTTACACCTGCCTGCATAACAAGTCTGTATAAGCATACATTTATGCATATAGTATACTAACTGTTACCTGTGACTCTGGCTGTGGGAAATTTAGAAAAAAAAGTAGGTACGTTTTGTTAAGAAATGAATGAAATTATTAAATTTCGTGGACAAAGATGGGGAATGGCTCCACCTGCGGTTAGCGGGTATTTCAGCGAGTGTCAAGTAATTAGTAGCGAGAGCAAATTAAGTAAATAGTGATAAAGATGGAGGATCAAGCAGATACTTCTATTATTATTACAGCCATCGAAATCTGAGAGGCCTTTTGACAACTAATTATGTCAATAGATAGTAACATAACGTAAAATCAAGAAAAGAAATTATATGCCAACTTTATCACTACCATCATCCATTTTTTAGGGTTCCGTACCCAAAGGGTAAAACGGGAACCCTATTACTAAGACTTCTCTGTCCGTCCGTCCATCAGACTGTCACCAGGCTGTATCTCATGAACCGTGATAGTTAGAGAGTTGAAATTTTCACAGATGATGTTTTTCTGTTGCCGCTATAACAAAAAATACTAAAAAAACAGAATAAAATAAATATTGAAGGGGGCTCGCATGCAACAAACGTGATTATTTTGCCCTTCGTGCGCGAGTCCGACTCGCACTTGGCCGGTTTTTTTTCCTTGTTATTAATTACTCGATATTGCCACGAATACCGGCAATCGCAGGTGCCGGCATAACTCATCTTATTCCATTAAAATGTCATCATCTCATTCATTTCATAAAAAAAGAAGATGAAGAAAATAATAAACTATGGGTTTAAAAATCGCATCTTTATTCGTGTGCTAAAGTTCTTGACACTGTCAGAATACCCGCTAATAGTGGATGTCACCATTCCTCATCTTATTCCAATATATTTCATCATTTCGTAAACGAGGAAGAAGTCTTCTGATCCATTCAACTGTCTGATGTAATTTAAAGACAAAACAAAGGAATAGAACTGCCCTACGTGTTCAAAGTATAAACATTTCTAATTTAAGCCGTCGCTTCTAAAATAGGCACCGGCATATAATAAAGCCCGAGCCCACACTGAGGCGTCAAAAGCCGCGTCACCATTGTTGTCACTACCAAAACGAACTCTGTGACAATATATATAACGTCGAAATTTCTGTTGTAAAAGTCATGCGGCCCCACGTGTCAAATTTCGCCCGCGCTTGCGTTGGAAAATTAACTTTTTCTATTTGTAAATACAGTTAGTTATGCTATTAGCAAACAAAAATAAGCGATCATCGCTCCAGTGTGCGACGGTTGTTCCAAGAACTAATTTATCATGAACACGCAGTGGATATCTGTGACAAGGAAGGTGTTATATTACCAATCATAATATAGGAAGTCTTGTGGTGACGGCGATTAAAGCTGTTTAGTGCGGTCGGGAGCTGTCAAAGTTTAGTAATCCAAGAAAGCTTACTGAACATAGTATTTTGAACTCAAATCACAGCTCAAATAGGGATGTTAATCGCTGCGTGGATAAAGGGCTTTAAAACGCACGCGAAAAAAAATTTGGCGATATAAAAGGAACTGTATTTAACTCATTGAATAAGCCCATTTTACAGTAAAAAGTCATCGTTAAAGCAAAAATGTTTGCCAATAACAAAATGAACTGTATTGACTTACGGAAAAGGTTCGTTCTTCAAGGAAACGACATTGACATCGCGAGCGAATTTTGAATCGTTTGGGTGTGGTTTGTAACACAGTAATTCTATCTTTATGTATATTGCCACAGAGTTCGATTTGATATTTGTAACACAGTAATTCTATCTTTAAGTATATTGCCACAGAGTTCGATTTGATATTAGCAAATAATTTGAAGTTTTTGTCGCCCCAGTGTGTAGGACTTAATAATCAATAACTAAAAGTAATATTAAAACATTACTGCAAGAGAAGCGGTGGTAAAGAGGATGAGCTTCATAACCATCATACTAGGCTCGCAGCCGTAACAAGAGTAAAAAATAAAAATCACTATTCTAAATATAAGTCAATCTCCGCGCTTAATACCAGGAGCTCATAAATCGCAGGAGATAAACGAGCCACCATAACGAGCACTAGCAATTACTGACACAGCCGTTGGTCAGGTATTTATTGGCTAGGTAACATAGGATCGCGGGATTACTCGAGAGAATTTTATTCCTTAAGACTTTCCCTTACCTGCCATTTTGTTCGCGTACAATTTAGGAGAAAAAAGCTACTCTTTATAACATCAGCTATCTGTCAATAAAGATACCATCAAAATCAAGCATCGTACCATCAAGCCATTTGGGAGATTACCCGGAAAAAATGGTTTTAGTTTTTACCCGCGGATCCCAAATATTTCTTTCTACAATCAAAGTAGTTTTAGCATTGTCATAACATGGTCTTGCGATTTAAGCAGGGTTCAAATTCGAATGCGTGATGAGGTGATATTTCGTTGAAAAATTAACTTCTTATGTGATAACTCAATAAAGATCGTTTTCTTATTGGCAGAAAATTGGTGGTACCTTTTTTGAGGTTACCTCTATTTCTTCCAACTATTCAGAGATTTTAGTTTTATTTTCCACGTTCAGGCTTGCAAACAAAGGCTAATGCTTCAATAGCGCCAGTGACTTGCAGTTTGCAAGTAACTGTGTGTATAGTATCGTAAATAAAGACTCCATTTAACGGTACCAGCGTTTCATGGTCAAGTTATATTTAGTGTGAAACTAATTTAGTTAAATTAGGTAGTTCAGTTATTTCTCATACAATACCCAACAGTAAGTGCATAAAGCTGTATACAGTAGACTGTTCAGTACACGTCAGTTAAAAACCTTTTTTTTTTTATGAGATAGGGAGACAAACGAGCAAACGTTTCACCTGATGGTAAGTGATCATCGCCGCCCATGGACACCTGCAACACCAGGGGCATCGCAAGTGCGTTGCCGGCCTTTAAGGAATGAGTATGCTCGTTTCTTGAAGATACCTTTGTCGCATCGGTCCGGGAACACCTATTATATATATTTTATATAAAAAACAGTTAAAAACCTATTATATATATTTTTTAACTTAACGTATGTATATTGTTTTCTCATATTTACGCGAATACTATACATTGAAAATCGTAAAATAGTTTACTGTACATTGATATACGCGATAGAATCCGTAAAATAGTTTTATTTCAATTAACGTATGTATGTAAACAAATACTTTGTCCATAACGGGAATCGAGCCCCGACATTTTTCCTTTCCTTGTAATAAAAGACAAAAAAAAAAAACTTCTCGAAAAAAAAATTCCTTTACTTGTGCTATAAGACATTGCTTCTTGAGAAATGTCATTATTCTAGGTCCATCGGAATACTCTACAGGTTTTAATCACTTGCGAGTCAAAATATGAGTATAATAAAATCGTCAAAATATATGTAATCGTATCTTTTAATTGACTTGGAACTATATCTTTTACAGCTCCAATAGATAGCAGCCAGATAGCTATGTATAGATAGATACTAATAATAATAAAACTGAAGAGTTTGTTTGTTTGGTTGAACGCATAGCTCTGGAACTAATAGTCAGATTTCAAACATTATTTTTACACTGTGGAGCCTATTTATTGAGGAAGGTTATAGACTTTATAACATCACGCTACGACACAGTAACCATAAGCGCGTGTGAAACCGCGGCACAGCTAGTTTGATATAAATTGACCAACCTGATAAATCCACGCGTTCCTGAGAAAGTGTCTTTACAGACGGAAAGAACAACGAAGTTATTCAATAAGGGTTCCAATTTGCCTTTTGAGGTACGGTACCTTAAAAATCGGTGGTAAACCGCAAGTTCATGAAACTAATATTGTAATAAAAATGGCGGAAGCATTAAGTTAATTACGTTAGTTAATAAAAAAACAATGTTAAAGGCTCATTAGGGTTCATTTGTGTACAGTTAGTATCTATTAGTCAAATTAAAACGTAGTAGGTATAAAACAGACTAGACAAGCGACAAAATTCTTTTTTTTTTACGAAATTAATGAAATTATGTTTTTTTTTATGGAATAAGATGCGGAATGGCTCCACCTGCGTTTAGCGGGTATTTCAGGCAGGGTCAAGTAATTAATAGCAAGGGCAAGTTCAATAAATATAAATGGATGATGACAGTGATAAGGATGGCGGATGTATCCCCAGCGACTGAATTACCATTGGCGCAAAGAATTTGACGCATAGAATGACCTACACGACGTCTTCACTGGGGCGTCATCTTCAACTCTATGTCAATATGCATAAATATTATATTTCTGTCGTTAAAGCCACGCCCTTACGAGTCAAAATTCGTTCGCGCTGTCAGTGTCATTTAGCTGAAGAATGAACTTTTTCAATTAGTCAATACAGTTCGTTTTGGTATGGCAAAAATTTAACGAGCGAGTTTTAACGCCCCAATGCTCGAGGGAGTTTAGGGCGGCGTTGCGCTTGACAGACAGACAGACGGACAACGTAATGAACTGATGAGGGTTTCTTTTTCCTTTTAAGTTACGGAACCTTTAATAACAATATTCGAATACCTAAAATTTACGAATATATGGAGACCAGCCACCCCCATTGCGGCATTGTAGTATTTTCGAGTCCTTCTGTCAGACTTGAAGAAAGAAAACCCCGTAACAAAAGGAGCGTGCACTCTAGACACACAAATAATGCACGAAAAATAGTTTTTCGATGTCTGAAATACTGACTTTACTGACCATTTTCAGAAAAAACAGACTTTGACTGATCACCGTTCAATAAACTGACTTTACTGACCAGTTTTGACCCCTTGTAATAAAATTTAATTTCCCCAACTTGTTAAGTTTATTTTGAACAGATTTCTTCGCTTTAAATGTGATGCTGACTATACTATCTCCTAGTAAAAAGAACATTGTCTCAGAAACTTTATGTGTATTTTAAATTGGTTTTAACGAGGTAACGTTAACTATTGTCCTAAAATAGGTTGAAGTTCCCTTAGCTATAAGCCGTGAATAATGAACAAAGGAGTCTTCGCTTCACTTTGTGTAGTCTTTTTTGTGCTTAGAAATCAATTTCAAAGTATTTTTAAGTCGGAGTCTTCTATCTATGGTGAACGATGTTTTTTTAAGTTGCTACATCTATTTTTGGAGGGGAAAATACACGATGTATCAGAAGTCTTAAGTAGATACCTAACTTGAATGTTAGGTTAGTTAGATACTCAAAGGTCTCTAACTCAGACACTATTCATAGTTTCTGCAGGTATCGTGTTGTGGCCTGAGGGCACATCATCCCTATTTAACAGTGCAAACTACATAATCGAGAGAGGCCTACTAATATTCAGAAAACAGAACTTAACAATTTCGTTTATGACTAGAGATATTATAATCTTTTGAAATTGGCAGCGAAAGAAAATTTGAAAAATCGAATCGCTCGAATTTCAATCAAATCTTTATGTTATTTGGTTGTATAACCGATACTCATTCAAACGGACAGGTATTATTTCGGACTTCTGAAACATTATGTATATTATAATAACACTAACTGAGCCCGCGACTTGTAGAATTTAAGAACCCTAATTACCCGAAACAAATAGGTTGGTTTTATTTTTTTCTGCAGCACCCTTTCTAAAAGACTAAGCCCGCCACACATTCCCACCACTGTTACTCCTGTAAGCCAGGATCGACAGCGGTGTCCATTGAAAACACAGAGGTTTGACCCTCGGCGAGTCCCGGGGAAAAGCTAAATTGTCTTGGAACCCGCACGAATTTAATCGAAAAAGGTGTAGAAGGAGTTGGAAGAAAAATGTATCCACTTAAAATGTATCCGCAGCAACCTAATACTTTTCTATAATAAAAGTAGCCTTAGTGACTTCTTATAACATCCACTTTCAGCCAATGAAAGTCCCGTCAAAAGCAGTTTAGCCGTTTCGGAAAAACTCAAAACAAACATACACTGTTTTTTTTTAAAATTGCGATTTCGTTAAATATGACCGTATATACTTCATGTAGTAAAAAGATGTTATGTTTGACAGTACAAACAGACATTAAAATGTATATTCCATATCTACTATTTTTTACGAAATGAGCGAAATGATGATATTTAATGGAATAAGATGAGGAATGGCTTCACCTGCGACTAGCGCGGGTATTTCGCCAATGTCAAGTAATTAATAGCAAGGACAAATTCAATAAATACACGTAATAAATAAAAACGAATGATGACAGTGATAAAGATGGCGGATCGTTTCATTCCATATCTACATTTGCCGCAAAAGTATATCGAGGGGTGAAAGGCTATTTGACGCAAGCGACACTTTTGGGCGATAATGACTTTACATAATTGGAATCAGCAATTTTTTCTGCGTCGAATGTTTATGCTCTTCTGTAAAGTTAACAAAATTTTACCCCTCGATATTATAACATGTTTACGGAAGACACAAATCTCTGTCAAACGCCGACACCGACGATTAGTCAGCGCAGGCGTCTCAATTGTGATTGGTCGCAGTTATCATACATTCGGTACAGCAATTAAGTTACTCGACGGCTTTGATTCATTTCCAAAATAGCACGGCACATTTGTGTGGGAATTTTATGGAAGATGAATTTGAATCACCTTACTTAAATTCATATTGGATCTTGGAGCGCACAATACGTGTGTTCACCAATAAATACTATTATACCCTCTATTTATACAAAGTTACAATTTATTAACATCAGATAAGGCAAATGTCAGTTAAACGTCAAAAAAATTGCCGCAGTCTTACGCAGGGCGGAGTCGATACGCGTTCTCTAGTTACTCTATGCCTGTAGTATATTGTTTGACACCTTAGGTACTTACTTCTTCTTTTTTTAAACTTCCAAAAAGGAGGAGGTTTCTACATTCGACAGTATATTTTTTTTTTACGAAATGGATCCGGCTACTAGGGCAACTGCAATGGCGGATGTCAAATAAATGTCAGAAAAAAATTCCGTAGGGCAGAGTCGATAAGGCATCTCCGTTTTACTCTATGGGCCCACCTTAAGTGATGGTAAGTAGTGAATATAATAAATCATAATAGGTACATAGCTACTAGCCAGTGTAGAGTTCAATGAACTATAATGTTACTTAATAAAGGAAATTAGGCTAGACATCATTCAGCCAATCAACGAAGCCCCATAATTGATGACAACTGACACTTCAGACCGTCACATTCGAATACATAATTAGATTTATGTCTTCCTCATTAACACACAAAACTTATCGTTACAATGTTTCTATTCATCCTGTTGGATTACTTCTATCTCCTCTCTATTTATTTCAAATTCCTTGTTATTTTTCACGTCTACGTACGATCCGTTCTAATTATTTTTAAATATTTTCTTTTATTTGTGTTGGCCAAAAATCACTTACAAATAGTCAGATTCTACCACCGGTTCGGAATCCCGCTTCCACTGAGAAGAGCCGGTAAGAAACTCAATGGAGTAACCAAGGTAATAAAAATTGCAAGTTTGTGAGTAATAAGATTATCAGGAGAAGCAACGCCGTGCGAGCAGGCAGCACCTTCTACTCAAAACTAGAAGATAATTACTCTCAAGCAGTCTTCACTAAGGTAAAGACAAAGTAAATTAAGGAAAATTTTGGCATTAAGATTAGTGAAATAAGTACACTAATTAATATCACGTTATCTTATTTACCGGGATCTTCCTACTATTTCTTCCTACATTGGCGAAATACTAAGTAATTGTTTATGAAGAGACGAGGTATTATTTTATTCCAAAAAGGAAGAATGTTGCCATGTGTATGGATCTACTCTGAGGTATGAAGGCGTCTGTCTGTATGACTGTCATAAAATACTGGAATTAGCGATTTACTTTTGCAACTATAATCTGTGTTTACGTTCATGCAGTTTGATGGTATATGGCAAAAGTCACAAAACAAAATTTGATGATATATCGCTGAAAAACATGCTTCTTTTACGAGTTAATACAGTAAATTTTGGAATTGGCATTCAAAATATTCGCTCCATTTCGTCCCACAAATTTGTGCACGACATTAGGACCAAAAAAAATCGTTCGTCTGCACTGTCAACCTCACCTAGCTTAATATATTATGACAGGTGGGTAACAAGTGTACCGCGCCCAGTGACATCATTATACCGTGCTCATTGTCAACTGGGCCTTCGATGATTGGGAGTTCTCGTGACCGTTCAACTGTGAAGGGTATTACGCCTTAACCCTAGTACTTTGTAAGTATATAACGCTATGTTAATTACGCAATCTATTAGGCCCATTTAGACAGCTCAGAAAAGCTACTAAACCACAGATAAACTAAGCCTATAAATAATCGAGATAGATATTTAAATAGATTGAGGCTTAGTACTCGCCACAGATTACATATCCCGGTCTTCTTTTTTTTTAATGGAATAAGATGAGGGATGGCTGCACTTGCCATTAGTGGATTTTCTGCCAAGGTCAAGTACTTAATTTATAGCAAGGAAAAATTCAAAAAAATCACGTTTTAAATAAGAATGGGTAAAGTGTTATATATGTAGATGGCGAATGTATCGATCCTAATACTAATCCAAGCTAACACGGCCATTTGTAAAAAGTGTACCTTTTGATGGTGCCAAAATAGGCATACTCTGTGGTTATCGCCTTTCAGCTCACAATGACGTTTTAAAAAGTGTACGTCATACAATTATGTTTACTACATAGCGGCTCCTTCTAGAGAATTATTGGAATTCTTTGAATTTGAACCTATTTAAACTTTAATTAAAGTAGTTTGTCTATTGTAGACACTGACTATTTTTTATGTCAGGGTCGAATCCAAGTCTTTTTATTTTAATAACCACATACCATTTAAATTTAGAGTAATAATTTACCATAATCATGGCCACATTATGTTAATCTACTTAACATAGAGCTACCTAGCTACTCTTTGGCGCCAACAGGTTTTGCGTAGTGATGTACCAAGTTAAAATAGAGTCGACGAGTTTTCTCGACTAAAATGGAGGCATTTCGAGTGAGTAATATTCTTGTTACCTGATAACTTCTTCGAAACCATACATTCATTGTGAATATATGTACCTAGTTGTCTATAAATGTGGAATTATCAGTCAGACTATAGCCTCGTGGACCTCCTTTAATAGATTTCTTGATAAGCTGTTTCAATTATTCAATAAACAAGAGTTCAGCCAAGTAGCGCCTTTGAGCAATGATATTAAAACTATTGATAACTACATGTCCAAAATATTTGAGTATCCGTATCAGGAGCATAGGAAGTACTACTACTACTACAGCCCTTTTTAACGTCCCACTGCTGGGCACGGGCCTCCCCTCAATGCGAGGGGGATTCAGGCCATAGTCCACCATGCTGGCCCGGTGCGGGTTGGCAGACTTCACACATCTATCGAGAACTAGTCAAGCTCCCTCAGACGTGCAGGTTTCCTCACGATGTTTTCCTTCACCGTTTCTTAGCAAGTGATAATCTCGGATGAAAATGAGATTCGCACATGGAACCCAGAGGTGCGAGCCGGGGTTTACACCTGCGCACTTTGGTTGCAAAGAGTGCGTTCGACCACTCGGCTACCACTGCTTACTAGGAATACATACCAGTACATAGGAAGTATTTATAGCAAAATTTAGAAATTGGTGCCATGGCCGTATTGTCTTATTCGTCTTGACTCCATGGTCTTGACACAGACAATCTGACGTACCTACGTAGACGTCAGTCACACACAAAATTGGTCGTGTGATGCTGTACCATAGAGTATCGAGAGTACCCATAACGACTCCACTCTTCGTATAGCTCTGCAGCCGATTTTTTCCGCCATGTTTGTTATCTCATGTACCTGTAGTATACATCAACTTTATGAGAAAACAACAATGGCGGAGTTATAGCGTTATAACATCTAATAATACATCATCACGCCTATTCCCCGAAGGGGTAGGCAGAGGTGCGCCGTAGTGCGCCCACACTTCGCCGATGTATTTTTGGTCCCAATGTAATAGGGGGCGAGCCTATTGCTATTATACCGGGCACATTCTCCCTCAATACGAGGGAAATTTTTGGGCTATAGTTCACCATGCTGGCCCAGTGCGGGTTGGTGAACTTCACACGCCTTTCTATAGAAGTGCAGGTTTCCTCACGATGTTTTCCTTCATGTTATAACATCCCCATGGTGATAATGTACAATAATAGGTAAAGCTCCTTCTTTGTTACAATAACTTTAATTTACTAACATCTTACAATTAATTTAGTAATTTGGCAGCATTTGAGTCATGCACTAATATCCTCTGCCCTTGGCCTTTTTATTCACTCGCTCAAAAAAAATCCTTGAATTAATTCCTAATAGCCTAGAGATAATTACTGTTAAATAAAATTGTTTCACTTCGAAACCGGCATTGAAGTCCATTCATTAGTTTTTATTGCTTCGGGTGAGTTTATTCATCTGACATTTATATGAATAGGCTTATTAGAATTGGTTTCAAACACCTTTAAGATAATTTTGGGTGTTTTTTTTTTGTTTTAAGCTGAACACCTAGGATCGTAGGTCTTTCTCTAAAGTTTCTGTGAGGAATAGACGCAACAGAACATTTTGAGCTATTTTGCAGTCGGTCTATATAGGTAGTTTGATTTTTTTTATAGAGTTTAGTAGCAATGATTAGCAAATAATAAACAACTGTATCAAAATAATTCAATTTTATTTTTCGTTCTTTTAACCATAGATAGTTATTTTGTTTATGGTTCACAATATAAAAAAAAGATATAATCTTGACCAAGAAGATTAGAATGAGGCCGTGGAGTGACCATTATAAAATCTCTAATAATTTTATTATAACATTAAATGTCAGCTATTTAAATTTATTTCATAAAAAGTACAAAAAACACCATCAAAATATCTCCTACTCACTGGCATAATACATTACCTAACAGGTTTCAACGTGTGAAAAATTGGTGTCCTATCTAATGAACCGTTGTGAACCAGCTGATCCAGTTACCACAGCCCGCGGGTCGAATGACAATCATCCACAACCTCATCAAGTACAATGTTCACGTTCCTCTTTATTAAATTCCTTGATTAGATCACCAGATTTAAAGTGCGCGATATTGCCGTAATGCCCATTTTCACTACCAAAAGGAGAAGCCTAAACACGATGCTTAAATATAAAGCAGTTACCAGTTATACTGTCATAATATTTAGGAATCACATGACAGCAACTCTTAGTGTTAGTGAAACCAGTCATAAGACACTGTAGGAACTTAGTTAAGGAGCCATCATCACTTATAGGAGATAATGAAATATCATAACGTCTCATTGATAATTGGCAAGCTACGAAGTCACCCATGAACATAAACATGCACAGGGTTAAAAAATAAAATAAAAAAGAACTAAAATTCCAGCCTTGTTTAGGCAATGGCGCCAATCTTATTCATAGTTCCGTTCGAAACTTTTTAAACATTCGTAACACGCTCCCCGCGCGATTATACGCATGCGCGTAATCCACCAATCTATGGTCGCGATCGCGGGTCGACGGCCGCCGCGGTACATCTGACCAATGTCCGGTCACGGCTCAGTCTTGACATTGCGAGTTCCTTTTATGAAAATGACAGCTAGTGTCGAGCAAATTCTATTTCACTAGCTACCATCCGCGACTTCAATTATTATCTTTATAAAAACAATAATACTTACCGTAAAGTTCATCAAAATCCGTTCAGTAGTTTTTGTGTGAAAGAGTAACAAATATCCATCCATCCTTACAATCTTTCACATTTATAATATTAGTAGGATTCTACTTAATAATAGCATGTTATACAGAAGGAAAAACCGACTTCAAAAAGCTAGAAATAACTCAGTAATTTATTTTACGTGAAGTGAAACTACACAGACTTAGTAGTTAAGTTAGTTTCTAACGCGTGTATTAAATTTTAACTACCTGACGTTGTGCATGAAAAAATTCGTTTACAATATAATATGTGTAATTAGATGCAATGAATTAGCCAAGTTTGCTCGCTTCAGTCACCGTACATTACTAATTAAATACTAATCAAGCTGAGCCCGCGACTTCGCTCGCTTAGAATTAAGGAACAAATAAAACGTAGCCTAAGTTACTCCTATAAAATCAGCTATCAGCCAGAAAAAATCACGCCAAAAGCAATCTAGTAGGCTTAGCATGACCGTACAGACATAAGTTTTATAAATGTTTGTCTGTGTGTCTGTTAGTTTGACGTTAATTCGATGGGCAGTAGGCTTAGCATGATCGCGTAGACATATTTGTTATCTCTTTCAACTGTCAGATTTGTCGAAAAAATGACGACCGAGTGGTCTGTCATGTACAAAAACTCGGTCTGTTATAACAGACAGACAAATAAACATTTATACAATTTTATTATAGTCATAATTTCACATGTGTTTAGTAAAATGCGATTATTATGACATTACAAACAAACAGACACTTAAAACTTTATTTGTATGTATATATGTATAGGCAGAGTCCTAACAAGTTATTGGTCTATACTTCGTGATAGGCGACGTCGGGAAGGCAGACGTGACGTCACTAGGATCGATGTCTGGGGCGACGGAATAGAACTGAACAAGCCCGAGGTCGACCCTGCCCCCCCCCTCCCCCTCCTACCCCCAACCCCGTTTTATGCAGTAATATTTCAATAATACTTTGAATTTTTGACAGGTGACTTAGTACAAAATCTGTTTAATGACAGTCAATATTAAAACCACTGATACCTGAATGTATCAAAAAAACTTCCAAAAATTATTGGACCAAAATTGGTCTCGTTGATACCACGGCTAGACGATCGGAAATGCTGTAGGCAAACGTCAAAGTAACAAAAACAATTGGATGATATTGTATGTTTTCAGAATAGTGATTTCAAAAGCCATTGTAAACTTATCTTCAAGAAACGAGCCTACTCATTCCTTAAAGGCCGGCAACGCACTTGCGATGCCCCTGGTGTTGCAGGTGTCCATGGGCGGCGTTGATCACTTACCATCAGGTGAAACGTCTGCCTCCCTATCTCATAAAAAAAAATCTAATTAGGGAGTTGTGGTAAGAAACAAGCATACATGGCTAGAAGAGGCCTTAAAACAAGACCTAGGTGACGGATTATGTCGCACCGAGTCACTCTCTCTCATTTCATATAGGAGAAAGAGACGATATTATCTCACATGCTGCGAAGATAAGTAGATAAGTAAGCAATTAATTAATATTCTTTCATCAATGATCGTATCTTTCGGAAGGCCGTCACTTATCTACGAAGGGAGATAAAACACACGTTTTGAAGCCAAGGCGGCAATAACCTATTTCCATCTAATCACAAACAAACATTATGCTAATGACATTATAACATAATGCACGTAGATATCCACACGTCCCTTCATTTTATTCCAAACTAATATTTATGATTTCATCCGCCATTTTTATCAACTACCTATATGACTTTTCTTCCTCGTCCACATTCCTCATCCACCCGTCTTGCAGCATGTTTTTAATTTTTTTTTTTTGTGAAATGGGGCTTGAAGGTCACATAATGTTAAAAATATTTTTTGATCGACTTGAAACGTAACATGTATTTTACATACAAAATAAAGAAAGACGTGTTTTAGGAATTTAAAAAAAAAATATGTAGGGGGTTAAATGGGGGTCCAATCCAGACTACAGCATATCTCCGGCGTTTGTGAACCGATTTAAAAAAAAATTTTTTTGACAGTTATAATTCAGTACAAAATGCGCCAAAAATTGCCAGTTGCTATTGAAACAACAACAATATTTAAGAGTTAAGAGTTGGTAAGGTGGTAAGGCCCTTGTTCTCAAAGCTCTCGCTTGCCAAGAATTCTTGGTGTAAGGCTTCTACGCAACATATAATATGCAGACCTTATGACGTCAGAGTCCAGTCGGCGCCAGTCTACCAGTCGCCGTCTCCGAATGTGGAACGAGACTGCACATCCATGGGTATACTGTTATCTGTCTCCATTGGCATTCTACCAAGCCTTCGACGTTCGTACAGTTTCAATTTTATTAGAGTATGAAATGTTTTACAATACATTTTCCACAGCTAACAGCAAATTCATTATCAATAAATAGCTTCCAACAAATAGCTTCCCGCGACTTCGTCCGCGCAGACTTAGATTATTCAATATCGTTTTTAATTATAGCCCATATGTTATTCTAATGTATAAACAATAAGACTGTAAAGTTTCGTGGAAGAGTAACAAATATCCATCCATCCTCACAAACTTTCACATGCACGAGTAGCTTAGTAAAATTAACACTGGGATTGGTCACCAAATACATCAGCGAAATGTGTATACACTGCCCATTCCTTCGGGGAATAGATGCGTGATGATATGTTATGTGTTCGCATTTCTCCGCTCCATTTATTCAACTGTTCTTCGGACCTCGATTCTCTCCTTTGCGGTTCAGCGCCCTCTCACAACCATTCAGCGCACTTTCGCCATGGACGTTATTAATAAGGTATTGTGTTAATTCCCCAACGGCACCGGAGCTTATTTACTTACATTATACATGCAAACAAAGCGGACGACTTGTTAGCTACCATACTTAGGTACAGATACCATAGGGGCCGTATTATTGTATCCGTCAGAGCGGTAATATTTCAATACTACATCGATTTTTGAATATAATTTTAATACAAAATCAAATTAATATTGGAGCAATACTGCTTAAGAGGTAGTATTAGAGGGCATCGAAATATACAAAGAATCATATGTAACATCGCTTGCGTTTTTACTTTTGTTTTGAATTTAATTTAAAGTCATATTTATAGTTTTACGTTGCTGATTGTGACAGATCTTTGCGACACAGGCCTGTGAGCCTAGTGCAAGGATCAAAAGCATCAAATCAATTACTTTCTTGGTTACAAACAAATAAATTATCTTTTCATGTCCACATCACATCAGTCCATTTAATTCCCGAAGGTCGTGAAGATTGCATGATATTCGTTCCCTTAAAGATGCTAACCTATGATTTAAAACACCACATTTCATTCTAAAACTGCTAGCAATCACGCTATATCTTATGTATATTGTGCCAAACATTATATTATAACAGTTCAGTAAGTTTTTTTTAAGGACTACGCTGTTGGCCGTGCGGTGGCCTTTACAGCTTTACCGGAGGAGTGGCGAGCGCAGAGTGCACTCCAACCAAGGCCTTAAGGGCGGAAAAGGGTGGCAACTAGCTCAAAGGCGCCACAGACGGCACGACCTTGACGATGCTTGGGCAGTTACCGTGAGGGGAGAGGCTCCTAGGTGCATAAGTAACCTCGTATTGATAGGTATTGTAATCTTCTTTAAAGCCTGCCGCAGACAGGCGCGACAAATCGCACGCAACAATTTGTTTTACCAATAACAAAACGAACTGTGTAATAAAACTATTTTACGGATTTTATCGCGTTTATTTACTATTTTATTTTCCCGTAAATATAAGAAAACAATATGAAAACGAACTGTATTAACTCGTAAAAGATGCACATTTTTCAATGAAATGTCATCTATGACGCGGGCGAATTTAGTGACTTGCCACAGAGTAGGAACATTAAAAAAAAAACTAGTTTTTCGCTCGTCCCAGTTTGTTGTTCAACGCGTAAAGCTTCAATGCTAAAGTATATACCTCATTATGCAAATAGGTTATCAGACTAATGTATTCTAGTTAGGTTACAATTTAAAATATTTGAATATTCTTTAGATATACGACCTTCGATATAATCATCTTCGTTTACTTGGACTCATTTACTTCACAGGTCTGTCTTTAAAATATAAAAAAAAATGATGATGAGGTTTCTTGAAAACACTTACATTTTAATGTATTCCCTAGAGGTATACAATTAGGTTTTATACAGATACACGGTGATAATAGAATCCTAATTATATTATAGCCCTTTTAACGTCCCACTGCCCTCCAGCCTACCTTTAATGCGAGGGGTTTTCAGGACATAGTCCACCACGCTGGCCCGGTGCGTGTTGGCAGACTTCACACATCTTTCGAGAACTAATTAAGTTACCTCACACGTACAGGTTTCCTCACGATGTTTTCCTTCACCGTTTCATAGCAAGTGATAATCTCGGATGAAAATGAGATTCGCACATGAAACCGAGAGTTGCGAGCCGGGGTTTGAAACTGCACACTTTGATTGCAAAGCGTATGTTCGACCACTCAGCTACCACTGCTGTTGTTAAAATAATCCTATCCTTCCTACTAATATTATAAATGTGTAAGTTTGTCAGGATGGATGGATGGACGGAAGTTTGTTACTCTTTCACGCAAAAAGTGCTGAACGGATTTTAATGAAACTTTACACTTTTATTGTTTATACATCAAAATAACATACAAGCTATAATTTATAACGATATTGAATATAATTTATAACGGTACAAGGGGTTGGGTTCCATATTCTACCCTCAAAATATTATATGCAATATAACTGCAGCCCCTTCAGCAGTATTGTTCTAATATAACTTTAAACAACAATCAAAAGAAGATCGCTCTATTAAACTTTTAGACGCAATATTTCATGGAATTATTTTCAATTGGAATTCATTATGATGATTCACATTTAAACGTTAATCTATCATGTACACAAGTTTTATCAAGCGTTACCTCATCCATTTCCCCCCACGATATATTATATCCAGCTCTAAAGCAATAGGTACTACGTAAGTGCAGTTACTTCAAGCGCAATGTGGTGCATTGCGGTGTAATTGGGAGCTGGCAGACGCATGTTCCTTCGTACGCTGGACCTTGAACCTATAACCTCAAGAGTATTTACCTTTCTGAGTCACGATTAAGCCTCCTACGCATTGTGCTATATTGAAAAACCGCAATTATAAACAGTTTTATAGATTCAATTAATTTTGTTAAAGAGGCTAGTTGGTAGAAAGCCCACCTTGAACGTAAAGGGTGCAAGTTCAAATCCCGGGCCCGTACCTCTGAGATTTTCATGTGCCTATGTCATTTTCAGTAATGACTACCACTTGCCGAACGATGAAGGCAAACATCGTGAGGAAACCTGCACGTTTATAAAAAGGCATGTGAAGTTCATCAACACGCACTTGGTGAGCGTCGAGGACTATGACCCAAATCTCCCTCGTATTGAGGGGGAAAGAGCCCGGTAAAATGGCAATATGCTCGTCCCCTATCACATTGGGACCAAGATACATCGGCGAAGTATTTGTGGGTGCATCTACCTAACCCATCGGGGAATACAAGCGTGATAATGTATTTATATACACCTTTCTGATTCATGATTAAGCCTCCTACGCATCGGGGCGTCTTGAAAAACTGCAATTATAAACAGGTTCACTAAATTTTGTTAGTTTTACGCTAATGTTTCCGTCCAATTGTTTGGTAGTTCGTAATAAAGTTTAGTCCGCTTATAAATACGTCGTACAGTATCTACGATACTATTAACTTTTACATTCTTAATTTGGTTTAGACATGCAAGAGTGATTTATGTTTGGAATTTGAACTCAACGTTTAATATAATTGCCAACATTTTCGCTTAAAACACACCTGAGAAAATAAGTATTTTGGTCGTATTTAAGGATTATACTAGTACTACTACTACAGCCCTTTTTAACGTCCCACTGCAGGCCACGGGTCTCCCCTCAATTCGAGGGGGATTCAGGCCATAGTCCACCACGCTGGCCCGGTGCGGGTTGGCTGACTTCACACATCTATCAAGAACTAGTCAAGATCCCTCAAACGCGCAGGTTTCCTCACGATGTTTTCCTTCACCGTTTCTTAGCAAGTGATAATCTCGGATGAAAATGAGATTCGCACATGGAACCCAGAGGTGCGAGACGGGCTTTGAACCTGCGCACTTTGATTGCAAAGGTTCAAACCCAAAAGGATTATACGTTAACCCTTATAATCATTGGCATTTTAAACCATCAACAAACCACATTTAATGTTTTATATTAACGCGGAATACATTGAAATAAAACTATTTTACGGATTCTATCGCGTGTTTCTGCGTGGATCGGACCGCAAACAACAACTAAATATGAGGGTACCCAGTTATTAACTATGGCATCAGGACGTCTAACACCTCAGTCCCCCCGTGACAATGGTTGCTGTAAAGCAGCCGAAACAAAAATAAAATAGTAAATAAACGCGATAGAATCCGTAAAACAGTTTTATTTCAAACCACATATAATTTACTGTAATGATTATTACTACAGGCCTTAAGATAGACTTATGCAAAACGAGATCTAGTCCATTTAAGGAGCCTTACTAATTGAATTTTCTCGTCGCCATTTCATTGAAGTCACGGCGACGTCTCGCCCCATTCCACCAAATATAGCGTTAGTATTGATTTGTGTCCAAAAATAAATGCAAGATATATCTAGGCCGATTGAACCGGGACATCTTTTGTTTCAGCTATCACACTTCGACAGATTTCCATGAGATATAGCACATGGCTAAGATTTCATTGGGTCTTGGGCTGTATTATGACCTCAAAAATCAAGAATGGTTTCTGTACAGTGTAGATAGATACATAGATGATTTTATTAGAATATTACAAAGAGGAACATATCTCACGTTTACACAAGATTATGTGTAAATACATCATCACGCCTGTATTTCCCGAAGGGGTAGGCAGAGGTGCACTACAGTGCGCCCAAACTTCGCCGATGGATTTTGACCCCAATGTAATAGGGGGCGAACCTATTGGCATTATACCGGGCACATTCCCCTCAATACGAGGGAGATTTGGGCCCTAATCCACCACGCTGGCCCAGTGCGGGTTGGTGAACTTCACACGCCTAGACGTGCAGGCTTCCTCACGATGTTTTCCTTCACCTTTAAGATTATGTCTGGCATATAAAAACTTTACACGTTCTAAAAATTCCAAAACTGCTAGCAACCTTCGAAGCATTAGGTATTCAAATCGCTCGACTCCTGTATAGCCTGCTATGTTTACCTAAATATTCAGTAAATATCCTTCTGTGCCTTATTTGAATGTTGGCATTGTTGCCAAGCTAATATTTACATGCAAAAGTATTGTTTTTATATTAGTTATACCGACATACAACCTCCAATAGCGACGGCGCTTACATAAACGCCAGACGTTGGGAGACAATACAGACTTTATTAGAATTTCAAAGATACAATTCTACTGCCAAAGAGGTAACTTATTTATCACTAGCTGTGCCCGCGACTTCACCTACGTTTGGAAGTTTACCCGGAACAAACAGACAGACAGACAAAAATATTAAAAATTGTTAAAATAATGTTATTTTGATTTACAAACAGACAAATGCCACTTGAAAAGTATGGTTTGCCAAAAATAAAAGTCATAATTCGTTTTTTTAAACGATACCATAGACTTTGGCCCAGAAGCCATGCCAAAATTATTAAAGAAAAGAAAATACGGACTTCAGTCGCCATTTTGTCGTTGTTAGTGTGCTTTGTCGTGCGTCTGAGTGCATTTTTCACTCAACCTTTGCAAATAAATTTTATTTAAAAAATATCTTGTTTTGCGCACCCTACCTAACTGGTTAGAATTGACAGCTTTGACGTCACAATATGGCGCAAAGTCGATCCTATTCTCATTTGAAACGCATAGTACATTACTAGATATTTCCTTAATCCTACAACCGGATCACCGATGACATGATTATCAATCACTCCAATAATTCGTTTCGAACAATAAATTTAAAGAAATAACCAAATGAAATTAACAATGCAACGCGAAATCTTCAGCCACAAACATTAACATTCCAAAAAATGTGCTCTCGGAACGACCACTCGCACAATGTGTGCACTCACGTATGTGCCCGCACGACTTGCTGTCTTGCCGATATTAACTTCGTAAACGTTCGGCATTTTCCGGCGAAGAGGCGTGTCGCGCCGCGCCGCCCGCACCGCCGTGCATCACACTTTACTTAATTAATTAATTTGCTAGTTTGGCGCCGACTCAAAATGACTTAGGTATACTTACATTAGTTTAAGAACTTTGTTATTAAAGTAAAATAAAATAAGTATATTATTTTTTGCTTTTTGATATATTCGGCGGTTTAATTTTTTGTTAAAAAGTTTTTATTTCCTTCTATCTTCGACAATCAAATTTGAGATTGTATCAGTCATACAAAAGTGTATAAACATCTACAATCGGTAACCTTTTAAAATTATGTAACTCGATATAAATAAGACAGAAGTATTTCGAAACACTTTATGTAAAACTCTTTGCGTTTCTTCATAAATACTTCTAGCTTAGACTTTAGTTGAGCCGACCTCTGGCACTATGTCCTCCATTGCCCTCTCCTTTCATTACGAGCTTGGCTTTAATCCCAGCCAAGGCATTTGCATGTTTAATAAACCATTTAGCTCTCCAAACGCCTCTGGTGTACGCCTATTACCTTGGACTTACTTATATTCTTTCATCAGTCGACGACCTCCCTTGAACCTCGAGCGACACCAAAAGAATCAATACATGGGTAGGTTATCAACTCTGTAGGACCTAACTGAGACCTAAATATTTTGATTATATTCTTACGACGATATTGTTTGTGCTATAAATCTAGGCATAACCACAGATAGACTCAAAAATACAGACACCTTTCAAAAGCCTTTTCAAGGAATATCTTCAATGTAATTAAACTTGAATGTATTTCCTTAGAGACCAGAAATACTACCCTTACAATTCTGTTTAGATATGTATAAAGAAGTAAGATCCTAACAAACAAAAGCATGTACAACGTGTCTTTGGTTTGTCAGGTAGTTTACAATTTTCTTTGCAAATATATACATAGTGTACATTGGCCTTAGTTAGGAGTAAATACTCATTTTGTAGTATGTGTATTACAGAACATATAAACAGGACATTCTCTGCGTATGAGTCAGGATGCAAAGTGCGAAACACCTGAACAATGGTAGTCGCGTTCACTTATTTATTTAGCACGTCTTGTTTCGTTGAATAGTGTAAACTTGAGGAAGGGAGAAGGAAAACGGCGTGTTTGTTTGAGCTTGTTAATGGATCTTCAAGGATAGGATACATGCAGAAATGTCTGGAACAAAGGACTATACATTAGAAGTTGATTACATTGTGCAAATGATGCAGTATGCATTTCGCTGAGCAAGCATTATCAAAAAAAATAAACAAGCAAAAACTATAAATTAACATTAAAACCTTCCACCAATCCGCATTGGACCAGCGTTGTCATAATCCTATTGTCAAAAACCCCTGCAAACATAATAGAAACGGGAAGGGAAGGCTTTTACCCAGCAGCGGTGGGACATTCAATAGGGTATTGAAAAATGTATTCCATATTTCAGCATACGATGCATGTTTACTTTAAGAAAGTGTACAAAGACAATGGAGGCAATTAATGAAAGTACATTTCCATGTACCCTCCTCCACAAATTGGTAGTTCTTAAGTCCTAATGTTATTTAAGTGTACTCTATTACCATAGGTATGCGCAGCGCGGTCAACGTTCTCCAAAATTGGGAGCATCCTCTTTATAATGTTGTAAAACTTGAGTGAATTTGAGATCTGTCACCATTTGTTTTATTGCACTTAGAGATGTTTTCTGTTCTGACCACGATTGACCATGTGGGTTTACGATGACTAATTTTGAAACATGTTTCATTGACTCTACTTTTGTGGCCGTGCTGAACCCAGACTATATAAACAAGTAGTCTTAGCATGATCGCGTAGACATAAGTTTTATCTCTTTCAACTAAATCTAAATTTAATTTTAATCGAACATGTCTCTGAACCACAAACTTGATCCTAAAAGGTTAAACTTAACGACCAAATAGATCACAATATTAAAGAGGAGGAAAAGAGAATAAGAAGACTGAGATGAAAGATAAATTGGATTACGAACTCGTAGACTTTAAGTTAGACCCGTCGTATATTTTATAGCCAGTCATTAAAATGAAGGTAGAATGAAGGATACGAAGGAAAATAAACTGAAATAAGCATCTAATAGTAATGATAAATAACTCCTTGGCTATTACTACCGGTCAGCAAGCACAAGCAATGGACAGTCGTTAATTGAAATGGGGAAATCGAAATAACTAAGTACACCGGCACAATCTAAACACCATGGATTGTATCAGTAGCTACAGTATGCTCAGCGTTCTCCATCGATGTACGTATTCGTTAAGTCCTCCCGCATACTGGAGCGTAAATTTTTTGCCATACCAAAATGAACTGTATTGTCTCATATAAAAAGTACATTCTACAACGAACTGACACAGACAGCGCAAGCGAATTTTGATGCGCGTAACATTTACGACAGAAATTTAATGTTTATGCATATTGACTGACACGGAGTTGGTTTGGGGGCGTCCATAAATTACGTGAGTTGTTTAAGTTGGGGGGGGAGGGGGTCGAGTCAAATCTCATCTAATCTTACGTTGGAGAGAGGGGGGGTCTCGGCAAATATCACGCATTTCTTTTTCTGATTGATTTGATTCTCCATGGACTGAATTAGAGTAGATATTCTTTTTTTATTCGCAGTAGTTACGATCTAAGTATTCTATTGTTAAATTTTACTACTACTACAGCCCTTTTAACGTCCCACTGCTAGGCACGGGCCTCCTCTCAATGCGAGGGGGGTTCGGGCCATAGTCCACCACGCTGGCCCAGTGCAGGTTGGCAGACTTCACACATCTATCGAGAACTAGTCAAGTTCCCTCAGACGTGCAGGTTTCCTTACGATGTTTTCCTTCACCGTTTCATAGCAAGTGATAATCTCGGATGAAAATGAGATTCGCACATAAATCCCAGAGGTGCGAGTCAGGGTTTGAACCTGCACACTTCGATTGCAAGGCGTGCCTTCGACCACTGCTTCTGTTAATTGTTAATTAAGAAAAACACAATGTAAATCCTTATTGGGAAAGAGCAACCATGGAGTTTCTTGCCTATCTCCATAGGAAATGCATTCCGAATGGGTGGTAGAGATACCTACTATTATTTATTGACGATTCATAAGTGCCTGTATTGGTTTACATGAATAAAAGTAAATTCTGCAACGAATTGACACTGAGAGCGCGAGCGATATTTGAAACGTTAGGGCGTGGCTATTACGTCAGAAATTCAATCTAGACACTTCGTTTTGGTATTGAAAAAACATTAAGCGCGTCTTTTGACGCCCCGAGTGTGCGAGAGGCTTAAACCCGCTATGATTTATCGATACTATCTGATCGGTATTGATAAAATTAATTAGCCGCGCACAGATCTAATGGTCGATGGATCTGAAGGTCAGCGGTGAATAGGCAGTTTTTGCTGAGCAAGACATCCGGCCGGTAGGCAACTGATGAGAGCTGCATAAATTGAGAGAAGTTTTTTCCGCACTATGATGTATACTGTACGATAGTGTTTTGAAGTTCTGCGGAATAGAATAGTACTGTGAAAGAACGAAAAATAGACTCAAATAGATGTCAGACCTCGGTCACGGATTCACTCGCTCTCTTTCTAATTTCATACGAAAGAATGTGACAAAATCAATATATTTCCCGTTATAAGTCTAGTCTTAGTGCTTCTTCTTATTCTTAAGAGCTAGGCTCTTGTCGGTGGAGTTTTTTTCCATTCATCCCAGTTTTCTGCTTTCCTTTTTACCTCCTGGTATGTTTTGGCATTTATTTTTTATTTTACTTGGTCAAAGTAGCTTCTCCTTGGTCTTCCTCTTCCTCTGCTGCCTTCCAACTTTCCCTCTATTATTTTCTTCATTAGTGCGTCTTTTCTTATTAAATTTTTCTTCATTAGTCTTAGTGCACAAGCTTCAAATACTGGACATATGAATATGTAATGAATATTGTGCAATCGAAATGAGTGTATACCGAAAGTCTACTTGATGTCTATGTCCTACTTGATGCGAAACCTGAAAGTAGTTTGTTCAGAATTTGTTACAGAATCGATTCCAATAGTTTTTAAACCATGTTATATTTTTCGTCAAATATGTACGATGTGCGATGCATATGCGCGTGAGCGACCGCAGTGATAGTCGCCGCCCGCACCCGCACCCGCGCCCCCCTGTAGATGCCTTCGCGCCTCCCTAGTGGGGCGCGCCCCCCACTTTGAAAATCAATGCACTAGACTATACCATATCCTCCATAAGACGCAGACAATACTATTACCTACAATGTTTTTTACTTATACCATTGTTTTGTTGCAAAATAATAACTACACCTATACAACATTATTTTGTAAAAAAAAAACCGTTGATAGATGACATTGAAATCACATTCACAACACTCAAAACGAATGATACTGCGCTTCAAGATTACAGCAGGTGGTAACTAATCCGTATTACCTGATACTTTGGCTGAATTTTACAATGTGATACCTAAGATAAGCTCCAGATAAGATAGCACCATTCATGAAATCGATCAAGTCACGTCGCTCGAAATACTACATTACACTTAGACCTTGTTGAGACCAGTGAAAATTTCCGTGCGTTCATACGTTTCTGCCATACGTATTACTGGAACCAAGTATAATGCAGCTCACATTGTTAGGTCCAACTAATATCACATAGCATCCGTGATGCTTTATTTATTTCTGTGGCAATTCAGTCTATACAGTTATTTTTGTCTTCCGCTTTGCAATGGAGGGAAGTGGATACATTTTTCTTCTAACTCCTCTTACACCTTTTTCGATTAAATTCGTGCGCGTTCCAAGACAATTTAGCTTTTCCCCGGGACTCGCTGAAGGTCAAACCTCGGTGTCTTCAATAGACACCGCTGTCGATCCTGGCTTACAGGAGTAACAGTGGTGGGAATGTGTGGCGGGCTTAGTCCCATAAAAAAAAAACACTTAGATACCGTGTTTTGTTTCAACGCATTCGGTCTTTTCTAAACGTCTAAGCTGTTTCGAGATGCACTTTAGCTAACAGGAACTCATCTAAGTTACCCAGTCTTTCTTTAAAACTCATTTATCGACCACTATAGGTAGTAGGTACCTGACATGATTGGTGTATATATTTATCAGATTTAATAAATCCTACTACCTACTAATATTATTAAAGTTTGAGAGGATTGATTGATGGATGTTTGTTACGCTTTCACGCAAAAACCACTGAACGGATTTGGATGAAACTTTGCAGTATTATTGTTTGTACATCCGAATCAGTTTAGTCAGTTTTGATTTAATATAAGGTTAAGGTAATATAATTATTTATTAACAACAACTATTTACATAATATTTACAATGCTAAATAAAATAAGGTAAAACTAATAAAAAAATATATATACTTATAAAATATGTAAAAAAATTGGCCCATGCGGAAGCGTACCCAAGATTCCCCAAGATTCCCTCGCTGAATGGCTAGGGCCACTCGTTGAACGAGAAAATGTCAATGATTATAAATCAAAAATAGTAGTGGTAGCCGAGTGGTCGAACGCACGCTTTGCAATCAAAGTGCGCAGGTTCAAACCCCGGCTTGCACCTCTGGGTTCTATGTGCGAATCTCATTTTCATCCGAGATTATCACTTGCTATGAAACGGTGAAGGAAAACATCGTGAGGAAACCTGCACGTCTGAGGGAGCTTGACGAGTTCTCGATACACGTGTGAAGTCTGCCAACCCGCACTGGGCCAGCGTGGTGGACTATGGCCCGAATCCCCCTCGCATTGAGGGGAGGCCCGTGCCCAGTAGTGGGACGTTAAAAAGGGCTGTAGTAGTAGTAGTAGTATAAATCAAAACATGTTAAATGCGAATTGTAATTCTGCGAAGTGGGGACCAGTTACAATTTTAAAGTCAATAAATGTATCCTACATCAGAACCGGTCTTAAACGAGATCCATTCATTCGTTATTATTAAAATTATAATGACTTTCTCACGTTTGGACGTTTGATAAGTCTGTTCTAATTGGCGTCGGGGATTTTTTTTTCTTGACGTTACGACGATGAACTGGATAGATAACATATTCGAAATGAAGTTTTGTCATTCGTATTTTGCTAATATT
The DNA here is from genome assembly GCA_914767695.1 of Ptilodon capucinus. NCBI lineage: Eukaryota > Metazoa > Arthropoda > Insecta > Lepidoptera > Notodontidae > Ptilodon > Ptilodon capucinus. The sequence continues at coordinate 2,246,732 of OU611832.1, forward strand.
GTCACGATTGAGTAGCACTTGCGAAATGAAACTTTTTAAAATGACTACTGAGTGCAGAAACAATAGCGAGCGACCTTCAAGATCCGGGCACACTAGGGCGCAGGCCCTGTAGCATGACCGCGTAGACACAAGTTTTATCTCTTCCAACTGTCAGAGTTGTAGAGAAAATGACGTCACACCGAGCCATGTCCAGTACAAAAAGCTCAATGTGACGTCATTTTCTCATCAAATCTGACAGTTGAAAGAGATAAAACTTATGTCTACGCGGTCATGCTAAGGGTGCTGGTGTCGGTATGGGTATATATCGGGAATAAACCGGTATCGGAAAAATCGCTAATTCCGAATCTATGTATATATTCCGTATCATTACAGCAAAAAGTCCATAATAGCGCCGCATATAATAGCGCATACCGACTTATTACTTATTATTATTCCTTTATTTCTCATTTTTCTTATTTAGTACATTTTTAAATATAAATATAAAAAATACATTTAAAAATATAAAAAACAGTTCCCCACCGGCATCTGGAACAGGGTCCTAGTTACCAGTGGTTAGGGCTCCAGAGAGAGGAACTTCCTCACAATGCGCGCCGTCTCCAGAAGTACCGCCTTCTGAATCTGTCCCTTGATCCAGCCACCTAACGCGAGCCTCTTTAGGTGTTTGTCGAGGCTCTTGGCCAATAAGCCATTATTATTATATTATTACCGACTTATTCCAAGGGGGGCGTCGATACCATACCGACACTAGAGCCATTGTGTAAGGATTTTGAACTATTATTTAATGCATTTCGAAGGACACTTTTTAAAAATGTTTCCATAAGAGATTGCCCTCCTTTACTTCTACCTTCCATACACGCGTCGCTCAACGCTCGCGTCATGACGACATTTAGCATTTCTTTTGTTTTAAAATTCATTTTGTAATGGGTCTGTGGTTTTTGATTTGTACACGAAGAATACGATGCTACAATACTTTTTATTAGTTTTGTAACAGCTTCAGAGAAAAACAAAAAGTGTTAGCCGCGCCCCGCTCAGCTGATTTCGTTGAAACATTTGTGTGGCGCGCGGAGTCGCGAAGCGTAAACATTACTTGCAAGGAAATCGAAAGTATTACACCGTTGAGCGTATCAAAAATTGTAATCATGCTACTATTTGTTCAGTTGTTATAACAAAATGTATGTTTATTTAGACAGTAAACGTCACAAGGCCTGACCCACTACAGCTCTAGCAGTTTTTTTTTTTTTTTACAAAATACATAAATAAATATCGGCAGACAATATATACTTATCGTATGATCCAAAACTAAGCAAAGCTTATACTATATGGGTTCCATACAATTGACTGGGGGCGATCCCAGTTACACCTAGGCCAGGATTCCAATTTTCGTTTGATCGATATCATATTTATGTCGAAAAAATTCGACCAATTTGACGTTTTGTTTCGACATATCTCGAATGTCGATCTCACGAAAATCGCCCCGCCGCCGCGCCGGGCACATTCTGAAAAGGGATTTTTTTGGTATTTGCCACTAATGGGAAGCGAACCCGCTACAGTGAGCCGAGCGACCTACGCACTAGACCATACCAACGTCAAGTATGTACACATCAATCGATTGTCGATTTGTGGTACCCCCCTAGAAGAATTGATAACTCGCCACCAATTTTCCAATCGCTACGCAACGCTTCAACAAAAACAATTGCCTGTTAATCAGAAAGTTCGTTCACTACACTTCGCTCCTAATTTGTTACCAGTTTTGTTTTTTTCTTCTTTTGACCAAGCAATCGTTAACTTTCACCATTGTAGCTGATGTTTCATTAAAATTGTGACAAATTGTGACCACCAAGGTCCAATGAGAATGAAGTAACTATTCGGATCCGGTGTGTGGGTACCTATTTTATTTATTTAAACGTCACATCTGCTATCTTTATCACTTTCATTGGCCATTTATATTTATAATGTGTATTTATTGAATTTGCCCTTGCAATTTATAACTTCGCTACTACCAGGAGGGGAAGTCTGTAAACACTATTGTGGTTTTTCTATGACTTCATATTTTAAGGCACGAAAACAACATCGTTTATCAAGGGTAGCTAGAATATAACTAGTCCAATGGCTTCAAGGAGACAATGTATTATGTCTCCATCGGTAGTATTTTATCTACCATTGATAAAACATGTTGTTTTCGTGCCTTAAAATATGAAGTCATAGCAAAACCACAACGATAGTGTTTACAGACTTCCCCCCCCCCTGGTTAAACGCACGCTTTTCAATCAATGTCTGCAGGTTTAAACTCCGGCTCGCAGCTCTGGGTTTCATGTGCGAATCACATTTTCATCCAAGATTATCACTTGTTATGAAACGGTGAAGGAAAACATCGTGAGGAAACCTGCATGTCTATGGGAACTTGACTAGTTATAGATAGATGTGTGAAGTCTGCCAACCCGCAATGGCCCGAATCCCGCTTGCATTGAAGGGAGGCCCGTGCCCAGCAGTGGCTAAAAAGGGCTATTATAAGTTGTAAGTATTAATTAATTGACATTGGTAAAATACGCGCTAGTCGCAGGTATAGTTCATTCCTCATCTTATTCCATCATTTCATTTCAAAGGACCGCTTGGATTAGTGCTCAGAGCTAATAGTAATGGGTAAATGTACATGTTGGGATCACATTTTGTAAAAAAAAACGCTTGTAAACAGTCACCTTGGCTAGAGAGACTGGCTTCTCAATGGAAAACTATTATTTTTATCTTATCTTTCGCTAATACAGGAGACTCCGTTTGAGTAAAAAAAAACTTGACCTTTTTTATCTAGAAAAGGTGCGAGTTGGCTGGCACCTCATTAGTAAGGTAATAGATAACTTTTTTTTAACTCATAAAGGTTCGCATTCTTATTTCGAACGCAACATAAAAAGGTTTATGAATAGCCCGATTTGTTGTTTGCCCGATCTGTGAAGCTATGAGTCGGACGACCCAACTAGCTACTTGACATACCGACTAAATAGGTCAGCTCAACTAATTGGGTGACCAATCCAACTGTTCAGATTCTATCCACAAGGAAGTGCGTGGAATCTACGCCTTAGATTCAAATTTAGAATCGAAACAATAGTGTAGTGGTCCCTACCATAGGTATCTACTCATTTTTTTTAATATGATAGTGGAATGGGAAGAAGAGTAGACTGAGTCATATAAACGTGGGATAGACTAGAAATAGTCGAACGTCATTACGATCTAGTCATGGCTTACGATATATTTAAGCCACATGATGACGATGACGGCGTGACTAGCTTAGGAAATAGTGAGGTCAATGATTTGGTTAGGGAATAGTGCAATGAGCTAGCAAGGGAGGACTTAGCTTCAATGTCCTAGAACCTTAAGACGTTCAGCAATTTGAGCTACAGTTCATTGCAGGTCTTAATACGATTCTAAAATCCTCCGCAGTTTACTACTTGCCCGTCTCTGTCTACGGTAGGTATTCAAAATTACAAGTCCATGACATTTTATCAAACAGTATTGCCAACAACCTAAACAATGAAATAAACAACAAACAACATCTTTGTCTGACGACCTTTAGTTTTTCAAAGGATTTAAATTTAGAACAGTGCAAGGCGCATTCCGCAACAATAGTCAGGCGATCCTTGTTGGAAAGGGACAACGATATAATTTAGTAATGTGTTGAAATGAGATAACAGATAAGTGGGTAGGTTAGCGGAAAAAAGTAAGGGTTCGTTTGTATATTGAACACCTGCCTTTACGCACGCGCATGCAGTGACATAAAATAACGGTTAAATGACCTCGTTTTATTTATGATAACTAGCAATCTACGGGCTATTTAAATGCCTAGAATCGTGCAGCATATTGTAGGGCAGGTGTTATCTACGTAGATAAAAGATAATGAGCTGCAGATGGCTCTTACGGTTATTAAAGGCACTTAATTATGTACCTACCTCGTATCTCCATTGTAAAGCCGTAAACAAGAATCGGGACTTAATTTGGGTCTATGGATTCGTTCAGACCAAGCCAAAAAAATGACGAATATGTAGGAAGAAGGTAGGCCAGTGGTACGAATGTTTTTTTTTTATGCTCGAGAAGATAGGCGTGACTTGGGAACTTGAGGATGCCGAAATATCAGATTGATTGAAATACCGACTCCATTGACAGTGAAACATCACATAGGTACCTACCTACCTACATAGATGGAACTCTTCTCATGTCTTTAAACAGTGTTACATTATTATTAATTTAGTATCTACCTACCGAACTTCAATAAAAACAAAAGACAATTGAAGACGAAACAAGAATTATGAGAATCTCGCCGCGCCGCTGGTAACATTGGTGGCATAGTAAAAATAACACCATGAATTTATCACTCCATGCCATGGGAAACTCACACGATGGAGCTACGGGGACGGGGCGGGAATTCGGAGTACAATGACCCATCTATAGGAAGTTTTTTTTTAAATTACGAGCTAATTATGTTTAGGACTAAGTAGGAGGGTTGTAAGAAGGTTCTAACTAAATGTTGTGTTTAACTTTTCTAACAGAACTTTGTTGTACGGTGTAGGTATTATCTGTGTACCGTGCGTGTATCAATTATGGAGTGTATAGTATCAAGATAAGAAAATAATATCCAGGCATAGACGAAAGTGTAAATCTAGCGAGGCCGTTAGACCGTAAAAAAAAAAACTTAACGCCCCGGCGAAACGTGGCGACGCAAGTAAACAAGGCAGATAATGTAATAATGGGTAACAATACACATTTTATCGAGTTCACACTACAAACATTAATCTTATATGTGTCGTCACTATCGCTCTGAACGATAACGTGACCCGATTAATATGCAAATTGCAAATATACCTACGACTTAAAATAAAAAAATACGTTATGGGTTACTACAACTGAGTTGGGCGCCTTCGACGTACCTGCTATCCTCAAAACAGCGCGGTCCGCCGGGTCCAACTGTAGAATGGACAAAGGCTTGTCCTTCGCCCATTCCTTCAAGCTGAAGTCGTTTTCGAATTCCATTTTTCTGTCATCCAAAACACGCAGTTTCACGCGAACTCTCGCACATACTTGAATCGAACACAAATCACAACACTAACGACGAATTATGCACTCAATCAACATGTTACAGACTGTATTACACGATATTAAAAAGTAAACAAAACGTGAACATTCATCGCAAAATGAAAATCGATAAACCCAGCAAGGATACCAACAGTAAGAGAGTATCCGCTTGCAAACTTATATACACTGTTGTTTCACTATTATGCAACACTTAAACAATAATAACTAAGCAGTTACTAAAACAAATGTAAAATTAATTTTATAGTAACTCCAGTGCGGAGGACGGAGTAACAACAAACTAAATTATAGGTTATAAGGCGGCGACCGTCGTACACCGAACCGGCGGGCAGACATGATGCGATGCGACTGCATAGTTCACTTCGTCGCCGCAATGCGTCGCTGCTGTCGCTCAGCTGTTTTCCACGCATGCTCACGCTGGTTATAAGACGACTAAATTGAATACCATACTTATTCATGTCGTGATCAGAGGCGTAGTACCTGTTTTAACTAACCCTGTAATATGTTATTGCTGAAGCTAGTGCCATCTATGTAAATTATGTGAGAACTTCAAATAACATAGACAATCATAGACACATCTATAAAGCTGTAGAAAAGTAATAGTTGGGAAATTTAAGCCTTTATCCTATTAAATATAACTTTTTGACAAAGAAAATTATCTTAATACTTATTTATTATTGGATGAATCAACGTGTTAAAAAGACATTTATCGTAATATTGTATTGTATAAACTTGAAACTCGCGAAATGCAAAAAGTATCAAACAAAATAACCATAGCCTGCTGCCTGGCCCTGGCAGTCACTATGGCAACGGAACTTCTTGCTGTCAAAACAAACTAACAAAATGTTATTTTATTGCAATCGATTTTATGTAAAAATTATAAAAATAACTAGAACTAAAAGATAATTTCATTACACATATTTATCGTAAAAATATAATGGTTACCTCTGCGTTGTGCACGACAAATTTAAGTCAAATATAGTCAAAATGTATGCCAAAAATATACTCGTTGTTTTATCAATAATATTGCAGTAATTCGGCTCGTATTTCACCAAACTGACCTGTTGACCTACTTACGGTGATATTCGGGCTTTTGTCTTTGTACTGTGGTGAACATTATATCTATAATTCCTTATCTATATATATATCTGTAAAGAGCATTAAAACCTTTGTTCAATACGGTTCAGTTGTTCGAAAATGGATAAGATAGCCAGTAATATACCAGTCGGCGATGGATGAAACACTCAAGGTAGGTCGTTAACACTTAGAAAACAATTTCTAGTTTATAACTGAACAAATAAATTGTGATTTAAAATAGATTTTATAGAAAACTGTTAAGTTTTGTGTGACGTGTTCAGTGGTAGCCTAGTTGGTAAAAGGCCCGCCTTGAACGTAAGGGGTGCTAGTTCTGATCCCGGGCCCGCATCTCTGAGATTTACATGTGTGAGATGTACAATGGGTAATTCTCAATATGAATTACCACTTGGTAAATGGTGAAGGCAAACATTGTGAGGAAATTTGCAAATCTAGAGCAATGCGTGTGTAGTTGTTTCGTTTCTAAGTTGTTGATAAGCTATTTGTGTAAAACAAATAATAATTCATCACTGAGGGAGTATGTGGCATAAATAACTACTACAGCCCTTTTAACGTCCCACTGCTGGGCACGGGCCTCCCCTCAATGCGAGGGGGATTTGGGCCATAGTCTACCACGCTGTCCCGGTGCGGGTTGGCAGACTTCACACATCTATCGAGAACTAATCAAGTTCCCTCAGACGTGCAGGTTTCCTCACGATGTTTTCCTTCACCGTTTCATAGCAAGTGATAATGTCGGATGAAAATGACATTCTCACATAAATCCCACAGGTGCGAGCCAGGGTTTGAACCTGCACACTTTGATTGCAAGGCGAGCTTTCGACCACTCGGCTACCACTGCTACTCAAATAAATAACTATAAACAATTAACATTTGATTTTAAAAAAGTTTTTACATGTATTATAAACTTATTTTTACAGAGATCAAGGAACAAAGTATCAAAACAATGTTCAGCCTCTCTATCACCAGAGAAGCTGTCTCTATCCGGCAACTTTACACAGCATCACCGGTTGTTCAACATCACCGAGCCACTGAGGCGAGCTAGCATGAGGCAGAACATTTTGGAGACAGTCATGAAGAGAACAGAGTCTAAGATGATGGAGGGAGCCGTTGATGACAACCCTTTGTACGAGGATCCAAGGGATATTATCAGTATGTGATGTAGATTTCATATCTCCATCAATGCTCCCAGACTGGCTTGAGACCAGAGCAATTTACGTAATTTTCACTTGAGGGGAATCAAACCCATACAACCTCCCAGTGCCATGACCTGAGCAGCCTACATACAAACCACTACATTTAGCCATTATCATAGAACTGATAGAACCACAAAAAAGTGGGTGCACTACAGTACACCTCTGTCTAGTAACATTTTCGATTCAGATTATCACTTGCTTATCAGTAGAGGAAAGCATAGTTTGAAAACCTGCATGTTTAAAGAAATCTTATCAGCATTATGGACTAAAGGCCTAAAAGTGCCTGCATTTAGGGGAAATTAACCTAATTTATCAGTAGGTAAACCTTAAAATTACTATTATAATATAGTTTCTACATCATGGGGATAAGTTTTCATTTTGTCGTAAGGTGAGAAGCCAGCCAAGCCGCCTAGAAAGCGTCAAATCCAAGGTATAGCTGTGATGTCGCCACGGTCAACAACGGAAGGCAGGTCGCAGTTGAAAGAGCAGAAACGGAAGCTGACCAAGAAGTATGAACAGCTGATCACATCCCTCATGAACAGATGTGAGGAGAATGTGGTTCTGGTAAGTTTAAATTCTCGCAAGCACTGGTTGGTCAACACTCAAGTTTGCCAATATCATAAGGAACTGTATTGACTTTGAGAGAAAGTGTATTCTTCAACAACGTTTTTGAGGCGTAGTCGCTTTGTTCTTACCAAAGGAATTCAATCTTTATGTATATTATCACAGATTACATTTTAGCCGAGTGGTCGAACGCACGCCTTGCAAATCAAAGTGTGCAGGTTCAAACCCCGGCTCGCACCTCTGGGTTTATGTGCGAATCTCATTTCATCCGAGATTACCACTTGCTTTGAAACGGCGATGGAAAACATCGTGAGGAAACCTGCACGTCTATAGAAAGGCGTGTGAAGTTCACCAACCCTCACTGGGCCAGCGTGGTGGACTATAGCCCAAAAATCTCCCTCGTATTGAGGGAGAATGTGCCCGGTATAATGGCAATAGGCTCGCCCCCTATTACATTGGGACCAAAAATGCATCGGCGAAGTGTGGGCGCACTGCAGTGCACCTCTGCCTACCCCTTCGGGGAATACAGGCGTGATGATGTATATATATACATTTTAGTTTTATAGAAGATCTTCCCTCATGCCGCTAAAGCAGTTTCGCTCATACATTACAGCCGTAAACTTAGTTAGTTTAGTGTTACTTTAGTGTGGTTGTTTTAGTACCAACATAATCAGCGCCATAGTCACAAATGCATAATGTTTTTTGTCTCAGATTTCAGAGAAAGATTCCAATATTGCCAAATTGAAAGAGAAATTAAAATCCGTCTTAGAGTACAATAAATTATTCGCCGAAGAGAACGATCAACTTCGAAATAATTACGAGACTCTTATTAAATACGCGGAAGAGTGCAAGAGAGTTATAAAAGAAGAAAGAGACAAGAATAGAGAGTTGGAGGCGAGAGAGAAAGAGTTGGAGGATCGAGTTAAACAATTCGAAGTACCACATAGAGGTAATTTTTAATTTTACATATCGACTCTTGAAAGGCAAAAAGTCGTGAAATTAGTTACATATGCAGGATGGAATTTTGTAATGCCACCTGAAGGCAAAGTACTTTCCCATATATATAGGGTGGAAGTTTGTAATGCCACCTGATTACTGAGTATTTACAAAAATTGGTAGATTTTTTTTTTGTCGGTATTTAAAAAATCTAATTTATATGAAATCTTATGCAAGTGTAAACGAGTTGAGAGTTGAAGTTCAGAATACGATTTATAATATTCACCACAGCACGTTATGAAAGGTTACTAGAAATGATTTTGTTAATATAATAAATATGTGTATCCAAGAAAATGGAGCCCATTTTTTGTAAATAATTTAAGATTTCATAGTTTTCCTTTCATTTAATTTACCATGTTTGTTAGAGTGATTTCATCCTTATAATTGACCCTAACGATCGATGCAATAAAAGTGCAGGGTGTAATTTTTATACATTTTAGTCGGTTCGATTCCCGGGTGTGGCAAGCTAATTTTAGAAAATCTTTGAATGCAGTTTCCTTTCTTTTCAAATATAAAGGAATGTTTTCTTGGAGTACTATTTTCTATCTACAGTATTAAGAGTACTTTCCCTTCAGGTGGCATTGCAAAATTCCACCTTGTATATTCCATTCGAACAACCAGATTTTTATGCGTCGTTTGGTATATATAACGCATTTTACGATTTAAGCGTCATCTAGTATTTGTATACTAGTTGTTATTACACCCACGTTAGAAGTATGGGGTGCAGGTTCGAACCCTTGGCTTACAGCTCACTGAGGTTTAGATCCTTACGCGTAATTTTATTTGCCATACCACAACAAACTGCATTTTTTAATAGCCTTTCTATGTCCCACTCCTGGGCAAAAGCCTCCCCTTTACTTCTCCACACATCTCGGTCCTGGGCTATTATTTGACATGCCATAGATGTGTGAAAGTTTTTAAAGTTAAGGGGGTTTGGACCATTTGTCCACCACACTGGTCCAATACGGGTAGGTGATTGTTTCGTCGAACTGTATTGACTGATAGAAAATGATCATTCTTCAACTAAGTGATACAGACAGCGCGAGCGCATTTTGACGTGTGGTCGCGTTTTACCACATAAATTAAACCTTTTGTATATAGACACAGGGTTCGTTTCAGTATTGGCAAGAAACGCTGTCTTCTTTGGTAGTACCAAAGAAGACGGCTCTATAAATTTGGGGATTTCTCTTTAAAATTAGTTCAGTAAAGTCAGTGTTTTCGGCTCTCACAGTCAGTAAAGTCAGTACTTTTAACCATACCAACTGTTTCGACCCCTGCTGGGTTTCTGGTTATCAGGTTAAATCTGGTTTCGAAAGTTTTCTGGTGATGTCTTTATGTATTAAGTAACTTATCATATACTCTCCCATCTAGCGTTGAAGGCATCACACCAAAGCAATTATTTCTATAGCCACTTGTGATTGAGAATAATCCTTATACTGTAAGTGTGAGTAGGCGCACCTTATACTAGCTTCCTAAGCGTAATGCCAAAATCTGTATCTAATATTAGACTGCGTGAGTATAATTCTTCTCTGGTATTGAGACAAAGGTGCTTCCTGCTCTCATGGTGTTGCTGCTCCTGAGAATGTATTACCCACAATCCTTACTATTTATCATTTTAAAAAGAGTAACCATTGAGTTTCTTGCTGGCTCTTCTCAGTGGAAGCAGCATTCCGAACCGGTGGTAGAATCTATTTGTAAGTGCTTTTTGGCCTTTTTTTTTTTTTATTTTTTCGTGGGGAAATTCTCTATGGATCCCCTTCCAGCCTCGGGGGAGGAGGAAGGGGTATGTGGGACTCCCCGGCAGATTGCCGGTATACCCACTAAAAACCCACGGTGTACCACCCGCCGCTATGGAGGGATGCAACGGGATCGCCAAGGCATGCACCGCAACACCCCAGCGGCTCGCCCGGCTAAGTCGCAGGGCCCGACCCAGCTATTCGCTGGGCCCCTGGGACAGCTTGGTACAACCCCAGCCGTCCCAACGTCCGCCGAAACCGTGCAATGGGTGACAGGTCCCCCGACCCATCACCCTGGTTTCGGCCAGAAGTGCTTTTTGGCCTACACAAATAAAATAAAAAAAAAATATGTCTTCAGACTGTGAGCCTTCGACGGCGATACCTTTGGTGGAAGTGTGCATGAGCTGCAGCAGCCGACAGATCATACTAAATCAGGCGCGTGACCTGAATACCAGACTCCAGAAGGATATGCAAGCTCTCAAAGATGTACTGTACAGGTAATAATTTTCTGACTATACCGAGGGGTGAAAGGCTATTTATTGTCTTAAGCACTTTACAGGGGAGCTTAATCATTTGAAAAATCGTTGATTCCAAACATGTATACAGGGTTCACATATTGTTTTCTCATATTTACGCGAATACTATACATTGAAATAAAACTATTTTACGGATTCTAATTTCAATAGGGAAGATGGCTGGGTGCTACCACCAACTTGGGATCCAGTAATTAATATGATTAAATCCAAAACCAAGCGTACCATTGCAAGACCTCAAGACACTGTGAGCACTTTCTGCGTGGATCGGACCGCAAACAACAACTAAATATGAGGGTACCCAGTTATTAACTATGACATCAGGACGTCTAACACCTCAGTCCCCCCGTGACCATGGTTGCTGTAAAGCAGCCGAAACGTCGGGAAAATAAAATAGTAAATAAACGCGATAGAATCCGTAAAATAGTTTTATTTCATTTTGTAGTATTCGCGTAAATATTAGAAAACAATATGTATACCTCATAGTTTTAAGGTCTATTATTGCAGGTTGAACGTCCAACTATCTCGGTACCAAGAGAAACTTCGTCATAATATTCAGACCATGATGACAGATGGCAAGGACCAGGTGTACAAACCTGGAGACAGATACGAAGCCCTGGACTCTCTGATCACGACCAGCTTGGGTTATAAAGGTACTCACTTAACATCGTCACGCTCGCATTCCTGGAGGGGTAGGCAGAGGTGCACTGCAGCCCACTCCCACTTCACCGATGCATTCTCCCTCAATACGAGAGAGATTTGGGCAATAGTCCACCGCGCTGGCCCTAAGTCAAGATAAGACCTCTGTAACGGATTGGCTCGGTCGCTCTCTGTCTTATTTCATACGAGAGAAAGAGATATTATCAACATATTCTGTGACGTAGTTTAGTCTTGGCGCTCATGCTACAAGTGTGGGTTGGTGAACTTCACACGCCCTTTTATAGACTTGCAGGTTTCCTCACGATGTTTTCCTTCATCGTTCAGCAAGTGGTGAACATTATTGAAATTGAAATTCGCACATGAAATTACAACCGGGATTTGAACTTGCACGCCTTACGATGAAAGCGTGCGTTCTACCAACTAGGCTACATGTGATTTGAAATTAATTATCTATGCTTTTCCAGAACCTAACGTCACAGAAGACGGTAATTCAACTAAAACTTGTCCAGGAGAGACTCCACACACTACTAGAGTAGTCGATTTATCCGGCCTGTTGAGTGCACAAGCTTTGGGTAAGTATATTAATTCTCTAACAGCGGAACTGTATATTTTGTCTTATATCTACACAATTCGACGTTTGAAAGGCAATCCATACTAAGCGACTGTGGCGCACCCTATATCTCGCCACGAAACACAACTACCGCCAGTCGCTACTAGATGGCGCGACTGTAGACACATCGCAATTCTACGCGTTCAAGATATTATCCGCCATACAAAGTACTATGAAAATCCTAGCTCGCGGTACTGGTGTGTTCGACGATCTGAACTATATATACAAATTCCCCGACAACATCATTGGGGGTGTAGCGAACCCTGCCAGGCATACCGCCCGCCTGGCAGGAAGATCTTCCCTTTACCGCTAAACGACAAAACATCGTAAAATGATTATACAGGGTGTATCAGAAGTCCGAAATAATACTTGGACGCTAGCATCGGTATCGTGTATACAACTGAAAGGTATAAAAATTTGTTTGAAATTCGACCATGTTTTTCCAAATTTTTTTTCGTCGTCAATTTCTATAACCCGTAATATCTCGAGTCCCATGTAAAATTTGCATGTTCTGTTTTGTGAATATTGGTAGCCGCCTCTTATTAGTGTAGTTTACATTGCTGAATAGGGTTATGGATGTACCCAAAGGCCAGAACACGATACCGGTGACAAATATTCAAGGGTCTGTAACTCAGAAACTATGTTATCTAGGTATAAACTGTCTTCACTAAGCATCCACATATGAGCTGCCGTATATGTACCCAAATTATTATTTCGGACTTCTGAAGCACCCTGTATATACCACTAGCTGTGCCCGCGGTTTCACCCGCGCTTAATGTTACTGTGTAGTAGCAGCGTGGTGTTTTATAGCCTATAACCTTCCCCGGTAAATGGACTATTCAACGCAAAAATAATTTTTCAATTCGGATCCAGTAGTTCCTAAGATTAGCGCGTTCAACCAAACAAACAAACTCTTCAGCTTTATAATATTAGTATAGATTCGAACGGCTTGATTTTTCTGCGTCGTGGTGTATATATAACTCATTTTCACACGTCACACCGAGTAATGTGACGGCATTTTCTCGACAAATCTGACAGTTGAAAGAAATAAAACTTATGTCCAAACGGTCATGCTAAGCCCACTCGTCTGTGTTAGCACGCATGTCAAGATAAGACCTCTATAACCCCGTGATACAGTTTATACTAGTACGGGGGATAGGGTGAATCAACTTGACAGTTCAATCAGCGACTTTAACAACTTTTTCTGATATATACACATTACTCAGTTATACATGCCTTCACTGTTTACCGTGCTAGTACTGTATCGTTTTCAAATAACTTTTATTTTATAGATTACGGTGGTGGTGGTTAGTAAATACTTTCGTTCTTGTGTTAAGTTTAATGTCATCATCATTTGCCTTACCTTGTCCCATTATTTGGGGTCGGCGCAGTACGTCTTTTTCTTCCATTCATCTCGCTTTTCCGTCATACTGACATCCACTCCGATCTCATTCATATCGCCCTTTATACAGTCCATCCATCTTTTCTTGGGTCTTCCTCTCGCTCTATATCCGTCCACATTTATACTCATCACTCTTTTAGTCACATGATTCTAATCTCTTCACATCACATGTCCAAACCATTCTAATCTCCTACTTACTTTTTCTGTTATGGGCGCCACTTTTATACTACCTCTGATATACACATTTCTCACCTTATCCATTCGCGTCACTCCACACATCCATCTCAACATTCGCATCTCGGCAGAGTGGAGACGTTTCTCTTCACGCACTTTAGTCGCCCAGCATTGTGTGTTAAGTTTAATGTATGCTGGTTAAAGTTACGTAAATAAATGTATTATTATTATATTATTATCATGGATTGGCTCGGTCGCTCTCTGTCTTATTTTATATGAGTGTAAGAGATATAATCAACATTTTCTGGTACATAAGTCTAGTCTTGGTGCTCATGCTACGACTACAGATCATTATATGGTACGCTAGATTAGCTTGATGAGCATGTGTTGTCTGGTGATATTCATGTATTTGTTTGTGTACTAAATTTTACTGACACAATACTAATTTGTTTTTCAGCGCCTCTATTCGACGCTTACCAGGAAAATCTTCAAGAGAAAGAGAGTCTAATATTAGATTACGAAAAGCAGTTTGAGATCATAAACAAAAAGTCGAAACAAATCGTCGCCGATAACAAAGCTTTGAGTGAAAAGGTTAAGACTTTGGAAGACGAGTTGGGGCACGTGAGACAGAGCTATAAAAAGATGGCAATCGAGAGGGAGACGGGAGATATTGAAAGAGCTACTTTGGTGGAACGCGCTGAGAAGGCGGAATCAAAGCTGAAGGAAGTTTATGAGTTGTATGAAGATAAGAGTAAGTAAAAGAAGATAAAGTCAAATCATTTATGTTGTATATACCTACGGAGGCACTTACAAATTGTAGTTTGCATATTTTTAGGGTTTTGTACCTAAAAAGGAAAAAAAACGGAACCCTTATAGGATCACTTTGTTGTCCGTCTGTCTGTCTGTCTGTCGGGGTGTCAAGACCCTTTTTCTCAGAAACGCGTGAAGGTATCAAGTTGAAATATATAACAGAGACTTATGTCCTCGGTCCCTTGGTGCCCTAAAAAAATCAAACTTCCAGGTTAACACAATCAAAAGATACGGCGGTTTATGTTGCATTTTCAGTACATTTGCACGAGAATCATAAACCTATAGGGTACTTCCCGTTGACCTACAATCATGAAATTTGGCAAGAAGCAAGGTCTTATAGCACAAGTAAAGGAAAAAAACCGAAAACTGTAAATTTATTGTTAGAAAATGTATTTCTGCGATTACAAATTTATTTTGTAGTTACTTTGTATGGGGACCCCAGCATACCAACGGCAATGTTAAATTTGTCTGTCTATCCAGTTTATCTTTTCGTTAGAGCAAGGTTCGGAGCTTTCATAGTTTAGGTACGGAAGCCTTGGTGCGCGACTCCAGCTCGCACTTGGCCGGTTTTATTTTATTTCAGTGGCAGCCATGATGCGAGATTACGAGACCGTTCATCGGGAGTACTTTACAGTGAAGAATGCCCTGGAAGCGGCTGAAGGGAAGATTGGACAATTGGACGTGCTGCGAACCAGGACGGTGCCGGCCGACCTGCATGAGAGGAGATTGGATAACTGCAAGAGGTGAGTTTATCATGACGATATTGTTAGCGCCATCTAGCCGACAAAGACGTTAACTTATCTCAAATGAAATTAAATAAAATGAAAAAATATTTTTTGCAAAATACAAAAACCGACTTCAAAAACCTAGGTGCACTAAAAAGTAAAAAAAAACCTTATAATTCAGTACATTTGCCTAGTCTGATGTACCTAATCCCAATTTTTTTTTTCACGATTTTTTGTGTCAAACTAGATACTGGGCCAAACTATGTTAAATTTTATGTTAAATTCCGCATTAAACTAAAGGAGAATCATGTAAACCCGATCATAAATCTCAGCGTAATCGGTGTACATACATAAAAAAAAAAACCAATCAAATTAAGAACTTGCTCCTTTTTGAAGTCAGTTAAAAATTTGTCCAAAATGCTTTTACAGTGTGAAAATTTGTGAGTGGGGGATGTATGGATGGATGTTTGTTACTCTTTCACGCAAAAACTACTGCACGGATTTTAATGAAATTTTACAGTATTATTGTTTATGGCTGCAAGTTCAAACCCCGGGCTCGCACCTCAGAGATTTTCATGTGCGAATGTCATTTTTAATAATGATTACCACTTGCTGAACGGTGAAGGAAAACATCGTGACGAAATCTGCACGTCTATAGGAAGGCGTGTGAAGTTCACCAACCCGCACTGGGTCAACGTGTTGGACTATGGCCCGAATCTTCCTGCCCGGTATAATGGCAATAGGATCACCCCCTATTGCATTGGAACTAAAATACATAAGCGAAGTGTTAGTCCACTGTAGTTCACCTCTGTCTACCCCTTCGGGAAATACATGCGTGATGATGTATGTATTATTTGTAAAGGTTACTAGAAGAGCTGAAACATCAGTATAATATGGATACAGAGCGTCGTACGGACCAAATGACCAAGATGCAGGAACAGCTCAAAGCCGCCGAGGACAAATGCATCAGGACCTTGCGAGACCACGAGGCGGTGAAGGAGGAACTGGAGAAGGCATTGAAGAACGTCAGGTAACTATGGAGAATGGACTTACACCACTTTTCGCATAAGTCAAAAAAAGATCTATTGTTTTCTTATATTTACCCGAATTGAAATAAAAAATCAAACTATTTTACGGATATTTAAAAAATAAAACCAAGCGTACCATTGCAAGACCTCAAGACACTGTGAGCACTTTCTGCGTGGATCGGACCGCAAACAACAACTAAATATGAGGGTACCCAGTTATTAACTATGACATCAGGACGTCGAACACCTCAGTCCCCCCGTGACCATGGTTGCTGTAAAGCAGCCGAAACGTCGGGAAAATAAAATAGTAAATAAACGCGATAGAATCCGTAAAATAGTTTTATTTCAAGATCTATTGTGTTAAGTCCAGCAGTAGGGCTCGAGATATTGATGTGACGATGGCTCAGTCCAGTGGTTTGAGCGTAGACCTCCCGGCTCATTAACATTAAACCTGGTGGCTACGGGTTTGATTCCTGCCAGAGGCGAAGTAAGGATGTGGAAGTTTTGAAATTTGCCCAGGTTTGAGTGTAACTGGGATCGTCCCCAGTCCATTGTATGATACCCATAGTACAAGCTTTGCTTAGTTTGGGGTCAGACGATGAGTATGTGTTGTCTGGCAATGTTTATTTATTGGAACGTAGTTCCTTATGGCGCGTTGCTAAAGGGGGCTAGACGGATAAAATTAAGACTAAAAGTGTCGACCGACACTTTTGTAAATGTGTGTGTGAGAGAGTATAAGTTGTAACGACACTTTTGTAAATATGTGTGTGAGAGAGTAAAAGTTGTAACGACACTTTTGTAAATATATGTGTGAGAGAGTAAAAGTTGTAACGACACTTTTGTAAATATGTGTGTGAGAGAGTAAAAGTTGTAACGACACTTTTGTAAATGTATGTGTGATTTCGATTGTGTGTGTGATTTCGATTCCGATTTCGATGTGTGTGTGTGTATGTATATGTACAATTTCTTTGCTTTTTTTATTTCAAAAGGAACTTCGTTTCATCCGGGTGTCCTTTGACACCTCTCAAGTCTTTAATACTTATTATTAGTTTTAGAAATAGACGGCTATCGAATCGATTTTTTTATATCATTAATTTGTATACCCGATACTCATTCAAACGTTAACGTATTATTTGGAGGTATACATCCAAAGGAATTTAAACCTTGTTGATTAGGTAATAAGGGTATTGTACATGCACTGTGCCTTGTACGGAACGCAGGTTGTACCGCAAAGCCGCTGTGATATTTAGACAGCGCTTGAAATCGTCTGTGGCCCGCGCGACGCGCGCCCGCTGCAGCGCTCGCCGCGCGCGGCCCGCCTGCGAGCCGCTGCGGCAGGCCGTCACCGCGCTCAACAACATCAAGCACGAGATCAAGGTACCGTACACACCATCACGCTTGTATCCCTCAAGGGGTAAGCACTAGTGCCCGCCTGCGAGCCGCTGCGGCAGGCCGTCACCGCGCTCAACAACATCAAGCACGAGATCAAGGTACCGTAAAATTACACCTGTACTTTTATTGCATCGATCGTTATGATCAAGGATGAAATCCCTCTAACAAACTTGGTAAATTCAATGAAAGGAAAACTAAGTTCAGGGTGTAATTTTTACAGATTTTAGTCGGTTCGATTCCAGAGTGTGGCAAGCGCGAATTCTCGAAAATCTTTAAATGTAGTTTGCTTTCTTTAAAAAAAATTAAGAAATTATTTTCTTTGAGTACTATTTTCTATCTACAGTATCAATACTACTTTCCATTCAGGTGGCATTACAAAATTCCACTATGCGTAGATGGTGAAGTCCCGCGCGTACACATCCCTCGAGGAGTTGGAGCGGCGCATAGTGGAGCAGGAGCGTCGCGCGGCGCGCGCGCAGGCCGGGCACCGCCGCGACCTGGAGCGGGCCACGCTCGCGCTCCACCACAAGGAGGCCATCATACGCAGCCTCATCGACAAGGTGGCTGACGTCGAAGAAGTCAGGTCAGACTTTTTTTTTTATGAGATAGGGAGGCAAACGAGCAGACGTTTCACCTGATGGTAAGTAATCAACGCCGCCCATGGACACCTGCAACACCAGGGGCATCGCAAGTGCGATGACTTCATGGGGATTATGCGATTATCCTTTTAAAATAAAAAAAAAACAAAAAAACTGTACATATACATACACACACACACACACACACACACATCAAAATCGCAATCGCAATCTCAATCGAAATCGAATTTTATTGTACACATAAATGTATACAATAAAAATCACATACACACACATATGTAAAAGTGTCGTTAAAAAATTTCGTTACAGTCTTAATTTTTTACGTCTAGCCCCCTTTCGCAACGCGCGATAAGGAACTACGTTCCAAAAAAAGTTCAATCAACTGAGTTTCTTGCCGGAACTTCTCAGTTGAAGTAGCGTATAAGAAAAAAAAGAACACTTGACAAATAGTAAGTGCCCCCATGGACCTACTAGTAGTAGTAGTAGTAGGTCCATGGGGCACTAGTTCATGTTCCATGGGGGAAGTAGTTCTACAGCCCTTTTAACGTCCCACTGCTGGGCACGGGCATCCCCTCAATGCGAGGGGTATTCGGGCCATAGTGTGGACTTGCCCAGACTGGTCCAGTGCGGGTTCGCAGACTTCACACATCCATCGAAAACTAGTCAAGTTTCCTCAGACGTGCACGTTTCCTCACGATGATTTCCTTCACCGTTTCATAACAAGTGATAATCTCGGATCAAAATGACATTCGCACATAAATCCCAGAGGTGCGAGCCGGGGTTTGAACCTGCACACTTCGATTGCAAGGCGTGCGTTCGACCACTCGGCTACCACTGCTATGTACCACACCCACGGGCCTCTACAGAATAATTGGCTTCCATTTAAACCCAAGCCAGAGCAAATTCTGAAAAGGCTATATCCAAAATTTGGTGCTTACGGAAATGGAACCTGTATCCACCCGGTACAGTGAGCGGAGCCGCCCACACCCGAACCGCTGCACCAATGCGTCGTAAAAAAAGAACATAATCGATAAAATCTCTTTTTATTTTACAGATTAAGTCAAACGAACACGCACCGCCTTCAAGGCATAGTCACGGACTCATCACCTGAACGCTCCCCATCATCCAAGCTTGAAGACAGGAAGACCAGAGACAAGCTCTCGGTAAAGCTGGTGCCGGGACACGGTGGCTACTTCCAGAATATAGATGGGAAGAGGGAGAAATAGAGGAATCATCTTCTATTGCATCCTCTTTGGAAGAATAACTAAGAAACAGAGGAATCGTCTTATATTTCTTTCTTTTTGAAATAAGATGGAGGAATCAGAGGACCAATCCTCTATTTATTCCTCTTTGGAAGAAGAAGGAAGAGATTAGGTACGGAAACCATTCTCTATATCTAAGGATAAACCAATCTCCTTAAATTAAATCATGGTAGACCACCAGGTTTGCCAGGATTTGGCGGATCCGATGCCAAATAGGAAAATACACTTGCATAAGCTTGATTATAATAATTTATTAGCTTTAACGTCTTCTATTAGTTATCCGGGTAATGTATATATAGTATGTTTCTATGTAATCTTTTATATCGCGATTCAGAATTGTATGGAGAATCGTGGTTTTATATAGTGTAGTTATCAGCGCCATCTGTTAGATGAATGTAGTAGTTATATGGATTTATGATAGGGATCGAAAAACATGATGGTATGATAATTATTAGAATGTTACTCAATGACAAATATCTTCCTAATATGTACAAAATGGAGAATTAATAAAATGATATTATTAATAGTATAGTGTTTTGTGAGTTTTGGTTAATTTATAGTTATGTAGTAATCTATACAAATTAGTAAAATTGAATTGTCTGTTTGTTGACAGTAAAAAACAGACAATTCAATTATAACTAAAAGATTTTTGCTAAATGCAAAAACACAAGTTTTATAATTAATTCGACTGTCTACCAGTTTGTTTTGGATATGCTCCCAAACGGCTGGATCGGTTTCGACGGAACTGTTACAAGAAGTAACTTATGCTACTTTTATTTAATAGACAAAAATAATTACTTCCGCTGGAAATGAAAATATTTTTTACCGGATAATCTCGAAAACGGCTAGACCGATTTGGACGGAACTTGCAATGGGAGACAGCTGATGTAACTTAGGGGCTGTCCATTAATCACGTGATGTTTTTTTGGCATTTTTAACCCCAAATGGTGAAACGTGTGGGCTCTCTTACATAGGACAAACTAAAAGATCAATAAAAACCCGCGTAAAAGAACATATAGCTGACGTGAAACACCGATGCTCCACGAAGTCTGCAATCTGTGAACATGTACAGGACCAGGATACAGGATTTGATAAACCGCATATCCTCGCAAAAGAACACCGACTCTGACCAAGGATGATACGTGAGGCCATTGAAATTAAAAAACATCCTAATTTCAATAGGGAAGATGGCTGGGTGCTACCACCAACTTGGGATCCAGTAATTAATATGATTAAATCCAAAACCAAGTGTACCATTGCAAGACCTCAGGACACCGTAAGCACTTTCTGCGTGGATCGGACCGCAAACAACAACAACTAAATATGAGGGTACCCAGTTATTAACTATGACATCAGGACGTCTAACACCTCAGTCCCCCCGTGACCATGGTTGCTGTAAAGCAGCCGAAACGTCGGGAAAATAAAATAGTAAATAAACGCGATAAAATCCGTAAAATAGTTTAATTTTAATGTATAGTATTCGCGTAAATATAAGAAAACAAAACGTTATTTGAATCAATTTTACTATTTGCTAAAAAATATACAAGATCATCAATGTTCCAGATGGGCGGTCTACTTGCTACCGGTTGTTTGAGAGCAATCGATTTGAGAATATGTTTAACTAAAGTATTTGAACTTAAAGGGGCAGCCGAATCTGCGTTACACAATGTAGCTACTACAGATTTATGTAGAAGTATAGTATCGTAAGATAATTTGTCAATTAAAAATAGGTCCGCCAAAAACCTTGGTAACGCCGATCCTTCTGGATTGGATGGGCTTATCCTATGTTTCTCAGCCCATTTTAACCATCGCGACCAAGCAGCCTTGTAAGTTTTGCGGGTTGATTCCCGCCAAGATGATTGTAATAAATTAACTTGATCAACATTCTAATTTAGGAGGTTTTGATACCACCCCCACATTTCCATACTTCTAAAGTTATATCTTGAACTTTGGGAGGTGGAAGGCCTGTTGACGTGTCCACTAAGAAGTGACTGAGGTTTCGAATGGTAAATGGAGCCCCTAACGCTCGCGCTTTCAGATCTCCCCT
The DNA here is from genome assembly GCA_914767695.1 of Ptilodon capucinus. NCBI lineage: Eukaryota > Metazoa > Arthropoda > Insecta > Lepidoptera > Notodontidae > Ptilodon > Ptilodon capucinus. Next base: position 2,268,634 of record OU611832.1, read on the forward strand.
CCAGAAAACTCGGTCCCACCGAGGAACCACCAGTAGGAAGATGCTGGATGCTCGATTGAGATGCGCTAGGACTCTTGGCACCAGACAAGGTGGTGGAAAAATCCAGGCTAACGGGTAGTTCCAGTCGATCGAAAAAGCGTCGTGACAAATCGCCTGCTTGTCACTCAGGTCTATCGATACATAGCTGGCAACAACATGTGCTGTCTGCGATGCAAAAAGATCTATCACAGGAACCCCGAAATATCTGAAAATAATTTCTGTGCAACGAGGTACCAAGTGCCATGCCGCGGTATTTCGATGTCGAGAAAGCCGATCGGCAACAACATTCAATTTTCCTGGTAAATTAAAAACTTTTAGAACGATATTGTCCAGCACCTCGAATACCTTTTTCGTTATGTCTGTCAGGGGTCTTGATATTGCCCCCCCCCCCTCGGTGCGTAGGTAAGCAACTACCGTTTTGTTGTCGCACTGTACAAGAACCGTAGTGCCCTGCAGGAGCTGACAATGATCTTTTAGGACGAATATATTGCCAGCATTTCTTTCTGGTTGCAGTGTAATTGTGCCTCCTGCTCGTTTCACAGCCCTGATAGTGACCAACTGTCTAGCTGTGCGCCCCAGGCTAGATGAAGGCATCTGTGGTTAGGAAATTACTTGGTGGCGCGATGTGAATCAGTGACGTATCGTATGCAGTTTATTCAATGCTTTTGGAATTTAATTTAGGAGATTTAGCAAGCTCCAATAGTTCAGTCTGCCCTTTGGGACTGCAAAGCTGGCAAAATTTAGAAGGCCGACCAACTTTGGAGGCTTTTTAAATTCGCTCTGTTTTCCTTCAACATGCTTGACACCTTGGTCAAAATACTGTGATTCTTCTCTGATGGAAGTCGTTTTTGATTGAGCCAGGGATCCCAATAACTACGTGTTATTTAATAAATGATTGCAAAATACTTGTTTTGTTGTCATTATAATTAATAATCCTTACTATAAGATTTGGTTTAGTGGTTTGAACTTAGGACACTCGGTTCACTGCACCGGCTAGCGGGTTCGATTCCCGGCAAATTTCAGAAGTGACATTTATAGAATTGGCCCAGGGCGGCGATTCTCGCATAATCGTCATTATCTGTAATTCGTCATATTTCTGCCAATTTGACGTTTTGTTTCAATATATGTCGATGATGGGATTGCCTCCCTGTGGTGTTAGCACGTATGTCAAGACAAGACATATAAAGCTTGTAATAAAATAACACAGTTTTACAAAACATGTTAGACTAGGACTAATTTAATGGAATACTTGACTAAAACACGCGTATGCAGTTTCAAATAGTATTAGGGTAAAACCCCCAGCTATTGGCACCTTAAGCGCCTACTCGGAGAAAATCAGTCACCAAAACGCTCCAAAACCCGTTAAATCGCTAAAAGGATATCAGATTATAGAATATCCACTGGTTTCTGAATTTTTGTAAAAAAAATAATACTAGAAACATACGTTTTTTTTGGAAATAATTTAATTTAAAGTCCACGCGGGCGAAGCTGGTCATTATATTAAATACTCTATTTAATAACCCACCCTTCAGCACCGAGCTTTGATTTTAATTAATTATCATATTATTATGTCACGGTTTGCGCTTTGCTCAATACCGCGATTAAAAAATTCGTACTTTCCTAGTTTTGTAACTTGTAAAGAGTTACATTAATATCTAAGTTCCCTGTATTTAATCACTTGGTTTGGACTAAACGTAACTTTGAACTTACCATAGTAATGGCACGGAATCCATTTCTTTCATCCGGAACGAATAGTCTAACCGCGATCCCGAAATCGTGACGATGGAGCCTAGCGACATCTATCGAAGATATGGTGAGACTATCAAAATAATAAACAAGGTTAAAATTTATCTAAAAGGTAGTCACGGTACAAAATTGCTTATACCTTAAGGAAACATGAGTTTTTAAATAAACATAATAATGTACTTGGTACTTCGACAAGGTTCGATTTGAAATCTTTGGAAACAATACCATAGGAGCGATTATGGTCTTTATTTATCCATAAGCAAGGTTGTGTATGAAATGAGAAAAATTAACTTATTGGTATCATTTTAGATACAATAGACAGCTCTATAGATCTATATTAAGATCCTTTTGTATCTTTATGGGTTGCTATCTCAGTATGCAATGAGATGGGAGGTTGAACGGTGACATAATTTCACTCGTGGTTTCCTCAAAATACTATGATAATCGTTTTAGGTGGAGCTATTCCTCTTATTCCATTAAATATCATCATTTCATAAAAAAGGAAGGAAATATACAAAGTCTTAGTTCATTATTTCGCCGCTAGAGGCGCTGTACGAGTTCACAATACATTACCAACTATGTTATTCCATCTACAAGCCACTCACAATGTGACAAATTATATGGGGTGTATCAAAAGTCCGAAATAATACTTTAACACTTTACTATTACTTTACTATATTTAAAAAGAAGTTGCTAAGATATTATTTAACCCAGTACCAATTGTGATAAGTGATAGTTATAAGAGACTCAATTGATCCCACAGTCAAACCGATTGTACGGTTTGTGGGGCTATGTGTAATACCACTTGTACACCAAATTTTTTTTTTTTTTTAACGAAATGAGCGAAATGATGATATTTAATGGAATAAGATGAGGAATGGCATCACCTGCGACTTGTGCGAGTATTTCGCCAATGTCAAGTAATTAATAGCAAGGACAAATTCAATAAATACACATTATAAATAAAAATGGATACTGACAGTGATAAAGATGGCGGATGACCCCACATATTTATGAAAAAAAAAAAAAATGGTATGCTTAAGTTTCGGGTATACAACTGTGGTGTCAGCATGCATGTCAGCACAAGACCTCTGTCACGCATCGGCTCGGTCACTCTCTGTCTTATTTCATACTAACCCGCGTGGACTTTAGGGAGATTACCCGGAAATATGGGTATTATGTTTTTCCTGCGGAACCCTAATGCCTTTTCTAAAATTAAATTACGATACCTATAACGAAAACGCATTTTTTTTTGGCTGTCTGTCTGTTTGTTTGGGGTAAACTTCTAAACGGCTGAACCGATTTTAATGGGACTTTCACTGACAGATAGCTGATGTTACAAGGAGTAACTGAGGCTTCTTTAATTGTAGAAAAGTAATGTAAAACCCATTTTTTCCGGGTAATCGCGCTAATTTCCACGCGGGTGAAGTAACAGGCACAGCTAGTATAGCTACACTATTTAAACTGTTCAATTAAATACCCCTCATCTGTTGTGAAGGCACCGCCTGTAGCGACAGTGGAAATTACAGTTCCAGGTGTTTTAAGTGAGCGACGTAACATCAATGTCGATGGCGGAGTATAATTTTTTGAAGATTTTTTTACGAAGTAAGTTATTTTTTTTCTATTAATATTAATGTAAAAAGTTTAGTGAAAATAGTTAATTGATAAATTACCATTAACTATAATTGATACGGAGGGAGCCACCGTGACACTGTATACGTCCGTAACAAATAAAAAAAAATTAAACAAGTGCTTACATGTTATTAAAAAAAATCCGGCCAAGTGCGAGTCGGACTCGCGCACAAAGGGTTCCATACCATTATCTATAAAAAACGGCAAAAAAATCACGTTTGTTGTGTTGGAGCCTTCTTAAATATTTATTTTGTTCTGTTTTTTAGTATTTGTTGTAATAGCGGCAAAAGAAATATACCATCTGTGAAAATTTCAACTCTCTAACTATCACGGTTCATGAGATAGAGCCTGGTGACAGACGGACGGACGGACGGACAGACGGACGGACGGACGGACACCGAAGTCTCAGTAATAGGGTTCCCGTTTTACCCTTTGGGTACGGTACCCTAAAAACTGCATTTTCGTTATAGTTATCGCGTACACTACTTTCATATGCATTAATATTTTATTTTGATATTACAAACAGACATTTCAAATTTATTTATTTGTTAGTATCATGGTATGTTAAGAATTATTATCATGATGAAAATAAGGATTGTAGGTAACTAATAAGTTAAGGGTATGGTTGTATGCGATTTTCAAGTGTTTTTCATTAATAAACCTCTTGTAACTTCTAAGCGAAAGGTCGGATTCGAAAATTAAAAGAGTAATAATCAGTTATAATTAGGTATAAAGTTAAGTAGCAGTGGTAGCCGAGTGGTCGAACGCACGCCTTGCAATCAAAGTGTGCAAGTTCAAACCCCGGCTCGCACCTCTGGCTGGGTTTATGTGCGAATCTCATTTTCATCCGAGATTATCACTTGCTATGAAACGGTGAAGGAAAACATCGTGAAGAAACCTGCACGTCTGAGGGAACTTGACTAGTTCTCGATAGATGTGTGAAGTCTGCCAACCCGCACTGGGCCAGCGTGGTGGACTATGGCCTGAATCCCCCTCGCATTGAGGGGAGGCCCGTGCCCAGCAGTGAGACGTTAAAAGGGCTGTAGTTAGTTAGTTAAAGTTAATTAATTGGATAAAGATTTTTAATCATGATACGGAAGCCAACACTTTTCATCGTACTCGTGTTATAACGGACTAATTCTAACAAAAAGAGGTTATTACATCTATATACATATATATACATATACAAATAAATAAAATTGGAGTGTCTGTTTGTAATATCAAAATAACACTTTTTTACCAAATGCGTATGAAAGTATATACGATACCTATAACGAAAACGCAATTTTAAATTTTTTTGTCTGTCTGTTTGTTTGTTTGAGGTAAACTTCTAAACGGCTGAACCGATTTCAATGGGACTTTCACTGACAGATAGCTGACGTTCCAAGGCGTAAGTTAGGCTACTTTAATTTTAGAAAAAGCATTAGGGTTCCGCGGGAAAAACATAATACCCATATTTCCGGGTAATCTCCCTAAAGTCCACGCGGGCGAAGTCGCGGGCACAGCTAGTCTCAACTATAGGTAGACATATCGACCCATGTTAACTTTCACATTTATAATATTAGGTAGGTACGAGTATTATCTATATTAATATTACCACGTATTTCTTCCTTCTTTCTGTAACTCTGTCTATAAACAATTATTTTTTTTAATTCACGTGTGTTCCGTTCTCCAACTAATGTGTTTACCTGTTCTGATGTGTCCTGTTACTACTAACTAGATATCATAAATATTTTATCTATTTTTCCATGTTTTGTCATTAGTATTTTCGTGTTTGTGGTGTTCAATACGTTATTGAACACCACAAACACGAAAATATTCGTGATACGTGTTCAATATATTATGTTTAATCAACTGTTTAAATACTCACCACAAAATTTAATACCTTATTGTTTTGTAAAGTCTCACCCATCCACCGACCAAGTGTTTTACGTACTCTGTTGTTGGCAAAATCATCGACTAAATACGATGGAGGCCTTATCTTTTTTAAAAGTTAAGTTTAGTGAACATTTAAAAAAAACCGGCCAAGTGCGAGTCGGACTCGCGCACAAAGGGTTCCGTACCATTATCTATAAAAACGGCAAAAAAATCACGTTTGTTGTATGGGAGCCCCCTTAAATATTTATTTTATTCTGTATTTTAGTATTTGTTGTTATAGCGGCAACAGAAATACATCATCTGTGAAAATTTCAACTCTCTAGCTATCACGGTTCATGAGATACAGCCTGGTGACGGACGGACGGACGGACAGCGAAGTCTCAGTAATAGGGTTCCCGTTTTACCCTTTGGGTACGGAACCCTAAAAAAGTACTGGACCGATTTAAAAAAAATTTTTACCGTTAGAAAGCCAGTGCGGGTTGGTGAACTTCACACGCCTAGACGTGCAGGTTTCCTCACGATGTTTTCCTTCACCGTTCAACAAGTGGTAATCATTGTTGCAAATGACATTCGCACATGAAAATTATCTCAGAGGTGCGGGCCTGGGATTTGAAAGGGGTGCACCCTTACGTTCAAGGCGGGCGTCCTTGCCCACGGGGCTACCACTGCTTGTAAGTTTATAGTGGCATTAATTAATAAATTAAAATATTTTGTTAAAATTTAATTTATTAATAGGTACCATATTGACGGTTAAAAGGCGAATCGACTTAAGCGCCCATTTTGGTAACTTTGCACGAAACCAAGCTCAAAAGACTTAGAAAAATTCGCCGATTCCAACGATATACCTCTGAATATCGCGCAACATGGCGCTTGATTCACTTCGCCTTTAACCCTAAGATATATATCGTTGTTTTTGCAGTGGTAGCCGGGTGGGCGATCGTACGCCTTGCAATCGAAGTGTGCAGGTTCAAATCCCGGCTCGCACCTCTGGGTTTACGTGCGAATCTCATTTTCATCCGAGATTATCACTTGCTATGAAACGGTGAAGGAAAACATGGTGAGGAAACCTGCAAGTCTGAGGGAACTTAACTAGTTTTTGATAGATGTGTAAAGTCTGCCAACCCGTACTGGGCCAGCGTGGTGGACTATGGCCTGAATACCCCTCGCATTGAGGGGAGGCCCGTGCCCAGCAGTGGGACGTTAAAAGGGCTGTAGTAGTAGTAGCAATACGAGCCTAGTTGACAGAACGGCCGCCTGGAACGCAAGGGGTGCAAGTTCATACCTCGGGATCGCACCTCTGGGAATTTCTGATTTCATGACCGAATATTATTTGCAAAAGTTATTGCTGAACGGTGCATTTGCTGAACGGTGAAGGTGAAACACCGTGAGGAAACCTGGACGTCTGTAAAAGGCGTTTCAAGTTCACCGACCCGCACTGTGCCAGCCTGGTGGACTATGGCCCATATTTCTTTCGTATTGAGGGGGAATGTGGCCGATATAATGGCAAAAGGCTCGCCCCTATCACATTGTGACCAAAATACATTGGGGAAGGATGGATGCACTTGGTTCTCTGTCTATCCCTTCGAGAACTACACGCGTGATGGTCATGATGATGTAAAGATAAACCAAGTATGTTTTATCTGACATTTGTAAGGTGGACGCGACTGAAACGTACACAATCAACAGTCCGCAGTACCCCAATAATTACTCACCTGGGGTCACGTGTCGGTGGATTGCGACTTGCCCCTCTGGGTACAAATGTCGACTGGACTGCCCTGAAGTCAGCTTGCCATCGGTAAGTCATTCCTACCTTTAAATCTTGCACAGCTTCTATTGTACATGTAGTTTCTTAGTTAATTATTTTAGTGTTTGGAGAATTTATATAACCTCATTAATTTTATTTTGTTCAGAAAAATACAATAAAATGTAATTTCTACCTATCTGTATTCCCCTAAGGGGTAGGCAGAGGTGCACTGCAGTGTGCCAAATGTAATAGGGGGCGAGCCTATTGCCATTATACTGGGCACATTCTCCCTTAATACGAGGGAGATATTGAGCCATCGTCCACCATGCTGGCTCATGGCAAATTTACACGCCTTTCTATAGACGGGCAAGTTTCCTCACGATGTTTTCTTTCACCGTTCAACAAGTAGTAATCATTGTTGAAAATGACACATGAAAATCATCACAGTGGTGCGGGCCGGGGATTTGAAATTGCACCCCTTACGTTGAAGGCGGGCGTTCTACCGACGAGCCTACCAGTGCTTACCAATCCTTGGTAAAAGGGTTGATACCTAATTGGGGCTCTGTTCTGGTGTTGTCTGGTGATGTATCATTAAGTATAATATATGTGTTTGCAGTCTCCATCATGCAGTTTGGACCGCCTGCTGATATCCAAGACTGGAGACCCCCAACTAACCGCAGCTGAAGCACACTGTGGGGTGGGGCCGATAACTATAGTTTCAACGAAACAGAATTTAAGCATAGGTAAAAAATTCGGCGCTTGAAAAGCAATCCTTACTAAGCGACAAAAAAATCGTAAAGTTAGTCATATACAGGGTGTATCAGAAGTCCGAAATAATACTTTGGGTACATATACGGTAGCCCATATGTGGATGCTTAGCGAAGATCATAGATTCTGAGTTATAGCCTTTGAATATTTATAGTATATACCTTTGAATATTTGTCACAGGTATCGTGTTCTGACCTTTAGCTACATAGGGTTATCTATTAAGTTGTGTGAAATTAGGGGCGACTACCAATATTCACAAAACAAAACAAGCTTGCATAGGACTTGAGATATTACGAGTTATAGAAATTGACAACGAAAAAAGTTGAAAAAACATGGTCGAATTTGGATCAAACTTTTATACCATTCAGTTGTACACCCGATACTGATGCAAACGTCAAAGTATTATTTCGGACTTCTGAAACACCCTGTATACCATTGGAACGGCCAGATTTTTCTGCGTCGTTAATAAATTAACACGACATTGACCGCGCGAGTGAATTTTGACTCGTGGTAAGACACCACGAGTCAAAATTCACTCGGCTTTTACCACAGAAATGTAATCTTTATGTGTATTGATACAGAGTACGTTTTGTTATTGGCAATATATTTTAGTTAATTAGCTGAAAATTTTGGTTTGGTTTGATTGTGTAAGTTGGGGGACCTTTTGGGTTGCGGACACAAGGAGCGGGGTCTCTACGTGTCATGTATGAACTGAGGAGGACGGCGGCGTAGTGTGGCCTACGCCGCCGTGTAGAGGAGGCATCCACGCAGAGTATGCTCGCTTGGATGGCCGCTGGTGGAGTCGCGGACGAGTGCGAGGGCGTTCCCGTGGCTCCACCACTAAGCGGAGGAATGTCAACGTGAGGTTTTAGCCGGTAAGAGTCCGGCATAACCCTTACGTCTCCCCCGGGGCGTGCGGGAGTCCATGAGGATTTCCACGATAAAAAAAGGCCTCTAACAGGTCCAATAAGATTCTGTACTTGGATGCTAAATCTAACGGAATTACATAAGCTTCATACAGTTCTAGTAATCTTAACCAAAACCGTTTCTTGGTCCTTAAAGCAGTGGTTACTATTCTTGTTCTAGGTCTTATTTCGAACAGTTCCAGTCCAGGGGGTCGTTTTATTTGTCAGCTGAGTGCACAGCTAGATGTGCCCGATTGTTCCTGTGGGGTGAAATATCAACAACAGGTGAAGATTTATGCTCAAATGAATATGATTTTCTAAAAACAAGCCGTTTCTATTACAGCTGCGTAAGCGCACTCGCGCACCGAGGCTTCCGAACCTAAGCTGTGGAAGCACGGAGCATTACTGTAACGAAAAGATAAACTGAATAAAGAGACAAACTTAACTTTGCCGTTGGTATACTGGAGTCCCCATACAAAGTAACTACAAAATAAGTTTGTAATCGCAAAAAAAACATTTTCTAAGAATAAATTTAGTTTTCGGATTTTTTCCTTTACTTGTGCTATAAGACCTTGTTTCTTACCAAGTTTCATGATTCTAGGTCAACGGGAAGCACCCTATAGGTTTTTGACTCCAGTGTAAATGTACTGAAAATGCAACATAAACCGCCGTATTTTTTGATTGCGTTAACCTAGAAGTTTTTTAGGGCACCAAGGGACCGCAAACATGGTCTCTGTAATTAATTCAGGGATCGAAACGGGTCAGTAAAGTCAGTTAAAGTGAGATTTTATCGCGTTTTTTGCTATTTTATTTTCCCGACGTTTCGGCTGCTTTACAGCAACCATGGTCACGGGGGGACTGAGGTGTTAGACGTCCCGATGTCATAGTTAATAACTGGGTACCCTCATATTTAGTTGTTGTTTGCGATCCGATCCACGCAGAAAATGCTCACAGTGTCTTGAGGTCTTGCAATGATACGCTTGGTTTTGGATATTCAAAACCAAATCCGTAAAATAGTTTTATTTCAATATTTAGGAGTTCTTGAAACTGAAAAGCCCGATTGAAAATCATGATTGCTTTCTGAGTTGGAAAAATAAAGTTTTTTTTAACAGCCTGTGGCATCTCATTGGATTTCCCAGGCTGTAGGAAGGGAGCCTTGAACCTAGGCAAAGACCTACTTTCACTCCTATCCCTCCATAATTAGAGATTAAGAAAAAGGATTTGCACAATCAAGAGTTACATAAAATAACAATTTTTTTAACAGCCCATACTGGGCACGGGCTTACCTTCAATGCGAGGCGATTCAGGCCACCAGTCCGCAACGCTGGCTCGGTACGGGTTGTTCTCGGTAAGTCAAGTTTAAGTTTCATTAGACGCTCAGGTTTCCTCACGATGTTTTCCTTAACCGTTTTTCAGCGTGTGTGATTTTTTTTATAGCACACTGTTGTCGTCTAAAAAATAAGAAGTATTTTAAACTTCTAGTTCATTTTGGTATTTTGAATGAAAATGAGATTCGCAAATAAAACCAATTTGTTTGTTCTCAGAGCCGTATTGTAGGCGGTCAGGAGACAGGAGTTAACGAGTTCACGATGATAGCTGGTTTGATCGATAGGAGGACAGTACGGACCAAGTGCGGGGCCGTGATAATATCTAACAGACACGTATTGTCGGCGGCTCAATGCGTGAACGAATTACCAATCGATGACTACGTCATTGTAGTGGGTGTACACGACGTCACCAGTACTAGTAAGTTGAACATGGTTGATGTAACATTAACATAAAAAAATAAATCTCTGCGTCGGCTAACAAAACACTTACAAATAGTCATGTTTTATCAACATCGGTCCGGAATGCTGCCTCTATTCAAAACAGCGGGCTAGAAACTACTCTTTTCGACTCTACTCGTACTCTTTTCAAAATTATTTTTTGCGAGTCCTGATTATGGTTAATGTCTTTTGTTGGGATCTTCTATATAAAGTTAGGAAGTCAATAAATCTTCAATCGCGATTCAGGATTGTTATAGGATTCCGTATGAGATTTCGGTTGTTGTATGTGATGTATTGTTTGACAAGCCATCTATAAGCGCACACATGCAGGCAGTGGACTCGCGTCGACGCGCACAGACTGTTGTTCGCGAACTCAGTCTTGATTCCGCTAATGGAGTGAAAACATTTATTTGTGCGCGTACATTGTTAATTAACCAAGTTAAATATGGATTGAACGAATGATAAAATTATTAAATTTATCAGAAGTCCAAAATAATACTTTGGGTAGGTTACATATACGGTAGCTCATATGTGGATGCTAAGTGAAGACAGATTATACCTAACTATCGTAGTTTCTGAGTTATAGACCTTTGAATATTTGTCACAAGTATCGTGTTCTGGCCTTTACACCCATTAACCCTATTCAGCAGTGTAAACTACACTTATTAGGGGCGACTACCAATATTCACAAAACAACATGCAAATTTTACACAGGACTGGAGATATTACGAGTTATAGAAATTGAAACCGAAAAAAAAACATGGTCGAATTTCGATCAAATTTTTATACCATTCAGTATCATTCAGTATTCAGTATCGGGTATACATATACCCGATACTGATGCAGACGTATTATATTGGATTTCTGAAACACGCTGTAACAAGATCCCGACGTGGTCGGGGGGCGCTTTAAGAGTTACGAGCGAATTTTAGGTCTGTGTGTTGATATTATTAAGTGAGAAACACGTTTTACAGGAGATTCGCCGGCAGCACAGGCATTTCCAATTGATATGATTACAATACACCCACAATATACTGAGTAAGTAGAAATAGCTTACTATCCTGTAGGCTTAGTATGATCACGTAGACATTAGTTATATCTCTTTCAACTGTCAGATTCGTCGAGAGGTAACTCAAGCTGGCATTCATTTTGTGTGTTCCAGATCAAACTTCGACTACGATATATCGATCATAAAAGTCGCAGGAGTAATACAGTTCAGTGAGCGCGTGTTACCAGTTTGTCTACCTTTCAAGTTCACCACCCATAACTTCACAGGGGAAAAAGTTACTATATTAGGTATACTATCAGTGTGTACTCGGTTTCTACTTCATTGTATACTAGCTGAGCCTTCGACTTCGTATGCGCGGAATTCAGGAACCCTAATTACCTCTTTTAAAGTAGGTAGCCTAAGTTACTCTAAGAGGAGGTTTTTAAACAGAATATTTTTTGTTGGTTGGGGCACATCATTCTATGGCGGATCTATATCTAACGTGCTTCAGCAAGTGGAAGTTGATGTCATAAGCCAGTACTCGTGCCGAACCCAGGTGCCGGAAGTCACCAACAGACAGCTATGCACTTACACCCCTGGGAAGGACTCCTGTCAGGTAACATCATATCTTTTGACGGCGGTTTGGTCTAGTGATCTCTGCGAAAGCCACACGGCTAACTCTCCCGGGTGGTGGCGGGTTTGATTCTGGCCAGCAATTTTTGGAAATTATCTTGACGGTATTTGCCCCTTTACCTTTGCATTTGCCTTTAGCTTTGCCTTTGCCTTTACCTTTACTTTTACCTTTGCCTTTGCCTTTGCCTTTGCCTTTGCCTTTACCTTTACCTCTACCTCTACCTCTACCTCAACATCTACATCTACCTTTACCTTTACCTCTACCTTTACCTTTACCTTTACCTTTACCTTTAACTTTACCTTTACCTTTACATTTACCTTTACTTTCATAGGATGACTCCGGCGGCCCTGCCCTATACACCGACCCGGCGACGGGGCTGCTCTACAGCGTGGGCATCATTATTTCCGGAAGGTCCTGCGCCTCGAGATACCCCAGCGTCAACACCAGAGTGACCTCCCTATTGCCCTGGATAGTAGAGACTACTGCTGGGGCCACTTACTGTGTCAAATAGGGACCTGCGTCAAATGACCCCCTATACATTTGTACCCCGTTTCACGAACACTAGCATAGCAGACGTCTTAATGTCCAAATATTAATACATTGCAACAGACAAATGTTTTATACAGGGTGTATCAGAAGTCCGAAATAATATTTTGGGTACATATACCTACGTTAGCTCATATGCATCCACATAGTAAATACAGACAGATTATACCTAAAATAGTTTCCGAGTTATAGACCTTTGAATATTTGTCACAGGTAGCGTGTTCTGGCCTTTGGGTTCAGCCACACACAACCCTAGTATAAAATACGCTTATGAGGGGCGGCTACCAATATTCACAAAAAGAACATGCAAATTCTGCTGGTATACCTATAATAAAACATGTATATTAATCGTCGTTATTATTTCACTTACAAACATTATAATTCATCTCAATTTCTCACCCCTACCTGAGTAGTACAATTCTATTAAGTGACACTGATAGAAAATCACTATTAAAGCATTACTAGTTAGCTATGTTATTTTGAACGTGATTCTTCATGATTTTTCAAAAATAAAGGAATGTTTTCTTTGAGTACTGTTTTCTGTCTACAGTATAAAGAGTACTTTCCCTTCAGGTGGCATCACAAAATTCCATCCTGTATATTAAATAAGAGGACACCCACCCTTAGCTAGATTATATTCGTCTTATTTTTACCGTTTTGTTATCAGCGATCTGCGATTTAAACAAACTGTAGGAAAAAAAGTTACGGAACGTCTGTTTAAATCGGAGCTAATCGTTCTACCGCGATCCAGAAATCATGACCATTGAGCCTAGTGACATCTATTGGAGATATTGTGCATAATTTGAAATTTAACAAAAGGCACACAGTACCTACACAATACATTTAACTATTGACATGAGGAAAGATGCGCGGTTTATCAAATAAAACTTAATATTATGCAATTGGTACTCCGACAAGGTTCGTTAATTAAGTCAAGGTGCTTTGGAATGTTTGGAAACGAAGCGATTATGGTGTTTATTTATTTAAACGCAAGGTTGTTATTTAAGTGAGAGAAATTCATTGTTTGGTATCATTTTAGGTTAACTGCCATAAGTACCTATTAATCACAGCATACTTTGCTATACACATCTCTATAGATCTATATGTAAAGGTTTGATAACTCGGTATTGAATCAGATGGTCATGGAACCCTTATTGGCAAAAGCAACCATGGAATTTATTGCCCATTCTTCTCCATAGGAAATGCATTCCGAATGGGTGGTAGAGATACTATTATTTAATGACGATTCATAAGTGCATGTATTGGGTTACATTAATAAAAAAAATCTGATTCCTGAATCTAAAGGGAGGTTGATATGACATGATTTCATAGATGGTGTTTTCCTCCAACTATAATTTCTACATTTAGTGGGTTCATGAACTCACCATTTATATTACTAGCTGTGCCCGCGGTTTCACCCGTGCTAATAGTTACTTTGGTGTAGAGTGATGTTATAAAGTCTATGATTATAAGTCTATAATACCCGATTCATGTTCGGGAATATTCCCGTTTTTGCCACATTATTCATTGCTGCTCCGCTCCTATTGGTCGTAGCGTGATGATATATAGTTTATAACCTTCCTCGATAAATGAACTATTTAACACAAAAATAATTATTCAATTCGGACCAGTAGTTTCTGAGATTAGCGCGTTCAACCAAACAAACAAACTCTTTAGCTTTATAATATTATTATAGTATAGATAGATAACCAACTGTGAGAATCCAAAAACTACATACAATGGCAAATCTTAATAAGACTGTTCTACAAAGCCATTGTAAAGCGCCCACGAGCGGGGCAAAACGCGCACGACCAATTTTTTGGCAAAATCAAAAGGATCTGTATTAACTCTTAATAGCAGTGGTAGCCGAGTGGTCGAACGTACGACTTGCAAATCAAAGTGTGCAGGTTCAAACCCCTCTGGGTTTCATGTGCGAATCTCATTTACATCAGAGATTACCACTTGCTATGAAACGATGAAGGAAAACATCGTGAGGAAACCTGCACGTTTGAGGGAACTTGACTAGTTCTCGATAGATGTGTGAAGTCTGCCAACCCGCACAGGGCCAGCGTGGTGGACTATGGCCTGAATCCCCCTCGCATTGAGGGAAGGCCCGTGCCCAGCAGTGGGACATTAAAAAGGGCTGTAGTCATTTATTATATAGTTCCTTTTTGTTTTGGCTGTAAATATAGTAGGTATATTAGTATAGTAGGCCGCTATAGTAAAGTAATATTGTATAGTTCCTTAAAGGCCGGCAACGCACTTGCGATGCCCCTGGTGTTGCAAGTGTCCATGGGCGGCGTAGATCACTTACCATCAGGTGAAACGTCTGCTCGTCTGCCTCCCTATCTCATAAAAAAAAAACTTTCGTTGCGTAAGGATTTTTAATGTACTTTCAGCTGGCTCGTCATAAGGTTATACATTGACTCATGGATGTAGGTACTAACTTTGTAAGCGTTGCGCATTGGATGAAAGTTCTCCATGATCCAACGCAGCGAACGTGTCAGAATAGTAGATTGTATCACAAGGGAGCAAAATAATATTTTTACGGTGAGGGCGCTTTTTTGAATCCAGAGCGAAGTGAGGGATTCTTTAGTAGAATCCTGGACGTAGCGAGAGATTCAAAGTACGTCCCCCGAGCCAAAAATATATTATGCGCCCGAGAGATACACTCTACTTTTCATCGCCCACTATGAGAAAGTGCATAAGCAATAAAGGGGCCTCATATTTTATTGTAGTACTAGCTGTGCCCGCGGTTTCACCCGCGCTAATAGTTACTTTGGCGTAGAGTGATGTTATAAAGTCTATCATTATATAAGTCTATAATACCCGATTCATGTTCGGGAATATTCCCATTTTTGCCACATTATTCATTGCTGCTCCGCTCCTATTAGTCGCAGCGTGATGATATATAGCTTATAACCTGCCTCGATAAATGAACTATTTAACACAAAAAGAATTATTCAATTCGGACCAGCAGTTCCTGAGATTAGCGCGTTCAACCAAACAAACAAACTCTTTAGCTTTATAATATTAATATAAGTATATAAGTATATAGATTATTATTTAATAAGACATAGAGTAACACCCAAATTGAAATTAAATAGTTTTGAATAATAAAACAACTAAAAACTTATATTTACATTTGAGAGATTTTCAACAAAACCATGAATTTCTAACAATCCGTGAAAATTTACGAAATCGTGGGCTGCAGTTCGCGCGTTGTTAATTTGATTTCTTTTTTTATTATTCAGCCGGCGGCGCGACTATGGGCCGTCGTACCAGCCAGTCTTTATGCAAACAATATTTGCGTTCGATTTCTTTGGGGCTGAACACTAAGATGTTCCAAATTAAAAAATTGCGCGGCAAAGTAAATTGCGGCGCACTTATAAAGAGGATTAAAAACCCATTACTGCCCGCTAAAAGTTTCATATAGAAAACACCACTTTTGGGCGCACTTAAGGGCGAACCAAGTCGTCCTTTTCGAATAGATGGGATGAAAACATTGCTGTAAACCAGGTAAGGGGATGAACACAGAAAATCCCAGAGGTGCGGGCCCGGGATTGGGAAATTTGCCCAAGGTTCAAGGCAGGCGTTCTACCGACTAAGGTAACACTGCGTGTAACGACAAATATTCCTTGTAATTAGGTAATTGCGTATAGATAAACATTCCATTGACCCTATTATGCCAAAGGCTTGCATACTATTTAAACACCTCAATGAAATACGACTTATCTGTTGTGAAGGCTCTGCTTTAACGACCGTAGTTCAGTTTCAGGTGTTATCAGTGAGCAACGTAACGTATTTGTTAATGGTTAAATAATTAAATACAAAAGTAAGTGGAATTTAGTTAATCTTTTTAGAGCAGTGGTAGGCTAATTGGGAGAAGAGCCGCCTTGAACGTATGAGCTGCAAGTTTGAGCTCCGGCACGATCCTCTGGGATTTTCGGATTCCATGTAATAATGTTATTTTTACTTGCTGAAAGGAAAACATCGTGAGAAACACCCAGTATATCACGCTCGGTCTCATTATTGCAACATGAATAAGTATGTAGTTATGTATCTAGATAGAAGTATCATTTGTTAGATAAATACAATATCTACGTGTAATAAGGAGATGTGTTCATCTTTGTCTCTTTCCAATAAACAGCTAAGAAAGAGATGTAAATAGAATACAATATTAAAATATGGAATTATATTACGATATCTGTGATAGCATAGTGGGTAGAATGTCCACAATGACCGCAAGGGGTGCTAGTTCAAATCCTGGGCCTGCACCTCTGGGATTTGTAATTTTCTATACCACAATTGCCACTAGCTGAACGGGTAAGACAAGCATCGTGAGACAACCTGCACGTCTACAAAAGTGCGTGTGAAGGTCACCAAGCCGCACTGGGTCAGCGTGGTGGACTATCAAATCTCCCTCATATTGAGGGGAATGTGGCCGGTATATTGGGATTACATTGAGACCAAAAATATGATGATGTAGTTATGTCCACTGCACCATATAGGATGTGCGTAGAACCTCAATTGAAATGAATCGCAAGCAGTTTATCTTAAGCCCATAAAAAATACCAAACACCTCTTGAGAAACAAACTCAGGACTTCTTGGAGTCATGATCGACCTGCCATGCTTATAATCATAAAACTAATTCCTTTTCATCTTATTAATGTAATTATTATTCCAGTAATGAATCGTGTGGCGACCGTGTTCGCAATTTTACTGCACATAGCTACTGCTCAAGACCCTAACTGCGATTTTTATCAAAACGTAAGTGTATATATTTAAGATGTTCGGTCATTTCATTCGTAACGAAGACTCATTGGAACGACTAATGATACAAGGAAGAGTAGAGAGTCGACGCTCCCGCGCCAGATCACCAACAAGATGGACAGACCTCATCAAGTCCTCAACAAAGTGTACCCTTAATGAATGTGCACGTAATGCTACTGACAGAGAGAGATGGAGAAGTCTCACAAAAACCGCCACCAACCAACTAGACAATCCATGACCACGACCACTCCGCCAGGAGTGTACGACTAAGAAGTGTATAGCGAAATCTGCCATTTTTGTTTTTTTTTTTTCAAAATTACAACTCTACTATTGACCGAGAGTGGCCTTTACAGCTTTACCGGTAGAGGGGCGAGTGCAGCCATAGCCATAAGGGCGAAAATCCATTTTTTTTATTGATTAAGTTAATTATGGAGTAGTGATAGCCATATTGGCAGAACGCCTTGAACTCGAGGGATACAGAATCAAATGCAATTTTCGGATCTCATGTGCGAATGCCATTTTCAATAATGATTACCACTTGCTGAATGGTGAAGGAAAACAACTTGAGGAAATCGGCTCTTCTATAAAAAGGCGTGTGAAGTTCACGTACCCGGCCAGCCGTACACACTGGGCCAGCGTATTGGATTATGTATGGCCCAAATCTCCTTCGTATTGAGAGGAAATGTGCCCGGTATAATGGTAATAGATTCCTATTACATTGGGACCAAAAGTTTGTCGTACGCGTTCTGACGCCTTAATCCGCGGGACTTATAAAATTATGCATATGTTTAGCTGGCGATCCAAGAGTAGGCCATTCCCTTGCTAAACGAGTGGCTCTAGTCATTTAGCGAGGGAATGCAGCCAGCGCCTTGAGTACGCTTCCGCATGGGACAATTTTTAGGGTTCCGTACCCAAAGGGTAAAACGGGAACCCTATTACTGAGACTTCGCTGTCCGTCCGTCTGTCACCAGGCTGTATCTCATGAACCGTGATAGTTAGACAGTTGAAATTTTTACAGATTAGTATTTTTGTTGCCGCTATAACAACAAATACTAAAACACGGAATAAAATAAACATTTAAGGGGGCTCCCATACAACAAACGTGACTTTTTTGCCGTTTTTATAGATAATGGTACGGAACCCTTCGTGCGCGAGTCCGACTCGCACTTGGCTGGTTTTTTCCTTTTTAATTTTACTTTGTTTTTTAAATATTTTGTAAATAGTTATGCATTTGTTAGGTGATCGCGAACAGATCGTACTATATCTACAGTCCGCGATACCCGAATAATTACTCAGCTGGGGTCCAGTGTCGGTGGATGGCAACTTGTCCCGCTGGATACAACTGTCGACTGAACTGTCCGGAAGTCCGCTTGCCATCGGTAAGTCACTATGGATACTACAGGGCCCCAAGGCCCTATCACTATAATTGTGGAGTTGCTATGATTACACCACTCTATTTCTTTCTTTCTTGCTTTCTTTCTTTCTTTCTTTTTATGTTTCTTTTGTTATAATTTGTTACAATATAATGTTATGTTTACTTATTTGTATAATATTAGTCTATATTGCGGCAACTTTATTTAATTAATCCGTGGACAACGCCGTGGACTGTACTGTGTTTGGATAACTTTTTGTAATACTATTTGTTAATTTTTAGGGTTCCGTACCCAAAGGGTAAAACGGGAACCCTATTACTAAGACTTCGCTGTCCGTCCGTCCGTCCGTCCGTCCGTCTGTCACCAGGCTGTATCTCATGAACCGTGATCGTTAGAGAGTTGAAATTTTCACAGATAATGTATTTCTGTTGCCGCTATAACAACAAGTACAAAAAAATAGAATAAAATATATAATTTAAGGGGGCTCCCATACAACAAACGCGATTTTTTCGCCGTTTTTATAGATAATTGTACGGAACCCTTCGTGTGCGAGTCTGACTCGCACTTGGCCGGTTTTTATGTACGGTTGTTTGTTGTCTCTAATAAATAATTTAATTTTAATTTTATTTAGACATTATACATTGTCACCTTGAAGCCATTAGACTAACCATATTCTAGCTACCATTGATAGAAGAAGTTGTTTTCATGCCTTAAGAAATGAAGTCATGGCAAGCAGTGGTAGCCTCGTGGGCAAGAACGCCCGCCTTGAACGTAAGGGGTGCAAGTTCATATCCTCTCTAACCTCTGAGATAATTTTCATGCGCGAGTGTCATTTTCAACAATGATTACCACTTGCTGAACGGTGAAGGAAAACATCGTGAGGAAACCTGCACGTCTATAGAAAAGCGTGTGAAGTTCACCAATCCGCACTGGGCCAGCGTGGTGGACTATGGCCCAAGACTCCCTCGTTTCGAGGGGGAATGATCTTCTTTAATGGCAATAGGCTCGTCCCCTATTACATTGGGACCAAAATACGTGGGCGAAGTGTAGGCGCACTACAGTGTAGCTCTGCCTACCCCTTCGGGGAATACAGGCGTGATGATGTATGTAGCAACTACCCAACGATAGTGTTTAGGGACTTGGGGCCCAGTTCATTTCATGATGGTATCTAGAACAAACATCTCATTCTTCGCTTTTGACGAAGGCTAGGTCTAGTGGTCTGTGCGAAGGCCGCTCGCTTCACTGGGTGGCTGCCGGTTCAATTCCCTACAGAAGCAAATTTCGGAACTCATCTTTTCGGAATTTGCCCTAGTCTGGAATAAACTGGGATTGCCCTCAGTCCATTCCATGCATAAATTGGGACCATACGTTAAATGTGTGTCGACCAGTCTAATTTTTTATTTATTTTAAAGTCTCCATCATGCAGTTTGGACCACCTGCTGATATCCAAGACTGGAGACCCTCAACTAACCGCCGCTGACACCTACTGTGGGGTGGGATCGATAACTGCAGTGTCTACAAAACAGAGCATAAGCATAGGTAATCAATTGTCCATTTGTATAAAGCTCCTGGCCCATATGGATAGCAATTTATGCCAATACGAACTCTATTAACTTACAGAAAACGTTCATTTTACAACGAAATGTAGCTGCCGCGAGTGAATTTTTCAGCGTAGTGCGTGACCTTTACACAGGAATTTAATCTTTATGTATATTAATACAGAGTTGTTGTTTGGCGATATTTATTTTACATTACAAGCTTTATATTAACTTGCAATGTATGTCCGGGTGGAATCTTGCAACTGAATTTTAAATCAGTTATCTTTATCCGATTGAGCTGGAATTTGGTATACACGCTTATTTTGGATGACAATGCATGCTTAGCTACGTGACATCATTCTAATTCCAATATGGTGGATCATCCAAGATGGCGGATCAGTTCTTTTTTCTGCACTACCACAGTATGGGTATCAAATGAAAGGGCTTGCTGAAGACAACACGAAAACTAATGGCAATTAAATAAAAGCTTGTTTTTTAAAAGTTTTTTTTACCATTAATTATTTATCAAGCAGTTATTCTTGCTTCATTTGTCTACTAGGTCTTATCTCGAGTAGTTCCAGTCCGGGTGGTCGATTTCGTTGCCAGCTGACTGCACAGCGAGCTGCGCCGGAGCCGACCAAATGTTCCTGTGGGGAGAAAAAACAGGTGAAAATTATGACGTTAGTAATATAAGATCCTGAAAACAAGCCGTTTCGTCGGATTCGGATTCGTCTGTCGGATTCGTCTGCCAACCTTTTTACATCCATCTCTCTCTCACACACTTTGACAACACCTACTCATAGTATTATCCCAAATTAAGCATTTATACCTATGGGTACATTGGGGAAAAGGGAAGGTCCTCCAGGTGGGCCGGTGGTATGCTACGCTGACAGTTAATGTCGGGATATTGTTTATATAGAGATGTTTGAGAACTCTTCTATCGCGATTCAGGATTTCGTATGCAATGTATTTTGACGCGCCATCTATTAGCGTATTGAAGAAGTTTTGTTTGTAACTAATAATCCGTTGTTACAGAACCGGATTGTAGGGGGTGAGGAGACAGGTGTAAATGAGTACAAAATGATGGCTGGTGTGGTTGATAAGAGGATAGATAAGATCAAGTGCGGGGCCGTGATAATATCAAACAGACACGCGCTGTCGGCGGCTCACTGCGTGCACCGACAGTCAGTCGATGACTACGCTGTGGTGGTAGGCCAGCATGACGTCACCAATCGTGAGTTGGAGATGGTTATTGTTAACCTTGGTACCAATGTAACCTTATTATGGTCTCTATCTAGCATATTCTTAAGCTCCTGGGAGTTCCCTCCATGGGGTTCCTAAACTTTAAAGATTACGGAACACTAACCAGATACCTTTCATTTTATGGAACCCCATATCAAATGATTACAAATCCACACTGAAATTTATATAGGAACATTTTTTTATGAGGTATTATTTAATAGCTAATAATAAATAATTTCGGCGGAACTCTGATGACCATTCTACGGACTGGGTTTCGCGGAACCTAGGGAGGGTTTCGCGGAACCTAGGGGAGGTTCCGCTAAACCCAGTTTGGGAATCCCTGTTCTAAGTAGGGCACCTGTACTAATGGTTGCTTGGTGTGCCCATTGTCAATCACATAGCATTTGACCGCACTTAAAATGTTGTCGTCTTGCTCATATATTACAGTCGTAAGAGGGACGGATATACGCTGGATTTCTGTAGTTTAGTGCTAATAGTGTTGATACCATTATATCAAGAAGCTAATACACGTTTTCGCTCATTACAGTAGCTGATTCGTCGGCAAAAAAGACTTATGAAATACTCAGATTTACAACGCACCCACAATATACAGAGTAAGTAAACTATGTTTTAAAACCCATTAGCTTATCTGTTCAATTCCTAGTTAGGTTAGGTTAGGTTACCTTATTATATCAATGATCTATACAAATAAATAAAGTTTCAAGTGTCTGTTTGTAATGTTAAAATAACAGCTTTTTACTAAATGCATATCGAGGGGTGAAAGTCTATTTGACTTAAGCGACACTTTTGGGCGATATTGAGTTATATATATACTAGGCAGTGGTAGCCTCGTGGGCAAGAACGCCCGCCTTGAACGTAAGGGGTGCAAGTTCAAATCCCAGGCCCGCACCTCTGAGATAATTTTCATGTGCGAATGTCATTTTCAACAATGATTACCACTTGCTGAACGGTGAAGGAAAACATCGTGCGGAAACCTGGACGTCTATTGAAAGGCGTGTGAAGGACACCAACCCGCACAGGGCTATCGTGGTGGATTATGGCCCAAAATCTCCCTCGTGTCGAGGGGGAATGTGCCCGGTATAATGGCAATAGGCGCGCTCCCTATTACATTGAGGCCAAAATACATGGGCGAAGTGTGGGCGCACTACAGTGCACCTCTGCCTACCCCTTCGGGGAATACAGTTGTGATGATGTATTATTATTATTATTTTATATATTTGGAATCAGCGTTTTTTTCGCCGTCGAATGATTATGCTCTTCTGTAAAGTTATAAATATGTCGCTTAAGTCAAATAGCCTTTCACCTCTCGATATGAAAGCATATACGCTACCTATAACGAAAATACAATTTTTAAACTGTTTGTCCGTCCGTCTGTCTGTCTGTTCGTCGTCTGTACATCTGTCTTTTGACGGGAGTTTCGCTGGCAGATAGCTGATGTTATAAGGAGTAGACAACTCCACGATGACGAAGCCAAGAAGCTGTATCAGTTAGTTTTTTTTTTTCAGTTCAAATTTCGACTATGATATATCGATCATAAAAATCCGAGGTGTTATAGAGTTCAACGAGCTGGTGGGGCCAGTCTGCCTGCCTTTTAAACTCTCCAACTATGACTTTTCAGGGGACAAAGTTACTATACTAGGTAAATAAAAATATTTATTCGGTACTTTACGAAATTAATGAAGTGTCAGTTCGCGCTTGTCTTACCGCGCCTGTTTGCTGAAGGCTGAATGGAATAATATTTTTCAGGTTGGGGGACATTATTCCCGGGCGGACCTACTTCTAAGGTACTTCGCAAGGTGGACGTCGACGTTATAAGCCAGGACTCATGTCGGAAAAAGGTGCCGAATGTCACAAACAGACAGTTATGCACTTACACCCCTGGGAAGGACGCCTGTCAGGTAAAATCCATGTATCTTACCATTACCTTTGTCTTAACCCTTACTAAAGGTTTGCCCTTTTCTTTGCCTTTGCCCTTACCTTTACCTTTACCTTTACCTTTACCTTTACCTTTACCTTTACCTTTACCTTTACCTTTACCTTTACCTTTACCTTTACCTTTACCTTTACCTTTACCTTTACCTTTACCTTTACCTTTACCTTCACCTTTACCTTCACCTTCACCTTCACCTTCACCTTCACCTTCACCTTCACCTTTACCTTTACCTTTTACAGGATGACTCCGGCGGCCCACTTCTGTACACCGACCCGGCGACAGGGCTGCTCTTCAGCGTGGGTATCGTCAGTTACGGAAGGTTCTGCGCCTCGGATTACCCCGGCGTCAACACCAGAGTCACCTCTCTATTACGCTGGATAGTACAGACCACTGCTGGGGTCAATTACTGTGTCAAATAGGAACCTTCGTCAAATGACCCCCTATATATTTGTACCCCGTTTCACTAACAATAAGAGATGGCAAAAGCCCCGGGTAGCTTGGGGCATCAATACGCACTGCAAAATGACTTTGATTTTGAAAATGTACCTTGTAAATACATTAATAAAGATTCAATTTCTATGACGCGCGACCACCACAGTGCTAAGTTTGCTTGGGATGACGAATTCTTGAAAAATGTGCTTCTTGCATAAGTTAATAAAGTTAGATTTGGCAAAAAAGTTTTGACGTGCCCATTTACTTGAGACTTCACACTAACTGTTAGGTACGTCATTTAAGTAAGTTAAATACTCTTTTTATGTTTTTTTTTTCTCCTTTACTATGCAATTCAAATGAGAATAGGATCGACTTTGCGCCATATTGTGACGTGAAAAAACTAATTATGACTTTAAATAATAAATATTTAATTAAGACAAGTTACTACTAATTTAACCTTTTTATTTAAATTTGATGTACGACTGTTAATATTGATATCCAAATAAGTTTTTTGCAAACTATACTTTTCAAGTGACATTTGACAGATAGAGGTTATTGACATTCCTATTCTTATTTGGATCGCATAGTATATGAGAGATATCTGCCATCTTTATTACCCATTTTCATTGAATATGTTTATTTATTGAATTTGTCCACGCTAGTAATTAATTGACATTGTCGAAACACCCGCTAATCGCTGGTGAAGCCATTTCTCATCATATTTCATTAAGTTCATTCAATAAGATAAAAGTATTGCTAAAATATTTTCATAAACGTTGAAGTTAATTTTAAATGATATTCTAGTTAGCTACGATACATTGTATAAAGGTAGCATGGTTATCATGAAATGGGGTTTAATTAAACTTGAAACGTTTTCAGATAGATGCCGCTACTTACTAAAATAATTAAAAGAAAATAAATGAAAACTCGCTTTTACTAGTGCCCAACATTTCTCAATAGATGGCGTGACCCGCGCTGCAGCCTGCGCGGTGTATAGAAACGCAATTTGTGAATTTAGCCACACAATTATTGATTCAGTTAAATCCGCTGCAACTTCACTCCCTCACTGTCCATCGCTCCGTCAGTCACCGAATCACAGAGTTATTTATTTAAATAACCCATTTATTTTCCTATACAATGTAATTTTACTATAACAAAATGATATTCAACGAAATGATACGTATTAAAATCATTTGATAAAGTGTTTCTGTTGTAGTTATTTTTTTGTAACAATGGAGGTGGGTATGATTTTCGAGTTTAGAATCAAGAGGTAATTTTGAAAATGCCAAAACGCATCCCATTTCACGTCGTGTACGCAACAAGTAAGTAATTAATCTATAACATCCCATTTTTATTTATAATAAACTAGCAGACCCGGTCACGCGTTGCTGTGATCTAAGCTATCCTATCTCTCAAGTTGGACCAGACTGCTCACGGTGTGACAATTTAATTTTAAATCGGTTAAGTAGTTTAGGAATCCATCGCGGACAAACATCGTGACAGGAGATTTATATATATAAAGACTACCTAGTTGATGCAATTCATTACTCGCTACTGGCCAAATACCCGCTAGTTGCGTTGCGGGTGTAGCCATTCCTCATCTTATTTCATTACATTTCATACATCATCATCACGCCTGTATTCCCTGAAGGGGTGGGTAGCGGTGCACTGCAGTGCGCCCACACTTCGCCGACGTATTTTGGTCCCTATGTCATAGAGGGCGAGCCTATTGCCATTATAACGGGTACGAGGGAGATAATGGGCCACCACACTGGTCCAGTACGGGTTGGTGAACTTCACACGTTTTTCTATAGACGTGCAGGTTTCCTCACGATGTTTTCCTTCACTATTCAGCAAGTGGTAATTATTATTGAAAATGAAATTCGCACATGAAAATTATCTCCGAGGTGCATGGTATATTTCATCACCTTGTAAAATAAAGAAAAAGAAAAGAAAGAAAGAAAGAAAGAAAGAAAACATTTATTCAGCACAGACACAAAGAACACAGAGAATACAAAACTTAAAAATAGATACAAAAAAAAAAAGGAAAAGAGCTCAGTGTGAACTGTGCCGAAAAGGTAGTGGCTCAGCACATGCTGGAGGGGCATATAGCTAATAATAAGTAGGTAATCTCTTTAATCTATGTCTGCTTTAATTTGATTTAGTAGTAGTAGTAGTAGTAGGCAGGTACCTACTTAATCTATACATCTATACTCTATACAAATAAATAAAATTGGAGTGTCTGTTTGTAATATCAAATAACACTTTTTTACCAAATGCGTATGAAAGTATATATGATACCTATAACGAAAACGCAATTTTATTTTTTTTTGTCTGTCTGTCTGTCTGTTTGTTTGAGGTAAACTTCTAAACGGCTGAACCGATTTCAATGGGACTTTCACTGACAGATAGCTGACGTTCCAAGGCGTAACTTAGGCTACTTTAATTTTAGAAAAAGCATTAGGGTTCCGCGGGAAAAACATAATACCCATATTTCCTGGTAATCTCCCTAAAGTCCACGCGGGCGAAGTCGTGCACAGCTAGTCATAAATAAGACTAGCTTCTACCCGCAACTTTATCCGCGCAGATTTCGATTATTCAATATCGTTATGAAAAAAAAAAAAAAAAAAAAAAATCGTTATGAATTAAAGGCTTAATGTTATTCTGATGTGTAAACATAAGTAAAATTTTAAAATACAACATAATCTTTTGATGGCGTTAACCTGGTTAGATTTTTTTAGAGCACCAAGGGATCGCAGACCTATGTCTTTGTTATAGATTTCTACTTGATACCTTCACGCGTTTCTGAGATAAAGGGCCTTTACAGACAGACCGACAACAAAGTGATCCTATAAGGGTTCTCTTTCTACTTTTTTAGCTACGGAACCCTGAATAGATCAAAGCCGCCATATTCCATACATGCTGACGACTCAAACGTGATTCATTAATTATTTATTGGCTTGGGGCGGAAATCGATTGATTAAGACAAGACTAACGTACTATTATAACGATCTGAGGGTTTTTCATTAACCTTGATTCAGTAGGTATATGAATGGAATCTAATTCAATGTTTACTTCGCTTTGAAAGAGAGAGAGAGAGAGCATTTCACAAATGTAGAGGTTAATTAAAATACTTAGGTAAGTATTTAGGTATTTTAATAAGCTACCTCGTACCATACGCCTCTAAATTAATAGTAAAATAACTTTTTAAAAACAAGCTTTAATTGCCCTTAGTTTTCGTGTTCTCCTCAGCAAGCCCTTTCATTTGATACTCATATTGTGGTACCTAGTGCAGAAAAAATAACTATTCCGCTATCTTGGATGATCCGCCATATTAGAATTAGAATGACGTAACATAGCTAAGCATGCATTGTCATCCAAAATGCGCGTATACCAAATTTTAGCTCAATCGGTTAAAGATAACTGATTTCAAATTCAGTTGCAAGATACCACCTGGACATACATACATTGCAAGCTAATATAAAGCTTGTAAAAACCACGGCCCCTATGCGTCAAAATTCGCTCGCGCTGACAGTCTCATTTCATTGAAGAATGAACTATTTTCTATTTGTCAATACAGTTCATTTTGGTATGGCAAAAGGCTGCGAGGGTGGTATCCCAGTGTGTGGGAAGTCTACTGCACCTTTAAATCTGTGTTTCCTAGGTGAGGACAGCTCGTATCCAGCATGCGAGCTGAACTCGCAGGGGCCGGCGGCGCGCGGCTGGCGCTGCGAGGGCGCGCCGCCACACGAGCTGCTGCTGCGGCTTACGCGGCTCACCAGCGTCCACAAGCTGCAACTCCTGGCTCACCATCAGCTCATACGTGGGTAGCTGTTACATTCTTTTTTTGACATCGGAAAACCCTAGATCCTGTCACCTCAGGGGGAAATAGCAGGTGATAGTCCCGGTATCCGACGTAACCCTGCAACATATATAACCATATCTCAATGGCACAAGGGTTGAGCCTGGATGCCCGCAGTATACGACAGCTGTTATTATTAAAATATGTTTTGTTCGATTTGTGATAAAGTGCAATTTTCTTAGCTGTTCTAATTATTGTGTGTGAACTATCTACTTATCCAAATATTTTTGATACTGTACCTACATATCACCTAATTAGAAACTGCTCCTTAACACCTTCAGTGCGGAACAGGGACATATTGGCCCGGTGCGCTGCTCACATGTGGTGCGGACGGTGAAAACTAGTCGCGGAAGGGTCGTTGGAGGCGCATTTCGACCTGCCGCCGCACCAGATGAAAGTTTATGACTTATTTGCCGCAGCTAAGGTGTTAACTTGTCTCCTTAACTGTTGTCTGCAGCGGCAGGTGTGGAGGTGCTAGTGTCAGGTGGTCTGCTATCCGAAGGTGCCGCTACGCCTTGTGGCGCCACCTACACCAGCGTGGGGCGAGTCACCCTTGCCAGACCAGCGCCCCAAGCACGAACCAGGGAACTAAGGTATGATCTAATCATCTTCTCCATTCTCTTTTCTCCTCTTGTGATATTCTTCACTCTCCGTTTTCAAAACTATTTCCATTTATGTTATCACCCATAATACGCGTAGTATGGTCTACTACATGCTAGTCTTTATTATTTTTAGATCTGCCGCCCTCCCAGAGCCAACAATAGCCCGTTTTGTGAAACTTCGGTTGTCTGGACCTCATCCACCATCCAAAGAAGACGATCAGGTATAAGAAACAAAGTGACCTACTTTTGATTTGACTTATTTATCTATTTCGATGGAATAATTAAAAATATATAATTATAGCAGTGGTAGCCGAGTGGTCGAACGCACGTCTTGCAAATCAAAGTGTACAGGTTCAAACCCCGGCTCGCACCTCTGGGATTTATGTGCGAATCTCATTTTCATCCGAGATTATCACTTGCTATGAAACGGTGAAGGAAAACATCGTGGGGAAACCTGCACGTCTGGGGGAACTTGTCTAGTTCTCGATAGATGTGTGAAGTCTGCCAACCCGCACTGGGCCAGCGTGGTGGACTTTTGGCTGAATCCCTCTCGCATTGAGGGGAGGCCCGTGCCCAGCAGTGGGACGTTAAAAGGGCTGTAGTAGTAATTACAAATTTAATTATGTTTATTTCCTAGCATTTTTCGTAATGTCTTTGTTTAACGTTAGCCTTGTCTTTTTATGCTACAGGTAGCATTAATGGCAGTCAACGTGTTAGGCGAAGAAGTTGAGGAAGATGAGAAGAGCCTGTCTCCAGTTTCAAATAAAGCGGAACCGAGTTATTCCCCATACGACGACCTGGCTTTTATTATGTACGTGGATAATGAAATAGCAGACCTGGTTAGGAGTCTGGATGAGAAGAAGAGGATCGCTGTTGCTGGTACGAATAAGAATCAGTAAATTTGTTGTTTATTTTTCACGTGATACTTACTAAGACGAATGAGATGCTTTTGAAGGTTTGTTTAATACCATATTCAAGAAACTCACCGTTTTAATTGCAGATCGTAGATTTTTAAGGATAACTATTAGTCAAGTGTTCGTAAATAGAAATATCGATAGTAACGCCTCACTCACATGGCTGATACAATTCCTTATCGATCCTAAATAACTAATCTATTGCTGATATCAAGAGTAGTTTTTATAGTAGTTTAGTGTTGTGCCAACCGAATTGACACTATTAAGTACCGGCCGGACCGGGGATTACAGACGGGCGCGGGCGCTGAAAAATTCTTGCCAATACCAAAACAAACTCTAAAATAAATCTAATAATGCAACAAACTGTCATTGATATCCCGAGCGAATTTTGCAACGTGGTCGCATGGCTTTTACCACAGAAATTCAATCTTTATTTTTATTCACACAGAGTTCGTTTTGGTACTATCGCAATATGACTATGGGCTATGATTTATTGGCTTCTTTTAGAGGAGCGCTTTGAGTACGCTCGAAGACTGAAATCCGCGGGATCCGCGTTGGCTTCCGCCGGAATCCGCATTGGGCGGTGGAGGCTGCGCAAGCGGACGGCGGCGGCGAGAGACGACTTCGAGCTGGCGAGGCGGATGAGGGACCGGATAGCGGATGCGTTGTGCGGAGTTAAGGAAGACCCACAACTGTGCAGGCTGTTTGAAGAAGATGGGGTGAGATAATTTCAGAAATTTTCTGCTGTACTCTTTCCAAATGATATCAACAGTAGAAAGCGGATATGTCGGATCTCAAAAATTGGCCTAAATGACTTATTGATGTAGAATTTATCAGAAAAAAAATCTGCGTCCAATGGTCCAAGTCTCGTCTGCCTGCGACAAAAAAAAAATTGATACAGCATTTAATTTTTTTAGTTTTATTATGGAGTAAAAAAATATAATTGTGAAATAGTTATAATAATTTGTGAATTAGTTTTTCGGCTCTGATGTAAAATTGGATATTTCGAGATTCGACATTACCGCTTTCTGTCGTCAATAACATGGTTCACTTTCAACATGTATTACGTCCTATACACGTTATATCAGATTATGACAAATAAGGTACATAGTAAGGCATAGTTTCTGAGCTAAAGACCTTTAAGTATTTGTCAGAGGTATGTGTGGCCTTAGGGTACAGCCATAACCTTAATTCACACTTTTCCTGTCAATCCAGTAATTATGCGTAGGCGCAGACGAATCTGTACATACATAAGTCATTTTGGACGTCCAGTGATAAGATGGATGTGTGCGTGACTTTGATGATCCACGTGCGTCAGATTGTCTATGTGACTGATCGACCGCGTTAATGAGTCAATTTATGGGCTATTTTTTTTAAGTTTTCCTATCAGGGACGGTATCTATGGTTACCTAATATATCTACCATATTCTACTACAGCCGGACTCCAGGAACGACTCGTCAATGCCCCAGCAGTATGACTTCTCCCACCACCTCTCTCCCTCCGTGGCAGCTGGCTCCTTAAGCCTGGATATACCCTCGCCGGTACCACCCATAGAACCGGAACCGGAAGACGACCAGGACTACGTTAACGA
This sequence comes from Ptilodon capucinus, assembly GCA_914767695.1. Classification (NCBI taxonomy): domain Eukaryota; kingdom Metazoa; phylum Arthropoda; class Insecta; order Lepidoptera; family Notodontidae; genus Ptilodon; species Ptilodon capucinus. The sequence goes on from OU611832.1 coordinate 2,299,563, forward strand.
AGATGTGGAGGAACTTCAGGATAGGGTTGAAGTAAGTGGTGCTGATACTCCATAATATACTATTACGGCCGGAATCTGATGATGATGAAAACCCCACACATTTCTATCACTGTTACTCCTGCAAGCCAGGATCGAAAGCGGTATCCAATGAAGACGCCGAGGTTTGACCCTTTGAATAATAAAGATTGCCTTCATCAGTGCTGGCAGTAAATATCAGACCAGCCAAGGCCTACTCAGTATGGTCTCAAACTAAGCAAAGCTTGTAATGGACTAGGGGCAATCCTATTTACACCCATACTAAAGCATATTACAAAAAGAGCAAATTCCTAAATTTGCCGCCAATTGAATTGAACCCGTATCCACCCAGTGCCGAGTATACCTACCTGTCGTAGCCGTAGTTGATACAATAATAAACTACTTAATCCATATTCGGCATATCAAGTACTTACCTATTGTCAAGTTCATATTAATATTTCAGTCACCAGAGCCTACGTTGCAAGAAGAAATCCCGCCATCCTACCTTGAACCAGTCCAGCCGATCCAACCAATTCAACCGATCCAACAGCAATATATCCAACCAATTCAACCTATCCAACAGCAGTATATCCAACCAATTCAACCGGTCCAACAGCAGTGTATCCAACCCATTCAAACGATCCAAATGCAACCTAACACTGTTTCGCAAGAGGATAAAGAAATACAGAGGAAGACGGAAGAAGATGAATTAAGGAAAGAAACTGATAGTCCCCGTAGAAGTGTCACTCCGAATGCTACCAATGGTATGAGCACTCACTTTCTTTTATTGTAGATTTTCATTATAGCTTTTTAAGGAGCACATGAGAACATTGATAATAAGTTCGAGCACTTTTTTCAGGTACATTAGTGCGCAGAAGAAATAAAAGTGCTGGCCCTAGATCCACGTTTGAGGCGTATGAGGAGCGGTTGCTACCAGCATTGAGGCAGTAAGTGTATTTAAATTATAGTAATTCTAGCAGAAGAATATATAGATAACAAAGGGAAGATCCCTTAGGTTAGACGAACTGTACTGGTTATACCAGATAATCTGGGTTTGATTCCAGCCCCATTAAATGATTTCGTAAGGCCAATCCCAGCAGTTTCTAACTTAGTTAGACGGCCTAATGATTAAAGATTCAATTAGAAGAAGGGTAATGGAGGAGGAAGGGATGTATCGTATTCGTAGTCACCTCTGATTGTGTCGGTATTTTCATGAACCAACTTCCGTCTGCTCTCTAAGACTCCCAATATCCAACTGGTCAGACCAGACCAATTTTCCAGGCTTTTGACTGCTTCAATGACTTTTCTTCTAGCTCCCACACAAATGAGTACCTTCGGGAAGGGCGCGAGGAGGAGTGTAGTGGAGGCTCCGCAGCCACGTCGCACTCTCGGTCCTCGCAGCCTCACAAACTGAACGAAAGAGAAAGAAAGCATGCTGCTCTTCCGATACTAATCTTTGGTTATCCACTTGTAAGTTATACTGCATGTATGAGATCAATATGCATATCAAAGGATGAAAGGCTATTTGGCTTTAGCGACATTTCTTAACTTTACAGGAGAGCATACTCATTCGACACAGAAAAATTAGCTGATTCCAAAAATAAGTAAAAGCAGTGGTAGCCGAGTGGTCGAAAGCACGCCTTGCAAATCAAAGAGTGCAGGTTCAAACCCCGGCTCGCACCTCTGGGTTTCATGTGCGAATCTCATTTACATCCGAGATTACCACTTGCTATGAAACGGTGAAGGAAAACATCGTGAGGAATCCTGCACGTTTGAGGAAACTTGACTAGTTCTCGATGTGTGAAGTCTGCCAACCCGCACCGGGCCAGCGTGGTGGACTATGGCCCGAATCCCCCTCGCATTGAGGGGAGGCCCGTGCCCAGCAGTGGGACGTTAAAAGGGCTGTAGTTAGTAAATATGTATATAAGTCAATATCGGCCAAAACTGTCGCTTAAGTCAAATAGCCGTCCACCCCTCGATATTATTGCAATATGTATTGTATTGAGGTGCAAGTGCAAATCCCGGGCAAATCCGTCACGTCTGGGACTTTCGGATTTTATGTGCGTGATTACCACTTGCTGAACGGTGAAGGCAAACACCGTGAGGAAACTTGCACGCCTATAGAAAGGCGTGTGAAGTTCACCAACCCGCACTGGGCCAGGTTGGTGGACTATAGCCCGAATCTCTTTCGTATAGAGGGGGTAATGCGCCTGGTATAATGGCGATAGGCTCGCCCCCTATGACATTGGGACCGGAATACATCGGGGAAGTGTGAGTGCATTACTGTGCACTTCCGTCTTCCCCTTTGGGGAATACAGTCTGCAGCTGTTATATATATATAACAATAAACCTTTTCTCTCAATCAGGTTGAAAAATTCTTCTCCAAGAACTACTTGGACAAGGAGGAAGGGTTGTCTCGGCTGCGCGCGGAGCTGACTTCTCCGACCAACGGCAGCTCTAAGACATCTCCCAACAAGACTGCAAGGGCGGCTGCTATACTGCTGCAAAGGGCGCTCAGGGATAAGGTGTTCTCAGTATACAGCCAAGCCAATGAGGTTGTAAGGGTCCTCTTTCAGGAGTTTGTACCGGACAGGTGAGATACTTTAACGTAACGGTATTATTTAAAGCAAAGTGGATACTTTAGATTTTAATGGTGTCTAATTTCTGGAAAGTCAGTGAAGCAGATGGTGGTCAGGGATCATCAGGGAAAAACGTCAGATCAGTCGAGAAGTCAAGAAAAACTCGTTTTAATTTCTAAAAGTAGGACGTTTTACTTTTTCCAATATTTGAGCTCGTTAACTTTTATTCTTGAAGATATTTCACATTTTATATCCATAATCTAAATAAACTATTTGTGGAGGAATTTTAGTATAGTCAGGTTATTTTTTTTGTCATTTAGACTTTACCCTATATTTTGTTAGTTAATTCAGCCTTCCCCAAACCTCAAAGGGGTCAAACCACAGCTTCTCCATTAGACACTACCGTAGATCCTGGTTTACATGTTAAATTGTTATATACGTTTTGTTGTAGACCCATAAAAATGTTTTAATGGCAGAGTATGCGCAGCAGAAGTGGGCCGATGCTTGGAAAAGTTGCTGCCGGAATTACTACGAGCATGTGGAGACCCTGCTCCCAGGGTGCACTCCACTGCCCAACACACGGTACTCACAGTTGCTGACTGCCAACAAGTCAGGTGAGTGTGATATTACCTTTAGAATGAGAAATTGAACAAGAACTCCTTGCTTGCACATCATCATACCTTTATTCCCGAACGGGTAAGCTGAGGGGCACTGTAGTGCACCCACACATCGGCGATGTATTTGGGTCCCAATGTAATAGAGGGCGAGCCTATTGCCATTATACCAGGCACATTCTTCCTCAATACGAGTGAGGTTTATGCCACAGTCCACCACGCCCACTCACTCATGACTCGTATTTCATGAGGATTCATTCTACAAAATACAAATTTATTGTGATAGGGGTGACGAGACATTTTGCTACCTGGTCTATAGATCTAAATCCATTAGATGAGGTCATTAATGTCCGGTTTCTATATTAAAGCAATCCTTTTCCGAAACCATTCTAAACCATTCATTCAGCGGATGTTATTAAAATGTTATCTATAAGTAAACTTAACTGTTTACCTTACCAATAACGATCTTTGTTTGAAAAACTAGCATAACAGGTCCAATCACTATTATATACATCAAATACATTATCACGCCTGTATTCCCCGAAGGGGTAGGCAGAGGTGCACTGTAGTGCACCCACACTTCGCCGATGTATTTTGGTCCCAATGTAATAGGGGGCGAGCCTATTGCCATTATACCGGGCACATTCCCCCTCAATACGAGGGAGATTTGGGCCATAGTCCACCACGCTGGCCCAGTGCGGGTTGGTGAACTTCACACGCCTTTCTACAGACGTGCACGATGTTTTCCTCACGATGTTTTCCTTCACCGTTCAGCAAGTGGTAATCATTGTTGAAAATGACATTCGCACATGAAAATTATCTCAGAGGTGCGGGCCTGGGATTTGAACTTGCACCCCTTACGTTCAAGGCGGGCGTTCTTACCCACGAGGCTACCACTGCTTTTATCACTATTATACACTATTAAATAATACCTAGAAACACTTGATATACCTATTAGGATGTCCGTGGCGTCACTAAACGGCTTCCACGGAAGACCAGCGCTGGTTGTTCGCACAACTAGCATATGCCGAGTGGAAGCCGATTTATGACAATCGTTTGAACATCTGCCATAAAACATGTACCTACTATAATTTTGTAATATTGTAACTTTGTTCAAATGTTTTGTCGTAAATAAAGTTTTCTTTCTTTCTTTCTTTCAATCTCTCATTCCAGGAATGTCCACATGATCCCACAGCAGCTGGTGCGTCCTGTCGCCGCATCCATGCATCCTCGACTCGCTTTATCTCGTCTACAGATGCTAGAGCAACTTATTCTTAGTCACGGCATCTCTACTGATAAGAACAGGTTAGTAATAGCATTTAGAGATTACTTTCCCACTTCACTGCTCGACTTATATAGGCTAACTCTATTTGTATAAAACACAAAAAAAATCGGCCAAGTGCGAGTCGAACTCGCGCATGAAGGATTCCGTACCATTATCTATAAAAACGGAAAAAAATCACGTTTGTTGTATGGGAGCCCCCTTAAATAATTATTTTATTCTGTTTTTTAGTATTTGTTGTTATACCGGCAACAGAAATACATCATGTGTGAAAATTTCAACTCTCTAACTATCACGGTTCATGAGATACAGCCTGGTGACAGGCGGACGGACAGCGAAGTCTCAGTAATAGAGTTTGGGTACGGAACCCTAAAAACTAAATTCGGGCTATTTGACTTAAGCGACATTTTAGTAAGTTTACAGGTGCAGTATGAGAAACCTCCTCTTTTTTGGAAGTCGGTTAAAAATAGATGTATTATTTGGAATCCGCTAATTTTTCAGCTTGTATATTAATAATTATCGTCCAAAAGTGTCGCTTAAGTCAAAAAAGCCTTTCACCTCTCGATATAATAACATCCGTTATAGACTTTGAAGCCATCCAACCGATGTTCCCAAAACAGTTTTTTTCAAATTCTTCTTCCAGGATTTGGAATTGCTATATATCTAGAAGGAGAGCGATTAATAACTACAGCCCTTTTTAATGTCCCACTGCTGGGCACGGGCCTCCCCTCAATGCGAGGGGGATTCAGGCCATAGTCCTCCACGCTGGCCCGGTGCGGGTTGGCAAACTTCACACATCTATCAAGAACTAGTCAAGTTCCCTCAGACGTGCAGGTTTCCTTACGATGTTTTCCTTCACCGTTTCATAGCAAGTGGTAATCTCGGATGTAAATGAGATTCGCACATGAAACCCAGAGGTGCGAGCCGGGGTTTGAACCTGCACACTTTGATTTGCAAGGTAGAGCGATTATTGTCTTCTATTGAATAATTTCGCGAGAAGGTTTTGCGCACGGAACCTTATAACTTTGAACCACCTAAGACTTCTATTGGTAACCATAATGATGTGTGGTATTCATATTACAAAGGGATACCGCACAAATTTAATCTTTATGTTTATTGAAACCAAACACCAAAGCAATTATTTCTATAGCCACTTGTGATTGTGAATAATCCTTATACTGTAAGTGGGGGTAGGCGCACCTTATACTAGCTTCCTAAGCGTAATGCCTATATCTGTATCTAATATTAGACTGCGTGAGTATAATTCTTCTCTGGTATTGAGACAAAGGTGCTTCCTGCTCTCATAGCGTTGCTGCTCCTGAGAATGTATTATTCATAATCCTTACTATTTATCATTTTGAAAAGAGTAACCATTGAGTTTCTTACCGGCTCTTCTCAGTGGAAGCAGCATTCCGAACCGGTGGTAGAATCTGACTATTTGTAAGTGCTTTTTGGCCTACACGAATAAAAAAAATTAGTTCACTTTAGTATTGGCAAAAGTGTTTACGCTCCATTGTGCGGGCGGCCTACTGACGCCACAAGCATATCATTGTGCCACAGACTGTTTATCTGGGGCCATGGCAGTGCCCCCGCCAAGTCGAGCAAAAAAGCGGCACGGCCGTATCATCCTTTTCTCGAAGCAGTTGTTTGAGTTTTCACAATGTCATATAATCCAATTTCTTTTTGAGAATCTCAAAAAATTGCTGCTGCAATTAGGGGACACCCGGACTTGAACCGGGGGCCTATCGATCTGCAGTCGATTGCTCTACCACTGAGCTATGTCCCCGATGTTAGACACGTCTAAATATCGCATCGTTTTGTGTTTAGAACAGTCATTTGTTTTAAAATTCCATATTTGAATAGTAGGCACGTTTTATAACTGTCGCGTAGGCGAGAGGTCACGTTGCAGATAAGCGGTCATTGTACAATATCTATACAAATAAATACAATTTATGTGTCTGTTTGTTTGTATCAAAATAATACCTTCAAAGTCAAAGTCAAAGTCAAAGTCAAAGTAATTTATTTGCGAATACAGGTTATTCTAAGATGACATAGGTATCAGTATAGGTAGCGTATGCCGTATTCTACCTTACGGTATGCAAATATTAAACATTAGTTGCAAATGCTTAACATAGTTGGTAACTATGTTACTAAATGATTAATTACATAACCTTTTACTAAATGCACGACACCTATGACGAAAACACAATTATAAAAATTTTGTCTGTCCGTCCGTTTGTTTGTTTCGCGTAAACTCCCAAACGGCAGAAGCTATTTTGACGGAACTTTTACTGGCACTGATATTCCAAGAAGCGATTTTGACGGAACTTCTACTGACACATAGCTGATATTCCAATGAGTAACCAAGGCTAGTTAATTTTTTGGTTAATAAATGTTCCTACTATGGGTACCGTACAATGGACTGGGGGCGATCCCATCTACACATCAACGCTATCAACCTCTTCGACAGGTATGCTCTCCTGGTACTTTGATTTGTATAAACAAATATCGCCAGTCAACACATACTCATCGTAAGTCCTCAAAACTAAGAAACGCTTGTACTATGGGTACCGTACAATGGACTGGGGGCGATCCCAGTTACACCCACACCAGGGCAAATTCCGGAAGGGCCATTTCCGAAATATATCTTCATTGAATCCGCAACAACCTTGTGCAGAGCCCACGTTCAAACCACGAGACCGAGCCGTGAAATACGAGCCTATTTTCTCCATCAGTGGTAGCCTCGTCAGTTGAACGCCAGGCTTGAACGCAAGGTTCAACACCTCTGAGATGATTTTCATGTGTGAATGACATTTTCAATCATGATTACCACTTGCTGAACGGTGAAGTAAAACATCGTGAGGAAACCTGCTTGTTTATAGAAGGGCGCATGAAGTTCACCAATCCGCACTGGGCTAGTGTGGTGAACTATGGCCCAAATCTTCTTCGTATTAAGGGAGAATGTGCCCGGTATAATGGCAATGGGCCCGCCCCTTATTACATTACGACCAAAATACATCGGCGAACTGCGTGCCGGATTAAGGTAACTTGATGCCCTAAGCAATCTTCCCTCTATCCTTAAGTGAACGACAAAATTAATTGAAAAAAAAAATTTCAATACGTATCTTAGGCAGAAAATGTATGTGTTGTCCCTTCTGCCCTCATCCCGTGCTAGGTGGGGTCGGCACAACATGATTTCACATGTTGTCCTAATATTTTGCAATTGCTTTAACTTTGTTACCTTTTCTTTTTCTCGATCGTGTCAGGTGCCCCCCCCCTAGACGGGATACCCTAAGCCATTGCTTAAATAGCTTATAGGCTAAATCCAGGATTGGCGAAGTGTCGATGGACTGTAGTGCGCTTCTACCTACCCCTTCTGTAGGGAATACGGGCGTGACGATAGTGTATTTTCTCCATCAGTGGTCTGACAGTCCGTCGCCTAGCAGAGTGTGGAGCTGCTGGTGCCCAGCATGCTGCAGGTTCAGTGCGGGCGGCAGCTGAGCGCATACTGCTGGCTGCGTACACGCGCTCCCCAAGAGTGGTCAGAGCCCAGCTGCCCCCGGACGACGCAGTCACGAGGAGAAACCTGATCTACCGACATCTGTTCCAGCAGTTCGACAGAATCGATATGCAGGTGCAAACTTCTCTTAAGTATCCTATACCACTGTTATACGATCATCGTAATATTCGTGTTGCAATAATCAGGGGCCCGATTTTACTTTGATATACATCAATCCCTATTAGAGACATGTTGTAACAAAATACCAATTTGACGTTTCGTTTCGACATATCTTTATTAGAGATTGATGTCTATCAAACGAAAATCGGGCTCCAGAGCTGGGCCCCAAGTCCACGAACACTATCGTCGTGGAGTTGCTAAGTTTAAGGGCTTAAAAAAACATCTGTTATCAATGGTAGCTAGAATATGACCTGTGTAGACATTAGACATTGTCACCTTGGCGCCATTGGACTAGTCATATTCTAGCTATCATTGATAAAATATGTTGTTTTCATGCCTTAAATAGTGTTGGGGGACTTGGGGCCCTGGATGGATGCCAGTTAGTCTTTCACGGAAAAAGTACTGAACCGATTTTGATGGACCTTTACAGTATTATTGTGTCAGAATAACACTTAGGCTATGATTTATAAAGGTATTAAAAAATCTAAGTCTGAGGGGACGCAGTCGCGGGTAGAAGCTAGTAATCTATACTTTAATCTAGTTTATATTTTTTGTCGTCCTCAGAAAATGTTAAACCAAGCACCAACTGAAGAACAGCTCCTAAACGGCATTGACCAAGCGGACGCAGCACACGAAACAGCAAGCGTCACGCAATCAACGCGAAGCGGAACAACCAGCGGAATGACCTCTTCACTCATGACGTCATCCATCGGAGCGACGTCATCATACAGCCTCAAGTCCATGACGTCAGCCTCTAGCGGCGCGACGCTCGCACCGTCGAGTCTAAGTGGCAGTTATACCACATCGAAGACAAAGAGTAGCTTGAAGAAATCTCCTACGAAGCGATACACTCCTAGTAGGACTGCGAAGGATTTTTCCAATTATCCCGGTTATAATAAGCTGAGGTTGGACAGTGCTGTCAGTCCGAAGCACTCGCCAAGATCAGCAGCGTCTGGAGTTGAGAAGGTAATACAGAAGATGCGAACTATTTAGAAATCTTAGAATAATAAATAAATATAAAAATCGCCTAACAACACATGTTATTGTGTGATCCCAAATTAAACAAAGCTTATACAATGGGTATCGTAATATGGACTGGGGGCGATCCCAGTAACACCCAGACTAGGACAAATTTTGCTAAGGACACCCACAACCACCTCGTTCAGTGAATCGAGCCGCCTACGCTCAAACTTGTAGACCAAGCTGTCGTCTCATCTATAATGCATATTCCTACACCGAATCCTACTTCTTTCTTACCCTAGGTCCACTTCCAAGACGCCCAGAACACAAATGACCAGGTCATCTATCGTCGTACGAATCGCAACACAGAGAACCGTCACTCTATGATTCATTACGACCACGAAACATCAAAGCCACAGCTGAGAGAACGCCCCGTGACCGTCTACGAACCTCTACACCTGGACTATCGGGACTCACCCTCCTTGGGATCCCCGAAAACGTCAAAAAATGACGTTAGAAGCATGGACTCCTTGCCTATGGATTCCCCGCAGATGTCGAGGAACGATATGAGGTGTGACTCGGATTGCAGGAGTCTGGACTCCCCCAAGGTCAAAGCGGAGTATTTCAGGGAAGCTGTCCTGGAGTCTCCTAAGCTGGTGGCTGGGATAAGGAATCTACACCTAGACGAGCATAGTCAGATGGATGAGAGTGGTTATTATAGTCCAGGTGAGTCTTTGTTTTGAATTGATACCGTTCTGTGCGACAATACAGTCCGTGTTGGTATTGACAAAAAAGATTAAGCGCCTTGATGTCTGCGGTGTGGGGCTTAACACCTTCAATGCGGCACAAATTAGTCTATACTTTCCATTTCCACGGTACAGGGCGTTTTAAACCTTGCCCCAAAACTATAATTATGGCGACACAAGGCCTATTAAACCGTTTAGGCACTAGGCCGTTTTAGAAACTAAAATCTCTAAAACTTTGGTTTGATAACACATCTTAGAAATATATTCATTATTAATATCATTCCTACACTGAACTAAATTGAAGTAACGACCTTCGCACAACAGATAAGTTTATGTTTTTCTTATGCGCACCTCAAGTGAGACACGGACCGGGCGTTTTAGACCCGGTATCGCACTTAGTGTAATAGTAAAAACAGAATGCAGGAAGCACTTTATTTAATAATTGATTATTTTTTAATCATCAGCTTTTGTTTAATACACTTTACTAGATATTAAGTTTGCGTAGATTTTGTCTACAATCCTTATACCACACTATTGTAGTACTATTGGCTATACAATGTGATTTTAAATGGGTATACAAGCCTGCAACCCTTCGATAAGAACAGTATATGAAATCATGTTATGAATACAGAATAACTCACAAAATTAAACATTTATTTAGCTTTGACTAATCTAGGCATGGTCAGTTAGGTCGCTTGTACCTTCTGCTGTTTATCTTTAGATCAGGGCTGTCCAAACTTCATATCTTCGCGGGCTTTTATTTTTTCTACAAAAGCTTTTTCAAGTAAAAAGACAGGGTTTTCACTTCTTTATACATTTATTGGTTCTTCGTTAATTTATCTTTAACAATCATATTGATATCAACGTCAACATCCGTTGTTGCCAGCCGCATTGCATGAAGAAGTGACTTAACTGACAGTGAAGATCTATTCTTAGATTTTTATAGTTTATTTTTGAATACGCACTTTCACATAAATAAGTGCATTTCATCATAGATCCCATTTTCAAGCCGAAAGTCGTTAGTTTGGGTAAACGATCGCCAAGGATCTTAAAAAATCCATTCCAGTTTATGTCAACTATTTTCTGATTAAAACGTGCGTCGCGGGCCGCATGCGGCCCCCGGGCCGTTATTTGGACAGCCCTGCTTTAGATCAAAGGGAGTTTAAAAGTAACGGGTGATTTTAGAGCTGTGTTGCGAAGAATTATGGACAATTTAACAGTCAAAAATCATATTAAAAACAATAATAAAATATTTCTAATTTCACATATTCATTTAGAATAAGCTAGAGTACCTTTAGTTTAATACGTTCGCTGCGTTGTGAGGCCACATTGGCTCTTGGCGAACTAATTTATTACCTCCATGAGTCAATATGACCTCATGGCGTACCAGCTGAAAGTACCTATACTAAAATTCATTACGCAGCAAACGTGTTAAGTGTCAGTATACCCATTTTGAATCACATTGTATTATTATTTTAGGTCGCCGCCAGCAAGCGGTGAATACCGAACAACAGTACGAAGGTTACGATGTAGGCGGGATGGACGCTAGCGATAACATACCAGACCCTATTAGCCTACAGTAAGTGCTCACCACGACAGCTGGCTTAGCATGACCCCGTAGACAAAAGTTTTATCCTTTCCAACTGTCAGATTTATCGAGCAAATGACGTCAGGTCAAGCTTCAACTACCTTAGCATGAGCACATTAGTCATTCCATGCTAAGGCCGTTTGTCCACCGCCGCCGTCACCGGGACGTCAACAAGAAAGAGATTATTTGGCGCCGAGTTTAAGATGACGTGACGGCGATCGTGTGTCCACCGCGCCGGTACCGGTGGCTTAGAAAAAATACCGGGCGAACGGCCCGGTGTGACGGTAGTTTGTGTTTTGTATTGCCGGCGCATCGGCCCGTCATAAAACCGTGCCGTTCTAGCGGTCACGCCGATCTACTCGAAACTTCGGCGGCCGGGATGACGGTGCTCGGGTGACGGACGTGCGGTGGACACGCGGCTATAGTAGTCCATGTACCGCTACTTCGGCGCCGTCATTTCGTTCTCGTTGACGTCCCGGTGACGGCGGCGGTGGACAAACGGCCTAAGGGTATCGATAAAATCGATAGACACGGTAGGGTTTAAATTGTCTATAGACATATAGTCGGTAGAGTGTCATGCTAAGCGTGCTGTATTCCCCAAAGGGATAGGTTGAGATTCACTACAGTGCACCCACACTTCATCGATGTATTTAAGTTCCATTGTAATAGGGGGCGAGTCTATTGCCAATATACCGGGCACATTCCCCACCATACGAGGGAGACTTGGGCCATAGTCCACCATCACCGCCCTCCTCACGGCCAACAGTGTAAGTCCTTAAAAAAAAAACCATAGTCCACCACGCTGGCGCAGTGCGGTTTGGTGAATTTAATACGCCTTTCTGAAGTGCAGGTTTCCTCATGATGTTTGCCTTCAACGTTTAGCTAGTTGTAATCGTTAATTGTAGATGATATTCGCGAATAAAATCCTAGAGGTGCGGGCCCAGGATTTGAACATGAACCCCTTCTGTGCTTTGAATCAGAATCAGAATATTTTTTATTCATATAAACCAATACAGGCACTTATGAATCGTCAATAAATAATAATAGTAGTATCTCTACCACCTATTCGGAATGCATTTCCTATGGAGAAGAATGGGCAAGAAACTCCATGGTTGCTTTTTTCAAATAAGGATTTACATTTTTGTGTTTTTCTTAATTAACAATTATACAATATAAAGTTAATGAGGCTATACATTCTCAAAACACAATTAAATCACTAAACACTTTGTTTGTCAACATTGGCCTTTCAAAGAATATACGCTTGTACATATAGTAAACCTAGTTTGAAAAGGCTCCAAATGGCTTTCTTTATTATTATCCTCTATCAATTTCTAATCGGTCACTTATGTAGTGTTGGATTCATCCGCCATTTTTATTTGCATCACACATTTCTTTTTTATAATGTGTATGTATCGATCGATTGATAGCAATGGTAGCGGAGTGGTCGAACGCACGCCTTGCAATCAAAGTGTGCAGGTTCAAACCCCGGCTCGCACCTCTGGGATCTCTGTGCGAATCTCATTTTCAACCGAGATTATCAAAAGGTGAAGGAAAACATTGTGAGGAAACCAGCACGTCTGGAACTTGTCTAGTTCTCGATAGGTGTGTGAAGTCTGCCCACCCGCACTGGGCCAGCGTGGTGGACTATGGCCCAATCCCCCTCGCATTGAGGGGAGGCCCGTGCCCAGCAGTGGGACGTTAAAAGGGCTGTAGTAGTAGTAGTACTATTGATCGAATTCGTCCGTGCTATTAATTACTTGACATTGGCATTAATACAGCTAATCGCACGTGCAGAAATTCCTAATTTTATTCCATTAAAATTTCATCGCGATTCGACCAGATTTTTCGGCGTCGTTTGGTGTATATAACTCATATTACGATTTTTGTCGCTCAGTAAGGAAGGGAGAAGGCTCCAGATACCTAGTAACTTTGCGCTTTGTCGTGTCCAGCACAACGTGCACTTGGTGTGGTAGACGCGTGCGCGCCGACGCGCTTGAGTCGCACTACTGGCGGCGCTGCGTGCTGCTGGCGCGCTGCCCGCACTGCCGAGTCGCCCTCGAAGCCAGGATGCTGCATGCTCACCTTCTCGGTACGTACTACCACCATCAAGAAATATCGAGACCGCCAGTTCGTTCAAAATTACCAGAGCCTCACCACCAACCCTTAAAGTGTTGTTGTTTCATTGGTAACTGATAATTTTTAAAATTTTCAAGTTCTTAATAACAACTGTAGAGAATCCCAAATTATAAATCAAATAAATTTGATCGATAATAGAAGAAACTAACAATACCGAACTCCCTGTCAGTAGAGAGTCAGTATGTCATAAGTTATGGACCCTAACAATGAGCAATCCTCCGCAGAACAATCGAATTCTGACATATCGGAGTGTGAGTGGTGGGTCCCTTTCTCTACAATTGTTTCCGCAATATTACGCCTGATTCCATCAATTATTTTCAAGTTTTGTTTTCTGAATATGGTCCCCTCTAGTTGATGTAGTTTGCATTGTTAAATAGGGTTATGGGTATGCCCTAAGGCCACATTCAAAGGTGTCTGAAACTATGATAGTTAAGTATAATCTACCTCAACTGTGTAGCTACCGTATATGTACTTAAAACCTGACCACATCAATTTTATTTGGATAGCTTAAATTATTATTTGGGACTTTAGAAACACCTTGTAGATGTTGAATTAAAACTATTTTACGGATTTTATAGCGTTTATTTACTATTTTATTTTCCCGTAAAAGAACACATAGCTGACGTAAAACACCGACGCTCCACGAAGTCTGCAATCTGTGAACATGTACAGGACCGCACCCGCCATTATATGAGATTTGATAAACCGCATATACTCGCAAAAGAACACCGACTCCGACCAAGGATGATACGTGAGGCCATTGAAATTAAAAAACATCCTAATTTCAATAGGGAAGATGGTTGGGTGCTACCACCAACTTGGGATCCAGTAATTAATATGATTAAATCCAAAACCAAGCGTACCATTGCAAGACCTCAAGACACTGTGAGCACTTTCTGCGTGGATCGGACCGCAAACAACAACTAAATATGAGGGTACCCAGTTATTAACTATGACATCAGGACGTCTAACACCTCAGTCTCCCCGTGACCATGGTTGCTGTAAAGCAGCCGAAACGTCGGCAAAATAAAAGAGTAAATAAACGCGATTAAAATCCGTAAAATAGTTTTATTTCAATGTATAGTATTCGCGTTAATTTAAGAAAACAATATGTGAATCTTGTAGATGTATTTTATGATTTCAGAGGAGTGCACGATGAGTGCTGACTGCTGGCGGGCCTGCCATAAGTGTGGAGCGGCGCTGCGCACAGACGAGAGCGAGTACCACGTCAATTGCATACGTAAGTCTTTGAAAATTGCTCATAGATCTTAATTAGGCCTTTGATAAGTTGAACCGTGAAGCGGGTTTCAGACTACGCTATAATATAATAGCATATAGCACAACAATATCGCGCACCATACATTGTTATGGACACGTTCACACTGTACTGTACTATATATTATTGGCTTACTATACGCTATAAATTGGTGCGATGCGCTGAGTTCATGCTATGCTATATCGCGCGCCGCCCTTTCCCTCCTCCCTCATCCCCGGCCGTCCCGTCAAATGAGCTTGCTATATACTATAAATGCTTGCGATAATATCGCGTATGTGAACGCCATGCTATGCTATATAGTATCTTTCTTTGCTATACTATATATCACAATAGTATAGCGTAGTCTGAAACCTGCTTTAAGCCCCGCACACACTCAGGCGTCAAAGGTCACGCGTCAGTAGTTTTGCCAATACCAAAATGATCTCTGTCTTAATATACATAAAGATTGAATTTCTGTGGTTAAAGCCACGGACCCGGATTGTCGAAATACTCAACTAATTGAAGAATGGACTTTTCTATGTGTCATTAAAGATTGTTTTGGTATGTCAAAAAAATTTACGCGTAGCGTTGACGCCCCAGTGTGAGGGGGCCTTAAATATTTCTTAAGGATTTTATATTAAAAAATGATAAATGCATAGAATAGAATAGAAACTTTTTTATTCAAGTAACTAAGGTCCGTATTACAGAACGTAACTCAAGTTCAGTTAGATCCTCAATCAGTGGATCCCTGTTTATGTATAGAATCAGCGTTTGAGCATCGTTCTTATTCCAGAACGGCAATCATTAGACTCATACAATGCGATCAAAATAAGAATAGGAATGTCAATAACCTCTATCTGTCAAATATGTCACTTGAAAAGTATGGTTTGCAAAAAACTTATTTGCATATCAATAAATTTTGATTTCGATGTACAGTTTTTTTGCTTTTTTTTTATTACAAAAGGAACTTCGTTCCATCCGGGTGTCCCTTGGCACCTCGTCAAGTTTTTTAATTATTTAGTCATAATTCGTTTTTTAAGGCCAAAATATGGCGCAAAGTCGATCCTTTTCTCATTTGATTCGCATAGTACATGGGTAAGTAGACATAAATACCGATGATATAAAGTGGATACACTTTGAGAACATTCCCCTTAGTCTATACAGGATGTTTCAGAAGTCCGAAATAAGTCTTTGACGTTAGCATCAGTATCAGGTATACAACTGAATGGTATAAAAATTTGATCAAAATTCGACCATGATTATCCGACTTTTTTTTCGTCGTCAATTTCTGTAACCCATAATATCTCGAGTCCTATGTAAAATATGCATGTTCTGTTTTGTGAGTATTGGTAGTTGCCCCTCATAAGTGTAGTTTACACTGCTGAATAGGGTTATGGATGTACCCAAAGGCCAGAACACGATACCTGTCACAAATATTCAAAGGTCTGTCACTCAGAAACTAGGATAGTCAGGTATAAACTGTCTTCACTAAGCATCCATATATGAGCTAGCGTATATGTTCTGATACAACCAATCCATTGTACAGTACCCGTAGTACAAGCTTTGCGTAGTTTGGGATCATACGATGTGTTGTCTGGCGATATTTATTTATTTGTTCTATGTAGCACTAGGCATGGACGAGTGGAAGTGTCCTTACTGCTTCACGAACGTGCTGGCTCGCGACCTGCCCTGGCAGCGTCACCTCATGCAGTGCCCACGGAACCCCAGGACCACGCAGTCCTCTTAGTAAAACACTAAATGTAATTTTATTTCGAATTCGTTATCAGGAATCGTTAATTTTATTAAAAGAAAGTGATTATATGGTTATAATACTTATGCTGTACACATTTAGTAATTACAGCGTGTTTCAGAAGTCCGAAATAATACTATGACGTTTGCATCAGTATTGGGTACAGTATACAGTTGAATGGTATAAAAATTTGATCGAAATTCGACCACGTTCTTCCAACTTTTTTCGATTTAAAATTATATATGTCGTGTCCTATGTAAAATTTGCATGTTCTGTTTTGTGAATATTGGTAGTCGCCCCTCATAAGTGTAGTTTACACTGCTGAATAGGGTTATGGATGTACCCAAAGGCCAGAACACGATACCTGTGACAAATATTCAAAGGTCTGTAACTCAGAAACTATGATAGTTAGGTATAAACTGTCTTGACTAAGCATCCACATGACCTACCGTATATGTACCTAAAATATTATTTCGGACTTCTGATACACCCTGTATGTTTCGTCAATGGTTTGCTCTTAGTCTAGATCAATAGATAGTTGACCAAATTCGAATATAATTGGTTTCAACACGAATAATAATGTATACAAAATGATAAATTGCTCAAATATAGAAGGTTTATTTTTGAGAAATATAATAAAATTGTAATATTATAATCGTATACTGACTTTCTTGGAAATTGGTTTACTTCAGCCAAGCGATTATGTAACTTTATATACAAAACTTTTGGGTTTGAAACCATTACGTTTCCATATATTTTAATTGAAAGTGATTGGAACACGTTTGCAATAGAATTACGCACTCAGCCTGCTGAGAAAGATAATTTAAAAATTATGTTTAATCAATACAGGTATGTTTTAGACAACCAAGGTAAAACGATTGATTGATGAGTGATAATGCGTCACAAGACTATAATTTTCTCCCTCGCACCACCAAATTGTGGAATGAACTTCCTGCAGCGGTGTTCCCGGACCGATGTGACAAAGGTATCTTTAAGAAACGAGCCTACTCATTCCTTAAAGGCCGGCAACGCACTTGCGATGCCCCTGGTGTTGCAGGTGTCCATGGGCGGCGTTGATCACTTACCATCAGGTGAAACGTCTGCTCGCTTGCCTCCCTACTAACTAACTACTAACTACAGCCCTTTTAACGTCCCACTGCTGGGCACGGGCCTCCCCTCAATGCGAGGGGGATTCAGGCCATAGTCCACCACGCTGGCCCAGTGCGGGTTGGTAGACTTCGAGAACTAGTCAAGTTCCCTCAAACGTGCAGGTTTCCTTACGATGTTTTCCTTCACCGTTTCATAGCAAGTGGTAATCTCGGATGTAAATGATCCCTCCCTATCTCATAAAAAAAAAAGTTTGAATTCAATGTATTCCAGCGAGGTTAGCTCGCATTCCGAGACTTAACCTATCCCCTCACCACCACAGTATTTCAGCAATGTTTATAATATTACTTTAAGTTTTTCAGACTTCAAAAAAAAAGGAGGAGTTTCTCAATTCGACTCATGTTTGTTTTAACCTTATATCTGTGAAGTTTGTGAATCGATTTAAAAATTTTCAATAGTGGTTCCATTTCGAAAGTATTTTCCAGAATCCACACCCAAAGAAATGGAATTGGGAGTAGCAAAAATTCTAAAATATTACTTTGACAGTTAGTTTAGTGCAAAATCTGTCACAAATGTATAGTTAATATAAAACAACAATACTTTATAAGAGGTGGTGGTAGATCTCATTTTATTTTATAATGTACTTACGTATATAACTGCTTAGCAGTACGATCTCATTAGATATTATATAGAATAGAAAATCCCTGCCTACAGAACCGTCAAAGCGCGCGCGACCAATTTATTGCTTACACCAGAACTATGGAGAGTATATTAGAGGAGGGCAATCTCCTATGGGAAAAAATTGAAAAAGTGTCCGTCAAAATGCTGTAATTACTAGTTCAAAAACCTTCCACAATGGCGCTGGTGTCGATCATTATGGGTATTATCATATGGGTTTTCTAGTTACTCTATGCTTTCATCAAAGAAATTTGACATTTATATGCATAGATACAGATTACATTTTCAAAGAAAGTCGTGTTAAATCTCGCTTCTGTAGGTAAAGGGTGTTGACATTTTCATTCTAGTTTATAAATTTAGTGTATAATTGTTGAAAATTATAAATATTGTTTTATTACGACGACAGTTTTCTGCAATCCGTCAATTTCTATAACTATTCTATCCAATAATGTTAAGACAAGCACTGCTTCTTAAGTCCATTGCAACCGTCCACAATATGGATTCCGTCTGATAATATGCTTATTTTATTCAATGCTTATTTTAAGATTATTATCGGTGCGTTACATTTTTTAGATTTGTCCGGTCACATTATTTCGAAGGGTGAAAGTCTATTATCGAAACGGGTGAAACGAGCCTACGCCTAGCCGGCAACGCACTTGCGATGCCCCTGGTGTAGCAGGTGTCCATGGGCGGCGTTGATCACTTACCATCTGGTGAAACGTGTGCTCGTTTGCCTCCCTATCTCATAAAAAAAAACTTAAGCGACATTTTTGTAGGGTTCCGTACCCAAAGGGTAAAACGGGAACCCTATTACTAAAACTTGTCTGTCCGTCCGTCCGTCCGTCCGTCTGTCACCAGGCTGTATTTCATGAACCGTGATAGTTAGAGAGTTGAAATTTTCACAGATGATGTATTTCTGTTGCTGCTATAACAACAAATACAAAAAAACAGAATAAAATAAATATTAAAGGGGGCTCCCATACAACAAACGTGATTATTTTGCCGTTTTTCTATATAATGGTACGGAACGCTTCGTGCGCGAGTCCGACTCGCACTTGGCCGGTTTTTAACTTTAATGGTGAGCATACTCATTCGACGCAGAAAAATGTGCTGATTCAGAAATATGTATATAAGTAAATATTGGCCAAAATTCTCGCTTATGTGTTTCACCCGCCGATTTAGTTTTATTTACATAGAATCATATACTTGGTCAAATGGATTTGTATGTAGTTAGCTATTAAATTAGTTCTTCTTCTTTTTACTTAATGAAATGAATAATATTATGACACTTTTTAGGGTTCCGTACCCAAATTGTAAAACGGGAACTAAGACTTCGCCTGTCCGTCCGTCCGTCTGTCACCAGGCTGTATCTCATGAACCGTGACAGTTTGAAATTTCCACAGCTGATTTCTGTTGCCGCTATAACAACAAATACTAAAAAACAGAATAAAATAAATATTTCAGGCTCACTTACATACATTAAACGTGATTTTTTTGCCGTTTTTATAGATAATGGCACTTGGCCGGTTTTTAGTAAATCCCATTGCAAATAGTTTGTAGAGATGTTATAATTACAGTAAGTGTAACAGGTAGTAGTATAAGTGTTGTAATTAGCGGTAGGTGATACCTACATACGTAATGCATTAGATTCAGTTGTTAGATTTTAATTCTTTCTATTCTTCTTATCGACGGGTAAGGCTAAGTAACTCAAGCGCCATTTTTATCGGTAAAAGAATTTTTGAAATCGGTCCAGTAGTTTTTAAGTTTATTCGATACATACATTAATGGTAAAAAAAACTTTTTAAAAACAAGCTTTCAGTTAATTTTCGTGATCTCCTCAGCAAGTCCTTTCATTTGATACCCATACTGTGGTACTGCAGAAAAAATAACTATTCCGCCATCTTGAATGATCCGCCATATTGGAATTAGAATGACGTCACGTAGCTAAGCATGCATTGTCATCTTTAATAAGCGTGTATACTAAATTTCAGCTCAATCGGTTAAAGATAACTGATTTAAAATTCAGTTGCAAGATTCCACCCGGACATACATACATTGCAAGTTAATATAAAGCTTGTAAAAAATACAAATCTTTCGTCTTTATAATATTAGTATAGATAAGTACACCTTATCACCGTCTTAAGCCTCCCCCCACACTGGCGTCGAAGCTCGCGCGTAAAAATAATTGCCATATTACAAACTGTATTGATTCGTATAAAAAGTTAATTCTTCAACTAAATGACAGGCTAAGCGAATTTTGACACGTGGAGCGCACTTTCACCACCGAAATTCAATCTTTATGATTATTGACACAGAGTTTCAAAATCAAAAATAAAAAAAAATATTCGTGTAGGGTGTAAAAGTCAGATTCTACCACCGGTTCGGAATGCTGCTTCCACTGAGAAGAGCCTGTAAGAGTCTCAATGGTTACTCTTTTCAAAATGATAATTGCGAGTAATACATTCTCAGGAGCAGCAATGCCATGAGAGCAGACAGCCTTTGCTACAATACTAGAGAAGAATTATACTCACGGCAGTCTAATATTAAATACAAATGTGGTTCGTTTTGGTATGGCTGATGCCCCAGTATGCGGGGAGGCTATGTGCGGGGAGGCTATATGCGGGGAGGCTATATGCGGGGAGGCTATATGCGGGGAGGCTTTATGCGGGGAGGCTTTATGCGGGGAGGCTATATGCGGGGAGGCTATATGCGGGGAGGCTTTATGCGGGGAGGCTATATGCGTCTGCGGCTAACCTAGCCGTTCCTATTTCCTATTAATAATAATTAGCTTAATATCTAGCTCTACCTACTATAGACCACATCACCCCCTGTGATAACGGAACGTGTTTCATTGAATATGGTATTTATGGGTGAGTTAATAGTCGATGGTAGATGTAATTTACTATAAGGATAGGTATATAAGAAGAATTAATTATAATTATGCTTGCATGCCTTCTAGAGGCTGGCAGAGGTGTGTTTAAGTCCATCCACGCTTTGCGGATGTATTCCGGTCCCAATGTAATAGGGGACGAGACTGCCATTTAAAGTATATGTTTAACTAGCTCTGCCCGCGACTTCGCCCGCGTGGACTTTAGGGAGATTACCCGGAAATATGGGTATTATGTTTTTCCCGCGGAATCCTAATGCTTTTCCTAAAATTAAAGTAGCCTAAGTTACGCCTTGGAACGTCAGCTATCTGTCAGTGAAAGTCCCATTGAAATCGGTTCAGCCGTTTAGAAGTTTACCCCAAACAAACAGACAGACAAAAAAATTTGAAATTGCGTTTTCGTTATAGGTATCGTATATACTTTCATACGCATTTGGTAAAAAAGTGTTATTTTGATATTACAAACGGACACTCCAATTTTATTTATTTGTATAGATATGGTAAGCCATTGAAGAGGGTGTGGCTGAAAATCAGCGCTGGGGGAAGCAACTCTCTTCCAGCATGTGCTGAGCCATTACCTTTTCGGCACAGTTCACACTGAGCTCTTTTCCTATTGTTCTTGTTTGTATCTATTTTTTTAAGTTTTATATTCTCTGTGTGCTGTGTTGAATAAATGTTTTTTCTTTCTTATTTCTTTCCGGTTCGATTTCCGACAGAGGAAAATATGGGAAATTGCCTTTTCGGATTTTGCCCAGGGCCCCAAGAGTACTAACAGTATCATCGTGGAGTTGCCATGACCATATTTTTTAAGGCATGAAAATACCATCTTGTATCAATGGTAACTATGACTAGTCAAATAGAATCGAGGTGACAATATCTAATGTCTACACTGCTCGTATTCTAGGTACTATTGCTAAAATATGTTTTCATGCCTTTAAAAAAACCGGTCAAGTGCGAGTCCGAGTGGATGAGGAACTTTACACCCTGTTCCTCACACTCCCCACAAACTTTACAGAAGAGCATACTCATTCGACGCAGAAAAACCGGCCAAGTGCGAGTCGGACTCGCGCACAAAGGGCTCCGTACCATTATCTATAAAAACGGCAAAAAATCAGGTTTGTTGTATGGGAGCTCCCTCAAATATTTATTTTATTCTGTTTTTTAGTATTTGTTGTTATAGCGGCAACAGAAATACATCATCTGTGAAAATTTCACCTCTCTAACTATCAAGGTTTATGAGATACAGCCTGGTGTCAGACGGACGGACGTACGGACGGATGGGCGGACGGACAGCGAAGTCTTAGTAATACGGTTCCCGTTTTATCCTTTGGGTACGGAACCCTAAAAATTTGCTGATTCCAAATGTGTATATAAGTCAATATCGACCAAAAGTGTCGCTTAAGCCATATCGTCTCACCCCTCGATATGTATTTAAAAAATATAAAGTATTATTGCAACCGTTTGGACTGATTGTAAAATTCGCGAGTCGATACCTAAGTAAGCTTATTATGATTTCAATGTTATTTGCATAGAAATGTTTGAAACGTCGAAATGGTTTTGTTGAGCTCCACTTAGAGCTTTCCGACGTTTTCAAATCAAATCAAATCAAATTTATTTGTTCAAACATGAGTGTACATACAAACAAGTGAGTGCATGCAAGATGTTAAGTATAAACGGATGTTCTCTTCACGTTTGCCACATATATTATTTATTATTATTTATTCAAAAACGAACAACATGGGTTCATTGGTTAGTAGTAGCACTTATAAAAACTATGGTTAGTAACTATAAACTAATACAGATTGTGAAAATTGATAACTAATAAATCATGTACCTGAGAGGCACACCACGCGGACGACAGCCGGAGGAATAACTTTCATTATTCACTTCTGCCATCGTCCGCATAAAGCACCTACCCAGGGGTCCATCCCGACTTTCAGCTAACGTACTCGTATATATGGCGTACAAATATTAATTATTATTACAATTATTATTTTTCATCTTACAATCTCAATAAAATCATTTCCATTTCAACATGTTAATTACATCTCGATAGAAACTAATATATTAGAACAGGGCTGTCCAAACTACATTCCTTCGCGGGACAATTAATTCTACTACAAACGCTGGAGGGCCGCATGAATATTTTTTTTTGTTTTCAAGTAAAAAAAGGGTAATTCTTTCTTTATAAGTTCATTGGTTCTTCGTTAATTTATCTTTAATAATCATATCGATATCAACGTATGAAGCCCAGACGCATTGCATGAACAAATAACTTAACTGGCAGTGAAGATCTATAACTAACTAACTACAGCCCTTTTAACGTCCCACTGCTGGGCACGGGCCTCCCCTCAATGCGAGGGGGATTCAGGCCATAGTCCACCACGCTGGCCCAGTGCGGGTTGGCAGACTTCACACATCGAGAACTAGTCAAGTTCCCTCAAACGTGCAGGTTTCCTCACGATGTTTTCCTTCACCGTTTCATAGCAAGTGGTATTCTCGGATGTAAATGAGATTCGCACATGAAACCCAGAGGTGCGAGCCGGGGTTTGAACCTGCACACTTTGATTTGCAAGGCGTGCGTTCGACCACTCGGCTACCACTGCTATTGAAGATCTAAACTTAATTATTATAAAGTTCATTTTTGAATACGCACTTTCACATAAATAAGTGATTGAGTATTAGATCCCATTTTCAAGCCAAAATTTGTTATCTTCTGATTAAAACATGCGTCGCGGGCCGTATGGAAACAACCCGCGGGCCGTTGTTTGGACAGCCCTGTATAAGAATGTTGTTATGGGAAGGAAAAGCGATGTGGGTACTGTCTGGTTAGCCCATACTAACAGAATGTTTTAAATTATTTAAGTAGAATATTTTGAGTGCAATATTAATTATGTTTCAAGTATTGTTATGTGAAATATTCAAGTAATGACGCGCGCGTAAACCCAATACCAAAATGAACTGTATTGATTCATAGTTAAAGTTGATTCTTCAACGTAATGCCGTTCACAGCGGAAATTCATAGTAATTCAATCTTTATTATATAGCCACAGAGTTCGTTTTGGTATTGGCGAACAATTCATCGCGCGCGTTTCGACGCCTCAGTGTAAGAGGGGCTGAAAGATGGGGAAATGGCTCGAGTTGGACAAAAACAAACTTTATTTCAAGGCGATAAGAATTTAAATAGCGAAACGGTCGCTCGAACACGTCTCATCTACAGCCGAAACGGAGCTGTCGAACGTCGCAACCCTTATCCCATTGACATAAAGTAGTTTTTTATTTAACACAAATATTTTGTGTTATTGATATTATTTTTATACTTGGTTATGGTATTGAGTCAATATGGGCTTTATTGTGCAGGTAAATAAGGTTGTTATCGCTAATGCGAATGTGAATTGAAGCGAAAGAATTAATAAAGGGTTTCTAAACGAGATTTAAGTAATATTATTTTGTAGTGATAACAAGGATATCCACTTGCATATATTGCCAATTATCAGCATTATCATCACGCCTGTACTCCCCGGAGGGGTAGGCAGAGGTGAACTGCAATGGATCCTTCGCCGATGTATTTTGCTCCCAATGTAATAGACGGCGAGCCTATTGCCAATATACCGGGTACATTACCCCTCAATACGAGGGAGATTTGGGCCATAATCCACCACGCTGGCCTATTACAAGTTGGTGCCTTCACACGCCTATCTATTATAGTATTGACGTGCAAGTTTCCTCACGATGTATTCCTTCACCGTTCAGCAAGTGGTAATCATTATTGAAAATTACATTCACACGTGAAAATCTCAGAGGTGCGAGCCCGGGAATTGAACTGGCACCCCTTACGTTTAAGGCGTTTTACCAACTACGCCAACACATCCTAAAAATTAGTAAATGACTACTACTACAGCCCTTTTAACGTCCCACTGCTGGGCACGGGCCTCCCCTCAATGCGAGGGGGATTCGGGCCATAGTCCACCACGCTGGCCCAGTGCGGGTCGGCAGACTTCACGCATCCATCGAATACTAGTCAAGTTCTCTCAGACGTGCAGGTTTCCTCACGATGTTTTCCTTCACCTTTTCATAGCAAGTGATAATCTCAGATGAAAATGAGATTCGCACATAAATCCCAGAGGTGCGAACCGGGGTTTGAACCTGCACACTTTGATTGCAGGGCGTGCGTTCGACCACTCGGCTGCCACTGCTTATAAATGACAATTAAAATCCCAAAATTTATAATCAGAAATATATTTCGTCAAATATAAAATATACACTTACAGATATAAACGCTTGCTAGTTACGACTATGATGTACTTTGTACTTCGGCGTCATTTTGGGCGACGTCTTCGTTAGTGGATTCCATGACGTCAGCGGTGTCCGCCTCCGCTTCGGCGACTTCCGATGCCTTCTTGAATTTATTCACATCTGTACAAAAATAGATAAATAATCATACAGTGTGTATTAGAAGTCCGAAACCATACATTAACGTTTGCATTAGTGACGGGTATACAATTGAATAGTATAAAAATGTAGTATAAATATTTTTAAAGTCGCCGCCAATTTTGAAATCCTTACTAATATTATAAATGCGTAAGTAACTCGGTATGTGTGTTACGCAATCACGCCTAAACTACTGAACCGATTCGAATGAAATTACAGAGGACAGAGGTACAGGTACAGAGTACAGGTACATGGTACAGAGATATTCTAGACCCTGAGAAAGGACATAGGCTACTTTCGAAACACGGTTGTAAAGGGTTGAAATAGGGGATGAAAGTTTTTGTGTGATGACATCGGCAAACATTTCATGATTACATTTGGTCGCGATAACCGACCAACACGCGGGTGAAGCCGCGCACATCAGCTAGTCATGCTATAAACCGAATCCAATGCAACATTTTACAGTCAGTGAAAGAAAGACTAACAATCATCCATCCTTACAAACTTCTACATTTATAATACTAGCTTCTACCCGCGACCTAGTCTGCGCAAACTTCTATGATTCAATATCGGTATAAAGTACAGCCTATATCGAGGGGTGAAAGGCTTTATGACTTAACCGACACTTTTGGGCGACATTCGAGTCCAAAATAATACTTGGCCATTCGCACGAGTATCGGATATACAACCGAATGGTATAAAAACTTCATCGAAATTCGATGAAAGAAAGAAAGAAAGAAAGAAAGAAAGAAAGAAAGAAAGAAAGAAAGAAAGAAAAAACTTTATTGTGGCTAGCAGTAAAATAAAAGATCACAAAAAATAAACAAGTAATAATTTAAAAAAAATATCTGCTCACCACAAACGGACCCAATTCAGCATGTGCTGGTTGAAAAGAACCAGCGCTGGTCTTCCATTGGGACCGTTTGGAGATTTCACGGGCGCAAACCAAAAAAAAAAAAAAAATAGAAAATTAGAAAATAACTAAATTAAGACGATTTTTCATTTCTTTTTTCGTCCTATGCGAAATTTTCAAGATCTGTTTTGTGAATATTAGTATTTGCCTCTCGCTGATGAATTTTGCACTGTTGAACAGACTTCTGGATGGGCCCTAAGACCACAACAGGATACCTATGACTAATATTCAAAGGGCTGTAACTCAAAAACTATGATGGTTGGATATGATCTACCTCCACTATGCATCTACATTTTGGCCACCGTATATTTACCTAAAATATTATTTCGGAGTTCTGATACACCCTGTATATACATATTTGGAATCAGCGAATTTTGCTGCGTCGAATGTACAATTTACAAACAAGTAGTTGCATCAAAATCCGTTCAGTAGATTTCACATATTTCACTTCATTTCACAATAGGCTCGCCCCCTATTACATTGGGACCAAAATACATAGGCGAAGTATCGGCGCACTGCCATGCACATCTGCCTACCCCTTCGGGGAATACAGGCGTGATGATGATGTATGACCGTGGATGAAGCGAAAAAGGTATGTCAGGATCGTAGCATATGGCAAACGGTAGTCTCTGCCTACCCCCATGGGATACAGGCGTGAGTGTATGTATGTATGATGATGTATTTAGTATGAGTAGGATTATAATTTACCATATTTGCTGTAGTCGGCCCCAAGCAGCCTGAGATAGTGCACGGTGTCGGGGGTGGCGGTGTAGGCGCGCAGCGAGTGCACCCCGCGCCAGCCCACCAGCGTCAGCTGCAGGTTCGACTCCTCGTCCGCGTACTCCAGCACGCAGCTGCCGGTCGCTGTCAGTCATAGACGAAAAAACTTTGATGACAGACAAATTTTATGTCATAGTAAATTTTACATGGGAATTAAATTTAAAATAATAAAGAAAACCGGCCAAGTGCGAGCTGGACTCGCACAGCTAAACTCACCGAGCATACCGTAAAAGCACCGAGCATTACTCTAACGAAAATATAAACCGGATAGAGAGACAAACTTAACTTTGCGGTTAGTATACTCGTGTCCCCATACAAACTAACTACACAATAAGTTTGTAATCGTAAAAAAACATTTTCTAACAATAAATTTACAGTTTTCGGTTTTTTTCCTTTACTTGTGCTATAAGACCTTGCTTCTTGCCAAATTTCATGATTCTAGGTCAACGGGAAGTACCCTATAGGTTTTTGATTCAGGTGCAAATGTACTGAAAATGCATCATAAGCCGCCGTATCTTTTGATTGCGTTAACCTAGAAGTTTGATTTTTTTTAGGGCACCAAGGGACCGAGGACATAAGTCTCTGTTATATATTTCAACTTGATACCTTCACGCGTTTCTGTGAAAAAGGGTCTTGACAGACCGACAGACAGCCAGGCAGACAGACAGACAGACAGACAGATAGACAGACAGACGGACAACAAAGTGATGCTATAAGGGTTCCGTTTATTTTCCTTTTAGGTACGGAACCCTAAAAAAAAATCTACGGAATGTGGAAATATCTCCCATTGAACAGACAATCTTTAATTTATGATTACGCAAAACCTCTTACCGAAGTCTTTGACCAAGTTCTGTGTGTGCTCCGAGAAGAGTTTGATGTCTGGAGGGTTGCTGGGATTGTCGTTCTGCAGCACCAACACCAGGTCTTGCTTGAGGATGCGCAGACGCCGCTTACCGCCGATCGAATGAGTCACACTTTGCAGACCTTCTTGCGATAGCCTAGTGAAAGAAAAGAATCAATAAATAAAATACATCATCATCACGCCTGTATTCCCCGATGTGGTAGATAGAGGTGCACTGCAGTGCGCCCACACTTCGCCGATGTATTTTAGTCCATTTGCAATTATACCGGGAACATTCTCACTCAATACGAGGGAGATGTAAAAAAAAATTGTCTACCCGTGCGAAGCCGGGACGGGCCGCTAGTTTTGTATATTACTAGCTGACCGCACGAACTTCGTACCGCCTTAGAATGAGTGACATACGAAAGCAGCGCCACCTATCGGGTCCAATTGTGAATCTAAACCATCCAGGGTGCCACCCAAACGCATACAAAAAAATTCATTCAAATCGGTCCAGCCGTTTAGGAGGAGTTAGCTTACAACGAAAAGTGGCATTGATTGATGTTACTCAGTAATAATGTACCTTTCTAACGGCAAAAGAATTGTTGAAATCCGTCCTGTATTAGGGTTCCGTACCCAAAGGGTAAAAACCCTATTACTAAGACTTCGCTGTCCGTCCGTCCGTCCGTCTGCCACCAGGCTGTATCTAATGAACCGTGATAGTTACAGAGTTGAAATTTTCACAGATAATGTATTTATGTTGCCGCTAACGCATAACAACAAATACAAAAAAAAAAAAAATTATGGGGCTCCCACACAACAAACGTGATTTTTTTGCTGTTTTTATATATAATGGTACGGAACCCTTCGTGCGCGAGTGCGACTCGCACTTGGCCGGTTTTTTTTAAGTTCATTCGTTACATACAAAAATACAAATCTTTCCTCTTTATAATCTTTATTATAAAACTCGCTTACCTGAACGGGCACGTCATATTCTTATTGTCACATCTGACAAATGTCTTCACGCCGGTATTGATAATCTTTATGTTGGCTTCGTTATGTTTAACTATGTCTTTAACGATGGGCGACACGAGGTATATGTTTTTCTTCTTGCCAATGTGACACCTTGTCAGCAGACAGGTGGGGTCAAAGTCCACCTTCAAATCGTAGAATTCTTTTATCGATGGGAACACGTCCTCAGATTCGCCTGGTAACAATCACAATCATCATCATCATCATCATCATCATCATCATCATCATCATCATCATCATCATCATCATCACGCCTGTATTCCCCGAAGGGGTAGGCAGAGGTGCACTGTAGTGCGCCCACACTTCGCCGATGTATTTTGGTCCCAATGTAATAGGGGGCGAGCCTATTGCCATTATACCGGGCACATTCCCCCTCAATACGAGGGAGATTTGGGCCATAGTCCAACACGCTGGCCCAGTGCGGGTTGGTGAACTTGACACGCTATAGAAAGCTATAGACGTGCAGGTTTCCTCACGATGTTTACCTTCACCGTTCAGCAAGTGGTAATCATTGTTGAAAATGACATTCGCACATGAAAATTATCTCAGAGGTGCGGGCCTGGGATTTGAACTTGCACCCCTTACGTTCAAGGCGGGCGTTCTTGCCCGCGAGGCTACCACTGCTTTTTTTTTATTTTTTTGGTAACAATAAAGTCAATTTTAGCGCCAATACCAAAATGAACCGTATCGACTTATAAATAAAGCAGTATTTTATACGATGACACGGGCGAAATTGGTTACCTGGCTTTTGGCATACACATTCCATCTTTATGTATATTAAGTCAGGGTACAATTTCGAAAAAGTCAAGTGTTTTTTTGCGATTACAAACTTATTTTGTAGTTACTTTGTATGGGGACTCCACTATACCAACGGCAAAGTTATGTTTGTGTCTTTATCCAGTTTATCTTTTTGTTACAATAATGCGCGAGTCCAGCTCGTACTTGGCCGGTTTTTTTTTCTCGATCGTCTCTGGTGCCCCCTAGACGGGATGCCCTAAGCAATTGCTTATTTAGCTTATGGGCTAATCCAGGACTGAGTGCGGGTTGGTGAACTTCTCAAACCTTTTCATAGCCGAGTTGGATTCCTCACGATATTCACTATCACCATTCAGCAAGTGATAGTTATTAAAAAATGACAATTGTATTGCAAAAAAAAAAATTAATTGCAAAATGACTAAGTAAATAAAGTGATCCTTGTACCATGGACTGAGAGAGATCCCAGTTAGACCCAGACCAGGGCGAATTTCGAAAGGGTATTTTCCCAAAATTGGCGGTGACGGGAATCGAACCCAACGCTCGAAACACTACACCGAAGCATCGTCACTAAAAAGTTTTTTTAAATACCTGAAAAGAACACAAATGGGTCCTCTTTATAACCGCCCATTCGTCTCTTCTTTTTAGGAGGTTCCTTCTTCTCTTCTGTGGACGCGGTCCCTTCTGCCATCTTCTCCGGCTTCTGGTCCTTCTCCCACGGAAGCGGTCCAGTCTTCTCGAACACCGCCACGAAGAAACCTCCCGTGTCTTGGTGGTGGGGCAGTATTCTTATACTGAAAAGGACCATTTTTAAGTCTTATTTACAGGGGGAGGGGGGTATTATCGCATGATCGACATTATATCTACAACACGACCAATTTTGTCGTTTGGTTTATGTCGTTTATATGGCGAATTAGAGATAATATCGATTATGCGTGAATTGCCTCCCAGAAGACTAGCTGTTCCCAGCGACTCTGTTCGCTTCAAATATTACAACCCTGGGTCTAATTGATAAAATAAAGAAAGTAAATTTGTCTGTCTGTCTATTTAGACCGATTTTGAAGACTTTCAATGGCAAATAGCTGATATTAGAAAGAGCTAGATTCATTTTATTTACAAAAAACAACAAAACAAACAATATTGAAAAAAATAAACAGTCAAGTGCAAGCCGGGCTCGCGCACGAACGGTTCCGTACCATTATCTATAAAAACGGGAAAAACATCATATCTATTGTATGGGAGCCCCTTCAATATTTATTTTATTCTGTTTTTTAGTATTTGTTTTTATAGCGGCAACAGAAATACATCATCTGTGTTTCAACTGTCTAACTATCACGGTTCATGAGATACAGCCTGGTGACAGACAGACGGACGGACGGACAGCGGAGTCTTAGTAATAGGGTTCCGTTTTACCCTTTGGGTACGGAGCCCTAAAAGTAATGAGGTTGCCTAAATTTCACGCGAACAAAGTCAGCTAGTTACAAATCGAACTCGGTGAATAAAGATGGAGGATCACAAAGACTGACCACCGGTCCAGATGGTACTTGTCCAGGTCTTCAGCCTTCGGCGGGAACATCTGTGGTCTCACAACGGTCTGCCACTTCTCTGGCACATCCTCGTACTTGTCGTAGAACACCATGTCCTTGGACGCCGGACGCCAATGTGTCATACCTGACAAACACAACGACGGTTAATAGGCGAATTGACCCAAACGCCACTATGCACGAAACCCAGCTCAAAAGACGGAGAAAAATTATGTATCGCTGATTCAAACGATTTATACAGGGTGTATCAGAAGTCCGAAATAATACTTTGGGTACATATACGGCAACGCATATGTGGATGTTCAGTGCAGGCAGTTTACACCTAACTATCATAGTTTCTGAGTTGTAGACCTTTGAATATTTGTATGGGAGCCCCCTTAAATATTTATTTTATTCTGTTTTTTAGTATTTGTTGTTATATTACATCGGCAACAGAAATACATCATCTGTGAAAATATCAACTCTCTAACTATAACGGTTCATGAGATACAGCCTGGTGACAGACGGACGGACGGACGGAGAGCGAAGTCTTAGTAATAGGGTTCCCGTTTTACCCTTTGGGTACGGAACCCTAAAAAAGTCTTTTGTAAATCGTTTTGTACCTTTGTGGAAGTTAAGTCCGGGCAGCATGTCGGCTACATCCACCAGATGCACGCTGTCTCCAGCCTCCTGCAGCAGGCGATGGACCACGGCCTCGTTCTCCACCGGATTGAAGGAGCAGGTGGAGTACACCAGCCGCCCGCCCGCCGCCAGCAGCTCGCATCCGCGCTTCAGAACACGATACTGTATGCTGTCATTAACAAACATCTACAGTAGTTTTTTTTTTAAGAACTTACGCTGGTGGCCGTGAGGTGGCCTTTACAGCTTTACCGGAGGAGTGGCGAGCGCAGAGTGCGACTCCAACCAAGGCCTTAAGGGCGGGAAGGGGTGGCAACTAGCTCAAGGGCGCCACAGAGGGCACGACCTCGGCTTGGGCAGTTACAGTGAGGGGAGAGGTAGTGACTGCGCTCGTAGGTGCAAAGATGCACCTACGAGCGGAAGAGGGGGTTCCTCGACCTCGCCGGCGAGATCGGTGTCTGTTTGAGGCTGGTGTAGGTGTGTTGGTCGTCTTGACGCCCGATTCGAGGAGGGCGGTGATCGTGTCGGGGGGAAACCGTCAGTAGTTGTAGCACGTCCGCCAAGACTAGACGTATGACACGGAATATCTTGATGTTGTCTCTTTTTTTCGTATGAAATGAGACAGAGAGGAAGCGAGTGAATCCGTGACAAAGGTCTTGTCGCGACATACGTGATAACCCCACTGGGTATATCAGGAGTCCAAAATAATACTTTGAAGTTTACATCAGTATCGGGTATACAACTGAATGCTCAAGGCGTAATTAACACACAAAGCCAATTTAAAGTAGACTAGCGGTCCGTCCCGGCGTCGCACGGGTTTATAATATAGCCTATGTTACTCAGTGATAATGTAGCTTTCTAACGGCAAAAATTATTGAAATCGGTCCAGTAGTTTTTAAGTTAATTCGTTACATACAAAAAAACAAAATTACAAATATTTCCTCTT
Source organism: Ptilodon capucinus (assembly GCA_914767695.1). Taxonomy (NCBI): domain Eukaryota; kingdom Metazoa; phylum Arthropoda; class Insecta; order Lepidoptera; family Notodontidae; genus Ptilodon; species Ptilodon capucinus. The sequence goes on from OU611832.1 coordinate 2,332,697, forward strand.
TATAATATTTTAGTATAGATAGATATTTATCGTCTCAATTGTATTTCTTGTAGGGGGATGTACTTTTAAGTCCCAATGTAATAAGGGGCGAGCCTATTGCCATTATACCGGGTACATTCCCTCTTAATACGAGGCAGATTAGCGCCATAGTCCACCACGCTGGCACAGTGCGGGTTGGTGAACTTCACAAGCCTTTCTATAGATATGCAGGTTTCCTCACGAATTTTTTTCTTCACATTTCAACAAGTGGTAATCATGATTGAAAATGACATTCACAAGTGATAATCTCAGATGTGCAATCCTGGGGTTGGAATTTGCACCCATTACGTGTAAAATACCTCGGCGAAGTGTGGGTTCATGGCAGTGCACCTCTGGCTGCCACGTCGGGGAATACAGTCGTGATGACGTATTATTATTAATTTAACTTACCCGTGTAAATTGTTTCCGTTGCCTGTCGACCATTTGAGCCAAATATCGGGGTTCTTGCGAAGAGTTGCATCGCCTGAACACGGCACGTCGCAGAGTATGCGATCGAACTTGAGAGGCTTCGTGGAGCCAGGGTTCTGTGACAACAATATATACACCATGCTTCTAAGGATGTGCATTACCCGTAAAAAACCGGCCAAGTGCGAGTCGGACTCGGGCACGAAGGGTTCCGTACCATTATCTATAAAAACGGCAAAAAAATCACGTTTGTTGTATGGGAGCCCCTTAAATATTCATTTTATTCTGTTTTTAGCATTTGTTGTTATAGCAGCAACAGAAATACATTATATGTGAAAATTTCAATTCTCTAACTATCACGGTTCATGAGATACAGCCTGGTGACAGACAGACGGACGGACGGATCGACAGCGAAGTCTTAGTAATAGGGTTCCCGTTTTACCTTTTGGGTACGGACACCTAAAAACTGCTTCTACAGTGTTTATCAAAAGTACGTAATAATACTTTATTGTTTGGCATGTGTATCAGAACTGAATGGTATAATTTTTTGTATCGAAATTCGCACATGATTTTTAAAATTTTTTTTCGCTACCTATTTTAAAATCTTGGTATATCTCCTATGCGATTTTTTCAAGTTTTGTTTTGTGAATATGAATAGCCGCCTCACGTGGGTCTAATTTTAATTGTCAATTAGGGAAATGGGTGTGACCAAAGGCCATAACACGATATTTATGACAAATACTCAAAGGTCTGAAACTTAGAATTTTAACATTTTTATTTTGACATGAGGTCGCATGGCTTATCCCACACTAATTAAATCCTTACACATATTGACATACAGTTGGGTTTGGCAATAACCTTGGTGGTTGTTACCTACCTGGTCATCGGTGACTTGTATGGCCGGCATCACAGCAGAGTCGTGATTGGTGATCAGTATGCAGGGGGAGTTGAGCCGCTTGGCCTGGTGGACCAGCATGTAACACCTGCTGTTGTCCACGTCGTTAGCCATCACGAAACCTGAATTTTGAATGTAAATTAAAGGTACGGGCAAATAATAGGGAATGTCACTTTTTTTTTTTCATAATTTGTGTAAGGTATTTTGAATTCTAATCATTAGAATTTAAACAAAGTTACAAATAATACCGAGACAAAAGGGTTGTCTGAAAGCGCTTTAGTTTTTTTTAATATAAAGATATCGACGCCAGAAAGCTTAAAAAGCTTGTAACTGACACATGTGATATGCAGGGTCACCTATTGGTAATTCGAAATAGTCACCCTTAACACCTCCTAACGGGAATAGGTACATTCCCGTTAGGAGGTGTTAAGGGTGACTATTTGCGATAATTTTAATCTCCATATGCATTATGCAAAAGTGAACCATTTTTGAGTTAACATGTTTTTTCAAAATAAATAAAAAATGCAACATAAAAAAAGATTTTAAAAAACCGGCCAAGTGCGAGTCGAACTCGCGCACGAAGGGTTCCGTACCATTATCTATTAAAACGGCCAAAAAAAACACGTTTGTTGTATGAGAGCCCCCTTAAATATTTATTTTATTCTGTTTTTTAGTATTTGTTGTTATAGCGGCAACCGAAATACATCATCTGTGAAAATTTCAACTCTCTAACTAGCACGGTTCATGAGATACAGCCTGGTGACAGACGGATGGACGGACGGACGGACGGACAGCGAAGCCTCAACAATAGGGTTCCCGTTTTACCCTTTGGGTACGGAACCCTAAAAAAGTATCAATTTAAATTTTATTTTTTCTTCTGATTTATAAAAACGATTAAAAACTGGTTATTTATCAATATTAAAACAACAATAAAATTATCGGTCCAAATTTAAAAATGCAAGACGATATACTATATTATTTACATATTTTTTTAAGATTTATTTCCACAAAAAAAAAACGTTATAAGCTTAGGAGGTTAAAATTATAGCAAATAGTCACCCCTATCACCTCCTGTGGTGTTAGCACGCATGTCAAGACAAGATCTTTGTCACGGATTTGCTCGTTCGCTCTCTGCCTAATTTCATACGAGAGAAAGAGACCACGTCAAGATATTCCGTGACATACGTCCAGTCTTGGCGCACATGCTACAACTGCTGACGAGAATACGTCAATTACCAATAACCCTGTATATGTCAGTTACGACGTTTATGCTTTCCGGCGTCGATATAATAATTACCTGTAGGTACTTTGTCTTCATCGGCGTGAAGGAATTCTATGAGTTGTGCAGTCTTCGAGCCGGGGGCAGCACACATGTCCAGAACCTATACACACACGTATAATTAACATCTTGGAGTCATCCGCCATATTTATCACGTTCATTACCCATTTTTATTTATAAGTACCTTCCACCCGCGACGCGTCCTCGCAGACTTCGTTTATTCAATATCGTTATAAAATTATAGCCTATTATAGTGGCTCGTAAATGCCTTGAGCTATGCCCGGAAGCTCAAGTGGAAATGGGCAGGACACGTAGCGAGGCTCACGGACCAGAGATGGACCATTAAAATTACCTTGTGGAGAGGCCCACAGCGAAAAAGAAGAGGGAAACCGCTCACACGATGGGAAGATGAAATTAAGAAAATCGCTGGCCCGATTTGGTGCCAAAGAGCTCAAAATAGAGAAAATTGGGCATCCTTGGAGGAGGCCTTTACCCACCCGGGGTTCTTGACCTAGATATAAGTTAACTTGGAAAGTAATAAAGGAATAAAGGAAGTAGTAATAAAGGATGATACGTGAGGCCATTGAAATTAAAAAAAACATCCTAATTTCAATAGGGAAGATGGCTGGGTGCTACCACCAACTTGGGATCCAGTAATTAATATGATTAAATCCAAAACCAAGTGTACCATTGCAAGACCTCAGGACACCGTAAGCACTTTCTGCGTGGATCGGACCGCAAACAACAACTAAATATGAGGGTACCCAGTTATTAACTATGACATCAGGACGTCTAACACCTCAGTCCCCCCGTGACCATGGTTGCTGTAAAGCAGCAGAAACGTCGGGAAAATAAAATAGTAAATATACGCGATAAAATCCGTAAAATAGTTTAATTTCAACTTGGAAAGTAGTTTAATGTCATGTAACTTATTAAGAACAAATAAAGGCTTTTTATTTATTATTTTATTTATAGTGGCCCGTCCCGGCTCCGCATGGGAGGACATTTTAATTTTGTAATATTTTTACCTTAAAGCCGTGCTTAAAGCTTCACTTTACACTATGTTGGCAGTGGTATTTGTAGGTGGCAGCAAAACCATATTGATTTTCAGGAGATCCTACTCGAGTAAGAGCAACATACAATTACCCATGAAAGCACTCTTTCCTTACGCACCCCCTCTCCGGCACTTCGGTGCCCGCTCTCTTTAATTTCGTAATATTTTTTGAATGGAATGTCCGATTTAATCATTCAAAAAGTAATCGACAGGTATTGAAACAGTCTTGAATACGAAATAATTTATCTGGATAAGAATTAATACAAAGGTATTTATAACATAGTCTGATTTTTATCGGCATTTCTATCAACTTTTAAAATGTAAAAAAGTACATTGAAATTAAACTATTTCACGGATTTTATCGCGTTTATTTACTATTTTATTTTCCTAATCCGTAAAATAATTTCAATGTATGGTATTCGCGTAAATATAAGAAAACAATATGTAAAAAAGTAATTATAGTGACATAACTACAATAGTTGGATATATCGTCTCGTGAACTTTTTTGTAGATATTGATGTGTTCTATAATTTTGTAGAACATTTTTTTGTTCTATCATCAATTTCCATCATCACTTTCCGCGGCGTATGCGATGAAAGACATTTTACGGCTAATTTTTTTACACCTTGTGTTGGTTTTAGTAAAGATTTCTAAGGATCTCTAATTTCTTCTAGTAATAAATATAGCCTATGTTACTCAGTGATAATGTAGCTTTCTAACGGTAAGAATTTTTGAAATCGGTCCCGTAGTTTTTAAGTTAATGCGTTACATATAAAAATACAAATCTTATATATATAGCAGGAGAGTAGTAATCGGAATAGGCTCGCCCCCTTTATAGGGGCGAGCCTATTCCGATTTATGTTATCATTGGGACCTAAATACATCGGCGAAGTGTGGGCGCACAGCAGTACACCTCTGCCTTCGGGGAATAACATTCCACCGGGAAGGGATACCTTCGGGGAATACAGGATGGTGTATTATAATTAGTACCTTGTGGTGGGGTTGTACGTCGAGTACAACGGGTGGGATCATGGAGACAGCCTCCTGGCGGGACACGCCGCCCGCCGCCGTCTCCGCCACCAGGAAGTTGTGGAGCCGGTACAGCGGCTCGCTGCGTCTGATGTCCATGCGCGAGAACCGCAGCTGCCACGCGTAACCACCCGGGTACCTAGTAGTGAACCCATAATATGCCACAATCGGTATCTCTATTTGTGGCCTACAGCAGGGGTTCCTAAAGATTACGGAACACTTAACAAATACTTTTTATTTTATGAAACCCCATATTTAATGACTTCAAATCAAAACTGAAATTTATATAAGAACATTTTTGAAGAAATGTGTAATATGATGGAAACACATTATTTTTTGTAATGTAGGGTATTTATAAGAAGTTATGTACGTTCCGTCATTGGTATTTGACGTATGTCTTTTGTGTGTGCATTAACTTCAGTCTCGAATACAAGCGGTACGAATAAGACGTGGTTTCATTGAAGTCTTCCCTATCCAAACATTTCAGTGGCGACGAGGATAGGATCGGTATATTAGTGCGTGTTATTGTAAAAATAATAATATAATAAAACATGCCGGTCGGTAAAATAGCGGAGTTTGAGGTTACTAAGGATGATTGGCGGTTATACATTGAACGCTTGGAGCAGTATTTCTTAGTGAACGAGGTAAAAAAGGAACTATTTGTACCGACGTTAATCACACTTATGGGCGCGGAGGGTTATGAACTGTTAGTTAACCTGTGTACGCCAGAGAAACCGAAAAATAAAACATTTGCTCAAATTGTTGATATAATGGGGAAGCATCTTCAACCTAAACCGAGTGAGCTGGCAGAGCGGTACAAGTTTCGGAAGAGGACTCGGCAGAGCGGCGAAACAATTGGAGAATATATCGCGATTTTAAAAAAAATGTCCAAATCATGCTAATTTGGTGGGTGGCTGGAAGAAAGTTTACGCGACCAACTGGTATGTGGCATCAACAGTGAGACGATTCGGCAGCGGTTATTCGCCGAACCTAAGTTAGATTTTGCAAGAGCGTATGGCCTAGCGATTAGCTTGGAATCGGCAGAAAAAGATGCGGCGGTTGTAGTACAAGGGCACGGAAGGTTACACAGCGACACGTCAACAGCTGATTGCCAAGCACTCACGACGGATAGAACAAGATGGCGCCGGCAGGGCACGGCAGGTGAAACGGTTAAGGACAGGGCCCGTGATACGAGCGAGACACGTGCGGCGCGGCAGGCCAAGCCGCGGCATGCGCTCGGGCTGCGCTCGCAGAAGGCGCCGGCTGCGCAATCCATGCGCCAACCACAATGTCGAGCATGCGGCGGAGCACACGAAACATCTACCTGCAGATTCGCGGCTTACGTATGCCGCGCTTGTAACAGGTCAGGTCATCTGCGGCGAGTGTGCCCGAATTTATCAAGACAATACTGTGTGGAAGCAAAAACAGCTGATCTCTGCATAGAAAGTGAAAGTGATGACAGCGAGGAGGTAATTGACATTAATTTAAATTTGTTCACCTTAAGTCAGTGTAAACCGTTTATGATTACATTAATGGTCCATAGGAAAAATATAAGTATGGAGTGCGATACCGGCAGTGCCGTATCGTGCATAAGTTATAAAACGTACAAAAAAGAGTTTAGTAACTTAACCATTAGCAAATGTAATATTGTCTTGCGATATTACACTGGTGAGTTAGTGTATCCAGTGGGGGTAATAAGGCCGCAAGTAGTGTATGGTAATAAATGTAAAAACTTGGAGTTATATGTAATTCAAAACGGAAAAACGGCGCTATTGGGTAGACAGTGGATATTAGAATTGGGTATCCAGTTACCCAATGTTAAAGCGTCCAGTGTAAATAATTTATCGGATGACGAATTCAACTTAGATGTATTCAGTTCCAGATATTGTAATGTGTTCGCGGAGGGACTGGGCCGTTTCACCGGGCCGCCGGTTACCATTCACGTGCGTGAGGGGGCGCGACCGGTGTTTATGCGCGCGCGCCCACTGGCTTACGCGCTGCGCGGCCCTGTGGAGCAGGCGCTGCAGCAGCACGTGCAGGACGGCATCCTCACCCCGGTCGAGCGCTCCGACTGGGCTACGCCAATCGTACCCGTCGTCAAGAAGGACGGTAACATTAGAATTTGTGCAGATTATAAGTTAACGTTGAACAAAGTTTTAGAGATTGACCGTTACCCACTACCACGGGTTGAGGACTTGTTGGTTCGCTTGCATGGAGGTCGGAGATTCAGTAAAATTGATTTATCCCAGGCCTACGCACAATTCTTACTAGATGATTCAAAAAAATACACGGTAATAAATACCCATAAGGGCCTATTTTTGTATAACCGGCTAGTATATGGTCTCTCGTCAAGCCCAGGCATTTTCCAACGGCGATTGGAAGAATTATTTGCTGATTTACCGCGCGTAGGCGTATTTTTAGATGACGTCATCATTACGGGTTCATCGAAAAGTGAACATTTAGAAAATTTACATAAAGTTTTTCAACGATTAGATAGTCATGGCTTAAGGGTTAAAAAAGAGAAGTGTGAATTTTTTGCAAAGTCCATAAGCTATCTCGGCTATGTGATCAGTGAGGATGGAGTTCATACTTGTCCAAATAAGGTAAAAGCCATACTAGATACGCCCGCACCCGGTAACGTAGCAGAGTTACGGTCGTTTATAGGCATGATTATGTACTACTCAAAATTCATTAAAAATTTAAGCACAATGCTCGCACCTTTATACGAATTATTAAAAGCAGGGGCAGCATATTATTGAAATATAATTGGAGTTGTGAACGCCATAGTGCATTCTTAAAAGTTAAATCCGCGCTCACAAGTAATGAAGTACTTATGCACTACGCGGCCGAGTTGCCGGTCGTGCTGACGGCGGACGCGAGCAGTGTGGGCGTGGGCGCAGTGCTATCGCAAGTCAAGCTCGTAACGCAGGCGGCGTGAAGCGCGACTTTGCGCAAGGCGATGCGGTTTGGGCAAAGGGCTATGGGCAACAAGACAAGTGGATTAGGGGTCAAGTCTATAACAAAGAAGGCTCTCGTAGGTATATTGTAGAAAGTGATAACGGTCAATTTATTAAACGGCATATCGATCAAATGCGTCGTAGATCACGTTTATCTAATGTTACCTATCCGGATATTGACATGGGTGATGTATCGACGCGTGGGGGTGAGGATGTCATTCTGCCAAGGGCTGAGGTAGTGGATGATAGTAGGCCTAGTTTAAACCAACAACAACATACAACAAATGAGCAACAATGTAAAGATAGCCTTTTGACTGAAAATGTTGTGAAGGCCGTAGTACCAGAGAGTAGCTCGGGTAACGAACCTGCTATAATCGCTCCACCTCCGAAAGGGCTAGAATCATGTCCTAAGCGGGAGCGTAAACCAGTGGTTAGATATGGTTTCGAATTTGATTAAATTTTGGTGAAAGCCCGCCTTAAATGAAATGTAAACATTGTGTTGTAAATGTTATTTTTATTGTTAATTTAGCTCTAATTTATTATTGTTAATTTAGCTCTAGTTTAGTGGTGGAGGTGTAATGTAGGGTATTTATAAGAAGTTATGTACGTTCCGTCATTGGTATTTGACGTATGTCTTTTGTGTGTGCATTAACTTCAGTCTCGAATACAAGCGGTACGAATAAGACGTGGTTTCATTGAAGTCTTCCCTATCCAAACATTTCAAATGTTTCATTCATGTTTCATTTCACAACTTTCAGTTATATGTGAGGAATGAAACTGTTTTATGAATACTTAATTGTTTTATAGTTCGGTATTATGTCCGACAAGGATCAGGAGGCTAATAGCAATCTAGTGGATAGCTATAAGCCTCCTGGTAGACATTTACACATTTATTTTATATATTACAATTTATTTGACTTTCATTTTTAATAAAACAAACCAGGCTGGAAAAATTATTTTACACATACACACACTAAACTTAAGGCTAATTTTAAGAACTCTGACCCCCACATCAGAGGTGAGCACGCGGGCCGGGTCGATAGAGGCCCGGTAAAAAAAAAAAAAAAAAAAAAAAAAAAAAAAAAAAAAAAAAAAAAAAAAAAAAACCCCCTGGTACCCTGGTAGCCTGCTGTTCTTAATATGTTTATGAAGTGTTATAAAAGCCATCAACAAAATCTAGACTATACAAGACAATTGTACTATGGACTTTGTAAATAAAGATCCTTATCACTTACCAGGGCAGTTTTATAGGTTTGATTTCCTCACTCTCTTCACCGTTCTCCGCTGTTAGCTTCAGGTTCAAGATCTCGGAGAAGTATTCACTCTGGACGATCTTCATCAAAGCGGCCGCCTCACTCTTAGATCCGGTCACACGGAATGCCGTCGGCAAGTTCTCTTTGAGAGATTTCATGAACAATTGCCATTCGTCCTCAGGACATACTTTTTGAGTCTGAAAAATTAGGAGTAGTTATTTTTTGTTTATGTTTAGGTACCTGTCGGATTATCACGCATGACAAGAGCAGACTTCTGTCATGAATTTATTACAATTATACTAGTTATGTATCTATTATATCTAAGGGAGGGAGACCCATGCCAAACAGTGGGATGTTAAAAGAGAGATAGTAGTAGGTATCTATCTATAAGCATATATCTCAGACATTCTAATTATTTATACAAGAAGAGGCAACATCAACATTGTGTGTGACATAATATGTTCTGTCTTGGCGCGCGTGTTAGCCGTGCTGGTAAATACAAATGTAAACAAAAAATATATCTAACCTTATAATATTCTTCGAACGCTGCATTCTCTCTGACAATGTCTTCATAATGCTTACGGGTGTCAGCAGCTGGCTTCTCCTGAGGATTTTTCTCCTGGATATCGTTAAAAAAGTGATAAGTATTGTAAAACATTGGATGGATTACTACTTTCTATTATGAAACGTTGCAAAACTTACCTGTTCCTTACGATCTCTCTTTCTTTGTGCGAATTTATTAACGTTACGGTTTTTCCGACCCATTCTTTTTAAATATGCACCGAGAGTCACTGTTCTTAATTGAGAAAATCCTTTAGAAAGCATTCAACGATACCGCAATGTTTTGGTTATTGACGTTGATTGCCAAAAAGTGAGGTTAGAATTACCAGTGCGTTCAATACTTGGAGTTTCAAAAAAGTTAGAAAGAGTAAAAAAAAATGTTTAAATTAAATAAACTGTGATTTCTATTGAAAATGTCCATTAAATATGAACATGTTTCTTAATTTTTTATATATACAATTTAAACATGTTTCAGGCGATTACAGTTTCAATTTTAGCTCTGCGGGAACTTATTTGACATTTTATATATAGTCAGCTGACTATATACTGCGTTCAGGATATCCTAAAATATTATCACTGTAATGTCATTTTACGAATGTGACAGCAATACGATATACGATATGGATATGTGTAAAAGAGAAAACACGATTGTAAACATTTGTGAATATCTCTCATTTATTTGTTTCTGAAACTAAAGTTATCGTAGAAGAAACACGTTTTCATTTAATTTGAAATTGTCTGCCCGAACACAATGTAAGTAGTACATAGCCTTATTGTTTTAAGTTATATCGCTACCCAAGGGAACAATATTTTAGCCTATCTTGAACAATATAGTTACTGACTGCACAAGTTTTACGAATTATTTCACTATAATTAATCAAGTTCAACGCTCTACAGCTACGATACAAGGTTTAAATTAGATTATGATTCGATAAAAACTGTTTTCACGAGGTCTTTTAGAAGATAGTAGTCAATAACTACTTACATAGGTACATATTTAAAGTATGATAAGCTATTTATGAAATATAAATACATGGTAGTACATAGCAGTATTATTGAGTACCTGTGTACCTTTGTGCCCATATTTGTATGTACATATGTAGGTAGGTAGGTACCTGTTTTTACAAAATTGGTAAGTTCCTCAAGGATGGTATTCTATAAAACCTCTTTTCTTTTAAGGAAAATATAATAGAAGACTTACCTACTCTGTTTTATTAGGTGAAGGTAGGTACTAAGGTGGATGCCTGGTAAAATCATGTGGTCAATTCTCCTGCCTATCTAATAAAATAATAATTTAGCACTCGACACACTTATCATATGATTCCACGGGTACCATACAATGTACTGAAGGCGGTCCTGGTTACACCCATACCAGAGCAGATTCTGAAATTGATCCCTGGGATCCCGGGAATCAACCCTGCAACCACCAGGTTCAGTTAGCCGAACAGCCTATGCTTAAGGGGCAGTCATGATGTTTTGTTTAGCATTTTTTAACCCTCTCCTCTCCTTCGTGATATGTGGTGAGGTTTATGGCTAACCCCACCTCCCAAAATCACGTGTATTTTTAGTACCTACAAAGTATCTTAAATTTATTAGAATATTATCTTTAAATACAGGTAAATAAAGTATAATCTAATTTTATTCTTTAATTAAGGACTGCTTCCTGGCAACGGCGAGTCAAGGTCACACTACACGCCGCTTTTCGGTTTAGAAATCGCGCGTTTGACGAAAAACTAAATATACGTGATAACTTACTACACCCCCCACTTCCTCCTTGTGATATTTCGTGAATTTTGCCAAACCCTCTCCCCCCTTACGAGTCTCACGTGATTAATGGTCGGCCCCTAAACTGCTAGACCAAGTCATCTATGTTCTAGTGATTTTGACTAAGTACTTATTTGTTTAGGTAGATTTATCTACTTTCATGTATATTTCTCTATATTATCTCTAATTAATTACACATTCAGGGTACACAAAACTTCTGCTACATGAAAATTAACTTTACTGTTATTGAATTAAAGATAATTTTAAATAATAACAAACTCAAATATCTTTGCTGAACAATAATCAACTACATGATAAGGTAGTCATGGCTTATTTTCTCATATGTAATAGTTTAGTTAATCATATCACATTCATCTCTTATCTATGGGACATGTTAATAAGGCAATATATATAGTATATTGAAACACAATGGTCTGTTATTAAGAAAATTATGGTTATTATAATGAGCGGTGTTATTTGACTTAAGCAAAATTTTTTTAACTCTACAATAGAGCATGCTTATTTGATGCAAACCGACCAAGTGCGAGTCGGACTCGCACACGAAGGGTTCCGTACCATTATCTATAAAAATGGCAAAAAAATAACGTTTGTTGTATGGGAGCCCCCTTAAATATTTTATTTATTTTATTTTATTTTGATTTAGGCCATTGTCCACCACGCTGGCCTAGTGCGGGTTGGCAGACTTCACACATGTATCGAGAACTAGTTAAATTCTGAGTGCAGGTTTCCTCAGGATGTTTTCCTTCACTGTTTCTTAGCAAGTGATAATCTTGGATGAAATTGAGATTCACACATAAACATTGAATGTCTGTGGTACAAGCCACGCCCCCCGCGTTAAAAAATTCGCTCACGCCGTCAGTGTCGTTCAGTTGAAGAATGATCTTTATCGAAGAGTCAATACAGTTCCTTTTGGTTTGGCAAAAAAAATACCCCCCAATGTGTCTATTCTCAAACAAGTTGTATCATTAGTACAATAAGGTTGATTTTCCCTAAAGATTGAAGTGATGGCGTCTCCAAGAGGGTTCCAGTTTGCGATCGACCGCGGCGGCACTTTTACGGACGTGTACGCTCGCTGCCCGGGCGGGCGCGTGCGCGTCATGAAGCTGCTCTCCGTGGACCCACAAAACTACGACGACGCACCAAGAGAGGCCATCCGGAGGATATTGGAAGAGGTGATAAAATATATTGAGTCTTATACACAATACCAGAGAATACAAAATTGCTTGATATATTATTGTGCCGTTTCTTTATAGGAAAAACAGAATGCCAGCCTTGAAAGTAAGGGATACGGAATTAAGCCTGGGCACGCATCTCTGGGATTATGATATGATATTTCACATGCGAATTTTACTTTCAACAATAATTACCGCTTAAATGGTGAAGGAAAACATCGTGAGGAAGCCTGCACGTCTATAGGAAGGCGTGTGAAGTTCACCAAGCCAAACTGGGCCAGCATGGTGTACCTACTATATTCTAAAAATCTCCCTCGTATTGGGGGAGAATGTGCCCGGTATAATAGACTATTACAGCCCTTTTACCGTCCCACTGCTGGGCACGGGCCTCCCCTCAATGCGAGGGGGATTCATGCCATAGTCCACCACGCAGGCTCAGTGCGGGTTGGTGGACTTCACATATCTATCGAGAACTAGTCAAGTTCCCTCAAACGTGCAGGTTTCCTCACGATGTTTTCCTTCACCGTTTCATAGCAAGTGATAATCTCGGATGAAAATGAATACCAGAGGTCCGAGCCGGGGTTTGAACCTGCACACTTTGATTGCAAGGCGTGCGTTCGACCACTCGGCTACCACTACTTTTACTGCTGCGGTATAATAGGCTCGCTCCCTATTACATTTTGGGAACAAACAACATCGGCGAAATGTGGGCGCACTGCAGTGCACCTCGGCCTACCCCTTCGGGGAATATAGGCGTGATGATGATATATTAATTCTTTACAGGAAACAGGTAACGCGTTAGACAAGGACGGCAAAGTGAACTCTTCGCTGATTGAGTCCATACGCATGGGGACTACGGTGGCTACCAACGCACTTCTGGAGCGTAAGGGAGCTAAAATGGCGCTGGTCATCAACGAAGGTTTCAAGGATCTGCTGTACATAGGGAACCAGGCCAGGCCGAATATATTTCATTTGGTAAGTAATATAAAAAAAACCCGGTTGGGGTGTATCCTTGGGGGCTCTATGGAGTTAGGTTAGGTTAGGTTAGGGTTATTTTTTTTTTTTGTTTGCGCTGGGAATGCATTTCCCAGCGCAAACAAAAAAAAAAAGGTTAGGTTAGGTTAGGTTAGCGCCCCCATGGGTACACACTGACCAAAAACCCGGCTAAGTGCGAGTCGGACTCGCGCACCGAGGCTTCCGTACCTAAACTGTGAAAGCACCGAGCATTACTCTAAAGAAAAGATAAACTGGATAGAGAGACAAACTTAACTTTGCCGTTGGTATACTGGTGTCCCCATACAAAGTAACTCCAAAATAAGTTTGTAATCACATAATATAATTTTCTAACAATAAATTCACAGTTTTCGGATTTTTTCCTTTACTTGTACTATAAGATCTTGCTTCTTGCCAAATTTCATGATTCTAGGTCAACGGGAAGTACCCTATAGGTTTTTGATTCCCGTGCAAATGTACTGAAAATGCAACATAAACCGCCATATCTTTTGATTGGGTTAACCTAGAAGTTTGATTTTTTTAGGGCATCAAGGGACCGCAGACATAAGTGTCTGTTATAAATTTCAACTTGATACCTTCACGCGTTTCTGAAAAAAAAAATGACAGACAGACAGACCGTTTTCACTTTTTAACCGACGAAAAAAAAAAAGGAGGAGGTTCTCAATTCGACGCGTTTGACGCCGACTCAAAATGACTTAGGTATACTTACTTTAGTTTAAGAACTTTGTTATTAAGGTAAAATAAAAAAAGTATATTATTTTTTGCTTTTTAATATTTTCGGCGGTTTATTTTTTTGTTAAAAAGTTTTTATAAGATACGGAACTCTAAAAAGAACGGCTGAGTGCCAATTGTACTCGCGTAACGAGGGTTCCTTACAAACTTTTGGGTATGTAAATAGTTCATTACGGGAATCGGGTTTCGAAGATCTTTTTGTAAAACAAATTATGATGTAACTGTATATTTGTAATTAAATCACACATTTTTCCGATTAATTTCTTTACTCCTTAGCACGAGTCTTATAACTAAGACATTGCTTGTAATGGAAAGTATCTACCCACCATATAGAGTTAGATTGCTTAGGGGTTAAGTCTGAATCATTTTGTACCTATCATATCATGTCTGCCTACCCCTCTACGAGATATATGCGTGACAATGTATACAGGGTGTTTCAGAAGTCCGAAATAATACGTTGACTTTGCTTTAGTATCGGGTATATGTATGACTGAATGGTATTAAAATGTTATTGAAATTTCACCAAATTTTTTCGTCGTCAATTTCTATAACTCGTAATATCTCGAGACCTATGTTAAATTTTCATGATCTGTTTTGTGAATATTAGTAGCCGCCCTTGGTAAATTTAGTTTGCACTGCTTGATAGGGTCACGGATGTACCCAAGGGCCAGAACACGATACCTGTGACAAATATTGAAAGGTCCCTATCTCAGAAACTACGATAGTTACGTATAAACTATCTTCACTAAGCATCCACATATGAGCTACCGTATGTGTATCCTAAGTATTATTTCGGACTTCTGGTAAACGCTGTATTAATTCCACAGAACATAAGACGTCCCGGCGTGCTATACACAGAAGTGATTGAAGTGACCTGTCGCGTCATACCAGCTTTAGAAGACCGCTGTAAAATGGACAAGCCAGACCATTGGAAACAAGTGACTGGTACCACGGGGGAGAAGATGCTGGTGATTAAGGAATTGGATGAGGAGGCGGTCAGGAAGGACCTGGTGGAGCTGAAGAGTAAAGGGATTGAGAGTATAGCGGTGGTTCTCGCTCACAGCTACACATATCATGACCACGAAGTCAGGATAGGCAAGATTGCTGAGCAGATTGGTGAGATAAACATTAAAAATATTAGCGCAGTGGTAGCTTAGTTGGTCGAACTCAAGGTGCAGGTTCAAACCCCAGGCGTGCACCTCAAGTAATTCGGCATTTAATGTGCAAATTCCATTTTCAAAAATGATTAGCACTTGCTTGACCTTACATCGTGAAGTTCACCAACCAGCACTGGGCCGGCGTGGTGGACTATAGGCCAAATCTCCCTCGTATTGAGGGGGAATTTGCCCGGTATAATGACATACGGCTCGCCTCCTATTACATTCGTAGCACACAATTCATCGGCAAAGTGTGAGTGCACGGCAGTGCACCTCTGCGTACCCCTTTGGAGAATACAGGCGTAATTCTGAGTCTAAAGAGATAGATCGGTTGATTAGGCCGTTTATAGGGCAGTCGGCATCACACGTGACGGTAGTCGTATATTGTATTACGTATAATACGGGTTCCGTACCCAAAGGGTAAAACGGAAACCCTTTTAAGTACTAAGACTTCGCTGTCCGTCTGTCACCAGGCTGTATCTCTTGCACCGTGATAGTTAGACAGTTGAAAATTTCACAGATGATGTATTCCTGTTGCCGCTATAATATAATAACAAGTACTAAAAAACAGAATAAAATAAATATTTAACGGGGCTCCCATACAACAAACGTGATTTTTTGCCGTTTTTATAGATAATGGTAAGGAACCCTTCTTGCGCGAGTCCGACTCGCACTTGGCCGGTTTTTTATTTATTGAATAAAATTTGATTCTATTTTCTTCTCTTTTCGTTTATCAGGTTTTAAGCAAGTGTCTCTTTCGCACACTGTTACGTCTATGGTCCGTATGGTGCCGCGTGGGTTCACTGCGTCCGCTGACGCGTATCTCACCCCTCACATCAAGGAGTACGTGCGCGGCTTCGCTGAAGGATTCTCCGACGGACTGAGGGGGGCGAATGTGCTTTTCATGCAATCTGACGGTGGATTGACGCCTATGAATATGTGAGTATTCCTTCCACTTTGAACCTTTTTCTGAGCGTATAAGGTCGTTTTTCGAATGCGTCGACGCGCTTATAAGCTCGTATGTCGCGCGAGCCGCGATCTTTCAATTGTTTCTGCGTCGGAATCCATATTGCTACTGACACTCGCCCAACCCGTATACCCGTATGCGCGCAAAGAAAAAACCGGCCAAGTGCGAGTCGGACTCGCGTACAAAGGGTTCCGTACCATTATCTCTAAAAACGGCAAAAAATCACGTATGTTGTATGGGAGCCCCCTTAAATATTTATTTTATTCTGTATTTTAGTATTTGTTGTTATAGCGGCAACAGAAATACATCATCTGTGAAAATTTCAACTCTCTAGCTATCACGGTTCATGAGATACAGCCTGGTGACAGACGGACGGACGGACGGACGGACGGACAGAGAAGTCTCAGTAATAGGGTTCCCGTTTTACCCTTTGGGTATGGAACCCTAAAAACAGTAGTTTGATAGCGCTCTATGGCAATAACGTTCTTTCTCAAATAAAACTGTTGCTATTTGTCTGTTACTTTATCTGACGGTTAAAAACCTCTCTGGATGTTTTAATTCATTTTCGAGTGTTATTTTTAACAACGATTACCACTTACCACAACGGTGAAGACAAACATCGCGAGGAAACTTATACGTTTATAGAAAGGCGTGTGTAATTCACCAACCCGTACTTGGCCAGCGTGGTGGATTGTTTTTTTTTTTTTTTAATGGACCTCGCTGATGGCCGTGAGGGGGCCTTTACAGCTTTACTGGAGGAGTGCTGGATTATGGTGTGAATACACCGTCGTATTGCAGGAGAATGTGCTCGATATAATAGCAATAGGTTCGCCCCCTATTACATACCAAAATACATCTACGCAGTGTGGGTAAACTGCAGTGTACCTCTGCCTACCCCTTCGGGGTACACAGGTGTGATGATGTGTATATGTTTTCTGATTTAGGTTCAATGGTTCGAGAGCGATATTGTCCGGGCCCGCCGGTGGTGTAGTCGGTTATGCGATGACTTCGTTCCAAAAGGAGACAGACTTACCTGTCATAGGTACAATCATTTTTCTTTTATTATATAGGGAGGCAAACGAGCAGACGTTTCACCTGATGGTAAGTGATCAACGCCGCCCATGGACACCTGCAACACCAGGGGCATCGCAAGTGCGTTGCCGGCCTTTAAGGAATGAGTAGGCTCGTTTCTTGAAGATACCTTTGTCGTATCGGTCCGGGAACACCTCTGCAGGAAGTTCATTCCACAATTTGGTGGTGCGAGGGAGAAAATTCCTGGTAATTCGCACTGTACTGGAACGCCATTCATCCAGATGGTGAGGACGGTAATGCAGGCTGTGGCGAGCCGTGCGATGGTGGAATTCATTACTTAATTGCATCATTCCTTACTTAATGCCCGTGCAATGTAATTGTGGCGACCCCTATATTCGCCTCAAAGGAGAGCTTCTACCACTAGCTAATAGATGGCGCGACAATCAAGTAATCGCAATACAACAACCTGTGTCGCCATACAACTTCGTATAGAAATCCTGAATCGCAAAGGAACAGTTCTCGACGATCTGAACTAAATATACAAATCTACGAGACACGGGTCGAAACTGGTCAGTAAAGTCAGTTAAAGCCAGTTTTTTAAACGGTGGTCAGTAACAGTCAGTTTTTCTGAAAATAGTCAGTAATGTCAGTATTTTAGACTCGGAAAAACTAATTTTCCTGTACTATGCCTTGTGTCTTCAAAGAGTTACATACGCACGCTCCTTTTACTACGGATATTCTTTCTTCAGGACCTTAGGACTCAATATTATAAAGCCGCTATGGGAGTAGCAGGCTTGCCCATATTCGTCAATTTTAGGTATTCGAATATTCATTATTAAGGTTCCGTACCTCAAAAGGAAAATAGATACCTTTACGTTGTTGTTGCGAAGCTTATTATACGGCGTTGCGACGCTCACTGTACGGGCAGCGTCGTGACGCCTTATAATGAGCGTCGTGACGCCATATAGTGAGCGTCGAGATGCCTTATGATGAGCGTCACGACGCCTAATAGTGAGCGTTGCGACGCCTTATAATAAGCGTTTCGACGCCTTATGATAAGCGCGATGCCTTATGATGAACGTCGCGACGCCTTGTAGTGAGCGTCGCGACGCCCTATATTGCGCATCGCGACGCCTTATGATGAGCGTCGCGACGACGTATAGTGAGCGTCGCGACGCCTTACAATGAGCGTCGCGACTTTGGACTTCTAAAACAGTCTGTATACGTATATATATAGTCTGTTTCACGCACAAAATAATGTTTTCTTTGAACACAGAAAGTTGTTATTACTAGCTGTCTAGCAGCCCCTTAGATCTCATAACAGTCCTGTTTAATTATGTAAAGTAATATGTTTATACTAAAATGTAATCATATCCTAGGTTTCGACATGGGCGGTACTTCGACGGACGTGTCCAGGTATGCCGGCGCTCTGGAACATGTTCACGAGGCGACCACGGCTGGGGTCACCATACAAGCTCCACAGTTAGGTAACTATACATACTACTTTTTACCCAACTACGGCGAAGCCAAAAAGAATGGTGTTGATTTTAGCAGTCTATGTATGTAAAGCAGTGGTAGCCGAGTGGTCGAACGCACGCCTTGCAATCGAAGTGTGCAGGTTGAAACCCCGGCTTGCACCTCTGGGATTTATGTGCGATTCTCATTTTCATCCGAGATTATCACTTGCTATGAAACGGTGAAGGAAAACATCGTGAGGAAACCTGTATGTCTGAAGGAACTTGACTACTTCTCGATGTAGTAGAGATAGTAGAGTTGTGTAGCTCGTGAGCTAATGACAAAAAAGATACATATCGGCACCAAAGAGCTAATCTCTCTTTAGCTTATATGATTTCAAATTATATCTCTATATCACTACAGATACTATAGCCTTGAAATAAAAAAGACTATAATGGATTCTTGCATTCTCCCAAGCTTAACTTACGCCAGCCAGACTTGGGTCATCACTGAAAAAGTAAAAAACAAAATTTCATCATGCCAACATGCAATGGAACGAAGTATACTGAAACTAAGAAGAATACAGAAAACGAGAAACGCAGACATTCGCATGAAAACTAAATTAACAGATGCACTCCACTTCAGTTTAAAACAGAAGTGGAATTGGGCAGGGCACCTGTCAAGATACAAAGATAAAAGATGGACTTACCAAACAACTAGTTGGCAGGGCCCACAAAGCAAAAGGAAAGTGGGGAGACAGAAGAAAAGATGGGCGGATGACATAACGAAAATAGCTGGGAAAAGTTGGATGCATATCGCCAAAGACAGGGAAAGATGGAAAAGAATGGAGGAGGCTTTTACCCATAGGGGGCCACATAACAATTAAACGGACAGGAAATAATTAAATTGCATGTATATTGTAAAACGTTAATGTGGAAATAAAGCTGTAATAATAATAATAAAATCACTACAGATATGATTTCAATTTGAGTATCTGAACTAAAAGTGAATGACACGTAATGGACGGGTGACGTAGTTCACTAGCTCTTTTAGCTCAGATGAGATAGAAATTTCACCCGACGTAAAAATGAAAGAGACTAGTGATACGAAGCATTGCGCGCGCATGAGCGAGATAGTGAACAAGTCCAAGAAGGTTCTGTACTTGGCAGCTAGGCTCGAACGTTCCAGGGTGGATTGGTTACCGAATACAGCGGCACAGTGCCCATGTCTATCATCCGGAACGAACGATAACACCGCGTTTTTTTAAATTGCAACACTATTGCAGTTATGGTGATTTGGGGAGTGCGAACTATTTTAAATCAATGTTTTGGACAGACATCTTTAGGAATGCAACGGGGCTATTATTACGTAAAATAGCTTCAACTGATAGTTTTATTAACCGACTTCAAAAAGGAGGAGGTTCTTAGTTGGACCCGTTGTTTTTTTGTTTTTTTTTCTAGATATAAATACGGTGGCAGCTGGCGGAGGGTCCATGCTGGTGTTCCGGGCGGGGCTGCTGGCGGCCGGGCCCGAGTCGGCCGGCGCGCAGCCCGGGCCCGCCTGCTACCGCAAGGGGGGGCCGCTCACCGTCACTGACGCTAACCTCTTGTTAGGTAACTACTACATATAAAAAAAATTACATGTCTATTAAAAAAAATAACTTGAGAGGTGTCAAGAGGCACCCGGATGGAACGAAGTTCCTTTTGAAATAAAAAAAGAAAAAAATTTTTACATAAACATACACACATACACATCGAAATCGAAATCGGAATCGCAATCGAAATCGAATCGAAATCGAAATAAAATTGTATACATAAATGTATACAATAAAAATCACACACACATATGTAAAAGTGTCGTACAATAAAAATCACACACACATACATATGTAAAAGTGTCGTACACTAAAAATCACACACACATACATATGTAAAAGTGTCGTACAATAAAAATCACACACGCATACATATGTAAAAGTGTCGTACAATAAAAATCACACACACATACATATGTAAAAGTGTCGTACAATAAAAATCACACACACATGATATGTAAAAGTGTCGTACAATAAAAATCACACACACATACATATGTAAAAGTGTCGTACAATAAAAATCACACACGCATACATATGTAAAAGTGTCGTACAATAAAAATCACACACACACACATATGTAAAAGTGTCGTACAATAAAAATCACACACACATGATATGTAAAAGTGTCGTACAATAAAAATCACACACACATACATATGTAAAAGTGTCGTACAATAAAAATCACACACACATGATATGTAAAAGTGTCGTACAATAAAAATCACACACACATACATATGTAAAAGTGTCGTACAATAAAAATCACACACGCATACATATGTAAAAGTGTCGTACAATAAAAATCACACACACACACATATGTAAAAGTGTCGTACAATAAAAATCACACACACATACATATGTAAAAGTGTCGTACAATAAAAATCACACACACACATATGTAAAAGTGTCATGCAATAAAAATTACACACACACATATGTAAAAGTGTTGTTACAAAATTTCGTTACAGTCTTAATTTATTCCGTCTAGCCCCCTTTCGCAACACACGATAAGGAACTACGTTCCAAAAACCTGGTCACGTGCGAGTTGTACTCGCGCACCGTGAGTTCCGTACATACTTGTAGGTATGCTAATAATATGTCCGTCTTAGTTTTTGGTATTTTAAGGTAGGGCATTTGTGATTTCCAACCCGCACCGGGCCAGCGTGGACTGTGGCCTGAATCCCCCTCGCATTGAGGGGAGGCCCGTGCCCAGCAGTGGGGCATTAAAAAAGGGCTGTAGTTATTATATTTGTGATTTCCAGGTAGGACATTAACAGCCATATCTTTTGATTGCGTTGACTGAGAGGTTTAATTTTTACAGCTTCAGAGGATTGCAAACTTGTGTGCTTTATAAATGGATTTTCACTGAACAGGTCGCCTACTCCCCGAGTATTTCCCAAAGATATTCGGTCCGAATGAGAACGAGCCGTTAGACAGAGATGCAACTATTACCTCGTTCAAGAAGATGACCGACGAGATCAACAGTTTCTTAAAACAAGATGGCGGCAAAGAGGTTAGTACCTACACGGGAAACGGAGCAGTAATGTTTTTTTAATATTACTTTCAGTACAAAATCTGTAAAAAAATTACATTTAATATGGAAAGAATAATACTTTAAGAGTTGGTGGTAGGTCCCTTGTTAATCTATCAAAATATCAATCTATCTAGAGGCTGACATTTGCATCAGTGTCGGGTATACAACTGAATGGTATCGAAATTAAATCGAAATTCGACCATGTTTTTTTAACTTTTTTTCGTCCTCAATTTACATCATCATCATTATCATCATCACGCCTGATAGGCAGAGGTGCACTGTACTGCGCCCACACTTCGCCGATGTATTTCGGTCCCAATGTAATAGGGGGCGAGCCTATTGCCATTATACCGGGCACATTCCCCCTCAATACGAGGGAGATTTGGGCCATAGTCCACCACGCTGGCCCAGTGCGGGTTGGTGCACTTCACGCGCCTTTCTATAGACGTGCAGGTTTCCTCACGATGTTTTCCTTCACCGTTCAGCAAGTGGTAATCATTGTTGAAAATGACATTCGCACATGAAAATTATGTCAGAGGTGCGGGCCTGGGATTTGAACTTGCACCCCTTACGTTCAAGGCGGGCGTTCTTGCCCGCTAGGCTACCACTGCTACGTCGTCAATTTATATAACTCGTAATATCTCGAGTCCTATGTAAAATTTGCATGTTCTGTTTTGTGAATATTGGTAGTCGCCCCTCATAAGTGTAGTTTACACAGCCGAATAGGGTTATGGATGTACCCAAAGGCCAGAACACGATACCTGTCACAAATATTCAAAGGTCTATAACTCAGTAACTATAATATTAGGAATAAACTCTTCACTAAGCATCATGCACATAATATGAGCTACCGTATGTGTACCCAAAATATTATTTCGGACTTCTGATACACCCTGTATAAACCACTTACAAAAGGATTTTTCACAGTACAAAACTGGTTCATAAAAGACATACATCATCACGCATGTATTCCTCGAAGGGGATGGCAGAGGTGCACTGCAGTGCACCCACACTTCGCCGATGTATTTTGGTCCCAATGTAATAGGGGGCGAGCCTATTGCCATTATACCGGGCACATTCCCCCTCAATACGAGGGAGATTGGAGCTAGTACGGGTTGGCGAACTTCACACGACTTTCTATATACGTGCAGGTTTCCTCACGATGCTTTTCTTCACTGATCAGCTAGTGGTAATCATAATTAAAATTACATTGAAATACATGAATATACATATATGAATATGGCAGAGGTGCGGGTTCGGGATTGGAACTTGCACTCCTCACGTTCAAGACAGGCGTTTTACCAACTGGGCTACCACTGCCTGCTCGGCTACAATAAATACATATCGGGGGGTGAAAGGCAGCAGATTTGTATTGGGTAATATTTACTTGTGTACTTGTATATAAGCAGTGGTAGCCGAGTGGTCGAACGCACGCTTTGCAATCAAAGTGCGCAGGTTCTATCCCCGGCTCGCACCTCTGGGTTCCATGTGCGAATCTCATTTTCATCTGAGATTATCACTTGCTAGGAAACGGTGGTGGAAAACATCGTGAGGAAACCTGTGTGCCCGGTATAATGGCAATAGGCTCGCCCCCTATTACATTGGGACCAAAATACATCGGCGAAGTGTGGGCGCACTGCAGTGCACCTCTGCCTACCCCTTCGGGGAGTACAGGCGTGATGATGTATATTTATTTATTTAAAGTTACAAAAATGTCGTTTAAGTTGAATAGCCTTTCACCTCTCGATCTTTTCTTTTTGGTGTCAGATGACGATGGAAGAAGTAGCGATGGGGTTCCTGAACGTCGCTAATGAAGCTATGTGCAGACCTATCAGGTAAGTTGAAATTAAACCAGAGACCTGATACAGATACCAGATATCTGCGGGGTGATTTTTGTGAGATCGACATATATCTCTATTCGAGATATGTCGAAACAAAACGTCACATTGGTCGTACTTTTTAGTTTTTTTTCGACATATCTCGAATAGAGATGATGTCGATCAAACGAAACTTGGGGTCCAGGGCCCCGATTTTCGTGCGATCGAGATTTATCTCTATTCGAGATATCTCGAAGCGAAATGTCGAATAGTATGTATTTTTTTCATTTGTCTCGAGATATCTCCAAAAGAGATGATGTCGATCAAACGAAAATCACGGTCCTGGTCTGTGCAGTTAACACAGTACGGAATCTGTAAAAAAATGGATAGTTACTAATGAAACAATAACACTTTAATAGTAAGTAAGGCCCCCATGGAGGTAGGAGGTTCATATCCCGGCTCGCACCTCTGGGTTCATGTGCGAATCTCATTTACTGGGCCTCATCATTTTCATCCGAGATTATCACTTGCTTTGAAATGGTGAAGGAAAACATCGCGAGGAAACCTGCACGTCTGAGGGAACTTGACTAGTTCTCGATAGATCTGTGAAGTCTGCCAACCCGCACCGGGCCAGCGTGGTGGACTATGGCCTGAACCCCCCTCGCATTGAGGGGAGGCCCGTGCCCAGCAGTGGGACATTAAAAAAAGGGCTGTAGTTATTATTTATAGTAAGTAAGGCCCCCATGGACCTCCATAGTATAGTAGGAGGAGGAGGAGGTATAGTAATAAGGAGCCGTCATCCCAATATGGCGGATAATTCCTTAGCCCGCGCTGCGGTAAATTAACCGCCATATTAGTTTTGAATGTTTATATTGTTTGACACTTACGTCCTTACTTGATCTTAAGACTAAGATGGCGGATCTCATATAAACCATTATTGCCAACCTTCAAAAAAATCGCCGCAGACCATTAATGGACCCCTAAGGGTTATTTAGAATGGTAATACCTACTAACGTTAGTCTTAAGTCCACTAACCCATGTATGAGTCATAGTTACTTGAATAAAAAACGTTTATATTTATCGGCGCAAATACAACAATTCGCCTATTATAAAAACGAGAATAATTAAGTTTTGTAATTTGATTATTTTAAAATCATCAATCGTTTAATTTGAGTTTTTTAAGATGCGAAATTAACGTTAAACAGTGTGCCATGTAAATGCAACACGTGCACGTGCGCCGAGCCCTATAAATACGGCCGCACTGTCGGCGCCAAGGCAGGCATTCGAGCTCGACCTGTCGGACTGTTCGCAGCTCCGCAAAATAGTAATCAAATAAATACATAATCACGCCTGTATTCCCCGAAGGGGTAGGCAGAGGTGCACTGTAGTGCGCCCACACTTCGCCGATGTATTTTGGTCCCAATGTAATAGGGGGCGAGCCTATTGCCATTATACCGGGCACATTCCCCCTCAATACGAGGGAGATTTGGGCCATAGTCCACCACGCTGGCCCAGTGCGGGTTGGTGACTTCACACGCCTTTCTATAGACGTGCAGGTTTCCTCACGACGTTTTCCTTCACCGTTCAGCAAGTGGTAATCATTGTTGAAAATGACATTCGCACATGAAAATTATCTCAGAGGTGCGGGCCTGGGATTTGAACTTGCACCCCTTACGTTCAAGGCGGGCGTTCTTGCCCGCGAGGCTACCACTGCTTTTCAGATCTATCAGAATTATTAATAACGTTTTGTGAGCAGTCTCTATTGGAGTTTCACTCCTCACCGAAGAATGAGTGACCACCGTGGTGTCATCGAGGCTGACGTCACAAATTCTAATATTACCTCAGGGCAAGGTCCTCCGTTATATTCTATTATATTACGAAGAGTGGGGTCTTTATGGGTACTGTATCTATATACTATCTCGATGAAGGCCCCCGATACACATGTTATAGGGCGTTGACGACAGCGCGCGGGCACGACGCGTCTCAGCACGCGCTCGCGTGCTTCGGCGGCGCGGGCGGACAGCACGCCTGCGCCGTGGCGCGCCAGCTCGGGATAGCCACCGTGCTTATACACAAGTACGCTGGTAAGTCAAATAAGAATAGGAATGTCAATAACGTCTATCTGTCAAATGTCACTTGAAAAGTATGGTTTGCAATAAAACTTATTTGTATATCGATAAGACTTACATCAAATTATTATAGCAATGGTAGCCGAGTGTTCGAACGCACGCCTTGCAATCAAAGTGTGCAGGTTCAAACCCCGGCTCGCACCTCTGGGATTTATGTGCGAATCTCATTTTCATCCGATATTATCACTTGCTTTGAAACGGTGAAGGAAAACATCGTGAGGAAACCTGCACGTCTGAGGGAACTTGACTAGTTCTCGATAGATGTGTGAAGTCTGCCAACCCGCACTGGGCCATAGCATGTATCCCCCTCGCATTTAGGGGAGGCCCGTGCCCAGCAGTGGGACGTTAAAAGGGCTATAGTAGTAGTAGATATCAAATTTAAATAAAAAGGTTGAAACAGTAGTAAATTGTCTTTATATAATATTTAATTATTTAAAGTCATAATTTGTTTTCGTTGGTCACAATATGGCGCAAAGGCGATGCATTTGAATCGCATAGTAATACATCATCACGACTGTATTCCCCGAAAGGGTAGACAGAGGTGAACTGAAGTGCGTTCACACTTGGTCGATGTATTTTGGTCCCAATGTAATAGGAGGCGAGTCTATTGCTATTATACCGGGCACATTCTCCCCCTATACGAGGGAGATTTGAGCCATAGTTCACTACGTTCTGTCCCAGTGCGGTTTGGTGAACTTCACACGCCTTTTCTATGGACATGCAGGTTTCCTCACGGTGTTTTCCTTCACCGTTTCCTAGCAAGTGGTAATCTAAGATGAAAATGAGATTCGCACATAAACCTGGGTTCACCTCTGGAGGTGCGAGCCGGGGTTTGAA
Source organism: Ptilodon capucinus (assembly GCA_914767695.1). NCBI lineage: Eukaryota > Metazoa > Arthropoda > Insecta > Lepidoptera > Notodontidae > Ptilodon > Ptilodon capucinus. Next base: position 2,359,400 of record OU611832.1, read on the forward strand.
CCTGCTCACTTTCATTGCAAGGCGTGCGTTTGACCACTCAGCTACTCTGCTTACTTCTTTTTACACTTAGGTACTGTGTAAAAATACACCTTTCCTCTTTTTTGTACTTGGTGTGTTGTTAATAATGTTTGTTGGTAGGTATACTGTCGGCATACGGCATGGCGCTGGCGCACGTAGTCCAGGAGTCCCAGCAGGCGAGCGCCTGCGTGTACTGCCCGGACCAGTTCGGGCAGCTCGACGACAGGCTGGACGTGCTCGCCGCCGTCTGCAGAGACAGACTTAGAGCACAGGTATACGCAGCGGGACAGGAGATACGTGAAAAAGAATCAGATTTTTTTTGATGTGAAACATCTATAGGCGAGAGGTAAACCTGATTTTTGGCGTGGCGAGATTTGCCGACGCTTCGCCACAACAAAATGAAATCAACCATATTACTTAATGCATAAAGTATAGTTTTAAATGCGGCCACGCTTCGTACTCCTCGGCTTCTTGGCTCCTCGGTTCTTTCCGCCGCTTAGACTCCGCCTACCGGCTGACTCCGCTCACTCGCCGCCTAGACGAAAACATCTGCGATGATGAAACATCTGCCAGGCGTCCCGCGACGGCTTAGTAATTTTTTTTATTCAGGTATCGTGGTCTGGCCTTTGGGTACATCCATAACCATATTCAGCACTATGTTTTATGTGAAACATCTGCCAGGCGTCCCGGGACGGATCAAGTTTTTTTTATTTAGGTATCGTGTTCTGGCCTTTGGGTACATCCAACTATATTCAGCAGTGTAAACTACACTTATGAGGGGAGACTACCAATATTCACAATTCAGATGACGCAGATTTTTTAGGTCTCGAGATATATTACGAGTTATAGAAATTGACGTTGTAAAAAAAGTACGAAACTACATGGTCGAATTTCGATCAAAACTTTTATACCATTCAGTTGTTTACCCGATACAGAACCTTAAACGTAAGAGGTGCAAGTTCAAATCCCGGGCCCGCACCTCTGAAATTTGTTTTTCTAGAGCGAGTACGTGCCCGGTATAATGTAAATAGGCTCGTCCTATATTACATTGGGACAAAAATACATCGGTAAAGTGTTTGGTGAAATTCAGTGCACAACTGCCTACCCCTTCAGGGCATTCAAGCGCGATGATGTGTGTATGTTGTTGTCCAGGGTATACCGGACTCGCAAATTGTAACAGAGACGTATCTGCATCTTCGGTATGCTGGTACTGACTGCGCGCTGATGGTGTCTCCAGCGGCCGTAAGCACCCGCCCAGGGACCAGACACGGCGACTTCTATACTTCATTTGTAGACAGGTACATGGTATTTCGTTTAAACAAAGCATTAAGTTGGCTGGTAGAGATCACTTGAAGGGTACAGGCAAGTAACAGGGAATGTCCCATTTTTTTTTTTAGAAAATTAAGTTTTGTGTATGGTATTTTGAATTCTAATCATTAGAATTTAAAAAAGTTAACAGACGGCGCCAAAATGCTGTTTTGTTTATGGCCAAACTATAGAATTGTTAGAACAGTCGAACTTTCAAATTGATTTTACTCAAAATTAATTAATTGTGACATTCCCTGTTATTTGCCTGTACCCTTCACTTTTAGTGATAGGGTCGCCACTTTTTTTTATCGTTTGTTTGTCTTAACGGTGAAGGAAAACATCGGGAAAGGCGTGTGAAGTTCACCATCCCGCACTGGGCCGGCGTGGTGGACTACGGCCCAAAAATCTTCCTCGTACTGAGGGAGAATGTGCCCGGTGTAATTGCCATTAGGCTCGCCCCCTATTACATTGGGACCAAAATACATCGGGGAAGTGTGGGCGCACTGCAGTGCGCCTCTGCTTACCCCTTCGGGGAATACAAGCGTATTACTGTTATAGTATGTATTACATTAAGAGGTGGAACAATAAAGAGTTATCAATATATGTTATCTGTTCATAATTGCTCTTATTTTTCATGACATCAACTCACGACAACAGCGTCCGATCGAATTGTCGGCTTCGGCTTCGGTCAAAATAGGCCGAAGTGTTCGCCGAAGCCGAATTTAGGCACTATATCCATATTTAGGTATCACGTTAAGGCGTCTCCTAGTGTACTGTTGTACTTAGCATTTTTTATGTTGATGTAATAATGAGATATTCTTTGCTTGTGTGCTACTGACGGTGTGCATACAAAGGTAATGTTAATGCCGTTCTAACCTTTCTTATGTTTTATGGTGTATTATTTTTAATAATTGCGTATTAAGCAGACATAGTGAGGTACTATGATGTATATTTGTAGATACAAGAATGAGTTCGGGTTTACGTTGACGGACCGCGACGTGATCGTGGACGACGTGCGCGTGCGCGGCGTCGGCTTGAGCGCGGTCCCCGAGGAAGTGGCGCCGCCTGCCGGAGACGGGACTAAACCTATTGCGGAGAAAGTAAGTCACATACAAGCAAGCAACAAAACTAATTATGGTCCAAACATTGTATACATATTTTAAGTTTAAGGCTGTTCATTACTTAATATATATATACATCATCACGCCTGTATTCCCCGAAGGGGTAGGCAGAGGTGCACTGTAGTGCACCCACACTTCGCCGATGTATTTTGGTTCCGATGTAATAGGGGGCGACCCTATTGCCATTATACCGGGCACATTCCCCCTCAATACGAGGGAGATTTGGGCCATAGTCCACCACGCTGGCCCAGTGCGGGTTGGTGAACTTCACACGCCTTTCTACAGACGTGCAGGTTTCCTCACGATGTTTTCCTTCACCGTTCATTACTTAAATAAAGATGAATAAAATAAAATTCAAGTGAGTACACACTCCATAAATAGAATTGCAAACAAAATTTACAACCTTAATATACATCAGAAATCTGAAATAATATTTTATGTTTGTGGCGAACCCACAAAGCAGAACTTCCGCCAATCGCCACTAGATGGAGCGACTACCGACACATCGCAATTCCACACGTACAATAAATCGAACCGCCATACAAAGTACTATGAAAATCCTAGCTCGCGCAAGAAGAGTTTTCGACGATCTGAACTATATATACAAATTCCCTGACAGTAACGGTGGGGTGTAGCGGACCTCCTTCGGACTCCTCCTGCGGACTTCTTGCCTGGCATACCAACAGGCTGGCAGGAAGATTTTACCTTTACCACCAAAATACTATGATATTTTAATAGTCTAGATAACTTACTGTTGAAGAAAATCGTAAAAAAATTACCTTATTTCCAGTCGGTGAAGGTTTACTTCGAAGGTGGCTATAGGGACACGTCGATATACTTGCTGGAGAGACTTCAGCCGGACCACGTGGTCCCAGGACCTGCCATCATCATGGACAGCCTCTCCACTATACTGGTCGAACCCGGTCAGTTTAACATCATCTATAAAAATCATCTTTTAATTATAACGTTATATGTCGAAGTCCGAAATAATACTTTCGGTACTTATACGGTAGCTTATATGTGGATGCTTAGTGAAGACAGTTTATAAGTCAACTATCACAGTGTCTGAGTTATAGACCTTTGAATATTTGTCACAGGTATCGTGTTCTGGCATTTGGGTACATCCATAACCCTATACAGCCGTGTAAACTACACTTATGAGGGGCGACTACCAATATTCACCGAACAGAACATGCAAATTATACATAGGACTCGAGATATTTCGAGTTACAGAAATTGACAACGACGATTGACGAACTTTTATACCATTCAGTTGTACACCCGATACTGATGCAAACGTCAAAGTATTATTTCGGACTTCTGAAACACCTTGTATATAAAAAAAATATGCATTCTGCTCGTAGAACCTCATACATAACAACACAATCTTCACCCACTCATCCGCAAACAAATCTAACCCAATCATCTTCATATATTAATATCATGATATAATCACCTATCAATATAATGCTATTGTGGCGCACTCTGTATCTCGCCACGAAGCAGAACTTCCGCAAGTCGCTACTAGATGGCGCGACTACCGGCACATCGCAATTCTACGCGTACAAGAAATTGAACCGCCATACAAAGTACTGTGAAAATCCTAGCTCGCGGTGGAAGAGTTCTCGGCGATCTGAACTATATATACAAATTCCCCGAAAATAACAGTATGGTGTAGTGGACCACGCCGGCATACCACCCGCCTGGTAGAAAGATCTTCCATTTACCGCCAATATATCATCACCTATTGTCATCTTTTATCATCATCATCATCAACTAACCATACCTACCATTGACATATCATTTTTAGGGGTTATTTTTCTCTTTTTGGTTAGATTGTCGCGCGGAAATAACGAAACTGGGTAATATTCGCATCACCATCGGGTCTGGACAGCCTAGGAAGGTCACCACCGAGCTGGACTCCATACAGCTGAGCATCTTCAGCCATCGGTTCATGTCCATAGCGGAACAGATGGGCAGGTGAGAACATACCGAATTGTGTATTTTTATTTCAGTGTAGCCGAGTGTGTGGTCGAACGCACGCCTTGCAATAAAAGTTTGCAGGTTCAAACCCCGGCTCGCACCTCTGAGTTTCATGTGCGAATCTCATTTTCATCCGAGATTACCACTTGCTATGAAACAGCGAAGGAAAACATCGGGAGGAAACCTACACGTCTGAGGGAACTTAAATAGCCCTTGGTAGGTGTGTGAAGTCTGCCAACCCGCACCGGGCCAGCGTGGTGGACTATGGCCTGAATCCCCCTCGCATTGAGGGGAGGCCCTTGGCCGCAGTGGGGCGTCAAAAAGGCTATAATAGTAATAGTAAGATTTTATTAAGTTAATTAAATTGTCCTACTTGTGATATTAAAAATGTGAAAATTTGTGAGGATGGATGGATGTTTGTTGCTCTTTCACGCAAAAATTACTGAACGGATTTTGATGGAACTTTACAGTATTATTGTTTGAACATCAGAATAACATATATGTACTAATTTGTTACGATATTGAATAATAGCTTTTTTTTTAAAATCTATACTTCTATACTAATATTATAAAGAGGAAAGATTTGTATTTTTGTATGTAACGAATTACCTTAAGATGTACTGGACCGATTTCAAAAATTATTTTGCCGTTAGAAAGCTACATTATCACTGAGTAACATAGGCTATATTAGAAACCCGTGCGACGCCGGGACAGACAGCTACTACATATAGACAAGCAGTGCACACTTTTATCACAGAAATTCAATCTTAATGTATATTGATACAGGGTTCGTTTTGATATTGACGCCCCAGTGTGCTTCAAAAGTAGGCTTTAAAGTGTATATTTGCGTGTTCAGGGTACTCCAGCGCACGTCAATATCGGTGAACATCAAAGAGCGGCTGGACTTCTCGTGCGCTTTGTTCGGCGCCGACGGCGGCCTCGTCTCCAACGCACCACACATCCCCGTACATCTGGGAGCCATGCAGGAGACTGTGCAGTACCAGGTTCGTGCTCGACAAATGGAACTGTAATCAATACTATCTATACTAATATTATAAAGAGGAAAGATTTGTATTTTTGTATGTAACGAATTAACTTAAAAACTACTGGACCGATTTCAATATTTTTTTTACCGTTAGAAAGCTACATTATCACTGCGTTGTCGTTTGTATTTTGCCATAGGAATTTGATCTTTATGGATATTGATATAGTGATGGTTCGATTGTTGATACATCATCATCATCACGCCTGAATACCCCGAATGGGTAAGCAAAATCTCAGGGATGCGAGCCCAGGATTTGCACATGCAACCCTTACCCCCTTACGTTCAAGGCGGGTGTTCACCTTCACGATAAGGGCACACGGGGCCCCTTTGAATGGGGGCCCTGGGCACGGGCCCCGATTCTCAGGGGGCCCCGAAGGACCGACAATTTCTCTCACAGATTTATTCTCAAAACATTTTTGTCAGGCACATTACACTTTTTTCATAAATCAGGCAATCAGGCAAACGCAGACGTTTCACCTGATGGTAAGTGATCAACGCCGCCCATGGACACCTGCAACACCAGGGGCATCGCAAGTGCGTTGCCGGCCTTTAAGGAATGAGTAGGCTCGTTTCTTGAAGGTACCTTTGTCGCATCGGTCCGGGAACACCGCTGCAGGAAGTTCATTCCACAGTTTGGTGGTGCGAGGGAGAAAATTCCTGGTAAATCGCACTGTACTGGAACGCCATTCATCCAATTTATTATGTGGTGTCCATAGTACAAGCTTTGCTTAGTTTGGGATCATACGATAAGTATTAGGTTGTCTGGCGACATTTATCTATTTATTCCTATATTAGTTACCCGGCGTGTATATTGTATTTTATTACATATAATTTAAAGCAGTGGTAGCCTCGCGGGCAAGAACACCCGCCTTGAACGTAAGGGGTGCAAGTTTAAATCCCAGGCCCGCACCTCTGAGATAATTTCCATGTGCGAATGTCATTTTCAACTATGATTACCCCTTGCTGAACGGTGAAGGAAAACATCGTGAGGAAACCTGCACGTCTATAGAAAGGCGTGTGAAGTTCACCAACCCGCACTGGGCCAGCGTGGTGGACTATGGCCCAAACCTCCCTCGTATTGAGGGGGAATGTGCCCGGTATAATGGCAATAGGCTCGCCCCCTATTAAATTTGGACCAAAATACATCGGCGAAGTGTGGGCGCACTACAGTGCACCTCTGCCTACCCCTTCGGGGACTACATGCCTGATGATGTATTTATTTATTTATAATTTATTTATTGAATAAAATTTGATTTGATTTTGTTAATGTTTCAATTACTCGTAGATGAAAGTAAGAGGGGACTCGTTGAAGCCCGGAGACGTTCTGTTGGCGAATCATCCGAAAGCCGGCGGATCTCATCTACCGGACTTGACTGTCATCACTCCTGTCTTTGACAAGTATTTTATTTTTTTATTTAGTTTACTATCGCGCCTGTATTCGCTCGTAACCGGAATATTCAGGGAATTATGAACATATACGTAGCAGTGGTAGCCGAGTGTTCGAACGCACGCCTTGCAATCGAAGTGTGCAGGTTCAAACCTCGGCTCGCACCTCTGGGATTTATGTGCGAATCTCATTTTCATCCGAGACTATCACTTGCTATGAAACGGTGAAGGAAATCATCGTGAGGAAACCTGCACGTCTGAGGGAACTTGACTAGTTTTCGATAGATGTGTGAAGTCTTCCAACCCGCACCGGGCCAGCGTGGTGGACTATGGCCTGAATCCCCCTCGCATTTAGGGGAGGCCCGTGCCCAGCAGTGGGACGTTAAAAGGTCTGTAGTAGTAGGAACATATTCATTTTTATTTCATCACATTCACAGGTTGCATCACAACTCTGAAGTAATTGTTATTTTTAAGACGGGTTTACTTTTTATTGTGTATTTTACGACTTTTATTGATTTGTAATAAATATTTTGACTTTTATTTAAATATAAAGACTGGGAAGAAATCATTGCAAACACTTAAGGCTTACGTTCATTTAAGGACTGTTGAGAGTCCAAAAATTGCCACTAGGTTTCGAGTTTTGAACAAATGAAACTTCGTGTTAAGCGAGGTTTGATTATAGAAGAAGAGAAGAAGACTTTATTAAAATATTACCTATATGAAATCACAAAAAATCTTAGCACTGCGGACAAATTTTGCGACATTTTCAACTAGCGACATCTAGTTATGTTCGAGGTACTAATATTATCAAAGCAATAAAATTGCTACAATAATATTGTAGTAACGAAATATGGCTTTAAACAAGGACTCTGATCCCCACATCAGAGGTTAGTACGCGGGGCGGGCCGAAATGGCCCGGATAAAAAAAAACATAATTGTTGAGCAATTTTTATATAAAATTCAAATGTATATCTGATACCCATGCAAAGGACACATAAAAAAATATTACGGACTTCTGAAATTCTGTGTATATTTATGTCTCAATAAACACGCTCCTATATTAAATTTTTTTTGATGAGGCCGCCTATTGTAACACTTTAAATTGATTCGTATCATTCTGTAATGTGGAACATATGAATACATCATCACGCCTGTATTCCCCGAAGGGGTAGGTAGAGTTGCACTGCAGTGCGCCCACACGCCGATTTATTTTGGTCCCAATGTAATAGGGGGCGAGCCTGTTGCCATTATACCGGGCACATTCCCCCTCAATACGAGGGAGATTTTTTGGGCCATAGTCCACCACGCTGGCCCAGTGTGGGTTGGTGAACTCCACACGCCTTTCTATTGACGTGCAGGTTTCCTCACGATGTTTTCCTTCACCGTTTCATAGCAAGTGGTAATCTCGGATGTGATTAAGAATCGCACAGGAATGTGGAACAATAAAGAGTTATCTATCTATCTTTCTTTATACAGGATGTTTCATAAGTCTGAATATTTTATTATATAATATTTTAGGTACATATACGGTAGCTGATGTGTAGATGCTTAGTGAAAGCTGAATATACCTGACTATCATAGTTTCTGAGTTACAGACCACTGAATATTTACCGCAGGTATCGTGTTTTGCCCTTAGGGCACATCCACATCCCTATTAACAGTGCAAACTACGTCAACTACAGGACACCACTAATATTCATAAAATACAACTTGTAAATTCCGCTTAGGACAAGAGATATTTCAAGTTTTTATAAATCGTGGCGATAAGAAAAAAATAATCATGATCGATTTTCAGTGACACTGCTGAATAGGGTTATGGATGTACCCAAAGGCCAGAACACGGTACCTGTGACAAATATTCAAAGATCTATAACTAAGAAACTATGACAGTTAGGTATAATCTGTCTTCACTAAGAAAGAAAGAAAAAACTTTATTGTGGCTATCAGCAAATAGGATAAAAGATTACAAAAATAAAATAAATGAATAATAATTAAGAAATTCTGCTCGCCACAAACGGACCCAATTAAGGCCGGCAACGCACTTGCGATGCCCCTGGTGTTGCACGTGTCCATGGGCGGCGTTGATCACTTACCATCAGGTGAAACGTCTGCTCGTTTGCCTCCCTATCACATAAAAAAAAAAAAAAATGTGCTGGTTGACAAGTACCAGCGCTGGTCTTCCATTGGGCCCTAAGCATCCATCCCCACTTATAAATTGTCAAGTTTACATTTTTTTTCTTATACTGTGTGTTTCAGAAGTCCGAATTAATACTTCGACGTTTGCATCAGTATCGGGTATACAACTGAATGGTATAAAAATTTGGTCGAAATTCGATCAACGCTTTTTTTCAATTTCTAAAATTTGTAATATCTCGAGTTCTATGTAAAAATTGCAAGTTCTGTTTTGTGAATATTGGTAGTTGCCCCTCATAAGTGTAGTTAACACTGCTGAATAGGGTTGTGGATGTACTTAAAGATCAGAACGGGATACCTGTGAAAAATATTCAAAGGTCTATAACTCGGAGACTATGTTAGTTAAGTATAAACTATCTCCACTAAGCATTCACATATAGGCTACAGTATTATTTCGGACTTCTGATACGCCCTGTATACTACTACTGGATCGAAACGCGACCTCAACTGAGTATATCCGGCAAGAAACTCAGTGGGCTGATAATTTTTTTAAATCACCAAAACTTATTACAATCACACAACAGGTAAATATAGATTCAGCGTATCTCTCTTTCTATCCCTCTTTCCATCTATAAATCCATGTGTGTATGTATGTACTGCTGCTTTTTTTTTGAAGTGACTACGCTGTTGTCCGTGTGGTGGCCTTTACAGCTTTGTTGCATTCGTTTAGGTCGTGTCCCCGTCCGATATTCTACGTGGCGTCCCGCGGGCACCACGCGGACATCGGCGGGCTCACGCCGGGCTCCATGCCGCCGCACTCCGTCACGCTGCGCCAGGAGGGCGCCGCCTTCACCTCGCTGCTGCTGGTCGACCAGCGCGGGTTCAACGAACAGGAACTCACCGAAGGTAACATAGAACATGAGAAGACATCAGAACGACTAACCTAACCATAGAACATGAAAACAAGATCAGAATGGCTAACCTAACCAAACCATAGAACGTAAGGAAGACATCAGAATAGCTAACCTAACCAAGCCTAACCATTGAACATGAGAATGAGATCAGAAGGCGGTAAGATGGTAAAACTTACCTAACTATAGAACATAAGAACTAAATCAGAATTGGGGTAAGACTGTAAAACTAACCTAACCATGGAACTTAAAAACAGGTTTAGAATGGCAGTGAAGTTAGTTTTGTATGAAAACAAATTTTGTCAGTTGCACTTGCACACAAGTAAGCGCTTGTATAGCTTCTCATGATGATGACGCTGTTAAATTAAAACTTCTCTTTGATCTAGAACCATGAAATTTGAAAAAAATCCGAAAACATAAATTTTTAGTTTTCAAAGTCACTTTTTTCGACACGATAATCGTGATGAAAGTATTTACATACCTACAAGTTTGTAAGGAACCCTGACCCTAGTCAGGCTCACAATTGGATGTTTAACCTTTTTTTTAAATTTAAGATTCTGTAGGCTTAAAATAGAATGTAGACATAAGTTTTATCTCTTTCAACTGTCAGATTTGTTGAGAAAATGACGTCAATTCGAGCTTTTTCACCAGAAAAACAAGGCACACAAGCACAAGGACAAGGCTCGGTGTGACGTCATTTTCTCGACAAATCTGACAGTTAAAGGAGATTAAACTTATGTCTATGCGGTTTCTCATTTTGTTATAGAGCTGATGAAGCCGGGCAAGGAGCCGGGTTGTTCGGGCACCAGGAATTTGGCAGACAATCTCTCAGATTTGAAAGCTCAAATCGCGGCCAATCAGAGGGTATGGAAAGAGCATTGTACTATACGATTCACATAAGAATAGGAATGTCAATAACCTCTATCTGTCAAACGTCACTTGAAAAGTATGGTTTGCAAAAAACTTATTTGCATATCAATAAAAAGGTTAAATTAGTAGCATATTGTCTTAGTATAATATTTAATTATTTAAAATCATCATTAGTTTTTTTAAACCATACCATAACCTTTTTTATTATCATTTTTGGCGCAAAGGCCCAGAAGCCATGCCAAAATTATTAAAGAAAATAAAATAAGGACGCCAGTCGCCATTATGTCGTTGTTAGTGTGCTTCGTCGTTAGTGTGTTTTCACTCAACCTTTGCAAATAAATTTTATTTAAAAATATCTTGTTTTGCTCACTCTACCCAACTGGTTAGAATTGACAGACTGACGTCACAATATGGCGCAAAGTCGATCCTATTCTCATTTGAATGGCATAGTAACTATACAATAGAAGCTAGACTAATATCATGTCATTTTCAATCATGATTACCACCTAATGTTTGGGACTAAGCTCTCCACACATTCCCACCACTGTTACTCCTGTAAGCCAGGATCGACAGCAGTGTCCATTGCAGACACCGAGGTTTGACCCTCGGCGAGTTAAATTGTCTTGGAACCCGCACGAATTTAATCGAATAAGGTGTAGAAGGAGTTGGAAGAAAATGTATACATTTCCCTCCATTGCAAAGAGAGAGACAAAAATAAATGTATTGGCTGAATTGCCACAAAAATGAAGAAGGCACCACGGATTCTATTTAACAACTAGTACTAGTCCTAACTTGATTGAATGATTACTACTTGCTGACCGATGAGGAAACCAGCACGGCGTGTGAAGTTCACCAACCCGCACTGGGCTAGCGTGGTGGACTATGACCCCAAATCTCCCTCTTATTAAGGCAGAAAGTGACCGGTATAATGACAATAGGCTCGCCCCCTATACTATTACATTGGGACCGGGAATACATCGTCGAAGTGTTCGTGTACCTCTGCCTATGCTTTAGGCGTAATGTTGGCGTGATGATGCGTTTATTTTTAAACAGGGCATACAATTGGTCGGTGAGTTGATAGAACAATATGGGCTAGATGTGGTGCAGGCATATATGACCCATATACAGAAGAACGCAGAGCTGGCTGTGAGAGATATGCTCAAGGTAATATTACAATATTTTTAGCGATTAGAGATTAGTGCGTTCAACCATACATACATATACTCACGCCTGTATCCCATGGGGGTAGGCAGAGACTACCGTTTGCCATATGCTACGATCCTGACATACCTCTTTTGCTTCATCCACAGTCTTACGTCTTTTCATGCACTTCCGTGGGTTGAGGGTGCTACGGACTTGACCTTTCTGGACGAGACCGTTAATCTGGTCGTGAAAGATCCTTCTCAGGATCCCTCTTCCAACACTTCCACTCACGTTCGCCTGGTATATTTCTTTCGTCAGTCTACTTTCACTCATCCTCTCTACATGGCCAAACCACCTCAACATACTTTTCTCAATCTTAGTCACCACATCATCCTTCAGCTTACATTCATCTCGTATCTTGCTATTTCTCAACTGGTCAGCAATGGTGACACCACACATACTTCGTAAGGAACGCATTTCAACCGCATTCACCCTACTCTCATGCCTCTTTTGCTAAACCCAAAATTCACTGGCATACATAAGAGTAGATACCAAAACACCATTGTGAATCGCCAGACGAGCCTTTATTTGAGACAGCCTGGCTACTCACAACGGCATGCAAAGCACCATTTACTCTATTCCCAGCAGTCACTCTCCTCTCAATAACTATCACATTTACTACAAACAAACCCTACAGCTTTACAATATTAGTATAGATTTCATTGACTGTACATCCCTTAAGTTTGCAGGACTTCGTTTTGTTTGTTACAGGAGATAGCAAATAACGCTCTGGAGAAGACAGGCTCGACTGTACTCAAAGCTACTGAGTATATGGACAATGGCACGCCCATAGTGCTGACTGTTACACTTGATAAGGAACACGGCGGTGCTGTCTGCGACTTTACGTGAGGATCCAATTTTATTTATTTGTATAGATGACAAGATGATTACCACTTGCTATGAAACGGTGGAGGAAAACATCGTGAGGATACCTGCACGTCTGAGGGAACTTGACTAGTTCTTGACGTGTGTGTGAAGTCTGCCAACCCGCACTGGCCTAGCGTGGTGGACTATGGCCCGAATCCCCCTCGCATCGAAGGCAGGCCCGTGCCCAGCAGTGGGACGTTAAAAGGGGTATAGTGGTAGTTTCTTGGGAACAGAGTGTTTTCTGGAGTTTTCTATCTATCTATCCATTGAGATGTCAAATTGATTGTAATCTCATTGTACTATGCGATTCAAATGAGAATAGGATCGACTTTGCGCCATATTGTGTCGAACGAAAACGAATTAAGACTTTAAATAATTGAATATTATATTTAAAAAATTTACTACTAATTTTAACCTTTTTATTTATATTTGATGATATACAAATAAGTTTTTTGCAAACCATACTTTTCATGTGACATTTGACAGATATAGGTTATTGACATTCCCATTCTTATTTGGATCGCATAGTAATTTGTGTGTTTGTTTAATGTCAGTGGTACTGGTGTGGAAGTGTGGGGTAATCTGAACGCGCCGCGAGCCATCACACTCTCCGCCCTCATCTACTGTCTCCGCTGCATGGTCGGACACGACGTGCCACTCAACCAGGTATTATATCATCACGACCGTATTCCTTAATGGGATAAGCAGATGTACACCGCAACTCCCTTATCTGAAAGGAACGAGGCCTGCCACCACACAGGCCCAGTGCGCGTTGTTGAACTTCACACGCCTTTCTAAAGACGTGCAGGTTTTCTCACGATGTTTTCCTTCACCGTTCAGCAAGTGGTAATCATTGTTGAAAATGACATTCGCACACGAAAATTATATGAATTATTTGAATTTGAACTTGCACCCCTTACCTGTTTAAGGCGGGCGTTCTTGCTCACGAGTCTACCACTGCTTTTATAAATGAATTGACTTTGACTTTATTATATTGGTATTCGTGTTTCCCATACTTGATTTGACTTTGACTTTCCTAGGGTTGTTTAAATCCCGTGCAAGTGATAATCCCCACGGGATCCATCCTGGATCCGTCGGAGAGCGCCGCCGTGGTCGGTGGTAATGTGCTGACTTCACAGAGGATTGTAGACGTCGTGCTGAAAGCTTTCCAGGTATACTATATCTACTATACTGCAGAATATACAATGATTTAAAGGATAAACACGCTTGGTCAGGCCTCCTCAGAAACTCATTCGAGGGATGTTTGCCGTTTGTCCCCTTTTCCTCCACCTTCCCGATTCCGTTTCTTGGCAAAGGTGCTGTCTGCTCTCATGGCGGTGCTGCTGTGGTAGCCGAGTGGTCGAACGCACGCTTTGCAATCAAAGTGCGCAGGTTCAAACCCCGGCTCGAACCTCTGGCTTCCATGTGCGAATCTCATTTTCATCCGAGATTTTCACTTGCTAAGAAACGGTGAAGGAAAACATGGTGAGGATACCTGCACGTCTGAGGGAGCTTGACTAGTTTTCGATAGATGTGTGAAGTCTACCAACCCACACTGGGCCAGCGTGGTGGACCTGAATCCACCTCGCATTGAGGGGAGGCCCGTGCCCAGCAGTGGGACGTTAAAAAGGGCTGTAGTAGTAGTATCATTTTGAAAAAAGTAACCATTGAGTTTCTTGCCGGTTCTTCTCAGTGGAAGCAGCATTGCGAACCGGGGTGATAGAATCCGACTATTTGTAAGTGCTTTTTGGCCTACACGAATAAAAAAAAAAGATTTTATTCTGCAAAAACATATTTTGATTTGTGGCGCCTCCTATACTCTTCACAGAGTTTTCCACCGCACAGTAGTAGATGGCGCGAAAACCAATACATTGCATACAAAAATCTGAGTCGCCATATATGTAAAATCGTATGGAAATCTTGGATCGCGATAGAAGTGTTCTCGACGATTTGAACTATTTATCGTTGGAAAATGATTTATGCATCTCCCTTCTATCCTCGGGGGGATAGTATGGAGTATGTGGGACTCGCAGCACGAGACCGCATACCCACTTAAAGCCAACGTTGCACCTCCACAAGTCACAAGGAGTCGGGGCTACAGAAACACGACAAGGCAATCTTCCGCAGCCCCGATGCAACAGCAGTCTTATGCAGACTTCCTTTCAAATGGTGCTGTGCCGACACAGTCTGGAACACAGCATCCACAAAGAGACCCTTGACGAGTGGCAGGCATCCCCGTGCCCGCCACTCAGGCCCAGGCGTAACGGTAGGTCCGTTACGCCTGGGCCTGAGTGGCGGGCCAGGCGGGCAGGCCAGGCATACCATCTTCCTTTTACTGCTATAATGTTCAATCTTTTTTGTAGCCAGACAACACATACTCATCGTATGATCCCCAACTAAGCCAAGCGTGTTCTATGGGTACCTTACAATGGACTGGCGATCTTATTTACACCCCGACCAGACCTACTACAGCCCTTTTAACGTCCCACTGCTGGGCACGGGCCTCCCCTCAATGCGAGGGGGATTTAGGCCATAGTCCACCAGGCCAGTCCACCAGGCCCAGTGCGGGTTGGCAGACTTCACACACCTATCGAGAACTAGTCAAGTTCCCTCAGACGTGCAGGTTTCCTCACGATGTTTTCCTTCACCGTTTCATAGCAAGTGATAATCACAGATGAAAATGAGATTCGTACATAAATCCCAGAGGTGCGAGCCGGGGTTTGAACCTTTGACCAGAACAAATTGCGAAAATGCATTGGCTCAAATATCCCTTGTATTGATGGGGAATGTGTCCGGTATAATGGTAATAAGCTCGCCCTCTGTTGTGACCGAAATACATGCGGCGAAATGTTGGTGCAGCGAAGTGGAAATCTGCCTACCCCTTCGAGGAGTACAAGCGTGACGATGTGTTGTTCAGGTGTGTGCTGCGTCCCAGGGCTGCATGAACAACTTGACACTCGGTGAAGACGACTGGGGTTACTATGAGACCGTCGCGGGCGGCAGCGGGGCTGTGAGTACCAACCTTTACTGTCAAACAATTAATTACCGGGGATATCACTCACTCACCCTCTCACTCACTCAATCAATCAATCACTCACTCACTGACTCACTCACTGACTGACTCACTCACTCACTCACTATCTCTCAATCAATCTCTAACTCACTCACTTACTCGCAAATCGATCATATCTTCGTACACTTAGGCGCTGTCAGTAAGCGATTATTAAAGTATTGTATATTATAACTTGCGGTAAGTGTTTTTTAATACATCATCACGCCTGTATTCCCCGAAGGGGTAGGCAGAGGTGCACTGCAGTGCGCCCACACTTCGCCGATGTATTTTGGTCCCAATGTAATAGGGGGCGAGCCTATTGCCATTATACCGGGCACACAGGTTTCCTCACGATGTTTTCCGTCACCGTTTCTTAGCAAGTGATAATCTCAGATGAAAATGAGATTCGCACATGGAACCCAGAGGTGCGAGCCGGGGATAGAACCTGCGCACTTTGATTGCAAAGCGTGCGTTCGACCACTCGGCTACCACTGCTACTGCACTGTTTTTTCTTTAATCAATATTGTTTTTGTAATTATTTGTATTTTTATAGTATGTAAATAGCTATTTAATATTGGCCTTACATAATTAAGATCCAAACATTGTATACATATTTTTAACCGACAAAAAAACGGAGTGTCCGACTGAGAAGAATAAGAATGATTCCTGATACAAATTATGAAGAGGTTTTTATGTTTGTATGCGCGTACGCAGGGTCCGGGCTATCACGGTAGTGGCGGGGTCCACACGCATATGACCAACACGCGTATCACCGACGTGGAGATCGTCGAGCGACGCTATCCCGTGCTTGTCACGCGATTCTCACTCAGAACATGTTCCGGTGGCAGAGGTAAGTTTATCACATACCAATTGATTTTACACCTTGAGTATATTGTTATAAGGTTCAAATTGACATTAACACGCCGAGCGTGAAGAATTTCAGGACTGATCATGCATGAATAAATTTATAAGTATTTTTGATAAGAAAAAAATGTTTCCAATTTGAAATGTATGTGTTTTATGAGTTATAGTTTTTATATCGAGGGGTGAAAGGCTATTTCACATAAGCGAAATTTTTTAGAACGTAGTACCTTATGGGGGCTAGACGGAAAAAATTAAGACTGTAACGACACTTTTACATATGTGTGTGTGATTTTTATTGTACGACACTTTTCATATGTGTGTGTGATTTTTATTGTACGACACTTTTCATATGTGTGTGTGATTTTTATTGTACGACACTTTTCATATGTGTGTGTGATTTTTATTGTACGACACTTTTCATATGTGTGTGTGATTTTTATTGTACGACACTTTTCATATGTGTGTGTGATTTTTATTGTACGACACTTTTCATATGTGTGTGTGATTTTGATTTCGATTCCAATCCCGATTTCGATGTGTGTGTGTGTGTGTGTGTATGTGTGTATGTATATGTACATTTTTTTTGCTTTTTTTTATTTCAAAAGGAACTTCGTTCCATCCGGGTGTCCCTTGACACCTCTCAAGTTTTTTTTTTTATCTTAACAGGGCAGCATACTCATTCGACGCAGAAAAATTCGCTGATTCTGAGTATATAAGTCAATATCGCCCAAAAGTGTCGCTTAAGTCAAATAGCCTTTCACCCCTCGATATGCTAAAAATGACGTTCTAAATTCAAACTGTCAAATATTTTAAAGATAATGTTGTTGTCTTTTAAAAAAGACGTTCTAAATTCGAACTGCTTTTTTTATCAAGCTTAAGTTGTTGTTTTGTAAAAAGGTCATTCTAAATTGTTGTTGTTTTCTAAAAAGGTTCTTCTAAATTCAAGTTTTTGTTTTTTTTTCAATTGTTACAGGCTGTTGGAATGGCGGTGACGGTGTGACCAGGGAGCTTGTGTTCCGTAGAACATTACAACTGTCGGTACTCACTGAAAGACGTGCTTTCCAACCTTACGGAATGAATGGTAAGCTTATACGACTATCAACATAAAGAAAAAAAACTGAGCCGTCGCGAGATGCCTGGCAGATGTGAAACAAAAAATAAACGTAGCCGCATCGTAGCGGCGAGTGAGCGGAGTCAGCCGGTGGGCGGAGTCTAAGCGGCGGAAAGAACCGAGGAGCCACGGAGTACGAAGCGTGGCCGCATTTAAAACTATACTTTTGTTGTGGCGAAGCGCTCGCTACGCCAAAAATCAGATTTACCCCTCGCCTAAAGATGTTTCACATCAAAACCCGGCCAAGTCTAGACTAGACTCTACTTATACAGATTTGTCTAAGACTATATCGACACTCCCGTGCTATATCATCGTAACTATTTTTTTTTTTTAACGAATTGCCTTACTATGCTGCTTCTATGTCTTTTTTTTTCTGTATAATCATTGTTGCTCTACGCATTTTTGTTTTTGAGTTATAGAAGTGACAAAATCAATGTAACTCGCCATAAAAGAATGGACATCCTGCAAAAACATTGTGACCCCTTATTACTAGAATTAATAATCTTTCAATGAAATACAATAAGATACCTAGAAACAACGGATAACAACACTTAAAAACATTGTAGGGATCAACCTTGAGCTGATACAAATTAAAAAAAAAATTATTTTGGCGATCATCAAAAAGTAAGAAAAATTAGTTACAATGTTATTGCATGGAGGTGTCGATATAAGCAGTGGTAGCCGATTGGTCGAACGGACACCTTGCAATCGATGTGTGCAGGTTCAAACCCCGGCTCACACCTCTGGGTTCCATGTGCTAATCTCATTTTCATCCGAGATTATCGCTTACTAAGAAACGGTGAAGAAAAACGTCGTGGGGAAACATACACGTCTATAGAAAGGCGTGTGAAGTTCACCAAACCGCACTGGGCCAGCGTGGTGGACTATGGCCCAAAAATCTACCTCGTATTGAAGAAGAATGTCCTGGTATAATGGCAATAGGCTCGCACCCTATTACATTGGGACCAAAGTACATCGGTGAAGTGTGAGCGCACTGCAGTGCACCTCTGTCTACCCCTTCGGGGAATACAGGCGTGATGATGTATTATTATTTATGGGTCAATATATTATTCAGGTGGTGCGGCTGGTGAGAGAGGTTTGAACCTACTCCAGAGGACAGACGGTCGACTTATTAATCTAGGAGGGAAAGCATCCGTAGAGGCATTTCCGGGAGTGAGTTTTTTTTTTTTTCAATTTTATATATATGTATTTTTATTTATTTGAACCGGGCTGTCCAATAAACGTGATTTTTTTTGCATTTTTATTCATTGAAAATTAATTATAGCAGAGGTAGCCGAGTGGTCGAACGCACGCCTTGCAATCGAAGTATGCAGGTTCAAACCCCGGCTCACACCTCTGGGATTGATGTGCGAATCTCATTTTCATCCAAGATTATCAGTTGCTATGAAACGGTGGAGGAAAACATCGTGAGGAAACCTGCATGTCTGAGGGAACTTGACTAGTTCTCGATAGATGTGTGAAGTCTGCCAACATGCACTGGGCCAGCGTGGTGGACTATGGCCTGAATCCCCCTCGCATTGAGGGGAGGCCCGTGCCCAGCAGTGGGACGTTAAAAGGGCTGTAGTTGTAAAATTAATTACTATTTGTGCCTCCTTTTATTTATAATTTGTTTTTTTAATCAATTTGTCTTTTATACATCTCCCGAATAAGTATATGTATTTGACTAGACCAGGCCATCATCGTATAAGTCCATTGGAAAATGATTTCTTCAGGATAAATCAATAATGCACACGCCAGGCGGCGGTGGTTACGGCCGTTCTGAAGTTACGGATGCACAGACAGACTAACAGATGAGCGAGTGTGCTTTAATCTGTAGTTGTAGCATATGCGCCAAGACTACACTCTTGTCACGGAATATCTTGATGTTGTCTCTTTCTCTTGTATAAAATAAGACACAGAGCGAGCGATCGAATCCGTGACAAAGGTCTTGTCTCGACATGCGTGCTAACACCACTGCTGTCGCGCTTTGAACAGTCTTATTTTAATGTTGATTAGTTTGATAATCAGAGAAATCCATAATTAAATAGTATATTGGAAACATATTTTTGTTAAAACTGCTTGATCGTTGTCCGCTCACCGGGGGGTTGCAGGTTTGATTCCCGCCTGTGGCAAATGTCCTTTTCGGAATTTGCCCCGGTCTGGATGTAACTGGGATCGCCCCCAGTCCATTGTCCGGTGCCCGTAGTACAAGCTTTGCTTAGTTTGGGATCATACGATGAGTATGTGTTGTATAGCGATAAGGATCCGGATACCAGATAGTTACCGGATATCAGTTTCATCTCTAATAGCGATATTTGGTTATTTAAACTAATTTGTCCATTAGTGTTCACTATTTAGTAGCAGTAGTTGCCTAGTTAGTAGCAATTTGGTGCAGGTTAGGTTAAAAAATTGATTTAAAGTCGATTATTTTGTTCACAAACTACAGGGTGTATCATAAGGCGGAAATAATACTTTGGGTACATATACGGTAGCTCATATGTGGATGCTTAGTGAAGACAGTTTATACCCAACTATCATAGTGTCTGAGTTATAGATATTTTAATATTTGTCACAGGTATTGTATTCTGGCCTTTGGGTACATCCATAAACCAATTCAGATGTGTAAACTACACTTAACTATGAGGGTCGACTACCAATATTCACACAATTTGAGATATTACGAGCTATTCAAATTGACGACGAAAAAAAATTTGGAAAAACATGGTCGAATTTCGATCAAATTTTTATTATACCATTCAGTTGTATACCCGATACTGATGCAAACGTCAAAGTATTATTTTAACAACATCCATTTATTTTCGCAGGATAAATACATAATGAATTCTCCGGGTGGCGGTGGATACGGCCGACCAGACTCTTCAGTGCCAGACACACAAACGGACAAGCAGTACAGCGAGTTTCTAGAAAGGGGCAGTGTTTATGAGTACCGGAGTGCGCAGGAGTCGGTGTGACATCTAGTGGCGACTTTACGGAACTATTGTTGTAGAATAATTTCAAAGTAAGTACATTTATATAGTGCAGGATGTTTCAAAAGTCCGAAATAATATTTAGGTACATATACAGTCTTATCTTTCATCCAGAGACGTCCACTGCTGGACATAGGCATCCCCCATAGATCGCCACAAATTACGGTCTTGGGGTTTTATGCGCCCATCGACTCCCGGCGACCCTGACGAGGTCGTCCGTCTGTTGATAAAACATGTTGTTTTCGTGCCTTAAAATATGAAGTCATAGCAAAACCACAACGATAGTGTTTACAGACTTCCACCCCTGGTCGGTGGTCGTCTCACATTCCGCTTCCCTGTCCGTGGCCGCCACTCTAGAACTTTGATGCCCCAACGGCCATCCGTTCTCCGGGCAATGTGTCCGGCCCATTGCCACTTCAAACGTGCAACCCAGTTACATCACATCCCATACAGTTACAGTCCTTTCCTACTAATATTATAAATGTGAAAGTTTGTGAGTATGGATGGATCCAGAACACGATACCTGTGACAAATATTCAAACTATGTAACCCGGAAACTATGATTGTTAAATATAAACTGTCTTCACTAAGCATCTACATGTGAGCTACGGTATATGTACCTAATATAATATTTCGGACTTCTGAAAGCTACGATCCATTTACTATGGCATTGTAGAACACTTCTTAGTATTGAAAAACGCTGTTCTATGAGATTGGTAGATTGAATTTAATTTCTATAAATATGGTTCTTAATGTGTCAACATAAACTTGACAATTATTTTATGTCAAAAAGTATTTATAAAATATATACATTTCAAACTAAAATTAAAAATAAGAATAAATTAAAAAAGAAAAAAAAACATAAAATTGAGTACATTAAAAAAAAAAGTAGTATAAGTAGGTTTATTGGTTTAGAAACATACATATACTTACGTTTGTATCCCATGGGGGTAGGTAGAGACTACATTTACCCTGATACAGGCCTTTGAGATCTCATAGAGACTTTAAGGCCTTTAGTAGGCGGTTGTCAACCCCATATGACGAGACAGTCGACCACAATTCACCCCATTTAGAAACACTAGCTCCCAAATTCCCAGAAATTAGTAAACCATTTACAATAAGGTCACAAAGCACTTTAAATGAATTGTAAAGTCTTAACAAATGGATAAATAAGTACATTTTTAATAGATTGTGATGTAAATAAAAAGAGCACTGTATCGCATATATGTTATATATTTACAATAATGATTTACAAGTTAGTTATATAGAGGGGGAAAGGCTATTTGACTCAAGCGACATATTTTTTTACTTTACAGTAGAGCAGGTCTGTCCAAACTACATACCTTCGCGGGCCAATTAATTTTACTACAAAAGCTGGAGGGCCGCATAAAAAAATATTTTCAGTTTTCAAGTAAAATAAAACCGGCCAAGTGCGAGTCGGACTCGCGCCCGAAGGGTTCCGTACCATTATCTATAAAAATTGTTAAAAAATCACGTTTGTTGTATGGGAGCCACCTTAAATATTCATTTTATTCTGTTTTTTAGTATTTGTTGCTATAGCGGCAACAGATATACATCATCTGTGAAAAATTCAACTTTCTAACTATCACGGTTCATGAGATACAACCTGGTGACAGACGGACAGCGAAGTCTTAGTAATAGGGTTCCCAAACGGGAACCCTAAAGGGTAAAACTACCCTTTGGGTACGGAACCCTAAAAAATACAGTGTAATCATTTCTTTTTACGTTTATTGGTTCTTAGTTAATTTATCTTTAACGATCAACGTCAACTTCGTTGTTGCCAGACGCATAGCATAAAGAAGTGACTTATCTGACAGTGAACTCCTATACAGTTTAGATTTTATAAAGTTATTTGTTATATACGCACTTTCACATAAATAAGTGCTGCCCATCAACGATCCCATTTTCAAGCCAAAATTAAAAAAATCTTAAAAAAATCCAGTTTCTGTCAAAAACTTTCTGATTGAAACAAGCGTCGAGGGCCGCATGAAAACAAGCCGCGGGCCGTTGTTTGGACTGCCCTGTAGTATATACTAAATCGACACAGACAAAATAGCTGATTCCATATGTATACAGGGTGTTTCAGAAGTCCGAAATAATACTTTGGGTACATATACGGCAGCTCATATATGGATGCTTAGTGAAGACAGTTTATACCTAAGTATCATAGTTTCTGAGTTACAAACCCTTGAATATTTGTCACAGGTATCGTGTTCTGGCCTTTGGGTACATCTATAACCCTATTCAGCAGTGTAAACTACACTTATGAGAGGCGGCTACCAATATTAACAAAACAGAACATGCAAATTTTATGTAGGACTCGAGATATTACGGGTTATAGAAATTGACGAGGAAAAAAAAAAAGAAAAAACATGGTCGAATTTCAATAATTTTTTTATACCATTCAGCTGGTCACCGATGCTAGCGTCAAAGTATTATTTCGGACTTCTGATACACCATGTATATGTCAATATAGCCCCAAAGTGTCGCTTAAGACAAATGGCGTTTCACCCCTCGATATTATGTATTTATTTGTTTCATATGTTATAATAAATAATTATGTTCTATTGTTGAAATAAAATGCATTTTTTGAATCAATATTATAATAGTCTTATTATCTCTTTATATCTTAACACCCCACCACCACCTCTTTAAGTATTGTTGTTTTAATAGTGACTGTAAATTTTTGACACATTTCGTACTGAGTTGACATGTAAATTAATATTTACCAAAATAAATGAATATGAATATTAAAAACATTGCTGCAGTGTCAGTACGCATGCCAAGATGTTTTCTCACGAGCCCCTTAAACATCTTGTCAACTTGCGTTCCCGTATCTTATTTGCTAACATGGCTTCCAAGATGTTTAAAATTAGACAGCTGGATAAAATTTTCTCACAGTTTAAGATCGTTCGTTCATTCGTTCATTGAAATGACAAATAGAGCGAGACGGAGCTTTACAAAGAAATAAGAAGTCGCATACACATCATAGAATATGTTAGATTGTTTATGCACAGATAAAAATATATTTGTGCATTGCTTCTTTTTTATTATGCCGGAAGCTTTACGTATTATCATTTAGTCGGTAATATTATGCTTAAAATTAATTTCTTGGGCACTTTACTATTTTTATTTGCCAATTGAAATAACTTTACATTGTAAAACGGCAAAAAGCAAAGTATGACGCCAAACAAAACCTAACCTCTAACCTACTGATTTTTTTGTATAATATGGATTTTAAACCATGTAGAAAAGGATTATGGGGATTTTCGGAAGAAAATAAAACAGATAGAAATATCTCAACACTTTTTTCTTGTTGTTTGTCGAACACGAAAATAAATTTACGTGTTCGTTTTCGGCAGAATTTTGCATGTAGTCCGCTGGATATTGGCAAAGGATGGAGTAAATTAGTATTATTCGTATTAATAGTGTATAAAATGCTCTATTTATGTACTTCTTACAGCCTAATTATTTTCTCATCACCGGCCTTCGATCGTGACAAATTTATTTACGTTGATCTGCCAAATTCGTGTCTCTATGGTACATTTTGGTAACCCATGCTAGCACTTAAGAGAAAACACCTTATTCATACGACAACCACGTTCTATTTAACTGTCAAACCAATTTTATATTTTTATCCATCACGCCATGCTAGCTAATAAGACGTAACGATTTTGCCACAAAAATGACGTCACGATCCGTGAGAAAATGTCTTATCTTGGCAGGCGTACTGAGACCGCTGCAAGACAGGGGCCCGATTTTCGTTTGATAGACATCAATCTCTAACTATACTTCTATACTGTGATATTATAAAGAGGATAGATTTTTATTTTTGTATGTAACGAATCAATTTAAAAACTAATGGACCGATTACAAAAATTCTTTTGCCGTTAGAAAGCTATATTACCACTGAGTAACATAGGCAATATTATAAACATATGCAATATATAAAGATATGTCGAAACAAGAGAAAAAAAATACAACCAATTTGACATTTTGTTTCGACATATCTCTAATAGAGATGGATGTCGATCGCACGGGACACGAAAGTCGCCGCGCAGGTGGTGGTAACGGGCTGATCTATACATGTTGGAAGCAATTATATCTTTTATACATGGATACATAGTTAAAAATACCATCTTGCGCTCCATAACTCAAATAAAAGATGTAGAAGAAAAGACTGCGAGGCTGAAGTGAGAGTGGGATGGCCATGTAGCCCGCATGAGCCCGGCAAACATCGCTACCAATTGGATACCTGTTGACGGTCGCCGACGAAGAGGTCGACCGAGGAAGAGGTGGCGAGATGATTTGAACACCTTTGCGGGGACATCGTGGCAGGAAATAGCCCAAGACCGAGATGTGTGGAGAAGTAAAGGGGAGGCTTTTGCCCAGGAGTGGGACAGGTAAAGGCTATTAAAAAAAATACATGGTTACATAGTGAAGAGCATATTTACTAAACTTTGTTAGTAATATACTATATGACTTATATAACATTGGAAAAATTTATCCAATGTCAAAAATGATTACCAATCTCTGAAGGATGAAGGTAAACATGTTGAAATCTGCACGCATATAGTTCACCAGCCCGCACTGGGCCAGCGTGGTGGACTACGGCCCAAATCTCCCTCGTATTAACATCGCCAGACAACACATACCCATCGTACGACTCCAAACAAAGGGAAGCTTGTACTATGGGCACCATACAATGGACTGGCAGCGATCCCAGTTACACAAAGACCTGGGGCTCGATTTTCGTTTGATACAAATCATCTCTATTCGAGATATGACGAAAAAATACGACCAATTTGACGTTTTGTTTCGACATATTTATATCGAATAGAGATTGATGACGAAAATCGGACCCCAGGCGGGCAATTATCGCATGATCAGAAAAATATACCAGCTATTTGGCAATTTCGACATATTATGTCAATATAGATAATGCATATCATGCGAAAATTGCCTCCCTGAGAAAATTCCAAAAAGGTCATTTCCAATTTGTCGCTGACGGGAATCGAACCCGCGACTACCAGATGATGAGACGAGCGGCCGACGCTCAAACCACCAAGCTGTAGTTGTAGCCAAGACTAGACGTTTGTCACGGAATATCTTAATGTTGTCTCTTTCTCTCGTATGAAATTAGACAGAGAGCGAGCGAGCATATCCGTGACAAAGGTCTTGTCTTAACGTGCGTGCTGACACCACTGGCGTCACTATTTTAAAGGTGGGTATTCGTTTTGAATCACATTATTTAATAGAGTTAATAATATATTATGCTATTTAATACTGAATGTCGGTACCTTAGGATGTTGTCAAGACGTCTTAGTGAAAACGGCCTTCCATAAAGCATTTCGACGCTTGAAAGGCAATCGTTATTAAGCGACAAAATATCGTAAAATTAGTTATAGATACCATTCGAACGTTTTCTGCGTCGTTTGGTATATGCAATGATATTCTAGTAAACAGATATGTTATACACGCACAAAACAACCAAAAAAAGTATTCCGTGTAACAGTGGCAGCACACATACACACTTTTCATTAATTAGGGCTCCGTACCCAAAGTGTAAAACGGGAACCCTATTAGTGAGACTTCGCTGTCCGTCCGTCCGTCCGTCCGTCTGTAACCAGGCTGTATCTCATGGACCGTGATAGTTAGAGAGTTGAAATTTTCACAGATTATGTATTTCTGTTGCCGCTATAACAACAAATACTAAAATATAGAATAAAATAAATATTTAAGCGGGCTCCCATACAACAAACGTGATTTTTTTGGCGTTTTTATAGATAATGGTACGGAACCCTTTGTGCGCGAGTCCGACTCGCACTTGGTCGGTTTTTTTACATTTTACAACACGTAGAAATGCGCAAAAGAGATGGCTTGATAAAACCAACGAGAATAAATGAGATAGCCAGTGTTGTCACTTGCGCTTCTATGTGATGTAACATTCATCTGTCAACGAATACGTCCTCATTGGGATGTATTCGAGTCTTCACTTTTGCGCACTCATTTAACGTTTTTGCTTAATTAATTGCCTTTCAAGTGTCTATTATTTTTTGTTACATATCTGTCAATACATTTCTTCATGTGTTTTATAAAAATAAAATAAATGTTTCAATATATTCCATTTTATCATACAGCTATTATTATGAAACTTTTATTTTACACAGCTTACTTATCTATGGAATATCCAGAATATATTAATTATCATCTGTTAAATTTGACTATGTTGGTAACACTGATGCTTATACTAACTAAACTAAATGTCACACAACCGAAATATATTGCTGTCCCGTTCACACGTTATATGTCTAAGAAAGGTTGAATACAGAGCGACAAGGACCTTTACACCTTTAAGCTGGGGGGTCAAAAAATTTGCTAATATCAAAACAAACTGTATTGACACTTAGAAAAAGTTCATTATTCAACACATTGAAAGCGAGAGCGAATTTTGACATCTATACATACAAATAAATAAAATTGGA
Organism: Ptilodon capucinus; assembly: GCA_914767695.1. Taxonomy (NCBI): domain Eukaryota; kingdom Metazoa; phylum Arthropoda; class Insecta; order Lepidoptera; family Notodontidae; genus Ptilodon; species Ptilodon capucinus. Next base: position 2,386,765 of record OU611832.1, read on the forward strand.
GTGTCTGTTTGTAATATCAAAATAACACATTTTTACAAATTGCATATGAAAGTATATAAACGATACCTATAACGAAAATGCAATTATTAAAAAAATTGTCTGTCTGTCTGTTTGTTCCGGGTAAACTTCCAAACAGCTGTACCTATTTTGACGGGACTTTCACTGGCAGATAGCTGATGTTACAAGAAGTAACTAAGGCTTCTTAGAAACAATAATTGGGGTTGATTAATAAATAAATAAGATTGAATTTGTATGGTAAAAGCATGGAGATATTATTATAACTGAGATGGCATGCGCTGCGGTAAATTTTTCTGACTCCGCCATTGTTGTTTTCCCATATAGTTGCCGTATACTACAGGTACATGAGATAACAACTATGGCGGAAAAATCGTGGCTGAGCTATACGAAGAGTGGAGTATGTATGTATGAGTATATATACGTAGAGTGGAGTTACCCATATGGGTACTCAAAATATATATTGAGTACCCATATGGGTAAAAGCCACGCAACCTAAATTCGCTAAAAAAAACAATTTTGTCAGAGACGGACCCATGTAACATACATTCTTAAATCTATTACAGACCGAGTAGCGCGAGCAAGATTATCATATATATCACGGATTATGTCACACTGATTAGCACACAGTGTGAGTGTTACCGGATCTTCTCAGTCCAGTAGACTTAGCATGACGTAGACATAAGTTTTATCTATTTCAACTGTCAAATTTGTCGACAAAATGACATCACACCGAGCCATGTCCAGTACAGAAAGCTCAAAGTGACGTCATTTTCTCCACAAATCTGACAGTTGAAAGAGATAAAACTTATGTCTACGCGGTCATGCGAAGCCAACAGGTCGCACTTCGACCCGTAGGCTTAAACGAAATAAATTATTTGCCTATGCTATTAATGCAGAAATCTCAGACTTCATTACATAACCCATATAATATAATACATAACCCATATAATACATAATGCTCTTCTCAGTGGAAGCAGCATTCCGAACCGGTGGTAGAATCTCACTATTTGTAAGTTCTTGTTGACCTACGCGATTTTTTTTTTTTTTTTTCATAATATAAATTAATCCAAAAAAATATTTAATTTCAAAACTGATTAGCATCAAACTATTGATCACTTCCATCAAGATCCTTGTCGAACTCAATTTAGTTTATAATCACGTTTAGTTTTAATATACACATGTACACTGTTGCGTTTCGGTACCGCTATATGCGCGTGCGCCGTTTTGCAAGTTTCTATGAGAATACACTTTATATGTATCACTATGTTTGTCGCGATAGGTCCGTGGTAAAGACTTTATTTGCCGTCCGATGCCTAAAATACCGTTAAGTGACTAAACACGATTTTGAGCTACTAGCAAAAATGCTAAAATTAATCTCGCTAGCATTTATGAACACTCCGTTTTTCTTATTTACCTTAATAAATATCGCCAAACACAAAATATGGGGCTCGATTTAAGTTTGATAGACATCATCTCTATTCGAGATTTGTCGAAAAAATACGATTTGACGTTTTGTTTCGACATGTCTCGAATAGGGATTGATGTCTATCAAGCGAAAATCGGGCCAATGATCCCAAACTAAGCAAAGCCTGTAACTATGGGTACTAGGGCAAATTCCGAAAAGGACATTTCCAAAATTTGGCCCTGGCGGGAATTAAACCCGCGACCATCTGGTACAGTGAGCCGGGCGGCATACGCTCAAACCATTAGACGAAGCCGTCGTTGTTAATAACCATACAGGATGTATCAGAAGTCCGAAATAATTTAGGTACATATATGGTAGCTCATATGTAGATGCTCAATGAAGGCAGAGTATACCTAACTATCATAGTTTCTGAGTGTTAAGCGGCTCTCAGACTACGCTATAATATATAGCACAACAATATCGCGCACCATACAAAGCCAATAATATATAGTACAGTACAGTGTGAACGTGGAAAAATTTACAAATCAGTTATCAGACCAGTATTTATGTACGGCTTGGAATGCTGGGCGGCTAAAGTGCGTGAGGAGAAACGTCTCCACTCTGCCGAGATGCGAATGTTGAGATGGATGTGTGGAGTGACGCGAATGGATAAGGTGAGGAATGTACATATTATAGGTAGTATAAAAGTAGCACCCATAACAGAAAAAGTGAGAAGTAAGAGACTAGAATGGTTTGGGCATGTGATGAGAAGAGATGAGAAGCATGTGACTAAAAGAGTGATGAGTATGAATGTGGATGGATACAGAGCGAGAGGAGGACCAAAGAAAATATGGATGGAGTGTGTAAAAAGTGATATGAATGAGATCGCAGTCGATGTCGGTATGACGGAAAAGCGTGACGAATGGAAGAAAAGGACATACTGCGCCGACCCCAAATAATGGGATAAGGTAAGGCAAATGATGATGACAGTGTGAACGTGGTCACAACAATGTATGGTGCGCGGTATTGTTGTGCTATGAGCCATATAGTATATGCTATTATGTTATAGCGTAGTCTGAAACCTGCTACAGACCTTTGAGTATTTGTCACAAGTATAGTGTTTACCTTCAAATAATTTTTTATATCTGATGCGAAAAGTACCTTCTCCCAACTGCACTTCTTGCGGAGTGATTGAGGATGTTCAACATGTGTTAATGGAGTGTACTCGGAACTCGGTCTTAAGGAGAGATATATTTGGACATAAGAGCATTTTGGATGTAGGTTTCTGTAACACTATATTAGCTAGACCATCGTCACATGTAGCTAAACAATTATATAAGTTAGTATAGGCACCTAGTAAGTAAGATACATTTTGTGCTGTTCCTATGAGGCGATATGGTCGCCAAAGCGACAAAGCCTCTTTATTAATAAATAAAAAAAAAAAAAAAAAAAAGTATAGTGTTGTGGCCACTATGTTACTTTGTTCCTCGAAGTTCAGGTAAATATGGTCTACCTATTCCAATCTCTGATCATAAATAATGTTACAAAAATAAAACCAAGACTGGCCGATTAAGAAAATGTTTCGCTTTTTTGAGCAAATTTATATTGAAAAAAGCAACCATGGAGTTTCTTGTCCATTCTTCTCCATGCATTCTGAATGGGTGGTAGAGTTACTATTTTTATTATTTATTGACGATTCATAAGTGCCTGTATTGGTTTATATGAATAAAAAATATTCTGATTTTGAACTCAAATTAGTTTAAATGTCACTTAACATCGTTTTAGCGGTCGGACGGCAGTATTGCTGATCACATGTGGAGTCTCTCCATGCTGACCATCATCTGATATAGTCAAGCGGTGTGGTCAGCGGCGGCCAGAGCTTCCCTGTTCTCGTACGCCCAGAACCCGTGGAGCTCCAGCAGTATGGAGACGGCGGTGTGTCCGTGCCCACTCCTGATCAGATCCTGGACCGTGATCCTGGACGGATGCTCCGGACGGATCATGTCGAAGATCTCGTCTTTCACGTCGTCAAAGTTGACGGGCTCCGCGCCGTGCGCTATCATCTGCTCTTGGATCGCCTGTGATACCAAATCATATCATTATTATACTTGTTAATCTATCTAGATAGATAGAGTATTATTTATTAGAGATGAAACGGATAGTAGTTTGGCCGGATACCGGATATTCAGCAAGCTACCAGGCCTTATCGCCGGATATCCGGCCCTTTATCGCGTTACATGACGCTTCTTAAAGACATCTCGAATCGACCGTAATCACGACCCATACATATGGTGGTTAGATAACATGTCAAGGTTTGTTAGAATTTATCTTTCAGCACCTGGCAGTAGCGTTTACAGCGAAAGGCTATTTACAGAAGCTGGTCTGGTATACGAAGTCAGGTAGAGGCGTCTCTTACCAACAAATGCGGAAAATTTGGTATTCATTCACCACAATTTATTAACTTTGAGTAACTTATTTTATTCCAATTGTTAATGTTGAGTACTAAACTCATCATCTATCTCAGAGATTCCTAAACTGGGTTCCGTGGAATAGTCATGAGGGTTCCGCCAAAATTATATATTATTAGCTATTAAATAATACCACATAACAAATGTTCCTATATAAATTTCAGTGTTGATTTGTAATCATTTGATATGGGGTTCCATAAAATAAAAGGTATTTGGTTAGTGTTCCGTAATCTATAAAGTTTAGGAACCCCTAATCTATCTATCTATCTATCTTCCTAATTATATAAACCCTATTATGTCTCAAGCTTACCAGGCATACCACCCGCTTGGCAGGAAGATCTTCCCTTTACCGCCAAATGTGCGAATCTCATTTTCATCTGAGATTATCACTGGCTATGAAACGGTGAAGGGAAACATCGTGAGGAAACCTGCACGTCTGAGGAACTTGACTAGTTCTCGATAGATGTGTGAAGTCTGCCAACCCGCACTGGGCCAGCGTGGTGGACTATGGCCTGAATCCCCCTCGCATTGAGGGGAGGCCCGTGCCCAGCAGTGGGACGTTAAAAGGGCTGTAGTAGTAGTATGTTTCAAGCTTAGACCACTTTCGCGCTGACGGCCTCAATTTATAACGTTATTGAACGAGTCACTGGTAGAATCTAAAACGAATATGAGTATGATTCATCCGCCATCTTTATCACTGTCATCATCCATATTTATTTATAATGTGTATTTATTGAATTTGCCCTTGCTATTAATTACTTGACACTGGCTGAAATACACGCTAACCGCAGGTGGAGCCATTTTTCATCTTATCCCATGAAATATTATCATTTCATTCATTTCGGTAAAAAATTGAGCCGTCGCGAAACGCCTGGCAGATGTGAAACATAAAACATAAACGTCGTAGCGGAGCGAGCGAGTAGTAACGAGCGAGTGAGTGGAGTCAGCCGGTGGGCGGAAAGAACCGAGGAGCCACGGAGCTGCTCGAAGTTTTGGGATCACGGCATCGCGGCATCAACAGTGGCTTTCACTCGCAAAGCGCGCCATTAGATGTTTTACATCAAAAAAGAAGAAGGAGAATATGAGTTTGTTCTCACCTTGAAGAAGTAATTCAGGGTGAAAGCGTCCAAATATCCCACCGAGTTGATATCTAGTACTCGGAACAGGTACGCGAGTGCGGCGGGCTGTCTCCTGTTCTCGAGGGCCAGGACCAGGTCCAGGTAGGTCTTGTAGTCCATCTCACCATCGTATGTCAGACACTGTTGGAACACGCGCTGGAGGAAGGCGCGGGTCAGCGTGCCCGAACCATAGCTGAAATTAAAGTCGAGGCGTTTATGCATGGTGTTTCAGAAGTCCGAAATAATAATTTGACGTTTGCATCAGTATCGGGTATACAACTGAATGGTATAAAAATTTGGTGGAAATTCGAACATGTCTTTTCAAATTTTTTTTCGTCGTCAATTTCTATAACTCGAAATATCTCGAGTCCTATGTAAAATTTGCATGTTCTGTCTTGTGAATATCGGCAGCCGCCCTTCATAAGTGTAGTTTACACTGCTGAATAGGGTTATGGATGTACCCAAAGACCAGAATACTATACCTGTGACAAATATTCAAAGGTCTATAACTCAGAAACTAAGATAGTTAGGTATAAACTGTCTTGACTAAGCATCCACATATGAGCTACCGTATATGTACCCAAAGTATTATTTCGGACTTCTGATACATCCTGTATATAGGGTGTATGAGAAGTCCGAAGTAATATCGTGTAAAAAGCGAAGTGACTCAAGCGCCATGTTGGAATCAGCGATTTTTTTGCGTCAAATGAGTATGCTCTCGTGTAAAGTTGACAAAATGTCGCTTAAGTGAAATAGCCATTCACACCTCGATATGTTTAAAAAAAATTACCCTGCCAGTTCGTTGATACTGAGCATGCCATTATGATCTCTATCCAAGTTGAGATACTGTCCATAAACGCGTAGCGCGGACGCGGCGCTAAACCAGTTTTGCTCCTGCAACTCCATTGGCAAGTCTTCTTCGCGAAGCTAAAAATTTAAAAAAAAAAAGTGAGAAGCACACAATAACCGTCTTCTTCTCTTCTTCACTAAGTCAGTAAGTGGTAGCCGAGTGGTCGAACGCACGCCTTGCAAGGTTCAAACCCCGGCTCGCACCTCTGGGATTTATGTGCGAATGTCATTTTCATCCGAAATTATCACTTACTATGAAACGTAAGGATCGTAAGGAAACCTGCACGTTTGAGGGAACTTGACTAGTTATCGATAGATGTGTGAAGTCTGCCAACCCGCACCAGGCTAGCGTAGTAGACTATGCCCTGAATCCCCCTCCCATTGAGTGGAGGCCCGTGCCCAGCAGTGGGACGTTAAAAGGGCTGTAGTAAGTACTAAGTAATTATTCTTAGCTTAAGCTGTGCTTAGGTTGGGATCATACGATGAGTAGCTGTTGTCTTTCGATACTTATCTATACTAATATTATATAGCTGAAGACTTTGTTTGTTCGGTTAATCGCATTAAGCTCTGGAACTGGAAATACTATTCCAATTCCAAACATCTCTTTGCACTGTATGGCCTATTTATTGAGGAAGGTGATAGACTTTATAACAACACGCTACGAAGCAGTAACTATAAGCACGGGTGAAACCGCGGGCACAGCTAGTTTATTTATACAATGGACTGGGCCTGATCCCATTTACATCCAGACCAGACCAAATTCCCAAAAGGCCATTTTGAAAACTTACAGCTAATGGGAATCGAACCTGCAGTAATCCCAGCACACTACCCTCAATCCACTGCAGTAAGCTGTCATCGGAAATAATATATCGAGGTGAAAAAAAAAATGTCACTTAAGTCAAACCCCTCGATAAAATAATAAATAAAATAAGATATAGTCTTCTCTCTCTCACCTCCAACAAATCGTCCAAGAAAGAGCAGGACAGCACGTCTCGTATCCTGACGCGGCCGACTCTTAGGGGGTCTAGGAAGAAAAGGAACTTCCTCGCAGCTGTGCACACGTAGAACGAGCTGAAGGAAGAGTCGAGGCCGTCCAGAGCCGCCAGGGAAGGGACCAGCTCGGCTATATAGCTCTCCAAATCCTGGCAAAAATAAACCCTATTTAATTCTGACAACCCACACTGGGCCAGCGTGGTGGACTATGGCCTGAATCCCCCTCGCATTGAAGGTAGGCCCGTGCGCAGCAGTAGGATGTTAAATAGGCTATGTAAGTGGTAAAAAAAACATAAGGGTCGAACTGAGAACCTCCTCCTTTTTGAAGTCCTTTAAAAAACATAAGGGTCGAACTGAGAACCTCCTCCTTTTTGCAGTCCTTTAAAAAACATAAGGGTCGAACTGAGAACCTCCTCCTTTTTGAAGTCCTTTAAAAAACATAAGGGTCGAACTGAGAACCTCCTCCTTTATGAAGTCCTTTAAAAAACATAAGGGTCGAACTGAGAACCTCCTCCTTTTTGAAGTCCTTTAAAAAACATAAGGGTCGAACTGAGAACCTCCTCCTTTTTGAAGTCCTTTAAAAAACATAAGGGTCGAACTGAGAACCTCCTCCTTTATGAAGTCCTTTAAAAAACATAAGGGTCGAACTGAGAACCTCCTCCTTTTTGAAGTCCTTTAAAAAACATAAGGGTCGAACTGAGAACCTCCTCCTTTTTGAAGTCCTTTAAAAAACATAAGGGTCGAACTGAGAACCTCCTCCTTTTTGAAGTCCTTTAAAAAACATAAGGGTCGAACTGAGAACCTCCTCCTTTTTGAAGTCCTTTAAAAAACATAAGGGTCGAACTGAGAACCTCCTCCTTTTTGAAGTCCTTTAAAAAACATAAGGGTCGAACTGAGAACCTCCTCCTTTATGAAGTCCTTTAAAAAACATAAGGGTCGAACTGAGAACCTCCTCCTTTTTGAAGTCCTTTAAAAAACATAAGGGTCGAACTGAGAACCTCCTCCTTTTTGAAGTCCTTTAAAAAACATAAGGGTCGAACTGAGAACCTCCTCCTTTTTGAAGTCCTTTAAAAAACATAAGGGTCGAACTGAGAACCTCCTCCTTTTTGAAGTCCTTTAAAAAACATAAGGGTCGAACTGAGAACCTCCTCCTTTTTGAAGTCCTTTAAAAAACATAAGGGTCGAACTGAGAACCTCCTCCTTTTTGAAGTCCTTTAAAAAACATAAGGGTCGAACTGAGAACCTCCTCCTTTATGAAGTCCTTTAAAAAACATAAGGGTCGAACTGAGAACCTCCTCCTTTTTGAAGTCCTTTAAAAAACATAAGGGTCGAACTGAGAACCTCCTCCTTTTTGAAGTCCTTTAAAAAACATAAGGGTCGAACTGAGAACCTCCTCCTTTTTGAAGTCCTTTAAAAAACATAAGGGTCGAACTGAGAACCTCCTCCTTTTTGAAGTCCTTTAAAAAACATAAGGGTCGAACTGAGAACCTCCTCCTTTATGAAGTCCTTTAAAAAACATAAGGGTCGAACTGAGAACCTCCTCCTTTTTGAAGTCCTTTAAAAAACATAAGGGTCGAACTGAGAACCTCCTCCTTTTTGAAGTCCTTTAAAAAACATAAGGGTCGAACTGAGAACCTCCTCCTTTTTGAAGTCCTTTAAAAAACATAAGGGTCGAACTGAGAACCTCCTCCTTTTTGAAGTCCTTTAAAAAACATAAGGGTCGAACTGAGAACCTCCTCCTTTTTGAAGTCCTTTAAAAAACATAAGGGTCGAACTGAGAACCTCCTCCTTTATGAAGTCCTTTAAAAAACATAAGGGTCGAACTGAGAACCTCCTCCTTTTTGAAGTCCTTTAAAAAACATAAGGGTCGAACTGAGAACCTCCTCCTTTTTGAAGTCCTTTAAAAAACATAAGGGTCGAACTGAGAACCTCCTCCTTTTTGAAGTCCTTTAAAAAACATAAGGGTCGAACTGAGAACCTCCTCCTTTTTGAAGTCCTTTAAAAAACATAAGGGTCGAACTGAGAACCTCCTCCTTTATGAAGTCCTTTAAAAAACATAAGGGTCGAACTGAGAACCTCCTCCTTTTTGAAGTCTTTTAAAAAACATAAGGGTCGAACTGAGAACCTCCTCCTTTTTGAAGTCCTTTAAAAAACATAAGGGTCGAACTGAGAACCTCCTCCTTTTTGAAGTCCTTTAAAAAACATAAGGGTCGAACTGAGAACCTCCTCCTTTTTGAAGTCCTTTAAAAAACATAAGGGTCGAACTGAGAACCTCCTCCTTTTTGAAGTCCTTTAAAAAACATAAGGGTCGAACTGAGAACCTCCTCCTTTTTGAAGTCCTTTAAAAAACATAAGGGTCGAACTGAGAACCTCCTCCTTTATGAAGTCCTTTAAAAAACATAAGGGTCGAACTGAGAACCTCCTCCTTTTTGAAGTCCTTTAAAAAACATAAGGGTCGAACTGAGAACCTCCTCCTTTTTGAAGTCCTTTAAAAAACATAAGGGTCGAACTGAGAACCTCCTCCTTTTTGAAGTCCTTTAAAAAACATAAGGGTCGAACTGAGAACCTCCTCCTTTTTGAAGTCCTTTAAAAAACATAAGGGTCGAACTGAGAACCTCCTCCTTTATGAAGTCCTTTAAAAAACATAAGGGTCGAACTGAGAACCTCCTCCTTTTTGAAGTCCTTTAAAAAACATAAGGGTCGAACTGAGAACCTCCTCCTTTTTGAAGTCCTTTAAAAAACATAAGGGTCGAACTGAGAACCTCCTCCTTTTTGAAGTCCTTTAAAAAACATAAGGGTCGAACTGAGAACCTCCTCCTTTTTGAAGTCCTTTAAAAAACATAAGGGTCGAACTGAGAACCTCCTCCTTTTTGAAGTCCTTTAAAAAAAAATGTATAACTTAGGTAAATGTTCATAATAACCACAATATCAATGCTAGACAAAACAATGCTAGAGTGCATTGTTTCTCTTACATTGAAAATAATGATATGATATATATTTTGCACTAGCTTCTACCCGCGACTTCGTCCGCCGAGATTTCGACTATTCAATATCGTTATAAATTATAGCCTACTTTTCATTCTGACATATAAACAACAATACTGTAAAGTTTCATCAATATCCGTTCAGTCGTTTTTGCGTGAAAGAGTAACAAACATCCATCCCATCCTCACAAACTTTCACATTCATAATATTACTAGGATTTTAAGTATACTTTAAGTACACTACAGTGCACCTCTGCCTACCCCTTCGGGGAATACAGGCGTGATGATGTATTTATTATTTGATGTATTTAAGTACAAAAATAGGTATACACTAGTATGAGCGTACGCACATGTTCAGTGAGGTAACCCTGTCCAGTCACGTCATACAGGGACAGTCCAATCCTGGTCTGTTGCAACCACACGCGGCGCATCACATAGTTGAAGAGCGAGACAGCACGCACCCGCCCAACGCCGCCCTCGGCCGCCTGCAGCCGCCCAAACACCTCAGCTGTGAAGTAAGGCCTGAAAACAATTGAAAAATTACATTAAGCTGGTCGCAGCACTAGCTGGTAGCTCAAGAGACGGGTAAATTTGAAATTACTCGCCACACTAGAAAAAGACAAGGTAACTTTATAATTTACCTGACGAATTTGGTCTGGCTGCAACTGTTATCACTCCAAGTCCATTGTATGGTACCCATAGTACTAATGTTTGGAGTATACGACAATAAAATGATTGAGAATGAAATTTGAAGACCAAGTATTGCTTAGATTAAGAACAGCTAGATGTTACTACAATGTAGCAGAAGAAATAGCAATATTATAGCAATAGAATAAACCATGTTTGCTTGTCAATCTCAGAAACAAGAGCTTTTGTCAGTGACATAAGACAGGGACAAAACTCAAACTATTTAAATCTTTCTGTGATCATTCATTTTTATTTATTACGTGTATTTATTGAATTTGTCCTTGCTATTAATTACTTGACATTGGCGAAATACCCGCTCTATTCGCAGGTGAAGCCATTCCTCATCTTATTCCATTAAATATCTTCATTTCACTCATTTTGTTAAAAATAATAAATCTTTCTGTGTATGTGTGTTAAGTATACATCAATCTTGCTCTAACAAACCATAGATTGCTTTATTGAGAAGTGAACTTTGGTTAATACCTAAAATATCCCATACACAAAAGGTATTTAAAGAACCATTTTACATACTTGTACTTGGGTCCAGCCTCTTCTCTGATCTTCTTAAACTGGAAATAATCAATGATCAGCTCATCATTGTTCACACCGTTGTAACTTCCGTTAATCTTCTCCAAAAGACTCCATAGATGTTTCAATTCACTGTTGTCCAACAACTCTTTACTCTTCTTCTGTAAGAACTGGGCTCTTGTCTCTTCTCTTAACTTCTGGGCTAGTAGATCGTCGGGCTTAGGCAATTTGAAGTAGAATTTCGGTATCTGCTTGTACGATTCCTCGTCACCAGCCAATTGAGGTGTGTACAATTGTTTAAATGTGTCCATTTCAATTTTTTCACTTTCCTCTTTTGTTACACTTGTGTTAGTATCTATTGGGAATTAAATAATAATAAATAGTAGGACATAAACTATAAGACTGATTAGTATGAATGTGGATGGATACAGAGCGAGAGGAAGACCAAAGAAAAGATGGATGGAGTGTGTAAAAAGGGCTATGAATGAGATTGAAGTGGATGTCGGTATGACGGAAATGTGAGATGAATGGAAGAAAAGGACATACTGCACCGACCATAAATAATGGGTTAAGGTAAGACAAATGATGAAATAGTAGGACATAGTAACAGCCGCCACCTAGGGGGTTGATTGAGAAGACGGTGGTGAAACAACCTAAATACCTTTTTTGAAATAGACATTGCTGGAAGTTATCAAGGACCGAGAAGTGTGGATAAGAGAAGAAAAAGCTTTCCCCCAGGAGTGGGGCAGTGCTATAGACTACTAAAAATAAAATTTGAAGAAGATATGACCTGAATCCCCCTTGCATAGATGGGAGGCCTATGCACAATAGTGAGACATTAAAATGGATACCTACTTATTGTATTTAAAATAGAGGGAATATTTGTTCCAACGTTTTTGGTTGCTCCGAAATTAATTAATGGCTACAATAGATACACCATAACACCTGTTTCTTCTGATAAGGTAGGTAGAGGTGTTCAGGAACATACAAATTTGATATGTTATCGAAAAATAGTACCTACAGCTGACTTGGGGTACTTAACATTGTACAAATCAGACAGTCTAAGCAGTTGCCATGACATTATGGAACTTTGATGCCTGCAGAATCCAGAAAGTTGGACACATATGTGCTTATATGTGGCAGAATGTAAGTACTAACTATATACTGGGTACTGTTCAAAATTTATATCAAGACTTCATAAATCTTTGTAGCTATTACACACAAATGATAGGAAATATTTCATGTATTGTAACTACCTACAAACAGAAAAAACATATTTTTTTTTTACTTGAAAATACTGATGAAAAAAAAGTAAATGTATTATAGTAATAAAGCACCACCTTAAAATTATTAAGAATTATGCCTAAATCAAGTATTTAAATACATTTGTGTGATTACTATTTATATTAGAAAAATTTAAATAAAATGGGATAATAAAAAAAATGGCGTTCGAAATATTTATACTAGGAGTGCATAAGTTAGGAAGAGTTATGTCACACAATAAATTAACTTATTGTCAAAATTAATTGATTGTTAAGTTATCTTTGTTGAAGTATCTGAGTAAGTTTATTTAGATGGTTTGAGAATTAAATAAGGCTTAAAGTCGCTTACCATCAAGCTTTTTAATGTATTTCCTGAGTCGATCTTTCAACATATTATTGATTTTTATCTGATTGTCATCCACGGGTCTCGTGTCGGTCGTGGTGTTATTGTTGGCTGTGTCTTCGGTTGTCTCGTCCTTTTTACTATCCGTCATAATTTTTAAGTTATAATTTACTCAAAACGCGAACGTGAAACGCTTAAATACTTTCAATAAAAATCTTCAGTTCACAGCTGCTGCTGTCATAACAACTTTTGACAGTCGATAAATATGATTCATTACACGCAAAGCAGAAAGAAAAAAAATTATTTTATTAATTCAATACTTTAAAATAGAAATGAAATAAAATCTAAACTTGGGAGTTTAAAACTATTTGTATCAACTAATCATAGATTCATTTCTGTTTTTAACAACGTTTTAAAGGTAGATAAGTTCTTAGCATGACGTTAAACGGAACGTTTCTATTTAGTAATACTAGTTGATGACAGATGTCGCTACTCTGCAAATTAGTTCATGTTACTCACCGCTAGAGTGCATTATGTTAGCTAACGTCACGCGTTGATGTCTTTTCTATGTACGAAAGTACAAAGTGGCAATTATTTTTATGTTTTGTTCAAATTATAGGGCCATGTTTTCCAGTAACTATACATTTATTTTACTACTACTACTAGAGCCCTTTTAACGTCCCACTGCTGGGCACGGGCCTCCCCTTAATGCGAGGGGGATTCGAGCCGTAGTCCACCACGCTGGCCCAGTGCGGGTTGGCAGACTTCACACATCTATCAGGAACTAGTGAAGTTCCCTCAGACGTGCAGGTTTCCTCACGATGTTTTCCTTCACCGATTTATTTTACTCCTCGCATTAAGGGGAGGCCCGTGCCCAACAGTGGGACGTTAAAAAGACTGTAGTAGTAGCTTGAATATGACCAGTTTAGACAGTAGATATACCTATCACATTGAAGCCATTAAACTAGGCATATTCTAGCTACCATTGATAAAATTATGTTGTTTTCGTGCCTTGAAATATGAACTCATAACTCCATAACGGTTAGGGCACTTGGGGCCCTGATATTTTTACATCAACTCAAACACCAAGCGAGGACATATCAAGTGTAAATCTAGGTAGAGCTACCATTGTTTCTCACTCGACCCTAATCAATACTGTCACAAAAACCACAAGTTGTGGTTAATTTTCCAATTCCCAATCTAATATTACACCTCCAGCCGCACTCTTGCTAGTGAAACCTACACATTTACTGTGGGACTGATGTGGAAGCGACAAGATAATAAATTTGACGAACGTACGACGTACGCCGCTCGGCTTGTGGGTTCGATTCCCGCCAGTAGAAAATTTCGGGAACAGACTTTTTGTCATTTTCCCTAGGCGCCAATCATGGATTTTCTATGATTCCATTTATTTAGACATAAAAGTTACATCTTGTATCGATGGTAACTAGAATACTACTAGACAAATGGCATCAAGGTGACAATATCTAATGTCTACACTTCTCATATTCACTACCATTGAAAAAATATGTTGTTTTCAGCCTTAAAATTGGAGTCATAGCATGACCGTGTAGACATAAGTTTTATGTCTTTAAACTGTCAGATTCGTCAAGAAAATGACGTCACACCGAGCCATGTCCAGTACAAAAAGTTCAATGTGATGTCATTTACTCGACAAATCTGACAGTTGAAAGAGATAAAATTTATGTCTATGCGGTCATGCTAAGGGGGCTGGTCTGGCTGTATCTGAGATCGCCCCCAGCTAATTGTATGGAACCCATAGTACAAGATTTGCTTTGGAATCATACGATGACTATGTGTGGAGATATTTATATATTACAGTTGCACACACACCTAATTTTTATAATATATATAATTCTACTGTACGTGTCGATGTCACTGAACTCCTCCTAAACGGCTGGACCGATTTGAATGATTGTTTTTGTATGCGTTTGGGTGGCGCCCTGGATGGTTTAGATTCACAATTGGACCCAGTAGGTGACGATGCTTTCGTATGCCACCAATTATAAGGCAATACGAAGTTCGCCGGGTCTGCTAGTTTATTATAGATTATATTATTTATTATATAGTTTATTATTATTTATTAGATAGATAGATAGAAAACTCTTTATTGTACACCAATAGTTACATGGAAATTACACAACATATATTGACAAAAACAAGAACAGATATAAGTGTACATTGGGCGGTCTTATCGCATGCTGCGATCTCTTCCAGACAACCTTTGGATGGAGAGGATTTTGTCATAATGACATGATGGCAGACAGTTGTGTATCATTAAAGGCCATAATAATTTAAGTCTGAAATATTGAATAAATAGCGCCAATGGTCTAGTGGTTTCACGGGCTACCCTCGGAACAAGAGGTTTCCGGTTCGCTCTTCCCACTTGCACATTACAATATTGACATGAGCCCAATCTTGAAGGGACATTTTGTATAATTGGAGCTTACTTAACTGTTTATAACATCATCTATCTGCCATTAAAATTCCCATCATAATTGATTCAAGTGTTACAGTCTATTGGGTGGAAGGCAATAGGCCTAATATTTACATTTGTAAATACATCATCACGCCTGTATTCCCCGAAGGGGTAGGCAGAGGTGCACTGTAGTGCGCCCACACTTCGCCGATGTATTTTGGTCCCAATGTAATAGGGAGCGAGCCTATTGCCATTATACCGGGCACATTCCCCCTCAATACGAGGGAGATTTGGGCCATAGTCCACCACGCTAGCCCAGTGCGGGTTGGTGAACTTTCACACGCCATTCTATAGACGTGCAGGCTTCCTCACGATGTTTTCCTTCACCGTTCAGCAAGTGGTAATCATTGTTGAAAATGACATTCGCACATGAAAGTTATCTCAGAGGTGCGGGCCTGGGATTTGAACTTTGATTTGAACATTTGTTTTGTTTTTAATTACATGCAGTTTGGCCGACGCCGTCACTTCTATCTATGTCTATGTGACGTTGACAGTGACAGATGCGCCGGCCAACATTAATTACTTTGCGAGAGATGAAAAAGGAAAAATATAAATATAAGGAGACACTAAAAGTTATTGTTCATTATTTAAATGTATTAAAACCCATCTGCCGTTCCGGTGATAGCCCGCAAAATAGACAGACGGACGATCAGACAATAAACTCAAACAATATTATTTGTATTATAGGTACCGTATATACTTTCATAATATGCATTCAGTAAAATGCTGTTATTTTAGTATGACAAACAGACACTTAAATTTTATTTATTAGTATAGAACATATTAGCGTAATAAACACTTTCGTAAGCGCCCTGTGTTTAGTGTCGAGATTGGAAGAAAGCATCTCCCATTAAAGAAAAATAAAGGAATCTCTGTAATTTGTTATCTTGGCCTGGCGCTGTTATGGCGAGTGCAAGATACGCGAGCTATTTAATAGCTAATACTGATGCAAGCAATCAATTAATTTGAGCACGACCTTAGTTTAGAACAACGTGAGGAAACCTGCACGTCTATAGAAAGGCGTGTGAAGTTCACCAACCCGCACTAGGCTAACGTGGTGGACTATGCCCCAAACCTTCGTATTTAGGGGGAATGTGCCCGGTATAATGGCAATGATCGCCCACTATTACATTGGGACCATAATACATCGGTTTAGTGTGGGTACACTGCAGGTCACCTCTGCCTACCCCTTCCTCTTCCCAAGATGATATATATTTTTAAATGTAAATATAAAAATATATAAAAAAATGTTCCCCACCGGCATCTGGACCAGGGTCTCAGTTACCTTTAGTCAAGGATCCAGAGAGAGAAGTTTCAGTTAACGTCTTAAATAAAGGATTTAAAACCGGCCAAGTGCGAGTCGGATTCGCGCACGAAGGGTTCCGTACCATTATCTATAGAAACGGCAAAAAAAAATCACGTTTGTTGTATGGGAGCCCCCTTAAATATTTATTTTATTCTGTTTTTTAGTATTTGTTGTTATAGCGGCAACAGAAATACATCATTTGTGAAAATTTCAACTCTCTAACTATCACGGTTCATGAGATACAGCCTGGTGACAGACGGACGGACGGACGGACGGACGGACGGACGGACGGATGGACGAACGGACGGACGGACAGCAAAGTCTTAGTTATAAGGTTCCCGTTTTACCCTTTGGGTACGGAAACCTAACAAGTGATGAAAGTTAGCACTATCTATATCTCTATTCAGGTAGAGAATAAGGTAGAGATTAATTTGACCTTGCCACAGAATTAGTCCCGCCACAGACACACTCGTCAATATACGCGCAAACAATATATTTCCCATGACAAAATGAACTGTATTCACTTGTTGTTTTGTTTCAATTGCATTTTGACGCCCTTACCACGTAAATTTATTCTTTAATGCACAGAGTTCATTTTCAAAACAAAGTCAATTGTTTTCGCTCGCTCGCTACAGTGTGCCCGGGCTGTAAGAGAGAGTGTAGTACACACAAAGGCGAACGATTTAAATTGAATTTTTTAAGATATAATCTGTGCTAATATAAGATTGAATTACTGTGGTAAAAACCACGCTTCTAAATAGATACGAATCATAGATGAAATTTCGTTGAACAATGTACTCATTGCGTATGTTAATAAAGTTCGATTTGATGTTGGAAAAAGATTAACGCGCCTGTTTGCATAAGCGTTTATACAGCTACTGCTATTTTAATAACTAAGCCATGTTTTATATCTTAGTCTGAAATGTTAACCTCAGTCTGACCATAACCGTAAATTATTTCATTTTATAACGAAGCCGCTCCGCCTTGTGCCCACTACAGTTATCTACCTAGAACACACAAATCTGATAAAACCTATGTATACTTTCCATAAGAGGCTTTGTTCAACTTTTATTGCTATTCTTATTTTAAATATATCATCACGCCTGTATTCCCCGATTTGGTAGGCAGAGATGCACTGCAATATGGGATGCAATTTAATACGGGGCGAACCTATTACCATTATTCCTACATCTCTAGTATTTCAGATTCCACTTGCTGAATGATGAAAGTACACGACGTGAGGAAATCTGTGCGTCTATAAAAAGGTATGTGAAGTTCACCAAACTGCACTGAGCCAGCGTGCGGCAGCCAACTATGGCCCAAATCTCCCTCGTATTGAGCGGCAACCGTCCTAGTATGCTATTGGCTCGTTTCCAGTTACATTGGGACCAAAATACGTCAACAAAGTGCAGTGTACCTTTACTCACACCTTCGGGGAATACAGACGTGAAGATGTATTTTTATTTTATGCAATTAAACTTAAAAGAGCCATGAGAGTAGGGTGAATGCGGTGGAAATGCGTTCCTTACGGAGTATGTGTGGTGTCACCATTGCTGACCGGTTGACGAATAGCAAGATACAGAAATTTCGGAAGAGGGCGCCCGAGGAGGACCTTTCACGACCAAATCAACGGTCTCTTCCAGAAAGGTCAAGTTCGCAGCACGTTCAACCGACGGAAGTGCATGAAAAGATGTATGACTGAGGATGACGCGAAAGAGGTATGTCGGGATCGTAGCGTGTGGCAAACGGTAGTCTCTGCCTACCCCCATGGGATACAGGCGTGAGTATATGTATGTATGTAATTAAACTTAAGATATAATGATTATTGTTATATAAAAATATGATAAGAGTTGATAGGTGTATATAAAAACAACTTTCTTTGCGTATTGTACGTATTAAACGTATAATTCACAGCGCCAAAGTAATTACGTCAAAACAATTCTGGTTTTTCATGAATATTCTTTGTATTTTTTTGCCACCGTATTATCCAACCCTCGTTACATATAACCAACAATATGTAACGATTATATAATAAGTGCAACGCACTCTGTTTCGCTTTTAATTGTGTGGAATTTGCGGGAACCTGTGACCATATTCTGCTGAATTCTTGGAATTTTCTTAAAATATGATGTTGGATTTCTGTGAATAAGCACTTTAAGCGCTGTTTATATTATTACAAGCTTTATATTAACTTGCAATGTATGTATGTCCGGGTGAAATCTTGCAATTGAATTTTAGATCAGTTATATTTAACCGATTTAGCTGAAATTTGGTACGCTTATTTTGGATGACAATGCATGCTTAGCTATGTGACATCATTCTAATTCCAATATGGCGGATCATACAGATGGCGGAATAGTTATTTTTTTATGCACTACCACAGTATGGGTATCAAATGAAAGGGCTTGCTGAGGAGATCACGAAAATTGAAAGCTTGTTTCATCTGACTACGCCAGTGTCGTTTTATAATATGAAGTAGATAATGATTGTATGTGTAAGGGCTCTTGTGTAATGACCTCATCAGCCATTTTTATCACTATCATTACCCATTTTTTCAGAATCAGAATCAGAATCAGATTTTTTTTATTCATGTAAACCAATACAGGCACTTATGAATCGTCAGTAAAAAATAAATAGTATTAATAGTATATTGTTTTCTTATATTTACGCGAATACTATACATTGAAATTAAACTATTTTACGGATTTTATCGCGTTTATTTACTATTTTATTTTCCCGACGTTTCGGCTGCTTTACAGCAACCATGGTCACGGGGGGACTGAGGTGTTAGACGTCCTGATGTCATAGTTAATAACTGGGTACCCTCATATTTAGTTGTTGTTTGCGGTCCGATCCACGCAGAAAGTGCTTACGGTGTCCTGAGGTCTTGCAATGGTACACTTGGTTTTGGATTTAATCATATTGATTACTGGATCCCAAGTTGGTGGTAGCACCCAGCCATCTTCCCTATTGAAATTAGGATGTTTTTTAATTTCAATGGCCTCACGTATCATCCTTGGTCGGAGTCGGTGTTCTTTTGCGAGGATATGCGGTTTATCAAATCTGATATAATGGCGGGTGCGGTCCTGTACATGTTCACAGATTGCAGACTTCGTGGAGCGTCGGTGTTTCACGTCAGCTATATGTTCTTTTACGCGGGTTTTTATTGATCTTTTAGTTTGTCCTATGTAAGAGAGCCCACATTCACAATCGAGTTTGTATACCCCTGCATCTTGTAGAGGAATGTGACACTTGACAGGTGGTAAAAACTGACTAATCTTCTTTGGTGGCTTGAAGTAAGTTTTGATTGAAGCCCGTTTCAAGATGTAGCCAATCTTGTCTGTGACACCTCTTATGTATGGTAGTACAGCAGGTAGACGCTCAACTGTGGCTGGTTTCACTCGGTCACTGTGATGGCGGCGTGGGACCCGAAGCTTGTTGTCATGCAATACTTGCTTGACGTGGTGGATCTCGGCAGCCAGGTGTTGCTCATCACAGATCCCTTGTGCTCTCTGAAACAAAGATTTACCCACGGTAGCTAACTGTGTTGGAACATGTACAGGACCGCACCCGCCATTATATCAGATTTGATAAACCGCATATCCTCGCAAAAGAACACCGACTCCGACCAAGGATGATACGTGAGGCCATTGAAATTAAAAAACATCCTAATTTCAATAGGGAAGATGGCTGGGTGCTACCACCAACTTGGGATCCAGTAATCAATATGATTAAATCCAAAACCAAGTGTACCATTGCAAGACCTCAGGACACCGTAAGCACTTTCTGCGTGGATCGGACCGCAAACAACAACTAAATATGAGGGTACCCAGTTATTAACTATGACATCAGGACGTCTAACACCTCAGTCCCCCCGTGACCATGGTTGCTGTAAAGCAGCCGAAACGTCGGGAAAATAAAATAGTAAATAAACGCGATAAAATCCGTAAAATAGTTTAATTTCAGTATTAATAGTATCTCTACCACCAATAGTTTTATGTACAACTAGCCGAGCCCGTGATTTCATACGCGCGAAATTTAGGAAACCTATTTATTTTTGTAAAACTAAAGTTACTTCGTACAACATCAGCTATCTGCCAGTGTATGTCCCGCCAAAATCGGTTCAGCCGTTCGCGAGTTTACCCGGAACAAACAAACAGACAAAAAAATTTTTTTTTAGTTATACGTGTCGTATATATTTCATAGGCATTTAGTAAAATGGTGTTATTTTGATATTACAAACTGACACTTCAATTTTTTTTTTTTCTATATATGTGTATTTATTGAATGTGTCCTAGCCATTAATTACTTTAAATTTAAATTCTAATGTGTTTTATACTCATTAGTGAAGCGTCATTAAACCCTGTACACACTGGGGCGTCAAGACGCGTGCAGCATAATATTTCAGAATCACAAATCACGCTTCAGTGTTGGTATCTCCAAATAATTTCCCCTGAATGTTGGCTACACTAGTCGTCAGTTACAAAATGGCGCACGGATCCGTGACGGGCAGTTGTTCATTGAATTATGTTAATATTAGAAAGTAAAACACATTGTAAACCTATCACAAATCCATAATTAATTACCATGTGTTATTGTTGTTACCAATACGGACTAAAACAAATTGGTAATAACAAAACGGACTCTGAATCAATACACATAAAGATTAAATTTTTCGCAAGAGCCACACGACCACTGATCAAATTCGGTTGCACTGTCAAATAACATTTAGTTCAAAAACCGGCCAAGTGCGAGTCGGACTAGCGCACGAAGGGTTCCGTACCATTATCTATAAAAACGAGCAAAAAAAATCACGTTTTTTTGTATGTGAGCCCACTCAATTATTTATTTTATTCTTGTTTTTAGTATTTGTTGTTATAGCGGCAACAGAAATACATCATCCGTGAAAATTTCAACTGTCTAGCTATCACGGTTCATGAGATACAGCCTGGTGACAGACGGACGGACGGACGGACGGACGGATGGATGGACAGCGAAGTCTCAGTAATAGGGTTCCCGTTTTACCCTTTGGGTACGGAACCCTAAAAAACGAGCACACAAAAGCAATTTCAAAATCTTAAGACGTGTGAAATCATGTTGTGCCGACCTCGTCTAGCATGGGATAAGGGCAGAAGGAACAACACATACATATTATACCTACGATACGTATTCACATTTTTTTTTTTCAATTAATTCTTTGTAAGTTCACTTAAGGATAGGAAGATTGCTTAGGGCATCAAGTTACCTTAATTCGGCACTGCCTACAATTGATAAACGATGTTGTTTTCATGCCTTAAAAAATGAAGTCATGGTGTTAGGGGACTTGGGGGCTAGGACAATACATCCTTTTCCTCCATATACCTTTGTTTCTCAACACAATCAAATCGTATCAGCACATGAGCTGATGATATGATAATATATGATTCGTAAACTGTGGTGTCATGGTGTCGTAACACATGTTTAGATTATTGTAATCCGTTTATAACTCTGAGAAGCTATTGAATGAAAACCAAATCAAACGCTCTCACCATTTAACGGCGCTAATTTAAAAACACGTAATTTTACTCATCACGCTAAAAATATTACTTAATTTTAAATTTTTATTAGATACAATTTATTCGTACGACAAAAGGCCCGAAGCAAGCGTGAACCGGACCATCCGTTGGGTGCGCGAGCGCAGACCCGCCGAGCAAGTTTCCGCTCTCGAGCCGTCAGTTATGCGTAAGACGTCGCGGGGTGCGGACGTGCTGTGCTGCATTACATTGCGAAATTAAATCGCCGCCCGTTCGGAAACAGTGTTACCCAATAGTGTTCAACGTTATTTTGGCGTGTTTTTAATTGAGTTCTTTTATGTAAACAAGTGTTTTATCGAGCGGTTGGATAAATGCGAGTTCGTCGTATCGCTGACTCTGTAAAGGTAAGATTATGCGTCCAAATTGAGAAGGGCTACTATTACTATGAGCTATTTTAGCTGTGCCGTTCTTTTCGAAAGGGTTAGGCGGGTTTTGTATTGAAGGCGGATAGCATTCTGCGCGGCTACCATTTGTCAATTGTGCAATTTGAATTTGAATTTTGATAGAATTGTGACCCCTTGTTGTGTGATTGTATTAATTTGTGCGGGCAATCTCTCCGGCCTTGTGGCGGAATGCTGGCCACCTTTAGGTAACTTATAATTGGTACAACCGTGTTTGTTGGTTCTGTAATAACTTAATTTTGTATTATGACAGTGGTAGCCTCGTCGGCAAGAACGCGTTGAACGTAAGGGGCACACGTTCAAATCTCGGGCCCGCACCTCTGAGATAATTTTCATGTGCGAATGTAATTTTCAATAATGAATATTGAATTGCCGACCATTATGTCTGTCAAACCTTTCTCTACAATTGTATTAACAATGGATTTCCGCAATATTACGCCTGATTTCATCAATTATGTCAAATATAGTTAAGTTGTAGTGTGTGTATAATAGGAACGTCATCATTATAAATTAATTATAACTATAAAACTGTATCAGTAGTTGTAGCATGAGCGCCAAGACTAGACTTACGTCACAGAATATGTGGATTATATCTCTTTCTCTCGTATGTAATAAGACAGAGCCAATCTGTGATGGAGGTCATGTCTTGACATGAGTGCTGACACCACAGAACGCTGGAAACTATTTCGCACAGCAGATGAATATTGTCATTCAACGTGGCAATGCTACCAGCGTTCTGGACACACTACCGCCCGATAGTGATGGGGGACAGTGGGGGGGTCTTTTTTTTGTTACATTCGATTGTTTTTTTCTCTCTCATAGTTTTTGTAAATGTTTGGTCGAACGCTCGCCTTGCAATCAAAGTGTGCAGGTTCGAACCCCGGCTCGCACCTCTGGGTTTCATGTGCGAATCTCATTTTCATCCGAGATTACCAAGTGGTAATCTCGGATGAAGCGCTATGAAGCGCTATGATGAAGTGCTATGAAACGGTGAAGGAAAATATCGTGAGGAAACCTGCACGCCTATAGAAAGGTGTGTGAAGTTCACCAACCCGCACTGGGCCACCTCTGCCTACCCCTTCGGGGAATACAGGCGTGATGATGTATGTAAATAAACGATGAAAAAATGAATTTAACTATAAAATTTATAAGTAATTCATTGAAGTATAAATGTCTGTACGCCAAGTAAAAATGTATGTCACAGATTATGTCACACCAAGTCGTTCTCACGACAGAAAGAGTCGTTACTGATATACATTTAGTTTTGCCACAAACGTCACAACAAATAGAGTCGTCTCCAATACCAAAATGGACTCTATGAACTTACAGAGGAAGCACATTTTTCAACGCAACTGCATCGGTGACTCCAGTGAATTTTGTCACGTGGATTTTGCCGTAGAAATTCAATCTTTATGTATATTGACACAGATTTCGTTATCACCTAAATTTGAAAGTACTCAAAATATTGCAGCCTCACTCCTCATGGTGTAGTTTGGTTCCAACAGTACCGACACCGTTGTTCGAGTAAACAATCTCAACACACTTAGCAATTCTGCTAATAATCACACTCAATCGCACCATACCTGTGAGACTGTGAGTAATTACTTGCTAAAAGTAGCGAGTGCGATCGAAACTTCTCTAAAGGGCCAACAGCCGACACACTGGAGCATCTAGCTGGACCAATACCAAACTTTTTTTTATCTCGTTCAGTGCGCTACGAGGTCTAATACGCCTCGTATGTGTCTTCTTTGCGGTGCGGCTAAGAAAAACATTGCCTTATCCGCCGTGCGGAGGCCGTAACTTAAATTTGATTTATTTTAGCAAAGAGATGAATATTATCTAAGATGCTCTATCAAAACAGAATGCAGTGGTGTATCTACCTTAATAAGCCCCTTACCGCTTTAATAATAGTTTTCAAACGAGGTCTTAAACGCCCCGTACCTCAAGAATGGAAAGAATACAAAAATTGGTACCAGTTTCAACGTGCTATTCATTAACGTAATGTCATTTATAGCTTGATTGAATTTTTCTGCGCGATCGCATGGCTTTTACCAAGTAAATTTAGTATCTATGCATATGTAAACAGAGTTCGTTTTGATACTGTAAAAAATACGCGTGTCTTGACTCCCCAGTGTGCTTAATAAGAGCATAATAAGGCTGTATACAACTAAATTGAGGTTACTATGTTACGGCCAGTACAAGCAATTTTTATAATCTATTGGATTAAGTAGATTGCCTACCAGTAATTATTTACGAAATGTGGGTATGTTGATGTGAACGAAATTTCATATATTTCATATTATATAACACGTATTTAGAACTTAATAAAGATGTATCAGAAGTCCGATATAATGTAGGTACGTTACTCGATATGTAAATTTTTAGTGAAGGCGGAATATACCTGTCTTAAGTTTTTGAGTTATAGACCTTTTAATATTTGTCACAAGTGTCGTTATTATGGCGTTAGAGCATATCCAAAACCCCATTAAACAGTAGAAACTACATTTACAATAGGTATTATTAATATTTACAAAACATAACATGAAACTATTCTATAGGACTTGAAATGATTCAATTTTTTTGTTAAAAATCGTGTTCGATTTTCTATATTTTTTTATATTTCTTATATATACATCATTACGCTTGTATTCCTCGAAGGGATAGACAGAGGTGCACTACAGTGTGCCAACAATTCGCCGATGTAGTATGGTCCCAATAAAATAGGGAGCGAGCGTATTGTCATTATACCGGACACATTCTCCATGAATACGAGCGAGATTTGGGCCATAGTCCACCACACAGGCCCAATGCGGGTTGGTGAAATTCACACGCCTTTCTATAGACGTGCAGGTTTTCTCACGATGTTTTCTTTCACCGTTCAGGAAGTGGTAATTATGATTGAAAATGACATTCGCACTTGAACATTATCTCAGAGGTGCGGGTCCGGGGTTTGAACTTGCACCCCTTACGTTCACCCCGTACGTACCACTGCATAACAATAATTCTTATGCATACGTTATATTATTATTTCGGGCCTCTGAACCATACAGAGACATACCTAAGCTTTAGCAAGTGCCTAACAATTCAACTGAGTACAACAAAAAAACTAGGTACCAAATATGGACTGGGTAGGTATTTTTTAGTAAAACAAATCATGTTTCTTTTGTTATTAAAACAAGGAAAAGGGTGATTTTGTGCGGGAGACAGATCAACTTCTATGAATTCACGTATTTTGCACCTTAAAATATGTGTTCAAGGGCTCTTTTTGTAAGGCAACACATATCCTTGACACAAAAAGTACCAGGAGATTATAAAACACAGAACATTAATTCGTGTATCGACACGCGAGGCGCTTCTGTTCACAATAGTTGTTGAATCCGATGTTGTTAATATTGCGTGTTCAAAGGACATTAGTGCACCTCCTACTGATTTATACATGCCTAGTACTTCGAAGAATAATTACTCATTGATTGGTAAAGGCCTCGCCTCGGATTCTTTGGACGAAAATGTTTTTATGATTAAACTTACTTATGGCTTGTCATTTACCTGTTTTAAAGACAAGTTTGCTATTATTGGTAAAGAACCTACCTACCTTATATACCTACCTTCTTGCTCTTTCGTATACCACCGTCTGGTGGTATACGAAAGAGCAAGAAGGTAGGTATAGCTATCTCTCTCTTTTGGTCGTCTGTAGTTACTACTTTTTCACATGTAGTTTCTGGCTTCACATAATAGTTTACAAAAGTCTAGAGATCTTATGTTTTAAGGGTTTGTATAGGTACCCATTATAATTGACGTTGTATACAGGCTGTATCAGAAGTCCGAAATATTTTAGAAACACGTACGGTAGCAGATATGTCAATGCTTAGTAAAAGCAAAATATACTTAACTACTATAGTTTTTTAGGGTTCCGTACTCAAAGGGTAAAACGGGAACCCTATTACTGAGACTTCGCTGTCCGTCCGTCCGTCCGTCCGTCCGTCTGTCACCAGGCTGTATCTCATGAACCGTGATAGCTAGAGAGTTGAAATTTTCACAGATGATGTATTTCGGTTGCTGCTATAACAACAAATACTAAAATACAGAATAAAATTAATAATTAAGTGGGCTCCCATACAACAAACGTGATTTTTTTGCCGTTTTTATAGATAATGGTACGGAACCCTTTGTGCGCGAGTCCGACTCGCACTTGGCCGGTTTTAGTTACACACCTTTCAATATTTGTCACAAGCATCATGTTGCGGCCTAAAGGAACATTGATAACTCTATTAAACAGTGTAAACTACTTGTATGATAGCTGGCTACTAGTATTCTCAAAACAAAACACACGACTCAAGGTTTAACAAGTTGTTGCGGTCCGATCCGACCGCAAACAACAACTAAATATGAGGGTACCCAGTTATTATCTATGACATCAGGACGTCTAACACCTCAGTCCCCCCGTGACCATGGTTGCTGTAAAGCAGCCGAAACGTCGGGAAAATAAAATAGTAAATAAACGCGATAAAATCCGTAAAATAGTTTTATTTAAATGTATATAGTATTCGCGTAAATATAAGAAAACAATAAATACTTTATATTATTCAGTTGTATGGATATACTCAAGCTAACAGTGAATTATTATTTCGGACTTCAGATACAATAACTTTTTAAATCAGTACGCTTAGTATGATCGCCTAGACATAAGTTGTATCTCTTTTAACTGTCAGATTTGTCGAGAAAATGACGTCATACCTAGCTTTTTGTACTGGACATGGCTAAACTGGCACCGAAGAAAGGTTTTATTATGTTGGAATTTCGATCAAATTCATAAAACACATTAAAAAAAAAATATGTCTGACTTATGAAACGTCCTGTATAACACTCAAAACACATAATGCTTAATTTTTTAGTATTTAATTGAACTTTTGAAACATCCTGTATTTGTGCCGTAACTTTCTATATATCTGTCTTTATCAGATTGTATCGAATAAAGTCGGTTAATTATTCACTAAACCCCATTATACTGTTGAACGTGTGAAGTAATGTTACTTTTGATTGCGTATGATCCTGTCTGTGCCGGATCATCGAACGTACCCACGTCGGCTTTAATGGCATCCTGCCAATTTTCAGGGCTGCCAATACACCTCTTTTGACATTGGCTTGGTCTTGAGCAGTGGTTCCCAAACTTATTTTGATCGCCCACTTTGCGACAGGATGGTCTAGAGCAGTGGTTCCCAAACTTATTTTGTATACTGCCCACTTTGAGAATAAATTATTTTTTAGCGCCCCCATTTTTTCACCTACTTAAAAACCACTATAACGTCAAATTAAATTAATTGATAGGTACTTGAAGCCTCTACACAACGCCCCCATTTTTTTTTCTGGGTTTCTTACCGCCCCCCTATAGGCCTGCAGCGCCCACAAAGGGGCGTTATCGCCCACTTTTGGAAAGGATGGTCTAGAGTCTAGAGCAATGATGAGCAAAGTACGGCCCGCGGGCCAGCTCCTGCCCGCGAAAGTATTTAATGCAGCCCGCCGACGGTCCTTCGACATGAATAGTATATGGCCCGCGATAATTATATTTTTACAGTCTACAAGTATAAAGTAGATTCTACTTAGTACAGTTCAACACAAAATGCATTTTTGCTATAATACTGGCCCTCCTCTGAAATTTCTTAAACTTTCTGCTCGAACATGCATATTTTACATAGGACTCGAGATAATCGAATTTACGACGAAAACAAGTTGGAAAAACATGTTCGGTATACCCGATACTGATGCAAACGTCAAAGTATTTCGGACTTCTGAAACACATGTAGATACAAAGTTATTTAAGTATACGTAAGTCACGAGAGATCCTATGAGGGTGGTGGTGTCAGCCCTACTGATTTGTTTCTAGGCCAGGGAGATAGAAATTTTCGCGGCTGCACCGTTCAGCATTGAATTATCAGACGCTTCCGTTGCTCATAATATAAGGTGTTTTAAACATGTTATATACATAATATAGTAGGTGGGTTGTATGTATAAATTATGTAGTGATATTTCGTAATAATTGAAAACTAATTCTGCTATTCTTAAAGCGGTATAAAATGCAAAAAAAATGTTATTCCTCATGTGCACAATTTCATATCTCATATTCTACAAGTTACAAACTTTATATCAACTTTATATGTCCGGGTGGAATCTTGAAACTGAATTTTAAGTCAGTTATCTTTAACCGATTGAGCTGAAATTTGGTATACACGCTTATTTTGGATGAGAATGCATGCTTCGCTAAGTGACGTCATTCTAATTCCAATATGGCGGATCATCCAAGATGGCGGAATAGTTACTTTTTCTGCACTACCGCAGTATGGGTATCAAATGAAAGGGCTTGCTGAGGAGAAAACGAAAACTAAGGGCAACGAAATAAAAACTTGTTTAAAAAAAAAATTACATTATTTTTTTGGAAATTAAGATTCTAAATATGAATTCACTGATGATAATATGAATCTGTCAGTGAATCGCACACACAAGTGCTTGTTATTTTATGAACATTTGCAGTATTGCTATGGTTCTGGTAAAATTGAGGAATGATCAAAAAGGTTATGTAAAAAAAATGTTCAGATACACTTTTAAAGACGATGACGGCTTGACCCAGTGGTTTGAGCGTAGGCTGATTGGCTCACTGCTCCGGGTGGTAGCGGGTTCGATTCTTGTCATGGGTAAATTTCAGAAATAGCATGTTTCATTTGTTGATTGGCAACTGGGATCGCCCCCATTTTATTGTAAGGTACATATTACAAGCTATTAGTTTGGGATCATACGATGAGTAGGTATGTATTGTCTGGCCATATTAATATATATTTATTTTACTTAACATAAAATTTACATTGTGTGATTGTTGATGAGACCGTTTATACTTTCTAATGTCAATGACATTCAGTGCATATAAGGATATGCATTTTCAAACTACTTTCTTTAGTTTAATATTTAATACCATATTATATAAAAAATCATAATGTTATGGTAACATTAGATAACGCATATTTTATGTATATAAATATTTTAATAATAATTTTACTTGTAAAGCAGTGATTGCGTAGTTAGTAGCCTCGCATTGGACGCAAGGGGTTTAAACCTCTGGGATTTTTGAATGACAATTTCAATAATAATTACCACTTGATAAACGGTGAAGGCAAAGATCGTGGGTAATCATGGGTTCACATCAGTGCGTCTATACCTATTTTATTCTGAATCCCGGCATCGCAAAGATAATAAAATCCCATTTAACTTATCACTAAGTTCATTCACGAAAGCACTACGAAATAAATACTACACGAATCAATATTTTTCAAGAAAAATACATGAAGATCCATT
This sequence comes from Ptilodon capucinus, assembly GCA_914767695.1. Classification (NCBI taxonomy): domain Eukaryota; kingdom Metazoa; phylum Arthropoda; class Insecta; order Lepidoptera; family Notodontidae; genus Ptilodon; species Ptilodon capucinus. The sequence continues at coordinate 2,416,541 of OU611832.1, forward strand.
CACATAAATTGTATTATACAGGATGTATCAGAAGTCCGAAATAATACTTTGAGTACCTACATATAAGGTAGCTAATATGTGGACGCTTAGTGAGGACAGATTATACCTATCATAGTTTCTGAGTTATGGATCTTTAAATATTTGTCACAGGTATCGTGTTCTGGCCTTTGCGTACATCCATAACCCTATTTAGCAGTGTAAACTACACTTATGATGGGCGACTACCAATATTCACTATACAGAATATTCAAATTTTACATAGGACTCGAGATATTACGAGTTATAGAAATATACGACGATAAATATGTTGGAGGTACTTGGACGACTTTTGGTCAATTTTTTATACCATTCAGTTGTATACCCGATACTGATGCTTATGTCAAAGTATTATTTCGGACTTCTGAAATACCCTGTATAATTTATGCATAACTATGTTAGAAATAAAACTGTTTATTATTCAAGAATGCATAAAATTATGCAATATATTGTTTATATAAGAATGTTTAAGCTCAGTTTATTGGCATTTGCTATTTTACGGTTTTATTCATATATTTTTGTAAATAAGAAAAATAAACCAGCCAAGTGCGAGTTGGACTCGCGCACCGAGGCTTCGTACATAAACTATGAAATACTGCTCTAACGAAAAGATGAACTGGATTGAAGAACAAACTTAGTTTTGTCGTTGGAAAACTGTTGTCCTCATACACCGAGATAGGCCGCGGTTAGTTTACCAAATGGAAACAAGTTAGCAATCGAAAAATAATACACAATTTGCCGCTGGCGAGAATCGAATTCCCAACCAGCCGGTGCATTGAGCAGAGTGGGCTATGCACAAATTATGTGACCAAGAACCCAATGCTCGCATTAACGATATCATCTCCAATTCGACATATGTCGAAACAAAACGTCAACTTGGTCATATTTATTAGACATGTTCATTTTGCGAGAATTGCCCCCCTGGTCGCCGTCGCCAAGAAAGTTTTTCAATATCATGCGTAGAAACATTATAGGTGCGTCTTCAACCCTACCTTCAGCAGTATTATTTTAATATTACTTTGGAAATAACACCGATGGTTAAGAGTCGAAGTGACACAAGCGCCATTTTGGGCGATATTGAGTTATATATCGTTGGGATCAAGGAATTTTTCTCAGTCTTTTGAGCTGGGTTTTGTGCAAAGTTACCAAAATGGCATTTCGGTCAATTCGCCTGTAACCGTCGATACGGTCTTAGCGTGGGCTCAGCTTTTTTTTCTGTGCTTCATCAGTCAGTCAGACTATGAGCGGATGCGTTGTGTGGTGTTTTGATAGTCAGAGTATGATCCCCAATGGGACATCTCTATACGGTATCAGATGCAGTTATCCAGTTCCAGGATACGCCGCCTCTTTAGTCTTCGCGGGCTCTGCTAGTAAAAATATAAAATTTGACAAACAAATCTCACCGCTTCGACTAGTCTCAGCGAAATAGTCGACTTAAACAACATTATTTTATTGCTATTGAGGGAAATAAAGTCCGGTTTTTTTTTCGTCGCCTGAGGTCGTCGACCGATGTCCGCGCGCTGTGACAAGTGTCGAGTCGCGACCAATGCGTGCTCTTCGGCAATTAGGCAAATGACTAGATAATAGGTTACGCATACTTACCTACTAATGTGTTTTAACTTTCAATTTAATATTACTATCTACCTAGCTATCGATAACAGCACCACCTGTATTGCAGCGGTGTTTTTAATATTACTTATCAGTTTTTTACACTTAACTCAATACAAAATCTGACAAAAATTTACAGTTAGTATTGAAATAACAATACTTTAAGAGGTATAAATTTCAAATTGATACCTTTTTTTGTGGCAACTAGCTCAAGGGCGCCACAGAGGGCACGACCTCGGCTTGGGCAGTTACCGTGAGGGGAGATGTAGTGACTGCGCTCCTAGGTGCAAAGATGCACCTACGAGCGGAAGAGGGGGTGCCTCGACCTCGCCGGCGGGATCGCTGTCTGTTTGTGGCTGGTCTAGGAGTGTTTGTGGCCCTCGACGCCCGGGTCGAGGTGGGCGGTGATCGTGTCGGGAGGATCAATCAACACGTGCCGCGGTTGGCGGCGACGAGTTGATGATGTGACTTGATACCTCCACGCGTTTCTGAGAAAAAGGGTCTTGACAGACAGACAGACGGACAAAAAAGTGATCCTATAAGGGTTCGGTTTTTTCCTTTTTAGGTACGGAACCCTAAAAACATGAATGAAATCGGTTAAGTCGTTCTTAAGTTATGGCGTGACCAAGGGAAATAGAGTTAATAATACTAAATAGCCGAGTGGTCGAACGCACGCCTTGCAAATAAAAGTGTGCAGGTTCAAATCCCAGCTCGCACCTCTGGGATTTATGTGCGAATCTCATTTTCATCCGAGATTATCACTTGCTAAGAAACGGTGAAGGAAAACATCGTGAGGAAACCTGCACGTCTGAAGGAACTTGTCGGGCTCTCGATAGAAGTTAAAAAGGCTGTAGTAGTAGTAGTAATACTAATCAATCAACCAATCTTATAAATATGAAGTTTGTGAGATGCATGGATGAATGTTTGTTACTCTATCAAACAAAAACTACTGAACGGATTTTGGTGAAACTTTACATTATTATTGTTTATACGTCAGAATAACAAATTGGCTATAATTTATAACGATTGAATAATCGAATTAGCAGGTAGAGGAAATTTCTATATATAAATTTACAACATCTTGCAATTATTAATGGTATCCGCAATAAAACTATTTCTGTACTATTATTTATTATATTTTAAAAACATGTACACCCTGCCAATAAATAATTATCTGCGCGCACTGTACGCTCTTACATCGAGGACATAATGCGCTTCTTTTAGGAGTAACTCCCTGAACACACCGAGAACAGCGAATACATTAGTCATTTTCTGAAAATATACTCTATTTACTCACACATAGCGATTAAATCCCCGTGGCAAAAGTCGCTCGCGACGTTCTTGACATTTCGTCGACGAATTGGTTAAAGTGTAATCCCGGCTCTCTGAACTGGGCGGTTGCAGGGTTGCGGGTTCGATTTCTGCTAGTGGAAAATTACAGATATGACCTTTTCAAGCAGTGGTAGCCTCGCGGGCAAGAACGCCCGCCTTGAACGTAAGGGGTGCAAGTTCAAATCCCAGGCCCACACCTCTGAGATAATTTTCATGTGCGAATGTCATTTTCAACAATGATTACCACTTGCTGAACGGTGAAGAAAAACATCGTCAGGAAACCTGCACATCTATAGAAAGGCGTGTGAAGTTCACCAACCCGCACTAGGCCAGCGTGGTGGACTATGGCCCAAATCTACCTCGTATTGAGGGGGAATGTGCCCGGTATAATGGCAATAGACTTGCCCCCTATTACATTGGGAACAAAATACATCGGCGAAGTGTGGGTACACTACAGTGCACCTCTGCCTACCCCTTCGGGGAATACAGGCGTGATGATGATGATGTATACCTTTTCAGAATTTGCTCTGGTTTTGATGTAAGTGGGATCGCCACAAGTCCATATAGTAAGGTTTGCTTAGTTGAGTATGTGTTATTTGGCGATATTTATTTAAAAATGTGCTTATTCTGCAAGTGAATACAGTTCATTTTGGTATAAGAAAAAAAATTGATCGCGCGGGTTGACGCGGCTATTTGCGCAGGCTTTTAATGTGCAGTTAATGCAAATAGAGTCTCTGTAAGTTTATTTTTATTTGAACGTACACGTCAAGTATGTAGATTGCTGTGGCTCTACCACGGTAGACAACTCGAAAGGCTGACGTAACGATTTGAAATTGAGAAGAAAAAAAATCGATTCATTGCCATCAGTTATCCTGTCGTTAAAGTGGGCTGTTACAGTCTGTCTTATTAAAAATAAGTCTGCGATTTCGTACGCACGGAATTAAGGAATCCCAATTAGCAGGAAAATATGGGTTATTTTTTTTCCGCAGTACATACATTGTTTTTCAAAAATAAAAAGTGGTCTATATTACTCGTTGTAACATCAGTTATCTGCCAGTGAAAGTCTCGTCGAAATCAGTCACGCCGTTTGAGAGTTTATCTAAAACAGACAAATAATTAAAAAACAGCTTTTTCGTTATTAGTAGCGTATTGTACTTTCGTATTCATTCGGTGACAAGCTGTTAATTTGACATTACAAACAGACATTTTAATTTAATTTATTTGTATATATAGTAAAAGAGCGACTTGATCAATGATGTAGTTAGGTGGCATTCGTCATTTTGAATCGAGATCTTCTCACGTTGTGATCACCACCAGAACTTTTCGATTTCACAAGCGAGTACCCATAGTAACTCCTTTTATTTTCACGGCTATTTTAAGTATCCTGAGGTTCTAGGATAATTTTATGACTACGCCACAAAACAATGTAGCTAAACGTTTAAAATAAGCCGTAGCCGCATTATATTCTCTAAAAATAGCTGAAATAGCCCGCAATAACAATAAAATAAGGCTCTTCCCTTTCTATATTAGTCTTTTAATAAAATAGGTACCTAGGTTTAGATTTTAAAATGTACTCTCTGCCAATATACATAAAGATTAAATGTCTGTAACAAAGCCGAATTGAATTCGCTCGCGTCTTTGAAGACATTTACTTGGAAGATGTGCTTTATGTATCAATTAATAGGGTTTGTTTTAGTATTGGCAAAAACTTTTGGGTGATAATAACAGATACGTATTTGGAACCATGAAAAAAGCAACCATGGAGTTTCTTGCCCATTCTTCTCCATAGGAAATGCATTCCGAATGGGTGGTAGAGCTACTATTTTTATTTTTACTATTTATTGACGATTCATAAGTGCCTGTATTGGTTTATATGAATAAAAAATATTCTGATTCTGATTCTGATTCTGATTCTGATTCTGATTCTGATTCTGATTCTGATTCTGATTCTGATTCTGATTCTGATTCTGATTCTGATTCTGATTCTGATTCTGATTCTGATTCTGATTCTGATTCTGATTCTGATTCTGATTCTGATTCTGATTCTGATTCTGATTCTGATTCTGATTCTGATTCTGATTCTGATTCTGATTCTGATTCTGATTCTGATTCTGATTCTGATTCTGATTCTGATTCTGATTCTGATTCTGATTCTGATTCTGATTCTGATTCTGATTCTGATTCTGATTCTGATTCTGATTCTGATTCTGATTCTGATTCTGATTCTGATTCTGATTCTGATTCTGATTCTGATTCTGATTCTGGAATCAGAGATTTTTTCCGCGTCGAATGTCTCCGTCAAACGTCTCCAAAAACGAATCGGTTCAATAACCGATAACGATTCCTTTTCCTAGGAACCCAGCGTATTTTCAATATGTGTGCACTTAAGGTTTCACTCTACCCTTCCCCTATGATAATTTCCCATTCCAAGTGCCCATCACGGCCTTAAGTACTAACTGTTCATAAAGGCGGTCCCAGTACACTGCCTTGAGGCACCCCGACATTCCATCGATGTGCGAGTCCTCCTCTTTTTAATGCTAAATAGATTCATTATGTACTTACACGCCACAGGCTGCATGTAAAGGCTGTACTGACTGCTTTAATGTTTTAAGCCTTTGTGTATTTCTTGAAGGACGTGAAAGTCAATATAGTGGGCAAACCTACACGTCTATAGAAAAATACTTTTTCAGAATTTGCTCTGGTTTTGATGTAAGTGGGATCGCCACAAGTCCATATAACAAGCTTTGCTTAGTTGAGTATGTGTTATTTGGCGATATTTATTTACTAATGTGCTTATTCTGCAAGTGAATACAGTTAATTTTGGTATAAGAATAAAAATTGACCGCGCGGGTTGAAGTGTGTGAAGTTCACCAACCCGCACTGAGCCAGCGTGGAGGACTACAGCCCAAAAAATACATCGGCGAAGTGTTGGTGCACTGTACCACTACAGTGGCCCACGCCTCTGCCTGCCCCTTCGGGGAATATAGGCGTGATGATGTATTTATTATTCATATATTTCTTGGTTCATACAATGTGATTCTAATTGTGTACACTATATACTATACAGGGTGTATCAGAAGTCCGTAATAATACTTTGGGTACATATACGGTAGGTCATATGTGGATGCTTAGTGAATACAGTCTATACCTAACTATCATAGTTTCTAAGTTATGGACCTTTGAATATTTGTCACAGGCGTCAGCTGTGTAAACTGCACTTAGGGGGTGGCTGCCAATATTTACAAAACATGCAAATTTTACATAGCACTTGAGGTATTACGAGATAGAGAATTTGACGACGAAAAAAAAGTTCATTTCAGTATTTATTATATCAGTTGTATACCCGATATTGATGCAAACGTCAAAGATTTTTTTTCGCTCTTTTTTAAAAAAAGAATTGGACACATGAAATTTGTTGGCTCAACAACATAATATCCGTCTGCAAATCAAAGCGAATCATTCCGAAAGTCTTGTGTCAAAGACTATTACGACCTCGCTTCGTCCGCGCCTTAAATTTCTTCATAAGAGAACAATTAGATATCTGTAACTTACATGTGTAAGATGATAATCAATCTTCTGTCTAATCAGGTCAAGATTGACCCCATCTAAACTGTTATGTAGCGTCATTTTAAAATGGTACCATGTTGTATAACCATCGCTGGAGGCGGTGCGACATTCTTAGCTGTGCGTACGCAGCGTGCACTGCGCAAGCACCGCTATGACCGAATCCAATAGGTACATTTTTGACAGAAATAAGTGATAGTTAGTGAACCGGTAGTATAACGATAAATTACATCGGGTTGTTGTAAATTCGTCACAAAGTAAATTTTCCACAGAAAAAAGTATGTGTAAATTCGTCACAATTCTTTATTTTTAAGAAAATTACTAGTATACCAATTTTGACTATTGTAAATTCGTCACATTACTTTTGTTCGTAAAGACAGCAGAAAAATCAGTCACTGTACTGTGTCGTTATCCGATACGGCTTGCAATAAATTTTCGAGCGCCAGAAACTATTAGCTTTGTCTGCTACCGGTACTTTATGCAAAAATAATGTAAAAAGAAGACCTGTGACGAATTTACAATAACTCTTATCTACTTGTGACGAATTAACATATATTTTTAATGGATGTGGCGAATTTACTTTCAATGTATGGAGTTTAAAAAATGTGACGAATTTACTTTGTGAGGAATGTACAACCACCCATTACAGCGATGTCTTACAAAAACAATAATTAAATTACAAATTGATGAACACACATTATATGTATACTCTAGCGTCGACCCTCGCGCGTTTGTTCTATTACCATACTTATATAAAACTGCATTGACTCTATGTACTGTATGTATAGAAAAAAATGATTCTTCAACTATATGACTCTGACAAGACAAGCAAGAAGTAATAGCCACGCGGGCAAGAACGCCCGCCTTGAACGTAAGGGGTGCAAGTTCAAATCCCAGGCCCGCACCTCTGAGATAATTTTCATGTGCGAATGTTATTTTCAAAAATGATTACCACTTGCTGAACGGTGAAGGAAAACATCGTAAGGAAACCTGCACGTCTATAGAAAGACGTGTGAAGTTCACCAACCCGCAGTGGGCCAGCGTGGTGGATTATAGCCCAAATCTCCCTCGTATTGAGGGGGAATGTTCCCGGTATAATGGCAATATGCTCGCCCACTATTACATTGGGACCAAAATACATCGGCGAAGTGTGAGCGCACTACAGTGCACCTCTGCCTACCCCTTCGGGGAATACAGGCGTGATGATGTTGATGATGTATTTTGACTCTAACATCGCGAGCGAATTTTGACGAGTGGTCGCGTTTGCCATAGAAATCCAATCTTTATGCATTTTGACACAATATCGTTTTGATATTGGCAAACATTTTGACACGGTTGAGCGTCGACGCCCCAGTGTGCGAGGGGCTTAAACACGTAATAGCAAAGCTTGTATAGCACGTTGAAAGAAAACTTATCGTGCTCTACAAAGTAAATGATTTTATATTACGCCACACATTATGCGCATACGCATAATGTTTGTGGAACTCATCAGCGCGCGCGTGAGAATTCCACTTTCCCCGCTGACAGCTGTCAATGAGCAGAAACATGAATAATGGCTGCCATGACGGTATTCGCTTTGTCTCCTAATTATAGAGTGGCTTAGAAAGGAACACGAAAGAAAGGAAAATCAATTAGATATAGTTCAGCATAATAGCGTGATGTCCATCTCGTTGGAATGTAAATTTAACGTTGACAACGGGTCGTTGACTGACTATTTCATGTGAAACATCTATAGGCGAGGAGTAAACCTGATTTTTGGCGTGGCGAGATTTGCCGACACTTCGCCACAATAAAATGAAATCAGCCTTATTACTTAAATTGTAAAGTATAGTTTTAAACGCCAAGCTTCGTATGTTAGAAATCAATCTTATTACTTATTGCATAAAGTGTAGTTTTAAATGCGGCCACGCTTCTTCCGCCGCTTAGTCTCCGCCCACCGGCTGACTCCGCTCACTCGCCGTTACGACGTTTATGTTTAACATCTGCCAGGCATCCCGCGACGGCTCAGTTTTTTTCTGATTGACGCCTTGCATACAGGGGTGAGAGAATAAACTTCCCTTTCCTTCAAAATCGTACTCTATATTAATACAAATAAAGATGGAATTTCTGTGGCCAAAGTCACTAGTAGTCATTATTCACTCGCGTCATTGATGAAATTTCGTTAAATAATGTTTTTTTTCTATGAGTCAATACAGGGCATTTTTCTATTAGTAATAATGTCAATGCGTGCGTCTGGAAGCCTCTCTTTGCCGGAGACTATTAAGCCCTCCACACACTGGGTTGTAAAAATTCGTTCGTCGAAATCGATGTAGACATAAAGATTTAATTTCTGTAGTAAACTTATAATAAGGCCATATAATAATAATAATACATCATCACGCCTGTATTCCCCGAAGGGGTAGGCAGAGGTGCACTGCAGTGCGCCCACACTTCGCCGATGTATTTTGGTCCCAATGTAATAGGGGGCGAGCCTATTGCCATTATACCGGGCACACAGGTTTCCTCACGATGTTTTCCGTCACCGTTTCTTAGCAAGTGATAATCTCAGATGAAAATGAGATTCGCACATGGAACCCAGAGGTGCGAGCCGGGGATAGAACCTGCGCACTTTGATTGCAAAGCGTGCGTTCGACCACTCGGCTACCACTGCTATTAGGCCATATATGTATCATATATCTATGTGCAGATCTTGACGTTATCTGCCATTCGCGGTCGTACTGATTTTACGTTCATGGATAGTTCACGGGAATAAAACTAAACTATCAATCCTGTGTATTATTGGTTTGCATAACTTAACAGTAAGAGTCATGTGTTAGGTCCCAAAAGCGGTGGCGCAATGACCTCGACGGTTATTTGGACAGATGGTGTAAGAGATCTTTTGCCCAGCAGTGGGACACAAACGATTAGAAAAAAAAAGTCATGTCTAAATAAATTAATAAATAAGTGTCAAAATTCGCTCGCGCTGTTCAATGTAATTTCGTTGAAATATTAACTTTTTTTATGAGCATTCATCCGCCATCTTTATCACTGCCATCATCCATTTTTTAGGGTTCCGTACCCAAAGGGTAAAACGGGAACCCTATTACTGAGACTTCGCTGTCCGTCCGTCCGTCTGTCACCAGGCTGTATCTCATGAACCGTGATAGTTAGAGAGTTGAAATTTTTACAGATGATGTATTTCTGTAGCCGCTATAACAACAAACTACTAAAACACAGAATAAAATAATTATTTAAGGGGGCTCCCATACAACAAACGTGTTTTTTTGCCATTTTTATAGATAGTACGGAACCCTTCGTGCGCGAGTCCGACTCGCACTTGGCCGGTTTTTTATTTATAATGTGTATTTATTGAATTTGTCCTTGCTATAATTACTCGACATTGCCATAAATACCGCATATCGCAGGTGCAGGCATTCCTCATCTTATTCCATCAAAATATCATCATTTCGTAAAAGAAGAAGAAGAAGAGAAATGAAACAAATTTTACTGTCATCCGCCATCTTAATCTCTGTCATCACCCATTTTTATTTATAATATGTATTTATCATAGAGTATCTAGAGTACACACAACGACTATACTCTTCGTGTAGCTCTGCGGCGATTTTTCCGCCGTTGTTGTTATCTCATGTGCCTGTAAATGGCAACTATATGGGAAAACAACAATGGCGGAGTCAGATAAACCAGAAAAATTACCGCAGCGTTGGCTCGATATGCCATATCTGTTATAATATCTCTATGGTATTGATTGAATCGGTAATTGCAATTAATTACTTGACACTGGCTGAAATACCCGCTAACCGCAGGTGGAGCCATTCCTCATCTTATTCCATTAAATTTCATAATTTTCGAAAAAAAGAAGATAGAATACTTAGTTTTGGTACGCTTCTTGACGCCTCAGTGTGTCCAGGGCTTCAAACCATATTTCACGCTTTACTCACACTATTGTTACATCACCCATTGTGTCTTTACCTTTCTAAACACTCCCTTAGCACGTGCTGGGATTGTGTGACATCTGTCCTGTACAAACTTGACTCATCAACGCAATATATACTTTATATATTTACACCAAAGTTCAGTTCCCATTGCATCAGTTCAGCAGATGATCAGGATCAGCTGTTTAGACTTCCATTAGCAACATCGACTTAATTGTTGTGATAACAAGGTGTATTTTAGAATGATTATTCATTGTTTCTTGGTACTTGGATCCTGCCATCTGCGTTGACCTTTGGACAGATGTTACTTTTTTTATAACAATGGCTAAGCGCGTGGCATATTGTGATCTTAAAAAAAAGGCGTAGTGAGTAACATACCATCACACGTGTATTCCCTGAACGAGTAGGCAGAGGTGCACCGCAGTGCACCCACCCTTTACCGATGTATTTTGGTCCCATTGTAACATGGGTGATCATATAGCCATTGTACCGGGCACATTACCCCTTAAAACGAGAGAGATTTGGGCTATAGTCTATCACGCTAACAAAGTGTGAGTTGGTGAACTTCACACGCCTTTCTATACACGTGCATTTCCTCACGATGTTTTCCACATAGTAAATTTTCCGAAAACGTTCGCCTCGGTACTTTTAAGCCATAATATGTGTTTCATCCATTTAACAAAGTAACCGACTGCAGTCCAAATAAAGTGGTAATTGTGTTTTTGTCCCGGCACAGTACTGCGCGCACGCAAAATTGTCGGCGGCGCTTTTGAACGCCAATTCAAATTGGTATTCCGTGTGGGGAGATAGTTAAACCTTATAGAAACCTATAAGCTTCAGCTTATTTGGTTAAGGATAGAGTTTGGTGTATTTAATTGTATGAGATTGAATGGAGTACTTAAGTTCCTATCGCATCTGATTTAATTTCATTAGGGACCTTTAAAATTTTGTTAGTTACATGAAGTTCATTATCTTCTTAGCTGAGCACGAAACTTCGTATGCGCTAAGTTTAGGAACCCTAATTATTTTCAACCTACTTATTTTTTTTTCCGTAAGAATATTTTACAAAGTGTCTATTAGTTTTTTTTAAAGATATATGAAATCCGTAAAGTCTTTCTTAAATTATGGCATGACCAAGAGAAATAGGGTATAATTCAGAATCAGAATATTTTTTTATTCATGTAAACCAATAGAGGCACTTATGAATCGTCAATAAATAATAATAATAGTATCTCTACCTATTTTTATTTATATAGATGTGTATCCATTGAATTTGTTTTTGCTTTTGATCACTGGATATTCGCGAAATACCAGTTAATCATGAAGTAATTCCTCGTCTTATTCCATTAAATTTAATTATTTCATCCATTCCGTAAAATAAAAAAATCGCACTCGTCACCAATGAAATTTCATTGAAAAACATGCTTTATCTATATGTCAATACAGTTCGTTTAAGGATTGTCAAAAAATCGATCGCTCGTGTGAGTGCAGGGCACGGCGTCCTACTGCCGATTCATAATTCCGTGGTTCCGTCGATTGCAAAATTTCAAGTCGGAAATTGTACAGTCGCTGAGCATCTATGTCAAAGTCAGAGGGACGGTAAATAGTAGGTAAGTTTTACACAATCTCAGTTGTACACCAAGTATTTTACTCAATGGAACCATTGAAAGCCGTTGCTTGTTTTTGTTACTGGCGAAAAAACCGGACAGAATATTTATTTCAATGATTTCTATCAAAGACAATGTTTTAATGTCCCACTACTGGATGGCAGTATCTGTTATTTGACATATGTCGAAACAAGACTTTGGTAGTCATTTGTTTCGATATATGTCGAATGAGAGATAATTTCGATTATGCGAGAATTGTCTCCCTGGGAACGACCTCCCCTCGGTCAACACACGCGCGCCAAATTCTTTATTACTACTCAAACTGTATTGACGGGATTCATCCGCCATCTTTATGAATGTTATCATCCATTTTTATTTATAATGTGTATTAATTGAATTTGCTCTCGCTATTAATTACATGACACTGTCTGAAATACCTGCTAAACGCAGGTGGAGCCATTCCTCATCTTATTCCATTAAATATCATCAGTTCATTCATTTCGTAAAAAAGAAGAAGAACTGGATTGACACATAGAACATGTTCATTCTATGGAGTGTAGAATCCTCCATAGTTCTTTCTACACAGTCGCGGTTTCTGCGTCGGGCCGTAGGTGCCCCGTGGTACATACGGAACGTAGATCTTCATTCCGACCTTGGCCTCTTCTCAATTCGTAAACACTTAAAAATAGCGTCCGAACGCTATTTTAAAAAAGCCGCGTCGCATTTAAATCCTCTAATTGTCGCCGCCGGCAATTACGAGCCAGACCCCGCGCACACATCTTCAACTCGTCGCCGCCGTCCGCGGCACTTGTTGATTGATCCTCCCGACACGATCACCGCACTCCTCGACCCGGGCGTTGAGAGGTCCACCAGCACACCTACACCAGCCTCAAACAGACACCGATCTCGCCGGCGAGGTCGAGGAACCCCCTCTTCCGCTCGTAGGTGTATCTTTGCACCTAGGAGCACAGTCACTACCTCTCCCCTCACGGTAACTGCCCAAGCCGAGGTCGTGCCCTCTGTGGCGCCCTTGAGCTAGTTGCCACCCTTTTTTCCGCTCTTAAGGCCTTGGTTGGAGTGCAGTCTGCGCTCGCCACTTCTCCAGTAAAACTGTAAAGGCCACCTCACGGCCAACAGGGTAAGTCCTTCAAAAAAAAAAGTTCTTTCTACAATGAAATGACACTGACAGTGCGGGAGAATTTTGGCACGTAGGGCTGTGACTTGTAGCGCAGAAATTAAATCTTTATGTAGACAATTCTCAGAGTTCGTTTTGGTATTGGCAGAAATTAGGACGCGCGAGCCATGAGCCACTCCTTAGTAAGCTAAGGAGGCTTAATCCCACACACCTAGTGTAAACGCTTCCATGCATAAAGCGGCTTTCAGACTATGCTATAATATATAGCACAACAATATCGCGCACCATACAAAGCCAATAATATATAGTACAGTACAGTGTGAACGTGGCCATAACAATGTATGGTGCGGCGATATTGTTGTGCTATGAGCTATATACTATATGCTATTATATTATAGCGTAGTCTGAAACCCGCTTCGTGTTTAGTCACTACCCATTCGTTCTCGTTACACCCGTAATTATCAGGTAGTTGGCCGTGTGATTAGAGCATTACGTCTTAGGTGACTTGCGTTTTTTTATTGTTAACGGCAGATATGTTTTATTTTACTCACAATAAATACAGGGTGTTTCAGAAGTCCAAAATAATACTTTGAAGTTTGCATCAGTATCGGGTATACAACTGAATAGTATAAAAAATTGATCGAAATTCGACCATGTTTTTCCAACTTTTTTTTCTTCGTAAATTTCTTTAACTTGTAATATCTCGAGTCCTATGTAAAATTTGCATGTTCTGTCTTGTGAATATTGGCAGCCGCCCTTCATAAGTGTAGTTGACACTGCTGAATAGGGTTATGGATATACCCGTAAGCCAGAACACGATACTTGTAACAAATATTCAAAGGTCTATAACTCAGAAACTGTGATATTTTGTATAAACTTTCTTCACTAACCAACCACTTAGGAGCTACTGTATATTTACTACTACTACAGCCCTTTTAACGTCCCACTGCTGGGCACGGGCCTCCCTTCAATGCGAGGGGGATTCGGGCCATAGTCCACCACGCTGGCCCAGTGCTCGTTGGCAGACCGCACACATCTATCGAAAACTAATCAAGTTCCTTCAGACGTGCAGGTTTCCTCACGATGTTTTCCTTCACCGTTTCGTAGCAAGTGATAAACTCGGATGAAAATGAGATTCGCACATAAATACCAGAGGTGCGATACTGTACTTTACTAAAAAACTTAACTACAAAATATTGTTTCGGACTTCTGATACACCTTGTATATTGCAAAACAATAAGTAGCTATTATGATTTTATTATTCATCAGCATTTAGAGTTCAGACGAACGTAGTTTAGCTTGCTAATCATAACTCCAGCATTCACTATACTTTAGTTAATCTAAATCTTTCCGGTCAAGTGCCCGGTCGCAGTTATACGCCCTGTGCATATAAACGCGTCAAAACGCGTGCGATTAATTATTACTAATACCAAAACAAACTGTATTAACTCCTCTTTGTTTATTTTTATTAACAATATGAGTGAAATGATGATATTTAATGGAATAACAAGAGGATTGCTTGCACCTGCGTTTAGCGGGTATTTCAGCCAGTGTCGGGTAATTAATAGCAAAGACAAATTCAATAAATACACATTATAAATAAAAATCGGTGATGACAGTGATAAAGATGGCGGATGAATCCGTATTAACTCATCTATGTAGCAAAGTTTTCAATAAACTGTCATCAATGAGACCGATTTTTTCTATATTATGTATACATTGTATCCGAAATCCGAAATAATAATTTGACGTTTGCATGACGTATCGAGTATACAACTGAATGTCACAGAAATTTTATCGAAATTCGATCATAATTTTTCACTTTTTAATTTCAAAACTTTTTATATTTCGAGTGCATTTCAAATTCAAATTCAAAATTGTTTATTATCATAAGTTTCTAATACAAAGAGGTTTACAGCGGTCCCAAACTAGGCGTGAGCCTGTATCATGGGAACCAAAACACAATTAAATATGGCTAAATGTAGAAATCTTAGTAATTGTAAAATTAAAACTTAAAATTATCAAAACTTAAAATTGAAAATTAAAAGGCTATAATTAAGTACCTCTGCGTAGAGAGAGTACATACATGTGAGAAAACTGTGTTTGCTTGAGTAGGCACATAAAAGGAATTAAAAATAAAGAAAATTAAAATGGTAGATAAGAAAAAATAATTATAAAAGTGTGTGTGTATGCGTGTATGAGTGTGTGTGTGTGTATGTATGTGCGTGTGTGTGTGTGTGTGTGCGTGTGCGTGTGCGTGTGTGTGTGTGTGTGTGTGCGTGTGTGTGTGTGTGCGCGCGTGTGTGTGTATGTATGTGTATGTTGCAGCGGTAACATTTTATGAATGGTAAGAGTAGAGTAACATTTCTGTTTCAGAGTATGATAGTTTCAGAAGAAAATCTGTTACGGCTTTTTTACATGAGAATTTGGTTAGGTCTTTAGTGTTACATGTGGTGTTAATTTTATTGTATATGTATGGATAGATAAAACTGGGTGAGCGCCTGGCTAAAAGAGATAGAGTTCGTGGGATAGGGATCCTGAACATACGTTTACCGGAAATAATATCATAGTCAGGTCTATTTTTTAAGTGAGTGTGAGTTTGCAGAACAGCTCTAAGTATAAATAATTGTCGTACTCGAAGTACTGCAAACTCACAGTAAAGTGTGTCTGTTGGGTACAGGAATGGCTTCTTTAGGATTACTTTAATTACGGCTCTTTGAGCCCGCTCTACTTCAATAAATGCTGTTTTGCTAGCGCTACCCCAAATGGCAATTCCATAGTGAATAATTGCTTGGCATAACGCTAGATACACTGTGCGAAGAACTTTTATGGGGGTGTAGTCTCTGATTTTCTTCATTACATATATTATTTTCCTAACTCGTTTGGATAGGAGTTGTATGTGCAGTTTATAGGATAGGTGACAGTCTATTATGATGCCTAGATACTTTATTGAGTGTGCTAATTCTATTTGGTCGCAATTACATGACGCAGGGAGGTTAGTTATTATATTTTGACAGGTATGGAATTTTAGTGTTAAGTTCGGTAACGGAATAGATGATTGTGTTTTGCAGAATGATATTTAGTTTTTTTTGTGTTTAGCGCTAACAGGTTTTTGCTGAGAGTATTAGCTATGATTTTTAGTCCATCTTCTGCATATTTAAAAGTTGATTCCCAAGTGTCGGAGTGAAAAATTATGACAGTATCATCGGCGTAGGATATGATTTGTCCATTAGGAGGTGTAAGGAGTAAGATGTCATTCATATATATTGTGAATAGTGTCGGGCCGAGTAGACTTCCTTGGGGAATGCCGAAATTTATTGGGAGTGGGTCGCTTGTGTAGTTACCTGATTTTACATATTGCATTCGGTTGGAGAGGTATCCGGAGAACCATTTTAGTGGAATGCCTCTTATACCTTTGATGTTCTTGTTATTTTTTTTTGTATTTATTTGAAATGTTCTTGTTATTTTTTTTAAGAATACCTACAGCTAGCCCTGGTTAAATAAATATTTTATATTCAAAGTTTAATTAGATAGAAGATAGAACGAATAGAAAAAAATACACAAAAAAAAAATTAAACAGAAAACAAATATACCTGGTTCTAAAGTACTATTTCGGACTTTTGATACAACCTGTTTATCAACACAGCCCCCTTAGCATGATCGTGTAGACATAAGTTTTGTCTGTTTTAACTGTCAGATTTGTCGAGAAAATGACGTCACTTCGAGCTTTTTGTACAGAACATGGCTCTTTGTGACGTCATTTTCTCGACAAATCGGACAGTTGATATAGATAAAATTTACATCTATGCGGTCATGCTACAGGGCCAGGGTACATTTTCAATCAAGAGCCAAGTGTATTCGTTCGCCCCAGTGTGTTAAGGGCGAAAGGAAGTGGTATAACCGCGATATAAATAACAGTTATTCGTGTCAATGACGTGTGTTCAAAAGAGTAGCGGACCATCTACTTACACACTGCACTCACTGGCGCTTAAAAACGCTTACAATTTTTGCTAAAACCAAATCTAACTGACGAAAGCTTGGACTAGTGCAGAGATTCCCAAAGGTGTGAAAGGGGTCTAAAAATAAACCCCTATTAATGAACACACGCTCTAATTTGAACCTTTCAAGATATAAATTGTGTTACGTGCAATTATATTCCAGTAAACAGATATGTTATGAGCGTGCACGAGTGAAGACTCGAATACATCCTAATTAGGACGTATATTTGATACCAACATGCGGATTGGCTGACAGATGAATGTTACATCACATAAAAGCGCAAGTGACAACACTAGCTATCTCTTTTTTCTCGTTGGTCTTATCAAGCCATCCCTATTGCACATTTCTACGTTTTGTAAAATGTTAAATGAATGAAAAGTGTGTATGTGTGCTGCCGCTGTTACGCGGAAAACTGTTTTCGGTTGTTTTGTGAGTGTATACCGTATCTGTTTAGTAGAATATCATTGGTTACGTGTATCAGTTTGCTAATAATGACTAATATTTAAGTAGGAAGTATAATGATACTGATAAGACAATGGTTGTACATTTAAATTACTGAATTTTATGTATAAGTAGATGTATTGTACGCTATGTAATTTATAATTGGGATGTAGAGACAATGCAAAGATGATGTAGAGACGATGTAGAGACGATGTAGAGACGATGTAGAGATCATGTAGAGACAATGTAGAAACGATGTAGAGATGATATAGAGACGATGTAGAGATCATGTAGAGACGATGTAGAAACGATGTAGAGATGATATAGAGAGGATGTAGAAACGATGTAGAGACAATGTAAAGATGTTGTAGAGACGATGTTGGAACGATGTAGAGATGATGTAAAGATGATGTAGAGACGATGTAGAAACGATGTAGAGACAATGTAAAAATGTTGTAGAAACCATGTAGAGTTGATGTAAAGATGATGTAGAGACGATGTAGAAACGATGTAGAGACAATGTAAAGATGTTGGAACGATGTAGAAACGATGTAGAGATGATGTAAAGATGATGAAGAAACGATGTAGAGATAATGTAAAGATGTTGTAGAGACAATGTAGAGTCCACTTAACTCTACACTTAACAGTTAAATCTAGCGAAATTACCAAGTACCGCAATTGTACCACTATTTTTTGCCCCACACTTGCATCGTAACTCTACTATCTATTTATTTACTTAGCTGTGATTTGGTTCAATGAACTTGCAAGACAACACTAGTAGTACTAACGCAGTTTAAACAAGAACGAACGTTGGCACCTTAATTATAAAGTTCAAATTGAGAATGCGGGTAAAGTCATCTCTACAAGTGGACCGCGAATTCTGAAAGTCATTTACGGGCTTATTACTGGGACCCGATTCGCATAATCAACATCATCTCTAATTCGACATCTCGACACAAAATGTCAAATTGGTCGTGTTTTTTCTTTTTATTTCGACATATGTGTTAAAAAAAAAATAACTGTGTGTCTATACATAAGGCCCCTACGCACCAAGGCATCAAAACTTCCCCTTCAATTTTTTTACGAATTTAAAAACGCACTGTATTGACACATAGAAATGAAACATAAACGTTGTACCGGCGAGTGAGCGGAGTCAGCCGGTGGGCGGAGTCTAAGCGGCGGAAAGAATCGAGGAGCCGAGGAGTACGAAGCGTAGCCACATTTAAAACTATACATTATATTTTAAGTAATAAGGTTGATTTAATTTTGTTGTGGCGAAGCGTCGGCAAACCTCGCCACGCCAGAAATCAGGTTTACCCCTCGCCTATAGATGTTTCACATCAAAAGTTTGTTCTACAACAAAATGACACAGGCAAATAACAAACAAAAACAAAAAAATACAGCCCTTTATATTTTTAACGTCCCACTGCTGGGCACGGGCCTCAACTCAATGCGAGGGGGATTCAGGCCATAGTCCACCACCCTGGCTCAGTGCGGGTTAGCAGACTTCGAACATCTATCGAGAACTAGTCAAGTTCCCTCAGACGTGCAGGTTTCCTCACGATGATTTCCTTCACCGTTTCATAGCAAGTCTCTGATGAAAAATCTCTGATGAAAATGACAGCGCGAGAAAATTTACTTTTATTGCACAAATTTATTATATATGCATATTGACACAGAGTGCGTTTTGGTATTGGCAAGCCTTTGGCGCACGAGGGTTGACGCCCCAGTGTACGGGGGGCATTATTATTATCAGAAGACCGAATTAATACTTTGGATACATATACGGAGCTCATATGTGGATGCTTAGTGAAGACAGTTTATACCTAACTATCATAGTTTCTGAGTTTGTCACAGGTCTCGTATTCTGGCCTTTGGGTACATCCATAACCCTATTCAGCAGTGTAAACTACACTTATGAGGAGCGACTACATTCACAAAACAGAACATGCAAACTTTACATAGAACCCGAGATTTTACGAGTTATAGAAATTGACGACGAAAAAAAAGTTGGAAAAACATGGTCGTATTTCGATACAATTTTTAAACCATTCAGCTGTATATCCTATACTGATACAAAGGTTTATTATTTCGGACTTCTGAAACACCCTGTATACCAAACGACGCCGAAATCTGGCCGTTCGCATGGTATATAAAACTCATTTTATGATTTTTGTCGTTTAGTAGGGAATGCCTTTCAAGCGACAATCGAGTCATAAGATCACTTTATGCTTATTACGTCCCTGTCGTCAGCACTCCATTGTACGCGGTTGCGTCAGGGCGTGGGTAACTCTGACATTTTGTACCGACATACAGATTGATTTCATTATATTTAGTTATAAATGACATACTTGATCCGTCATCTTTACCTTCATTACCCATTTTTATTTGTAACTAGCTGTGCCCGCGACTTCGCCCGCGTGGACTTTAGGGAGATTACCCGGAATTATGGGTATTATGTTTTTCCCGCGGAACGCTAATGCTTTTTCTAAAATTAAAGTAGCCTAAGTTACGCCCTGGGAACGTCAGCTATCTGTCAGTGAAAGTTCCATTGAAATCGGTTCAGCCGTTTAGAAGTTTACCTCAAACAAACAGACAGACAGACGAAAAAATTTAAAATTGCGTTTTCGTAATAGGTATCGTATATACTTTCATACGCATTTGGTAAAAAAGTGTTATTTTGATATTACAAACAGACACTCCAATTTTATTTATTTGTATGTATAGAGTAGCTGCGCACGCGACTTCGTACGCGGAGCAGCCATTTGGGAAATTACCCGGCAACGTAGATTTTTATTTTTTTACCGCGAAACCCTAAATCTATTTCAGTACCCATAATGGCTCATTATAACATCAGATATCTGCCAGTGAAAGTCCCGTCGGAATCGATTTAGCCATTTAGGAGTTTAACAGGCACAAACAGACCAAAAATTCCAAAATAGCGATTTCGTTCATTAAAAAAGCTATTATTTTTATATTATTACAAGCAGACACATTAATTTTATTTCCTTCTACGTATAGATTGCATTAGTTTCGGCTATGATTACAGCAATATAATGTAATAATATCTTCAATTCAACATTTTTTAAGAATGAAAAGAGTTGTGTATTGCGACTTCACTCCCACGGAGACCACGAAGTACGCCTTGTGACGGCATATCTCCCTTTATTATCCACACGTTGCGAAATCCCCTGGACACACTGAGGCGTGAAGACACGCGAATATGACTTCCAATACCAAAATGAACTGGGCCTTTGCCGCCACCTGTTTTCCAGATATGTTTTCAATATTACTTTCTTTTTTTGGCAGTTAACTCAGTACAAATCATAGAGTATACAGAGTACCCATAACGACTCCACTCTTTGTATCGCTCTGCGGCCATTTATACGCCATTATTGTTATCGCATGTACGGTCTACTTATAGAAAAATCTCATTCTATACTCCATTTGTTATAACATTCGAAATAAGAGGCTCGTAGAAGCAGTTGTGCAAAACATTTTATTTCAAAAACAAAACAATATCAATGGAAAAACAGTAACAAATAACAACAAAATTACTAAAATTCGGTAATAACAACAAACGAGGCGTAGCATTCAGAAGTATTCACATGTGAATGACAATCACGTAAACGCCAACATAAACCGGCAAAATAAGAAAGATCCTGTTGTCACAACGGATGAAGGAATTAGGTAACATTTTAGATTTGGTAGGATTACAGTGAAACGAAAAACGTTCCCAGTATTATTCATCCCTGCTTATTTAGGGTTTTTTGCATCGACACTGTTATTTTAAGTTGGAAAAAATATATATATCTAAATGAAAGCCACTTAATTTAATAAGATAAATAGTAAAAATGATTAGTTACAGTGAGACTGCTGGTTTAAAAATATATTCTAATAAATTGGGCGTCAATCGTAACTGTAATATGTTAATTGTTACTTTCGTTTAAAAGTGTACATTAAAAATAACCTTTTTTAACTTCTTTCTAATGGAGTATAGGATAAAACATCATTGATAACGCTAAAGAATTTGAAAATTGGTTCTGGTCACTTTTACCACAGAATATAAATGTTTATATCGAGTTGTGAAAGGCTACTTGACTTCAACGACATTTTTGGGCGATATTGACATAAATACATATTTGGAATCAGCAATTTTTCTGCGTCGTATGAGTATGCTCTCCTGTTAACTAAATTAAAATTCAGTTGCAAGAATCCACCCGGACATACATTGCAAGTTAATATAAGTCAATATAAGTATATATAGCTAGTCGCTATACAGGGTGTATCAGAAGTCCGAAATAATACTTTGGGTACATATACGGTAGCTCTTATGTGGATGCTTAGTGAAGACAGTTTATACCTATCTATCATAGTTTCTGAGTTAAAGACCTTTGAATATTTCTCACAAGTATCGTGTTCTGGCCCTTGGGTACATTTGTGAACCTATCAAGCAGTGTAAACTACATTTACGCAGGGCAGCTACCAATATTCACAAAACAGATCATGAAAATTTAACATAGGTCTCGAGATATTACGAGTTCTAGAAATTGGCGACGAAAAAAAAGTGGGAAAAACATGGTCGAATTTCAATCAAATTTTTATACCATTCGGTTGTATACCCGATACTGATGCAAACGTCAAAGTATTATTTCGGACTTCTGAAACACCCTGTATAAGCTTGTAAAAAAATGTCGCTTAAATTAAAGTTCTAAATAAATAATAAAAACCTAGGTGCACAAACACAAGAGCTCTGTAAATGAGGCGTGGCAATCGGAATGGGGCTTATTCGAGGGTACAAATGCAGGTCTAGTCACTGACCCTGCAAAAAAGCAACCCGGCTTTAATGCCAACAGAAAAGCGTGGACCCGGTTAAACCGGTTCAGAACCAACCACGGGAGAACAAATCACCACCTTCACAAATGGGGTCTAAGGGAGTCACCGAATTGCGACTGTGGAGCACCTGACCAAACTCTTTCCCACGTTGTGAATGAATGCCCACTTCGCTGTTTTCCCGGTGGCATCGCCGAGCTGCACAACTTCACCGCTAACGCAGAAAGCTGGCTAAAAAATCTGGACATAGACATCTGATCCAAGCAGGGATTGCCATACGCTATGATGATGATGATGACCTAGGTGCACTAAAAAGCTAGAAATAACCTTATAATTCATTACATTTGGAGTAGGTGCCAATCTACGTCAGACTAGGCAAATACACACATGAATTGGCACCGACTTCAAATGTAATGAATTATAAGGTTATTTCTAGCTTTTTAGTGCACCTAGGTTTTTGAGGTCGGTTTTAATTTTTTTGTAAAAAAAAATTTTTCAAGCTTTTTAGTGTCGATAATCGTTGAAAATATGCAATTATTATCACCTCATAACAACCCTAAAAAAGTAAATATTTACAGCCAAAAAAATCCCCCCCCCCACACCCCCTTTCCACTCCTTTGGGGGTAAGTTTCGATGTTTGTTAACAATGCGTATTAAACAAAAACTAATAATCAACCTAAATGGAAACTCCTTAAAAAGCCGTATACAACTACATCATCCACGTAAATAATGATCATAATGAACATAAAAATGTTCATAAAATGAAAACTGCTTGGCCGTACAATTTTAATTTTTTATGGGACCAAATGGCATCTATTCCGCATCAAACAAAAAAAAAATCACTTAAATCGGTTCATAACTCGCAGCGTAATCGGTGTACATACATAAAAAAAAACATACCGATCGAATTGAGAACCTCCTCCTTTTCACCCTTCGATATGAATATTGACAGTCAGTTTTTGTATCTACTAGCAAAAATTTTCAAGGAGTGTCATGACGCCCAAGTGTGTACAGGGGCGTCATGACGCTATTGCCCACGTTTCGTAACTGTTACATTATTTTGGATATGTTTAGTCTTCTATTTAGTACACTTATGTTATATTTATTGTAAACATTAGCGTTTACGGCATAATGGACAGTTTATTACGTGTGATAGATTATCTGAGTTCCTTTTTCAGTAAAATAAGCTTCATGAAGGACTTTTGAAATGGTGTTAAGTTTGTTTTTATTATGTTAGTTAAACATGGTGTATCAGAAGTCCGACATAATACTTAAACGTTAACACGACTATCTTAATTTTAGTGAAAGAAGAATATATTTTTTATAATTTTTTTTTTGCATTTTAAAATGTAATATCTCAAGTCTATGCGTAATTTTCTTGTACTGTTCTGTGAATAATTATTTACTCTATTAAACAGGGTTATGATGTAGTGTGTAAGGATTTCTTCAAGCAAAAACACTTCGTCGTTAAAATCTTGTTTATTAGTTTTCTTTATAAAAAAATAAAAACAATTCTTCTTATTGTTTTTAAAATCAACCTCGTCTTAATTTAATTCCGCCTTCAATGTCCTCCTCTCACTCGCTCTTCCTTTTACAACCTTTCTTCATTCATCCATTCGTTCCTTCATCCTAAATATACACCAATCCGCTACACTGACACCGTTCCCTTTCACGCTATCTTCAACGTTCCAATCCTACATAGATGTGCCATTGTACCTGTGACAAATACCCAAAAGTCTAGAATCTATGATAGTCAGGTATAATCTAATTTGACTATGCAATTCGGTATTAGCTACCGGATATGTACCTAAAATATTATTTCGGACATGTGATACACACTATGAATGGGTAGCTGTTGACTGCACTCCTATCCATGCTTTTGGGGCGTACAGGGGTGATGATGTTTTTTTAATTTCTCTAGTGCATACTCCGTTGATACTTTAAAAATAAAATTCAACTGTAGTGCTACACATGTGCGCCAAGATATGTCACGGAATATCTTGATGTCGTCTCTTTCTGTCGTATGAAATTAGACAGAGAGCGAGCGAGTAAATCTGTGACAATGGTCTTGTCTTCACTTGCGTGCTAACACCACTGAATTAAATAAAAATCTAGATTCAAAGAGTTCTAGTTTCACGCTAGTAATTAACATTATTTCTATAACTTTTGACAAGTAATAAAATATAAGTATTCAAGTGTTAATTTGTCTTTTTCAAATACCGTTAATCTAGACAAGACGTATATATTTAGACGTACAATAGAGAATATTACGTAGAGCTGTTATTTATAGAGGCATTGTTGAACAGCCTACCTGGAAGGTCGGTACAACAGATTGCAGTCATTTGCATGAGTTATGTGTATATTTATTACATAAGTACTGCAATTTATATAACTATTCATATATGTATGCCTAGCTGCGTATACACATTACAAATAGGTTCTAAACATAAATCATCTTTAAGTCAGAAGTTGCTTCTATAAATAACTAGCTGATGCGCGCGGCTTCCCCCGCGTGGTTGTCGGTTATCGCGACCAAAAGTAATCATGGAATTTTTGCCGACGTCATCACACAAAAACTTTCATCCTCGATTTCAACCCCTTACAACCCTGGTTCGAATTAAAAAGTAGCGCATGTCCTTTTTCCGGCTCAGGACTATCTCTGTACCGAATTTCATTCAAATCGGTTCAGTAGTTTAGGCGTGATTGCGTAACACACAGACAGAGTTACTTTCGCATTTATATTCTTAGTGAGGAAGTAAGGATTGAACGATTTCAAACTTGTTGTTTTGTGTGAATAAATAATTTTCGCCAGATAACACCATCCACCTTCATCACATAATTTGATTTATAATGTGTATTGATTTTTTTGTTACAAATTGAAGAATTTTTAATTTTTTAATTTTGTTACAAAAAGACGATGGCAAAACGATCTCGTCACCTTTACGGGACGATCTGTCAATATCGCCCAGTGTCGATGTCTATTTGACTTTCACCTTTCACCCCTTGATTAAGAATTAAGGGAAAAACGAACTGTATTGACGCATTACAAAAGTTTATCGTTATGGAGGGTAGAATTAAAGGAGGGCAATCTCCTATGGCAAAAATTTGAAAAAATGTAAAGTATGTCGAAAAGCATAAAATAATAGTTCAAAAAACTTTCACAATGGCGCTGGTGCCGATAATTGGTATATATTGACGTCCCCCTGGAATAAGTCTGTAATTGCCATTATGGACTTTTTGCTGTTAAGGCCAGATTCGGAATCAGCGATTTTTCAGTACCGGTGTATTCCCGGGGGGCGTCGATATGTCATTTATCGACACCAGCGCCATTGTGGAAGATTTTTGAACTACTAATTATAGATTTCGACGCACACTTTTTCAATACTTAGACGTCACTCCTTTAGTGTACCCTCCATGTTTATCGTTCAACGAAATGACACTGACAATGCGAGCGAGTTCTAAACAGGTGCGTGGCTTTTATCACAGAAATTCAGTCTTTATCGTACTGAAACAGAGTTCATTTTAGTATTGGCAAAAATAGTGACGCGCAAAGTTTGACGCCTTCGTGTGCAGGAACATTATTCTCATCGAAGTTATTAATTAAAGATGAATTCTGAACTAGGTATATCTCGTAATATTATGATGCCTATAACTCATGGCTTAATGTTAATCAACTAATGTTTTAAAGATCAATGTATCGATTGATCGGTACTCGGTAATCGATAAAAACCGTCGCATCCATCATGTAACATGAGGAATCGATTGCGGAACCGAAAAACAACAGACGAGCGAACTGCACTAAATCAACTTTCATTCTCATCACAGATGACAGTGATATGAAGCAAAAACTATACGTATAAGGTTAGTTCAGACTGAGTACCGTCTTCCTTTAGACAAATTAACAACTGGACTTGCCTTCTATAAGCGTTTACATCTGTCAAATATCTCTAGATATTCAGAAAGATCAGATCATAGTAGCAAAGAATGACGAGAGGCTATAAAACTGCTTCCTATAGCAGTAATATTACTTTGATTTTTGTCAGTTTTTGTAACACATTAACTGTCAAATAGTCTAAGTAATATTAATACGATATTGCTACAGAAGACTTGGTAAGATGAGCTGAGGTAAATCTAGAATCGTTGAAGGATAGGGTCGAGTTTGCAAGGCGGTGAATTGGCAAACAATTTTTTCTGCTATTTTAATGAGACTTATTATACCCACACCACTGTGTATATATACTCTCATGAAGTGTACGTACACATCAACAAACTTCAAATAGACCCAAAATTGCTGACAGATTAGGCAAGCATTAGTCAAAGAACGTTTGAGTATTGTCTGAGAGCTTGAAGTAAAACTACACAAGCCTTTGAAAAGGAGTAACCATAAAGATTCTTGCATATTCTTCTCCATAGGAAATGTATTTTCAGTGGGAAATATATTAAGATTTTTTTGACATTTAATGCAGTAAAAAAACTTTCAATAATTCAATGTAATATTAAAATGGTAATAGAGCCTTACTTAAGTTTTTTTTATACGAGTAGGTTCGTTGATTGATAAGTACCCTGCTTACATAAAAATAATCAGATTGTGATCCTGACGGCCAGTCCAGTTGTTGATTATTCCAAGACAAAAAAAACGCAATAATCAAAGGTTTTTCCATAGTAGTTTTAAATGTGAGTCAGTACCGTCTCCACCTTAAGTCTAAACCGACCGTTGTCAGTAACTCAGTAACACAATGGGTGCACGCGTCGTGTGACCAAAGACGTACACTATGAAGTATTTTCACACGCGTTTTGTAACTTGATGGTATCGTGATTATGGCATATTCATGCACCATGCTAATTAGGTCGACCGTCTTACGTAATGAAGGAGAATTTGATTATAATTATTTGTAATCCGAATTGTAATGTTCACACGAGATTTTTATTTGGAATGGGTATGTCAAGGTGTTCTGAGTGAGTTTAGATCTTATCATCGATGACGAGGAGACGGGTTGGTCCATTGGTAAGAGCGTAGGTCCCTAGGTTGGTTCGAAAGGGCCTTTTTACGCTATGTCCTGGCCTGGGTGTAACAGGATTCGCCCAGTCCATTGTATGGTACCCATACTATTTATAAGTCTCCCACACATACTGGGGCGTTGCCAATACCAAAACGACCTCTGTATCACTAACTACAGCCCTTTTAACGTCCTATTGCTGGGCACGGACCTCCCCTCAATGCGAGAGGGATTCAGGCCATAGTCCACCACGCTGGCCCAGTGCGGGTTGGCAGACTTCACACATTTATCGAGAACTAGTCAAGTTCCCTCAGACGTGCAGGTTTCCTCACGATTTTTTCCTTCACCGTTTCATAGCAAGTGATAATCTCGGATGAAAATGAGATTCGCACATAAACTCAGAGGTGCGAGCCGGGGTTTGAACCTGCACACTTCGATTGCAAGGCGTGCGTTCGACCACTCGGCTACCACTGCTTTTGTATCACTACGCATAAAGATTAAATTTCTGTGGTAAAATCCGATCCTCCCCGCGTCCTAATTTTCTCGCGCTCTCAGTGTCATTTAGTTGTAGAATGAAGTTTTTCTATGAGCTAATACAGTTCTTTTTGGGGATGCACATCCGTAATTATCACTGTCATCACCAATTTTTATTTTGTTAATGTGTATTTATTGAACTTGTCCGTGCTATTAAATAGTCTTCTTCTTTTCGAGTCCATGGTCTTCATCTTATTTTGTAGACATTTTGCCACAACAATCGCGTTGGGAGTGACCGCATACAGGTCCTCCCTCGTGCATGTGGTTGGGCAAGTGTTGCATAGACTGTACGGGATCACCGCAGTCGCACTGCGTTAGGGTGGTATTAATTAGTCGACATTACAATATATACATACCGTATAATCACAAGTGCTGGCAAGCATTCCTCAACTTATTTCATTAAAATATCATCATTTCACCCATTGCGTAAAAAAAGAAGAGTTTTTTTTTGGTATATTGTGCCACTGCTGGGCAAAGTTCTCCCCCATTCTCCTCCACATTACGTTGGCGTATATATTTCTTTCCCGGTTTGATTTCTTTTAGTTTTTTTGTTATGTTACTTGTTTATGGTCATGCCTTTATTATTTCAGGTCAAATTATTTCGTTACGGTTCACTGCATGATGTCATATTGTCCACGTGTTCCTTATAAGGATTTTATGTGCGTCTTACGGAATATTTTTATAGCTGGAGCATTTTTGTTCGTGATTGAATATTCGTGAAGTAACATTTTTTTTATTCATGTAAACCAATACTTATAAATAGTATATCTACCATCTATACATATAAATAAAATTTAAGTGTCTGTTCGTAATATCAAAATAGCAACTTTTTATTAATTGCATATGAAAGTATATACTCTACCTATAACGAAAACGCATATTTTTGTCTGTCTGTCCACCTGCTTGTTTTGGATAGTCTCCAAAACGGCTGAACGCATTTTGACGTGACTATCACTGGCAGATATCTGACGTTATAAGGGGTAACATAAGCTACATTTATTTTAGGAAAAGAAATAGGGTTACGCGGAAAAGAATAAGACCAATTTGTATCGGGTAATTTGGGTTCCTTAATTCAACGTGGACAAAGTCGCAACTCAGTAGACACTAAAGTTTCCGTCTCAAACTCCGGCGGCCTGCGTGGTGGACTATGGCCCGAAATCTCAATCGTATTGAGGGATAATGTGCCCAGTATAATGGCAATAGGCTCGCCCCCATTTACATTGGGACTAAAGTACATCGGCGAAATGTGGGCGCACTGCAGTGCACCTCTGAATACCCCTTCGGGGAATACAGGCGTGATCATGTATTATTATTATTAGTTGAAGCCAAGTGAACGCATTTCATGGCTATCTGTCTGTGTATAGATGCGTGAACATACAGACAGTATCACTTGTATTAGTAGGTAATGACAGGCTCCGAATCACACGACAAGCTGTATCATCATGCAATTTGAACATCAATCTGCGTGTAACGAGATGTGAGTAGTGTTGCCATGCTCCTAGAAAAATGCAGGACATTTTTCTACTGTTTAGAATTAAGTATTATTTTTTTTTTTTTGTAGTTTCAATACTCAAACAAGACGTCTTATAATTATAACTATCTAACGAATAAAGTTATTTGGTTGTTTATCTATGTGTCAATGTAATATATTCAAGTAATCTGTACAAATAAATCAAATTGAAGTGTTTGTTTGTTAGGTCAGAATAACATCTTTTTCACTAAATGCATATTAGAGTATGTCACTTCTTATATCACCAGCTATCTGCTAGTGAAAGTCCCGTCAAAATCGGTCAAGCCATTTGGGAGTTTATATCAAACAGACAGACATATTTTTATTTTTTATTTTTTGTTGTAGGTTGTAGGTACTTTCATACACATTTAGTAAAAAGCTGTTATTTTGATATTAAAAACAGTTTTTTTTTTATATATACATATGTTTAACTGTAAAAAGAGATACTTTGTATAACATGTGGTATTTCAAGCCTCACGTTTTCTACACAAATCCCAGGTGGCATATTTAACAAACCAATAAACCTTTTTATGCCAGCTATTCTGCCAACTTACAAAGATGTGTGCCGGTCTAATATTGGACATAGTAATTAAGTAAGGTTGGTAAATATATGCGTTTCGCGTTTTAAGTGTGAAATCCCTCACTTTTTTACACCAAAAGTTAAATAAGGATTTACATATTTTTAACTAAAAAATATGTATTCCTAACTGTAATTTGTATTAGCTATTATCACAGAGCTTTGATATACTAGGAAAATAATACATGAAATTGTACCAATCACTACATAGTAAAACATAGTCGCTTCCCGCTGTCTGCCTGTCCCTATGTATACTTAGATCTTAGAAACTACACAACGGATTTTAATGCGGTTATTTTTAATAGATAGAGTGATTAAAGAGGAAGGTTTTAATATATAATTTGTCAAGTTATTGTCATTAGCTAAAATATAATGATATTTGTTGGAGGTGTCGAAAAAAAATAAGCCGTCTGGGAGCTTTTAACGAAAACGCTGCGAAAACCAACCCTTTCAGATATAACAAAATGATGTATGATGGAATTGTGTATCTTATGTAGGTAAGGCGCGGGAATCAGCTTGTAAAATATAATTATGAAATGATCAGGAACTTAAAAAAAAACTTGTTTTCAATTTAAAAAAAAATACTAACTACAGTAACTTTAAAATACATATTTGTACTACAAAGTGCCATTGTAACTGGCTTGTAGGTATATTGTAATTTTAATATTTGTCTTAAAGTATAATTAGGACTTATCCTGCTTTATATATATAAATGGGTACCCTACCTTATTGGCAACGAGGAAGTACGACGCCTCCGCGTAACCCAATAGCCGTCGCAATCCAATATAACTTTCCACCTTCATTAACCCTTATTACCTTCTCAACAAGACAAACTTTCCATTAAACTAGGTTCCAACTAAGTATGGTCTTAAGTTTAAACCAAGTTACGTTTGCGGTTTTGTAAGACTTTAATTCGTAGGGAATAAGGTTGATTGTTGGGTGCGCTTTGTGTAATTTTTATTGTTGTAAGGGCTCGTGCCATCCACGATGTGACCCCAGGCGCTGGCGCATGCCATCTCTTAGATAAGGATTTAACACTGATACTAAGAATACTAGTATTGCGAGTGTTAATGCCACTGTTAAGCCTGTGGGCACTGGGGCGTTAAACGCCAAGCGTCAATATTTTTGCTAATACAAGATGAATTGTATTGACTCATGGACAAAGTTCATTCTTCAATGACATGATACCATAGAGTATCTAAAGTACCCATATCTCTCACTCTTCGTATAACTCTGCGGCGATTTTCCGTAATTTTTGTTATCTCATGTACCTGTAGCACGGGAAAACAACAATGGCGGAGTCAGATAAATATTACTGCATAGCAGTAGTGGTAGCCGAGTGGTCGAACGCACGCCTTGCAATCAAAGTGTGCAGGTTCAAACCCCGGCTCGCACCTCTGGGATTTATGTGCGAATGCCATTTTCATCCGAGATTATCACTTGCTATAAAACAGTGAAGGAAAACATCGCGAGGAAACCTGCACGTCTGAGGGAACTTGTCTAGTTCTCGATAGATGTGTGAAGTCTGCCAACCCGCACTGGGCCAGCGTGGTGGACTATGGCCTGGATCCCCCTCGCATTGAGGGGAGGCCCGTGCCCAGTAGTGGGACGTTAAAAGGGCTGTAGTAGTTATTACTGCAGCGCGGGCTCGAAATGCCATCTCTATTATAATAGCTCCATGCATGATACTGATAAGGTGAGGGCATTTTGGCGCATGAGGGCGTGGCTTTTAGCACAGAAATTCAATCTGTATGCGTATTTACACAAAGTTCGTTTTATAAAGAAGATGAAAGAATCCCGTGGGTGAGGGTCAGGAGCAAATTTCGAAAATGACATTATCAGTATTTTTTCTGGGTTTAACTGAAATCAACCTTGTGCTAATGTATGGTACTTATCTACCTATACAAGTGTTGTTTAATTTGGAATCATAAGACAACACATTGATGCGAGCGCATTCAATTAACTTTATTTGAAAATATCCTCTATAATACATAAAGACTGAAGCTGCGGCACGGGCACTTTGAGAGACGCGTGAATCAATATTTTTCCCAATATAAAAATAAACTCTGTATCAATATATACAAACATTGAAGTTCTGTAGTAAAAACCTCGCTTCCACCGAGTTCCACCTGTCGATACTCGCTCGCGCTGTCAACGACATTGCATTGAAGAATGGGCTTTTTCGCACAGTCAATACAGTTAGTTTTTGTATTGATAATAAATTTGACATGTTCCTCTTGTGTTTTAGGGTCACCAAACATTTCCTACTTCGCAACGAAACAATTGTTTTATCAAACAATAAACAATTATAAGCGTAATGCTCGGTTCCCACACACCATGGCTCGGTTTGTACGAAAAACCTTGGGGTTTTTAACTAGAGGCTATAAGATACTTATCTAGAGGCTGTGACATAATATATCATGAAGTGTGTACCGTCTTACAGCGGAGACTCATATTCTGTCTAATCTCTTCCTCTTTTTTTACGAAATGAGTGAAATGATGAAATAAAAATATTTTACGGATTCTATCGCGTTTATTTACTATTTGATTTTCCCGACGTTTCGGCTGCTTTACAGCAACGATGGTCACGGGGGGACTGATGTGTTAGACGTCCTAATAGAAAATAAACGCGATAGAATCTGTAAAATAGTTTTATTTCAATGTATAGTATTCGGGTAAATATGAGAAAACAATGAGTGAAATGATGATATTTTGATGGAATGAGATGAGGAATGCCTGCACCCGCGATATGCAGTACTTATGGTAATGTCTGTCTAATCTCTGGATTTGCTCAGGATAAAGCACACGGGAGCTTTGATATTTTCAATATTAAACGTCAATTTTCGACAGATTCTGAACTAAGGTAACTGTTAAAAGTTTTAAGTAAGTAATACTGAAACATTACTGCAAGTGAGGGGCATTTAT
Source organism: Ptilodon capucinus (assembly GCA_914767695.1). Classification (NCBI taxonomy): domain Eukaryota; kingdom Metazoa; phylum Arthropoda; class Insecta; order Lepidoptera; family Notodontidae; genus Ptilodon; species Ptilodon capucinus. The sequence continues at coordinate 2,449,571 of OU611832.1, forward strand.
ATATATTAAGAAAATAACACAGCAGTATTATAAACAGCCATATGCCTACTTAATATGCATAACTGATTCGCATCAATCGTTCATAGCCCTTTGTCGATGTCTCTCCTTGTAGAGACGCGGGCTTGAGGAACAGCGGCGACCTTAATATTAGTTGTGGAGTAAGGTATAAGAGGTAGAGTTCCGTTGATTTTGTTCACTCAACTCAAAAATTTATTATCATCTCTTTTATTTTTATGTCGCTATGTTAAATCGTTTAGATTTTGTCTTTCGTTCTGTCTTGTATATTTAAATATATTATGTTAGTTAATTTTTTAGGGTTTCGTACCCAAAGGGTAAAACGAGAACCCTATTACTAAGACTTCGCTGTCCGTCCGTCGGTCCGTCCGTCTGACACCAGGCTGTATCTCATGAACCGTGATAGACAGAGAGTTGAAATTTTCACAGATGATGAATTTCTGTTGCCGCTATAACAACAAATACCTACTAAAAATTTAATTTTTAGCAACAAAAAAACACTTCAAAAACCTAGGTGCACTAAAAATCTTAAATAACCTTATAATTTGGAGTCGGTGCCAATTCATCTCTGTATTTTCCTAGTCTAATTAAGATTGGCACCCACTTTTTTGCTCGTTTTTATAGATAATGGTACGGAACCCTTCGTGCGCGAGTCCGACTCGCACTTGGCCGGTTTTTTTTCTATCGTACATGCATAGTTTGTATTTCTCTAAGAAGTGGAACAATAAAGAGTTATCTATCTATGTTGGACAGATTTACTCCGCTCCAGCTTGTATCTAGAGGCACCAACCACGAAGCCCGCTGACCTCAGACGGCCATATTCGTAACGATGACACTTGGTGTGAGCAACCAAGAATAATAATGATCATATTAAATGGACCACTTGTTTTGACAAACACAACGCTTCGTATTTCGTATCGTTCATCGGAATGGCAGGATTTTGATTTCCGGCGTCGGTAAGGTGATCTTTTCGGAATTTATCGCCGTCTGTGTGTTACTGTCACTGTAGCGTAAGCGCCAAGACTAGACTTATGTCACAGAATTTGTTGATTTATATCTCTTTCTCTCGTATGAAATAAGACAGAGAGCGACCGAGCCAATCCGTGACAGAGGTCTTGTCATGCTTGCTAACACCACGGGATCGCCCCCAGTCTATGGTATGGTACCCATAGAAGAAGCTTTGCTTAGTTTGGGATCATACGATAAGTATGTGTTGGTTGGCTATATTATTTGGTATTATTTTTATGTCCGCATGTATTAATTTTCACAAAAATACTTTTGACACATATTCAATTATTTCAATTAGAATTGAACTTTCAATTGAAATTATTATGGCCCTTGTGTTTATAAAAAATAAAGAATGGTATAATATTTATTTGGCAAAAATATACAAGACGGCATGAAAGAGAATATCTGAACGATTTAATGTGTTGTCTGGTGTTAGTTATTTATATTATATCCATAAACAACAAAAATAGAATCGCAATATTTTTTTTTTTGTTAATGTAAATTTAATACATTTATGAATCGTCGATAAATAATAATAATAGTATCTCTACCACCTATTCGGAATGCCTTTCCTATGGACAGGTATTAAACATATAGTCGTATTTAGATGATTAGACGAAGTCAACTGACGTTTACTGTGTTGTCAGTTTTTGATGAAATAAAAATAGTGTTGTGACAAAGTGAATGGTTGAAAAAACTCCTGAATGAATGCAATTGCCTCGATTGTCATATAGAGTTTGAAATGATTAAATATTCACACTCCTTGTTCATTCATCTGACTGAACGAGAACTGAACGCATCACTATTACTTTAAATAAAGCAACATTATTTTACAAAGTGACATTAGCTACTGTCAGTTGGCTTCGACTAATTAAAAATACGACTGTAAGTGTCAATTCTTTTTGCACAAATGTATACTACACTAAACTCAACTATGGGATATTCTCAGAGGAAGGTGGTGGTGAGGAAAACCGGTGGTGTTTGAATCCGACTATTTGTAAGTGCTTTTTGAACTACGCAAAAAAAAAGTTTCATTTTGAGCCGCCCTTCTTATGGTTGTAATGGGTGAAGTAGATAGCAGTATGTTTAGTTATGTCATACAGAGTTAAGTTTTTTGTTTATGTACAATAAATTCGACATGATTGTGAGGTAGGTACCTATGTAGTTAAAACTACAAAGCTGTAACATTGACATGTAAATTACACAGTATTACATGGCGTAACTTCAAAGCGAATCTCAGCATTAGAATAGCTAAGCAAAAACTTGTATTGGACAAAAAGTCTAATTCAATGTCAACCTTGACGTTGGCGGAGTCATCGTGAACTTATTTATAAGAGGCCATATAGCAGGGATTCCCAAACTGGGTTCCGTAGAATATTCATCAGGGTTCCGCCAAAATTATATACAATTATATACATACAGTTGTCGAACATAATATCAAACTTTAAAACAATTATTAATAAAACAATTTCATTCTACACATTAAAACTTTAAGTTAAGAACAATATACATATACATCAACATTACCACGCCTGTATTCCCCGAAGGAGTAGGCAGAGGTGCACTGCAGTGCGCCCACACTTCGCCGATATATTTTAGTCTCAATGTAATAGAGGGCGAGCCTATTGCCATTATATAGGGCACATTCTCCCTCAATACGAGGGATATTTTTGGGTCATAGTCCACCACGCTGGACCAGTGCGGGTTGGTGAACTTCACACGCCTTTCTATAGACGTGCAGGTTTCCTCACGATGTTTTCCTTCACCGTTTCAATTATATTTAAAACTTCTTTTTAAAAAAAATATCTTATAAATTTCAGAGTTGATTTGTAATAATTTGATATGGGGTTCCATAAAATAAAAAGTATTTGGTTAGTGTTCCGTAATCCTTAAAGTTTAGGAACCCCGGCCTTGGAGCATAGAAGAAACGATGGATATTTTTAATAGGAAGCGCTTAAGCCCCAGGCACACGCGGGTGTAAAACACACGCGTCTAAATGTTTCCCAACGCCAAACTGAACTCTGTGTTAATATATATAAAGATCGTTTTACTATTGGCAAAATTATGGAGTTGACGGGTTGGGTTTACGTCCTGAACGCACTGGGGCGTATTAATTCACTTGACTTTTTTATAACTCCTAAACACGTGAAGGTTACTTTTCTTAAACTCGAAGCGTGAGAATATGCGTCTATATTTTTTTATTTCAACGCGTCACAGATAAAAAAACTATTCCCCTTGCGACCATAGATAATACAGAGTCACGTATTATTGTCGGGTTCTTTTAAACGCACGTGTTCTAGATGCACACGTGTTAGGTTCTTTATAACGTTAAGATTAAATTTCCTGTTTTATTAATATGAATGGTTTGTGACCTTATAAAAGTTTTTTCTTCGTTTGAATATAAAATGTCAATCAAAATTAGACGTGAATTGAAATTAAAGGATTAATAAGGTATGTTTTGGATTCATCCGCCATCTTTATCACATTAATTATCCATTTTTATTTATAACTAACTTCTGCCCGCGACATCGTTTCATTCTGGCGTATAAACAATAATACTGTAAAGTTTCATCAAAATCCGTTCAGTACTTTTTGCGTGAAAGAGTAACAAACATCCATCCATCCATCCATCCTCACAAACTTTGACGTTTATAAAATTATTATCTAGTATAGATACCTATATTCTATAAGTAGGAAGTAGGATTAGTGTGAAGTATGATTTGTCTTATGCGCTTCCCATATCAAGATCCGTGGGTGATGGCTATAAAGCTTAGAACCAAGTGGGTGGACTGTACAACTCCAATTATTCTAAAGGGTTAATAAACTAAGATCTCGTCACTATAAAGCTCTGCACAATTAAGCGCGTCATTACTCGCTCGAACAATGTTTTACTAATACTAAAACTAACTTTATAAAGTTGTAGAAAAAGCACATTTTTCAACAATTTTTTAACTATAATGCCAGTTTATGCCAGTGAATTTAGTCGCGTGGTCAGTTGGCTTTTGCCACAGATATTCAATCTTTATGTACATTATAACAGAGTACATTTTCTAAGAGAAGTGTTTTCGCTCGCCGCAGTATGTTCAGAGCGTAATTATGACTCGGAGGTTATAACTGGCTGTGTGGGTAAACCTTTAGTGCATATTTGGTTGCAGTCAGAAAGAGGTGTTATTATTTACTAGCTGTGGTCGCGACTTCGCCCGCATGAACTTTAGGGATCTTACCCGTAAAAATGGGTATAATCTTTTTCCCTACCCTAATTCTTTTTCCTAAAATAAAAGTAGCTTATGTTACCCCTTATAACATCAGCGTAACATCAATAGGTTCACCCGTTCGATAGATTACCCTGAACAAACAGACATACAGACAAACAATTTTAACATTGCATTTTCGTTACAAAATCTACAAATAAATTTATACTAAACTAATTTTAAAGGGGAAGTCCCTCCTAAATCAGTTAAGCCGTTTACTGGCAGATAGCTGAAGGTCCAAGAAGTAACTTAGGCTACTTTCATTTTAGATAAAAACTTTAGGCTTCCGCGGCAAGAACATAAAACCCATTTTTTCCTAGTAACTTCCCAAAATTTTACGGGGGTCAATTCGCGGGCACAGCTAGTAACAAATAATTATGGAAGTCATCCATGAAGTTATCCCATAACCCAACCCCTCGTGTAAATTATTGCAAACATAATATTATATCACTGCACTCCCGTAGTTGTCGTACAGCCAGCTCTATCGTGTGATTACATCCTACGTTGTCTACCTCGCTAGGTTTTTTACAAAAGATATTCTGTCGTAGGTAAAAAGCTTGGAAACCTGTTAGTGACGCGAGCACCAGCGGTCGTGAACCTAGCAAATTCCATTGAGGCGGTCGGCATATTATTTGGCCATTTGGTTTTGCTGAGACGGCTCTACATAAATAAAATAAAAAAAAGGCTTTTATTTCTTGCTTTTACAAAGTAAGTTTAAGTAAGTAGTAACAAAAATCTAGATCCAAACTGACATATTATTATTAGGAAAAGGAAGAAGAATAAATAAAATAACATTACTCAAGCAATCGTCTCTCTACATTCCTATCTAACTTAATAACCAGCACTTGTAGCATGAGCCCCAAGATTAAACGCATGTCACGAAATATCTTAATGTTGTCTCTTTCACTCGTATGCAATTAGACAGAGAGTGACCGGGCCAATCCGTAATAGAGGTCTTGTCTTGACATGCGTGCTGACACCACAGATGACGCCAAAAATGCAGTTTTGTTTATGACCAAAACGAAAAGAACTGGGAATGTCCATGGGGTTAGTTCTAAGCAAAAGTTGCATGCATTGATTACAATAAAAATAATATACCTACTTTGAAACTCTAAAATTGCATTTTCTCAAAATGATTTAATTAGGACATTTCCCTGTTATTGGCCTGTGCCCTTCATTTGACGTCTTTCCTGGTTCAACATTCGCAATATCTGATATAAAACTAATTACTTTTATCCAGCACCAAAAATATAGCCATTGTAACATCATCGAAAAAAAAAATAGAGCAACCAGACGAAAAAAGGACTAGCGCTTCACAAACTTAATTTGCGGTCTCTACACTACTCATATTACTTCAGAAGTCCTTATTGCACACAGTATTATGGCATAGTTTATAATCAATTGGATTTTGATGACCGCATTATCATTTATGTTTTTATTTTTATGTTCCCTATTAGCATTTAAGTAACAATAAACGTTATCTGTAAGGCATTAAGGTTGTTTATTAAAAGATTCGTAAAGTTATTTATAGTATGTACAGGTGGTCGTGTTCATCGAATTTTGATTAGTGAGGACATCGACTTATATTTTGAGGTCCCGTAATAAATTGCTTTTATTGATTGAGACATGACTTGTCAAGGGATATTAAGCCTTTATACGTGGGGATTATGGTTATAAAGTTAGATAGGTATGTAGAGAGACGATTGCTTGAGTAATGTTATTTTTGTTTTATTCTTCTTCCTTTTCTTTATATGTCAGTTTGAATCTAGATTCATCCGCCATTTTTTTCACCTTAATTAACCATTTTGTTTATTGAAATTGTTATTGCTATTTAATTAATCGAAATTGGCATAATACCTGCAAATTGCCTGTGAAACTATAACAATACAATACATCCTCAGATATAATGTTACGATCGTTAGAGACAAAGCGGCGCGATGATCTAGACATCTTTGCGGGGAAGACGTGGCCGGAAATGGCTCAGGATCGGGATCGGTGGAGGGAGAGAGGGGAGGCCTTTGCCCAGGAGTGGGACACAAAATAGGCTAAAAAAAAGAGAGCACTCTTTATTGGACACTAGTGAGAGAAAAAAAAATGAAAATAAAAATCAAACAAAAATATAATATCCATACATATAATAAAAACTGTATCCCACGGGGGTAGTCAGAGACTACCGTTTGCCACATGCTACGAGCCTGAGATATCTCTTTCGCATAAAAATATAACATTAATAGATCTAAATAACTAGGTGCAATTGGGCGGTCTTATCGCTAAATGCAATTTCTTCCAGTCAACCAGTCAAATAATAAGAATGTATACCGTTATAATAAGTTAATGTAATTAATTTCATTATGTTACACGATATATAAGCAATAGATAATTTATTTGGATTTAAATCTCAAAATGAAAAATGATTCCACGTTTGAGGGCGTCAGCGCGAAAGTGGCCTAACCCACAATTTTTCATATCCTTACTTAACTTCAAAAAAATGTCTAAAACCTAAATTGATAATTGTACAAACCCTATTATTTTCATACTGTGTCTCTTTTGCGCTGACGGCCTCAATTTAAGGTTTTCGAAACTTACTACCATTTCGACACTGCACCACCATTTCAGACATGGCGTAGTCCAGTTTTTTTCATCATAATAATAAACTATTGTACCTTATTAGTCAAACAATCCTCGAGACACTTGCATACAATAACATGTGAACTTTGGGTCACTTGATTTCTTTTGCGGCCATTGTGTCCGCCATATTGCCGTATCGACCAATCACAATGCTGTAAATTTATCGTTACGCATACGACCCGCTAAGATATGTGTACCGTTGGATTTAATGCTAATGGTTATTGATAGGAGCAACGATCACTATTAGGGTACCGTACTTCAGAAAAAAAAGGAACTCTTATAGGATCACTTTGTAGTCCGTCTGTCTGTCTGTCAACACCCGTTTTCTCAAGAACGCGTGGAGGTAAAAACTTGAAAATAATATCAAATACTCAGTATTGTAATTCCTCGGAGCTGTAAAAAAATCGGCCAAGTGCGAGTCGGACTCGCGCACGAAGGGTTCCGTACCATTATCTATAAAAACGGCAAAAAAATCAAGTTTGTTGTATGGGAGCCCCCTTAAATAATTATTTTATTCTGTTTTTTAGTATTTGTTGTTATAGTGGCAACAGAAATACATCATCTGTGAAAATTTCAACTCTCTAACTATCAGGGTTCATGAGATACAGCCTGGTGACAGACGGACGGACGGACGGACGGACGGACGGACGGACGGACGGACGGACAGTGAAGTCTCAGTAATAGGGTTCCCGTTTTACCCTTTGGGTACGGAACCCTAAAAAACAAGTTTCTAAGTCAACGCAATCATAATATACGGCCGTTTATGCCGCATATTTTGACTCGCATGGGAATTAAAAGCTATGGGGCACTTCTCGTTGACATAGAATAATGAAATGTTGCAAGAAGATATGTCTTATAGCAAAGGTAAAAAAAAACATCCGAATACCTACATACATCACAAAAAAATAGTATTTTCATTTCTGTTAAAAAAATGAACTATTTATATATCAAGAAGTTTGCGCGGAACCGTCATCGGTACACAAATTCAACTCGCACTTAGCCAGTTTTTTGAGCAGCCTAGTTACTTTGGGACTTGCGGGATGAAGTCGCGGAACTAGGGACCCAATTCTCGCATAACCGACATTACCTCTAATTCGACATATCTCGAAACAAAACGTCAATCGTATTTTTTCGTTTCGAATTAGAGATGATGTCTATCTAGCGAGAATCGAGCCCCTGCTAGTCTCACGATAAAAGCGTGCTTTTACGCCTAAGTTTACGATGAGACGGCTCGTAAAATTGCTAATGACGTCTTCAAATGAGCCGAGATGAGCGCGATTTCAGGCATAGCAATAAACTGCTAGAACTCTTGCCACATTTATACAATAAAGTCTCAGGCACGCTGGGGCGTCGAGATACGCGTTGCAAAAGCCAATACGAAAAGGAACTCTGTAGCAATAGACATAAAGATTGAATTCCTGTGGAAAAGCCACACGACCACGCGTAAAGTTTTATATATATTCAACATCACGCCTGTATTCCCCAAAGTGGTAGGTACAGGTCTACTACATGTATTTTGGTCCCAATGTAATAGGGGGCGAGCCTATTGCCATTATACCGGACACATTCCCCATGAGTACGAGAGAGATTTGGGCCAAAGTCCACCACGCTGGCCCGAATGGTGAACCTCACACGCCCTTCTACATACATACACGTGCAGGTTTCGTCACGATGTATTCCTTCACCGTTCAGCAAGTGGTAATGATTATTGAAAATGACATTCGCACATGAAAGTCGTGGAGTTGCTATGACTCCACTTTAAGGCATGAAACCAACATCTTTTTTCAATGGTATCTACATTATGAGCAGTTGTTGCAATTTAACTAGTCGTATTCTAGTTACCATTGATACAAGATGTAATTTTTAAGCTTTAAAAATGAAGTTATAGCAACTCCACGACGATAGTGTTAGCAGACTTGGGGCCCTGGTGTAGCAGCTACCGTGTTAACTGACATACGTAATAGGTTGTAATGTGGAATCAGAATGGCGGTTATATTAATATTTATGTAATAAATATCTCGTTAGTGTTAACACACTAACCAAACGGTCGTGGGTTCAATTGATGCCTGTAGCATTAAACCCTGCAGACCCTGGGGCGTGAAGCGTGAAGACGTGTGCGTCCGAATTTTGCCAAATCCAAAAGGAACTCTATGATAATACATACATATACTCACGCCTGTATCCCATGGGGGTAGGCAGAGACTACCGTTTGCCACACGCTACGATCCCGACATACCTCTTTCGCTTCAACCACAGTCATACATCTTTTCATGCACTTTTGCCGTCGGTTTAGGGTGCTACGGACTTGACCTTTCTGGAAGAGACCGTTAATCTGGTCGTGAAAGGTCCTCCTCGGGCGCCCTCTTCCGACATTTCCACTCACGTTTGCCTGGTATATTTCTTTCGTCAGTCTACTTTCATACATCCTCTCTACATGGCCAAACCACCTCAACATACTTTTCTCATGATAATATATATAAAAATTGAATTTCTGTGGTTGAAACCACGCGACCACGCGTCAATATTTGCTCGTATTTTCACTGATGTTTCGTTGAGGAATAAGCTTATTACAAGCTTTATATTACCTTGCAACGTATGTATGTCCGGGTGGAATCTTGTAACTGAATTTTAGATCAGTTAACTTTAACCGATTGAACTGAAATTTGGTATACACGCTTACTTTGTAGGACAATGCATGTTTAGCTATGTGACGTCATTCTAATTCCAATATGGCGGATCATCCAAGATGGCGGAATAGTATTTTTTTTTTTGCACTACCACAGTATGGGCACGTATGGGTATCAAATGAAAGGGCTTGCTGAGAAGAATACGATAACTAACTGAAAGCTTGAAATAACACTATTTTACGGATTTTATCGCGTTTTTTTACTATTTTATTTTCCCGACGCCATTATATATATATCAGATTATATCATATATACGGCTATTATATCAGCCCCAGTTTGTGTTGGTATGGCATATTCTTGGCGCGTGAGTCTTGACGCCTTAGTGTGTACAGGTCTTAGATTTATGAATTAAGTGGTATGGCTGCAGCAATAAGAGCAATCACGCTACCGTTGGGAGGAATGGTCATATATTCCGTAGCGATTTAATAGGCAAGTAGATGTATTGCTGACGAAGGCGATTGCAGAACCTCACTAATGACCGATGTTATTTTTGCATTAAAACCTTGCTTCAGTATACAGTGAGTTATACCAAAACGAACTTTATTAACTCATAGATTAAGTAATTTTTTCAACGTAATGTCATGATGATGCGAGGCAATTGGGACGCGTGGTTGCGTGACTTTTGCCACAGAAATTCAATCTTTATGACTATTATCACAGAGTATATTTTCCATAAAAGTCATGTGAATTCCGCCACCCTACACTTTCCATATTGACAAAAAACATTCACAAGCATCGACGCCACACTATGCAGGAGTTTTAATGGATGTTTTTTTATAAATGTCTTATTCATTTGTTCCAGGTGACGGGAACAGCATCGATGGCCTGAAAATATGTTCAGAACGGCGTCAGTCGAGGGCTCAGGGCCGAGGACGCCGCCCGCCTACGCCCCGCACCCGCCCTACGTCCCGCCCCGCTTCTTCCCGCCCAGAATCCGTCCGCCCCCCCCTCAATACTGCTTCGACGCAGCGCGCTTCGCCTGCGACGCCTCGAAACCCAGATACTTGGACGTCGAAAGGGAACGTCTAGTCACAAGATGGCTGGCGGAAGCGAACGAAGCGTTGGTAAGGCGAGACCGACCACCAAGATACAAGCCTCGGAGCAGCGAGAGACGGCCGGAATATCTCGAAAGGAGGCCGAATGCTCCCGAATGGGCGGACAATTTTCTACTAGGTAGAAGAAACGGTTCCGTGGAGCCGGAAGATGATACCAGTGATGTGATGAGTCTTAAGGAGTTTGTGGATAAGTTTTCGTTGCCTCGTGTTGTGAAGTTTGAGGGGGAGGACAGGCCGGTGTTACTGTATAGGGTACTAGAGGCTCATAGGCGCGTGGAGGCGGTCCCGCTCTCGGGGAAGAAGGGGAAGCTGGTTGGGAAACCGCTCTACATACCGGATTCTTATGATGGTAAGTGGTAGCTTTTAATTATATTCATTGGTAGATTTGGTGCGTTAAAACTGTGTTATCTCATAGGGTAAGGCTCAGTTGGTCCCCAACTGCCCTGAACATGACTTGTTCGTATTGCTAATAATTACCGTCCAAGGGGGCGATTCTCGCATTTCTATAATTTGACATAACATGTCGAAACAAAGCGAAAAATACGACCAATTTGACGTTTTGTTTCGACATAGGTATGTCGAATTAGAGATAATTTCGATCATGCGAAACTGTCACAGACATTTCACTGTTCAATCATTAACTAAAAATTTATCGCGCGCGTTTTTCTTGACGCCTCAGTGTGTACAGGGCTTAGGAATCCAATTTGCCACATAAAATAACCTTGCACTGTTTTTTTTGTCGTATTTAACCACCGCTATCAATTAAGATCAATAATAACGTGAACAAATTATTAAATCTCAATGGATTTAGAGTCCTAAGACAGGATTTAGAAGGTCACTTGTAGTTCCAGCCAATTAAGGAGGTCCTAATTGGATAACCAATTAAAATTTTGGCAGAAAAATGAATGAAGAACTCTACGTGTAATTTAGTTTGTGTCTAAAGAATGGAACTCCACCCACGAGACTGACATGTTTTATTTCAATGTTAATTAGAAATATATCTGTAAACACGCGGCTTTAACTAATTAAATAATCTTCGTAGGTCAGCATTATACGTATAATACAAGCTTTACTAAGTTTGGGATTATACGATGAGTATGTGTTGCCTGGCAATATCTATTAATATTTATTTACGTAGTTAATAAATAATATAAATAAATACCGCCAGACAACACATCTACTACTACTACAGCCCTTTTAACGTCCCACTGCTGGGCGCGGGCCTCCCCTCAATGCGAGGGAGATTCGGGCCGTAGTCCACCACGCTGGCCCAGTGCGTGTTGGCAGACTTCACACATCTATCGAGAACTTGTCAAGTTCCCTCAGACGTGCAGGTTTCCTTACGATGTTTTCCTTCACCGTTTCATAGCAAGTGATAATCTCGGATGAAAATAAGATTCGCACATAAATCCCAGAGGTGCGAGCCGGGGTTTTTAACGATTTGTATATTTAAATTATTTTAATATTAGGCTCAAGCCTTCCCCACACTGGGGCGTTAACGCTCGCTCGTCTAATATTATGCCAATAGCAAAACGAACTGTATTGACACTATGGAGGGTAGAATTAAAGGAGCAATCTCCTATGGGAAAAATTTTAAAACGTGTCCGTCGAAATGCATGAAAGAATAGTTCAAAAACCTTCCACAATGGCGCTGGTGAAAGTTAACCCGGAATAAACATACAGACAGACAGAATTTATAAAAAAAAAATTCGGTATCGGTGTTACGTTATGCATTTGGTAAAAATAAGTTATTTTGATATTACAAACAGACACTTTTATTTTATTTATTTGTATATGTGTATTTGTTGAATTTATTTATTGCAATTAATTACTATTAATTACATTACACTTTTGTCTCATTCCAATGCGATAAAATCGAAATGTTTATAGTGTATTCTGTGCCTTATACAGTGTTTCAAATAGACTCCCGCGCCGGTCCGTCCATAACTTTAGCAATCAAAGTATCTGCGTCGTATACAACATGTCTACGACCTATTGTTCCATAGATAAGATGAATCAATAAATTTCTTGTCGATAAAAAATGTAATGGCTGGTTTAATCTCTGAGCAAGATCACGCTCCTTCGTTCATCTGAGGACACGCTAGATCTTTGAGCATAATTATAGCTTCTGTAGGAATGTCTAACCTTTAATTTTTCAACCGACTTCCAAAAGGAGGAGGTTCTCTATCCGATGAGTTTTTTTAGGTATTTACAGCGATTACGCTGCGATTTATGATCCGATTTACGTGATTCTTTTGGTCCCATAAAAATTTAACATAGTAAAGGCCCAGTAGTTTTCATTTTTAACCGACGAAAAAAAAAAAGGAGGCGGTTCTCAATTCGACGCGTATATTTTTTATTTTTATTTTTTTTTATGTATGATCACGCATATCTCCGGCGTCACTAAACCGATTTAGATTTTTTTTATGACGTTTGCTAAGAAATTCTTCGAGGGTGGTCCCATTTTCAAAATATTATCAAAAATTAACCCCCTTGGGGGTGAAATGAGGGGTTGAAGGTCACACAGTTTAAAAATTATTTTTTGATCGACTTGAAACTTTGTATATGTATTTTACATATAAAATAAAGAAATACGTGTTTTAGGAATTTAGAAAAAAAAAAGTATAGGGTGTTAAATGGGGTGATAAAGTTTGCATTCTGGACTACAGCATATCTCCGCCGTTAGTGAGCCGATTTCGAAAAATCTTTTTGTTAATACGGGTTGTTAACAAAAATTTAAATGATGGGATGGAAAAGGTGGTGAGGGGTGAATTCCTTTTTTGGGCTCTTATGAGGTGCTAATACTTGCATCTTTTCACAAAATAGATACTAAATTCGCCTTATAAAATCTAGGTGTACACTAAAAAGTTACAAATAACCTTATAATTCATTACATTTGTAGTCGGTGTCAATTCATTTATGTATTTGCCTAGTCTGATATAGATTGGCACCTACACCATGATATACCTACGCCCGCATGGACTTTACTTGGAATTATACCAATTTTTAACCAACAAAGAAAACGGAAGGGTTCACAATTCGACACGTATTGGTTAGGGTATAACCTCGAAGTTCGTCCCATATAAATTAGGAAGAAAAAATCCAACCCTAAGGGTGGTAAAATCGGGAGAGATTTACCCAGATTTGAATGCTGAGTTGTGTATTACAAAAAAAATAAGCATGTAGTAAGTACTATATTTTAGCCACAAAAAATTATAAAATAAAAACATTTTAACAAAAAATTAAACCGCCGAAAATATTAAAAAGCAAAAAATAATATACTTTTTTTATTTTACCATAATAACAAAGTTCTTAAACTAAAGTAAGTATACCTAAGTCATTTTGAGTCGGCGTCAAACAATCAATGAACAATAAATTTAAAAAAATAACCAAATGAAATTAACAATGAAACGTGAAAAATGTGCTCTCTGAACGACCACTCGCACAATGTTTGCACCAATATGTGCCCGCACGAGTTGCTGTCTCGCTGACATTAACTTCGTAAACGCTCGGCATTTTCCGGCGAAGGGGCGTGTCGCGCCGCGCCGCCGTGCATTACACTTTACTTATTAATTAATTTGCTAGTTTGGCGCCGACTCAAAATGACTTAGGTATACTTACTTTAGTTTAAGAACTTTGTTATTAAGGTAAAATAAAAAAAGTATATTATTTTTTGCTTTTTAATATTTTCGGCGGTTTAATTTTTTGTTATGATCATTTTTTTGAAATTATGAACAGTTTTTTGTCTACGTGGACGATGTAATTTTAGTTTGTGTACGGATTTTTTAGGAGTTTTGTTTAATACAGCTTGGTAAATAAAATGGAAACCAATTCAAGTGTGTATTTGTCTAGTCTGACGTAGATTGGCACCTACTCCAAATGTAATGAATTATACGGTTGTTTTTAGCTGTTTAGTGCACCTAGGTTTTTGAAGTCGGTTTTTGTTTTTTGTTAAAAAAAATAATGTATGGATTAATTTAGAAAAGGAACGTGCATCATTCTGAGCTTACGTAGGTATATAAGTTCAAAAAATCGAAAAAAGTTTGAAATATTTGGATTTACATGGAACGCCAATTTGACAGTAACGTTTTGTTATTTACGAAAGTAACATCGGGCAGTCCGCCATCTTTATCACTGTCATAACCCTTTTTTATTTTTAATGTTTTCTTGATTGAATTTGATAATGGATTCATCCGCCATCTTTATCACTGTCATCATTCATTTTTATTAATTACGTGTATTTATTGAATTTGTCCTTGCTATTAATTACTTGACATTGGCGAAATACTCGCGCTAGTCGCAGGTGAAGCCATTCCTCATCTTATTCCATTAAATATCATGATTTCGCTCATTTCGTAAAAAAAAAATATTGATTAAATTTGCCCTTGCTATTAATTACTTGACACTGGGTGAAATACCTGCTAATCGCAAGTGGAGCCATTCCTCATCTTATTCCATTACATTTGTAATATCATTCATTTAGTAAGAAAAAAATAAAATTTACAATTCTGTAAAAGAAGAACACTACGGATCTAGATAAGCGAAGTGCGATTTTAGGTCTGAGTTACACAACCCTTCAGCCAATGGTGTATTGACATAAATTGCTTGTACAGTAGCCTGTCCTCCAGCCTTCATGTCTTCCTGTGTGGGAGACTAGGGCCATTAGATGTATACCATATATGGAACTGTATAGGCGAGGTTGCGACCTTAAGATATACTCGCTTTGTACGGGCCGGTAATAAATTAACGTGATTAGTATTGGGAATTAAATGTAGATGGCGTTGTTTTCATAGACAAGAGGCAACCTTATATCCAAGCCTAGATATAAGCCATGTTTAAAGTAAGTTCAATAAAAACAGCAAAATAATGTTAATATAAGTACAACCCACACAAATAAAAAAACCCTAATTATAAAATAGTACGTAAATGTCCCTGTCAATAATAAAATCATCTACCCGAGTCTATTAATATCCCAAATTATAAATAAGGTCTCTGATCACCGCGTCGGAGTAGGCTCGCGGGCCGGGCCAGACAGCGCCCGGACAAAAAAAAAACCTTATATCCATAGACAGTTTTTTTTTTGTATTCTCATTGCTCTTTGCATTCTTTAATTGCTTTATGACTAATTCTTCTTATTTTTTTACGAAACAAATGAAATGATGCAATTTTAATGGAATAAGATGAGAAATGCCTGCACCTGCGAATAGCGGTATTTATGGCAATTTCGAGCCATTAATAGCAAGGACATATTCAATGAATACACATTATAAATATTAATGAGTGATGACAGTGATAAAGATGGCGGCGGATGTATTCCATGCATAGAGTATCTGGATTATCCAGTGTGGTGGACTTTGGCCCGCATTGAAGCGAGGCCCGTGCAGCAGTAAGACGTTAGAAGGGCTATAGTAAAACATAGAATTTAAGTATGGGTTAAGATTTTTTAGTGCTCGTCTTAAAGCTCCTGAGTGCTCTGCGATTTGTTTACCTAACAGTAACCTTGATAAAAACCTTATGCAAAAATTCAGGCACGACTTGGCGGACCCACTGCCGGGCCCTTCCACATCAATCAATACCCAGCTCAGCTTCACAAATAACAATTTTCATATTCTCCGATAATAATCTAAATTAGGTACTTCACTTAACCACCATTCATTTTATACCGAAGAGTTTTAACCGCACATCTTGGGAATTGAACCCTCGACCCCGAGCAGCTTTTCCGCCGGCTGACCGTTAGGTCCGTTGTATATAATACATTATTATCTTAATATGTGATTTATTGCTTTAAATATGACATGATTACGCTTAAGATGATCGTACGATGAGTGAGTAGGTATGTGTTGTCTGGCCTGATACACTGGTGACATTTTATTATTAAACCATTACTAACTAACTACAGCCCTTTTAGCGTCCCACTGCTGGGCACGGGCCTCCCCTCAATGCGAGGGGGATTCGGGCCATAGTCCACCACGCTAGCCCGGTGCGGGTTGGCAGACTTTACACATCTATCGAGAACTAGTCACGTTCCCTCAGACATGCAGGTTTCCTCGCGATGTTTTCCTTTACCGTTGCATAGAAAGTATAATGTCGGATGAAAATTATATTCGCAAATAAACCCAGAGGTGCGAGCCGGGGTTTGAACTTGCATACTTTGATGGCAAGGCGTGCGTTCGACCACTCGGCTACCACTGCTATTGGCTTTTATCGTTTAAATATTTTATATAGACAGATACAGGTCTCTGCTATGTATGTATGACCAATCGTAGTCTGTCATATCGATTAACCGCATCGAATGAATGGTTAAAACAATCGATATAAAATATTCAAAGCATGCCGCTCGGGGCCGCTTCGCGCCGGCGCGGGCGCATGGCATTACAATTGTTAGCGAAGTAACCGCACCGTCAAAATGTTTACTTTACCGACACAAGCGATTTTAAATTGTTCAAATGACAGATCGTAAATCACTTGAATTCGAGATTAGAATATTTTTTTTTTATTTAATGTAAAAAACCGTTTCGTTTTTTTTTTTTATAAAAGTGACTCAATAAACATCTGCAAATTTGTAATGGCAGCATGGACGTCTTAAACAGACAGACAGACGGACAACAAAGTGATCCTATAAGGGTTCCTTTTTAGATACGGAACCCTAAAAAGAGGACTCCACGTCGTTCAAGTTGAAGGGAAAGCAACGAATCGATCTATGTGTATAAATTGATACATAGTACATGCGCGTGACAGCAGCTGTCGTGTTACTATGATGGAAGTGTGTGCGGTATGGGCAAGCAACCGACTAACTATAGGTGCTTCACTTATTTCTTACCGTGATCCGTCCGACCTTATTTACGTTCATCGGCAAAAGTATTTCACAAGATTTTTTTGTGTTATTTGGCACAAGTTATTATTACGGTTACATCTTTATCACCTTCATCACCCATTTTTATTTTTCATGGTTTATTAATTTGGTGGTTAATTCATTTGTTAGTCCTTAATAGTACTTGACACCGGGAGAGTACCCGGTAATTGTAGGTGCAGCCATTCCTCATGGTATTCCATTCATTTCTAGTAGAAATAAAACTCCAAATGCTCTCACGAGACCTCCAGCACACTTCCATAATTTGTGCCATAGCAAAACGAACTGTATTGACACACAGAAAGAGCTTATTCTAAAACGAAATAACACTGACAGCGCGAGCGAATTTTGCCATCTCGGGGAGTGCTTTTACGATATAATTTTGATCTTTACGCATATTGACACAGAGTTCCTTTTGGTATTGGCAAACATGGGAGTTTTAGGTTGTCATTCTAAGGAGCATTCCCTCTTGTTAACGTTCTTGTGGATTAATCCGCCATCTTTATCACTGTCATCATCCATTTTTATTTATAATGTGTATTTATTGAATTTGCCCTTGCTATTAATTACTCGACACTGGCTGAAATACCCGCTAACTGCAGATGGAGCCATTCCTAATCTTATTCCATTAAATATCATACATCATCATCATCACGCCTGTATTCCTCGAAGGGGTAGGCAGAGGTGCACTGTAGTGCGCCCACACTTCGCCGATGTATTTTGGTCCCAATGTAATAGGGGGCGAGCCTATTGCCATTATACCGGGCACATTCCCCCTCAACACGAGGGAGATTTATAGTAGTAGGGAGATTTAATAGTCCACCACGCTGGCCCAGTGCGGGTTGGTGAACTTCACACGCCTTTCTATAGACGTACAGGTTTCCTCACGATGTTTTCCTTCACCGTTCAGCAAGTGGTAATCTTTGTTGAAAATGACATTCGCATATGAAAATTATCTCAGAGGTGCGGGCCTGGTATTTGAACTTGCACCCCTTACGTTCAAGGCAGGCGTTCTTGCCCACGAGGCTACCACTGCTTTATAAATAAAATATCATCATTTCATTAATTTCGTACAAAAAGAAAAGAAGAAGAACGATCTTGTGACATTTTACCGGGCCACACTTTAGGGTTCCACAAAACGGAGAGCGACAAAGGACTCCAGTTAATCAGTGGTTCCCAGGAGCGATCAGTTCTCATTAAACGTGACCTGTCGCACGTGAGATGGGTGTCAAATGCCCCACAGCGACGCCGGTGTTCCTTAATATGGGCACATAAACAAATGTAGTTCCTAATGCCTCATGGGATGAGCACCAACTGCTACATAGGAATGAATAAGGAATCAGAGGCCCGGTTTTCGTTTGATAGACATCATCCTTATTCTTCTTTATTTTTTTACGAAATGAATGATATGATGTTATTTAATGGAATAAGATGAGGAATGGCTCCACCTGCGTTTAGCGGGTATTTCAGCCAGTGTCAAGTAATTAATAGCAAGGGCAAATTCAATGAATACACATTATATATAGAAATGGATGATGACAGTGATAAAGATGGCGGATGAATCCAAATTCTTCTTTGTTTACAAATGAAATATATCATCAATCCCTATTTGAGATATGATCAAACAAAACGTCAAATTGGTCGTATTTTTTTCTTTCGTTTCGACATATCTCTAATAGAGATTGATGTCTATCAAACGAAATTCGGGCCTCTGGAGGGGTAATCCTTGTAAGATCGACACGATCCCTAATTCAACATAATAACGAAACAAAACTGACAAATACGACCAATTCGACATTTTATTTCGATGACGAATTATTTGAGAATTGGACCCCTGCAATGTCAGATTTAGATGAAATTCCATTCATACGTGTGATGACCTCAGAGTAGATAGAGTTGACATAAGAACTTAACTCTTCGTAATGCACTGCGGCGATTTTTTGAAGGTTGGGAATAATGGTTAATATGAGATCCGCCATCTTAGAATTAAGATCAAGTAAGTACGTACCTCGTAAAGGTAAAGAAAAAGTTTATTAAAACCTATGTCTGGAGTTTGGCACTATATGGGCGCGAGACATGGACACTCACTCAAAAAGATAGAGAAACGTTGGAGGCGTTTGAAATGTGGTGTTGGAGGAGAATGGAAAAGATCAGCTGGACAGAAATGATAACAAACGAGGATGTACTGAAAAGAGTGCAAGAACGAAGAACGTTATTAGAGACAATAAGGAACAGAAGAGGAAAGATGATAGGCCATCTCATGCGACATGACGCCTTTATTAAGAACATCATAGAAGGCAAGATCGACGGAAAGCGTGGGAGAGGTAGACCGCGAATATGTTACATGAGTCAAATAAAAGATAAGGTTGGTGTCATTACGTATGTGGAGGTGAAGAAGGCTGCAATGGATCGACCCAGATGGCGGGGACTTCATCAGATGCACCGACAAGGGCCGAGCCCTTAAATTATAAGAAGAAGAAGTACGTACCTAAGTGTCAAACAATGTAAACAATCAAATTCTAATTAGCGGAAATTTACCGCAGTTCGGGCTCCTTAGGGCTGGTCCTTAGTATATACCGGCTCGATGGTGCACAACCCTACTGCACAAAAGCATTCCCTGTTCTATCTATGGACGATCTCAATCACGTATAGTAACGCCCTTACTTCACAACTTTATAAAATAAACCATGCCAAGTTAGTTTCAACCTTACGTTCATTGTTATAGTGTAAACTGAACGGAAGAAAATATTATTGTCAACTATGAAATTGCAAATTTTAATGCAACAGTCGTATTCAACTTTATCGTGCAAGTAATAAGGTAGGTTATCTTGTTTTGTTGAAGTAAAATATAAGTTTGTGTGTCTATCAACTCTATCGTAACGTCCAGTCGTCACCGCGTGGATGTTCTTATTTTGAATTTCAAAAAACCTAAGCGCGTTCCTGAGTTTTGTGGGCGTTCCGTTTTTTTATTTATTTATTTTAAGCATTAGTTTTAAGGAACTTTGACCTTTTCATAACTTTAAAATATATTGAGTAATAGGTATTCATCTATACATACATACATACAAATAAATAAAATTGGAGTGTCTGTTTGTAATATCAAAATAACACCACCATTTTTTACCAAATGCGTATGAAAGTATATACTATACCTATAACGAAAATGCAATTTTAAATTTTTTTGTCTGTCTGTCTGTTTGAGGTAAACTTCTAAACGGCTGAACCAACTTCAATGGGACTTTTACTGACAGATAGCTGACGTTCCAAGGCGTAACTTAGGCTACTTTAATTTTAGAAAAAGCATTAGGGTTCCGCGGGAAAAACATAATACCCATATTTCCGGGTAATCTCCCTAAAGTCCACGCGGGCGAAGTCGCGGGCACAGCTAGTTGTTAATATATACAGGTTTTTGCGCTTCTGTCAATGTGACAATCAAAATTCAAATTGAGCATTGTTATGGCTCAGTGGGTTACGACCATGATCCCTTAAGTTACAAAAAAAAACAAATATTAATTATGCAATCACGATAATAAATAATGATAATAATAAATAAATTCACCATCTGGATGAATGGCGTTCCAGTACAGTGCGATTTACCAGGAATTTTCTCCCTCGCACCACCAAATTATGGAATGAACTTCCTGCAGCGGTGTTCCCGGACCGATACGACAAAGGTATCTTCAAGAAACGAGCATACTAATTCCTTAAAGGCCGGCAATGCACTTGCGATGCCCCTGGTGTTGCAGGTGTCCATGGGCGGCGTTGATCACTTACCATCAGGTGAAACGTCTGCTCGTTTGTCTCCCTATCTCATACAAAAAAAAAATACTTACTGGCGTCGATTCTGTTTCTCTTCTTACGGCCGTAGTTTATGAGCAAGATATCAATATTTTTAGTTCAGTCAAATTCACTTTAATTTGCATACAACAGAATAGACTAATTTTTATTTTTAACTAGGAGACCCGGCGAACTTCGTACCGCCTAAGAATTAGTGACATACGAAAGCAGCGCCACCTAAAATTATCCCATATTATGCATGTATTATACACCTTCCTCTTGAATCACTCTATCGATTTAAAAAAACCCCATCAAAATCTGTTGCGTAGTTTTAAAGATTTAAGCGTAAATACACACGTACAGGGGGAAGCGACTTTGTTTGTACTAGGTGCCAATTCATGTGTGTATTTGCCTTGTCTGACGTTGATTGGCACCTACTCCAAATGTAATTAATTGTAAGGTTATTTGTAGCTTTTTAGTGCACCTAGGTTTTTGAAGTCGGTTTTTGTTTTTTTTTTCCTTTTTTAATTCAATAAGTATCAATGGCAGAAGCCGCGCAGTCTACCATGATAATCTTTATCTCATTTGAAATGGAATTATAAAAAGTAAAAAAGAAACGAATTTCGAAACGCTTTCAAGCTCAAGACAGGCAACAATGTTGCCAGCTCCGATCCCATCGTCCGTGTAATGTTGCGAGGTTTAAAAAATACCTTGACAACCCCACTAGGCTATAAATGGTATCTTCAACTATTATAATTCACCTTTAGGCCCTCAACATACTTGAGCGAGCTTACTCTATTGAGTATACGTTCGTTCGCGTCATTGATAACATTTCATTTAAAAATGTTTATTTTATGAGTTATACAGTTTTCCATAAATTTTAAGGTGATACTGAACGGCGTGTGAAGTTCACCAACCCGCACTGGGCCAGCGTGGTGGACTATGCCAGCCGTGCCCAGCAGTGGGACGTTAAAAGGGCTGTAGTAGTAGTAGTAATAGTAGTAGTAGTAGTAATAGTAGTAGTAGTAGTAGTAGCAGTAGCAGTAGCAGTAGCAGTAGCAGTAGCAGTAGCAGTAGCAGTAGCAGTAGCAGTAGCAGTAGCAGTAGCAGTAGCAGTAGCAGTAGCAGTAGCAGTAGCAGTAGCAGTAGCAGTAGCAGTAGCAGTAGCAGTAGCAGTAGCAGTAGCAGTAGCAGTAGCAGTAGCAGTAGCAGTAGCAGTAGCAGTAGCAGTAGCAGTAGCAGTAGCAGTAGTAGTAGTAGTAGACGCTATCTAAGTCGTATCTATGTAATTCCGCGGCTAGTTAGAACAGGTATGTCTACCTCATCTGATGTTAAGGCTTGAAGGTACAATGTGGGATTGTACATGGTCAGGGTTAGCAAATAGGCAAGTGAGACGACCGCTACGGTCATTATTATCCGTCAGCTTGAGATGCTCGTGTTGTGGCCACTAAATCAGCAAATTATATCGCGTTTCAAAAGACAAACGCGCGTACACGGGCTTGTTCCTGTGTTCGCTCGACCCGGTCGGTGGTGGCGAGTGTCAGTAGTAATATGGAGTACGTCGAAGAAACAATTGAAACATCGCGGCTCACGCCTCTACGAGTTTATAAGCGCGTCAACGCTTGTACGAGTTGCGCGTGCGGCTGAAGGCACGCCTATACGCGCTAAAAGCTCTGAAAAACGACTTTGTATGCTCGCTGGTTTGAAAACTATTTTGGGCGATTTCAGCAAAATAGTTACTATGAAAAATTCAAATAAACAAAGCTTTTTTTTTTGCTAATCAATCTCTTTATCTCCTATCCTATGTCATATTCTTTGAGCTGCTACACAGATAGTAATCTTCTAAAATCATATTACAGTGGTAATGTTACGAGTAGAGATAAGCACCTGGAACTAAGCTAAATATTCTTGCTAAGAGTTGGCTCGCAGCAATAGTTTAATTTTCAGGGTGGGGGTCGAACTAGGAACCTCTCGGTGACGAAGGTGACACCGCTATCCACTAAACTATTGCCGCTTCCAAATTCTTGAGGCGTTCAAAAAAGTTTGAAGAGACTATTTTAAATTGGTGGTATGCCTGACCTGAACAGTGGCACTGGAGGCTGTGCCGTGTGCCATTTCAAAACGAACTGTATTGAGGAATAGAAAAAGTTTATTTTCCAACGAAATTACACTGACAGCGTGAGTGAATTTAGACGTGTGAGAGCGTGGCTTTTTCCACAGAAATTCAATCTTTATACTTATTGTCACAAAGTTCATTTTGAGAGAGAGAGTCGACGCCCCAGCGGGCTTAAAACGAAATCCTCGTTTTTCGTAGCCACCGTCGAACGTGTGTGCAAGACCCTAATGAACGCTGTATTGTACAGTTACCCTAATAATAGTCTGACGTAATGGTACCGGCATAATGCGACCGTAAGCATCGCTTTTTGAGCGATTTAGAAAAAGAAAGTTTAACTTTTTTTTTCATGTAATATATGACATCGTTAAGGTTAAAACGACCTTTGAGTACTTTAGAAAATGAAAGTTGTGTTCGTTTGAACGCGAAGTGTACGGAACCTTAAGACAGATTTTCTACAGTAAACATTAACACGTCATCCAAAAAAACTCTAAAATATTTCTGATTTCACATATTCCTTCAGAATTTGCTAGAGATCCTATATTTTAACGGTTTTGCATGCTGCATATCGACGCTTAAAAGGAAATCCTTACTAAGCAACAAAAAATCGTAAAATGATTTACACTTATATACCAAACGACGCCGCGACGCGAGAAAAATCTGGCGTTTCGAACAGTATATATTACCTACGATTTTTAGGGTTCCGTACCGATAGGGTAAAACGGGAACCCTATTACTGAGACTTCGCTTTCCGTTCATCCGTCCGTCCGTCCGTCCGTCCGCCCGTCCGTCCATCCGTCTGTCACCAGGCTGTATCTCATGAACCGTGATAGCTAGAGAGCTGAAATTTTTAAAGATGATGTATTTCTGTTGCCGCTATACTAAAAAATACTATACTAAAAAACAGAATAAAATAAATATTTAAGGGGGCTCCCATACAACAAAGGTGATTTTTTGGCCTTTTTTATAGATAATGGTACGGAACCCTTAGTGCGCGAGTCCGACTCGCACTTGGCCGGGTTTTTTGGTTTCAAGCGTTCGATATGTTTTTATTAATTGTCGTGATATGCTGAGCTGTAGTAACTTAAAGTATATTAAGTTTACGTACGAGCATGAGAAACAAGGCAAGAGCGAAAGAGATACTTTGTCTTGTCACACACGAGTTAAGTCTATTTCTTGAATGAATGAAATTTAATAGTATATGATGAGGAACGGTCCCATCTGCATTAACAGCATGAGAAAAGAAACAAATATTACACATTACATACATATAAATACACATTATGTATAGGTAAAGTTGAGTGAACGGTGAAGGAAAACATCGTGAGGAAACCTGCACGTCTATAGAATGGCGTGTGCAGTTCACCAACCCGCACTGTGCCAGCGTGGTGGACTATGGCCCAAATCTCCCTCGTATTGAGGGGGAATGTGCCCGGTACAATGGCAATAGGCTCGCCCCCTATTACATTGGGACCAAAATACATCGGCGAAGTGTGTGCATTACAGTGCACCTCTGCCTACCCCTTCGGGGAATACAGGCGTGATGATGTTGATGGTGATGTAAAGTTGAGTGATGAATAATAGAAAGATGGCGGATGAATCCGGACAGTCCTAAGTATATATAATTTAAAGGTTCTAATAACGAAAACATCAGAAGCGATAAGGCCACCATAGAGTAACCAGCAGCCATTGTTGTCGGTGTCGCAAGATACCTGTCCCATAGACCGCCATTGTCTGTGGTTCCGCAACCTTGGTACTTGCCTGCCACTGTAATTAACTACGATGACAGTTGTAGGGTTTCGTTAAGAGAAACAAAAACCTTTGCTTGAAAATCCGACAGCGTGTTTGTCAGATAGGGTTCCTTAGTTATTACTCCAAAACTACACAAGTATATCTCTACAGAGATTGACTCTACAGAGTGTTACAGAATTCCGAAACAATACTTTTACATATCACTATCGGGTATAGGTACAACTGAATGGTATAAAAATTGATCGAATTCGACCATGTCCTTCCAAGTTTTTATGTCGTAAAAATCAAAATCAATTTTTTTTTATTCGTGTAGGCCAAAAAGCACTTACAAATAGATTCTACCACCGGTTCGGAATGCTGCTTCCACTGAGAAGAGCCGGTAAGAAACTCAATGGTTACTCTTTTCAAAATGATATTTGCGAGTAATACATTCTTAGGAGCAGCAATGCCATGAGAGCAGACAGCACCTTTGCTACAATACTAGAGAAATTTCTACAACTAATATCTAATAATAGTAATATCTCGAGTCCTATGTAAAATTTGCATGTTCGGTTTTGTGAAAATTTGTAGTCGCATCTCATAAGTGTAGTTTACACTGCTGAATAGGGTTACGCATCTACCCAAAGGCCAGAACACGATACCTGTGACAAATATTTAAAGGTCTATTATAACTCGAAAACTATGATAAATAGGTATAAACTGTCTTTACTAAGCATCCACTATGAGCTACATGACATTCACACTTGAAAATCTTAGAGGTGCGAGCCTGGGGTTTGAACTTGCATCCCTTTCGTTCAAGGTGAGCGTTCTATCAACCAGGCTACCATTACTGCACATGGTGTTTACTAAAATTTCGTTAACTCATTCATATAATTGTTATTTAATTAACCAGAGTACAATTACTGTAGTTAATGTGCGTAAAATCGTATGCAGATGTTTATATCACACTTTCCATTTTGCGGTGCGCTCGCGCAGCCGACCGCGAAACCTTCGCCACGGCGAAGTCTCAACTCTTTTATACATACATACATCATCACGCCTGTACTCCCTGAAAGGATAGGCAGAGGTGCACTGCAGTGCGCCAGAGTCAGCCAGAGGTTTTTCATGCCCATGGAACCGTGAACAGAATGATTTGTAATTGTTTAAACGTGTGAAATCAGGCAACCCTTTCTTAAAAAGTGTATGTTAATGTTCTTTCCGACTCATTAGTAAGCAGCACATCGTGAAGTCACAAGTTCAATTGCTCGGTGCACTAATCTGTACTAAAGTGTACGAAACCTCTAGGTAGGTTTGGCATTTTCGAATTACGTGTGCGAATATCATGATTATCACTTGATGAACGGTGAAGGTAAATATCGTGAAGTTCACCAACCCGCACCGGGCCAGCGTAGAGGTCTACTACCATTTTCTAATAAGGATTTTTTTTCTATAGAGTTCTTATTCTCAATTGTCACTTGGGTACTAGGCTTTCATAAGCGAAGAAGAAGTTCAAAACAATCTTAAAATACAGTTTCGTCTCGTTCTTTTGCATGGAATAAGAATGAGACAGAATGGCTGACTATTACCCCGATTCCATGATAATAAGACCACAGCCCTAACAAGTACCAGGCATACATACACGAAAGGAGATTAACAAAAAAAAATATTCCAACGCCGCATTCAGTATTCCACAGTTTCGTACCCCAGTTCTGTTATCGCGCGGCTCGCTTAGCCAACGGGGCACCGTTATTCGAAACTGGCGACATTCAGAAGTGGGCCGACGGGAAGTGAGAAACGAGCCGTAATTGTGGATAGGGCGATCGATTTATTGTTGCGATAACGACGCCGTGTGCGTGGAAATCACGTAGACATGTATCTATACAAATTAAAGTGTCTGTTTGAAATATCAAAATAACACCTTTTTACTAAATGCGAAAGGATATAGGTCGTCTTTATCACGTTCAACAGTCATTTTGAAGTAGAACGTCTAATGGCCCACTTGGCGAGTGAGAGCAACTGTTCATGCCCCGATGCCGTGATGCGAAAACTTCGAGCAGCTCCGTGGCTCCTCGGTTCTTTCCGCCGCTTAAACTTCGCCCACCGGCTGACTCCGCTCACTCGACGCTACCACGCTGCTGTTTCACATCTGCCAGGCGTCCCCGGACGGTTACTTTTTTTTATTTATAACTATCTGTGCCCGCGACTTCGCCCGCGTGAGATTTAGGGAGATTACCCGGAAAATGGTTTTTGTGTTCATCCCGCGGATTCCTAATGATTTTTCTAAAAAATTATGAAGCGTAAGTTACTCCTTGGAACATCAGCTATCTGCCAGTGAAAGTCCCGTCAAAATCGGTTCAGCCGTTTCTCACAAACTTTCACATTTATAATATTCGTAGGATTCATCTGGTGCAAGGTTTTATTGGAAGAGTCCGTAACTCTGTATATTTGAGTTAATTATCTGCAGATTGTAAGACCATTAACCAAGTGTGCTCACTTTTAACTTTTTAAGCTTATTGACTTGTCCATTCAGCTTCTAAGCTCGATGCTAATCTCGCTTTAAGCTCACCGATCCCAAACTGGTTGGAGTTCAATTGGCTTGTGTTATTTTATCATTGAGTTACGCAATCGCTAATCCTTGGTTACGCTCTTACGTCGTACAAATTGACACACATATGCATATAGGTCGAGCAAGCGTCGATTTCTTTGTAGAATGAACTTTAAGTATGTATCATTAGAGTTCGTTTTGGTAAAAGCTAAAATATTTACGCGCGAGAGTCGACGCCCCAGTGTGCAGAAATTCACGACGAAAAAAAGTTGGAAAAATATGGATGACTTTCGATCAAATTTTTATACCATTTAGGTACTTGTATACGCGATACTGATGCAAACGTTAAAGTATCATTTCGGACTTCTGAAACACCCTGTATAAAGTTAAATCATCCATTTACAGTGTTATTAGAAAACACTTTTGTACTAAAAATATCGTCCATTAAATATTCTTTAAATCCTTACAACCGGATCTGTCTGGAACTTGAGTCAGTGTCTAAAAAGCCTATCCTCACATTACCTGCATGCACAAATCCGTGTCACAGGATTATCGCACTTCTATGTAATGTAAGTGTTAGAATCCACGTTGAAAATCGCGTGTGGTATCTCCTCGACCTTGAATCCGTCACAGAACTTGCGTGTTATGCATTTTTTACGGTTTTATAATTGACCATCGATTGATTTTTGGTGTTGGCTTGAGAATCTGTTTCTTTAACTGCCTTATTGAATGAATGATCTCTTTTGTTATTCTTGACATCTCCTTCCATTTCATTTAGTCCTAGTACTTTTTTCTATAACCTGCACCGACTGGGGCATCCAGAGTAATGTTAATATTACATAAAGATATTTTTGATATTTTGCACAGGATCAAGCTTCTAAATTAGCCCGCGTCATCGATGACATTTCGTTGAAAAATGAGCTTTATCTGTGAGTTGATACGGTTAGTTTTGGTATTGGCTTAAAATTGGTTATGGTAGCATTTCAATTAATTACCCAAACCGACAGTTAGCAAACCGGGGCAGTATGAATTGAAAGTTTGGACAACCAAAATGTCGGTTTTCATCAACATAATAAATAAATAAATATCGCCAGACAACACATACACATTGTATGATCCCAAACTAAGCATAGCTTGTACTATGAGTACCATACATACAATGGGCTGGGGGCGATCGCAGTTAAACCACTTGTTGATTGATCCTCCCGACACGATCACCTCCCTCCTCGACCCGGGCGTCGAGAGGGCCACCAACACACCTACACCAGCGTCAAACAGACACCGATCTCGCCGGTAAGGTCGAGGAACCCTCTCTTCCGCTCGTATGTGCATCTTTGCATCTAGGAGCGCAGTCACTACCTCTCCCCTCACGGTAACTGCCCAAGCCGAGGTCGTGCCCTCTGTGGCGCCCTTGAGCTAGTTGCCACCCTTTTTTCCGCCCTTAAGGCTTTGGTTGGAGCCTGAACTGGACCTAGCCATCGTATATCCGTAACATCTGGACACTTGCTCTGTCAGCCCGATCCTTGGTAAAAGAACACATAAATTTTGGGACAGAAAAATAAAGAATACAATTTTATCCTTACTTCGCCAAATCCACAGATTAAACGTAGTTTCCGCCAAGTGACCAAGACTAAATAAACAGGATAAGCCAAGTGGCAATAAGATAAATGGACGACTAATAAGTCCAGCGACATGACAATTAGCAATTAGCATAGAATGGCGACAGTTGCTTTCTAACACGACGTTGTCGGCGCATGAGTTTCATAATTGGATTCCCATACTGCGCCGATGTTATGGTATAATGGAATTGCTTAATGGATAAGGTAATGTAGCAGTGTGAGACTGCCTCGAGGGAGGCCAGGCTTCCTCGAGGCACTGCTTTGTTGTTTCTAGTCGCCTTGCTTTTTTAACCGACGTCCAAAAGGAGGAGGTTCTCAATTCGTTTTTTTTATTACAAGCTTTATATTAACTTGCAATGTATGACCGGGTGGAATCTTGCAACTGAATTTTAAATCAGTTATTTTTAACCGATTGAGCTGAAATTTGGAATACACGCTTATTTAGCATGACAATGCATGCTTAGCTATGTGACGTCATTCTAATTCCAATATGGCGGATCATCCAAGATGGCGGAATAGTAATTTTTTCTGCACTACCACAGTATGAGTATCAAATGAAAGGGCTTGCTGAGGAGAACACGAAAACTAAGGCTAATTAAATAAAAGCTTGTTTTTAAAAAGTTTTTTTACCATTAATTTATTTTTCTAAGCTAAGCCCCCGGCGACTCGCGCCTAAGATTTTTGGCCTATACGAAAACGAAGTCTGTGTCAATATAAATAAAGATTGAATTTCGGTGGTACAAACCGAACGTGACCAAGCGTCAAAGTTCGCTCGCGCTCTCAGTGTCATTTCGTTGTAGAATGAACTTTTAGTATTGCTATGCCAAAAAAATCGCGCAAGCGTTGACGCCGCAGTGTGCGGGAGGCCTGTAGTTGTAGCATGTGGGCCAAGATTAGACGTATGTCACGGAATATCTTGATGTTGTCTCTTTCTCCCGTATGAAATTAGACAGAGAGCGAGCGAGCCTATCCGTGACAAAGGTCTTGTCTTGACATGTGTGCTGACACCACTGATCCTGTGGCTTTTGCCACAGTAATTTTATCTTATAACTACATCCCTTTTAACGTCCCACTGCTGGGCACGGGCCTCCCCTCAATGCGAGGGGGATTCAGGCCATAGTCCACCATGCTGGAACGGTGCGGGTTGGCTGACTTCACACATCTATCGAGAACTAGTCAAGTTCTCTCAGACGTGCAGGTTTCCTCACGATGCTTTTTTTCACCGTATAGTTCAAGTGATAATCTCGGATGAAAATGAGATTCGCACATAAACCCAGAGGTGCGAGCCGGGGTTTGAACATGCACACTTTGATCTTTATGTAAGTATATTTCTTTATAACACAGAGTGGGAACATTACTATGGACGCCCCAGTCGGTGCAGGTTGGAAAAAGTACTAGGACTAAATGAAATGGTAGGAGATGTCAAGAATAACAAAAGAGATCATTCATTCAATAAGGCAGTTCTGTTAGTATTAGCAAGGAAATTTAAAGGCGAGGGTTGAAGCCTCTGTGTGCTGGGAGGAAGCTTAACCTGTCCAAAGGTCGGAAGACTTTATTTGAACATGTTATTTGGCAGTCAACAATACAGGGACCCAAATCTCGCAAGATCGACATCATCTCTAATTCGATATTAAAACGTCAAATTGGGAATTCCTCCGCATTGACTCGCCGCCGTTAGATTGAAAACCCCATTAGTGGAAATAGGGTTTCCCTTATTTTGAAAAGGGTAACCATTGAGTATCTTAAAAATAGGGTCGCTAAGAAACTGTTAGAGACAGCCTCGCATAACTATGTGCCTTATTCCTTCCTAGTTTGTAAACAGCTTATAAGTTTGTTAATTAACGTATTCTTTTGTTTCAGGTAAGTACGCACGTAAGCACTTATAATTTATATAATTCAACCTAAATAACCAAAAAGCAAATCTCCTAACTTTAATGTTAACTCATAAATATTCGTCAAGGTAAGTAAGAAACGGAATTATTTCATGAGTTCCGTAGATTTGAATATAATAATTAAAATAATTCAACAGTACAGTAGTTACGCCTTTGTACTTTGAAAGGCTAGCAGTAGTATACTACATGCAGTGCACCCACATTTTTTCAAAGTATCTGGATCTTATCTAATTTCTCAATGTGATAAAAAATTGGGTCATATATAACACGTCTTTATAAAGACGTGCAATCGTTGTAGCATGTACGACAAGACTAGACTTATCCCAAAGAATGAGTCAATGTCGTCTCTTTCTCTCGTATGAAATAAGGCAGAGAGGGAACAAGTGAATTCGTGACAAAGGTCTAGTCTTGACATGGGTCCCACAGCATTCTTCGCGATTTCAAAGCGTACCGTTCAAAATGCGATAATCATGATTATTCAAGAATGTAAAAATAAAAATCATTAGGTCTATAAAATCAATCAAAATATATAAAAATCAATGCCACTTTTCGTTGTAAGCTCGTCCTAAACGGCTGGACCGAATTGAATGATTTTTTTTGTATGCGTTTGGGTGGTACCCTGGATGGTTTAAATTTATAATTGGACCCGGTAGGTGGCGCTGCTTTCGTATGTCACTCATTCTAAGGCGGTACGAACTTCGCCCGGTCAGCTAGTAGGTCTATAAAAATCGCTACTCTTTTTTTCTGTGAAAGGTTTGGCAGGGGTGTACTGCGTGCTTGCGCGCATTGGACCTATTCGCCAAAGTATTTTAGTCTTGATATAATTAGGGCAAGTCTATTGAAGTTATACCGGGCAATTTTTCCTTTTTTTTAAACATATTTACTGAATAGTTCCTCAAAGTGTTATTTACCTAAATTGCTCTTAGTTAAAATAAATTGGTCTTAACTTTATTAACTTTTGCGGAACCCTACCGGGGTTTTCCACTACATTGAAATCAGGAAACTGAATGAGGCACAAAATTATTATCTACAGCATCTATTTCCTTTAATTTTTACGAACGCAACTATTTTGCTGTTGGCAAACAACTTGCCACGGTAAATAATGCCTTATTTTGTTGGTACTAAAGTTTAAGGGAGTTAAAACATTTATACGCATTTAGAAATCTATGTAGTTTCGCCCACTTTGCAATGACCGTGGAATAAAGTATAACGTGACTTACCGCTCTCATATAAGGTATAGATTCGAATGGAGTTTATCCAAGGTGTTACGTGTGTACACTGAATGATTAATTAAGTTCTAACTTCTAAGTAATTTATGATTGCCTGGTAGCTTGATGCGTTTTTGCCTACCTAACCAGATGTTACGACGTGTAAATGGTGCTATATACAAATAATTACTTAAGTATCTACCTAATTGCCTATGTTAAGTAATACACATCAAAGTACCTACCTACTTAGTAAATATTTTTTCTAACCGCTGCTGTCCAAGCTGACCAAGAGTTAGTAAGTATTACAGGACGTTCTCGACAGTGTGGAAATCATCTGCTGTCAATAATTTTTACAAAATATATTGTTTTAAAAACAATGACTTGGTTGGCTGACTTCAATGGGTGGTTGCAGGTTCGAGTCTCTTCAACTGCAATTTTCAAAAATATGTAAATTTCTCTACTCCATTGAGACTGTTTGGTATGTAGACAGGCGTTAGCATGTCAAGCCAAGTTCAAGCTGACGAGCAGCACCGTGTGTAATATTACACGAACCATTTGGAGCCACTTTTGACCCCTCATAACTCAAAAACTATTTTACATAAACCTGTCAAATTTGGCTCATATATTGAGACTTGCAAGATAAATATAACCAGTGGTAGCCGAGTGGTGGAACGCACGCCTTGCAATCGAAGTGTGCAGGTTCAAATCCCGGCTCTTACCTCTGATATGCGAATCTCATTTTCATCCGAGATTATCACTTGCTATAAAACGGTGTAGGAAAACATATTGAGGAAACCTGCACGTCTGAAGGAACTTGACTAGTTTACTAGCGTGGTGGACTATGGAATCCCAGCACTGGGACGTTAAAAGGGCTGTAGTAGTAGTAGTAGAGATACATATGGGCTCCAAATTTCATAAACACACCTCAAACGGTTCTCTAGCGCCAGACAACACCTAGGTACTCATGGTATGATCCCAAACTAAGAATAGCTTGTACTATGCAGATTAATATAATATATGCGGACCATATACGCGCAATAAAACGCTATTCTGAAAGCGCTCTTAACCATTAAAGACTATATTCCCGTAGCAACCGTGAATTCGTTCAGCAGTTTTCGATAGCACCACAGACGATCAACCTAACCTGCCCCTAACTAATGATCTGCCTATTAACTTTTTTACTAATATCGGGTAGTATAATGGGATTTCACAGATTACGCCCTGCACACACTGAAGCACGCGAATAAACTTGCCTTTTGTCGAAAATGTACTCTGTGGTTATATACAAAAAGGATGGAATTTCAGTAGAAAAAGACATGCGACTACGAGTCGAAATTCGCTCGCATTATCGATATACTCGTATCTCTTTGAAAAACCGGACAAGTGCGAGTCGGACTCGCGCATGAAGGGTTCCGTACCATTATCTATAAAAACAGCAAAAAAATCACGTTTGTTGTATGGGAGCCCCCTTAAATAATTATTTTATTCTGTTTTTTTGTATTTATTCTTATAGAGGCAACAGAAATACATCATCTATGAAATTTCACTATCACTGGTGACAGACGGACGGACATCGAAGTCTTAGTAATAGAGTTCCCGTTTTACCCGTTGGGTAGGTACGGAACCCAAAAAATTAGCTGTTTGTATAGGTTAGTATTTGTATTGGAAAATAGTTAGTCGCTCACGATTAGACGCGCCTGGGAGTACAGGGCGGGCGTTGATCCAAATTTAAACTCAGGTTTAGAATGACATCATAAATAATGTCCAGATTTTTTGGGATTATACAGGATGTTTTAAAAGTCCGAAATAATACTTGACCGTTAGCATGAATATCGGGTGTATAACTGAATGGTATATTTTTTTTGTTGAAATTCGTCTTTTTTTTGCAACTTTTTTTCGTTGTCGATTTCTATAACTTGTAATATCTTGAGTTTTATGCAAAATTTTCGTGATCTGTTTTGTGAATATTGGTAGCCGCCCTTCGTAAATGTAGTTTACACTGCTTGATAGGATCATGGATGTAAAAAGGCCAGAACACGATACCTGTGACAAATATTCAAAAGCCTATGTTAAAAGTAAGCTACTGTATATATACCTAAAATATTATTTCGGACTTCTGATACACCCTGTATAGAGCCAAGGTTAGTGACACGACCTTGTATATGCCAAAGTTAATCTATTCTATGTAGTGACAGCTGAATAAAAATCTACCAATAAGAGTCGCCTATTAAAAAACCATTGGTGAAACGCAATTTGTTGCTTAAGCACCGGCTTAAGGCTTTCTTAATTAGGGGTCGCATTGCGTGTCTTTAATGGAAATTCGTATTCATGTCCCATTCAGAAGATGTACTAACAAATTGTCTCGTGAGTCGATATTTGCAATAAGGTTCTGTTTTCAACGGATCGGGAATCTAATGACACCTTTAGTGATTTTTCAAAATGGCTTACGTCACGCAGCTTTAGTCCGTGACGGTTCCGGTCTGATTGACGCGACTTTGAGCCTTATTCAGTGTCACTGTCTCGGTACTTTGAGCTAACGTATCCGTTACAAGAATATGCTGTTACGTCCTTGAAAACCTCTTGATGGTTATGTTTTCCTGGTAGCTAGTACTGATCTGTAATACGGAATACATGATCCTATGTGTGACAGAGAGCGTATTCTCCCACTCTATCTAGCGTCAGAAGTCCAACAAGTAACTTGAAAACTACAGTAAGATAATTGCTTTTCGTTTCTTCGTATAGCTTTATCCTTCTCTATTTGGTCTGTCTGAAATGGATAACAATGTTTCTATAAAGACTATTAACCTCATAAAATTGACTTCTAGCAAACGTAATTTTTCTACCAACAAGGCGATCAGTACTGTGTCATGCATTCCTAGTAATCTTTTTGGGAAGTACAGAAGAAATGTGGAACTCCGATCGATGATATCAACCGGGCATCGAACCCGCGTCCGCTAGGACTCAATCGAGATAATACGACAATTGAATCAAATAAGATTTTTATCTATGAAAGCATGGAAGCGCAAGTTCTGTTATGTTATTATACCCTGGTACAAACAATGCACCTCTCTGCACGAATTTCATGTTTTGTGCTAAGTTTAGCAAAACTATAATGGAGACCGACCGTTAGCTGAAGAAATAAGTCCTAATTTTATCCATAAAATGAGATAAGACGGACTTTAGATAGGTACTAAACTACGTACAAAAAGCGGAGTAGGTACCTAGTCAACCTAGGTAGGTTTGCCTAGTCAACTATACTGAATATATAATAAGAAGAGGTGAAGAAAGTCATTTATGACCATACTTTGAGTCGAGTGTGAGTGAGTCGAAACCTTGAACAATTCGTAACAGTAGTAAACCTATTATGCCTGTTTACACTAACACAAGGAGTCGCCTAAGTGAAGCCTAAATATTAATACACTGCAACTGAATATTGCATTTTGGGCATCATGCATCTCTTAGGCGTAGGGTAAACGGACATTAGGAGATACATTATTTGATTCTACTAGGACGTAAGGAGAAGCATGGAGATGTGTATGGTATGCTGGAGCTAGAAAGATTACGGACCGCAGTTCCAAGCTTACGCATGAATTACCACTGTACGCGTTATGATTTCCTGGTATTTTGTCATGTTAAATATCCGGTCTGTAATAGCAAACTGAGGATTATGTTCATGAAAATAAATTGCTATAAGTAAGTAATCGTGCGCCCACGCAACTAGATCAGACGCGTTTATGATTTCCTTATGTAGTTACAAAAAAATCATAATAGGTAAGTAGGCGTTTATTATAACAACGATCAAGGAAATAAGATGTCTTTTGTTTGAAAATATGAGTTAGTATAATGAACGAAATATGATGGAATTCAAAAAAAACCTGAGTTTGAAAAATAAAATAATGAAAAGCCAATAAAAACGAAATATAATAACAAAGCTTGTTTTGAATAAGCGCCTACTAGGATTACATAAATCATATTCATCCATAGCATTGCATATTTTACCTTTTCAAATATTATTATAACAATATTATAACATTTTAAACTTAGCTATGATGTCGTATAATTAACGATCTACGGCAGAGTCAGCAAAAAAAAAATACATAGCTTAACATCAACATTCTTATTGTACAAAAATTTAATTCAAAAACATCTAAAAATAAGGAACAATATCCGTAAATTCGTTCCGCTCTTTGTATTGCTCATGGTAATCTGCTCTGTGTTGTAAGGGAGCACAGATAGACTATCTACCTGTAATTTATGGATGTATTTTAAACTATTTACACTTGCATTACACAACGCCTTAGTCCTGAAAAGTGTTTTTTTTTAATCATTATTTACTTTGAGCATCGCTGTTTTGCTGTCTCTACAACGATCCAATTGAGATTGGCTATGTCGCAACATGTTGAGACAATAATGCTGTTTGGTTAACGGTTAATAGCCGTAAGCCCTTACTAATACCGGTTCCGTGTTAGGACGGATGACGGAGCGATTTTTTTTTATTTCACAAACCGTTAAAATACGGAAATGTACCGGTTTTGATGCATCGCTATCACCGTAGTCAGTGCACTAGAGAAATAACTTTGATGTTATTTTTTAATGTATTAATTATGCCGGCAGTATCATTACGTAATAAATTAGAGAATAAATTTAAAAAAATAATTGGAATGTTATACAAGAGTTTGAATTTCTATTTTACCGTCACAAGTTTTTTTCTACCTATATAACTTTACAAACCTATGCCCGTTTTCGCAAATACTAGGATAGGCCTTAAGGTAATGCCTAAATATTAGGCAGGTATTTAGGCATCGAGTTAAGGCATCTCCTTGTGTAAATGAGAACGGGTATCATGAAAAAAATTTAACAAATCACCGACCATCATACTAGGCTAGCATAAAACCGTGCCACTTAGATAAAATAAAACACTATCGCCGCACATCCGGGTTTTCACTCAACGGGGAACTGAAGCAACAATTACTATCAACGTGTGAACGTCCCACAGTGTTATGCTTTCCTGGTAACACGCGAACACTTTCTATGGTGGGTGTTGACTTTCCCTATGGGGGTTTGGAATTGAATATGGATAGGAATCGTCAGAATTCCATGGAATCTGGAAAAATAAGTGGAAAATTAATTGGAGTCTGGAAGTTCCGAGGGATCTAAAAACACCTTTAAACCATAATATACCCCGCCATTTTAATGATAGACCACACTTTGACCACACGTCTCCTAGACATGACTGCAAAACCACATATCGGATGGTTATAGCTCCATTTTAGATAGCCGTTACCCACGCCTGATGTAAATGGATTTTCCTTTACATAATACAGCCCGATATGTTATATCTAGATCTACTTTCGCTTGTAAATCAGTAGCCTTTTGTAAGAGTATTTTTTCTGTGTTTGATTTCGACATTAGCATGTTACATGTAAAAGTTAGATTCCAAAACTTGGCCTACATTCAACTGTTTTCAATTATGGTGCCCTAGTACTTCGAAACTTAGAACTCAACACGAAAATAATAAATAATATAACATCAAGTACCTAACTCGTTCAAAATTATTTTGTAATGCAAAACTGCAATATAAATCTTAGATTTAATTACAAAACTCAACACCGTAGTTTATGAAAGCATTCATCAATCATATTATTACTAGAGCGAATTAGCTCCAGTCTGTGAACTTAGTTTAGGAGTTACATGCGCATACTGTCATGTTTCTTTTGAAATTTTCTTAGTTTAACCCTTTATTTTCCTGCAACGATTTCTGACATGAGCACCCTGAATAAAGGTAGTAACTGTCTTCAGTTACTGAGGACATATTCTTCTTTAATTACCGAAACCAATGTTTTTCGACAAAAATACGCGATATTTACCTAACCGGTACTATAAGTTAATAGTGTCTATTGATAGTAGCAGTGGTAGCCGAGTGGTCGAACGCACGCCTTGCAAATCAAAGTGTGCAGGTTCTAACCCTGGCTCGCACCTCTGGGATTTATGTGCGAATCTCATTTTCATCCGAGATTATCACTTGCTATGAAACGGTGAAGGAAAACATCGTGAGGAAACCTGCACGTCTAAAGGGAACTTGTCTAGTTCTCGATAGATGTGTGAAGTCTGCCAACCCGCACTGGGCCAGCGTGGTGGACTATGGCCTGAATCCTCCTCGCATAGAGGGGAGGCCCGTGCCCAGCAGTGGGACGTTAAAAGGGCTGTAGTAGTAGTAGTAGTCTATTGATAACCAAAATGTCAGATAGCATCAAAATAAAATTGCGATGATTGCTCTTTCTCCCTATCCTCGGTCAAAGGTAAACATACATGAATGTTGGTACGCAAAAATAAAGAATACAGGCAAATCCACAGATCAGATAAAATATAAGTTTCCGAAGCAGTTGTCAGAATATAGGTAAATAAAAGTATCACCGCCTCCTGGCCTAACTCAATTTTATCTGCCCACTGAACCAATAGTTATTCAAAGCACACAGTGAAAGGCGCAAACAGTTCAAGGCAGATAAGTCAAGTTTGTTGTATCTCGTAACATATTTTGATGTGGATAACTGGATATTGAGAATATCCGGACTATTTCCTTCCTTGTTCAACTTGTTGACTTTCAGAGGACCGAGAGAGAGAGAGACAAACAATAGACTTCTTCTCCTATTTTTACGAAATGATGAAATTTAATAGAATAAGTTGAGGAATGGCTCCACCTGCGATTAGCGGATATTTCAGCCAGTATCAAGTAATTAATAGCAAGAGCAGATTTTATAAATACACATTTAAAAAAAATGTATTTTGGTGATAAAGAAGGCAAATGACAAACCATAGGCTGATACTATTGGCGATTATTTGATGTCATTGTGACATCAGAATGTCTCATAATCCATGTAATGGACTTAAAATTAAATTAAGATGCCGAAGACAGAAAAGAACACAATATCATTTTTTGATCGAAAAAAAGGTTGTAAACATATTTTTATTGTCACTGGCAACTAATAACCCTGTTCATATTTATTTTTTTCGAAATTCGAACAATTCCATTTTGATGTCCAATACTAAAAAAATAAATTTTAATATCGAACTTCGAAAGGCAACCATCTAATAGGACCAACGCAATTCACTGACAGGTACACGAGCTACCCGTCAATTGTCCGTATTGTTGCGCGTCGATTCGTTCGATGATCGGCGCGTGCGCACCTCGTTGCGAAATTGCGCATTCTGTGATACTGTGCAACAGTCGACTGTGATCGCAGGTTACGTGCTTTATACCTACCGTATATAATGAATGGATTGATTAAAATAGTGGCGAACAGTTTGTCTAGACTTGCACCCTTAGCGTGATCGTGTACATATAAGTTTTATCTCTTTCAACTGTCACATTTGTCGAGAAAATAACGTCACTTCGAGATTTTTGACTCGGTGAATATGGCGCCTTTGACGTCCCTAGGGAGCGTTGAAGTTGTACGTAACGCCATTTTTGGAGAATTTTGTCCCCCGCCTCCCCCCATATAATGCGCCGTAACGTTT
This sequence comes from Ptilodon capucinus, assembly GCA_914767695.1. Classification (NCBI taxonomy): domain Eukaryota; kingdom Metazoa; phylum Arthropoda; class Insecta; order Lepidoptera; family Notodontidae; genus Ptilodon; species Ptilodon capucinus. Next base: position 2,489,465 of record OU611832.1, read on the forward strand.
TTCTTTACCCCCCCCCCCCCCCCTCCCTAGTAAAACGTTCCGTAACCACCACCAAGTGACAATTTAACCAGGGTTGACCATTTCATTTGAAATTTTGAGAAACAGAAAGGTTTTAAAAAATGAGTGAGAAACAAAACTCTACGCGACCATTCTGAAGGGTTAAACAATGTTATGTAACGCGTAGTTCAAAACCCCCCTCCCACCCCTCTAACGCATCGTAACGTTTTAGAAGACACCCCCCCCCCAAATTCGTTACGTAATACTTGAACGCTCCCCAATTTGCTCAGTTCTTATTTTTTTTGAAAAAAAAGAATACTGTTCCAAATAATATTCCATAACTACCTGATATCCTCAATTACGATAAAAATCATAGACAATTTGTGCCAATAAACTATGACCCCTTTCATTAGGCGGATCATTATCGGCGCGGGCGCATACGGCGATCGCAACCGTCCGACATCCGGTTTACATAAGCCCAGCGGTATACCCAAATTGCGAAGCTGCGCCCACGCAGATTGACGCTATTGTTGTTACATGGATCAATATCTAAGGCAATAATGGCATATTTTGTTATTGGGAATGGCGATAAGTTCTATGATGTACGACCAGGGGCCCGATTTTCGTGCGATCGACATTCATCTCGATTCGAGATATGTCGAAACAAATGAAAAAAATACGTACGATTTGACGTTTCGTTAAAAAAAAATACCCATCGAATTGAGAACCTCCTGCTTTTTGAAGTCGGTTAAAAATCGGGCCCCAGGAGGCTTAGAATGACCGTGTAGACATTAGATCTCTTTCAACGGTCAGATTTGTCGAGAAAATTATATCACTTCTGGCTTTTTGTACTGGACATGCCTCAATGTGACATCACTCTATACTCTATGGGCTTCTGCGTATGTAGCGACTCCGCCCTGCCACAACTTGTAGGGTTCCGTACCCAAAGGGTAAAACGGGAACCCTATTACTGAGATTTCGCTGTCCGTCCGTCCGTCGGACTGTCCGTCTGTCAACAGGCTGTATCTCATGAACCGCGATAGTCACAGAGTAGAAATTTTCACAGATGATGTATTTCTGTTGCCGCTATAACAACAAATACTAAAAAAACGATTAAAATCAATATTTAAGGGGGCTCCCATACAACAAACGTGGTTGTTTTGCCGTTTAGATTATGGTATGGAACCCTTCGTGTGCGAGTCCGATACGCACTTGGCCGGTTTTTTTGACGTTTATCTGACATCTGTTTTTTTATTTTATTTTTAACGAAATGAGCGAAATGATGATATTTAATGGAATAAGATGAGGAATGGCTTCACCTGCGACTAGCGCGAGTATTTCGCCAATGTCAAGTAATTAATAGCAAGGACAAATTCAATAAATACACGTTATAAATAAAAATGGATAATGACAGTGATAAAGATGGCGGATGACCGCTATGTTTGATTTACTTGATCCGGCAACTACAATAACGATAGTCATTTCATTGCTATTAATTACTTGACATTGGCGAAATACTCGCGCTAGTCGCAGGTGATGCCATTCCTCATCTTATTCCATTGAATATCATCATTTCGCTCATTTCGTAAAAAATAATAATAATCAAACATAAACAAGCTGCGTATTTATTAAAGTTTTACAGTAAAACTTGTATTAATACGCTATAAATATGTACTTCAATAAATACCCAGCTTCTTTATATTGTTTGACACCTTAGGTACTTACTTGATCCGGCAATTTCAATGGCCGATGTCGGATAATACATCATCATCATACACATCTGTATTCCCCGAAGGGGTAGACAGAGGTGCACTGTAGTGCGCCCACACTTCGCCGATGTATTTTGGTCCCAATGTAATGGGGGGCAAGCATATTGCCATTATACCGGGCACATTCCCCCTCAATACGAGGGAGATTTGGGCCATATTCCACCACGCTGGCCCAGTGCGGGTTGGTAAACTTCACACGCCTTTCTATAGACGAGCAGGTTTCCTCACGATGTTTTTTCCACCGTTCAGCAAGTGGTAATCTTTGTTGAAAATGACATTCGCACATGAAAATTATCTCAGAGGTGCGGGCCCGGGATTTGAACTTGCACTCCTTACGTTCAAGGCGGGCGTTCTTGCCCACAAGGCTACCACTTCTTGCCGGCTGCATGTCGGATAAACGTCAAAAAAAATCTACAGAACCATACGCTGGGCGGTGATATGACTTCTCAGTTTATATAATGCTATGAACACTTTGCGTAACTCAAATACGTACTTATCTTGACAATATTTGATCGGGATCGACGTAAGTAAAATATTTATGTCAACAAATATTTAAATGATAAGATGGACCAATATTTATCGATAGGTAACATGACATGGATTTATAGATGGTACCCTAATTGGACACGTGGAAGGTACTCTAATTATTTTCCCAAAATAAAACTAGCAGTGGCAGCCTCGCGGGCAAGAACGTCCGCCTTGAACGTAAGGGGTGCAAAGTCAAATCCCAGGCCCGCACCTCTGAAATAATTTTCATGTGCGAATGTCATTTTCAACAATGATTACCACTTGCTGAACGGTGAAGGAAAACATCGTGGGGAAACCTGCACGTCTATAGAAAGGCGTGTGAAGTTCACCAACCCGCACTGGGCCAGCGTGGTGGACTATGGCCCAAATCTCCCTCGTATTGAGGGGGAATGTGCCCGGTATAATGGCAATAGGCTCGCCCCCTATTACATTGGGACCAAAATACATTGGCGAAGTGTGGGCGCACTACAGTGCACCTCTCCTTCGGGGAATACAGGCGTGATGATGTATTTATTTATTTATATTGTATAAACTAGCATAATTTACTCCTTGTAACAAAAACTTTTACCTTTAATGAAAAGCTGTTATTTTGTGTTTGCATAGGTACAGATACTTCAATTTTGTTTATTTGTATAGATTGTGCAGCAGTTGTAGCCGAGTGGTCGAACGCTTGCTTTGCATTCAAAGTGTACAGGCTCAAATCTCGGCTCGCACCTCAGGATTTCATGTGCGATCCTCATTTTCATCCGAGGTTATCACTTGCTAAACGTCTAAGAAGAGGGGGAGGCCTTTGCCCAGCAGTGGGACAGACAATAGGCAATAAAAAAAAGTCTAAGGAAACTTGAGTAGTTCTCGATAGATGTGTGAAGTTTGCCAACGCGTACTAGGCCAGCGTGGTGGACTATGGCCTGAATCCCCCTCGCATGAGGTGAGGCCCGTGCCCAGCAGTGGGACGTTAAAAGGGCTGTAATTAGTAATGATGATGTATTCAGAATACATCATGTGTTCGAAAATACTGTACATAACATTCCGATTTTTGCCTCGTATCCATTCGAAAAAAAATCAAAATAGCGTCCGAACGCTATTTTAAAAAAGCCGCGTCGCATTCAAACTCTCTAATTGTCGCCGCCGGCAATTATGAGCCAATCCCCGCGCACACAACAGCACAACGCCGCCGTCCGCGGCATGTGTTGATAGATCCTCCTGACACGATCACCGCCCTCCTCGACCCGGGCGTCGAGAGGGCCACCAACACACCTACACCAGCCTCAAACAGACACCGACCTCGCCGGCGAGGTCGAGGAACCCCCTCTTCTGCTCGTAAGTGCATCTTTGCACCTAGGAGCGCAGTCATTACCTCTCCCCTCACGGCAACTGCCCAAGCCGAGGTCGCGCCCCATGTGGCGCCCTTGAGCTAGTTGCCCTCCTCTGCCGCCCTTAAGGCTTTGCTTGGAGTCGCACTCTGCACTCGCCACTCCTCCGGTGAAGCTGTAAAGGCCAACTCACGGCCAACAGCGTAGTCCATTCAAAAAAAAAAAATACTGCACATAACGCAGTATTGGCTTGTTTTCGGCATATTCGAATCATATTGTGTATTGCACCTTTTTGCAATAAATAAAAACTATTGTACGCGCTAAAATTTTATGTTTCTTTAACAGCGTGCCTGCTGCATATATTCGAACCTGTAAAACAAGTGTTTATGTACTTCATTGAGCAATTTACATAAATTATGTACATATGTAGATAAATTATGTACATATTTACTGTATGATTCAATATTGTTCACGTATAACATAAGCACATGTAACGTGAAACATCAAACAAATCATGTATTTATACATACACGTATATACTCACGCTTGTAACTCAGGGGGGTAGGCAGTGACTACCGTCTGCCACATGCCATTATTTAACTAGAACGACATTACTATTACACTAGTTAAGTATCTCTCTATGAACCATTCATGCATCTTGCTCGCAGAATCTCATACATACTAACAAAATTTTCTCCCATTATTCAGATAATACTGTAGCGACATCTATCTCGCCACATACGAACTAAACACTGACGTATCCTACATCGCGATGTTAAAGTTATCCGAGCGATTGAATATATATACAAGAACCCGACAACATTCGTCGGGCGCCTCCTCCGGTGAAGCTGTAAAGGCCAACTCACGAACAACAGCGTAGTCCATTCAAAAAAAACAAAAAAACATCCGTCGGGCAGTAGCCCACCAGACACAACACCCGTCTGGTCGGAGGATCATCCTCCCTTTTCCATGGTGGATGAGGAACTTTACACCCTGTTCCTCACATACCCCCAAAATACATTTACGAAATCCTAGTTCCTATCCTACTAATGCTACTTGCTACTAATATTATAAACGTTAAAGTTAGTGAGGATGGATGTTTGTTAGTCTTTCACGCAAAAACTACTGAACGGATTTTGATGAAACTTTACAGTATTATTGTTTATACTTCAGAATAACATACAGGCTATAATTTATAACGATATTGAATATTAGAAGTCTGCGCATACGAAGGCGCGGGTAGAAGCTAGTCTATACTAATATATAATATTATAAAGAGGAAAGATTTGTATTTTTGTATGTAACGAATTAACTTAAAAACTACTGGACCGATATCAAACATTCTTTCGCCGTTAGAAGGCTATACTATCACTGAGTAACATAGGCTATATAATATTTCATAAATTTAAAACAGCCGTTGCAACTATTCCAATAATCGCATTAATCTTTGACAAACACACTTGGATAGGTAGGCTTCATTCACACGGTTATTGCGAGTTTAACGAGAACGTATGTAAAAACTAACTACAGCCCTTTTAACGTCCCACTGCTGGGCTCGGGCCTCCCCTCAATGCGAGGGGGATTCAGACCTTAGTCCACCACGCTGGCCCAGTGCGGGTTGGCAGACTTCACACATCGAGAACTAGTCAAGTTCCCTCAAACGTGCAGGTTTCCTCACGATGTTTTCCTTAACCGTTTCATAACAAGTGGTAATCTCGGATGTAAATGAGATTCGCACATGAAACCCAAAGGTGCGAGCCGGGGTTTGAACCTGCACACTTTGATTTGCAAGGCGTGCATTCGACCACTCGGCTACCACTGCTTTCGTATGTGCTGGGTCAGAATATAATCTATGGAAGCGTTTACGGGGGTACAGGGACGTTACTGTCACCTCTTAAAGTATTGCTGTTTCCATACTATCAATTTTTGACAGATTATGTTCTTAGTTAACTGTCAAAAACTGAGAGTAATATAATAATAATAATTTATTTGTCTCAACCAAAATAATACAAATTGTTCTTATCTAAAGTTTAGTAAAACCACTACAATTTTAAAAGTATATAAGAGTAACGTTGGCAGCTGTACTAGTATAAACTGTGCCACAGCCGCCAGCATCTTCGACCCAATGAGGTTTGATAATAATTTTACATTACCAATTTGTACATGTTGAACTTAATGTTATATTTGAGTTTATGGTAGCAATTATAATTTACAACACATAAAACAATTAAAGGATGTAAGAAAAACCACAGGTCTGTGTATGATGTGCGTGTGTGTGTGTGAGAGAGAGAGAGAGAGAGAGAGAGAGAGAGAGAGAGAGAGTATTATTTCTTCCGTTTCAGTATAATTTAATTTTTTGTAGCCACTTACGAACAGCTACTTTGCTTTTCAATAGAGTCATAGGATAAATATAAAAAAACACTGCTGCAAGACAGGTTCAGGTGTAAGGGGGCTGTAATCTGACAGTTCATGTAAATGTTCCGCCTCTGCTCATCCGTTCCAATTATTACGTTCAATGCGGATTGAGGTCTAATACGCCGAGGCGTAGTACGAGACTATGCGATCCAAATAAGAATAGGAATGTCAATAACCCCTATCTGTCAAATGTCATATGAAAAATATGGATGGCAAAAAACTTATTTGCATATCAATAATAATAGTACCTACATCAAATATAAATAAAAAGGTTCAAATAGTAGTAAATTGTCTTAATAGAATATTTAATTATTTAAAGTCATAATTCGTTTTTTCACGTCATTATATGGCGCAAAGTCGATCCTATTCTCATTTCAATCGCATAGTATGTGTCTTCTCTGCCTTGTTGAGGCTGAAGCTTAAATTTGATTTAGTTTAGGAAAGAGATCAATATGTACTTTAATAAGCCCCTTACCGCCATAATGATAGTTTTCAAACGAGGTATTAAACGCCCCGTACCGCAGGAATGGAACGAATACAAAAATGAGTGCCGCTGTCAACGTGTTAAACGCGTCATCAACGCGTCGTCAACGTGTTAAATGTGCAGCCGGCGTTACCGTGTGAATAGTCCCTTTAAGTATTTGTAATAAACGATCCAGCGCATGTTGTCCGTATTATAATGTTGCATCACTTATTATTAGATCATTTATCATAAACTATTGATCCATAATATTTTGCATTCATAGATTAAGTTTGCAACAGATTGGTCAATAGGTATTTAAGTATGACGTATGGAAAATGGGTAGTAGGTTGCGGGTAGCGGGGTGCAACTAACGTCAGGGTGCCGCGTTAGACAAGGCCAGGGGGGCAAGATCGAAATCATCTCGAATTTGGCATATGATGAAAAAAAAACGAAAAAAAAAATACCATTCAATTTGACGTTTTGTTAAATTGGGTCCCTGAGGGTCATACCACAAACTCTTAAACTATTGTTATTTCAATAGTAACAGTAAATGTATGGCATATTTTGTACTGTGCTAACTATCAAAAACTGTAATATTAAAAACAATGCCGCAAGAGCAAGACAGGTAGTGGCAAAACGTACGACACAAACGTACGAGATGTTCCAAATCGATTCAGCGCTCATTTATTTAGAACTATCTGTTCCCTGTACCCTCTGTTCCCTCTGTTCTGTAAAGCTAAGTTACTCCTTATAACATCAGCTATTGTCCAGTGAAAGTTCCTTCTAAATCGATTCAGTCGTTTTGGATATTACCCGGAACAAACAGACAGACATGCTAAATTTTTTTTAAGTGTGTTTTCGTTATAGGTACCTTCATAAAGCATTTAGTAAAAAGCTGTTATTTTGACACTTCAAACAGACACACGAATTTTATTTATTTGTATGTGCACAGCTGTGACAAGCAAATGTCAAGTATGTATATTCGTCTCGTACCTATGGATTACGAGAGTGATGTTGTGTTTTGTAGATAATTTGAAATTTCCACACCATATAAAATACCGAGAATAGGCACATTATCAAATGAAATCGAAATTGTCCGTTCTTATTCCAATAATCTATGACCACTGCTAGTAATACATGATGCGTGATGCCATTGTTTGCATCTGATATGATGCCAGCATCGATGGCCGAGCATCACTTATTGTGAATGATGATGGGTTTTATTGAATACTATCATTTAAATCAGTCAATTGATTTGTATGTTCAAATTTATGGCTTATGTATAGGCGTACAAGGTCGAAATAAATTATGCGTATTGCTATCCTGCTTACGCCCGTTATTTATGAGCACGATGGCAATATATTTAGTGCTGTCCAATAATACCTAACACATGAAACTAGACGAAGTTTAAGTAATTAAAAAGAAGAAGTACCTAAGGTAATATTGGGCTAGACTCAATGGAAAGAGACCATTAAAAAAAAGTACCTAAGGTGTCAAACAATACAGGGTGTTTCAGAAGTCTGAAATAATACTTTGACGTTTGCATCAGTATCGGGTATACGACTGAATGGTATAAAAATTTGATCGAAATTCGAAATTTTTTTTCGTCGTCAATTTCTTTATCTCATAATATCTCGAGTCCTATGTAAAGTTTGCATGTTCTGTTTTGTGAATATTGGTAGTCGCCCCGCATATGTGTTGTTTACACTGCTAAATAGGGTTATGGATGTACCAAAAGGCCAGAACACGATACCTGTGACAAATACTCAAAGGTCTATAAATCAGAAACTATGATAGTTAGGTATACACTGTCTTGATTAAGCATCCACATATGAGCTACCGTATATTTAGCCAAAGTATTATTTCGGACTTCTGATACACACTGTGTACTACAGGCTGACTACAATGGTGGATGTCAAATAAGCGTCAAAAAAAAAATCCGCATATCCATACGCAGGGCGGAGTTTATGTGGGTTACGAGGAATGTCGTTCGTGAACAGGCTATAGAGAAGTGGGGTGAGAACGGAGCCCTAAGGGACTCTTGCCCTAATGGGATGAGAGACCGAGAGCGTCCCTTCAACGCGGTAGCGAAAGGTGCGGTTGAGCACGAGACTGTCCGGCACACCCAATAGGTACAGCTTGTAAACCAAGCCGTTAGGGTCTGCCCTGTCAAACGCTTTCGCCACATCGAAGAAGATGGCTCCCGTGCTGGACGTGGTCTATGAAAACCCTTGAGAATATGCTACGTGATGCGGTGCACCTGATGGAGGTTCTCTAGTTACTCTATGATATCTACTCAGAGTATGTTTTTAAAACTAGTCAAGGTAATTCTCTCGCTCCAATGAGTGCAGGGTGTAAGGGTATTAGTATTCGCGCCGAGCGCCGTTACAGACAGATTTAAACAGTTTTACATTCACTTTCTAAGAAATCTTGTGAATCAAGAGTTTCGCGAGGATGTTTTATTGTGTTTTCAATTGCAACCTACTCCCAACCGTCCTCTACCTTGTCTTGCAGCAACGTTTTTAGGGTTCCGTACCCAAAGGGTAAAACTCGAACCCTATTACTAAGACTTCACTATCGTCCGTCCGTCCGTCTGTCTGTCAGCAGGCTGTATCTCATGAACCGTGATAGTTAGAGAGTTGAAATTTTCACAGATTATGTATGTCTGGTGCCGCTATAACAACAAATGTAACTAAAAAACAGAATAAAATAAATATTTAAGGGGGCTCTCATACAACAAACGTATTTTTTTGCTCGTTTTTATAGATAATGGTACGGAACCCTTCGTGCGCGAGTCCGACTCGCACTTGGCCGGTTTGAGTTAATGGTACGGAAACCTTTGTGTGCGAGTCCGACTCACACTTGGCCGGTTTTATCATGTAAAGAGTAGCCCAATACTTCACCGTCCACGGCTTATCTCCTCCAGATTACTAGAGGTTCGTCTAGAAATGCTTGCATTTCATTCTGTTTCCTGAGAAATAATGTTCACAAATCATTACAACCCATTTCAGACTTTGTTTACTTACCATTAGAGACCAGAATTGCGTGGATGTCGCGAAATAGTGTTCACAAACCATAACAACCCATTTCAGACTTTATTGTCCATCACTAGAGATTAGAATTGAGTTGATGTCGAGAAATGAACACTCACAAATCATTATAATCCATTTCAGACTCTGTTGCTCAAGATTAGGGATTAGAATTGCGTGGATGTCGTTTAATGGTCTTGCCACACTGGTGTTGTAGACACGATGTGACGAAAACCTTTGGATTTATTTCCGAATTCGTGCGATATTTTTGAAATCAAGAACCATATACTTAAAAGACTAGGTATGCCCGCGATTCCGTTTGAGTGGAACTTAGAAACCAGTTTCAATTTTCTAAACTAAAATAAAAATCGGTCTAGCAGTTTTGGATATTGGTTGGAACAAACAGACTAACAGGTAGACCAAAAAAATTGTTACGCATATACTTTCATTAAGCATTTAGTAAAAAAGCTGATATTTCGATATGACAAATAGACACTTAATTTTTTTTTAAACGTATATATGTGGATGTGCGAAAAGAAAAACACACAAAACAATTCTGTCCAATGTCATTACTTTGACAAGTCGACAATTTGACAAAAATCTGTATAAATTGTCGAATAATCACAAAATATCGGGACTGTAAAAATACATGCCTACTTTGTATTAGAGCTTAATTAGTTTTACATATTTTAATGATCCCAGTTTTAAGGTATAATTAAATTAAAATGGCCGACGCTTGTAGTCTATGCTTTATGGTCGCGTTCATTCGTTCTAAAGTCAAGCAAGCCTTACCCAAGGAGAAAGCGTGATGTATGCTCTTTGTTGGTTGATAAGTGAGCTTCCCGGTCCCGCCATGCAAATTATTATCACCACGGTGACCTGCGCGCCTGGTAGTGGGCGGGCCGAGTTGTGTAATACTTATTTATTGTTTGTCATATCTGTGCCGAGTTTTGTATAATTTCTGTGTATTTCGTATGAGGTTAGAAGGGCTTGTGGAGATTTTAGATATAAGTCTCTTATGTTCATATTCTCCTGGTACATTTTGTCATAGAGTACTTTGTTTTCATGAGTTTCTGAACTTAAATAGTTACGTGTCAATAAAAAAAAACATACGAGTCGAATGAGAACCTTCTCCATTTTGAAGTCGGTTAAAAAAGGTTTCTTTTGTAGGCTTAAGCCGGGGGCTTACTGGGGCGTCAATGTTTGACAATACTAGAACGAACTCTGTGTCAATATGCATAAAGATTATATTTCCATCGTAAAAGCCACGCATAAAAATTCGCTCGCACTGTCAGTTTCATTTCGTTGTAGAATAAACTTTTTCTGTGTGACAATACAGTTCGTTTTACTATGGCAAAAGATTTGACGCACATGTGTGTTAATTTTTTTTTTTTTAATATCCAAGTTACATCAACTTGGATCTCTAAGTACTTAAGTACTAAGTACTCTAAGGGCCTTATGAGATCTTAGTACTTAATTCTATTTCACATACCATGTACCAGGAGTGAAGCAATCAGTAGGAGTGTGCACCCAGCATTCTCAAAACGTAGATCCGGTATCATGAGCACAGCACACTCAAGTGCTAAATGCACAAAACGCGTACCAACCAAAGTTTCTACGTATTTGTTTGAAAACATACGAATGCTATCAGTTGGGACGAGCCCGCATACAAAAAAAACGCACATTACTACCAAAACTTTACTCATAGGCCTCAGCTGCTTACAGTTTTAAGTTGAGTCGATTTTTTGGAGAGAGTTGTGAATTCATTTCGTGTGTTTCCACACGCATCTTATGTCAATAACAGAATGTTGCCCAACGATTAAGATTGTTGGTACAAGTCTTTATAAGTAACCATGTGTGGGCTGGACGTAAAGGTTCATACATATAGAGGGGTGAAAGGCTTTTTAACGTAAGCGACATTTTCTTACTTTACAGGAGAGCATAATCATTCGACGCAGAAAAAATATGTATACAGAATGTATCAGAAGTTCCAAAATAATACTTTGGATACGGTAGCTCATCTGTGGATGTTTAGTGAAGATAGTTTATATCTAACTATCATAGTTTCTGAGTTATAGAGCTTTGAATATTTGTCACAGGTATCGTGTTCTGGCCTGTTTGGGTACATCCATAACTCTATTCAGCAGTATATACTACATTATGAGGGGCTACTACCAATATTCACAAAACAGAACATGCAAATTTTACATAGGACTCGAGATATTACGAGTTATAGAAATTGACTTCGAAAAATAATCCTATCTCTAGTTGTTTTCCTATTTATACAAAATACTTACTAATTAAAAAACATGGCGCTTGGCGCTTGAGTTTTTTAAAAGTACAACAATCAATGATATTCTAGTCAAGACTCGAATACGTCCTAATTAGGACGTATTTGTTGACAGATGAATGTTACATCACGTAGAAGCGCAAGTGACAACACTAGCTATCTCCTTTTTTTCTCGTTAGTTTTATCAAGCCATCTCTTTTGCACATTTCTACGTGTTGTGAAATGTAAAATTAAAAAGTGTGTATGTGTGCTGCCGCTGTTACGCGAAACACTATTTTCGGTTGTTTTGTGCGTGTATAACATATCTGTTTACTAGAATATCATTGACAAGAATGATACTTTCTACTAAAATATTAGTAATTATTATAACAAGTTGATACACGTAACACATATACATTATCTTGAACGTTTCAAAAAAGAACTTGTGTTAATTAATACGGGGCCGATTTTTAGACCTCGTAGACCCCCAATTCAGTTTTGGTGTATGTCGACCCGATATAGACCCCTTGGGGTCGATATTGACCACTTTGGGTATCCCTGGTGTAGATGCTATATAAGTGCTTTGTTACTGGATAAATATTCTAAACATTAACGGAATTCCTTCAAAACTAGATAAGCAAACTATCTGTCGATATCCGGTTCCCGTGCGGGCGGCGGGCGGGTGAATGACCAGCTTTTGTGCGAGATCGGGCGGATTGCGCGCGCGCCGCCTTATCAAACACCGCGCAGATCTATGCAACAATGCCATAGTAATATAGAAATAAAATTCTTTAGACATCTCACTAGATAGTATAACAAAACAACGCTTACAGTTGTCAGCACGACTAGTATTAGCTTCGACACTAGTTCTATGTCACGTGATATTTCGATATATAGCAGTGGTAGCCGAGTGGTCGAACGCACGCCTTGCAATCAAAATGTGCAGGTTTAAACCCCGGCTCGCACCTCTGGGATTTATGTGCGAATCTAATTTTCATCCGAGATTATCACTTGCCATGAAACGGTGAAGGAAAACATCGTGAGGAAACCTGCACGTCTGAGGGAACTTGATTAGTTCGCGATAGTTGTGTGAAGTCTGCCAACCCGCACTGGGCCAGCGTGGTGGACTGTGGCCTGGATCCCCCTCGCTTTGAGGGGAGGCCCGTGCCCAGCGGTGGGACGTTAAAAGGGCTGTAGTAGTAGTAGTGGATATTTCGATATTGTCCATTGTCCCGTGTATTGGCCAATTTTCTTATGATTAGTTTTATCTTCTTTTTAATTGTGAATAAATTAACTGATTTGCGCATTCGCTTTGTCTCCTGACCGCAGACTTACAAACAGCCCCCTACTACTATTGTTATATTATATTGAAGATTTTTAGTAATATTTTTTGTCCATAGTACCTAGTAGTAGGTATAATATGTTGTTAGAGAAAATAAATATTTCTAATTGCTTAATGTTGTAATGTGTCAGTTTTTAGGGTACCGTACCCAAAGGGTAAAACGGGAACCCTATTACTGAGACTTCGCTGTCCGTCCGTCCGTCTGTCACCAGGCTGTATCTCATGAACCGTGATAGTTAGAGAGTTGAAATTTTCACAAATTATGTATTTCTGCTGCCGCTATAACAACAAATACTAAAAACAGAATAAAATAAAGGGGGCTCCCATACAACAAACGTGGTTTGTTTTGCCGTTTTTATAGATAATGGTACGGAACCCTTCGTGCGCGATTCCGACTCGCACTTGGCCGGTTTTTAGTGACACTTAATAATATCAGATTTAAAACTCCTTAAATTTATTAACTAGGTCAACAAAATGATATAAAAATCATCTTGTAATCGTGCACATGACGTTAAAAAGTTTCTTAATTTTACGTAATGCCCAACAAAGGTCCGCGCAGGGCCCGCAGCCCGTCGACCTTGGCCGAAGGACGGCTCCGACCATCGAGACATGTTTTATTTTTCTTTTTTAACCATAAAAATTGCTTATAAAACGGTAAGCGCTCCCGCATAGACTACAAAGGGCCTCCCAATTTTCTTGCCATAATAAAACGAACTGTATTGACACAGACAAAAAGTTCATTCTACAACGAAATGAAACTGACAGCGCGAGCGAATTTTGACGTGAAGCGTGCTTTTACAATAGAAATTTAATCTTTATACATATTGACACAGAGTTCATTTTAGTATTGGCAAACATTTTAACGCGCGAGGGTTGACGTCTCAGTATGCGAATAGGTACTTCAATATAGGTAAGCAATGCCACGAGATTTTTTTTTGTTTTCCATATTAAAACTAATTAGAAAAAATAAAAAATAAAAAAAAACATTTCGAATAGTTCCAAACTGATCAACGCTGGTACTAGGATATCATAGAGGTCAGGTGGCGATCTCAGTTACACCTGAACATCTGTAAAGGCCACCAAAATTTGCCCCCAAAAATATTTCATAACAAAAACAGTTATATTACAGAAAGTAACGATAAAATAAAAAAAAACAGAAAAAGACCACTGACTTGAATCAAACCTGCAGCCACTCGAAACATGCCGTCGTCGTCTACCTACTTACATACGTAGGATTAAGGACATGCATCATCACGCCTATATTAACCGAAGGGGTAGGCAGAGGTGAACTGCAGTGCGCCCACACTTCGCCGATGTATTTTTGCCCCAACGTAATAGGGAGCGAGCCTATTGCCATTATACCGGGCTCATTCTCCCTCAATACGAGGGATTTTTTTGGGCTATAGTCTACCACGCTGGTCCAGTTCGGGTTGGTAAACTTCAGACGCCTTTCTATAGACGTGCAGGTTTCCTCACGATATTTTCCTTCACCTTTTCATAGTAAGTGGTAATCTCGGATGATAATGAGATGCGCACTTAAACCCAGAGGTGCGAGCCGGGGTTTGAACCTGCACACTTTGATTGCAAGGCGTGCGTTCGACCACTCAGCTACAGTGGTAGCCCAGTGGCCCGGCCAAGCAGTGGCTTGGGTTGGAATTTTATTTATATAAAAAAAAACATACCAATCGAATTGGGAACCTCATCTTTTTGGAAGTAGCTTAATTAAACGCAAGCGTCCCAATCCATCTGTCTCGTCTTTATTTGCGAAAAAAACACTCATCCTATAATATTATTCCGTGTAGCCACTTTGCTAAAGATACTATGGCATTCAGCAAGAAATCGCTAATGTATTCCAGCTGAGTGCGCAATTTGTCGCATCGTGTACACGCCGCGTTAAAATAGACTTTAATAATTGCACATGGATTGATTGCGACGAGAATATCTCAAGGAAAGCCTAGAAAGATGTCTAGAACGATAAAAGTCGTTCCGTGGGAATGCTGTATTTATATTTTTTTATTTCAAAGTCAAAGTTAAATCATTTATTTTTTATATACCATTTACAAATTATCAATTTTACATTATTTTTTTATATGCTAGGTACTATTAGATCGAAATGCGACCTCGACAGAGAAGATCCGGCAAGAAACTAGACTAATCATTTTTAAAATTTTCCTTTTTAGGGTTCCGTACCCAAAGGGTAAAACGGGAACTCTATTACTAAGAATCCGCTGTCCGTCCGTCCGTCCATCCGTCCGTCCGTCCGTCCGTCCGTCTGTCACCAGGCTGTATCTCATGAACCGTGACAGCTAGAGAGTTGAAATTTTCACAGATGATGTATTTCTGTTGCCGCTATAACAACAAATAAAAAACAGAATAAAATAAATATTTAAGGGGGCTCCCATACAACAAACGTGATTTTTTTACCGTTTTTATAGATAATGGTATGGAACCCTTCGTGCGCGAGTCTGACTCGCACTTGGCCGGTTTTTTTTAATCTCTAAAACTTACTTTAAATACACAGTTAGATTAGATATAGCTCCAATGTGTTTGTGTATTAAATTGGGTAACTCGTTAATGATGGAGTAACTAATTTTACCTTGCGAGCTGCGAGGTAGGTACACCGTATGAGGTGGGGCATCGCTCGCATATTCACTTCACTCATTTAGGTTAGTCATTCACTCATGATTGGATGAACGACCGTTTCATCGCCGTCATCATTATCACGTTCATCACCCTTTTTTATTTATAATGTGTATTAATTGAATTTTCTCTCGCTATTAATTAGTTGACACTGGCTGAAATACAAGCTAATTGCAGGCGCAGCTATTCCTCATCTTATTCTATTAAATTTTATTTCGTAAAAAGAAGATCCCTGGTTTCAAACACGAGGCAGACGATCGAGCATCGTCTTTTAGACGCGGCTGTAAAAAACGCATACACGCAAGGGTTAATACAAGCGACCTTTAACTCCCTATATCTGCCCACTGGAGCGAGCGAAATAACTTCACTTTTTTTAATTGGAATACCTGGTTAATGTTTTTTATAATACCTATTTCTACCAATGCACTGATGTTTTACTACTACGTAGCGCTACTTCTACGGTAGTATTCGAATTCTTTGATTTTTGTTGATACAATTAAGGATATAAGCGGAATAGTGTAGGCACGCACGCTCTGTGATTGAATCTGTATGCACGTAGGTAAGCCGGGATTCGAATCCCAAAAAAAAGTACCAGGCATGTATAAATAATAAGAAATTTCTTTTAACGAAACGTAGGTATAAACTCAGTAAGGCCTCGCTTTACTGTGACTATTTATTTATTTTTGTGAGTATTATCTATAAATAAAAGTTAATCAAGTAGGTACCTACTTACCGTTTTATAAATGAAGATAAACTGGAAACAGCATCCCAGGCAAGATTATTTCTTTATAAATAATTTATAACGATGAAAGGAAAATCAGTTTCTACATATAGATAGGACCGGATAAGTAGCTACTAGGACATCAGCGCATCGCAAGATGTACCTAATTACTCCAATCCATTCAACCTATTAATTATCTACTTAGTACAGGAATTGCACGATAAAATATATTTTTAATAGCATAAATGAGTTCTGAATATCTCGAGGTATATCTGGAATATCTGATCTACAGAAAAAATCTTAAGATATTGCATGAGATAATATTTAAAAAACTTGCATAATAAAAAACGAACAAAAGCAGTGGAAGCCTCGTGGGCAAGAACGCCCGCCTTGAACGTAAGGGGTGCAAGTTCAAATCCCAGGCCCGCACCTCTGAGATAATTTTCATGTGCGAATGTCATTTTCAACAATGATTACCACTTGCTGAACGGTGAAGGAAAACATCGTGAGGAAACCTGCACGTCTATAGAAAGGCGTGTGAAGTTCACCAACCCGCACTGGGCCAGCGTGGTGGACTATGGCCCAAATCTCCCTCGTATTGAGGGAGAATGTGCCCGGTATGGCTCGCCCCCTATTACATTGGGACCAAAATACATCGGCGAAGTGTGGGCGCACTACAGTGCACCTCTGCCTACCCCTTCGGTGAATACAGGCGTGATGATGATAAAAAACGAACAAAAAGAAAGTAATTCATATTTGAACTTGTGCTGCCATCTGTTGTGGAGTAGCTGAACCGTAGCGTTTTTAAACAAAACGAGATATTATTATTGTTTATAAAATGTATGTAGAAACCACTGTTATTATATTGTTTTTAAGTTTTTATCACAATATTATTTTGTCCACAGGGTGGTTCTCGGCGTGCGGATGCCGCGGGGGGGCGCTGGCATCGGCGCGGGGTTCCATCGCGGCGCTTCTAAGGGCGCGAGCCTTCGCCCTAGTATCTCCAAGAGCCATCTCTGCCTATAGAGCACGGCCGACCTCAGGTTAGAAAACAAAACTATCGCAATAAAATACCTCCTTGATACCTCTATTATCCTGGTACTCCTGAAAGTTAAATAGAGCGAAAACTAGTCTGATAGGCAGTAAAATACCCCTTTGTCGGTCTCCATGTCAGAAAGAGACAAATAGATGCTTAAATAACTTAACTACCTACTTACTGAGGTTTATTTATATCCCTGTCTCTTTCGGAAATTAATAGATTCCTAGCAATCGCAAACATTGCGACCGCTTCAAGTAATCAAATATGGTGAATTCTCTTTAAAACTCATAATACCCTGGTATTCCAGATACTGGACGAGTGGGGGCGCAGTACGAGAGGTCGGCGGCAAGGCCTGGCACGCCGCTGCGGCTTGCTGGCGTGTTTGCAGACGGCAGCAAGGCGAAGGCGCCTAAATACGCGCAGCTTATTGATCCGCAAGGAAACGTGAGTACAACATATCTTACAACTTCTCGTCTCCTAGTAGCTAATACTCTAAAATAGTGTGGGTTTGTTACGTACCTACTTGTAATGGTAGGTCCATCCCGGTACACCCAAGGTAACCCAACTAGGCTGGTGGAAGTTTGTTAGGGATGTCCTACATATTAATTCTATTATAAAACTATTCTCTATGGTTATAATTATTTGTAATGTTACATTATTGTCCTTGCGTCAATGCCTCGCGTGGTTCAACAGTAGAACATAACATAACATAGATAGTAATGGGCTTGTTCGGTATGCAGCAAACATGTTGCATTGTGACCCCATTCTTCAGCTTAACATGTGATTAGACCGCGATTTATTTATTAAACCCACAGATTATCCAATCATTAACGCTTTCAAAATATTACAATGTCATCTAGTGATATTAATAGAAGAAATTGATCCATAGCTATGCTTCATAGTCAAAATTTGTGGTTTTTAAACTCGTTCAAACTAATACAGCATTCGATTCCATCTGCTAACAAATAATAACTTTATTTAAACAGACTTTTGTAGTTATCCTAGTTTATCACTACCAGACTACCAGGAATACATAATCCTTTGAAGGTTAATGCCAAGTTACCCACTACAGGCTACCTTAAACTCCCTATTCCAAATTCGAATTTCCATAACAGACCATAGATAGTTGTTGTAGATAAGGGACCTTAATAGAAAAGATCAAGGAATGTTCTGCCTAAAAACCTTTTTATTCCTAAATCTATGGTTCAGCCAAAAACAAAGGTTTTTTTTCTCAACCCTACAATGTTACCGAACTCCATGAAAAGAAAATAATTACCAATATAAGATTTGCATTGCAATCTATTCGTGTAATAATATAATTAGCACACAATGGGTTTTAAGTTATTAACAACGCGTTCACAGCGGGTACCGAGTACCGGGGCTGTCCACATTAATGCGAGCAGACAGAAGGCCGCTTCGATTTTATAGTCAAGACGCGTAATGAATCTTGTGGTGCAAGACACTGGCAAAAGCGATATGTCTAAAGGCCCTTTTAGTAAACCATTTTATCAGCTGAAATGACCCTTGAAATTATAAAGGTACTAGTTTCTACCCGCAATATCGTCCACGCAGACGTCGATTAGCCTTTAAGTTATTCTGATGTATAAATAATTGTAAAGTTTCATCAAAACCCGTTCAGTAGTTTTTGCGTGAAAGAGGTACAAACATCAATCCATCCTCACAAACTTTCAAATCCTACCCTACTAATTTAATAAACGTGAAAGTTACTTTTCTATTCGTTTAGAAGTTACAAGAGGTTTATTAATGCTAAAAATTTCGAAAAACCCACGGTTCCGCGGGAAGAACATAGAACTTATTTGTTTAGGGTAATCTCCCAAACGGATAAGCCGATCTTGACGGGACTTTCACTGGCAGATAGCTGATGTTCCAGGGAGTAACTTAGGCTACTTTTATTTTGGTAAAATTATTACGATTCCTAAATTACGCGCGGGCGAAGTTTGGCAGCTAGTTTATAATATTATATTAGTAGGATTATTTTCTTCTCGCTCGCACCACTACCAATTTCCATACGTCAGTACTCCTCGCACTGTTTTATAACGACTAATAACGATTAATCAAGTCCATCATGGGTCGGCACGGCTGGCTGCAAAAGGAAAAAGGTCCCCCAGGACCAGACTGACAACTTTACGACGAGGTGTGCTCGAGCAAATTGACTGAACATATTTTATTATGTTGGTACACAACTAAACTAATGACAGTTTTCTAGGAGACACCTTAAAGCCCTCAGCACACTGAGACATCAAACGCGCGGGTATTTTTTTTTGTTGGCAATACCAGAACGTACTGCATGGAATATTGACTCCATAGAATATCTATAATAAGCAGTGGCAGCCTCGCGGGCAAGAACGCCCGCCTTGAACGTAAGGGGTGCAAGTTCAAATCCCAGGCCCGCACCTCTGAGATAATTTTCATGTGCGAATGTCATTTTCAACAATGATTACCACTTGCTGAACGGTTAAGGAAAACATCGTGAGGACACCTGCACGTCTATAGAAAGGCGTGTGAAGTTCACCAACCCGCACTGGGCCAGCGTGGTGGACTATGGCCCAAAAATCTCTGTAGTATTGAGGGAGAATGTGCCCGGTATAATGGCAATAGACTCACCCCCTATTACATTGGGACCAAAATAGTTTGGCGAAGTGTGGGCGCACTACAGTGCACCTCTGCCTACCCCTTCGGGGAATACAGGCGTGATGATGATGATGATGTATTATTAATATCTAGAGTAGCCATGACGACTCCACACTTCGTATAGCTCTTCGGCGATTTTTTACATTGTTGTCTCATGTATCCTAAGTATACGGCAGCTATATGGGTCGGATAAAGCAAAACAAAAACTTGTTATCAAAATTGATTTATATTGACTTTTTTAAGATTGAATTTTTATAGTAAAAGCTTGACAACGAAGCGAATACATTCCCTCGACCCAACGATGACAGTTTAACGAAAAATGTGTTTATTCATTGAGTGAATAGAGTTCGTTTTGATATTGGCAAAAATCCCTTTTTTTATGAGATAGGGAGGCAAACGAGCAGACGTTTCACCTGATGGTAAGTGATCAACGCCGCCCATGGACACCGGCAACACCAGGGGCATCGCAAGTGCGTTGCCGGCCTTTAAGGAATGAGTAGGCTCGTTTCTTGAAGATACCATTGTCGCATCGGTCCGGGAACACCGCTGCAGGAAGTTCATTCCACAATCCCTGTTTTTAAAAGAAAATTTACTAGAGATTTGTACAACGAAAAAAGGCCTACTAATTTAACTCGATCGCATTCCACGTAAAATTGCATTCCAATCACGAACGCTACGATTATACTGAGAAAAATAAAGAAAAATCTTCTTTACACTCGAAAGAACATTAAATTCTTTGTCTATTTTTGTTCGACAACCCATAGTAACACGCTGCAGGATCTTGACGGTAAAGATCCGACGTTAAGTTCACACAGAACACACGAAAATCAACCTTAACTTTATCGACACAAAGTTCATAAGAACAGCATTTCCTGTAAATGGAATGCATAGTTCTGACATATTTAAATATGCGCTATATTCAAAGTGAAAAGGACTCTATTTTGCCGAGTTTAAAGTTTATACTGTACGCAAGGAGGTTAGCGAAGTTCTGCAAAGCAAGGGCAGTGTCCTCTATGAACCGGGCTACGGCCTAGGGATGTCACGATTACAAAATAAATTTTTTGCTTCGGTTTTATTGGTTTGGTAAAATTATTGTTTGACGTTTAGTTGTGTAGCTCGGGATCGTTTCAGATATAAAATTGATATATTGGCTTTTTACAACATGAATTACAAGTAGTCAAGTTGGTATAAATCCCGCCTAGATACCAAGGTTCAAACCCCGGCCTTTCACCTTTCACCTTTCGGATTTCATGAACACATGTGATTTTCATGAGTATTACCATTTCCTGGGTATACGGTGAAGTCTATATTATATCATAGGGAGGAAACCTACACGTCACCAAAAAGAGTTGTGAAGTTCACCTTTTCGCAATGATAAGAGAATCTATGCCTTTACGTTTTTATATACAATCCATAGGTGCTTACTTTAATCTGTGGTATCATTGTTTACCTACTTCACAGATACCTACAACTTAAACTTCCCAATGAACAGTAGATAAGTAGATAATAATGATTTACGACTTTCTCATGTTCCAACAATACGCACTTCCTTTTCAAATCTCGCTGTTTCATAAAATCTTTGATTACGAACTGAATTTGATAATTTTACTGAAACAAAAAATATGGATCGAATTAAGAACCTCGTCCTTTTTGAAGTCGGTTAAAAAGTAAAGATACCTAAAAGTACAGCAGTGGCAGCCGAGTGGTCGAACGCACGCCTTGCAATCAAAGTGTGCAGGTTCAAACCCCGGCTCGCACCTCTGGGTTTATGTGCGAATCTCATTTTCATCCGAGATTACTACTTGCTATGAAACGGTGAAGGAAAACATCGTGAGGAAACCTGCACGTCTATAGAAAGGCGTGTGAAGTTCATCAACCCGCACTGGGCCAGCGTGGTGGACTATAGCCCAAAAATCTCCCTCGTATTGAGAGAGAATGTGACTGGTATAATGACAATAGGCTTGCCCCCTATTACATTGGGACCAAAATACATCGGCGAAGTGTGGGCGCACTGCAGTGCACCTATGCCTACCCCTTCGGGTAATACAGGCGTGATGATGTACCTAAAAGTAGCATAAAGACGTTAAAAAATATTACACCGAGTGGGCCTCATTGATGCCATGGCAGTGTAGTCTTCTTCTTTTACGAAATTAGTAAAATTATAAAATTTAATGGGACAAGACGAGAAATGGCTGCACATGCGATTATCGGGGATGAAGTCCCAGTGTCAAGTAATTAATAGCAAGGCAAATTCAATAAATACACATTATAAATAAAAATGGATGTTGACAGTGATAAAGATGGAGGATAAATCAACGAAAATTATGCTTTTTTACAAAATGAGTGAAACGATGAAATTTAATGGAATAAGATGAGGAATGGCTTCAGCTGCGACTAGCGCGGGTATTTCGCCAATTTCAAGTAATTAATAGCAAGGACAAATTCAATAAATACACATTATAAATAAAAATTGGTGATGACAGTGAAGTCTGCCAACCCGCACTGGGCCAGCGTGGTGGACTATGGCCCGAATCCCCCTCGCATTGAGGGGAGGCCCGTGCCCAGCAGTGGGACGTTAAAAAGGGCTGTAATTAGTTTAGATGAATATGAAAAAGATGGCGGATGAATCCGGATGGAGGATGAATCAACGAAAATTATAATAATTCTTGATAAGACAGACAAGTACGTAGACGTTAAAGTCACATAATTCGACGTGTAAAACCATCGGGATAGAGATAACATGGAGGCTCCGCATTTAAATGAACAGTGGCTGTATACTCGATAGTGTCTTTCTAATTTCCTTCGCAACACGAAAGAAAGAGATAGAGTTATACAATTAGCCCCGTCTTGAAATTCTGATGAGGCCGGGTATGGTACTTGTTTTGTTGAATTTAGTGATGTGACAAATTGTAATCGGTTTCTGAATCAATATTAACGATTTTTGGCATCATATTTCTGAGATAGTTTACTGATTTACTGTACTGATATCTACTTATAAATAATAGTAAAAAATGTTTGAGTAGTGAAGAATATACGTTTGACACTTCAATTATACAGTGCGTACCCTTGTGTCAAACTGTCAAATGTCACGAAAAGCTCCCTCTTGACATAATAACTCGTTGCTTTTACTATTAGTAGATAGAAGGGTCGTTTTCAAATTTGGGGCCAAAAAGTAACGATTTCACGATATTTTTTTTCGAATTTTATACATATTTTTTTGTATTTAGGTGTGTTCAGAATAAAAAATACTGTATCACAATCAAGTCAATCACTAATTTATTCCAATAATACGCAATATTCACCAATTTAAGTGACACAAATGAGTCACATCATTTGCCTGATGATATTTGTAGATATACTGTTGAGATACTTGGTTACACTAATGATAATATTATTTTAGTGAACAATAATTTCAATAATTTCGCTTTTGGCCCCAAATTTGAAAACGACCCAGAAATGGTTTTTTGGGCGGCGACCGTGAACAAGGTGGTCCCTCCCGAACTCTATTGCCCACTTTGAAACTTCCCCTACATTTAATTGTTTAAAAATCGGTTTAGTATCCACGAGTTCCACAGACGAACGTAACTACAATAACAAGTTTTGATCAAAATTATTTATTACAAACTCTATTGTTTAAAAAAAAGTTACTTGTCATTAACTGTCAAAGAGTCGCGACTTTTTAGCACCGTTTGTCTCTACAAATGGATCTTAATTTGGTAAAAGAAGTAGAGTACCTTGTATATATACTTGTAAACTACCTCCAAAACTGTAAATTCAGCCTTTTGGTATTGGATCTCAATTTTTTAAGTCCCGTTTGAAAAATGTCAAGTGACAACCCCATGCCACCCCCTTACAACTGGCTTAAAGACGCCAAAATATACAATAAGAATAACGAGAGAATATCTTATGACTGGCTATCGGAAAACGCGGATATTATCGCCCTCCTTTTCATTTCCAACGGGATAGACAGAAACGGAATCGTCAAAAAGTTCTACGAGATATACGAGAATGCGAAATATGTTAATTTGCCTATTGAAGTCATTTACGTACCTATGGATGAAAGTGAAGGAGACATGGAGGTATGCTTCGAGAGCCAAGCCAACTGGTTTACTCTTAAGTTTGATGATACCCTGGTATTCACATTGCAGTGGATGTATGGCATTTCATGTATTCCCCATATTTACGTCATGAAACTTGATGGTTCGGTTATATCCACCCATGGTATTTTGGATTTGGAGCGTTATGGGATGAATGCTTTGTTGACATGGCTGTCAACTTCAGCGTCGACTAAAAACCATAGGAGGATGAGTAAGGACGCCACTATGTACGGCGCTTCGTGGCGATATATGAATGTGGGATTATCTAAACACGATTACCATAAAAAGTTCGATCCACTGTCATCGGAGTCTCCAGATACTCAAAACTCATGAGATCCTAGTACTTTGAATGCAATACGGAGCATGTCTGTGTAGTTTAGCGATAGTTTATTTAATTATTATTTACTTTCTAATAAATTAAAAGGCTATAATAAAATTAAGCGGTTATTGTTTTATGCCATTTAGCTATAATCAACAATCACCATAATATGACGTACCATAATTTTTCCACCTGCACCGAGTCATGACAGCCTAGTACTTCGGATGGGATATCAATACCCTTAAACCAATGTTGAAATCGTTATCATAGAAATGTTATCATTTCAGAACAATGAAAAGACTCCATATGGACTCTTCAGGTTCTACAATTTAAAAAATGTGGTCAATTCAGTGCCTTTGACCATTTTTGTGTTCCATCCTTGTCTAGGGGAGTGCTAACCGTCTCTCCTTTCAATAGACACGACAGACAATTTTAAAATGTTAGGTATTATCTGAAATATGTAAAAACTTTAACACCACGATGCAGAATCATCAGCATATGAAAATGTTTAAAGGAAAAAAACAATTATGTAATTTATAGTAAAATAGGAAATAAACTATTTTAATATTAAAAAAAAGTACTATATAACACCAAGCTAAGGTGTTTATACCGGAAATATTTTAGTAGATTGATTGATGGAATAAGCACCATCTATCGGCAATAAAGGTAAACTTTAACCATTTGATTTTCTATACGAATTTAATTTAATTAACTCTTAATTAAGTAACTTAATAATAAAGTCGGTCTATTCGGTCCAGTTCATTATGCAACACTCTTTTTGATGCAACGAATCAAGTGTGTAGCTATGACAAAACAAACCGACAGATAATCGCGTGAACTGACAGGTAGATTAGCATAAATCATTAAATAATTCCACTTTTTTTTTACTGTCACAACTGGTTCAAGCTTTGAAGAGTTGCACATAGATAATATATTTATAATTACAAAAGTTAATGCAACATGAAACATTGGTGGTGTAAGTATTGTTGGTCTTCTTTAGCTCATGTTTGCCTAGTACCTTCATGAAACCATCACGCCAGTATTCCACGAATAGATAGGGTGCACTGTTGTATACCCACACTTCGCTAATATAAAAGTAATTGCATATAATGATTTCGTTACAGCTGTTTGTCTTCGTCAAATCAAGAAGCATTATTTATTAAAACCAAAAAGAATAACTCTCATTTAAAAAGGAAGTTAATATTGAAGCATAGTGCATCAACACGCGCGCGTCCAAGGTCTTGTCAATACTAAAACGCACTCTGTGTCTATATGTTTAAAGATTGAATTTCTGCGGTAAAAGCTACGCGACCACGCTTCAAAAATCACTCGTGCTTTCACTGACATTTTATTAAAGAACGAGCTTTTCCTCACAGTCAATACAGCTCAATTTGGTGTATCAAATAAATTCGACGTGAGCGTTTTGTCGACATAGTGTGCGAGAGACTTGATTTTATAAACTAGATTTAAAAAAAAAACAAAGCATTGACAGCACCCGCATCTTGACGAAACTTTATTTTTTTTCACACAATGGCAATGCCCGTGCCAAACCCAGCCAGAATCGATTAAGTAATAACCTGTATTTGAATCTAGATAGACGTAAAATTGCACCATTGTTTGATGAAGCCCAGTTTTTATTTAGGTTGTTAATAAAACTCGTTGTACACTTCGCAAGTGTATTCTTTTAAATGGCATCATAGACACAGTTATTAATCATGATAACGTCTAGTATTTTGTAAAACAAGAAGTAGATAGTTACCTATCTACGTCTTGTAGTAGCATATTTAAAGTGAGCTTGCTAACTAAACTGACTAAAGTTCATTTAGTTTTAAGAATCTATTGAAACAAGAGATCAAAATTAAATTTGAACGGAAATATAAATTAATAAAAATAAAACAAAATCATATCGTTATAATATCAATAATGACTACAGCGCCATCTATTATCGAATAGCGTTTAATACGAATTACATTCATAAACAAGAATTGTTACCTTTTCTGTGTTTGGATACATACTTAAAAAACCGCACTAAGTTTAAGGAAATTAGTTTCGTCTTATGGCGCATAAACTAAAAGATAATAAAAAAAGAACATAAAGTCTAGAATAATTAGTTAATTTCGCTGGCAAGATCGTTAAATCTGAGCAATACCAATCTCTTCGTGGCGATCGTAAAACTCGCAGTTCAGCCCGCCTGTCTATGTATTATAACAAAGGACGGGAAGGTATTTTAAATGTCTTAATTAGAGAGTTTTTATACAGGTGTTTCAGAAGTCCGAAATGATAATTTGACGTTTGCATCAGTATCAGCCATACATTGGTAATTTTTTTTTATCGAATTTCGACCATTTTTTTTCAACTTTTTCTTCGTCGTCATTTTCTACAATTTGTCATATCTCGAGGCATATTTAAAATATACCTGTTCTGGTTTTTGAATGTTCGGTACCGCCCCCTATTAAGTTTAGTTTATACTGCTGAATAGGGTTAATGGATGTACCCAAAGGCCAGAACATGATACTTGTGACAAATATTCAACTTTGAAACTATGTTAGTTAGGTAAAATCTATCTCCACTGCTGGGCACGGGCCTCCCCTCAATGCGAGGGGGATTCAGGCCATAGTCCACCACGTTGGCCCAGTGCGTGTTGGCAGACTTCACACATCTATCGAGAACTAGTCAAGTTCCCTCAGACGTTCCTTACGATGTTTTCCTTCACCGTTTCATAGCAAGTGATAATCTCGGATGAAAATGAGATTTGCACATAAAACCAGAGGTGCGAGCCGGGGTTTGAACCTGCACACTTTGATTGCAAGGCGTGCGTTCGACTACTCGGCTACCACTGCTATTAAAAGGGCTGTAGTAGTAGTTAGTAGTAGATGTATAAACAATTATACTGTAAAGTTTGAAGACAGCAGTTGGCAAGAACGCCCACCTTGAACGTAAGGGGTGCAAGTTCAAATCCCGGGCCCGCACCTCTGGGATAATTTTCATGTGCGAATATCATTTTCAACGATTATCACTTGATGAACGGTGAAGGAAAACATCATCAGGAAACCGGCACGTCTATAGAAAGGCGTGTGAAGTTCACCAAATCCCCAAATCTCCCTCGTATTGAGGGGGAACGTGCCGGGTATAATGGCAATAGGCTCGCCCCCTATTACATCGGTGAAGTGTGGGCGCACTACAATGCACCTCTGCCCTTCGGGGAATACAGGCGTGATGATGATGTATTTGTAAAGTTTCATCAAAATCCGCTCAGTAATTTTTGAAAGATTAGCAAACATCCATCCTCACAAACTTTCACATTTATAATATTAGTAGGATAGGATCAGTAGGGTTTCATGATAGACCGGTCATTAAGCAAAAATGTTGGTTACCACATAATTATTATTGTTCCCTGAACAATAAAGTCCACGTAAACAAAAACCAACAATTAAACGTCGATACCGCACCGCGCGCTTTTGCGACAAACCCGCGCCGCCGCCATATTGGAATGCGCGACCATAAACAATAGTGTTGCGTGACGCTGAATGCATTATAATAGCTCGCGCGCATTTAGACATACCAAGAGACAAACTTACAAGAACACACCTAATGTATTCGAGATAAAACATCAAATTGATTGAACCCATACGTACGGTACACATGAACACAAGAGACTGGCGTCGCTACAAAATCCATGGACAAAATCATGTGAGGTGGTTTTGTAAAATAAAACACGACCCATAGTGAGGATCTGCATTAGTGAGAAGTTAAGGAAAACCTTTTACTGACTGTCGAGCAGTCTTCCACTGAGCGTCACAACCGGGATCCCGAGATGACTGTATCTTTAAAATAGGTTTCATGAGTAATGTAAATCAGTAAAATATACCAGGTATCCATAACTCCACAGGAGCTCTTCGTGCCTATCAACACAAAAGGAGAACTATATGAGGTATGCCCGGAGGAGCTGTCTCCGGCGGAGTGGGAGCCGGCGGGGGCGGGCGCGGGGGCGGTGGAGGGCCGCTCGCCAGCGCCTGCAGACGCCGCTGCGCGCGCGCACCGTCTGCCGCACCTGTTGAGCATATGGCGGCTGCCGACAAGAGTGCGGCTACTGGCTGGCACTGTGCCTATTGAGATGGCACATGATGTAGGAGGTCAGTGTCTACATTGTCTTTTATAGGGTCTTACCATCACCTCATAAAGTATTATTATTTCAATAGTAACTGTCAATTGGACAGATTTTGTACTGAATTTACTATCGAAAATCAAAGTAATGTTAAAAATATTGCTGCAAGACAGGTGGGGGGTGGGGGGTATGGGGAATGATGCTAGATATATCTTTGTATTTACAGAACCTTGTAAGTTTGTTATTACATAACATGGATATTATCAAGCTTATCAAGTCTGAAGCATAATAAAACGATAGAAATTAAATCGCTTCGGTTTGCCAAAATAAGATTAAAATAACAAAAAATTGCATAGATTCTTTCTTTTTTTGCAGATGACCTTCTGCTGCGGGCAGCAGTAACTGAACCAGTCCTTGTGATGTGCACCCTACCGGAGTACGGCTCGATGCCGTCCAGCCCCAGCAAGCAGGTTGACCCTCGATACCACGCGAAGGAGACCCTCCAGCTCCTCCCACTGAACAGCACCATCAAAATCCGACGCACGCACCTCGGCTTCGAGAGCGAGAAACGCATGTTCCTCTCCGCGCGCCTCCAAAAAGCACTAACTTTCTGTCAACTGAACGTTGACAACTGGATAAGGCAGATCTCGTACGCTAACTCCACCGTTGTCAGTAAAGCGAAAACCGCTGAGGACTTAATCAGAGAGGACCACGAACCCAAGTTTGAGAAAGAACGGAAATTCACATTGCAGGGCTTGAAAATTGACACTTCGAGATTGTTCGGTAAAAGTGAGAAGGTACTCAAAGATATACCGGATGAGAACGAGGGATCTATTATATTTTTAAGTAAGAACGAACTCGAACATATGAATTTCGACGTATACAGCGACGATGAGGGTAAAGACGATAAGACAGATGAAAAGGTCGAGCAGGAACATTTCTCCAACGAAAAAATGCAAGTGTTCAGAGAGGATTCGGGACCGAAGAAAAATAAATGGTTCAAGAATTTAAAGCTACTTAAAAGTACGGAGAAACTTACTGATGAGAAGATAACAGTTATAGAGCACAACGATAAGTTAAAAGACTTCAAGGATCCCTTCGACCCTCTTAGCGAGAAGCATAGCTCTATAGAACGTTACCAAGATATGGCTAAGTTGATTGAAGATAGATTCGGCGCTTCCAGGAAGAATGATGGAACAGCCGAAAAGAGTCATTCGTACAAAAGTCTGACGACATCTTCCTCGGATATGGGAGCAAGCCAATGTAGTTCCAATCATAAGAAACCAGTGCTCACAAAATCTGTGTCGGTACAGACGGGAATTCCGGACAATGCTTTCACTGAAGACAGCATCAACATGAAGCATGGCCGAAAGAACCTTAGCGTTGATCAGATTAACTACTGTGGCTCGATGGAGAGCGATTCCAGTTCCGGAAGGAAACTGAAAAGCTTGGACGAGAATATGCTTAAGAAGTCATCAGCCACAAAATCATCAACAAACTTGGAGAGAAGACAGAGGATACAACCAGACTTAATACCAGAGAAAGCGATGGTTAAGTCAGAATCGTACAACCAAATACAAAGTTGTGAGGAAATCAACATGTTTGGTGTCGGATCCCTATACAATGATAGCGATTTCGAGATAAATTCCAAACAACACTCGTTTATAACTGAAAAACTCTGTTCCGAGTTTCACGTTAAAACAAAGAGAGTGTTAAGCAAGTCTACATCAAATCTGCTGCACCCCAAGAAGCCCACAGACAAGAAAGAGGGCAGCAATAGCAACAGTATGCCCACGAAGACAGAACGATCTTCGGAGGCAGATAAATTAATCAATTTCAGAAAGAAAATCGATAAACCAAGAGCTCCTACTCCTAAATCTGAAACAGAAGACGATATAGGACCAATAGATATTTCAGAAGATGAGCCACTAAGCCAAGTTAAGATACGCAGATCGATTTCTTCTATACAGAAAAGAAAGCTGCCGGTGATAGAAGATTTGCCGTACGGACAAGTAGCTGATGCTGTACACGTCGAAGAAGAAATAATAGAATCTGATGCCAGCTCAGATAATATATACGCGGAGATTTGCACACCTAACGCCAACAAACCAATCGACGAAGAGAACTATGATATCGATAACATCGACGTGCTAGCGAATGACCCAGTAATCTGTAACGTAAAGAAAGAAGTGATCACCAGGAACGATGAGCGAGCGAGACAGATGATCGAAAATAAGGACAACCCTTTCAGACACATAGAAGTTGTAGTTATAGAGAAGACCACGGATTTCGATTTCGACAATTCGAGCGTCACGTCGAGTGAGGCAGACGAGAGTGAGGGGAATAATGACGTTTCAATAATTGATTCGTGGGAGCGTCAGAATGAGAATGGCGATAGTAAAATTCACGCTATCCGATTAGAAATAACTAGTAATATAGATGATTATCCTAATGATATTGGGAAAACAGAGGTATGTTTAAGTAAAGAAAACTCATTGAGCTTTAGTAACAGCATACATTTAAATGGTACATATCCCAACGAAGCCATCTACGATACTTTAAAGTAGTTTAGAAATTTTAGTTAATGTTTTTACCACGAATTTTATTGTGTAAGTAATGTGCCTACAGCAAATGTAGCTGGGACCCAATTCTCGCAAAATCGATGTCATCTCTAATGCGACATATCTCGACACAAAACGTTAGATAGGTCGTATTTTCTCGTTTTGTTACGAGTTAGACATGATGTCGATATTACGAGAATCGCCCCGCAGTAGCGATGTTAGTTTTTATCGCATCGAATGGGTACAGTGACGTTTGGACATACTTTGTGTATTCCATAATAACTAAAATAAAAATAAGGAACAGTCGCTTTGTCAATACTACATTTCTTTTAAACACGCCCAAAATTCATAGTTATTGATATTGCGAAACACTGTTGTACTAACAAATTGCCGAGTAGATGTTTTGTAAATGCATTGCAAATTGCGATAAATTGGGACATCAAACTGCTAAACGTCACAGAATCCATATTATGTGAAAAGGAAGTTAGGTGAAGGGTCATAGCGAGAAATTCAACATTTTCGATGTTTTGATTGTTTTTCATTAAATCTTAATTAAAAACAAACTTAAGGAAAGCGTTGTCACCAATAAAATATAGTTTGATTTATTGCAATAGATCGACGACGTCTTCCGATTGAATATCCGAACAATAAAAAAAAACAACATTTTGTATTTCGCGCCATAACCGCCCGCCATTATGGTAAAACGTCAGCAATGAATGCAGTGCCTCTTGTGTGGATGTATTAGTCATAAATTGTTTGTCATTTCCTTCATGACAACAACATTAGTTAGCTCAGTGTGTTTGTATTGTATTTTTGCAAATAGATAATTATTATAATTAAAGTCACATTTAGTATTATAAATCTGATAATACAAGTCATTTATCGGTACACAAATTTTCGTACTATGCAATATTATCTGTCATCCTTGTCGTTCATAGGAAACTGAACAAGGATAGCCTATTTGATATTAAATTTAAGCGGTAATCCATAGAGTCAAGTAGGATACAAAATATTGTAACAATCTTACCAAGTAACGCCATCTAGTGTAGAGTTAACTAGAATTTTAATACAAAACAAAATTCAAGAAGAGAAATATTGTTTAAGTTTGTAATTTTTAATTAACTGTACAAGATTTTGGAATGATAAATGATACTTTGTAGAATAATAAAAGTACATTTTAATATTTTTGACACGGAGTGTACCAAGTATATTATTAGTAATAGATCCGCACTATTATTATTAATCAATGTATAATTTAAAATTATGGCACTCACAATAGTGAGTGCCATAATAGGCAACTGTCGTTTATATTAGATGCATTGTATTTATATTCTTAGTTTGGTCTGTAGTGCGATAGAGTTTTTATAATCTCGTAAATTATAACAAGCGCCTCTAGTGGAAAATAGATGAAATAAAAACTTTGAATATAGAACAGCGCCTCTAGCGGGCAGTAGCAGTATTAACTGGAGATAAAAGTTCCATAATACACAAAAATCACATTATTACGGACTGTATTCCATCACGAATCATTCACAATCGGTGCTAGTGTTAGGTGCTAAATGACGAAGAATATGTATCGGTTCCCACTACCAGATTATTTTCTACTCCTATTTCAGTGTCGGCTGGACCGACTTAATCGAGTTACAGTTAAAACTGTTACACTAATTTTATTAACGTGTTTAAATAATTTATTTTACAGGAAATCACTTCGAAAATAGATGATTGATTAATACAATCGATTTCTTCATGTACACTGTAACGCCATCTAACGAGAAGTAGACGAAACTAGCATTCTTATAAAAAGTCTTGACGCGAAGCCATAAACATTTTCCACAGATTATTATTTTTTTTATTTGGTAGTGGTGCTAGGACATAATAGTCCAGTTCACAAAGTCGTTATAAAACTGACTTTCGCTATTTTTCGAGACGTCATACTAGTTTTTTTTTTCAAAAACAGCGTTTCGTATTTCAATAGATGATGAGACTGGATTGGTTTATGTTAAGTATCATTTAACTAATTACTTAAAATGTAAATTGTTTTGTATTATATAGTTTTAAAGCGTGTATCATAAGCGAAAATGCTCTCAGTGAAATGTAAAATTTTACGATATTATACAAATATTGAAAATATTTATTTTTATCATTGAATTCTCATCTTCTTAGTTAGTAGGTAGGTACGAAACAAAGGGAACACATATCTGACCCGTTAGGATGTAAACACTAATACATATTGGGGGTAGAATACAAAAATAATATTCGTACTTATGTCATAGAAACCTACGCAAAATGTACCAGGCTATTAGGAAATCATAAACGACAGGAGGTAGAAAATAACAAAATCTGAAGTATACAAACAAATTAACACTATTGCTATGTTGATCACTCACACTCAAAATGCACCAGGCTACCAGACATTATAAATTTTTGGATGTGGAAAATGATAAATTTGATAGTACCTAAGTATAAAAAAATAGTTTCGTTATATTTTAACACTTATTTTCAGCATTCCAAATTTATTAGAACGTAGTTCCTTATTTTATTTTCTACCTCTTCAATTCATGATTTTTTTGACATGTTTGAATAACTTAACACAAGATTGTTTTTTTCCGATGGATTTTCATAATTTGTTCTTTTCTACCTCTTAAAGTTTATGATTGCCTGGTATCCTGGTACTTTTTTGACATGTTTGAATAACATAACACAAGATTGTTTTTTTCCGATGGATTTTCATAATTTGTTCTTTTCTACCTCTTAAAGTTTATGATTGCCTGGTATCCTGGTACTTTTTTGATATGTATGTAACATAACACAAGTTTTTTTTAGTCCGATGGATGTTCATAATTTATTCTTTTCTACCTCTTAAAGTTTATGATTGCCTGGTAGCCTGATATAATACCCTCAATTTGATTTATTTTCCACCTCCTAACGTTTATGATGTTCTGGTGGCCCTATTTGGCGAGATGTTTTCTACCTACCTTCAATATTTATTTTCCACCAAGCATTGGGGACTAAATAAATAATATGACAGTAAATAATTAACAAATAATATGACAAATATACTGTATTCAATCAAATAAATTACATTTAACATTAAAAATAGTAGACAAAAAATTTCGTTACAATGGGGCGGATATAAAAAAAACTTATTTCGGCAGTAATAGAATTCAAAATTGATATACAGTTATAATATTAAAAAAATCGCAGAAAACATGACTCAGGTTAGGACACGTTATGTATACTGTGCGTATTTCAAAATTATTTGTCACAAACCAATATCAGATACATAGGAAAGGAAATTTCAACACTCCAACTAAACGCTCACAATCTTATCTTAATTATTAATTACATTTACAATATACAAGAATATAGTACGTACAATGTTTTTTTTTTTTAATTTCATTATTTATTTATTATTTCTCATGAGATTATGTGAACTGCGCTTAAGTTTACAAAACGAAGTAACTCCGAAGGCTACATAGAGTTCACGATGGTATATTATGAACGAATAATGTGATTCATTTATATTCTACGGAACTTATGGTGTCTTGTGTTTCAAAAATATCATGTTAGTTGGTTATAATGGCTGTATTTGAAGCCTATGCGGCAAGATTAGGCTTTGCGGAATATGTTGATTCTCTCTCGTTCTCTCGTATGAAATAAGAAAGAGAGCAAGCGAGCGAGCGAATCCGCTATAGCGGTATATTCTTGACTTGCATGCGTGATATTGGTCACCAAAATAACACTTGAAACCTTACTAGCTGCACATAATTGATTTTCCCATCATTATGGGAACTGCACAACCTGCGCGGGCTCATAAAATCAAGTTAAAATGCCTTAGCTTGGAAAAGCCTGAAAAACTTAAAAAAAACAATATAAATCTACAAAGATACCGTTTCTCTTTAGACATCTTGATTTCTTGCAAATTATCTCAAAGATCAGACATTCCTTGGTGGTATTTAAAAAAGTGAGATAATCCTTGGAAGATTGGATTTTTTTGAAACACTAAACTTCATAAGTTTTTGGGAGTCAGTCAGGGTGGGCTCCGGAGGGGGTCTAGGCAAGTCTTATGGACTGTATTATTTGGAAGACCGCCGACCCGCACACGACGAACACGAACAACGCCAGCAGCCATGGAGCGACCGGGTACTGGTCATCCTTTTCCTGTAACAAAAAATAAATATCCTATACTTACACATAATAATAACGAGGGGTGAAAGGCTATTTGACAGATGAGTCATTTTTTTAACTCTTGTAAATAGCATTTCACCCCTCGACATGATCCTAAACTAAATGGGGGAACAGGGCCCCAAGTCCCCTAAAACTATTGTTGTGGAGTTGCTATGACTTAGCTAGCAATGGTAGCCTCATGGGCTAGAACGCCCGCCTTGAACGTAAGGGGTGCAAGTTCAAATCCCAGGCCCGCACCTCTGAGATAATTTTCATGTGCGAATGTCATTTTCAACAATGATTACCACTTGCTGAACGGTGGAGGAAAACATCGTGAGGAAACCTACACGTCTATAGAAAGGCGTGTGAAGTTTACCAACCCGCACTGGGCCAGCGTGGTGGACTATGGCCCAAATCTCCCTCGTATTGAGGGGGAATGTGCCCGGTATAATGGCAATAGGCACGCCTTCTATTACATTGGGACCAAAATACATCGGCGTAGTATGGGCGCACTACAGTGCACCTCAGCCTACCCCTTCGGGGAATACAGGCGTGATGATGTATTTTTGCTATGACTTAAATTTTGAAAGGCTTGATAACTACATATTTATTAACGGTAGTTAGTACA
Organism: Ptilodon capucinus; assembly: GCA_914767695.1. Classification (NCBI taxonomy): domain Eukaryota; kingdom Metazoa; phylum Arthropoda; class Insecta; order Lepidoptera; family Notodontidae; genus Ptilodon; species Ptilodon capucinus. Next base: position 2,525,519 of record OU611832.1, read on the forward strand.
TGACTAGTCTAACCTTCAGAGTGACATTATCTTATAATATTAGACGAAACTCTTTAAAATTAATTGCAAGTTTGTTCGAAGACGTTATAAATGCAATTATTTTTTTTAATAAGCACAGTTGTTGTATAATAAGCGTGATAATCTAATAAAAGCATAACACATTCATTTGAACGCTTGAATCACATATTTTTATTAACGTAAAGAATGTGTTTATATAACATTAGATTGATGTTTATTTGCCTAGAGCTAGTTAATAATAGTACAAGAATGTTAATTGTTTGTTAATATTATGTCAAAACGAAACGTCAAATTGGTCGTATTTTCGTTTTGTTTCAACGTATCGCATCTTTAAAAGTATAGACACCCATTTCGAAATTTTAGCATTACGACTATAAATCTTAAAGGGTCGTTCTAACGATCATTTGCAACAACATTATTTTGGAGTTAGGTCTCTATACTTTTAAAGATGCGATATGTCAAATTACAGATAATGTCGATTGCCCCTCTGGGGGCAATCCCAGTTACACCCAGCCCAGACCAGGGTAAATTCCAAAAAGGGCATTTCTGGGATTTGCTAATGGTCGGAATCGAACCTGCGACCATCTGGTGCAGTGAGCTAAGTGGGCTACGCTTAAACCACTACTTTTTAAGCTTACTACTACAGCCCTTTTAACGTCCCACTGCTGGGCACGGGCCTCCCCTCTATGCGAGGGGGATTCGGGCCATAGCTCAGGCCAGTTAAGTTCCCTCAGACGTGCAGGTTTCCTGACAATGTTTTCCTTCACCGTTTCATAGCAAGTGATAATCTCAGATGAAAATGAGATTCGCACATAAATCTCAGAGAGGTGCGAGCCGGGGTTTGAACCTGCGCACTTCGATTGCAAGGCGTGCGTTCGACCACTCGGCTACCACTGCTACAGCAACTGTTTATAAGCTTACCTTAGTTGATTTGGGGACATTGCCTCTCAAGGTAATGTTTTTGCTGGCGATCTCGTTGGCGATACGCATTCTCTGTTTGGGCGCCATTTTGTTAAGCTGTTATGAAGTGTTCTGGAAACAAATAAAATAAATAATTGTGACTATTTTCCTTTTATTGTTTCTTGCCCATTCTTCTCCATAGGAAATGCATTCCGAATGGGTGGTAGAGATACTATTATTATTATTTATTGACGATTCACAAGTGCCTGTATTGGTTTACATGAAGATAAAATATTCTGATTCTTATTATTAAACAAACTCTCAGTCTTACAGCTGGAAATGGTTTTGACAATACCAAAATGGACTGTATTAACTCAGAAAAAGTTCATTCTTCAATGAAATGTTTTGAAATTGACATTTGCGAGTGATTTTTGACGCGTGGATTTTAACACAGAAATTCAATCTTTATACATATTGACACAGAGTTTGTTTTAGTATTGGCAAGAATGTTGAAGCACGCATCCTAATGACTCAAGTGTATCTGGAGCTTAATGGAAAAAAATTATATTGCTCTCAACCATACATAGTCTGCGAGGGGCTTAAGATAGTGATGTTCTATATGTAGGTAATAGTTAAGAAGGAACTACTTTTGTCTCACTTACTAACTTAGCTAGATGCCGATTGGTCACATGTTAAAAGATAAAAAATTGAAATTTGGAAAAGGAACACAGATTTGTTTATTATTTTTTAATCATATTTATGAAATTAATTTAATTAACTTTACCAATGTCAAATAACTAATAACAAGGACTAATCCAATAAATACACATTATAAATAAAAATGGGTGATGAATGTGATAAACATGGCGGATGACCACAAAACATTAGTACTTGTGTGATTTAGTTAATTAATTTGGAGTTTAAAAACATAATTTGTCTGTCAGATATAATTATAACACAAAAGTCTAGTAGGTACCCACTTAGCATACTTTGTTATCATTAAGCACTTGAGAATGCTATTATATAATATAATTAATTAATGTTATCATATTATTAATAGGAAAGTTTTAGTGTAACTAACTCCATGAGTCACAGTTCAACAGAAATTAACATTATAATTTACCATTAGTTAAATCACAATTAAATCAAGTTATTATGTATATTTCAAGCAGGTACCTACCTATCTAAGAGATTGTAGGTAGGTAAGTTGGTTGTAAGAGAAAAGAAATATGCAATAGTGAAGCAAGATGGACCTACCTTACAATGCAATATTTTAGAAAGTGCAACAAGTTACAATTGATTTAAGTTATAACAAATAGGTACCCACATGTGCTTATGCAGATATACGCAGTAAGACTACGCAAGGCGATAAAACAGGTCGACAAATTGATTACGTGTCGCAAAATCTGCTTATCAACCAATAGTATTTCTCAATCACAGAATTAAAGATAATAAGCTCATGAAAAAACGTCCTTGACGATCGTTAATCTTTAATTAACACACGTATAACGTCTCAATAAATGCGTATTACTTTTAAATAGTCTCAAAAGCTATAGAAAATTACGAAAACTACAAAAAAAGTTGACACAGCTGTGAATGCGGTCGGGTTAAAACGAAGCTGTTCTAATGTATAATATACATTTATAGGAGTTTTATAGGCAGATTGTGGCATAATAAGGTTTAATCTTGGTTTATAGAAGAATTTTCACAGTAAATCAGCCGTAGTTATCGATAGAAATGCACTTACATTCACGTTGATAGGAGAGTGTAAACAAGGTAATTAATGGAAAGTCTCACTGAAGTTTTATACAAGCAATACACGATAAAACACAATAATTATGTATGAGCACGTATTAAAATTAATCTAAATGTTGATAATAATGTATTACTTACGTTTTTCCTAAAATTATTGGGCCGCGAAAGCCAACCGTACAAGCTTGCTTGACACGTATGTAAAAAGTGAAATGACAGAAATGTCAAACGCGTCATTTTGTTGCTGAATATTGCGCATAAACCGTGACACGCGGCCAAAAATGTTGCTAGAACAAAATAAAATAAATCGTAATAAATAGAAACAATAGTATTAACAATATTAAGAATTGTATCGTAATCGTATATTTACAAAATAAAAAAGTTTTAAACACTAATGTATTTTGTTTAGCTATAATTTTAGTTTCATGCTATCTAGCGTTGAATAACTTATACTAAATACTCTTAACGTTGTTCTAATAGTACATACCGTAATACGCTAGCTGGCGTTACTGTTGCTTAGTTATTATCTTCCCCGCTAGGTGGCGCTGAATATCAAAATATTTTTCTTTTAAAAATATGTTACAATATATCTAAAAGGAAATAATAAACGAAGATTTTTTGTCATTCTATAACTATTTATAATCCTAGAACTATGTCTAGGAACATTTCACAATATAAGAACAATGTTTTTTTCACGGCATGGTCGGTAACAAAAAATTTAATGCCTACTTTTTTATAATTCAATTTACAATAATAATTTTCGAAAATGCCTTAATACGCTAAAAAGAGACAACAATAGCTACCTATTTAGTAGAGACAGCCTTCACCTAAAAGACAGAGATAGCCAATATAACACAGACAGGACATCATTATCAGGTGTCAATGCATCAGCCAATAGCATAATATGGTTATCCTTGGAGGGTGATCCTTGCGCTCTGATTGGTGGAACCAGATAACGCCTTTAGAGTAGTAACGCCTACGGATAGAATCCATTTGAATTTTGAATTTCGAAGGGAGCACGTCACTTTGTTATGGAAAGTTAAAAATTAAAATAAAAATCGAGATTCATCCGCCATCTTTATCACTGTCATCATCCATCTTTATTTATAACTAGCTGTAGGTACCCGCTACTTCGTACGCGCGGTATTAATTTTTCGAAATCAAAGTAGCCCAGGTTACTTTGTGTAATATCAACTATCTGCCAGTGAAAGTCCCGTCAAAATAAGTAGAGCCGTTAGGGAGATCACTCGGAATAAATGGGATTGTACTTTTTACCTATGGCATTTGAATTTGTCGAGTACCTTATTAATGGAAGGACCATTAATTAGGTACCTACTCGACATTGCCATAAATAGGTAGGTACACGCTAATCGCAGGTGCGGGCATTCCCCGTCTTATTCCAGTAAAATGTCGCCATTTCATTAATTTCGTAAAAAAACGAATAAGGTAGTCGGTAACTAAGTAAATGGAGAAATTTACAAACTTTCACTCAAATACGCTGTTGTTTTAGGATTCGATACAAAAAATAATATTTGCAAATGGCGCCAGTTTCGACTATTTGTCTACCCATGTAAAAAACCCAGACAGAGTTGAAAAAAAACGGTTTAATTCTAAACAATAGGTAGGAAAAATATGAAATAAGTAGGGGTAATAGGTACTTAAGATAGGTAGGTAGGAAAGGTACTTAAAATAGGTAGGTAGGAAAGTAGCTACAGGCTTACCTACCTACCTGCCAATTATGTAAGTATTTTCCAAGTGTCCTTTTACAAAAATCTAGAATAATATTAAACTAATGTAGGCTAATCTAGCCGATAATATGCTAGTAGGTAGGTATAATAGGGGAAGTATTAGGTAAGCGGTAGCTACGTAGGTAGGTATGCTGTGAACAAAAATACCTACTTAGGATGTCTAGTAGAAGTTTGGTTTTATGACTTGACAAGAAATAAAAGGCTTTTTATATTATTTGTTTAGGTAGGTACCTATAGGTATAAATGTATACCTACCTAGGTAGGTATACATTTATATTTACATTATTTTATATTTAGGTTTATATTTACGCGAGTCCCAGTTATTAACTATGACATCAGGACGTCTAACACCTCAGTCCCCCCGTGACCATGGTTGCTGTAAAGCAGCCGAAACGTCGGGAAAATAAAATAGTAAATATACGCGATAAAATCCGTAAAATAGTTTTATTTCAAAGAAAGAGACCCAATCTTATCTATTTCTTTACAACATAATCTGTTCGAAACTAATCCTTGTAAAAAAAAATCGCCAAACGTGAACGCAGCCTTATTTAACACGATTTCTCGGATGTCTGCTTATCGCCTAATGTACACAAACAGAAGGACAATGGGACATCTCTGCCTAGTCCCCGTTCGTTGAAGCGTGAGGATGTAGAGATAAAATAGAGACATTATTTATTATGTTTCATGATTTTAAGTTTCGTTTGTTTGTTCTACAAACCGACTAAAATGACATTTTCAGTAGAAACTAGGGTTGCCAACTATTTTTTTTCGCAAATATAGTATTTTCCAGCCAGAGTCGTAAAATATATAGTAGGTACATTGCTCAAAAATATAGTACATTCACTAGAATCCTACAAAAAGTGTCAGTCCGTCCAAAAAAAATGACCTTACTATTCAATGTTGATGCCATGCATGCACAAATTTAATACAATCAAAAAGTATTCGCCACCTTTATAAGCGGTACCGCGGTACGGTAAAAATAAATATATGGATGCGTATTTTTTCGAGAGATGTTGTTATTTTATAAAAAAATAATGAATGCTTTTAAAAATATAGTACTTTTGCGTACTATATATTTTTTCAACAGTATATAGTACGCAGAGCTAAAATATAGTACAATACTATATTTTATAGTACGGTTGGCAACCCTAGTAAAAACCTACCTAAGTACGTAAGTACTGGTGATTATAACTTTCTATCAAATAGATAGGTATATCAAGTGGTGAAAGCCCATTTGACTTTAGCAACATTTTTAAAATTTATAAGAGAGCATACCTACTCATTCGACGCAGAAATAAAAAAGATTGTCCCAAATATGTACCTACCTATTAGTTCAATAACAACTGGTGATGATTTTGATTTTAAAGGGAGAATATGATAGGAGATTAGTGGACTGTATAGGATTTATGGAATGATGGAACTCACCGGCAAATGTTGTTCTGCTTTGTTGAAATTTGGGTTGGGATGTATCCTTGGGGGCTCTATGGAGTTAGGTTAGGTTAGGTTAGGGTTATTTTTTTTTTTTTGTTTGCGCTGGGAATGCATTTCCCAGCGCAAACAAAAAAAAAAGGCTTAGGTTAGGTTAGGTTAGGTTAGGTTAGGTTAGGTTAGCGCCCCCAAGGGTACACACTGACCGAAATTTGTTTTCACCCACACATATATCACACACGATTGATGAAAATGTCTTGGTGATTGCCGGCCGGCAAAATGATGTTGATTTGTTGCGCGTGCGTTGACTTATACTTCGGCTTTTTCGAGCGTCACACACTTAGTTTTTTCACACCGACGCCATTGCTCGGAGCTTTTAAATAGTGAGGGGAAAAAGGAACGGACTAGGGATGCGAATCAGTTGAATGATTGACTAATTGAAAAATGAAACTTTAACAATCAACCAAAACTGTCGCTTGAGTCAAACAGCCTTTCATCCCTCGATTTGATTCAATATAATTATGTATTCTAAAAAGCTTAGGCCACCTCGTAGCCTAGTGGGTAGAACGCCCTTGAACGCAAGTAGTGCAGATTCAAACCCCGGATTCTCACCTCTGGGATTTTCCACTTGCTGAACGGTGAAGACAAACATGATGTAACCTACACGTCTATGGAAAGGCGTGAGAAGTTCACCAATCCGCACTGAGCCAGCGTGGTGGACTATGGCGCGAATTTCTTTTTTTTTAGGACTTACGCTGTTGACCGTGGCCTTTACAGCTTTAGCGGAAGAGGGGGTCCCTCGACCTCGTCGGCGAGATCGGTGTCTCTTTGAGGCTGGTGTAGGTGTGTTGGTGGCCCTCTCGACGCCAGGGTCGAGGAGGGCGGTGATCGTGTCGGGAGGAGCACGAATCTCCTTCGTACTGAGGGAATAATGGCAATAGACTCACAGTCCATTACTTTCGAACCAAAATACAAGTGTGAAGTGTGGGTGCACTGCAGTGCCCCACTGCCTATCCCTTTAGGGAAAAGAAGCGTGATGATGTATTCTTGCGCGGTGTAAAACTTATTGCAGATTTATAAATCTACGCAAGAATATTCGGAATGGTTTAATTTTAAAATAGCACAAAAAGTCATCATCGTAATCTCTGGCCCCACACAGTCTCACACTTGACTGGTTCACAATGAACCACCATGAAGCACTGCGCAAACAGCTGCGTCAAAAAACGCGCGATCACTTATTTGCCAATGACAAAATGAACTGTATTATCTTATTAAAGAAGCACATTTTTCAACAAAATGTCATTGACGCCGCGATCGAACTTTGACTCGTGATTGCGTGGATTTTACTACAGACATTATGGATGTAAATGGATGTACCCGAAGGCTAGAGCACGATACCTGTGACATATATTCAAAGGTCTATAACTCAGAAACTATGATAGTTTGGTATAAACTGTCTTCACTAATCATCCACATATGAGCTACCGTATATGTACCCAAAGTATTATTTCGGACTTCTGAAACACCATGTATATCGTTGCAATCAGCGAATTTTTCTCCATCTTTTGAGCTGGGTTACCAGAATGGCGCTTGAGTCAATTTAAGTCTTTTAACCGTCGTCGTTAAGATAAGTCGGTGGTTGTGTGGTCGTCGGTGTAGCCAGCTCCTTGCATTACGTCAAACCTCGTCAGCTGACAGATGGAGCGGAAAGCCCGATGCCTTGGCCGTATTTACAAAAAAAAACAAAATTAAAAAGTAACAAAATAAAAGATTTCGACTTTTTTGCGTTTGCAAAGTTTGTAAGGTCTTATTTACTTAAAAAGTCGTATCAGTTTTTGTTTTTGGAACATTAATGAAAAAAAAAGCAACCATTCTCTATGAATTGTATGTTCTACCTACCTACATAAATCAGAAAAATATTTAATTCCTTTGTCTCGTTTTATTACCTAAGTATACTCACATAAGACAATGTCAACCTAAAGCCATTAGACTAGTCGATAGAGTAACTATATACTATATAACCTAACGACCATGAGCCTCCCCTCAATGCGAGGGGGATTCAGGCCATTGTCCACCACGCCGGCTCAGTGCGGGTTGGCAGACTTCACGCATCTATCGAGAACTAGTCAAGTCAGACTTTCAGGTTTCCGCACGATGTTTTCCTTCACAGTTTCTTAGCAAGTGATAATCTCAGCTGAAAATGACATTCGTACAATCCAGAGGTGCAAACCGGGATTTGAACCTGCACACTTTGATTGCATAGCGTGCGTTCGAACACTCGGCTAAGCTAGTACCAATTTTTTTTTAAATAATATTCTAAGATACTTATTTGTTTGTTACCTCTCCTTACATGAACAGGGCGCGGCGCCGTCGGCTTAAAACTAAAGGTGTTTATCTCTAGCCTCTCTGTGCGAATCAAACAGATCCCACTTAAAGTCGCCGTGAACACACAAACAAAACGAACAATAGCAGCGTTTACTTATGAAAATGCAAGTTTTGGATAATCTGTCTGCGACCAACTCGTGCGAATGCGACGACTCGCAGAAATGGCGCCGAATTTCTTGTGAGTGGGAAAAAAATCGTATTTTTTTTTAGTCTTGTCTATTGTTTAAAGTGAACAGTGTTGCTGATTCCAGACTCCTAACCAACACATGTCTTTTTATTATTACAAGCTTTATATTAACTTGCAATGTCTGTCCGGGTGAAATCTTGCAACTGAATTTTAGATCACTTATCTTTAACCGATTGAGTTGAAATTTGGTATACACGCTTATTTTGGATGACAATGCATGCTTAGCTATGTGTCGTCATTCTAATTCCAATATGGCGGATCATACAAGATGGCGGAATAGTTATTTTTTCTGCACTACCACAGTATGGGTATCAAATAAAAGGGCTTGCTGAGGAGAACACGAACACTAAGGGCAATTAAATTAAAGCTTGTTTTTTTTTTTAAAAAAAATACCATTAATCATAGTATAGTAATAAAGAGCCGGCCAATACCGAAGGAGCCCGCGCTGAGGTAAATTATCCGCCATATTAGTTTTGATTGTTTATATTGTTTGACACTTACGTACTTACTTGATGTTAATTCTAAGATGGCGGATCTCATATAAACCATTATTGTCAACCTTCAAAAAAATCGCCGCAGAGCATAACGTAGAGTGGGGTCCTTAGGAGTTCTCTATCTACTCTGAGGTTTCTGATAGTTGACTCAGTATTAAGTAGTTATAGTACAAACCTGCAGTGGTCGCCGAGTGGTCGAACGCACGCCTTGCAAATCAAAGTGTGCAGGTTCAAACCCCGGCTCGCACCTCTGGGATTTATGTGCGAATCTCATTTTCATCCGAGATTATCACTTGCTATGAAACGGTGAAGGAAAACATCGTGAGGAAACCTGCACGTCTGAGGGAGCTTAGTTCTCGGTAGATGTGTGAAGTCTGCCAACCCGCACTGGGCCAGCGTGGTGGACTATGGCCTGAATCCCTCTCGCATTGAGGGGAGGCCCGTGCCCAGCAGTGGCACGTTAAAAGGGCTGTAGTTATTTTAGTTTTAGTACAAACCTTGTCAAAAAGTTGCAGTTACTATTTAAACGACAATATTATAATTGAAATTAAACTATTTTACGGATTTTATCGCGTTTATTTACTATTTTATTTTCCCGACGTTGTGTACCATTGTACCATTACAAGACCTCAAGACACCGTAAGCACTTTCTGCGTGGATCGGACCGCAAACAACAACTAAATATGAGGGTACCCAGTTATTAACTATGACATCAGGACGTCTAAAACCTCAGTCCCCCCGTGACCATGGTTGCTGTAAAGCAGCCGAAACGTCGGGAAAATAAAATAGTTAATAAACGCGATAAAATCCGTAAAATAGTTTAATTTCAATGTATAGTATTCGCGTAAATATAAGAAAACGACAATATTATAAAATATAGTTGTGAAGATCCAGTACAAAATAATTGACTTTGCTTTAACAATTTTATTCTAGAAATCGCATTTCAAAAAAAAAAAAAAAATTTAAACGCCATTTAATTCGTTAAATCGAAATCGAATCCCGGTGGCGAACTAAATAAAAAATTGACAAACCCAACCCTCCCAATGTCATTACCCCAAAATGCGCATCGGGAAACAACAGGGGTACAATCTACCCCCATGGTAATTGTGAACGCATATCGGATGGGATGCACCATTCCACTGAAACACGATATTTTATTACTGGCCATTGTTTAAACAATTGCGTAAGTGACTGTATGCCCGGCGGGATCTGCACCTTGCTGGGATACTGTTATGTTAGAGGGGAACAAGAAACTAACTAACAAACTACAGCCCTTTTAACGTCCCACTGCTGGGCACGAGCCTCCCCTCAATGCGAGGGCGATTCAGGCCATAGTCCACCACGCAGGCCCGGTGCGGGTTGGCAGACTTCACACATCTATCGAGAACTAGTCAAGTTCCCTCAGACGTGCAGGTTTCCTCACGATGTTTTCCTTCACCGTTTCATAGCAAGTGGTAATCTCGGATGTAAATGAGATTCGCACATGAAACCCAGAGGTGCGAGCCGGGGTTTGAACCTGGGCACTTTGATTTGCAAGGCGTGCATTCGACCACTCGGCTACCACTGCTATCAACAAGAAACAATTTTAATCATATATTTTTTTTACGCGAAATTGAATTAAGCTCCACTTTTCATACCACGTTGAAAGGCGCCAATGCCAAAACGAACACATGTGTTTAGCGGGTATTTATGCTAATGCAATAAATAGGTACACGTTATAAATAAGATGAGAGATGATTACTTGACACTAGCTGAAATTCCCGCGAACCGCAGGTGGAGCCATTCCTCATCTTACTATATCATACTTTCATCAGCTCATTAATTTCGTAAAAAATTAGAAGAACTGTAAAATTTCAAGCAAGCAAAAATAGCTAACCGCACTAATCAGTTTATTATAATGCTTTAGGTTATGCATAACATCGTCCAGTATCTATCCAAGTATCGAGCGAGCATACGTTCCGCGACGAGACCCGGGCGGGGGGATGGAGGCAGCCAGGGGCGGGGGGGAGAGAACGGCTATCACATTACACCTCCTAGCCATGCTCTCCTGGTTGTCTCTACTGGTTTAGATCAGAGATGAGGGAAACGGGATGTATCTTCACGCTTCGCACGTTACGGTGTAGGCAGACGTATGTAATTAATTTGAGAGCATTGGCCGATTGTAAATGTCTTGATTTATCTACTAATATTTTGCATGAACCTTAAAACACGTTTAACAAAACATTAATTGTATTGTGTATACTTTTTTGAGTAGTGACAAATCTATGGATCTATAACAAAACGTATTTTACTTGCAGAGATGTTAGTACACAGAACAAAACGTAGATAGGTACTTTATTGTTGCCGATTTTCGTCCCGTGTTTATCACCCGGGCATCCAAGATCGAGCGATAATGTCTTGAAGTCGAAAGTGTAAAGTACTCTCGACTTTACCACAAAGAAAAGAGACCCTTAAATCGACACACGATACTAAACGCATTTAGTCGTCCGTAAATAAATAATAATTGCACAGACTACAACTAAACGCAATTGTTTTTTTTTTATTTAAGCACTTTCGAACGAACTTCACTGTCGCGATGCCTATTGTAATTATTCGTATTTAGAACCGTTCGCCCGCGAGTAAAGTATAATTGAAGTAACTAAACGCATTCCAAGATGGCCGTGCATTGTGGTTGGCGCCAAAACTTTGCGTCAACGTGTTCCGCTTGCCTGGACTGTGTAATTATATTTTTTGTATGTTTCTACAACATATACTTAAAATGAAAAGAAATAAGATTTAAAATGTTGTTTTCACTTTTATTTCGCTATTGCTAAGTCGAATGACCTAAGTAGGTATCATATCAAAATAAAATAAAATAAGAACATTAACTAGCCATTTACAGTTACAAGATCGCTTTGAAATAGTAGGTACTTGTGTCTGATTAAAAAATAAATTAACATTAAAATACAGAAGCCACATCTGTCTCCATTGGTTTTACACACGACGTGTTATTTAAGTTGGTCGAATCCAACCAAAATCTGATAATTAATTAGTCATAATATAACATTTAAAAACATGGAAACAATGGACCTTATGAAACGTTTCCGTATTTTTCATTGAGGGCCGAACCCAAAAAAATTGCCTCCTAAAAAATAAAATACAACAAACGACTTACGGCAAACTTCCTTTGTTTTAAAAAAATAAAATTGTCTACGAAAATAAAGGTCGTCGTCCACTTCTGCGGCTTCCCAACCCTTCCGGCCGAGCGGGGGCAAAGTTATAAACAAACGGAAAATGTACACCGACAGGGAAACCTTTTAGGAAGCACCTCCCCCTCATTTTGTGTGGGGTAAATAAAAAGCTTAAATAAAATAAAATTGCCGAGTATTTTTATTGAAGCAACCATACCTAGACGTTTTATTTTTTAAAACAAAAATAAACCAAACTTATGCTTTCACTAATACTAGGATACGCCTAAATATTTAGGCATCATGTTAAGGCGTCTCCTAGTTGTAGCGAAATAAGCATACAGTAATTTCGCACAGCAACAATTAACTACCAGGCTCTCATAAACCTATAGCACATCAAATTAATATTGTTAATAAGCAGTACCAAAGGGTGCGGTGAAGTTTAAATTTCGAATAATTAATACCATTTGGCAGTAGGTACAGTGAGATGACAGGAACATAATGAGTTTACCACAGACAAAGAAATTGCTCGCTTCATCCTAAATCTATGGAATTATCGAGATGAACTTGTTTTTTAAATTATTTGACAACTTATACCTATCTATCTGTCAGGTAAGTTTTTAAATAGTATTAATATTTATCTGTCAGTCAGTTATGTCCACGACTCACTACCACTTGAAACAACAAGTACGCTCTAACGCAAACACCATCGGTTTGGGCGCAGCCGACAAACAAAACATAATGTACATGCACTTCACAGTAATATTTGGTATTTAGGGCTGACGGCTAAAATGTCCCTGAGTAGGCAGATAGATTTAACAGTGAATGAAACCCTTTCTCAAATAATAAGAGAAAAAATATCAAACAAAATAATAAACAAACTAAAATATAATTTTCTTAGGTCTAAATAAGCAGTGGTAGCCGAGTGGTCGAACGCACGCTTTGCAATCAAAGTGCGCAGGTTCAAACCCCCGCTCGCACCTCTGGGTTCCATGTGCAAATCTCATTTTCATCCGAGATTATCACTTGCTAAGAAACGGTGAAGGAAAGCATCGTGAGAAAACCTGAACGTCTGAGGGAGCTTGACTAGTTCTCGATAGATGTGTGAAGTCTGCCAACCCGCACCGGGCCAGGAGGTGGACTATGGCCCGAATCCCCCTCGCATTGAGGGGAGGCCCGTGCCCAGCAGTGGGACGTTAAAAGGGCTGTAGTAGTAGTCTAGTAGTAGGTCTAAATATAGTACCTATGTTCTTATCGCTAATAGCTATTATATTTCTAAGTTTTTTTAATGACTACGCTGTTGGCCCTGAGGTGGCCTTTACAGCTTATTTCTAAGTAGGTATATCCGCTAAGTATCCACATTGCAGAAAAAAACAAAGTGTGCATCTTTAAAAAAAACATAACTAGTTCCCATAGATAAATAATAGGTCTCGCGCGGTGCCAGTTCCCTATGTTTTGAATTGAGGACCTCCTTTGCCCTCGACACTGGCAAAACTAGCTCAATTCTATAACCATTCGCCATTATAAAAAACAGAAGAGAGATACAACTCTTTTTTAGGAAGTCGGTTACAGAACCTAATATTTCTCTCCATCTGGGTCCTGTCGAGATTTTCATTAGCAGATAGCTGATGTTACGAGGAGTAACATACACTACTTAGAATAAGTGTTCCGTGTAAACAATAAAAGACACCCAAAAGTGAAGTGATTCAAATGTAAATTGCACGCAGACGAGGTCGCGGTCAAGAGCTAGTTATAAATCAAAATGGTGATGGTGATGATGGTGATAGAGGTGATTAAGATGGCGGATGATCCCCTGATAAATACAACCGATTACCGTCTGTAGCTAAGTAGGACTTTTCTTTTTTACGAAATGAGTGAAATTATGAAATTTAATGGAATAAGATGGGGAATGGCTCCATCTGCGATTAGCGGGTATTTCAGCCATTAACAAAGTAATTAATAGCAAGAGCAAATTCAATAAAAACACGTGATAAATAAATAATGGTGATGAACGTGATAAAGATGATGGATGAATCCCTACAAAAGATTAAAAATAACTGAAAAAATAATTAAAATAAAATTGACTTTGACACTATTAACTATATACTACATACTATTAATTATATATTAACCAATATAACTTAAAGCGTATCTCATTGGGCCAAACTCAATGGAAAGAGGCCTTAAAAAAAAAAAACTTAAAGCGTAATCTTAATACCGTCGAAAACCGGTAACACTCGAAATTAAAGACACAGGGCTGAGTCGATCGCGACAATATTGACCCTCCCGAGACTCGAACGGGGACCGCAAACATGGAGGCAAACAGATTAGCCCGTTGAACAATACACCACCCACTAGTGGGTAAGTATTATTAATAAATAAATACATCGTCACGCCTGTATTCCCCGAAGGGGTAGGCAGAGGTGCACTACCGTGTGCCCACACTACGCCAATGTATTTTGCTCTCATTGTAATAGGGGGCGAGCCTATTGCCGTTATACCAGGCACCTTCTCTCTCTTTACGAGGGAGATTTTTGGGCTATAGTCCACCACGCTGGCCCAGTGCGGGTTGGTGAACTTCACACGCCATCATTAAATCAATGGGAGTTTTAAGGTTACGCTGAATTTTACTGAAAACTCAGCACGTCAGGGCCCCATGACGTAAAAATTATCGATGTGCGTTATGACTTCATTTTTTAAAGCATGAAAACAAAATACTGTATCAATTGTAGCTAGCATGTGACCAGTGTGTCTACACTGGGCCCCGATTTTCGTGCGATCGAGATTCATTTCTATTCGAGATATCTCGAAACAAATGAAAAAAACTACATACGATTTGACGTTTCGTTTCGAGATATCTCGAGTAGAGATGAATCTCGATCGCACGAAAATCGGGGCCCTGGTCATATTACATTGTCACTTGGAAGCTAACAGACTCGTCATATTCTACCGTTGATAAAATATGTCGTTTTCAAACCTTGAAAAACAAAGTCATAGCAACTTCACAACTATTGTGTTAGGGTATTTAAGGCCCAGAATTATTGTTAATAACGATGATATAATATTTCTAATTAACTAACTACAGCCCTTTTAACGTCCCACTGCTGGGCACGGGCCTCCCCTCAATGCGAAGGGGATTCAGGCCATAGTCCACCACGCTGGCCCAGTACGGGTTGGCAGACTTCACACATCTATCGAGAACTAGACAAGTTCCCTCATGTTCACCTTTCCTCACGATGTTTTCCTTCACCGTTTCATAGCAAGTGATAATCTGGGATAAAAATGAGATTCGCACATAAATCCCAAAGATGCGAGCCGGGTTATGAACCTGCACACTTGCAAGGCGTGCGTTCGACCACTCGGCTACCACTGCTAAATATTTCTGATTTCACATTTTCATTTGGAATGGAAATAGAGAACCTTTTTTAACAGACATCCAAAAGGAGGAGGTTTCTCAATTCGACCGTATTTTTTTATAGCCACATTGTTTGTATCTGTAGAGTCACGATACAAAACACATAATCTATCTTACAAGTCGGTAAGCCGACACCGTTGACAATACGTGATCACGTCAACAACTGTTTTATGGTTTTATAGTTAGAATATTAATGGTTTTAAATATTTATGTGTAGCATATAGATACGTACACAAAGGTACAGAGTTAGAATCGAACAAATAAATAAATATCGCCAGAGAACACATACTCATCGTATGATTTTTTTTTTTTCAAGGACTTACACTGTTGGCCGTGAGGTGGCCTTTACAGCTTTACCGGAGAAGTGGCGAGCGCAGAGTGCACTCCAAGCAAGGCCTTAAGGGCGGAAAGAGGTGGCTACTAGCTTAAGGGCGCCACAGAGGGCACGACCTCGGCTTGGGCAGTTACCGTAAGGGGAGTGGTAGTGACTGCGCTCCTAGGTGCAAAGATGCACCTACGAGTGGAAGAGGGGGTTCCTCGACCTCGCCGGCGAGATCGGTGTCTGTTTGAGGCTGGTGTAGGTGTGTTGGTGGCCCTCTCAACGCCCGGGTCGAGCAGGGCGGTGATCGTGTCGGGAGGATCAATCAACACGTGGACGGCGGCGACGAGTTGACTTGACTTGTGACACCTAGATATTTGATGCGGTTTCCCAAAGGGATGCTTTGGTCGAACAGAGAGATGGTCCCCAGACTGAACCAGGGAGCCCGGGGACGCCGTGGAGTTCCCCTGGTAAAGAGCACAGCGGCACTCTTTTCCGGGTTCACCTCAATGCGCCATTTCCGAAACCATTCGCCCAAATAATCTACTGCGCGTTGGAGGGTGCGGGTGATAACGCCCCTATTTCTATGCGAGAAATAGAGAGCGGTGTCACCCGCGTATAGGGCGAGCTGAACTCTGTCCGAACGAGGTATGTCGTTCGTGAACAGGCTATAGAGAAGGGGGGAGAGAACGGAGCCTGGACTCCTGCCCTAATGGGAGCTCATCGTAGGATTCCAAACTAGGCAAACTTGTACTATGTGTACCGTACAATTGACTCAACACGAGGGAGATTTGGGCCATAGTCCACCACGCTGGCTCAGTGCTGTTTGGTGAAGTTAACACGCCTTTCTATAGACGGACAGGTTTCCTCGCGATGTTTACCTTCACCAATCAGCAAGTGGTAATCATTATTGAAAATGACATTCGCACATAAAATCTTAGAGGTGCAGTAGGCTTAACATGATCGTGTAGACATAAGTTTTATCTCTTTCAACTGTCAGATTTGTCGAGAAAATGACGTCACACCGAGCCATGTCCAGTGCAAATATCTCAGTGACGTCACTTCACTTCACTTTTTAGGGTTCCGTACCCAAAGGGTAAAACGGGTACCCTATTACTGAGACTTCGCTGTCCGTCCGTCCGTCTATCACCAAGCTGTATCTCATGAACCGTGATAGTTAGTGAGTTGAAATTTTCACAGATGATGTATTTCTGCTGCCGCTATAACAACAAATACTAAAACAGAATAAAATAAAATATTTGAGGGGGCTCCCATACAACAAACGTGATTTTTGCCGTTTTTATAAATAATGGTACGGAACCTTTCGTGCGCGAGTCCGACTCGCACTTGGCCGGTTTTTAAAACATATGGCCTCCATCGTATTAAGTCGATGATTTTGCCAACAACAGAGTATGTAAAAACACTTGGTCGGTGGAAGGGTGACACTTTACAAAACAATACGTCAATTTCTCTTTGACAGTTGAAAGATATAAAACCTATGTCTGGCTATGTACTGGCTCGGGTTTTGAACTTGCTCCCCTGCGTTCAAGGCGGGCGTTCTACCAACAAGGCTACCAATGCTACTACGCTAATTGCAGTGTCTTAGTTATGAACGTATGCGCAGTGTATATATTTGCCAATTCACCGGTTAATTTGCCTTGTGCAAGCAAGAAATTATACCTACCGTCTGTATTTGCGTATTATCAACACGACAAATATTTGTACGGAGTATGAAGCACTCTGCTTGAACGATGGCCTTGGCAATCACGATACTGGTCAGAAGACAGGACATACGACATGAGTTATGTCGCTCCGACTTGCTTTTACTCTCTCGTTTAAAACAGACAAGATTTATATTAATGACATGACAATATGTATATTAAAAAACCGGCCAAGTGCGAGTCGGACTCGCGCACGAAGGGTTCCGTAAAATCCTCAAAATTGCCTGTCATGTCTAAGTGTAGCGTGTGTTGCCTTACTAACGTATTATTATTTTAACATTATTATAAAGGACTTACGTAAGAACGCCCGTCTTGAACGTAAGGGGAGCAAGTTCAAATCACGGGCTCGCACCTCTGAGATAATTTACATGTGCGAATGTTCAATAATCATTAGGTACCACTTGCTGAACGGTGAAGGAAAACATCGTGAGGAAATCTGCACGTCTATAGAAAGGCGTGTGAAGTTCACCCACCCGCACTGGGCCAGCGTGGGGGACTATAGCCCAAAAATCTCCCTCGTATTAAGGAAGAATGTGCCCGGTATAATGGCAATAGGCTCGCCCCCTATTACATTTGGACCAAAATACATCAGTGAAGTGTGAGTGCACTGCAGTGCACCTCTGCCTACCCCTTCGGAGAATACAGGCGTGATGATGTATTATTATTATATTCCATTAATTACGTGCCTATCCTCATATCCAGAGTCACGTGCCGATAATTTCCTTTGTCATTCCCAAACAACGGACAACCATCAGATTATCGAATGATTCGCTGAAATTGTACCTTATCGTGCAGATATTAAGGTTGGATGTGATATTGGCAGCGGAGAACAATATAGTTATTTATCGAATGTCATGTGATTAGTGTAAAGTGCGCGAAATCACCTGTCAAAATACTTATTTTTTATATTGAAGAGGATCACGTCATATTATTATCATTGGTACTATACAGAGTATGGTAATATGCTACTTATTACTATAAATACATTGATGAGTAAAAGTCAATTTGACGTTAACGACATTTATTTAATTTTACAGGAGAGTACCTATACTCATTCGACGCAGAAAAAGTCGCCGATTCTTAATATGTATACAGGGTGTATCAGAAGTCCGAAATAATACTTGGACGCTAGCATCAGTATCGTGTATACAACTGAATGGTATAAAAATTTTATTGAAATTCGACCATGTTTTTCCCACTTTTTTTTCGTCGTCAATTTCTTTAACTCGTAATATCTCGAGTCCTATGTAAAATTTGCATGTTCTGTTTTGTGAATTTTGGTAGCCGCCCCTCATAAGTGTAGTTTACACAGCTGAATAGGGTTATTGATGTACCCAAAGGTCAGAACACGATACCTGTGACAAATGTTCAAAGGTCTGTAACTTAGATACTATGATAGTTATGTAAAAACTGTCTTCACTAGGCATCCACATATAAGCTGCCGTATATGTACCCAAAGTATTATTTCGGACTTCTGAAACACCCTGTATATCGGATCTACGTTGATATCATTGCCGTCATTAGACATCATGTGGGCCGACAGTTAGGGTGATCGAGCAAAGAGGAACAGCAGAATACACAGTAATCAGGTTTATTGAATTGGCGCACTCGACGACGGTCAAATGGTAAGTAACCCCTGGCCCGGCGCTCTTCACCCCACTAGGCTCTGTTGTAGCACGAAGTTAGCCGAGTATTGACGTCATCGCGATAGTCCTGCCGTCTCTCGTAACTCGTGCTGCGCTTCGTTTGGCGTCTTAATTATCGACTGTCTCCGACATATATAAGTCAATATCGCCTAAAGTGTCGCTTGAGTCAAAAAGCCTTTCATCCCTCAAATATCTTTACGGCTGTATTCCCTGTAGAGGTGGGCAGAAGTGCACTGCTAGCAGAAATAGTTTTTGCGTGAAAGAGTAACAAACATCCATCCATCCTCACAAACTTTCACATAGGATTTGCAGGATGAGTAGAATTTACAGATCTCACATTTTTATTATTACAAGCTTTATATTAACTTGCAATGTATGTCCGGGTGGAATCTTGCAACTGAATTTTAAATCAGTTATCTTTAACCGATGGAGCTGAAATTTGGTATACACGCTTATTATGGATGACAATGCATGCTTAGCTAAGTGACGTCATTCTAATTCCAATATGGCGGATCATCCAAGATGGCGGAATAGGTATTTTTTCTGCACTACCACAGTATGGGTATCAAATGAAAGGGCTTGCTGAGGAGAACACGAAATCTAGAGGCAAATAAAAGCTTGTTTTTAAAAAGTTTTTTTTAACATTAGTTTTTGTCTTATGATATATACGGAACAATTATCCTTACCACATTTCGGACTCCTGAAACGCACTATAGGGTAAAACGTTTATATCACACTACAATGCTATTGATATCACTATTAACAAGTTGTTTACGATTATGGGTCTACATAACTGACATGGGTAGGTACTAAATGTTCATGTAACACCCTGTACATACTGACGCGAGCGAATTTGCTCAATGATATCAGAAAGTGTAGATACCTAAGTATATCAAAAAGACGTCAAAAAGAAAATTGGACCAAAATTGGTCTCATTTTTGGCAGGCAGACATTTTTGGTTTTTTTTTTTTGTAATATACTCTGTGCTCAATGATATAAGAAAGTGTAGATATCTAATGACAAAAAGACGTCCAAAAAAGATAGTGGTGTCATTGATGCCACGGTCGTCTTGACATAGACAATCGGACGTTCGTAGACATCAAAGTTAAAAAAAAAATTGGACGTATGTCTCTGTTAATGTGAGGAAAAGTTCCCTCTTTGATATAATTAAATTTATTCGGTGTTCGTTCGCTATCTTTATCACTGTCATCAGGGCCGTCTTTACCCGAGGGTTCAAGGGGTTCGGTGGACTCGGGCGCAGAGTTCAAGGGGGCGCAAGCCAACAGCCATAAATGTCGATGGGTACCTACTACACTGAGACCACGCGAGTTCAGTATGCATCATAGGTATTGCTATTGTTCTTTGTTGACATGAGAGGGGGTACCGCAGTTAAACTTTCGCACCCCGGCGCCGAATATGCTTTAGACTAGAGATGAAACGGATATCCGGTAACTATCCGGTATCCGGCCTATCCCAGCCGTGTTTTCACTATCCGGCCGGATACCGGATAGTAATTCAGTATCCGGCCGGATACCGGATAGTAAGATTAAAAACATGGCTCCAGAATGTTCTCTTACCAACAAATACAGAAAA
This sequence comes from Ptilodon capucinus, assembly GCA_914767695.1. Classification (NCBI taxonomy): domain Eukaryota; kingdom Metazoa; phylum Arthropoda; class Insecta; order Lepidoptera; family Notodontidae; genus Ptilodon; species Ptilodon capucinus. Next base: position 2,546,292 of record OU611832.1, read on the forward strand.
TTTTGAGCGACTCTGCTAGGCTTCGTATACCACATCAGCTTCTGAAAATACTAAATAGCCTTTCCCTGTAAATACAACCGCCAGGTGCTGAGATATAAATTCCAGCAAACCTTGACAACTGCGGGCACTGATGCAAATAAACTGACCACTATATGTATGGGTCGTGATTGCGATCTATTCGAGATGTCTTTAAGAAGTGTCATGTAACGTGATAAAGGGCCGGATATCCAGCCGGCGGCCTGGTAGCTTGCCGAATATCCAGTATCCGGCCAAACTACTATCCGTTTCATCTCTACTTTAGACGGCCCAGACTTCATCACCCATTTTTATTTATAAAGATGTGTATTTATTTAATTTGTCCTTGCTATTAATTACTCTACATTGTCATAAATACCCGCTAATCGTAGGTGCAGAGGGATACCTCATCATATTCCATTAAAATATTATTCATTTCGCAAAAAAATTAAAAGATAAAAAAAAACTAGTTTGTGCCAAATGATACTTATTGGTGGAATTGTAAATTCCTTTTACTAGTCATTCAGATTGACTATTGTAGAAGCCAAGACTACTAGTCAAAATACCCCCGCGTCATCGATGATATTTCATTGAAAAATGTACCTTTACAATTAATTAATTGAGTTCGTTTTGGTATTGGTGTGGCGTGCGATTTAACGCGCCTATATCCGGCTTTCAGACATAATGACAACTTCAAACCCATTTTTATTTCTGTTTTTATGTGACAGCGAGTGAACTTTACTTTACTTATATAAAATACAATGTTTGGTCTGGAAATGTTATTATTTATTTATCATGTTTTTCACTTTATAATAATTTTATGGATTTGGGGATTCATCCGCCATCTTTATCGCCTTTACCCATTTTTTTATAATGTGTTTTTTTCAGGGTTCCGTACCCAAAGGGTACAACGGGAACCCCATTACTAAGACTTCGCTGTCCGTCCGTCCGTCTGTCACCAGGCTGTATCTCATGAACCGGGATAGTTAGAGAGTTGAAATTGTCAGAGATGATGTATTTCTATTGCAGCTATAATAACAAATACCTACTAAAAAACAGAAAAAATAAATATTTTAAGGGGCTTCCATACAACAAACATGATTTTATTGGTCGTTTTTATAGATAATAGTACGGAACCCTTCGTGAGCGAGTCCGACTCGCACTTGGCCGGTTTTTGTTATTAATGATTTGATAATGTGGAGCCATAACTCATCTTATTCCATTAAAATTTAACTCGTTCCGTATAAAAATAAAAAGTATTTTACATCTATGATTTCAGACCAAAGAAATAATAATGCGTGACGGGCTTAAATAGTCATCGTTTGAACTCTCAAAGCAATACAAATTAACGTTTCTGGAAGATAGATATTTATTTTACACTAGCTGTGCCCTCGACTTCGCCCGCGTGGACTTTAGGGAGATTACCCGGAAATATGGGTATTATGTTTTTCCCGAGGAACCCTAATGCTTTTTCTAAAATTAAAGTAGCCTAAGTTACGCCTTAGAACGTCAGCTATCTGTCAGTGAAAGTCCCATTGAAATCGGTTCAGCCGTTTAGAAGTTTACCTCAAACAAACAGACAGACAGACAGACAGACAAAAATTTTTAAAATTGCGTTTTCGTTATATGTATCGTATATACTTTCATACGCATTTGGTAAAAAAGTGTTATTTTGATATTACAAACAGACACTCCAATTTTATTTATTTGTATAGATGTATAGATCATATACGAAATAAATGATTAAACTTTGACTTTGTATGTTGACTATAAGAGGGCTATCTGTCAAATAGGTCAGAAATAAACATTTAAAAAGTGTATCTAAATAAATAAACCCTAAAAAATAATAATAAATCTACCCTTTACCTCTGCCCAGCAGTGGGACAAAAAATGGTTAGAAAATAATAATTATTATAAAAAGTACTAGGCTATCATAATCTCAAAGAGACTAACCACAGTCGATTCCATTTTATTTTACAAAAATGATGCGTTTTCACCGTATCGCCAGATGTACGGTAACTTGATATACAGCCTGTGGTTTTTTTTGGACAGAAGAAGCTTTCCGCTCCCGGTCGGGGATGAAAGAGGTTTTTGAGTGGTTGGTTCTGCACGCTTTTTTTTGTTGGCAAATGCAATCGCGTTCTACCTATGGTTTTGTAGGAAATCAACTTTTAAAATCGTTTAACGTATGTCGATTTACGCAGTCATTATTAAAGCGTCAAGAAATAGTAACATTTCAAATCTTGATTCATTTTAATTTAAGAATGTTAAGGCGATACCTAATCTACATAATCCCGTAGATACTCCATAAGATATCTATCTATTTTTTATCTTGTTATTTGTTTGTTTCCAACCAACTAAAGTGTTTACCCCAAATTTCCAGAACTTTTGAATTCATAACTATACGCATTGGCATTACAAAAGACTGTATTGTATTTAATTGCCATTGTAGATGCTTTGTTTAGGTAATTTCTATAAATAAAGTAAAACTTATTTACCGTGCTTCGATATTTAACGGCATGAAGGCATATTAAACGTAAATTCGATATATTTTAAAAGCAGTGGAAACCTGCGGTGCACGTCTATAGAAATGTCGTGTGAACTTCACAAACCTGGACTGGGCCAGAGTGCGCGAAAAATAAAATCTCCCTCGTATTGAGGGAGAAAGTGTCCGGTATAATGGCAATAGACTCGCCCCCTATTACATTGGAACCAAAATACATCGGCGAAGTCTGAGCGCACTGCAGTGCACCTCTGCCTACCCCTGGGGAATATAGGCGTGATGATGTATTATTTTTTTAGATCTATTTGAAGATCTATTTAAATCAAGAGTAGGTACCTACTTAGTTTAATTTTGTCTGCAAGTTAGTTCCCCCGGGTGTTGTGTGCAAGCAGTCCAGGGCCCCGATCCCGAAACAAATGAGAAAAATACATACGATTTGACGTTTCGTTTCGAGATATCTCGAATAGAGATGAAACGTCGTGCAATTACGAAAATCGGGGCCCAGGCTGCAGCCTGGGCCCCGATTTTCGTGCCGGCTGTGGGCAGTCCGTGCCCACATCCCGTAACCGTTCGTTACACTCTGTGACTATTTCATGCTCTAGCTGCCAGTAGAGAGCGCACAGTGGGCTGGTATACTCTAGCACACAATGGACTGATAAGTAGGTACTATGAGATTTAAAAAAAAACGATTAGATTTTAAATTCAAAACTATGTAGGTATCTAACGTTGACGTAAATGGAGAGTCGCCAGCATTATTATATGATGGCATAAAAAATGTTAGGTACCTATTATTTACTAGCATATTACCGCATTCCACTCTAGAGCCAATACCTAGCTTTGACCAACATCTATTCGTATACCTATTACCTACTATTTTGCTGTTTACGGTCAAGATTTCACACAATTTTATGTGGCCAGGTTGACGTGGCCGTTCTCATCCAAAGTGCTTACGCAGTCAACTTACGATACAAGTCATTATGAAGCATTATGTACTGTAATAATACCTATTCTTATCCTGTGACATCGTCATCAACACCAGCGTGCGGCGGGCGGCTGCGGTTTCCGTACGACGACGCCTTGCGGTGGCGAGGAGTCGCCATGAAACCTACAGTTCACACATTGTACCTATGTTGATTTATAATCATTACGCTGCACTGTAGGTATATTTATAGAAAGATAAATCTACAACTGCTTATATATCCTTTGACCTGCCGAGCTTTGCATAAATAAAAACAATTGATTTTTACTTGATATTTAATCTGAAACTTCAATACTAGTTACCTAGGTATACAATATTTTGACAATCATTTTCAAATAATATAGATACAATCCTAAACTACCGTCTAAAACAAATATTTTATATTATTGACGTTTGCATCAGTAAACAAATATCATAAATTGATAGTTAATCGACCATGTTTTACCAAAAAAAATTCGTCGTTCTACTCGTCATATCTCGAGTCCTATGTAAAATTTACATGTTCTGTTGTGTGAATATTGTTAGTCACCATTCATAACAGTAGTTTACACTGCTGAATAGGGTTATGGATGTACCCAAAAGCCAGAACACGATACTGTTGAAAAATATTCAACGGTCTATAACTCAGACACTATGATAGTTAGGTATAAACGGTCTTATCAAATTATCCACATATGAGCTACCGTATATGTACCCAAAGTTTTATTTCGGACTTCTGATACATGAAGATAACAATGATAATATCATAAGCATCACACTATTAACTACGGAATAAGTCTCATAGATAATAATGGACATTATAAATAAACAAGCAGCCCTTTCCAAATACAGGATTAAGGATGAGATGTAACAAAATAACACTAGCGTCAGTACACGCGTGCCGCTAATACGTCACACAATTACGCGCTACCGGCACAGTGCCGCCATCTACCGCCACGCGCCGCCAAATGGAATTAATTATTCGAAATCCGAATTTCGCCGCACCCCTTATACCGCTTGTTAACGATATTAATTTGACGTGCTCTAGTTTTATGGGAGCCTGGTAGTTTTATATTGTGCGTCATTATTTTTTTAATTATTTTATGCTTGATTTCGCTAAGTTTAGGAGACGCTTAACGTTAATGATGATGCCTAAATATTAATACTATTGCGACTGCCACCTGCTTTATATTTAAGCGTGTCCCAGAGTTAGTCAAAAGTAGCATTACCTACCTATCTGCTTTCCAGTAGGTAACTTTCACGTGTGATTTTGGTAATAAATATAAAATATCAGGACCAACTTTCAAACCAACAATACAAAAGTAGTATACCAACAATACAATACAAGACTTTGTTTAACAATATTTAAAAAAAGAGAATTCAATCAATTTTAGAACCGAATTTAAGAACGAAACATCACTGTCTCATTACAATATTTCAAAAAAAGAACCTCGCCTAGTTACGCCCAGCACCATTCAACCCTCGAGTGCTCAAACAGAGGGAATCTTCGATTGTTTGTTTCCACAGCCCCCTTTTAATGGAGTAAACACGGTAATGGCCGGGTCGGCACCGCGGACGGCGGCCGCTGGCTGACACACTTCGAGGGTTCATCGATAAACACCCGAATTATTCGCTATTACACCCATTAGTGAGGCATCCACGAGGTGACAATGGAAATAGAAATTTGCGTAAAACTAAAATAATTTAAATATGGAATCTTAAAAAAAAAGCCCGCAATGGATTAAAAAAATTCACACAAGAAAGTAAAAAAATTTCTAAGAAAAGGGTTGATTTTTTTAACAAAAATGTACACGAATTAATTGTGATTTACTTTTATTATTGAAATATTTTTTAACCTTTTTCCGAATGATATAGTAGTTTCTGGAATTTAAATGGAGACCTTTGACTTCAGAAAAAAATAAAGAATAGGCTTATTACACAAGAATTTCGTTGTAAGTAGGGTCGGGATTAACTTAGCGATAAAAAACTAAAAGTGTGCAAAAAAAAATGTGAGAAAATAAATCGTTTACGTAAAGTTACTTTCTTCACAATTAGGTATGTGACTTTATAAAGAATTTGGACGAAAAAAAACCGAATGAAGTGAGTATATCTACTTGAACTGGTTAATCATGAACTGTACTTATCAACTTGCTAAAAACCATAGACCAAACCAGAGCACTTACAACCACCATTTAAAGTAAGTTTTAATAGTAACTGTCAATTTTTGACAGATTTTGTACTGAGTTAACTGTTTAAAATTTAAACGAATATTAAAAGATGGCTACAAGACAAATGGTGGTAAGGGGGCTGAGTTTCAGACTATCAAGTAGTTAAGTAGAGTAAAATTATACAAAGACCTTAGTAGTAAGTAGAGAAAATTACCTACCGGATATAGCCTTCTCTATCCCACGTTTTTGTTCTTATTTTATGGAATGAGTGTTTACCGTCATCCCCCAAAGTACTAAGGTGGCATGAGTTGGCGGCGGTCGGGAGTGGTGAGCAAACATCAGGCGCCGCCGTAACGTCGCAACTACCACCTGCCCGGACCCCGGCTGCAAAGTCAGATGAATAAGTATTGCCAAATTTTAATGAAAACCTTTCTTTTTAGAACCTCCATGGGTCCTTACTTATGTTCAGTGTCTACTTAATGCATTATTGGGACCAATAATACACCTGGGTATGGGGGTGCATTGCAGTGAGCCCACCCTACGGGGAACACCGATTATAAATATAAATATTCATTTCGCAATAATATTACCTACCCCTGCACTTGCAGCATGAGCGTCCAGATTAGACGTATATCACGAAATATCTTGATGTTGTCTTTTTTCACTCGTATGAAATTAGACAGAGAGCGACCGAGCCAATTTGTGACAGAGGTCTTGTCTTGATATGCGTGCTGACACCACTGGTAGCAATTTCTGCAAATGCCCATATTTTTTTGCAAATTACTAGGAACACATGGATCCCAGGCGATATTTGCGCTCACCCAACTGTGTATATCTATACTCCTGAGAATTGTGGGTACATTGTAGTGCGCCCATCATACGGGGAACACAGATTATAAACTTAGGTGTTTATTTAGCAATAATACCTCCTGGTAGCAATTTCTGCAAATGCCCATAATTTCTGCAAACTACCAGGAACACATGGATCCCAGGCGATGTTTGCGACCATCCAACTGTGCATACAGTCTACACACGCTTGCTTCCACGGCCAAAGCTGTGACAATATATTAAACCTTGATATTATTTACAAAACTCTTTTACAATAGTAAGTAAGTGCAATACAATGCCAATCTAAATGGCTTATAATTTTCCATTTCTTTGGATAGTTTTACAACAACAAAAATCTTAAGGAATTTTGGATTTATACTCAAAACCATGGGGTGCAAATTGTAGCCACGAATCTATTAAAAATACCATAATTTCATTTTACAATGTCCATTGTTATATTTATAGTTTCTAATTTTTTTGCAAAAAAAAAGGTCAAGTTACATGGGAAAGGGTTAAGCAATTATTTTCATACATTCGTGACCCCTGGGGAATGTTTGTGACCTTTTAAAAAAACGGCAATTTTTTAAATATAGATTTTTGAAAATAGAACCCTAATGAATAAAGAATCAAGAAGTATTTTTCAAGTAGGTTTATTTTAAATAAAAGAATGGAAATAAATATTATCGCTGTTATACCTTCGTTGAAATAACCCAAACGATATTCGTGGGATTGTAAGCCTGTGGTTACTTCGGTCTAGTAGGCCGCGCTAGATACCTATAACATCGGTGGTTGTGGCTAATTGACAGAGTGGACTTGTGGCTATATACAAAAATGAATAATACTACTAATAAGACCAACCTGAACCCACTAAACCAAACCGTCTCGTCGTAGAATGATCACAAAATTTCAACCCGTTGACAACTCACTCACCATCCTTTAACATAACAACAAATAAGTTACAATACACATTCATCGCATTCTTAAAACATTTTAAAACTGACAGACAGGAAAACATTTTTCAATGCAGAAAAGAAGGTGTCCAAATCCCAGTACATTACATTTGGCGGTACCAGGAGAGCATAGGAAGGCGGGACGCCGCTGACAGCTGATTGACGTCTCACTCGCTTTAGAACCGCCATGTTTATCTCATTGATTTCTACAAACATAAGTTGCCTTAGTCACAAAAAATCTGTAGTCTTAATATATACGCAATAAGAGTGAATTTAAAGTGATTATCGTTTGTTGGTTAGTATTTAAATGGTTTGTAAAGCATCACTAATGTAATGAATGACTAACAAGACAGAACTAAACTAAATAGTGGCTAGAAATGGACCAGCTGTGTCCGGTGACGGATTGCTTTAGTTTTAATTCTAAATGGGTACTAATTGAAAACTGTCCGCGGTCGTGAAGATGTGTAGGTGTCTTTTAATATTACATTTACGAATAATAATAATGCAACATTAATGATAGTTTGATGTGATTTGTTAACAATACTCTTGCAATTTTCGATAAGAAATACCTATACAAAAAGCAGTGGTAGCCTCGCGGGCAAGAACGCCCGCCTTGAACGTAAGGGGTGCAAGTTCAAATCCCAGGCCCGCACCTCTGAGATAATTTTCATGTGCGAATGTCATTTTCAACAATGATTACCACTTGCTGAACGGTGAAGGAAAACATCGTGAGGAAACCTGCACGTCTATAGAAAGGCGTGTGAAGTTCCCCAAACCGCACTGGGCTAGCGTGGTGGACTATGGCCCAAATCTCCCTCGTATTGAGGGGGAATGTGCCCGGTATAATGGCAATAGGCTCGCCCCCATTACATTGGGACCAAAATACATCGGCGAAGTGTGGGCGCACTACAGTGCACCTCTGCCTACCCCTTCGGGGAATACAGGCGTGATGATGTTTTTTTTTAAATACCTATACCTGCATATTTTTTTCGTTAGTTCTATTCGATTAATTCTTGTAGTTTTTTTTTTTTTTTTGGTAAATTTTGGCTACAATTGCCGTCAAAGGTTACAAAAAAAAACATTAAACTGGCTGCAACTTAATTCCCAAGGGGTCAATCATCGGAAGGGTTAACAATGACAAATAATTTTCGACATTTAACAAAAAAAAAGAAAAAGTTGACCCTTTCTACGATCGATTGTCCATATTTCAAGTGAATAGGTGACAGGTAATAAAAAATATATTTTTTTTTCGTCCATCCGTACGTAACTTAAAACCACAATGCACATGCGCGAACGATTTGTAAGAAAAATAAAAAAAGAATGTGTTTTTTTTTAATATTCCCTGATTCTGTGCGAAAATATCGTGTTTCGTCTATTTCTGGGGTATGTGTTGTTAATTTTCGGCGGTTTTCGGTCGCCGATTTCGATTTTAGACATGTGTTCGTGATGTAGGTATGAACATCGGAATTATTTTCGAGAAACAAAAGGAAGTGTCAATCTTGTTATATTTTTGTAGCGCCGAACGGAGAGAAGAAACATTTACGAATAGAATCTTAACGAAGTTTATAAATGTTATTGTTGTTTATTGTCTTTTGACAATCACTGAATTGATGGTGACCACGTTACCAACATAGCATTTTTTTTTTCATTTTTTTTTCTTTTTACGAAATTAATGAAATGACGAAATTTAATGAAATGAGATGAGGAATGGCTCCACCTGCGATTTCAGCCAGTGTCTAGAAATTAATAGCAAGAATTAACTTTAGGTATATTGTATAATTGTTAATTATGAAAAGCACCAAAATGAAAATCTTTATTGGATAAAAGCAAGCATGGAGTTTCGTGCCCATTCGCACTCCAAATAGGTGGTAGAGATACTAATAATATTATTTATTGACGATTCATAAGTGCCTGTATTGGTTTAAATGAATAAAAAATATTCTGATTCTGATGAGAGCAATTTTAATAAATAAACAATGTATGGTGATTATGATAAAGATGGCGGATGATTTAAAAGTAATTTTCTAATGTATTTGGTTACGATTGCCTTTATCAACCAACAAGTAGGTAAATATTCGTTAGACAAGTTTGTAATCAATTATTTTTTCATAAATTAATTGATGTATTTTTTTACTTTATGTGCTCTCACATGCTTTAATTAATACATATTTTACTACCTAGAGAATAGAGATCAAAATATTATATGCATAGCAGAACTATAATTTATTATTGAACTTGTGAAGTAGTGACCTCCCCCCCCCACAAATAAAAATAAAATATTAATAATTAACACTTAATAACTTAATAAAATGTACCAGGCGATCATAACTTTATAGGCAGTACGATTTGCAAACAATAATTGAACTGCGATGACATTCACTTTTACAAGTTTATTATATTGTGACGTCGAAAATTGGTACTAACATTATCTGTATGAGAATTCAATTCCTTTTGACAGTATTGCAACGATAGTAGCGACACCACCAACTGAACCAACCACTTTGTCATACTCTACCAATGCAGTCAATCAAATTAGGTATTAATGACACATGTATTATGAATGGTTTTTGATTGGCTAACGTCATATCCATCATAGCAGGGATCGCACGCGACGAACACAACTTTACGGAAAATAAAACATGTTATGTAGTTGTAATGAATTAGGGAGTAGGTGACAAAATTTACCATTAAAAATTGTATATGTATGTTTTGCGTTTTGCAAACAAAACATTACTACATAGTTATTTCTAAGTTGGTATTTATTTTTATTCAAGGCTTAAAAAGGTAGAGTACAAACTTTAAGATAAACAATACAACTCTTAATTTTTGGTTTTAAATCGCACTTTGTGTAAAGCCAGTGTCAAGTTTAAACTCGATTATCTTATATTAATAATTTTCACGTGCACGTCATTACAACACCAACGTCCTTTTATCTTCGCCTTCGACGTAGATAAAATAAAAATGAAGAAAAAAAATTAAAAAGTAAACTTAAGGCCGCGCCATACTGTCTGCTATCCGGTTTCCCCGATATTAAGTTACCTCCGCGCTCACTGCGGCCGATTGGTTTTTAATTTTTATACAACTATCTCTCACGTCGTCGTAATTTTAAAACATAAAATAAATATTTCTGTAGCAAAGTCAAAATTGTATTATTATTGTTTAAGACATTTTTAATAACGCACACTTTGGCGTCAAGACGCGTATTTTTTTCCAATACTAAAACGAACTGTATTGACTCAATCAATAAGTTCATTTCTCAACGAAATGCTCTTGACAGTGCGAGCGAATTTTGAATGTTTCAATTATTTATACGTACACGCTAGTGAAATAGTAAGCGTAAAACGAGTGGAAACTGATAGTAGAACTATACTTGTTGAGTTGTCGATAATGTTTAAGTTTGCAAAAATGTTCACAATAATCCAAAGTACCAGGCAATTATGACTTATGTGGCGGTGTTTCCACTAATCTGAGTCAGCGCTGGGGTTCTGCCGACGCGAGTGGCGCCTGCCCGGCCGCCGCGGTATCAACTAACGCCATTACATTTATCATACCCTAGTACTATATTATTCGTTTTCATTATTTAATAATTAGCTTTTGTTATAATAAATTGGATATGCACTATAAATAATAATATATGAACTCGCGATTAGACAGGAACTTTGTTTAATTTACAGTTGCTTTACAAAGAGTTTTATAGATGGTTTTGCAAAAAGGAAAGTGCTTTATTATGAGGCACAGGAATAAAATCCATATGACTAAAATATGGCGATATGCTTCTAAAAACATCAAAAATATAGATACGATAAGAAAAGTGTATTTCACTGAAGAAGTAGGTAAAATCAATCGGTCCAGGTTCAAAATTTGGGTAGGTACCTGTGGGATTTTCGGATTTCATGTGCGCTTGTGATTTCAAATAACGATTACCACTTGCTGAACGGTGAAGGAAAACATTGTAAGGAAACAAACATTCTCGATAGACGCGTGAAGGTTATCCACCCGCTTTTGGTCACAGTGGTGCACTATGGCCCGAATCCCTCTCCCATTGAGGAGAGGCTCCTCGAGGTCAGTACATTAAAATAGATCTAATAAAACTTTCATCATCATTTGCTTTACCTTACCTATTATTTGGGGTCGGCGCAGTATGTCTTTTTCTTCCGTTCAACTTGCTTTTCCATCACTCCTATCATTATTATAACTCCTATCTCATTCATATCACTTGCTACATACTTCCTCCATCTTGTCTTTGGTCTTCCTCTCGCTCCGTATCCATTCACATTCATACTCATCACTCTTTTAGTCACATGCTTCTCATCTCTTCTCATCACATGCCCAAACTATTTTAATCTCTAACTTCTTACTTTCTCTGTTAAATAAACCTTCCTCACCTTATCCATTCGCGTTACTCCACACACCCATCTCATCATTCGTTCTTAACATTTTTAGGCGTCTATTTAATTTCAACGCTCGTAGGTGCATCTTTACACCTAAGAGCGCAGTCACTACCTCTCCCCTCACGGTAACTGCCCAAGCAGAGGTCGTGCCCTCTGTGGCGCCCTTGAGCTAGTTGCAACCCCTTCCCGCCCTTAAGGCCTTGGTTGGAGTGCACTCTGCGCTCGCCACTCCTCCGGTAAAGCTGTAAAGGCCACCTCACGGCCAACAATGTAAGTCCTTCAAAAAAAAAAAAAAACTTTGCACTAGTTGAACAAAAATTTTGCACGATGCAAATCGTATGTTTTAGCATTCCATCGCATAAGTAATATGACCTGTGGTCTATATATTTCTTGGAACTGTAATGTTTATTACAAAGGCTCTTTGTATGTGCCGATAGCGACCTAATTTTGCAATAGTTTACATACAAAAAATAATGTATTTGTTAGAATCGTAACCTTGGCAATGGTTGGAGCACGTATTCTGTTAATGAACAAGTAATTCGTAGACTGGACAGAAGATACCGCGAAGAAATATAATTTTCAAGTATAAAGAAGGATTAAAAATGTGTACCCAATTATAGTGGGAGAACGCACCAAAACGATCTGTAATGAAAAAGCTCATTTTTTAAACTAATGAATTGGACTTCAAAATATTAAAATATAGGTAATAAGGTTAAATTCACAGCATTCTGAACGCTAACTAATAGTCTGGGGCCTATATACAACCAGATAGGTCTTAAATTGTGACTGAATCTTAATTTTTAGATTTCAAGCATTTTCCACGGATGTGCGCTAGGTAAACACATATTCCTAAATTAGCAGATACATATTCGGTATTTTACTAACTACAGGCCTTTTAACGTCCCACTGCTGGGCACGGGCCTCCGCTCAATGCGAGGGGGATTCAAGCCATAGTCCACCACGCTGGCTCAGTGTGGGTTGGCAGACTTCACACATCTATCGAGAACTAGTCAAGTTCCCTCAGTCGTGCAGGTTTCCTCACGATGTTTTCCTTCACCGTTTCATAGCAAGTGATAATCTCGGATGAAAATGAGATTTGCACATAAACCCAGAGGTGCGAGCCGGGGTTTGAACTTGCACACTTTGATTGCAAAGCGTGCGTTCGACTGCTATATGCTGCTATATGGTATATTCGGTATTTTGTATCTACTAAAAAAATAATTAATGTTTAAGTGGTCTGGCGATATTTATTCAAGTGTTTGTACGTGCACCAGACCAAGTCATTTTAAAATGTCACCTCTGTTTAAATATTCTTTGTCGTAATTTTGCTTAGTTGTATATGTTGAATCAACAGTCTTGTAAAAATGGAGGCGTTAGCAGAAACCGTGGGAATGTCATTTTTATTATTATTTCCTTTTAAAATAGGCTTTTAAGCTTAGTGGTCTTACCCACCACATCTTATTATTATTTATTACGAAATGAGCGAAATGATGATATTTAATGGAATAAGATGAGGAATGGCATCACCTGCGACTAGCGCGAGTATTTCGCCAATGTCAAGTAATTAATAATAGCAAGGACAAATTCAATAAATACACGTAATAAATAAAAATTGAATGATGACAGTGATAAAGATGGCGGATAAAGTATTGTCGTTTTAACTGTCAATTTTTGACAGATTTTGTACTGAGTTAACTATAAAAAAGTAATATTAAAAACAGCAGCAAGACATTTGGTGGTATGGGGGCCAATTTTTGCCAATACTAAAATGGACCGTATTAATTTTAGGAAAAAGCAGATTTTTCAATGAAACACCATGCATGACTTGAGCGATTTTTGGCGAGTGGTCGCGTGATTTTTGCCAGAGGCATTCAATCTTTATGTATATTACCACAGAGTACATTTTTATTAGGGTTCCGTACCCAAATGGTAAAACGGGAACCCTATTACTAAGACTTCGCTGTCCGTCCGTCCGTCCGTCCGTCTGTCACCAGGCTGTATCTCATGAACCGTGATAGTTAGAGAGTTGAAATTTTCACAGATGATGTATTTCTGTTGCCGCTATAACAACAAATACTAAAAAACAGAATAAAATAAATATTTAAGGGGGCTCCCATACAATAAACGTGATTTTTTTTGCCGTTTTTATAGAGAATGGTACGGAACCCTTCGTGCGCGAGTCCGACTCGCAATTGGCCGGTTTTTTTTTAATATGATTCGCTCACCCCATTGGATGTAGTGTTATCATTACTTTTATCTAGTAAAATAAGTAATTTCTCGTGACTTGATTTTGCGAAGAATGCCTTAAATTAATTAAATAAAACACGAATCCCTATTTTACTTTAGATAGCATTTCGGGACAAAATAATGATTTTGAAATTAAATTAAATTATTCCAAGGAGCACCCACACAGCGCCCACTACCTGTCACTACGCATCTAACCGCAATGGATCACCAATCAGACGGGTGGAAGCGAGCCCTTACAAAAATCAACCCCAACAGGATGCAGGCTTCCTCACATTTATGCGCTCCTGGTAGCTATGAGAAGAAATAGTGATAAAACTATTTTATAAAACACTACGCATTACGACCGTATCGTTCTTTAGGGTTGGTAGAGACATTCCAAAGAGTCTGAGAACAGTGAAATAAACAACATCTCTCAAAGTACCCATAGAACATAAATGACATAAAAACCGGCCAAGTGCGAGTCGGACTCGCGCACAAAGGGTTCCATACCAAAACGGCCCACAATTGTTGTATGGGAGCCCCCTTAAATATTTATTTTAGTATTTGTTGTTATAGCGGCAACAGAAATACATCATTTGTGAAAATTTCAACTCTCTAGCTATCACGGTTCATGAGATACTGCCTGGTGACAGACGGACGGACGGACCGACGGACAGTGAAGTCTCAGTAATAGGGTTCCCGTTTTACCCTTTGGGTACGGAACCCTAAAAACGACGGCATAAAAAAACGGCTTTACGAAATATATATGAAACCAAAAATTGCTTTATAACAACATTGTAAACGAATTGTAACATTATATCGATTTGTAGGTAGACAATCACGAACATTGTAAAATAGCATCAGCATAAAACCGTTCACAAACGTAGACGTCAAAGTCACACACAAAATACGAACCAGACCAATGTTAGGAAGAACATTTTGATATAATAACTCCTTGGGTTTCATCAGCCATGTTTTATATGTAAAGTGTATATCATCACACATCTATGGCAAGTCAAATAATAGTCCAGGGCCCCGATTTTCGTGCGATCGAGATTCATCTCTATTCGAGATATCTCGAAACAAATGAAAAAATACGTACGATTTGACGTTTCGTTTTTCGTCGACTTTCGTGCGATCGAGATTCCTAAAACTTCTCCAAGTAAAGGGGGGGATTTTGCCCAGGAGTGGGACATAGAAAGGCTAAAATAAAATAAAAAATGTGAATTTACTGAACTTCCTACTGCTATTAATTGTTTGACACTGCCCGAAATACCCGCTAACCGCAGGTGGAGCTATTCCTCATCTTATTCCATTTAATTTCATCATTTCGTAAGAAAAAAAACCGGCCAAGTGCGAGCTGGACTCGCGCACCGAGGCTTCCGTACCTAAGCTATGAAAGCACCGAACATTATTCTAACGAAAAGATAAACTGAACAGAGAGACAAACTTAACTTTGCAGTTGTTATTCTTGTGTCCCCATACAAACTAACTATAAAATAAGTTTGTAATCGCAAAAATACATTTTCTAACAATAAATTTTCAATTTTTGGATTTATTCCTTTACTTGTGCTATAAAACCTTGCTTCTTGCCAAATTTCATGATTCTAGTTTAACGGGAAGTATCCTATAGGCTTTCAATTCCCTTGCAAATGTAAAAACTGAAAATGTAATAGGGACTGAAAATGCAACATAAACCGCCGTATATCTTGATTGCGTTAACCTAGAAGTTTGATTTAGAGCACGAAGGGACCTCAGACTAGAATCTCTGGTATAAATTTCAACTTGATACCTCCACGCGTTTCTGAGAAAAAACGTCTTGACAGTCAGACAGAGTAACCGAGCAGTAGCAGCAGTGGAAGCCGAGTGGTCGAACGCACGCTTTGCAATCAAAGTGCGCAGGTTGCAACCCCGGCTCGCACCTCTGGGTTTCATGTGTGAATCTCATTTTCATCTGAGATTATCACTTGCTAAGAAACGGTGAAGGAAAACATCGTGAGGAAACCTGCACGTCTATAGAAAGGCGTGTGAAGTTCACCAACCCAGGGCCAGCGTGGTGGACTATGGCCTGAATCCCCCTCGCATTGAAGGGAGGCCCATGCCCAGCAGTGTGACGTTAAAAAGGGATGTAGTAGTAGTAAGAGTAGACAGACAGACAGACGGACAACAAATTGATCCTATAAGGGTTCCGTTTTTTCCTTTTTAGGTACGGAAGCTTAAAAATGATAAAAATCTCGTTAGGTGAAAGTCTCTTCAAAATTGATATCACCCACGCATTACAAAACAACATTATCTTCAATCCGCACAATTAGTGTGTAGTGATAATTAGATATGATGTGATGACAGCGTATCAGGGCACTTCATCACCCCTTACATAGATAGGATCTGTCATTTGAGGGGGAGTTTATAGGGTTCAGTACTATGACGAAATATATCCTTAATAGAGACTTATAAGTTTTACGCCTTGAACGGAATATGTGAATATATTGCATCATCACGCCTGTATTCCCCGAAGGGGTAGGCAGAGGTGCACGGCAGTGCGCCCACACTTTGCCGATGTATTTTGGTCTCAATGTAATAGGGGGCGAGCTTATTGCCATTATACCGGGCACATTCTCCCTCAATACGAGGGAGATTTTGGACCATAGTCCACCACGCTGGCCCAGTGCGGGTGAACTTCACACGCCTTTCTATAGACGTGCAGGTTTCCTCACGATGTTTTCCTTCACCGTTCAGCAAGTGGATATCATTATTAAAAATTATCTTACATTACCTTATAGTATACTAGCAGACCCGGCCACGCGTTGCTGTGATCTAAGCTATCCTATCTCTCAAGTTGGACCAGACTGCTCACGGTGTGCCAATTTAATTTAAAATCGGTTAAGTAGTTTAGGAATCCATCGCAGACAAACATCGTGACAGGAGATTTATATATATTAGAGATATCTTATATACCTACTTACATAGTGGTTATAATAGACTACGCTTCTATCCGCGACTTCGCTCGCACAGACTCCGATGATTCAATATCGCTAAATGTTATTCTGACTTATAAACAATAATACTGTAAAGGTAGCCGAGTGGTCGAACGCACGCCTTGCAATCAAATTGTGCAGGTTCAAACCCCCTCTGGGTTTATGTGCGAATCTCATTTTCATCCGAGATTATCGCTTGCTATGAAACGGTGATGGAAAACATCGTAAGGAAACCTGCACATCTGAGGGAACTTGTCTAGTTCTCGATAGATGTGTGAAGTCTGCCAAACCGCAATGGGCCAGCGTGGCGGACTATGGCCTGAATCCCCTTCGCATTGAGGGGAGGCCCGTGCCCAGCAGTGGGACATTAAAAAGGCTTTAGTTAGTTAATACTGTAAAGTTTCATTATAATCCATTCAGGAGTTTTTGCGTTAAAGATTAACACACATCCATCCATCCTTGTGGTTGTTAAATAGTAACAAAATTACACTATAGCTATTGTTAAGGTCAAAAAAAAAAAAGTTTATTTGGCACTTAATTCCTTCCTATAGGTAGATTCTAGACTCTAAATAACTTAATGTTTCACATCTGCCAGGCGTCCCGCGACGGCTACTATTTTTTTATAGCCTTTCTATGTCCCACTCCTTGGCAAAGGGCTCCCCTTTACATCTCCACTCATCTCGGTTCTGGGCTTTTATTTGACTTGCCATAGATTTGTCATTTTTAAAGTTAAATAGGTTTGATTTGAGAACTCCTTTGGTGAAAACTGAAACGACTATACACTGAGTAAATAGACCTTTGGCTCGGCCCATACAACGAGTGTCACACAGCCTACCTTGTCTCGAAATACAGGCGCGATGATGTAATATAACAATAATAACAATTAATTAACATTCCAGTTAGTAATTAATGGTTTATATTACGTTAAATTATGTGTCGACTCACAATTAACACACCCAGTCTTTGTTTATTATAAATCTATCATTATCTATTTTAATTATGTACCAAATTGGTATTCAGGAATGTTTACATAATGATATTATCATTCACCTAGGCTAGCCCTTTAAATTTTACCAACTAGCTTCTACACGCGACTTACTAATCCTTACTAATATTATAAATGCGAAAGTAAATCTGTCCATGTGTTACGCAATCACGCCTAAACTACTGAACCGATTTCAATGAAATTTGGTACAGAGATAGTCCAAAGCCTGAGAAAGGACATAGGTTACTTTTTAACCGACTTCCATAAAGGAGAAGGTTTCTCAATTCGACTTAGGCTATATAATATCACGCTACGATACAGTAACAATAAGCGCGGGTGAAACCGCGGGCCCAGCTAGTATCGTTATAAATTGATGTCTAAGCGACTCTTTTTGGCTTTATTGACTTACATACATATCTGGAATCAGCGAATTAGTAAGCTATAAAGAAAATAAATAGCTTAAGTCATATAGCCTTTGACCTCTCGGTTTTAAAATATTAAAAGTACGGAACCCTAGTTCGTATAAAAAGACAGTCTAAATCCAATTCCACTCACCAAGAGTCGCGGTTAGGTCCCCTGGGAATGGGCCGGCCGATTTGTCAGCTTATATTATCAAGTTATACGATGTAACCTCACACCGCGCGATCTGGGAATAAATTATATCGCCTCGCTTTATCGCCTCGATGTAGGTGGCGCTAGCAGCGGCGTGAGGTCATTTATAAAAAAATAAAATACATTTTTAAATATCCTACTAATCATAATATCTACGTTTGTGAGAATGGATGGGTGTTTGTTACTTTTTCACGCAAAAACCACTTAACGGATTTTGATGAAACTTTACATTATTATTGTTTGACAATTCTGAAAAGTAAATTTCAGAAATTTTCCGATGCCGTGAATTAAACCCGCAACCGCTCGATAGAACATCCATCTTGGTAAATATAACTGTAGGTTCAAACCCTGAGTTTTCAGGTTACATTTGCGAATGCATAAATACTCAGAATCAGAATTAGATTTTTTAATTCAAGTAGGTAAACCTATACATGCACTTATGAATCTTCATTATACACCAAGTAATCATAGTATCTCTACCAGCAATTCGGAATGCATACTTACTGAATGGTACAGCTTATAAATTAAATTTGCTTCAAATTTACATCATTTAGGTAGATAAAATCGATTTTTTATTATTGAATGTCTACGCTGTTGGCTGACAATGGCCTTTACAGCTTTACCGGAGGGGTGGCGAGTGCAGAGTGCACTCAAACCATGGCGGAAAAAGGGGGGGTAACTAGCACAAGGGCGCCACAGAGAGTACGACCTAGGCTTGGGCAATTGCCGTGAGGGTAGGAGCAGTGACTACGCTCCTAGGTGCAAGGAGGCACCTACGAGCGGAAGAGGGTGTTCCTCGACCTCGCCGGCAAGATCTGTGTCTATTGGGACTAAATTTGTGTTGTAGGCGCCATAATATTTACGCCGGCGATGTGCAGAGATAGGCATCTACAAGTAGGTTACTAACGTTTACCCGGTGTATCAGAGGTCCGAAGGAATACTTTGGGTGGATACGAGTATACGGTAGCTCATATGTGGATGCTTAGTGAAGACAGTTTATATCTAACTATTATAGTTTCTGAGTTATGAACCTTTGAATATTTGTCAAGTATCGAGTTTTGGCCTTTGGGTACATCCATAAAGTGTGTTCAGCAGTGTAAACTACACTTATGAGGGGCGACTAACTTTTTTAACTGTTAATATATCTCGTTTTAGTAT
Source organism: Ptilodon capucinus (assembly GCA_914767695.1). Taxonomy (NCBI): domain Eukaryota; kingdom Metazoa; phylum Arthropoda; class Insecta; order Lepidoptera; family Notodontidae; genus Ptilodon; species Ptilodon capucinus. Next base: position 2,566,061 of record OU611832.1, read on the forward strand.
TGGCTAATATACGCGTGTGTCTTGACGCCCCAGTGTGTGCAGGGTTTAACTGTAATATATTTTTTCTCTGTCATAAGAACCGTGACTATTTTAAATTGATAAACAAGTTGATATCCCTAATCCAATATTGTTATTATTGCCCCTAGCATAAGGAATCATTGGGTATAATGAAGCGACGCCCCCTGGGGACGCGGTGGGCGGTGGGCTAGGGGCGGTATAACTTTGTTTTGGTTGTTTCTGCAATAGGGTGTTGATCGTTAGAAAGTTTTGTGATTGAATTTTGTAAATTGATACTTGATAATTATTTAGAACGCGTGCGGGAATTTAAACGGCAACAGTGTATTGGTTAGACGAACCAAAATAGCAGTGGTAGCCGAGTGGTCGAACGCACGCCTTGCAATCAAAGTGTGCAGTTGAACCCCGGCTCGCACCTCTGGGATTTATGTGCGAATCTCATTTTCATCCGAGATTATCACTTGCTATGAAACGGTGAAGGAAAACATGACCAGCAGATACCATGGAGAGACTTGTTGTCCAGGGCAGGGTCAATGGTAACAGACCAAGTTATTAAACGCAATGTACTGATAAGAAAGAAAAGTGTAAACAAAAATAAAATTGTATAAATTAAGAATAGGAAATAAGGACAGCTCCAAATCCTTGACTAGTAATAAATGTAAAACCCTCGCATCCCTGTCCATAGTAAATAAGTACTCTGTTTATGTCAGCGGTCTAGCTCGCGGGCCGGGCCATCAAAACGCCCAGCATAATAAAAAAAAATAAAAAAATGGTAACAGACCTCGCGGACATATCCCCATGCGATGGACTGACCGAAATAAAGCGCTGACTAAGACCCCTCTTAATGAATGCGTCCGCCAGACATCGGTTCGGAATCGGTGGAGGACGACCATCAAATCTATCGTCTATTGCAAATGACCGCGACTGCTCTGCCAAGAGTACATCGACCAAGAAGAAGTCTAGTTACCATTGATACAAGATGTCACTTATATGCCTTAAAAGATAGAGTTATTACAAAACTCCACGACAATAGTTTTAGCAGACTTGGGGCCCTGAAAGCTAGTCTGAATGCGCTCTTAATGTCCTTATCAGGGTAGCCATGTGGTAATCACGTCATTATCTGACATATACCTAACTACATTATCTGTTCACACATTTAAAACATTTTAACATCTCTGTAAAAAGGTATCCAATTACAATCTGAACTAAAAAAATAAAAAATAAATTATATGTAGAGACAATGCGATTGATAATATTTGTCATACAATAGACTGGGGGCGATCCCAGTTACACTCAGGGAAAATTCCTAAAAAGTCGTTAGCAAAATTGGTCACTGGCGGGAGTCGAACTCACGACCACCTGGTTCACCACTAAACCAAGCAGTCGTCTTAACATCATCACGCCTGTATTCCCCGAAGGGGTAGGCAGAGGTGCACTGTACTGCGCCCACACTTCGCCGATGTATTTTGGTCCCAATGTAATAGGGGGCGAGCCTATTGTCATTATACCGGGCACATTCCCCCTCAATACGAGAGAGATTTGGGCCATAGTTCACCACGCTGGCCCAGTGCGGGTTGGTGAATTTCACACGCTATAGAAAGCTATAGACGTGCAGGTTTCCTCACGATGTTTACCTTCACCGTTCAGCAAGTGGTAAGTTGAAAATTACATTCGCACATGAAATTTATCTCAGAGGTGCGGGCCTGGGATTTGAACTTGCACCCCTTACGTTCAAGGCGGGCGTTCTTGCCCGCGAGGCTACCACTGCCTAACCAAAGTCGTCTTAGTTAGTTAGTCGTCTTAACCAAACTATTAATAGAGTTCTCCACTCTGGGGCCACGACCACCGCGCGTCAAAAGTGTTCAGCCGTTTAAAAGTTTACCCGGAACAAACAGACAGACAGACAAAAATGTTAAAAATTGCATTTTCTTTACTTTGATATGAATTTGTTAAAATATTATTTTGATATTACAAACAGACACTCCAATTTTATTTATTTGTATAGATTACAAGCTTTATAATAACTTGCAATGTATGTCCGGGTGGAATCTTGCAACTGAATTTTAAATCAGTTATCTTTAACCGATTAAGCTGGAATTTGGTATACACGCTTATTTTGGATGACAATGCATGCTTGATATCACGTAGCTATGTGACGTCATTCTAATTCCAATATGGGGGATCATCCAAAATGGCGAAATTGTTATTTTTTCTGCACTACCACAGAATGGGTATCAAATGAAAGGGCTTGCTGAGGAGAACACGAAAACTAAAGGCAATTATAAAAAAGCTTGTTTTTAAAAAGTATTTTTAAAATTGTTTATGATTCAATAGTCCGTTTTGGTATTAGAAGAAAATTTTAAGTTCGATGCCGCCGGAGGTTTAATTAAGAACTGTCTGATATGTTTAACTAAATTTGTTACCAAAGTAGAATCATACCGGACTTGGCAATATCTACACAGGAAGTGGAAATGAGATTGATTTCATGCTATCCGCTTTCCGATATTAATTATTAAATATGTTGAGGTAGAGCGAACTAATTTGACGAGCATGGAGTCTACCATGATACTAGAGCGCTCTAGAATTTGCAATACAAATTACGTAGTCGCTATCGAGTATCGAGTGAAGAGTACTTGCCGGACTCATGATAACAATAACGAAAAAAAAATCTGTTTGTTTGTTTCGGGTAAACTTCCAAACGGCTGGACGGAATTTGACGGGACTTTCACTGGCCGATATTACAAAGAGTAACTTAGGCTAATTTCATTTTAGAAAGAGAATTACGGTACCTTTTGAAAAATATTAAACCTATATTTTGGTTAATTAGGGTTGCTAAATGTCGTGTAGACGAAGTCGCGGGCTCAGGGGACAATTCACGAATGATCTAACTACAGCCCTTTTAACGTACCAATGCTGGGCACGGGCCTCCCTCAATGCGAGGGGATTCAGGCCATAGTCCACCACGCTGGCCCAGTGCGGGTTGGCAGACTTCAAACATCGAGAACTAGTCAAGTTCCCTCAAACGTGCAGGTTTCCTCACGATGTTTTCCTTCACCGTGAATGATCGATTATCTCTAATTCGAAATTGGTCGCATTTTTAGAGTTTCGTACCTTTAAAGGAAAAAAAGGAACACTTACATTATCACTTTGTTGTCTGTCTATCTGTCTGTCCGTCTGTTTCGTTTTATTTCGGCTTATGTCAAAGAGAGATAATGACGAGCATCCGAGAATTGGGTCCAGCTAGTTTATATAATAAGATTATATTTTCAAAACAAAACATCAATAAAAAATAAATATAAAACATGATTCAAATATTCTAAATTCGAATGTCCGGCGGAATGACAGCTGTCAAAGCGGTGTCATGGCGGCGCAAGATGGCGTCCGGTTACCGTCAGTCTGGCGCGCACCACCGTGACCCGCGCAAAATGACTATTATAAATCATTTCCGATCTTCGAAATAGCAAATAGAATGTATCAGTGATTACCTAATATTATTTTATGAAAATGTAACACATCTGTGCCATAGTTTAAAAAAATATTTGTAGTCTCTGATCATTGTAACTAAATTACAAAGTAACGGCTCTTTTTCAAAAAATATGTACTCCGTTTAAAATATGTACACTCATAAAGATTAAATTTTCGTAGTTAACCACGAGTCAAAATTCCTTCACAGTGATGTAATTTCGTTGAAAAATGTACTTAATCTACGTGTTGATGCAGTTCATTTTCGTATTGGCAAAGAAGTAGCTTTATTTTCCAAAGTTCCGATTTTCAGTTGTTTTGTTTTTTAATTTAAGAACTTGACATATCGCATGTTTAAAAGTATAGAGACCCATTTTGAAATTTTAGGTTTTCGAATATAAATCATAAAGGGTCGATCTAACGACCATTTTTCAACAACATTATTTTTGAGTTAGGTCTCTATACTATTTAAAGATGCGATATGTGCCGAACATAAATGATGACAGAAAAATAAAAGAATTTTTTCTTGAATTTTTTTTTTGCCTATTAAAAAAATCCAGAATATTGTTGCCAAATATAAAGAAAGCAGGTTCTGAATACGCTAGCATTACTTACTATGATAGTTCATTCACCAGACCACCATTAATTCGTCTCCCACACTCTAATTGGACAAGAATCACCAGGGTAACAGAACACCGCGGAGTTTTAGAAATACGGCCGAATCAAAGGCTGCGGGCCGTGACTGAAATAGATACTCTACATAGCGACAAGCCTACATAGAGTCGTGTTGAAATAATAAGTATATTGTAATCTAGGTATCTATACGGGGGGTCGATTCTTGCAAGATCGACATGAAATAACACCAAAACAATTAATGTTAAAAATCTTTATAAAAACAATTTTTATTTAATTGCCCATAGTTTTCGTGTTCTCCTCAGCAAGCCCTTACATTTGATACCCATACTGTGGTAGTGCAGAGAAAGAACTATTCCGCCATCTTGGATGATCCGCCATATTGAAATTAGAATGACGTCACATAGCTAAGCATGAATTGTCATCCAAAATAAGCGTACCATTGTACCTGGCAAACTCCTCCTCAATACGAGGGAGAATTTTTGAACTATAGTCCACCACGCCGGTCCAGTGCGGTTTGGTGAACTTTACACGTCTTCCTATAGACAGGTGCAGGTTTCCTCACAATGTTTTCCTTCACCGTTTCATAGCAAGTGGTAATCTCGGATTTTAATGAGATTTGCACATGAAACCCAGAGGTGCGAGCCAGGGTTTGAATCTGCACACCTTGACTGCAAGGCGTGCGTTCGACCACTCGGCTACCATTGCTCGGATGCCAAGCAGTCGTAAGTAATTAAGTCAACACAACTAAAAATGTTAATGATTTACAAACATGACCGCATTTAGCGCTGCGCGGGCGCACCGACTGCCAATAATTGCCGCGTGCGAACAAAAAGACGAACCCACTTGTTGTTACATAGTTTATTTGTTGATTTAAAGCCTCCCACACATTAGGGCGTCGTCGACATTCGCGCGTTAAATTCATTGCCAATACTAAAACGATCTCTGTGTCAATATGCATAAAGATTGAATCTCTGTGAGGGACGCCACGCAGTGGTAGCCGAGTGGTCGAACGCACGGCTTGCAATCAAAGTGTGCAAGCTCAAAACCCGGCTCGCACCTCTGGGTTTATTTGCGAATCTCATTTTCATCCGAGATTATCACTTGCTATGAGATGGTGAGTGGTGGTGGTCTGAGGGAACTTGACTAGTTCTCGATAGATGTGTGAAGTCTGCCCACCCACACTGGGCCAGCGTGTGGTGGACTAAGGCCTTAATCCCCCTCGCATTGAGGGGAGGTCCGTGCCCAGCAGTGGGACGTTAAAAGGGCTGTAGTTATTTTATTGTACACAAAATAGAGAGAGAGAGAAAGAAAAAAAAAACAAACATAAATATAACATTCTTAGGTCTAAATAGCTAAGTACAATTGAGTCATTTAGTCGAAGAATAAAAGTTACAAAATGAGTGAGATGATGAAATTTTAATGGAATAAGATGAGGTATGGCTGCACCTGCGATTAGCGGTATTTATGGCAATGTCGAGTAATTAATAGCAAGGACAAATTCAATAAATACACATCTATACTAATATTATAAAGATTTGTAATTTTGTATGTAACGTAAGTTTATTCGTTACATACAAAAATACAAATCCTTGTACTACAAAACTATTGGACCGATTTCAAAAAATATTTTGCCGTTAGAAAGCTACATTATCACTATAGGATATGTTTATTTATCCCAAAATGTTAAAAAAATGTCTACTCGTGCGAAGCCGGGACGGGCCGCTAGTTATAGATAACAAGCGGCCCGTCCCGGCTTCGCACGGGTTTCTAATACAGCCTATGTAACTCAGTGATAATATAGCTTTCTAACGGCAAAATAATTATTGAAATCGGTCCAGTACTTTTTAAATTTATTCGTTACATACAAAAATACAAATCTTTTAATAATATTAGTATAGAAAAGTGGATGATGATAGCGATAAAGATGGCCGATAAATACTAATGTTTGTGTGGGAAAGGTGAAAAATATGACGCGTGGACGCTGACGCCCCAATCTGTCGAAAGCTTTAAGGAGTAATTGATATACAATGTAGTATAGGGTTGGCGCAGAAAGTTATTATTTGTGACGATTTTGTTAGCACTACCATTTGGACCGTAGTCCACCACCCTGGTCCAGTGTGGCCATTTATGCCTTCGACCGTCACCGCCTCGGTCGCCCGTTGTTCCATGGGAGTATCCCGCGCAACCATTCCACCGGGTACACCTGGACTTCCTCGGACCGTTCGGTGGACGAATGTACCTTGTTATCGTGGATGCGTTTTCAAAATGGGTCGAAGCATACGAAATGACTGCTACTACTAGCGTACCAGTAATTGATAAGTTGTATGAGTATATGTCTAGGTTTGGATTGCCTCATACCCTGGTAACTGATAAGGGCACTTACTTTTGCTCGCAAGAATTTATATATTTTTGTAATCTAAATGGTATAACTCATGTAACATCACCGGCTTACCATCCGGCAAGTAACGGGCAAGCTGAATCTTACGTAAAGGTTGTAAAAAAGGTATCAGATCAGATCTTGCTTTGTCAATGGTGTGGACGCAAGGGAAGGTAGGCTCAGAATGTATAAATTTCTATTCGATTATAGAAACTCAGTACATACAACTACAGATAGGTCACCGTCTGAATTAGTGTTTGGTCGCAAATTAAGATCACGGTTAGATATAATGAACCCGTTGCCGTCGTCACCACCCCCGTCTACCCCTCTGAATGATCATGTGAAATCCAAACAGTATTTGCAAGCTAAGGCAAAGGGTGGAACACCTAGAAACTTTTTACCCGGTCAATTAATTTTGTATAAAAAACATTTAAGCAATAACAAATTAGTTTGGTGCAAGGATTTAATTGTTAAGCAAATTGGAGCAAATGTTTAAGTTATTAGTGATTATTTATCTTTGGCTCAATTTAAAAAACACAGCGATCAGTTAATTCTATGTAAAAATAATCACATGAGTAGTCAACCTTGGGACAGTGATGATATGAATACTGATTCTACATCCACTACTATTACCGATTCATCTGAACCATCAAAACCACCGCTGTTATCGACGACTTCACCACCGGTTTTATCAGACGATAATCGTTTGAGCTCCACCGTGCGGAAGGAAGAAGCTTTTGAAGAAAACGGAGAGTCGTCATTGTCTCCTACAAACGTCGGTAGTCAACCACAACCAAGCGTGACTGTAACACAAGGACAGCCGGCGCTGCCACAGGCTGACGGTGATGATGAATTCTTCGAAGCAGAAACCTCCGATGCTACAGCTGAAGAAAGAGAGGATGAGAACAGGCAACCGAGGCGTCACACACGCAACAGTCCTAGGGTCGACTACAAACCGTTTTTTGATGTACCTACTTTAAAGATAATGAGAGAAACGTTTTTTGATAAGATGTATCTATTAGGGGAGGAATTGTTATGTATGCGCGCGCAGCTACGCGCGCCATAGTTTGACAACTGAATGTCAAGTGCTTGAATAAACGTCAGTTTGTTACCGGCCTTCCCGCCTTTCATTTGATTCCCGTGTCCCGTATTTAATAGTTATAAGTAGTACAGAGCTTTTCTTAGCATTTGACAGTTTCTCACGTAACGTTGTGTGAGACTTAGACGTTTACGGACGTCAGATAATCTATGATAATCTATGTCTACCCGCGACTTCGTTCGCGTAGACTTCGATTATTCAATTATAAATTATAGCCTATATGTTATTCTGATGTATAAACAGTAATACTGTAAAGTTTCATCAAAATACGTTCAGTATTTTTTGCGTGAAAGAGTAACAAACATCCATCCGTCCATCCTCAAAAACTTTCATATTTATGATATTATAAGTAGGATAGGATAATACACGTACCTATTGTGGCAACCCTGAGTTAACACAGTAGATTGTTATGTGTTAATATAACAGTAATTTTAGTTGTTAGACCAAATACAAGCTGTTTGTAACTCTGTTACTAACCATTTATACGTTTAATCTCAATTACTTACTGATTTGTTTATTTTTTGAGATTAAGTTCTGTTATTGTTGAAGTTTGTTTTTACTGTAACAGTAATCGATATTAATAACGCGTAGGATATCGTAGGACGCCATAACAAGGTCAAAATACGCGCGTCTAAATAGTAGCCGATACCAAAACGAACTATGAATACATCTTCACGCCTGTATTCCCTGAAGGAGTAGGCAGATGGGATAGCTTACCCCATGAATTTTGGTACCAATGTAACAGAGCCATTATACCGCGCTCGTTCCCTTTCAATTCGAGGGAGATAAGGGCCAGACTGCACCACCCGCAGTGCGGGTTAGTGAACTTCACACGCCTTTCTATAGACGTGCAGGTTTCCTCACGATATTTTCCGTCACCGTCAAACCGAACTCTGTGTCAATATATATATAAATAGAGATTGAATTTCTGCTCGCTTCAGTGATGATTCGTTGAAAACTAAACTTTTTTCTTGAGTTAATACAGCCAGTTTTGGTATGAGCAAAAATTTTTCGTGCAACCTTTGAAACGACTGTGCCCGTATACTATTGACTCGACGCTCGCGTGTATTTTTTTGTCACACCAAAACAGCCCGTATTGACTGGTTGAAAAAGTTCATTTTCCAACTAAATGACACTAACGGCGCGAGCGTAATTTAGACGAGCGAAATTCTATCTTTACGCATATTGACACAGAGTTCATTATGGTATTAGCTTATTGGCTTAATTCGTGCTAGATCGGCGCGTGACATGATGTCATCATCAGTGCAGTATTTAGCAATTAATGCTGCAACGGGCTGCATTGCGGTCGCAACTAAAAATTAATTTATGACTGTCTAGTTATGTCCATCTTTGACATATTTATGTCAATGTTGGCAGCTATGATATTTTGAAAAGACATCCGAATCGACTCCGCCTTGCGGCAATTGTTTCGACGTTTATCTCACATACGCCATTGCAGTTGCCCTATGTACCTAGTTGCCGTATACTACACGTAACAATGGCGGATATCAGAGAAACGTCAATAAAATTGCCGCAGTGCTGAGTCGATATGGGTTCTCTAGTTACTCTATGTAAAAAGTAATGTCATCGTTTCATTCATCATGTTCGTCACTAGAATCCGAGAACATACCTACATTTATACTCGAATCGCATAAAGTAGAAGGAGGTCTAATTAAGATTTAATTTCTGAAGTCATACCAATAAAATTGATTAATTTACAGCGTATTTTCTTGTAAATCGTTAATGTTTCGATGACGTCACGATAATTGTCATTCATGAGTAATCGTTATTAAGCCCAGACGTGAGTGCGCTACCAGGAGTACAGAGTCGTGCAAGAGGAAGCGTAAATAGGTGTGAGACTGAGACCATCCGGCCCGACGCGCTAATGGCTGGACTGTGGTCCAAGAAGACAAAGAGAGAAATACCCCAAACTTTATTACAATAGCATAAGGAAATAATCTCTATGTAATTGTATATAAGGACAGTATTTACCGCTCATTTGCACAAATACACAGAGATTTGTTTAATTACCCACATGCATATTACCTTACTAAGTACGTTAAATTATTAATTATTTTTAACGAGTGACCGCTTATGTCAAGATTTATAATACTAGACAGCTATGGCATCAATTAACCCATTTAGATCAAATTTTCTTGGAAATCTTTTTAGGCACATTTACGCATCTGTATTTTTAAATATCATTGGTAAGACCCTATAACCTAAAAGATCTAACAAAATATAGGTACTTTTGAAGACTTTAAGGTAATTTTAAGGAATTATTTATTGTTATATCTTTGTCCCATGGACTATGTTAAACATTTTCGTTTATACCCATTTTGACTAACTAGAAGTCGCCTAAATATGAAGAGTATTAATAGTTAGGCACCAGGTTAAGGCGTTTCCTAGTATCAATTAAAACAGGCCTAAGTATCCTTATACCAGGTCACCCGGATCCCATAAATCACAGGAGTTCTCATAACGCTCACCTCCTGAAACGTATACCACAGTTTTGGCCAAATTAATCGCTCGGTTCTGCTTGATGAGGCGACTAGACGCTGTAACAGACGATCACGTGCCATGCAAATGGAAACGGCCTTACTGTTTTAATTTAAACTAATGTATAGCTAGTTTAGTTGAATTTGTAGGGCACTGAATGCGGTTGAACCGGGTAAACTCGACGCTGCATATCGTCACAGCATAAGTACAATAAATAGGAAATATGTTTTACACTAAGTACCATAAAAAATCAACAACTTTCCCAGGAGAAAGTCATCATATCCATTAGTGGATTGCTCTACAGAATTCGAAGAAGCAAACATCACAAAATCACATAAAAAAAAAAATTAATTACTGCATTGTTTATTTTTTATTATCTATGACGTCGATTCTGTTTAGCAAATACTATAACTAAACTATATTTGACAACGCTAAAAATATTGCCGCCTTGCTCATATATTACGGCCGAAAGTAGCTATATACGACGCAGAAAAATCTGGGCTTCAAGTCTGCTAACACTCTCGTCGTGGAGTCGCTATGACTACATTTTTAAGGCATGAAAAGAACCAAATCTCCCACGTATTGAGGGGTAATGAGCCCGGTATATTGGCAATAGGCTCGCCCGCTATTGGGACCAAAATACATCGCCAGAGTGTGAGTGCACTGCGACTTTAAACTTGACTGCGACTTTAAAGACTAAAAAGTGACGAATATTCAAAGGTCTAAATCTCAGAAACTATGATAGTTAGGTATAAACTGTTTTGATTAAGCATCCACATATGAGCTACAGTGTATGTACCTAAAGTTTTATTCCTGACTTCTGATACACCCTGTTTAGTTTATCTTCTGTCTTATATCAATAGGAGAAGATATTTTCAACTCACAGGATACACAGCCCTTAATTATACAAAAAGACGTTCCCTATTTGAAATTACGCGTAATTTGGTCGAAAATAGTGAGCGCGCGCCTACCAGACATTATCGGCGAGGTTCCAATTTCAAATTACGCGTCGGTGTCGGGTGGCGCCCTCGGCGTCGCCGTAGCAACGCGCAGGTGTCGTATCGATCTCCGCGGAGTTATGCCCGCCTGGTACTTTTATAAAAATATATATATCGGCTGACGACACATACTTATCGTATAACCCCAAACTAAGTAAAGCTTGTAGTTTGGGTACTGTTCAATGAACTGGGGGCGATCCCAGTTACACCCAGACTTGGGCAAATTCCGAAAAGGTCATTTGCAAAATTTGCCACTGACCGGAATCGAACCCGAAATGACGTGGTGCAGTGAATCCTGCGTCAAAAAAATAATTTGAAAGTACAAATTTATAGTGTAAATTTCGGGTTCCTATAATCACAAATAGTTATCGGTAAACAAAGATTCGTTTTTATAGGAATGCGAGTAATCAAATAAACATACTTTTTCTAGTGCAATTAAGCACCAGTTTTTAACATTCTCGTATCGTAATCGAAACACGCTCTGCTATTGTCATTGTTATCTACAAAGAATGTGATGTAATATTAGGCTCTATACATACGGTAAAGCCGGCTGCCGGGTTCAACAAGAACATGGGCCCGATTTTTGTTGACAGACATCAATCTCTATTTGTTTCTACATATCTCGAATAGAGATTAATATCTATCAAACAAAAATCGGGCTTCTGGTGGGCAGTAGGTGAGTATGATCTGTCGAAATGCAGATAAGACGTGTCGAATTACGGGAGTCGTGTAATTCGACAGCTCTGCAACGTTTCCGTACATAATATTCTCCGTAATGATGGGTCAGTCGACTTTGCTATGTGAATCAAGCCTTAGGTACATGCTATAAGGCTGGCTACACACTGCCATAACATCCAACACTCGACATTACGTCTAGCAATTTGTCAAATTAACATATGTCTATTTTTATGTGGCCATTTATCATCGGCAGCCGGGATCAAATTAATTCGACATTTCCATGCGCATGCGCTCAATTAGCATAGCTGCACAGTGCGATAGTGTTCATTACTCGCCTCGTCTGGGGACATTATTAAGCTGACACGGGAGCCTAGCATGACAGATTTATACCAGAATAGTAATAAAAATAACAAAAAACCGGCCAAGTGCGAGTCGGATTCGCGCACGGAGGGTTCCGTACCATTATCTATAAAAACGGGAAAAAAAAATCACGTCTGTTGTATGGGAGCCCCCTTAAATATTCATTGTATTCTGTTTATTAGTATTTGTTGTTATAGCGGCAACAGAAATACATCATCTGTGAAAAATTCAACTCTCTAGCGATCACGGTTCATGAGTTACAGCCTGGTGACAGACGGACGGACGGACAGTCGGACGGACGGACAGCGAAGTCTCAGTAATAGGGTTCCCGTTTTACCCTTTTGGTACGGAACTCTAAAAAAGCGGTTTTCCTAAGCTTTTTCTGAAAATCAGAATACATCTGAATACGTGTTCGTTGATTGATTTGTGTATCTAAAACTGCCATTGTGCATCTAATAGATTTTTTTAATTTGTATTTTCCAATTAGTAGGTAACTGCGTAATAACTTTGTGTAGTATATACTACTACAGCCCTTTTAACGTCCAACCGCTGGGCACGGACCTCCCCTCAATGCGAGGGGGATTCAGGCCATAGTCCACCACGCTGGCCCAGTGCGGGTTGGCAGACTTCACACACCTATCGAGAACTAGTCAAGTTCCCTCAGACGTGCAGGTTTCCTCACGATGTTTTCATTCACCGTTTCGTAGCAAGTGATAATCTCGGATGAAAATGAGATTCGCACATAAATCCCAGAGGTGCGAGCCGGGGTTTGAACCTGTAGTATATATTTTTATTTAATGAAACAATTTATCGGGGAGCCTGAGTGGTGATTTAAGAATTGTCGAAAAATATTAGCCCAATTTTTCCTGATCAGCCGGACAAAAATGGGTCGCGTTCGAAGTCGGCTCAGTTACTCTATACTATAACATATCTGAGGTACTATGCGTTTCAAATGAGAATAGGATCGACTTCGCGCCATATTGTGACGAACGAAAACGAATTATGACTTTAAATAATTAAATATTATATTAATACAATTTACTACTAAATTAACCTTTTTATTTAAATTTAATGTAAGACTATTATTATTGATATGCAATGAAGTTTTTTTTTGCAAACCATACTTTTCAAGTGACATTTGACAGATAGAGGTTATTGACATTCCTATTCTTATTTGGATGGCATTGTATCAACCCGCTTCTGTAGAGACGAGGACAACTGAGTCACTGAGCTGTGGTAGTATAGTAAATTACTGATAACCTTATCAATGAGGTGATCGAGATAATATCATACACGCCGTACGTAATGGCAAAGATTAAAATATATTTTTCTATAATCCCCTTTTTTAACGACATGAATGAATGATAAAACTTAATGTAATAAATGCATAGCATAAGTAAATAAAATACATATCTACACATACATACACACATAAATACATACATATACATACATACATTCAAATAAATAAAATTGGAGTGTCTGTTTGTTCCGGGTAAACTTCCAAACGGCTGAACAGATTTTGACGGGACTTTCACCGGCAGATAGCTGATGTTCCAAGGCGTAAGTTAGGCTACTTTTATTTTAGAAAAGTATTAGAGTTCCGCGGGATGAACATAAAACCATTATTTCCGGGTAATCTCCCTAAAGTCCACGCGGGCGAAGTCGTGCACGGCTAGTTATAAATGGGTCATGAATGTCATAAATATGGCAGATGAAATCTTAGCCACAATAAACCCATAAAAACGAGCTGCATATTTTTTTCCAATACCAAAACAAACTCTATTTACTCATAGATAGAGCTCATTATCCAACGAAATGTCATTGACGGTGCGACCGAATTTTAATTTAATTCAATCGTTATGTATATTGATAATAAGGGCCATACCACCACCTATAAAAGTATTGTTGTTTCAATAGTATCTTTCCATTTTTGGTAGATTTTGTACTGACTTAGGCCACGCGCACACTGCGGCGTCCACACTCAAATATTTTGCTAACTACTGTATTACTACTACAGCCCTTTTAACATCCCACTGCTGGGCACGGGCCTCCCTTTCATGCGAGGGTATTCAGGCCATAGTCCACCACGCTGGCCCAGTGCGGATTGGCAGACTTCACACATCTTTCGAGTACTAGTCAAGTTCCCACAGACGTGCAGGTCTACTCACGATGTTTTCCTTCACCGTTTCATAGCAAGTGATAATCTCGGTTGAAAATGAGTGAGAGAGATAAAACCCAGAGGTGCGAGCCGGGGTTTGAACCTGCACACTTTGATTGCAAGGCGTGCGTTCGACCACTCGGCTACCACTGCTTGCCTACAAGTACTTAATCTTTGAACGACGCTTCACGTCAAAAGATTAAATAATAACACGCGGTCTATTATCGATAGCAACATATAACCTAAAACATCAGTTAATATAATATACTGCTAGAGTTAAAACGTGTTCACTGCTCAACTAGTTTTTAATTTAAAAACGTAATCAAGTAAGTTTTTATATATTCAAGGTTAGAAAAAAACTTAAAAATAGTGTTTATAACCGCGGTAAGTTCAAGGCCCCAAATCCCTCAACTCTATCGTTGTGAAGTCACTATGACATCATTTTTAAGGCATGAAAACAAAATCTTTTATCAATGGTAGCTTTAATATGACTAGTCTAATGACTAGTCATATTAAAGCCACTACTGGCCCGTCCCGGCTTCGCACGGGTGGACGTATTTTTTAAAACATTTTTGGATTACAAAATATAGCAAGTTAATTAGTCATAATGTAGCTTTCTACATCATCATACATCATCACGCCTGTATTCCCCGAAGGGGTAGGCAAAGGTGCACTGTAGTGCACCCACACTTCGTCAATGTATTTTGGCCCCAATGTAATAGGGGGCGAGCCTATTGCCATTATACCGGGCACATTACCCCTCAATACGAGGGAGATTTGGGCCGTAGTCCACCACGCTGGCCCAGTGCGGGTTGGTGAACTTCACACGCCTTTCTACAGACGTGCAGGTTTCCTCACGATGTTTTCCATCACAGTTCAGCAAGTGGTAATCATTGTTGAAAATGACATTCGCACATGAAAATTATCTCAGAGGTGCGGGTCTGGGATTTGAACTTGCACCCCTTACGTTAAAGGCGGGCGTTCTTGCCCACGAGGCTACCACTGCAATAGCTTTCTAACGGTAAAAGAATCTTTGAAATCTGTCCAGAAGTTTTTAAATTAATTCATTACATACAAAAATACAATTCTTTCCTCTATAAGCTAGTTAGTATAGATTGATAAAAATATGTTATTTTCATGCCTTGAAAATTAAGTCATAGCAAGTCCACGACGATAGAATTAGAGGACTTGTTGTCTTGGGGTTTAAATCATCAAATCTTTTTCCAGTATTCTTTTAATAATACCTAATACATATTTTTGGACAGTTTTGACAAATGCCAAGACCGCAAGATAAGTCTGACAGTTGGATATTCAACTAAACAGATATGTTATACACGCACAAAACAACCTAAAAAAGACACATACACACTTTTAATTCATTTTACATTTCAAAACACGTAGAAATGTGCAAAAGAGATGGCTTGATAAAAAAAAAGAGAAAAAAAAGATAGCTAGTGTTGTCACTTGCGCTTCTAAGTGATGTTACATTCATCTGTCAACGAATACTTCCTAATTAGGATGTATTCGAGTCTTCACTTTTGCGCGCTCATAACATATCTGTTTACTAGAATATCATTGGTTGGAAGTGATAAAACTTATGTCTGATGGATACTAAGTATGAGTGAGACAACAATAATGTTTATTGCTTTTAAAATAAATATCGCCATATACTATCCCAAACTAAGCAAAACTTGTAGTACTATATGGATACCATACAATGGATTGGGGGCGATCCCAGTTACACCCAGTCTGGGGCAAATTCTGAAAACGTAATTTGCCATTGATAATGAGTGGAGCGGCCACAAATATAGTTAAATCGAAGTAAGAAAAACTTAAATAAACTTAGGGTCAAAGTCTAACATAATATGATGTAGTACACAAATTACCTCATTAGCTGAGACCGCGACTTTGCATGCGCGGAATTTAGAAACCGGAATTCATTTTCTAAAAAAATATGAGATAAAGTCACTCTTTATAACATCAGCTACCTGCCAGTGAAATTCCTATCAGAATAGATCCAGATGTTTCGATGATCACCAGGAACAAACGGACAAAACATTTTAGAATTTCATTTTTGTTATAAGTACCCTATATACTTTAATATCGAGGGGTGAAAGGCTATATTTGTCTTTAGCGACACTTTTGACTTGTTGCTACTACAGCCCTTTTTAACGTCCCACTGCTGGGCACGGGCGTCCCCTCAATGCGAGGGGGATTCAGGCCATAGTCCACCGCGCTGGCCCGGTGCGGGTTGGGAGACTTCACACATATATCGAGAACTAGTCAAGCTCCCTCAGACGTGCAGGTTTCCTCACGATGTTTTCCTTCACCATTTATTAGCAAGTGATAATCTTGGATGAAAATGAGATTCGCACATGGAACTCAGAGGTGCGAGCCGGGGTTTGAACCTGCACACTTTTAATTAGCAAGACGTGCGTTCAACCACTTGGCTACCACGGCTAGTTCGGCTACCACTGCTAGTTTTGACTTATTGACATTGACTTATTTATATACATAGGTACTAGCGGTCTGTCCCGGCTTCGCACGGGTTTCTAATATAGCCTATGTTTGTTACTCAGTGATAATGTAGCTTTCTAACGGTTCCGGCCCTGATGCCCGGGGCCCACAACAACGGGCTATCCTTGGGGTCATGAGCGTCTGGGGTGTGGGCCCCGGACGCTCTTAAGTAGACGACGACCCTGAGGAGGACGGCGGCGAGAGGTGGTCTCTCACCGCTGTATGCACTGCGAGGGTGCAGGGGGAGCGAACATCTGCTCCCCCCGAGACGAGCTCCTGGGCACTAAAGCTCGGGAGCGAGGCACAGAGGGACACCGGTGCGTTCCGGTAGGAGATCTCGGAGTCCCTCTAACGTAAGACGGCCACCGGGGAGGTTTTAGTGGGTGAGAATCCCACATATCCCAGTCATCTCCCACACAAGACTGGGAATCTTTCTGAAGATTTCCTCCCCGTCAACAAAAAAAAAAGCTTTCTAACGGTAGAAGTATTTTTGAAATCGGTCTACTGGACCTGAGTTTATTCCTTTCATACAAAAATACAAATCTTTCCTCTTTATAATATTAGTACCTATAGATACCTATAGATTTGGAATCAGCTACTTTTTCTGCGTCGAATGACTATGCTCTTCTGTAAAGTTAATAATGTCGCGTAAGTAAATAGCTTTCACCCCTCGATATGCATTTAGTAAATACCTAAACAGTCACTTCAATTTCTATTTACTTGTATAGATATATAAGTATGAGGTAACCGAGTCATTTATTTAAATTTAAATTATCATCACTACGTTGTTAATACATAACTAGATTTTTTGTTGAATATAATTGTTAAATAATGTATTGTCAAGGTTATTTAAACCTAAAGCTCCGCGTTATTTTCGACAATTATATACGATTATTCAGATAATTAGCATATATTGCTATAACTCGACGGTTCTTATTAATATTTCAATTTCTCTCAAAAATTTTGAGTCAGGTACAATACCGTCTTCACCATAAGGACACACGGGGCTCGTGCCCAGGGCCCCCATTCTCAGAGAGCTCCGAAGGACCGACAATTTCTCTCCCACATTTATTCTCAAAACATTTTTGTCGGGTACATTACACTTTTTTCACAAATCAGTAATCTCAACAGAAGGTAGAAATCGGAAGGTAGTAAATATTTTTAAATATAATTTAGCAGTGGTAGCCTCGCGGGCAAGAAGGCGGGCGCCTTGAACGTAAGGGGTGCAAGTTTAAATCCCAGGCCACCTCTGAGATAATTTTCATGTGCGAATGTCATTTTCAACAATGATTACCACTTGCTGAACGGTGAAGGAAAACATCGTGAGAAAACCTGCACCTCTGGCCCAGCGTGGTGGACTATGGCCCAAATCTCCCTCGTATTGAGGGGGAATGTGCCCGGTATAATGGCAATAGGCTCGCCCCCTATTTGCATACATTACATTGGGACCAAAATACATCGGCGAAGTGTGGGCGCACTACAATGCACCTCTGTCTATCCCTTCGGGGAATACAGGCGTGATGATGTATGATGTATTTATAATTCGCTTTTTTTACTTTTCAAAATGGCCCCAAATTCTTGTGTGTCCAAAGGCCCCAGTCTAGTTTAAGACGGCCCTGATCAGGTACATCTTTTAAACTACTATTTCATAAAAAAATAAGACAGTTACAGTTTGAACTACTGTGGTATATCTTATTGTTTGCCAATATTGCAAAATCCAAAACACTTTTGTTGTTGAAGGTAAAGTTTAAATTTATGTACTTACATAATTAATTAAAATTGACGGCGACCTTTGTTGTATCCTTCTAGATTTTCAGTCATTGTATCGCGGAGTTTCTACGGTGAAGTGTGAAATCATGTTTACATACAAATATTTGAGTACTGAACATTTAAAAGGATTTCAGAAGTATAAGGTGAGTTTCATACATACTCATTAAGGCAGTGGTAGGTAGTCTAATTGGTCAAACGCCCGCCTTGAACGGAATGAGTGCAAGTTTAAATTTCATGAGTGAATGTCATTTTCAATCATTATTAGGGGAGACCGAGGGGATTTGAAACAAAGGTGATTTGAAACAGAACCGATTTCTTGGAACTTAAAACCGTTAGCGAGTTGGTAACGTCGCTTTTCAACCACTTTCCTCCGTCCGCTGACGTGTCAGTTCGCATCGGTGGCGTAAGTCGCGCGGTTGTGGAGTTCTGTATGTCATGTGACAAAAATCGTCAAAAGTAAGTTTTTATTTAACCTTTATTTACGATGCCTCTATTTTGATAACAGTTTTGTATTTTGGTCCAAGTTATATACTTTTCGAAAGTTCATTAACTAAACATTTATTAGGTGTATTTAGTACAATTGATTTATGTGTATTTGCTTCTTGATTGTGGATTTAATAAAAAATAGGAGGTTTTTTCTTACTGAGGAGATTTGAAACAGGCTGTTTCAATTCTCCTCGTCTTAAATTGTATGACAGCGGTCAATAAATAACAGGCACAAATAATGTTTTTTTTTGGTAATTTAATTTGTTTCAGAATGCCTACTGATTATATAAGAGAGACTGACAGAGGTATGGCGAGTCGCGAAATATATGATCTCACAGAAGAAGTAACTTTGTGTCATTCAAATAGCAGAGCCAAAGAAAAATGGGTGCAATGTCTGCCATAACTATGTTTGCCACAACTGCTTGTCAGATTGAAGTTTTTTATTTTCACAATATTTTTATTTTTGACATTTGTGAGTTTTCTCAACTGTAAATAGTCACCTCAAAATTTAATATCTTATTGTTTTGTAAAGTCTCACCAAGTGTTTTTACATACTCTGTTGTTGGCATAATCATCGACTAAATACGATGGAGGCCATATCTTTTTAAAAAGTGAAGTGAAGTGAAGTGACATTTGTGAGATCTTGTAACATAAAATATTTGATCAAGACTGATTGTAATAAGTACCTAAGAAACGACTGAAAGTTAATAATAATTTTATGTTAAAGATTTAGATTATTTTTTTGTTTATTTGACTGTCATTTTACCTAATGTTACGAATAGGGCGTTATTGTACTTTTAACTACTTTAGAAGTTGATTATTTGTTTTAGACCTGTAGTTACCTACTTAACTGATATATCAGTACTAAATATTAATAAAAAAGTTTGTTTCGTACTTGAAAAGTTTTACATTAATAAATACCTTAAATTATATCATCATTTTTATTTTATAGCCCTTAATACTTCTCAAAAATCATATGTTTCAACTCTCCTCGACCTCTGTTTCATCTCACCTTGGTATGAGGGGATTTGAAACAAGTTGACTTGTTCCGGTTAAATCGATTTTTCACCATAATATTTAACGCTTACAATTTCTTTATGTTAGTAATTTGCAAGTGTAAAGAATGAGTTATCGATTGGTACTTATATCATACGATTTCTGTCTATATTATTCGGTGTATAAAATAAAATGTGAAAATTGTTTCAATTCCCCTCGGTCTCCCCTACCGCTTGCTGAGAAGGAACGGTGCAGGAAAACATCGTGAGGAAACCTGCGCGTCTGAGGGAACTTACTAGTTTCCAAAGACTGCCAACCCGCACTGGGCCAGCGTGGTGGACTATGGCCCAAATCCCCCTCGCATTGAGGGGAGGCCCGTGCCCAGCAGTGGGACGTTAAAAAGCTGTAGTAGTAGATAGTAGTAGTAGAACGGTGAAGGCAAACATCGTGAGGAAACCTGCACGTCTATAGGCGTGTGAAGTTCACCGATCTGCACTGAGCCAGTGTGGTGGACTATGGCCCGAATCCCCCTCGCATTGAGGGGAGGCCCGTGCCCAGCAGTGGGACGTTAAAAAGACTGTAGTAGTAGTAGATAGTAGTCATAGAACGGTGAAGGCAAACATCGTGAGGAGACCTGCACGTCTATAGGCGTGTGAAGTTCACCGATCTGCACTGAGCCAGTGTGGTGGACAATAGCCAAAATCTCCCTCGTATTGAGGGGAAATATCCCAGTCTAATGGCAATAGGCTCGCAACCTATTACATTGGGACCAAAATAACATCGGTGAAGCGTGCCTGCACTGCAGTGTATCTCTGTCTATCTCTTTCGGGGATACAGGCGTGATAATGAATTGATATACATCATATACATCATCACGCCTGTATTCTCCGAAGGGGTAGGCAGAGGTGCATTGTAGTGCGCCCACACTTCGCCGATGTATTTTTGGTCCCAATGTAATAGGGGGCGAGCCTATTGGCATTATACCGGGCACATTCTCCCTCAATACGAGGGAGATTTTTGAGCTATAGTCTACGCTGGGCCAGTGTGGGTTGGTGACCTTCACACGCCTTTCTATAGACGTGCTGGTTTCCTCACGATGTTTTCATTCACCGTTTCATAGCAAGTGGTAATCTCGGATGAAAATGAGATTCGCACATAAACCCAGAGGTGCGAGCCGGGGTTTCAACCTGCACACTTTGATTTGCAAGGCGTGCGTTCAACTACTCGGCTACCACTAATGTATTTATAATTTTATAATATAACTTTTTTTTTTCAGTACAGTGCAATAGACACCAGTCCTTTAAGCCAATATGTTATGCACCCCACATGGAACACAATAGTCAAAGTAAGTATTAGAATGGTGTCACAAATTGATACTAAATTAAATTTGACGGTACTCAAAGTGTTCCAGTAGGCTTAGCATGACCGTGTAGAAAATGACGTAACACCGAGCCATGTTCAGGACAAAAAGATCAAAGTACTGTAAATACATGCAATTTTACAATCTAGACACGCAGTAGTGTCCAGCCAAAAAAAAAGTGTGTCTTGCAGCACCGTGTGTAATACACGAACCATTTGGAGCCACTTTTGACCCCCTCATAACTCAAAAACTATTTTACATAAACATGTCAAATTTGGCTCATATATTGAGACTTGCAAGATACATATGTAAATTGAAAGACTTGTTTCGCCATATTAACTTTTATTTACCTCTCGCTTACTCTAATTACAATGTACTTAAACTATCTCTTTCACGCTATCTGTCATTCCTCATCTATCTACTCTTTCACTCTCATGTACTAGTCTATTGTCATCTCTTTCATGCTTACGTTCCATTTAGATATTTTAATTACACTTTTTATATTTTTTAATATTTGCTGAATAAATGGATCTTTCTTTTGTGCTAATTTCATTTTTTCTGTGTTGCTACTGACAACCAACATGCAAACTTCATTTAATGGATATCGAGATAAATGGTCTGCAATTACATTTTCTTTACCTGGTCTATGTATCGGTGTAAAATCAAATGGTGCCAAATCAACAACATATCTGGCAAACTTTCTATTTATTTTTGCTTTGTCAATTATATAAGCGGTTGAATAGCTGTCTGTTATCAATGTAAATTTTCTTCCAAGTAAATAAATTCGAAATTTACTTACAATAGCCCAATGTACTGCTGTAACTTCAAGTTCATTAATGTGATACCTTGTTTCTGCGTCTTTTAAACATCTACTGGCATATTCAATAACTTTTCTTTCGCCCTCTTGAATTTGTAATAAACATGCTCCCATGCCTTGGTGACTACTGTCCGTTTCCACTATTGTTTCCGCCTCCTGCTGAAAGTTTGTTAATACTGGTGCTGTAATAAGTAATTTTTTTAACATTTCAAATGACTCCTGTTGTTCCTCTGAGAGAATGATTTTTTTCTTCATAGATTCATGTTTTTGTAGCTCATTGTTATCTTTTTTATTTTTCTTTAATGCATCTTGTAATGGTTTTGCAATATTAGCATAGTTCTTTATGTACTTTCTAAATGCACCTGTAAACCCTAAAAATGAACGTATCTCTGTCAATGTTGACAATGTTTTATACTGTTCAACAGCTGCTGTTCGTTTTGGATCTGTTCTTTCTTGTTTATAACCAACCAACTTCCCAAATAAAGGTATTTCATTTTCTATGAATATACATTTTTCTTTATTTAATTTTAAATTTTTTTCTCTTGTCAATTCAAAAACTTTTCTTAATATCGCTATAAATTCTTCAATTTTGTTCTCCCCTCCTGTTATATCATCAAAATATGCCCGTACTCCATCATTATATAGACTTCCATACGTTGATTTTATAACCTTGGACATAATTGATGGACCTCCGACTAGTCCAAACATTACTCTCATGAATTCAACGTGATAATCTTGTGTTACCACAGCAGTTTTGAAAATATCGTCCTCTTTTACACATATGTTGTGGTAAGCATGGTAAATGTCTAATTTAAACTTGTATACAACTTGAGAAATTGTTGTAACAATGTCCTCCATCCTTTCAATCGGTTGTATGTCTAATATTGTTATAGGATTAATAGTTTTTGAATAATCAACTACTGGTCTATATGGCGTTGTCTCATGAAAAGGTTGTTGTATAACAAACATAGGTGCTGCATATGGTGAGTTAGACAACCTACATATTTTCTGTTCAATCCACTTCTCTATGGTTTCTTTCAAAAATTTACGTTCCGGTTCTGGTAATCTATAAGGCTTGCAACTTATTGGAGTATTATTTTTTAATTTTATTTCTAATTCAAAATCTGTAAATTTCCCAATATCGTTGGCATCATTTTTAAATATATCCTCGAATTCTGACACTAACTCCACAACTTTATTTTTGTCTTCTTCTGAAACTTTATTGTACTCTATACAACATGCTATTGCTGATGCTGTCTTGGCTGTAGATGGAAAATATTCAGTATGCGTTGGCGTTATTATGCATATTTTACCATCGGGCTCATGAATGATTCGTGCATATACTGCTAATTGCCAATCTTTTCCTATTATCATTGGTACTGGTAGGTTTTCACAAATAGCTATTTGCGGCATAATATAGTCTATATTACCAATTTCTACTCTAGCTGATAACCAACCAATTGGAGTAAACATATTTCCTGCTACCTTATAACTCCCTTTTTGCCATGCATATACTTGTGTATCTTTAGATAAATAATTTTTGTCAATTATTGTTATAACTGAGCCTGAATCTGGCAAAGCTTGTAAAGTGACTGATCCATTCAACTTTACAGGTATTAACGTTACATTTGGAGTGTCATTTTGAATGCAACTCACTTGTCTTTTATTGGCTTCATAGTGTTTATTGACAACGGAACTTGTACTAGGTGTACTTGGTATATTTTTTATAGTCTTGTTTGACTGATATGTATTTACTTTATTAAACTTCATATTATTAGTGACATCCTCTACTTTTGTTGACATTTTACAATTAAATGAGACATGGCCTTTATTCTTACAACGAAAACAAATTTGTTCTTCTTCTTTATCAGTTTGTGGATTAAATTTTGGTATAAACTTGCTAACTTTCTGTTGTTCTGTGATATTACGAGCATTGTTAATATTATAATTAGTACTCACATGGTCCTGAACTTTCATGTATTTATCCCTGTCAATCTGTGTCTTGCGTATATTATCCAAAGCTGAAGCATGGGTTAACAATTCCTCTACATCGCTACAGCAATGTGTTGCCAATGGGACAGACCAACGATGGTCTCCAATGCCCTCCAATATCAATGACACCTTGTCTGCATCTGAAATACTAGTAGGTGATCGTTCAAACATCGCATTTTTATTATAAATATATTCAGTGATAGTTTCTGTTGCTCGTAACACCCTTCTTGATTGATATGTAATAAATTCAGCAAATGACATTTTAACACAGAACCTGTCTAATAATTTACCTTTCCACTCATCCCATAGCAGTAAATTTTTTCCATAGGCCCTATGCCAATCGTTAGCCGGACCTCTAAGCCTCATCGCTGCATTTACTAATGTTAAATTTTCTGACCAACATGCCAAAGCCGCCACTCTTTCTACCTGCTTTATCCAATCTTTTGCATTTTCCTGTCTATTACCACCAAATAATGGAATTGCCTGACTTGTGTCTGAAGTTGAAAAAACTTGAATACCTTGAGTTGGATTTGCCAATTTTTTTAACAATTCCGATTGCGTTTGCAATATATTTATTAATATTGGATCATGTTGTTGCTTTTCCATCGGGTCATTTTCATTAGATTTCCCCTTTAACATATCCAATTCCAGTTTTAAATTTTGTAATTCTAGTTGTTCTGATTGTCTCTTTACCTTTTCTTTTTTGTACTGTTCTAATAATCCGTTTTCCATTTTCATGATATTGTCTTGTCTTAAACGTGTGATTAGGTCACTTTTTAAACCCGTCGTGGGCAAATATCTTGCTTTTAGTTCTTCTTTAATTTGATTTACATTATATTGTTCTAATTCTTCTACATTGGTCGATTCCATTTTTGCTAACGCGCACGCACGCTTCGCGGCAATTTCTATCCTGCAATTTCACTGTCGTACTAAACGTTTTCGGAACACAAATACGTAGTGCTCGCGTAATTTATTGATGTGTAACGTACACCATTAATATTTCGACAAACTATCACGTTTTTTACACTTTTTATTTCCGAATTGTCGTAGCGCCATGTAAATTGAAAGACTTGTTTCGCCATATTAACTTTTATTTACCTCTCGCTTACTCTAATTACAATGTACTTAAACTATCTCTTTCACGCTATCTGTCATTCCTCATCTATCTACTCTTTCACTCTCATGTACTAGTCTATTGTCATCTCTTTCATGCTTACGTTCCATTTAGATATTTTAATTACACTTTTTATATTTTTAACATAACTTTCGTTCCATACCTTACACATATGTGCACCAAATTTCATAAATTTTAATTACAGTTCATACCGAAATGTATAGCGCCAAATGTTATCACATTCGCCGGCTTCGTCTGCATGGTGATAGCGGTCCTTTTGATGTGCGTATACGATTACGACTTCTACGCGGCCGGGGGGCGGCCAGGGGTGGCGGATTATCCGTGCGAAATACCCAGCTGGGTTTTCACGACATGCGGAGTTCTTGTGATGCTCGCTTATAATCTAGGTAGGTGAGTTGATAACTGTCTATTAAAGTAGCTGAGCTTGCGGGAAACACGCGAAATTAGGGACCCCTATTTTTCAATTTTCTTATTTTTTTTTCCTAAAAAAACTGTGTACAAAGTATAACTACTACAGCTCTTTTAACGTCCCACTGCTGGGCACGGGCCTCCCCTCAATGTAAGGGACATTAGGTCATAGTCCACCACGCTGGCCCAGTGCGGGTTGGCAGACTTCACACATCTATCGAGAACTAGTCAAGTTTCCTCAGACGTGCAGGTTTCCTCACGATGTTCTCCTTCACCGTTTCATAGCAAGTGATAATCTCGGATGAAAAAGATTCGCACATAAATCCCAGAGGTGCGAGCCGGGGTTTGAACCTGCACACTTTGATTGCAAGACGTGCGGCCGACCACTCGGCTACCACTGCTATAACAATCTACAAAGTATTAGAAATAGCGATAATTTTAACCCCCAAGTTTCGTAACGTTTTTTTTTTTCATAACGTCTCACATTTTTAAATTTGAACCGATAATTGTTGTTATAATATTGTTAAATAACCAGTGTGACTTATTTTGAAATGCTAAAAAACATGTTATCTCAAAAATGGGGGTTAAAATTATCGCAAATAGTTACCCCTATCATATAGATTGCTATCTATTTATTATATATAAAAGTCAGTTGCCGTTCGATAGTCACGTTAATTCTCGAAAACGGCTTGGCCACCGAAATTCCAAATGTGAAATGTACCGCTGACGGGTATCGAACTTGGAACCGCATGCAGTGAGCCGAGTAGCGTATATTCTAACTTCTACGATAGAATCAGAATCAGAATTTTTTTATTCATGTAAACCAATACAGGCACTTATGAATCGTCAGTAAAAAATAAATAATATTAATAGTATCTCTACCACCCATTCGGAATGCAATTACTATGGAGAAGAATGGGCAAGACACTCCATGGTTACTGAATGGATACTAGATGACCTTGACCCCACTATAGCGGAAATAACGACGACAGCGCGGCCCACGATCATAGTGTCTGATATCAGCCGGTGATTCTTTAGATAACATTATGACGACTACTTGGACGTCTACTAAATGGTATTGTACTATTATAACAGTGGCTTCACTTTATAATACTTAAAAATTGTGTAAAAGTGCGAGCTGAACTCGCGCACCGAGGCTTCCATACCTTTATTCCTTTATGGATTTTTTACAGCTCTAAGGGACAGTAAACTTGAATCTTTGTTATTAATTGATGGAATCAGGCGTAATATTGCGGAAATCCATTGTTAATAACAATTGTAAAGAAAGGGACCCACCTCGGACTCACCCTCGGAATTGTCAGAATCCCAAATTATAAACCAAATAAATTTGATCGATAATAGAGGAAAATAACAAGACCAAACTCCCTGTCAGTCGAGAGTCAGTATGTCATAAGTCATGACCCCAACAATGAGCAATCCTCCGCAGAACAATCGAATCTAAAAAAAATATTTGACACGTGTTTCGTCTCTCAACGAAGCATCCTCAGGACGTTTGGGCTGCGACTGAGCCAGTTCCTGAGAAAAAGGGACTTGAGAGACAGACAGACAACAAAGTAATCCTATAAGGGTTATTTTTAGGTACGGAACACTAACAATCCACTGGTTAAAAATAATTGGTTTCCTTGCAGACGGTATTGATGGTAAACAGGCCCGCAGACTGGGGGTGTCTGGCCCCCTCGGGGAGCTATTCGACCACGGGCTCGACTCGTACATCGTGTTCCTCATCCCCTTCGCCATCATCTCCATCTTTGGGAGACACCAGGAATTCTCCGTCAGTTGTTTCAGGTGGGTTTCTTCGAATCATACAGGGCGTATCAGCAGTGCCGAATTAAGGCAACATGATGCCCTAAGCATTCTTTCCTTGTGACGGACCCCCCCCCCCCCCATCCTTAAGTGAACAACAAAGAATTAATTGAAAAAAAAAGTGGATACGTATCGTAGGTACCATATGTATGTGTTGTTCCTTCATGTTATCATAAGATTTTGAAATTGCTGTAACTTTCGTGTGATCGTTTTTTTGTCTCGGTCGTCTCTTGTGCCCCCTAGATGGGATGCCCTAAGCAATTGCTTAAATAGCCCTTTGGCCAATCCAGAACTGCGTATCAGAAATCCAAAATAATACTTTCAGTACATATACGGTCGCTAATATGTAGATGCATAGTGTAGCGTGTAGGGAGATCATACCTAACTATCATTGTTTCTGAGTTACTTGGACCTATTTCTCGTATGATCGAGACCGTATGATCGTACCATCTCTAATCGACACATGTCGGAAAAGAACGACAAAATACGACCAATTTGACGCCTGTATTCCCCGAAGGGGTAGGCAGAGGTGCACTGCAGTGCGCCCACACTTCGCCGATGTATTTTGGTCCCAATGTACCTAATAGGGGGCGAGCCTATTGCCATTATACCGGGCACATTCTCCCTCAATACGAGGGAGATTTTGGACCATAGTTTACCACGCTTGCCCAGTGCGGGTTGGTAAAGTTCACACGCCCTTCTATAGACGTGCAGGTCTCCTCACGATGTTTTCCTTCACCGTTCAGCAAGTGGTAATCATTATTTAAAATTACATTCGCACATGAAAATTATCTCAGAGGTGCGGGTCCGGGATTTGAACTTGCACCCCTTACGTTCAAGGCAGGCGTTCTTGCCCACGAGGCTACCACTGCTTTGACGTTTGACGTTTTGTTTGGACATAATATGTCGAATTTGAGATGCTGTCGATCTTGTGATCCTGATTCCTGAATTACCTTCTTACGAGTACAAGGCAACCAATAAAAAAAAATCTTGTCTACAGAGGGTTCCTTATAGTCATAACGGTTGTTCTGAACTTCTACATCAGCCACTGCGAGAAGTACAACACTGGGACTTTGTATCTACCTTGGGCTTACGACTTCAGTATGTGGGTAAGTGTAATTTTTTGTCCTTTAATGTCCCACTGTGGTGCGATGACCTAGACCGTTATCTGGAGGGATGGAGTGATCTGACAGGAGATAGAGATGTGTGGAGGAGAATGGGGGAGACCTTTGCCGAGCAGTGGGACAATATTGGTTAAATAATAATAATTTAAAATCCCCACAATTGAATATGAACAGCGTTGTACTAAATGTCACCTCCCCTTGCTCTCCCTTTGTCGAAATATTGCAGATATAATACTATTATTAAAACTAATCAGAGGCATGGTCGATTGCCCTAATCTGCTAAGAAAAGTTGATCTAAAAGTACCTTTACGTTTGCCACGGAATAATACCTACAAACCATTTAGCGTACCCAGTGTCCACACCAACTTCAGACAGTATAGTTTCCTCATTAGAGCAACTACAGCCATTAATAGTGCCAATACTGCTAACCTGGATATATTTCATGAAAGTATGAATAGTGTTAAAATACGTTACTGAGTAAGGGCTCATTGAATGCATGTTTAGAAACAACCTAACAGCCAATATAATATTAAGCAGGTACCTACTTAATCACAACGAATAACCATGTACTCGTATACTAATTGATTACAATAGCTTTCTATATGCGGAAGCTTGTTACTGGCTTGTAATGTCTCATATTGTTATTACTTAGTGTTAATGCTGTAAGCTATCCAAATAAAGAAAAATATAAAAAAAAAAACCACTGCTGGGCAAAGATCTCCCCTCCCGTCTCCACATATCCCTATCCTGTCTCCTTACCACCTGTCTCGCAGCAATATTTTAATTACTTTCAGTTTTCTACAGTTAGCTCAGTAGGTACAGTAGATTTTGGCTACCATTGATAAAATATTTTGTTTTCATGTAATGAGGTCAGTGAAGTTGGTCAGCTATTGTGCTATATAGTATAGCATAGCATGGCGTTCACATTACGCGATATTACCGCAAGCATTTATAGTATATAACAAGCCCAGTTGACGGGACGGCTGGGGGTGAGGGAGGAGGAAAAGGGCGGCGCGCGATATAGCATGAACTCAGCGCATCGCACCAGTACAGTGTGAACGTGTCCATAACTATATATGGTGCGCGATATTGTTGTGTAATGAGCTTTATACTATATGCTATTATATTATAGCGTAGTCTGAAACCCGCTTTAGGGTCTTGGGGGGCCCAGTTGTTAAGTCGATTTGTTCATATTTGGGTCCATTCGTGTCTCGTCACCGGCCCAATCTCACTACAGCATCGCTTCCTGCTCACGATAGTCTATGATAAAAAGTCTTTCTCATTTTACAGGTGTCGTCACTTCTGTTCATAATAGCAGGAGTATACGGTACTGAAGCGTATAAAATATATGTGATCGGTGAGATAACCTTCCCTATGGTATTCGAAGTGTTCGTGCATTTTGTCGGAGTTACAACGACGTTACCAATCACTATTTACAATGTTTATATGTGAGTATGTCGATGTCTCTTGATCAGCTAGGATCTAGGAAATTATGTGTCTCACAGTTATAAATTTTCATTAGAAATCTACTTTTTTATCCTGCAGATTATCAAGCTACTCAATATATACATCATCACGCCTGTTTTCCCCCAAGGGGTAGGCAAAGGTGCACTGCCGTGCGCCCACACTACGCCGATGTATTTTGGTCCCAATGTAATAGGGGGCGAGCTTATTGCCATTATACCGGGCACGTTCTCTCTCAATACGAGGGAATTTTTTGGGCTATAGTCCACCACGCTGGCCCAGTGCAGGTTGGCGAACTACACACGCCTTTCTATAGCCGTGCAGGTTTCCTCACGATGTTTTCCTTCACCGTTTCATAGCAAGTGATAATCTCGGATGAAAATGAGATTCGCACATAAATCCCAGAGGTGCGAGCCGGGGTTTGAACCTGCACACTTTGATTGAAACGCATGCGTTCGACCACTCGGCTACCACTGCTGTACATGGAATAAGCTACGAATAAATTTTGTCCATTTAAAAACATTTTCGAATACGAAAGTGCTTTGTTATCCTCGCTCTAAGTCACCTTACTGACCTTAAAGGTTTCGTTAGCCATAACAAATTTCGCTGACAATGTTTCTTGAGAATTCAATGATAACCACATTGGAACCTACGTAACAACTGATTGATATTAACATTTATAATTATATCTAACTAGCTGCACCCCGCGACTTCGCCCGCGCGGAATTTAGGAACCCTAATTATTTTCACCTCCAAAAAATTCCTCCCGACACGATCACCGCCCTCCTCGACCCGGGCGTTGAGAGGGTCACCAACACACCTACAACAGCTTCAAACAGACACCGATCTCGCCGGCGAGGTCGAGGAACCCCCTCTTCCGCTCGTAGGTGCATCTTTGCACCTAGGAGCGCAGTCACTACCTCTCCCCTCACGGTAACTGCCCAAGCCGAGGTGGTGCCCTCTGTGGCGCCCTTGAGCTAGTTGCCACCCCTTTCCGCCCTTATGGCCTTGGTTGGAGTGCACTCTGCGCTCGCCACTCCTCCGGTAAAGCTGTAAAGGCCAACTCACGGCCAACAGTGTAAGTCCTTAAAAAAAAAAAAAAACTCCAAAAAATGTACACCTCCAACATATTTTAATTTAGCCAATGTTATACAAAAACTTGACAAATTGTATACTAAAAGCTTCCTCGAGAACCACTCTCTCTATCCATTGGTGAAAACAACATGAGAATCGGTGCAGTAGTTTTTGAGTTTATAACGAACAGACACACAGACGCGGCGGAGGACTTTGTTTTATAATATTTAGTGATAGTGATAAGTAACACTTTATTTAAACTTTCAACATTGTTTGTTGCATCCAAATCTTCCGTCGGCTGCATCTTATTTTTATCTTATTTATCTTATTATTCTTATTTATAACGAGTTTGGGATCATACGATGAGTAGGTATGTGTGTTGTCTGGCGACATTAATGTTTGTATATTACAGGTCTTATCAGAATCGTTCAGGCAACATGTTCTCAATTCCTGAGGCTCTTCGCCCAATCTGGTCTTTATTTGCGGTCACGACTACCATGATAGTATGGGCTGTGCACTCTCCAAGCAACATCACCGAATATGACCCCAGAGCGTTCATCTTCCTATACGGAACCATGTTTAGTAATATTTCTGTGAGTATACCCTACGAATTTTGTGATAAGGGACTTTCCAGTATCATTATTTTACAATGATACTAAGGGGGAATATTCATAACTAGCGAATGGCCCACGTGTTCTGCTATGAAGAAGAAATGTCCCTAATGCATTGTTTTGGTGGTCTAAAACCAACTTCGCATTTTTAATTAAACCAATTTGAGGCATGTGCCTCAATCGGTTGGATGGTTTCAAAGTCTATAACGGACATAGGTAGAAACAATTTATGAATCAGAATCAGTAATTTTTTCTTTAATATTTTTCAACGAAGTCTCATCGAAGTGAGCGAATTATGACGTGTAGTCGTGTAGCTTTTTTTTAACGGACTTCCAAAAAGGAGGAGGTTCTAAATTTTTTTTTTTTATGTATTTACACCGTTTATACCAAACAAAGTCAATCTTTATGTTTAATGAACCAAAGTACAATTTAAAAAAATCATGTCGAAACAATGAGTACTGCTCCGTAAAATAAAATTATCACTTGGATTTAATATTTATTATTGTTATATATATCTGAGTGTTTTTCTATTGTAGAGTCGTCTGATCATAGCGGAAATGACCCACCAGCGTTGTGATCTGGTCAGCTGGATGTTCTGGCCTTTGTTAACTGGAGTACTATCTTCAATCTATCAGCCCCAGTGGGAGCTGGCTGTACTGTACACGCTAGCACCTCTCTATTTATTGGCGCATTTACATTACGGAGTTTTCGTGGTAAGATTATTATGTAAAACTTTTTATTTTTAGTTTTAAGTCCTTTTACTCTCTATAATGCTTAGTGCGTTCTTAAGTTTTCAAATATTGCTGTGATTAAATATTTTTTTTTTGTAAAAAAAAAACAATAGATTAAAAAAACAAGAAAATAAAGGCATCGAAGACGATGTGGAGGCATTCCTTTGTATATAATTTATATTTTATTTTTGTACCCTTGTATTTTTATTTTCTTTTAATCTAGTGTTTAATGTAAATAAATTATTTTAGAAAATAAAGTAAAACGTGAATGCGATAAAGCTTTGACTGTTCTAATGCCGTTTTTCACGATGTAGAGCTCTTGAAATATTTTAAATTAACCAAAATCAGTATACTATTTTATAAAAAAAAACTGTTGTAAGTATTTGTTCATTGTTTAAAGTATCATACTCTTTTGCAGGTCCGTCAAATCTGCGAGCACTTAAAGATCAGTTGTTTTACCGTGCCAAAGGACAAAAGAAAATAAGGAAAACCAATTATAAACCGCGAATAACTAGGTATAATTATATGAAACACTTTTGTATTTTTTTTACTGTAAAATAAATATGTTTTTTACCAAAAACTATTGTTTTACTGTAACTTTTTTTTTTAAATATCGCTTATATTAATGGTACACGTAAGATAAGACCAACCTGCCTCCCAATCCATCCCGTTAAAATAACGCCAGGTAGAGCAAGCAAAAATATGACACCACGACACAATCTAATTCACAAAATAATACGTAATACGACACTGAATAGTGAAAAAAGTGAGCAATCCGACTTTGCGACGCGAAAAGCTGCACAGCCTCTTCTATACGCGCGAGCGAGACAAACATACACGCTCCATCAGTCTCGCAGCTCCGCCTTCAAATTATACGTTCTCATAGCCTTGTAGCTTGCCGAACGTTCCGTGAAACGTACGATATTGCGTTAGGCGCTGGAGTATTATCAACTTTAAAAGCTGAACATTAGAGTTTAAGTTTGATTGTTGATTGTGTAGAGTTATCCCCTTTTAAATTCGATGCGAAATTTAGTAATGGGGGGTGCGCGACATGGACACCGAAGTCGGGGTTTAGAATTTCAGTACAGCTTCGGATGGCCGCGAAGCGATGCTTTTGTTAGACATCCAATTGTTTACTGATATCCGACTGTTTTTTTTTTTAATAACTCCTCGACTATAATCATATATGAGATATAGAAACCGGGAACTTGTATAGATATATATAAAATAAACTTTAACAAAAGCGTACAATTACAGTTGTATAACAATAAGAAAAAGTAAAAAAAATAACTTGTGACCTGTGAACTTCTGAGTGATTGTGTGTTTTATAAAAAAAAATAAAAAAATATCTGTGAAATGTATGAAGACATAAAAATAAAATATTAGGTAAGTGATGTGCTTAATAAAGAATGGAGTATTAACAGGATTTATACAAACAATAATTATCTTTTGGTGGTGTGGCATACGATTGGCATGTTTTTTTCTAATGAAAACAAATTAATTACAAAAAATACCGCATGCTGGATGATATTTTTGGCGTTGAGGAATTAATTTTGATAAAAAAAAAACAGTAAAAATGTCACAAATTGTCGATAAGGTAATACATTTCTAGACATTTGTTGTAAAGTCTTAATTAGGAAAGCGCGACGCGGCAATTATTTTATTAAAGTTTTTAATGTATGTTTGTTTTGTGAAATGGCGGTGTACCTATCCGACGGCCTATATTAAAGTAGATAAGTACCTATGTAATGCTTTATTTATCCAACTAATGTATAAGTGATTAGGTACATAAACTTTATTTATTAGATACTAGCTGTGCTCGCGGTTTCACCCGCGCTTATGGTTACTGTGTCGTAGCGTGATGTTATAAAATCCTTCCTCAATAAATAGGCTATACAGTGCAAAAAGTATTTTTGTAATCGGACTGGTAGTTCCGGGGATTAATGCGTTCAACCAAACAAACAAACTCTTCAACTTTTTTTATATATTTTTTTTCTATTTTTTGGGATTAATGCGTTCAACCAAACAAACAAACTCTTCAACTTTTTTTTTAATATTTTTTTTCTATTTTTTTTTATCTCTATCTCCTGCCAGATCAGTCCATCTCTCCAGATAACGGTCCAAGTCATCGCACCACCTTTTCCTGGGTCGATCAACTTTATAATATATAATTTCCTGATTACTTAAAAATCAATTGCTGTTGTTCGCTGTATAAAGGATGGTTTAAAAAAAAGTAGGGAACAGAAAAAAAAAACATAAAATAAATTGTAGGTGATAACTTCGTAAAATAAATAAAATTTAAGTGTATGTTTGTTATGTCAAAAGAACAACTTTTTACTAAATATGAGAGTATATAACCTATACCGAAAACGCATTTTTTCCTATTACTGTCTGTTTGTTCGAGGTGAACTGCCAAACGGCTTGACCGATTTTGACGGGACTTTCACCGGAAGATAGCTGATGTTACAAGGAATAACTTACTTTAATCGAGGGAAATTAATTAGTGTTCCATATGAACATATGAAAGTCGCGACGGAGGATAACGAAGCGAGGGAATTAACTTGAATGTATTTAAAAATATACTCTGTGCGTATATACATAAAGATTAAATTACTGTGGTAAAATCCACGCGACAACGCTGCGAAATTCGCTCGAGCCTTCGTTCCGTTGAAGAATAAGCTTTTTCTATGTGTCAATACAGTTTGTTATAGTATTGGCAAAAACGCCTCCTTCTTTCAATTTCATCGTTTTGTGGTCATGCGTGAATTGCCCCCCTGGTCTTAATATTGACTGTTTGTTTATTAAACACAGCCCTAAATACTTATACATAACATAAATCAAAATAAAACGAAGGAAATGAGCAATACAGATCCGTCGGCGGCGCCCGCGACGCCCCTACGTAACTAGACTTAAAACCAATACTAGGCTAAAAGACCCTTAAGTGACTAAACCCAATTTTTAGCTATAAGGAACAATATAGAAATTGATCTCTCTAGACATTATGTAGATACACAGATTTGTTTAATTGTATCTTAATAACCAGGTACATAGGTACATAACTTGGGATCCAGTAATTAATATGATTAAATCCAAAACCAAGCGTACCATTGCAAGACCTCAAGACACTGTGAGCACTTTCTGCGTGGATCGGACCGCAAACAACAACTAAATATGAGGGTACCCAGTTATTAACTATGACATCAGGACGTCTAACACCTCAGTCCCCCCGTGACCATGGTTGCTGTAAAGCAGCCGAAACGTCGGGAAAATAAAATAGTAAATAAACGCGATACAATCCGTAAAATAGTTTTATTTCAATACATAGGTATGTTAGAAAAATGAGAGCAAGGCAGATCGATGGATAAAATGCTTATCTGACTACCAAGAAGCTATTTATTTGAAAACACCCAATATACAGATAAAGGCAAATATGCAGAAATCCCCCTCGCATTGAGGGGAGGCCCGTGCCCAGCAGTGGGACATTAAAAAAAAGGGCTGTAGTTATTATTATTATTTAAGCAGAAATTGTGAAGGCATAGATATTTGTCTCCAGGTATCTCGATAAGTACAAAGGGGGTGATCCATTTGAGAGCCAACGAGCCAACGGTCTAAACTGTTGGCTCGTTGGCTCGTCGACTCGCATTGGTGATCCATATGCGTACCAACCAGTCTACTCTCATCGTTGGCGAAGTAATGGCGTGCTCTCAGACGGAGTTTTCGAATTTCGAACGTATTTCAAGCATGCACAAAGGAGCCAGCGAGCAAGTCCGCCGGTTTTTAAGTCAGCAGACTTTTAAGTGCTCCATTGGCGGATTAGACCTTTGGTTCGCGAGTTCGCTGGCGAGCCGACGGTTTTACTCGCAAATGGATGATAATTTACTCTTTAATGTGAGAAAAATATAACAAAGAATGTCTGATGGAGAAAATGATTCGCTTTCAGTTGTAAATAAAACAATAATAAATAAAATAAATATAAAATTAGCCAAAATGTCACTTATCGGCCCTTTAGCCATCGGACGGCAGATATCGCCAACACATACTCATCGTATGATCCCAAACTAAACGACACTTTTAATGGGTACCTTACAATGGACTGGGGGCGATCCCAGTCACACCCAAACTCTATTCCGAAGTTTCTATGAATGGAATCGAACCTGAAAGCACCTGTGGGGCGATTTTGCTTGATAGGATACAATACATCATCACGCCTGTATTCCCCGAATTCAATACGAGCGAGATTTGGGCCAAAATTATCTCAGAGGTGCGGGCCTGGGATTTGAACTTGAACCCCTTACGTTCAAGGCGGGCGTTCTTGCCCGCGAGGCTACCACTGCTAATGCTGATAGACATCATTTCTATTCGAGATATATCGAAACAAAACGTTACTCGTCTCCACAGAATAAATGACTATTTCATGGGGCAAAGTATACGCTTTTTCAATAAACTTCCAAAAGAAATCAGAGATTTGCCCATTAATAAATTTGAAATTGCAATAAAATCTAAATTGTAACAAAAGGGCTATTACTAAATCTCGGATTATTTGGATGATAAACCAGCTTGGGATTGTACCTACAGCTCAGGTTCAAAACAAAAATCGAAATATTGCCCGCCATGTCAAAGTGTAGCGTGTGTTGCCTTACTAACGTATTATTATTTTATCTTTATTATTACAAGCAGCTCTAAAGGCAACACACCGGAGCTATATGTACCTGTGTATTTGTAATAAGTTTTGGCGATTTATTAAATGATCGGCCCACTGAATTTCCTGCCGGATCTTCTCAGTTGAGGTCGCGTTTCGATCCGGTGGTAGTATAGTAGTATGTAAGAAAAAAAATGTAAACTTGACAATTTGTAAGTGCCCCCATAGGCCTATACAGAATAAATGATTTGACTTTGACATTGACTTCAAATTAGTTGCAGTGGTAGCCGAGTGGTCGAACGCACGCCTTGCAAATCAAAGTGTGCAAGTTCAAACCCCGGCTTGCACCTCTGGGTTCATGTGCAAATCTCATTTTCATCCGAGATTATCACTTGCTATGAAACGGTAAAGGAAAACATCGTGAGGAAACCTGCACGTCTGAGGGAACTTGACTAGTTCTCGATAGATGTGTGAAGTCTGCCAACCCGCACTGGGCCAGCGTGGTGGACCAGCCTGAATCCCCCTCGCATTGAGGGGAGACCCGTGCCCAGCAGTGGGACATTGAAAGGGCTGTTGCATTATATTATTATTATTTTGACTTCAAATTGGTCGTATTTTTTCGACATATCTCGAATAATGATGATGTCGATCAACCGAAAATTGGGGAGGACCTCAATTTTCGGTTACACCAGGAGGTGTAGCTAGCCAAGTGGCGTACGCTAGACCAAACTGTCCTCACCTACGAACAATGTGTAATTTACTCTATACTACACTACCTACTACAGCCCTTTTAACGCCCCACTGCTGGGCACGGGCCTCCCCTCAATGCGAGGGGGATTCGGGCCATAGTCCACCACGCTGGCCCAGTGCGGGTTGGCAGACTTCACACAGCTATCGAGAACTAGTCAAGTTCCCTCAGACGTGCAGGTTTCCTCACGATGTTTTCCTTCACCGCTTCATAGCAAGTGATAATCTCGGATGAAAATGAGATTCGCACATAAATCCCAGAGGTGCGAGCCGGGGTTTGAACCTGCACACTTTGATTTGCAAGGCGTGCGTTCTATCACTCGGCTACCACTTTACTCTAAAAAATGTAAAGTTTAATGTTTATGAAATTCATACGAATGTATTTAGGAAACGCAACGGCCGAAGTTATAAAACTACAACAATCGCAATGATAAACATAGTCGTTCAATGATGGAAGTGGCCGAATTATTTGCAATTAGATTACACCATCACGCTTCTATTACCCAAACGGATAGGCAGAGGTGATGTGTTCAACTACAAATGAAGGGCACAGGGAAATATCAGGGAATGTCCTAATTTATTTATTGAGATTCTTTAACATTGGATACATTGCACGTTATATATAAATCTAGCTTAATGTATTCCAAGTCTAAATGCTCCAACTATTACAAAAGAACACAGCATTCTTTATAATAAAAATTTACCCTACACCATGAAGAAAAAATTTAAAAATCCAGTTTAAAAAGTAATAAAATGAGTTGTGACAAAAATAAAAAATTAAATTAATTAATAGCAGTGGTAGCCGAGTGGTCGAACGCACGCCTTGCAAATCAAAGTGTGCAGGTTCAAACCCCGGCTCGCACCTCTGGGTTTCATGTGCGAATCTCATTTACATCCGAGATTACCACTTGCTATCAAACGGTGAAGGAAAACATCGTGAGGAAACCTGCACGTCTGAGGGAACTTGACTAGTTCTCGATAGATGTGTGAAGTCTGCCAACCCGCACCGGGCCAGCGTGGTGGACTATGGCCTGAATCCCCCTCGCATTAAGGGGAGGCCCGTGCCCAGCAGTGGGACATTAAAAAGGGCTGTAGTTATAGTTAATTAAAAGCACAGCTTAGAGTGTGCTTATTGTTTTTGAGAAAAATCAATTTGAAAGTTTAAAGGTATATTATTTTTATTGAGATCAATGCATGCAATAACGTTTGCTTAGAACTAACGTCATGGATTCCCAGTTCTTTTCGTTGTAGCCATAAACAAAACTGCCTTTTTGGCGCCATCTGTTAACTTTTTAAATTCTAACGATACTGCAGTAAATATAACCCTGAATGGCGAGAACGTAAACTATGTAAAGAAAATGATTAGAATTCAAAATACCATAGACAAAGATATGATTCTATAAAATAATAAAAAATATTAACATTTGTGACATTCCCTGGTACTACACTATTTTAGTAACCCTGTGAGGATAGCTTTATGTAATAAATAATAATAATAAATAAATAATAACTTGATTTGAAGGATCAATTGCCGCCGATGCGTGAGGTTCCACGAAACTCGTAACTTAGCTCTTAGCTTAGCGCGGCGTCGACCTAACTTAGCTTAGCCAACCGTAATTAAGTACCTAATAGGGATGCTAACCTTATCGATAAACCGAACGAGTATCGATTCGGAGAGTTTAAACTGTAACTCGATAAATTTTAAGATATAATAATAATACATCATCGTTGCGATGGCGATGGCGCCTATAATACTATCCGAAGTAGTAGGCAGGGGTGTACTGCGCTGCACCCACACTTCGCCGATGTATTTCGGTCCTAATGTAATAGAGGGCGAGCGTACTGACATTATACCAGCCACATTTCCTCTCAATACGAGGGAGATTTGGGCCATAGTCCACCACAGTGGCCCAGTGCGGACTGGTGAACTCAACACTCCTTTCTATAGACGTGCAGGTTTCCTCACGATGTTTGCCTTCACCGTTCAGTAAGTGGTCCAAATCCAAATCCAAATAGCCTTTATATCCTGAACTGTTTTCATTCGTGGTGTTGTTGCTTTACAGAATGTTTCTTAGTTCAGTGTGCCTGTTGGCAAAGGCCTCCTCTAGCAGATTCCACTGTGTTCTGTCAGTAAGTGGTAATCATTATTAAAAATGATGTCCGTGCATGGAATCCGAGAATCCCAGAGGGCCTGGAATTTGATTGTGCACACCTTACGTTCTAGGCGGCCGTTCTACCATTCTGATATTATTTACGTTTAACTAATGGATTGAGGTCCTTTGGGCCACACTTAGAATGTTATCTCTTATTCTAAGTTTTATACAGATACATCTGATAATATCCGACGGAAAGATAGCATTTAAATAACTTGAACTTTTTGATGTAAACGACGATGTGGAGACAATTCGCTAAATATACATAATTAGTTGTTATTTTTCGTTTATGATTTATTTTTAAATATAAATATTTAAATAAATATATGTATTACAAATATAAAAAAACAGTTTCCCACCGGCATCTGGAACAGGGTTCTAGTTACCATTAGTTAGGGCTCCAGAGAGAGAACTTCCTCACTATGCGCGCCGTCTACAGAATTACCACCTTCTGAATCATGATCCAGCCATTGATCCAGCTACCTAACGCGAGCCTTTATTTGTTTGTCGAGACTCTTGGCTAGCCATTATTATAGTTTTTATATTGAAGGAAACATTATAAATATATATTTAGGTATATCTATCTATCTATCAGCCAGAGACGTCCACTGCTGAACATAGGCCTCCCCCATAGATCGCCACAAATTACGTTCTTGGGCTTTATGCGCCCATCGACTCTCGGCGACCCTGGTGAGGTCGTCCGTCCATCTGGTCGGGGGTCGTCCCACATTCCGCTTGCCTGTTCGTGGCCGCCATTCTAGGACTTTGATGCCCCAACGGCCATCCGTTCTCCGGGCAATGTGTCCGGCCCATTGCCACTTCAAACGTGCAACCCTTCGAGCTATGTCTGTAACCTTGGTTCTTCTGCGGATGTCCTCATTTCTGATTCTATCGCGCAGTGAAACTCCCAGCATAGCTCGCTCCATTGCACGTTGATTGACTCTGAGCCGTCTTATGAGTCCCATTGTGAGCGACCACGTCTCTATATATATATATATATATTTAGGTATATGACTTTTTTAATAAACGACATTTTTGCTAGAACACAAGACTACTTTGACGAGTAATGCTCAGTAGTGCTCAGCTGCGCTCCAAGACAAGATTTATGACACTGATTATGTCGCACCGAGTCGGTCTTTCACTCGTATTTCATACGCGTGAAAAAGACAAAATTGGTATCTCACAATTTGTCTTGTCACACCCGGGCGGCTGTCTTATCAATATCCTATTTTGACGTGTGTTATATAATCCGTGACTATAGCCTTGTCTTGGCGCATGCGCTACCCGGGCTGGTGAAACGAAGATCGTTCTAAATTTAAATAGATACGAGATGATATTCAGATATCGGCCACGGAATCAGGGAGGTCTACTCACAAAATGAAGAAGAATACCCTGACATCAATGATAAATATGATTTTTTTTTATATCCGGGCGCTGTCTGGCCCGGCCCGCGAGCTAACCTCTGACGTGATCAGAGTCCTTATTGACTATTCTTTATTTTAATCTGGGGTCTACATAATTTTCTTATTTCCTATTTCTTAATATCTATCCTTTTTATTTTTGTTTACATTTTTTCTTTCTTATTTATTATGTTCCATTACAAGTTACATATTAGTTGTAAGATTTAGGAGTGGGAAGGCTATACATATTTTATTAGGTCTATTTAAACTATATTACATTGTTTATTTTATTTATTGCTAACCTTATTATTATTAATTTAAAAAAAACATTTATGCGATCTTATTACTATTTTGCTTTATAAACAGTTTTATTTATTTTATATCGTATTTACTACATTTTGTATCTATGCTATTATTATATATTATCATAATATATATATATAGAACATATTTCTTATACTATTTATTTATTTCTACTGATTACGATCTTAGCTATGAATATGATATTATGAACGTTGAGTTTCTTACCGGCTCTTCTCAGTGGAAGCAGCATTCCGAACCGGTGGTAGAATCTAACTATCTGGAAGTGCTTTTTTGCCAACTACTACTACTACAGCCCTTTTAACGTCCTACTGCTGGGCACGGGCCTCCCTTCAATGTGAGGACAACAAATATTTCGAACATATCCCATTTACCTACTTACGTAAACGTCACCATCCGTAGCCTAGGTGATAGAACACCCACTTTGAAAGTAACGGCAAGTTCACATCCGGGGCCCACACCTCTTACAATTCCGGATTTTAAATCATCCGCAATTTCTACAATGGTTACCAATTGCTGAACGGTGAAGGCAAAGATGAGGCAACCTGCACTGGGACAGCGTGGTGGACTATGGCCCAAATCTCCTTGAATTGAGAATGTACCCGGTATAATGGCAATAGGCTCGCTCCTTACTACAATAGGATCTTTACCAATACCATTGCTAACGAATGTCAAATAGCATCCACGGTGCCTTCTTTATTTCTATGGCAATTCAGCCTATACAGTTATTTTTGTCTCCCGCTTTGCAATGGAGGGAAGTGGATACATTATCTTCCAACTCCTACACCTTTTTCGATTAAATTCGTGCGGGTTCCAAGACAATTTAGCTTTTCCTAGGGACTCGCTGAGGGTCGAACCTCGGTATTTTCAATGGACACCGCCATCGATCCTGGCTTACAGGAGTAACAGTGGCGGGAATGTGTGGCGGGCTTAGTCCCAAAAAAAATAGGACCATTAGGTTACATCAGCGAAGTTGGGTTGCACTACAATGCAGCTCTGCTTATCCCGTCGAGAAATATAGGCGGGATGATGTATTTATATAATATATCGAG
The DNA here is from genome assembly GCA_914767695.1 of Ptilodon capucinus. Lineage (NCBI taxonomy): Eukaryota > Metazoa > Arthropoda > Insecta > Lepidoptera > Notodontidae > Ptilodon > Ptilodon capucinus. The sequence continues at coordinate 2,608,967 of OU611832.1, forward strand.
GGGTAAAAGGCTACTTAAGCGACAGTTTTGGGCGATATTGACTTAGGTATATACATATTTGGAAAAAGCTAATTTTTAGGGTTTCGTACCCTAAGGGTAAAACGGGAACCCTATTACTGAGACTTCGCTGTCCGTCCGTCCGTCCGTACGTCCGTCCGTCAGTCCGTCTGTCACCAGGCTGTATCTCATGAACCGTGATAGTTAGAGAGTCGAAATTTTCACAGATGATGTATTTCTGTTGCCGCTATAACAACAAACATAAATATTTAAGGGGGCTTCCATACAACAAACGTGAATTTTTTGGCGTTTTTATAGATAATGGTACGGAGCCCTTCGTGAGCGAGTCCACTCGCACTTGGCCGGTTTTTCTGATTACTGAATATAAAAATAACAGACAAAGTAAGATAAGAAACAATAAGAGCAAAAACGAATATCGCATCTATAACAACAACAAAAAAACAACTAAAGTGGAAGTGGGCAGGACATGCCATAAGGGGCAGGACATGCCATAAGGGGCAGGACATGCCATAAGGGACACAACAAACAAATGGTCCAATAAAGCAACTTACTGGTACCCTAGGGATGGGAAACGAACGAGGCAGATAATGCCGTAGATGGGAAGATGACATCAAGGATGTTGCAGGTCCCCTTTGGACCCGCATAGCGGAAAAAAGAGACGAGTGGAAATACTTGGAGGAGGCCTATGTCACGAGACAGGCTGCAGTTGCCGACAAATAAAATATAAATACTACTACTACTACAGCCCGTTTAACGTCCCACTGCTGGGCACGGGCCTCCCCTCAATGCAAGGGGGATACAGGCCATAGTCCACCACGCTGGCCCAGTGCGGGTTGGCAGACTTCACACACCTATCGAGAACTAGACAAGTTCCCTCAGACGTGCAGGTTTCCTCACGATGTTTTCCTTCACCGTTTCATAGCTAGTGATAATCTCGGATGAAAATGAGATTCGCACATAAATCCCAGAGATGCGAGCCGGGGTTTGAACATGTACACTTTGATTTGCAAGGCGTGCGTTCGACCACTCGGCTACCACTGCTTTCCATATATAACATAAAATAAGATAATATAACTAGATAAATAACAGAGCAGGGGTAGCCCAGTGGTCGAACGCACGCCTTGCAAATCAAAGTGTGCAGGTTCAAACCCCGGCTCGCACCTCTGGGTTTATGTGCGAATCTCATTTTCATCCGAGATTACCACTTGCTTTGAAACGGTGAAGGAAAACATCGTGAGGAAACCTGCACGTCTATAGAAAGGCGTGTGAAGTTCACCAACCCGCACTGGGCCAGCGTGGTGGACTATAGCCCAAAAAATCTCCCTCGTATTGAGGGAAAATGTGCCCGGTATAATGGCAATAGGCTCGCCCCCTATTACATTGGGACCAAAAATGCATCGGCGAAGTGTGGGCGCACTGCAGTGCACCTCTGCCTACCCCTTCGGGGAATACAGGCGTGATGATGTATATATAAATAATATCATCTAATGTTCTACCAGTGTAAAACATCAGCAATAAAAGCTATCTTTATCATTAAATATTTCGCTATTTTCTAATAAATAAAAAAATAAAAAAAGTATGAGTTTGCTCTCCTATAAAGTTAAAAAGATGTCGCTTGACTCAAAAAGCCTTAGCTCGATATTATGTTATATTTCCTTCTTTTAGTAAAAGAAGAACAAGAGAATTGCTGTGTAAAATTCGTCACGTTGATCGTCACGATATCATTTTCAATTTTGCGAGTAGAGGTCACAGTACTGAGTTTCCTAATCTCATGATCGGCGCACATAAATCAAAACAATAGTAGCAGACATTAATATGCAAAACACACAATTTTATCTATTCAATGGCGCTCTTCAAGAAAAAAACTGGTCAAGTGCGAGTCGGACTCGCGCACGAAAGGTTCCGTACCATTACTTATAAAAAAATGCAATAAAAACACGTTTGTTGAATGGGAGCCCCCTTAAATATTTATTTTATTCTGTTTTTTAGTATATGTTGTTATAGCGGCAACAGAAACACATAATCTGTCAAAATTTAAAATGTCTAACTATCACGTTTCATGAGATACAGCCTGGTGACGGCCGGACGGACGGTCGAGCGGACGGACGGACAGTGAAGTCTTAGTAATAGGGTTTCCGTTTTACCCTTTGGGTACGGAACCCTAAAAACTGTTTGGTAGATATGCTTATACAAACAGAATTATAGTTTTAGTAGGCTGTTAACGAAACTAATAATAAATCATAGTTTTAATGTTCCAACATCTTGGCGAGATCGAAAATATGATATCTACCTTCATCTATACAAATAAATAAATTTAAAATGTCTGTTTGTAATGTTAAAATAACATATTTTTATTAAATATGAAAGTACAATTAATATACGGACGAAACTACAAATATTTTTGTCATATTTGTCTGTTTGTTTGTGCCGAGTAATCTCTGGAACGACTTGACCGATTTTGAAGGAACTTTCATTGGCAGATAGATGATGTTATAAGGAGTAACTTAGGCATCATTCGTTTCATTACAAGTACTTATTAGGGTTCCCAAAATGCCACGGGAACGGAGTCACGGTTACAGCTAGTCTTATATAATATTTGGTAAAGCCCTGTATCCTGTATCTACTAGGGCGACATGACGAGAATCTCGTGAAGGCTGAGAAGGATAAAGAAAGCAAGTATTTTGATCTGGCTCACGAGGTTGTCGACATGTGGGACATTGATGCGGCAATCATTGTACCGATAGTCGTTTCCGCCCATGGCTTATTAGCCAAGAGCCTCGACAAACACCTAAAGAGGCTCGCGTTAGGCAGCTGGATCAAGGGACAGATTCAGAAGGCGGTACTTCTGGAGACGGCGCGTATTGTGAGGAAGTTCCTCTCTCTGGAGCCCTACCCACTGGTAACTAGGACCCTGTTCCAGATGCCGGTGGGGAACTGTTTTTTTATATTTTTATATGTATTTTTCATATTTATATTTAAAAATGTACTAAATAAGAAAAATGAAAAATAAATGATAAGATAATAATGCGTAATAAGGCAACATACGGTACACTTTGATAACTTGAGCGAGCTTTTCCTATGAATGAAAATGCAGTTCGTTTTAGTTTACGCACGCGTTTTGCCGCCCCGGTGTGTGGATCTCAATACATAGGTACCTATACAAGAATACGTATAATGTTCTTATATTTTTGTGACAAGCGGCCCGACATCAAACAGGATAACTTGAAGTGATTTTTTATTTTTTGCGTTAATTTAATCTCATCTTTCCTATCTTTCAACAAATAAACGTTTTTATGACAACGTTACAATATTATATTCTTTATGATTTTCAAGGATTCTTAAATTTTGAGCAGCATCGTATAATGTAAGGGTAATTTATTGAAATACACTTAATGTATTTATAATCTTATAAATATTTTAATATACATACTTACATTGATAAGATGCTTATCTGTGCATACTCGTAAACTTGTCTACGAATCCTTACAATGAGGAAGCTGTTTATAAATATACTGTTAAGCTGATTTTATCAACGCCAAATAAACTAATTAGATTGTCGTTAAAAGCAATACACGAATATTTTAAATATTACTCGTGTCGCCATAAGTATATAAACAAATTGAAGTGTCTATTTTTAATGTCAAAATAACAACTTTTTACTCAAGGCTTAAGTAACTATATACGATACTTTTACAACTGAAATCCTTTAAAAAAATATCTGTCCTGCCTGCCTGTCTATTTTCCGTGTAATATTCGGAACGACTGAACCGATTTTTACGGGGCTTTCATTGGCAGATAGCTGATGTTACAAGGAGTAACATAGGCTTCTTTAATTTTGGTTCCTAAATTCCTCGCGATTCGTAAATACACTTAATTTATAGAATCATGCCAAAAATGGTATAAATAATGACTAATCACTCATCCTCTTATCGAATCATCTTACAACGTAGGTAGATACAATCATTCACACAGTTTATAGATATCGATAATCGATAAGATTGTGTCCCCTCACTAGCTCGCTCGTGCCCTTAAAAAGAGAATAGTGCACACTTCATTAATAAAACCCCGCGCACATTGAGGCGTCAATAGACGCGCGTCGGAATTGATGCCAATACCAAAACGTAGTCTCTGTCAATATGAATAAAGATAGAATTTCTGTGGCAAAATCCAGGTGTCGAAATTCGCTCGCGCTGTCAATATAATTTCGTTGAGGAATGAACTTTTTTAAAGAGCCAATACCTACAGTTCAATTTCATATCGGCATACATTTTGACGCACAGCTTTGACGCAGAAAAAATTGCCGCAGCTCAAAATGCCATCTCCGTTACAATATCTGGATGGCTTAGGTAATATTAACTACTTTCAATTTTCAACAGTTAACTCTGCACATAATCTGTCTTAATGTCTGCTACCATCAGGTGAAACGTCTGCTCGTTTGCCTCCCTATCACATACAAAAATAAAAATAAAAATTTTACTGTTACTATTGAAACAACAATACTTTAAGGGCTATATTTCACCATGAAACCATGGCGGCGCAACCAGTCGCCGCTACCAACAAATTGTATACAGCTCTGTAGAGAGGCAACTCACCTGGTGTCCGCTTGGTTGCGCAACCAATTTGGCGTCGCGACCAGCACAGAATGTTACTGGTCGCGCCACCACTAATTACTATAGCGCTGTATGGTGTCTCACTCACTCATCCGCCAGTCCGGCCGCCAGTGACGATCTCTCTCTCTTTTCCTACGTACAAACAGCAGTAGTATTATCTCTTTGAGGTCCATTTTGATACTGCCGCAGTGTGGTGTGGCGACTCTTTGCTGTATGTTGTCTAGTTTGGTAGCTTTCGGACTCTACGGTGGCGCGACTGGTTGCGCTGCCATGGTGTCCCGGTGAAATATAGCCATAAGAGGTGGTGGTAAGGCCCTAGTCTGCGGAAGGCAATTTAACACGCGTGTATTGACGCCTTAGTCTGTGCAGGGATTAAATGAGGAGGTTTCGCGTGCTCATCGGTGCCAGCGGTGTTAGGTTACATGTAAAGGTTTGAAGACCTCGACCGGGAACATTACGCATTTATGAACTCAGTAGGAAGACACTTCGGGAAGACTGCCTCGTAGCCTCTGCGCTCCTAGTACGTTAAGGAGTTGAGAGTGTCATAACTGGCGGATAATTTATTTTGCCAATGACAAAACTAACTCTTTGTCAATATACTTATAGATTGAATCTCAGTGGTAAAAGCCATGCGACTGCGCGTCAAAATTATTTTGCGGCGTCAATGGTATTTTGTTGCAAAATGATCTTTGTACATGAGTTAATACAGTCCTTTTTTGTATGGACAACATAATTTACAGCGCGCATCTTATCCGCCCGGGGCTTTAACGAACTATGAAAATTTGAAAATATTTAAATACTTCTTTTTTTACGAATAGAATGAGATATTTAAAATTTTAAAGGATTAAAACGAGGAATAGCTCCACCTGCGATTAGCGGGTATTTCAGCCAAAGACAAGTGATTTATTAGCAAGAGCAAATTCAATAAATACACATTTATAAATAAAAAAATATGATGAAATGAAAGTGACAAAGATGACGAATTAACAAAAAACCAGTAACACCTAAATGTCACCCTTAGAACTTCCAAAAGAATAAACCATATGATCGCTATGGTTTGTGTGAAGTTCGAAGAGCCCAACAACTCTCTACCACACATTAGAATTCAAACCGAAAAGCGATTTAGCGAACGGTCCGCCGCGTTCGTGCGTCCATTTATTTTTTTTAAATTCCGTATTTTGTGGGCACAAACACCCGCATTGTATGCGCGTGCGCCGGCCCCGCCGCTTCCAAGAATGATTTCGTTGGCAGAAAGAGATGGGGATACTAAACGCGGTCGTGTTGAACAAAGAAAGGGAGATATTCATTTTATTTTTCTTTGCGTTAATCTTCCAGCCACATGTGGCGATTGTTCTTGGACCTTATGGTCATTTTCTGATGGCCAAACATTTTGGACGTGCTTTAAGGGTATATAGGTACATAAGGGTATATAGGTAGATACCGAAATATGCCAGAGTTACGTGGAAAAAAAAATGTTTCAATGTGTCAATTGATGATCTTCTTTTTTTAACGAAATGAGCGAAATGATGATATTTTAATGGAATAAGATGAGGAATGGCTTCACCTGCGACTAGCGCGAGTATTTCGCCAATGTCAAGTAACTAATAGCAAGGACAAATTCAATAAATACACATCTATACAAATAAATAAAATTGGAGTGTCTGTTTGTAATATCAAAATAACACTTTTTTACCAAATGCGTATGAAAGTATATACGATACCTATAACGAAAACGCAATTTCAAATTTTTTTGTCTGTCTGTCTGTTTGTTTGAGGTAAACTTCTAAACGGCTGAACCGATTTCAATGGGACTTTCACTGACAGATAGCTGACGTTCCAAGGCGTAACTTAGGCTACTTTAATTTTAGAAAAAGCATAAGGGTTCCGCGGGAAAAACATAATACCCATATTTCCGGGTAATCTCCCTAAAGTCCACGCGGGCGAAGTCGCGGGCACAGCTAGTTATAAATAAAAATGGATAATGACAGTGATAAAGATGGCGGATGACCCTCGATCTAATTACATGGAATTATCTGACATACGTAGATATACGTCCAAATTTGAAGTGAGAGACTGTCAAATGCCAAAACAAGCTCCCTCTTTGTTTAATAACTCTTTGGGTAGGTATATAGTTAGCAATCTTAGGTGTTGGAATAATTAATATAATACTTTGCTGATTTATGCGACGGTATCCTGTGGTTTGTCACAAAAATACTGATTGCCAAGATACAGTCGCATACAATATAAATAATATAAGTATCTACTTAAAAAGATCCTAAAGAAGTAATTAATTAATTTGTAGGTACCCGCCATGAGCGCCTGCGTCATCAATGCGTCCATTTTTGGTCCAATTTTGATTTGACGCGGTATATATACTACTAGCTGTGCCCGCGACTTCGCCCGCGTGGACTTTAGGGAGATTACCCGGAAATATGGGTATTATGTTTTTCCCGCGGAACCCTAATGCTTTTTCTATAATTAAAGTAGCCTAAGTTACGCCTTGGAACGTCAGCTATCTGTCAGTGAAAGTCCCATTGAAATCGGTTCGGCCGTTTAGAAGTTTACCTCAAACAAACAGACAGACAGACAGACAAAAAAAAATTAAAATTGCGTTTTCGTTATAGGTATCGTATATACTTTCATACGCATTTGGTAAAAAAGTGTTATTTTGATATTACAAACAGACACTCCAATTTTATTTATTTGTATAGAGTATAGACTAGAGTAGCATTGACAATGGTATTCGCAAGTGTTTAACTATGATTAAATCATTTTATTGAGAACGGATGTTGTATCGACCGGTGTGGTATTTATCCTTAACAACACAACAGACGGTCAGTACTGAGTAATCCGTTTAATCGTTATGATTAATTACCCAGTTCCGGATTTTGTTTGGAGTTTAAACTATTAGGACTTATGACTCAGACAATAGAACTCCGTTTACCATGACAAAGAGCTTAACAAATTATAATCTACGAATATATTTACCCATCATATTCCAGTTCGCATCATCAGTTGCTTACTATTAAATCCAAAACATTTATTTTTAACATTACCTTGATAATCTCTACATGTTTAGTTTTTTTTTTCTACCATTTGTCCCTCCATACAAATTATAAATTCATACAATGTACCAGGCTCCCAAAAACGTGTAAGAGGTCGACTCTTCGACGCTGATAAGATCAGGGTCCCTTTCAACATGGCTAGTTATCGTCGCATCTGATTCATAGCTTGAAAAACTTTTTTGTACACATACCATTATTATCTTGATCAATTTTATAAGCAAGCTTAGATTAGAATTGGATTAATGTTGAATTAGCTGGGTGTATTTAAAACATTTTATTTAATGTGGATTTGTTCAAATGATAACTAGGTACCTATATAACAGACTTAATTTCTTCAATCTGTTGCAAATGAAACTCTTTGTTACGTAAATTTTTACATCATCCTTTTGAGCGGAATACTTGTCAATATTTAAAAACTTAGAAACATGAGTATCAACTATTGACGTTATACCTATTAGATCAAATAACAAAGAAAAGCCGACATTCACGACTCAACACGCAAATCTAAGACCTGACAAATTACAACTAATATTTACGTGGTTGCAAAATAGTGTGACATCATCGCAATCGGCGCGTCTCGACCACCAGGCGAGCATAACATGCTAGAGTTAGGTGTCTCTTGATATGGGCTCGGTAATGTAAACAATTCGTGCAACTCCTCGCAGGTTATGATTGCCTGGTGTTTTTTGCAATGGAAGCAAGTGTCAATGTCACCTTGTCGAATTAAAAAAATAGAAATTTATTAAAAAAATAGAAATTTATATACAGATCGTATCAGAAGTCCGAAATAATACTTGGGGGCCATATAGGACAGATGATAAGCAATCAACACGTTCAAGCAAAATATACGTAACTAATTTAGTTTCTGAGCAATTTGTGTCCAAAGTTGGTGTCAAAACTTACGCACCGCGACCCTAAAAATCAGCTGATGAGGCGAATGAACTCGCTTTAAAATGATGAGGGAGTGATAGATATGACACAAGGTTTTTACCTACGAGCATAGTTCAATACAGAAATAAAAATCGGCCACTGTAGTTACCTAACTATGACAAAAAATCATACTTCATTTAAATCGATGTAAAGTAAAACTTCTACACGAGCAAATAATCCATTTTCGTTTTAGTTTTCGTGAACGGATTTCTTTTTAAACTGAAACATAGTGAGAGTTGATTAAAAGAAAAAAAATATTATTTTATTATTATTATTTGTCTTTATCATAATCACTACAATTCTCAGAATACAAGTAGGTACTTAATGATGTAGACAATTATTAGAATTGGTCTGGCATATCTGAAAGACTTTAATCTTTGATTACTCTAATAATCATGGCCGCGAATATGTCAATGTAGTGAACATTAGCGGGCGGAGATATCACACACAAGGTCAATTTTCGTCCAATGACAAATCATCGGCCATATTGCATCAGCGGTGATTGGCCCAGCGCTGCAGCGCGGTAAAACACTGTGCCTTCGTGCAATGTCGGAGCGGTCCTTTGATATTTTTATTTAATAATAATAACGTAAATCAAAATATTTAGTTCCTTGCAATCCGTCAAGGCGTTAACATGTGTTCCGAAAAATGTCTCGTTCTCCGCGTAATAGTGAAGTGTTTTCAAACTCGGAAAACTATGAGATGGTTTTGTGCATTGGTGCGACTAAAGGGAATACCGGTAAAAGTTTTGTGATTTCTTTTATGTCTTCTAAAAAACGTGAAAGTAATATTTACTCAAGTGTGTAGGTGGGTAGGTACCTACCTAGCTCTTTGTGATATGTGAGAAGTGAATAAATTCCAATTAAACCCATGGATTGATACACTGCACACATGGCCACGGGTAAATACTTACCTACTATTATTATCTTTATAGCAGTTTTTACTCGGACGATTGGGTCCTTTAATTAAGTAAGTGGTTACCCAGATACCTACTTACTATTACAATTAGTGAAGAAAATCTGTTAAACGAAAACTTACGTACCTACTTACCAACTAAAAACTTCGAATAGGTCGCTAGTCGCTACCCAGATACCTACTTACTATTACAATTAGTGAAGAAAATCTGTTAAATGAAAACTTACGTAGGTACCTTCTAATTTACAATTTTAATAACCTTACCAACCAACCTACTTCTTAAGAACGTAGTTACGTAATTAGGTAGATACCTAGACACCTGTTGTAAAAAGAAGTCATACATCTTATTCATTAGTACCTAAATAGTGTTTGTAAGGTAGGTAGGCCGTCTGGGATCCTAGATAGATACCTACACACTAACCCAAGTTTCAATAGCACAAACCCCCTACGGTAAAGCTGCCGCTCACGGCCAACAGCGTAGTCATTATCAAAAATAAAACAGCTACCAGGTTCATTTTGATAGAAAGCTACCTACCAAACCACAAAAGATTTAATAATGTTTGCTATTTAGCAACAAAAAATAAAATGTATGAATGCGTTTTACAAAAGGTGTCTCGATACCTACCTAATTACATAATTACCTTCATTAAAGGAAGCTTGGTTCTCGGCGGTTAAATTTTACAGTAATTTCATTACCAATGTTTTGGTCATTCTCATACCTACCTAGGAATATCAAAATTACTGTCAATTACAATGACCGACGAGTGCGAAAGAGACCGCTGTGGGCGAGTTGGCAACGGGCGACCGACACAATCAAAGCCGCTCAAAGACACCGCGCCGCCGCCGCGCGCCGGCCGGCCGCGTGCCGCCGCCGCTTCACCCCTGTACCCCACCCCCGCGCGGCTCGTGTGTTAGAGTACTAGTACCCGCTGTGGGCGGGGTTTGTCACAATGGGTGTGAAGCATTGACCTTTAAATAAACAGCTGGTCCACGTTTTGCGAAGGGCCGACCGAAAATTGTTTAAAAAATGAATTTCCTAGATTTGTATGAAAGAATAAAGTTAGGAATTTTAACTTAAAGTCTGGGCCATATAGCTCCACTCCTTATAGCGATATACAGGTTCAATTATTATTTCGGACTTCTGATACACCCTGTATATATCTAGAGTATGGCAATTAAGAGGATTAGCCGAAGAAATACACTTTATATAGTAAATTCTGTGGCGCAGATTAAAAAGCAATAGATTTTATCACTTTATACAAAAACTGATGAGGCTATCAGAGTTCTGTCTCTAATTCTGTATGTTGCTAATTCTCCGACATGGCCCAATGATTTTCATGTACAGATGACCACTTGCTGAACGGTGAAGAAAAACATCGTGAGAAAACTTGCACGACTATAGAAGGCGTGTAAAGTTCACCAACCAGACTGGGCCAGTGTGGTGGACTATGCCCACAATCTCCCTCGTATTGAGGGGGAATGTGCCCGGTATAATGACAATTGGCTCGCCCCCTATTACAGAGGGATCGAAATACATTGGGGAAGTGTGGACGCAATGCAGTATACACTGGAGCTATATGTACCTGTGTATTTGAAAAAAGTTTTGGCGATTTAATAAAATGATCAGCCCACTGAGTTTCTTGCTGGATCTTCTCAGTTGAGGTCGCATTTCGATTCGGTAGTAGTATATCTATACTAATATTATAAAGAGGAAAGATTTGTATTTTTGTATGTAACGAATAAACTTAAAAACTAATGGACCGATTTCAAAAAATCTTTTGTCGTTAGAAAGCTGCTTTATCACTGAGTAACATAGACTATATGATAAACGCGAAGCCGGGACTGGCCGCTGCTGTAAGAAATAAATGTAAACTTGGCAATTTGTAAGTGCCGCCTTTGACTACAGTGCACCTATACCTACCCCTTCAGGGAATACAGGTGTGATGATGACGATGTTGTATTTATAATTAAATCAGGTCCCAATAAGCTCTGTCGTAGTATTACAGTGTCTCAAGTAGCAGTAGGTAAACATACCGAGGCATACGGCGCCATGGGCTGCGCACGTCATATTTTGTGAAGTTTGCAAATAACTCGACAAATACATAACAGGCCATAAGCATAGATATATACATAACTAGCTTCTGTCTGCGACTTCGTCCGCGCACACTTCAATCATTCAATATCGTTATATATTGGAATCTGCTTAAGAATTTGCTTAGCTTACTTTGCTTGTATTCCCCAAAGGGGTAGGCAGAGACACACTGCTGTGCGCCCACACTTCGCCGATGTATTTTGGTCCCAATGTAATAGGGGGCGAGCCTATTGCCATTATACCGGGCACATTCCCCCAAAATAAGACGGAGATTCGGGCCATAGTCCACCACGCTGGCTGGCGGGTTGGTGAACTTCACACGCCTTTCTATAGACGTGCAGGTTTCCAAACGATGTTTTCCTTCACCGTTTCGTAGCAAGTGAAAATCTCGGATGAAAATGAGATTCGCACATAGAACTCAGAGATACGAGCCGGGGTTTGAACCTGCACAAATATTGCAAGGCGTGCGTTCGACCACTCGCCTACCACTGCTGGCTAGATAACCTATATATTAAGAGTTAGTATACCCATAAACAAGACGGTAGTATTTTAGTGTTGTGCAAATATAGTTTAATCGTTCCTAGTCGCCGTTTTCGTTGTACTAATAATAACTATGTGTGTTCAACAAAATCGGCACCTTTTGTCTAAAATTCAATTGGGATGGCAGCGGAAGGGGCGTGGCCTTCGCTGGGCGGGGCTTCGGACAGACAGAGACATCCGATCAGACGCTATAGGATGTGCTATTGTGAGGGGCTATTCACAATTTAGAGGCTAAACAGATAGTTGTATAATGGATTGGGGGGAACTGTTTGGTGAAGCTATTTGGGGTTTGTTATATCTACCATCGATTATTCGCTTCGCCTGTTACCAATTATTTCGGTTCCTAGTTACGTTCCATTTCTATAACGAACTGTTAAATTCTCAACGAAATGTTAGTCAAAATTGTTCATAATTTTTTTTTCTTTCAAATTTTGGAACTCACTTTCTGATGGTATACTTTTTTTGGGATAGCTAACTTCTTGCTACTTATGCGACCCTGGTACAAAACTATTATTATAATTAAAGCATTGCACAAATAGGCACGTCAAAACACGCGCTACCGATAAATTCCAATACCAAAATGAACCGTATTAAATCATACAAGAAGCACATTTTTCAACGATGACGAGCGATGCGATGCAAACGATGCGAGCGTATTTAGTTGCGTAATTTTTGCCATAGAAATTCAATCTTTGTGTTTACAAGCACAGAGCACATTATCAAAAAACTCAAGTGACTTCACTGGCCGCAGTGTTATATGTAGCCAAATGAATCGTTTCTATTTGACCGTAAAATTGACCGTATCGACATTGGTCTGTTATGACTGCTAAGTAACCACAAATTAGATTATAATTAAAGATTAATTTCATTCCCACGGCAAAGTAACACAAAAACTAATGATCTAAAAGTGAACGGAAACGCAATGACCAGCATCAAACCTATTTAGTGCTCGTGGCTTAATTATAAAAGTATTTATTTACTAGGGCATTAACAAGTTAGTATTTGATAAGTAACGCTTATAGTAACAGATACTAGGTATCGGTACTTTTATTTGTGGCCAGCATTATTTGCATATTCCAAGTTTAAATGTGAAATATTTCAATTTTGTCTCTTTATTACGTATGAATTATGAAAACGAGACAGCGACTCAGTGCGATATAATCCGTAACATACTTACGAAAAGTCTTAGCGCTCGTGCTAAGTAATTAAGTTCGTTATTTAAATACATTTTTTGGAAGACAGAAGCCTCGGAGGCCAAGAATTCTGATTCGTTCTTCTGATATTGAAGGTAATGCTATACTTATTGGCATAATGCAGACAAATTGGAAAGCTGTCAGAGGTTGCAAGCATACATCTTCTTTCTCCTTTCTTATTATATTTTTTGTTTATATTATTGTTTTTTTTAATGTAAAAGCTGCTGGGTTTCAAAGATTAGTCTTTATTCATTATAAGAAACGATAGAGGTGTACTGCAGTACACCCACATTATGCCAATGTTAATTTTAATCGAATAGAGGTGAGTCTTATGTACCAGGCACCCATAACTGTGAAGATATTCAAGGAAAAACAAAACAAATTTTATACTTGCAATAAGGACACACCTACATACTTGTACAGTCGTTTATGGCCAATGTCCAAATACATTAACACAGGAACCTATGTACGACTGAATAGGTAGGAATAATAGTCACTATAAACATCAATTTATAAACATGTTCTGCCTATATCTAGATATAATTCCCATTTCACAATCAAAATCGGTATTCGTAATACTAAAACGTCCCTATTACGATACGTAAGCGATTATAATCGATTAATTTATGCCTAATATCGAGAGTTCTCGATGATATCGCTATGACAGGACCGGTTATCGACTCGTGGCTGACGCTCGCTCACTGAAACATAAAGTAAGGAATTATACTTTGTTTTTCTGATTCAAATTAACATGCAAGAAAGAAACTACGTCTATTTTTTTGTGTCACACGCAAAGAATTTGTATTATATAGGTCACACCTATGACCGTTTTCACTTTACGTGTCAACCCTTGAAGTGATATATAACATTAGCTATCTATCAATGAAAGTCTCGTCAAAATCGGTTTAACTGTTTTGTAGTTTAGCCGGAAAAATATTTTAGTTGTTTCCCCGGAACTTTTAATTTTTTATCTAAAATAACAGCATCCTAGGTTATTCCATGTACCATTAGCTATCTTCCAGTGGAATTCCCGTCTTAACGGTAGAACCGTTTGGGAGTTTACCCAAAACAAACTGTCAATTACCAAAGAAAGATACTTTTTTATTGCGTTTTCCTTATTACGTACCGTATAAACTTTCATAATGCATTTAGTAAAATATTATGACATTACAAACATATCGTTTTCTTATATTTACGCGAATATTACAGATTGAAATAAAACTATTTTACCGATTCTATCGCGTTTATTTATCCTGATGTCCTGATGTCGTCCGGACGTCTAACACCTCAGTCCCCCCGTGACCATGGTTACTGTAAAGCAGCCGAAACGTCGGGAACATAAAAAAGTAAATTACTGTAGGTATCAAATTAATAATTCATAATAATATTACAAAATAGACACTATTGTTTTATTATTAAATTCAATAATATGAATAAATAAATATATATATATATATATATACGCGGCGGTCGAAATAATAACCGACGAAGTCCAAATCGATTCTAATGTCTTTCAAATCTACCCGAAAGTGCCTTTATTCCGGTCTTGCAATACAAGCAATCGATTTTAATTCGATCATAAACCCAATAAAATAATCGACTCGAGACTCGCATCTGACATCGAGTATGTTCCGTTTTACATTTGCTTGTGTTTTTTTTATGAATATTCATTTTTTTTTATAGTTTGATGAATATTGATGGTAGTTTTTTTTATTTCGATTTAAGAATAACGTGTAATTTATCTATTTATTTTTATTACCACTAAGCAGTGGTAGTCTCGTTGGTAGAACGCTCGGCTTGAACGCGATGGGTGCAAGTTCAAATCCCGGACTCGCACCTCTACAACTTTTGGATTTTATGTGCGAATATCATTTGCAATAATGCGATGAACAGTGAACGCAAACATCGTGAGGAAACCTGCACGTCTATAGAAAGACGTGTGAAGTTCACCAAGTTCGCTGGGCCCGCGTGGTGGACTGTGGTCTAGATCTCCCTCGTATTAAGAAGGAATGCTAATAAAAAAATATAGCCTGACAACACACTCATCGTATGATCCCAAACTAATCAAAGCTCGTATGGGTACCATACAATGGACTGGGGGTGATCCCAGTTACACCCAAACCAGGGTAAATCCCGAAAAGGTCATTTTCGAAATTTGCCACTAGCGGGAATCGAACCCGCAAACAACTGGTTCAGTGAACCGAGCGGCCTACACTCAAACCTCTAGCCGTTGTCAAAATGATGGCATTTTTTTTTATTTTCTCCAGCTCTGTGTTGTGCCCTCAAGTGAACAGTGACCAATTCCTATAAAACTAGCTTTAAAACAAAAAAAAACAAGACGCATATTAATGTATATTTTAACGATACCAAAGAACACGAAACTCTCTTATTAATTATGATTTACGGTGGTAGCTACCGGTACCTGTCTACCCCACGTGGATTATAGCGTTAAGAAACCGTCCAACACCCATTAACATCAGAGCCACGGGCCATTATGGCCATAATAAAAAAAATAAACAGCCATATTTAATTATATTCGGCATCATAGACAACAATTATAATATCGGTACTTAAATCCATATTCAAATTAAGAATAAACTCTATGGTACTTCGAATAAGCGTGTTCCATATTTAAAATTTTCGAAAAATCGACAAGTACGGAAACAATTTTAATGTTCCATCTTCGAAAAGCTTAGTTACTCTAATTTCAACTTTAATGATTACACATTAAAAGCTGATATTTTTTTTACGAAATCACATGTTGTCTTGTCATGACAAATTTTAATGATTCTCTTACACAACAAAGTGACGATGTAAATTGATCTTTAATTGCTCATATATTAAAGCTTTATCCCAGTTACTCGACATTAAGTGGAAAGTTTGTCTGAATCGAAATTGTTTTTGGCATTTTCCGTAAAAGGTAGGAACTTACCCCCCGTTGTGAGGAGCCAAACGCCAAAAAAGTGGGTTGCCAACAGTAAATATTAAATACATAATATTATTGCATGCTGTTTATGGCTATTAACATGGGAATTAAGCGCTTAATAAATATGACTGAACGTTTAGCTTGCTACCAAGAACTTTTGAGTATAAATTTTGCAACGATCAAAATATTTTGATGTTTAATTTAGTATTCAAATGCGGACGGAATACAGGTAAACAAGTTTCATTGTTCTAATCTCGTGACTTATTTGCCAATACTTACTAAAACTAACTGTATTAATACATAGAAGAGGCGTCTATTGCATCGTACGAAATATTATACATGATATGAGCGAATAAACTCACGTATTCGCAATCTTTATGTATATTGACACAGAGTACATTTTCCTAGTAAAGTTAAGTGAATTCGTTCGCTCTGGTTGCTATTCAGGCGTTAGTTAGTTTTGCGATTAGCGTAGAAATAATTCTTACACGACCTCCAAATATTATTTTTATTTTATTGCGCTGGCCACCCCAGCGTTCCGTTTCACGCGGCGAAGCCACGCTACTGTGCTGCCCCCCGCTAGTTCGGACGTACGGACGCTTTTTATATATTTTTATTTCAACGCCAACGACCGCCCTCGACCGTTGTTAATTAGATTGACTTAAGATATGGAGTGATACGTGAAAACTAGGAGGATTATGAGCTTCATACAAACATGTTTTTTTATTATAAGATTACTACGAATGTGAGGTTATCTCAATACAAGTAGTCCCGTTAGCCTCTGCAACTAAACTAAATAGCAAATAAGAGAGCAAGGGTGCAAGCAACCTCACGGTAGAGAGGGCGGCCGCTCTAACGACTCTACTGTTGCCTCTTGTAATTATTATTATAATATTGATGCGTAGTAGTCATTTGATTAGATTTGATTGCTTTCTTTCATTGAAATAAACAACAAATTGATTTAAATTCTAGCTGTTGCTGTTTTCATTATGAACCCAAATTCTAATAGCATCTGGAAGTTTTTTTTGCTTTAATTATTAAATGAATACCTCATCCCGTTAATTTTGGAGTTATCAAGTTATGTTTAATAAGTCGATTCATTCATGTAAGAAAACTTAAGGACGGATTTCTATTTAAAACGCAGTGAAGTGAAACGAAACGTTAACCGAAACGATGTTCCAAGTTTAAATTTGTATTATTTTTAAATGTATAGTTCGTTTAACCGGCTACAGTCAATTTAAATAAAAAAAAAATATGAGAGATAATTAAAAAAGAATCCGCGTCCGCCATTAAGGAACTGCGAATAATCTTGAAAAGTATCCTATTTTTCTAAATTCACGGTTCAAATTTCTTTGCTTATACATGTAGAGTCGCAGTATTTAACATTATAATTATTCTTGGAAACTATCCAAATTGCTCGTAGCACTTGTTCCACCAAGTTACTTGTGTAGTTAACCAAAATGGGTACTAACTGCGTTACTATGAACTTTTCATCGCTTTTTACAGTTCTCTGTGTACTATGCGATTCAAATGAGAATAGGATCGACTTTGCGCCATATTGTGATGTGAAAAAACGAATTATGACTTTAATTAATTAAATATTCTATTAAGACAATTTAATACTAATTTAACCTTTTCATTTATATTTGATGTAGGTACTATTATTATTGATATGCAAATCAGTTTTTTGCTAACCATACTTTTCATGTGACATTTGACAGATAGAGCTTATTGACATTCCTATTCTTATTTGGATCTCATAGTACAGTGGCGCCGCCATCGAGTCTACAGATAAACTGGTGGCACTGTATCGTTTATTATCTATCCACATAACCAGAAGCCTCAGATTAATAACGAATACTGATGAGGTTCTACAAAAAAGGTCCGTTCACAATTATGTCAAACTCAATTTGACAAGTTGATGAACATGGCCGTTTGACGTACCGGCGTGGGTGGTCCGCCGTGCGTGGATTTGTTTTGTTTTGTTTTTTTTTTCGACCACCGTAGGGCGATGAGTAAGTGGTCGATAGCCACCGTCGAAGCGTGATAATTGTTCTTGATTTGGCATGTCTACGGAAAAAAATGTTATTTTTTTTTTAAACGAGTTAACTGTTGGCCGAGAGTGGCCTATAAAGATCGTGCACTCCAGCCAAAGTTGAAATTTAAATAACTTATATAACTAAAATGATGAATAGCTATGTAGAACATTTGTTGAGATTAATATATTGGACAAGGTAGGCAGTGCATAGAAATTTATAAGAAAATATGTGAAATTGAGCAAATTTAATTTTTCATAGGTCTGACAGACTATGGATTGTGGATTAAAAAAAATATCAAATCACAAAGACACTGTGCGCCTACGAACAACGAAACGGTAAAAACAATGGCCGCTCATAAACTTTTTCCCGCCAAAAGAACTGTCAAAGTGACATTGTGTGAGTGCGATATTCCTCGCGGATAGAGGATGGTGACCCTGATGCCGTGTAGCTACCTCGGCGGGGGCGCCTCCCCGCGATGCAGCTTGGACCACGCCGAGCCAAAGGTCAGAATGGATTCCGGTAGTCACAGTCACATACGAGATATGGTAGCTTCCATTTTCAAATAATAGACTTTGAAATTATTAAAAAATAAATGTCTAATAATGTAATCTAACTTTTTTAAGTTGGTTCAAGTTTTTAAAAGTGGAAACTCTCATTTCAAAAAAAGAATGCACCCGAATTCGTATGACTGACAAGTTGAAAAACACCACAAAATGCACCTTGTAAGTATAACCGCACAATGCACACAACCGTAGTTATTTGAGTTTTGCATCTGTATTTTTGATTTTTGTTGCACTATTTAACAAGCATGTTAGTAGTTGTTTTGCACCTACAATTTATTTTACAGTTTCCGCACTTACTACATTATATTTCCAAGTATCCTAATAATTTATGTGATTTTATTATACTCAGGGATTTAAATAGATGCCTTAGTATTTCGTAGTTTAGTGTGTAGATTTTTTCAACTTACGACGCCTTTCCTAGGGATTGTAGTTATAGACTAAACGAAAGCAGATTTTTGTTATGAAACTTCAAGGACTCTACTACCCCGTCTTTACCAGTTATTGAACTCTGGCCATAAATCAGAAGTAATATTGAAACAATGCTGCTCGAGGTGTTGGTAAAGGAAGCGTGTTAGGTCAATTAAACTTTCCCTAGTAGAACGTACCCATGATTAAAAGCGCACCTTATCTGTCCATCGTAACTAAAACCAAATTTTATTGTTCCCAATGAACAAACTGTTTATGTTTTCCGAGTGGTAAGGTATGGAGGCTTCAGATCTCATGTTACCCCATTCATGGCGGCCATTAAATACACGTAACGCATTGGCGTACCTACGGGACAGAGAGTCGTTAGCGACATGATACCAGGCTGTCATAACTTGAAGACGGTGTTGGTTTACACGATGGTTGATCGTTTAATTTCGGTATGCGGTGGAGGGAGATAGTGTAACAATGCCTAATTGCGCGGATGATTGGCTGTTTATGCTAATGATTTCACGGTAGAAAATTATTAAGAATCTACTATCTTTTATTAAGTAAAAAAAAATAAACTCCCAAATTTATACAAATTACTCTTACGTGTACAATGGATTTTTTCTGTATAAAAGTGTTTTACCATTGTAAATGCACCATAATATTTTATAAATTTGAATAGATTGAATTAAAAAAAAAACATTTGTATAAATAGAAAACATTTAGAAAATTAACTCTGTGTACTAGGCTCACATAAAATACAAGAGGTTGAAAAAAAGACGAAGGCATCGAAAACATAAAGCCACCCAGAGATAACAGCAATAAAAACAAATTTGTCGGGCTTGATAGTCGAACACGGTGCGATTTATCGAGCGAGATGTCTCTCTCGATACAACATGTAAGTTCCCGCGCTTTAAATCGATTGGCCTTAACTCCTTTTTGTTTATGTAACCCCAATCGGTGTCACTAATTTTAAATGAATTCTTGGAATATGTAAAATGTTCGAAATGAAAATTAGGGTTGAAGGCAGCTCAAATGAAATTGACATCATTTAATTTTAAAAATAAAATATTCTTTATTAAAATAACGTATTTTCGGATACACTCTATAAAAAAAAGTAAAAAAAAATGTAAAGGTTGTTAAAAAATTACTTTTACAATTTATTACTTCTCGTATCTAACGACATAGGAAAAATGATAAATATAAAGAATGTTTCCAAATTGAAAACGCAGTCATCATAGGAAAGCATTCATTAACTGTATAAGACTTGTAACATAAATACATACATATTTTTAAACGGATCAAAACTGAAAATCAGAAATTAAAATACCCCTTAGTACACACATTTTTCAAACAGCACATAAAAATTGAACATTCCAAATAAATCACTATTAAAATTGACACTTCACGCGACGAGTCACAGAAACCAAAGGATCTTATTAATAATCGGCCCAATATCGCATGTTATTATCAAAGATAAACACGACATGGTTGGGTGATAAATTTTATAATTTATACCCGACTGGACGGGAGCGAGCCGGCGCAGGACACGGCTCGTAAATATTAACTTAGATAAAACAATAAACGAATTACGTTTAAATAAAGAAGCGTTTTGTTCCGATGCCTGTTTAGGGTACAGGGTGTTCTACAACTTAATCGATTATTTCATAATCAGACATAAAAAATATCAACACTTGTTGTTGAAAAATACTTTAGATGTCTTCATCGGCCTGCGTTGATTTTGCGAACGACAAGCTAATTGACAATTTCATTGGTATATTAAGTGTATAAAATGACACAATATAAACTCCTCGCGCACTGGGGCGACATAAGCCGCGTGCCAAAGTGTTTGCCAATACCAAAACAAACTCTGTGTACAATATACATAAAGTGTAAATTTCTTTGCATAAAGGCACGCCCCGGCCCGTCAAAATAATGTCAAGATTCAGTAGAAAATGGTAATTATGAAAAAAAAATATCAATGCAACAAAAACCCAGACACAAGGCAATCATAAAATCTAACAACAAACAATAATCAATTCTCACACAGCCTGTGGAACAAAAGCTCCGGAGTTAAGGCGCGTTGTCGCCGCGTAAAACGTATAAATTAGCCCGCGCTATCGGGAGATCGGCCGGCCTCACACCTCGCCCGGAATGCGCCCGCTGATTTACGCCCTTTCTCACACGATACCTCCTCGTGAACGCTGCGTTCCTGGTAAACGCGTGGCGTTAAGATGAGGATAAATCGGAGATGGCAGTTGACAATCAAAGGTGATTTGTTAAATTAGTCATACAGCCTTTTATATTTATGTCTCTTCTTACCACATCGTTATAAGATGTTGTATTATTTTGTTAAGACGACGGCGATAAGTGTGTATGATACGAAGATTTAATTTGTTCTTATTATAAAATTTAAATTATATCTTGACATTCTCAGTTGGTTTCTGTCACCAAAATCCGACTAAATAATCGGACAACATTCCCTATGTTTGGAAAAAATTAAAAACGACAATTTTTATTCGGGAACCACTATTCGGTAGTTTGAAAATGGCAATGATCAAATTTTAATGGCGGAAAATGGGCAAATATTCTAAAATTCAAGTGGAGCCATTGCCATAAGATTCGTTTATTCGGTTTTTCATGAAACAGTAACAAACATCCATCCATCCATCCTTACAAACTTTCACATTTATAATATTAGTAGGAAGGAAGATTTAGCCCTAGACATATTTGTTAGGTGTATTTTGAAATGTAAACAGAAATTTTGTAAATTAACAAAATTAAATGGAAGCTCTGTGATACTAGAAAATAACTGGCGTTTTAGGAAATGCATTATAGAATTAATTAAGAAAAAACCAAATAAAACCCGAATACTAAACTACAAGTACCAGGCCAACATAACATCACAAGAGATCTAAACGTGAAGGCATTTCAATCGTCACCGGTCCTTCCACTACGAAATCACCAAAAAGTTAAATGTTCGTGTATCATAACATAATAGACTCAATGGCGCCCGGAGAATTTTTTTATAGATAGGGTAACGTGACCAGTAACCTGCCAAAAGTTTTGTCTATGGGCCCGTTAAAAAAATACATAAAAGATTCATCACTACGCCTGGAAAGGGGTAGGCAGAGATGTACTATAGTATCGAGTATTTAATAAAAAAAAACAATTGCCACAAAATTATTATAAATAAAGGTAGCAGTGGTAGCTGAGTGGTCTAACTCACGCCTTGCAATCAAAGTGTGCAGGTTCAAACCCCGGCTCGCACCTCTGGGATTTATGTGCGAATCTCATTTTCATCCGAGATTATCACTTGCTATGAAACGGTGAAAGAAAACATCTTGAGGAAACCTGCACGCCTGAGGGAACTTGACTAGTTCTCGATAGATGTGTGAAGTCTGCCAACCCGCACTGGGCCAGCGTGGTGGACTATGGCCTGAATCCCCCTCGCATTGAGGGGAGGCCCGTGCCCAGCAGTGGGACGTTAAAAGGGCTGTGATAGTAGTAAAGGTACTAAGCTTGGTTTGAGGGGTTTCTTAAAGCTATACATCTTAAACTCATAAGGCCAGTGTGATTTCACTTCACAATAAAATAAGTTTTGGTTAATTCTTTTTATTCAATTGCATTTTACTTTGTAATTGCAAATTCGAAAATAGATTTATTTAAATTTAAACACGTCTAAAAACACTGAAATATTTTGTTTGCTCTCTCCACGTGTCGCTTCATTTGTGTATTCTTAAAAAATAAATCAATTTTCGACAGATTATTGTCAAAAATATTATAGAAATCCTTGTAAAACCGTGGCGGTAAAACTCGAGGTCCTATTGTCGTATGTCGATAACCGGCGCTCTCACCTTAGGTTCAGTTTTATTAATGTTGTCAAGATAATCTTGATCTCGGAGGCGACATTTAGGAGTTGTATTATTTATAACTGTATGTTTATCTGAAATCAGTTAGTTAGTTTAAGTCAGTTATGTTCGATTTGATTGGTAGTTAATTGTGAGTTACGTACGGTGGCTCTCAGTACGACTATATACACACAGTAGAGCCGGCTACAATATATACAAATATGGACGGATATAGAGCGAGAGGAAGACCCAAGAAAAGATGGATGGACTGTATAAAGGGTGATATGAATGAGATCGGAGTGGCTGTCAGTATGACGGAAAAGCGAGATGAATGGAAGAAAAAGACATACTGCGCCGACCCCAAATAATGGGACAAGGTAAGGCAAACGATGATAACTTACGGGAACAGTGAACAGTGTCGCTGTACTCGCAGTATGGGGAAGGAAAACATTGTGAGGACACCTGCATGTCTATAGAAAGGCGTGTGAAGTTCACCACTGGGCTAGCGTGGTGGACTATTGTCCAAATCTCTCTCGTATTGAGGGAGAATGTGCCCGGTATAATGGCAATACGACCAAAATACATCGACAATGAGTGTCTGACTACCTCTTTGGGGATTCTGGGTATACACCGAAGGGTGAAAGGCTATTTGGCTCAAGGGACATTGTTTTAAATTTACTGGAGAGCGTACTCATTCGACTTAAAAAAAATCGCTGATTCAAAATATTATATAATTAAATTTTCCATTTTCCTCTTAATGACTTACCATCTACTCTCCCATACTGCGTTGAAGGCATCATACCAAAGCAATTATTTGTATAACCATCTGTGGTTTAGAATAATACCTTCATTGTAAATGGGAGTAGACGCACCTTACTGTACTAGCTTCCTAAGCGTAAATACTATATTTGTATTTAATATTAGACTGCCGTGAGTATAATTCTTCTCTAGTATTGGGGCAAAGGTGCTGTCTGCTCTCATGGCATTGCTGCTCCTGAGAATGCATTACTAGCAATTATCATTTTGAAAAGAGTAACCATTGAGTTTCTTACCGGCTCTTCTCAGTGGAAGCAGCATTCCGAACCGGTGATAGAATCTGACTATTTGTAATGTAAGTGCTTTTTGGCGTACACAATTTGATTTGAATATCGGCCAAATTGTCGCTTAAGTCAAATGGCCTTTCATCCCTCGATATGATCGCAAACTAAACAAAGCTTGTACTATAGGTAACATACTATGGACTGGGGGTTATCCCAGTTACAGTCAAACCAGAGGAAATACTAAAATTTGCCGCTGGCAGGATTTGATCCACCTAGTGTAGGGACCCAAGCGGACTACACTCAAACCACACCGACGTCGAAGTTCTGGGTTGAATTGCCTGCATTTTTCCCACGGATACCGAGAACCCATAAAACCGAATTTTTTATGCAAATTAGAAAATCCTATGATTAATTAATTAATTTAATTATATTGCATTCCAATGAGAGGTCACTGATTGTGTTTAATTAATTATTCAAAAATACTTTACCAGTGTTTAAACCTTCCGTTTAAAGTCTTTGGTAGACTGGAGCCGTTGAAATACAATTTTCTTTGTAAATGTAAACAAACTGTAATAACTCATAGCTTACCTACTGTTCAACGAATTGTCATTGACAGCTCGAGAAAATTTGTAAAGACATGACACTGTGTGACGTTATTTTATAATACTTATGTCTACACGGTCATGCTACCATGCCTACTGTTGTGCTGCCCACGCTGTCAAAATTCACTTTTATCACAGAAATGTATTCTTTATGTATACCTATTGGCAAAATAGTTCTTTTTTAGTCAATAAGTTATTTTATCAAAGAGAGAGCAGACCCCTTACCACCACCTGGGGGGTGAGCACACATGCCAAGACTAGATCTTTGTCACGGACTAGCTCGCTCTCCATCTTATTTCATACGAGAGAACGAGATATCAACATATAACGTTCAGTTTTGGACAGTTATCTATACTAATATTATAAAGCTAAAGAGTTTGTTTGTTTGTTTGGTTGAACGCGCTAATCTCAGAAACTACTGGTCCGAATTGAATATTTTTTTTGTGTTAAATAGTTCATTTATCGAGGAAGGTTATAAGCTATATATCATCACGCTACGACCAATAGGAGCGGAGCAGCAACGAATAATGTGGCAAAAACGGGAATATTCCCGAACATGAATCGGGTATTATAGACTTATAATCATAGACTTTATAACATCACTCTACGCCAAAGTAACTATTAGCGCGGGTGAAACCGCGGGCACAGCTAGTAGTAAAATAAAAATAAAATAAGCCTTTATTACTCTTACAACATTATTAATATTACAACTTAAATTTATCAATGACGATCATTGTTATTCTAGGTAGGATAGGTGTTATTATGTATCGGTCTCCTCTAAGAGCTTCCACTTCTCTCTATCTTTTGCTATTCTCATCCATTCTGGACCGACCACAAGCTTAAGTTCACCCTCCCAACGCTTTGTTTGTCGGCCTTTGTTTGGACAGTTAACTCAGAACAAAATCGGTCAAAATTTAACAGGTCCCTGATCTGTCTCTACTATAGTCCTTATAACGTCCCACTGCTGGGCACGGGCCTCCCCTCAATGCGAGGGGGATTCAGGCCATAGTCCACCACGCTCGCCAGATGCGGGTTGGTAGACACACATCTATCGAGAACTAGTCAAGTTCCCTCAGACGTGCAGGTTTCCTCGGAATGTTTTCCTTCACCGTTTCTTAGCAAGTGATAATCTCGGATGAAAATCAGATTCGCACATATAACCCAGTGGTGCTAGCCAGGGTTTGAACCTGCATACTTTGATTGCAAAGCGTGCCGACCACTTGGCTACGACTGCTTCTGTTACTACACTATACTACAGCCCTTTTAACGTCCCAATGCTGGGCACGGGCCTTCAGGCCATAGTCCAACACGCTGGGCCAGTGCGGGTTGGCAGACTTCTGTTACTGAAATTGCTAGCAACCTATGACTTCGGATTTGACAAATGCAGCAACAAATGGCCAGTAGTAATTCTTCATACAATGTATTTCTGAGAAGAGCAAAATAATGTTTGTTGAAATGGAAAATGTCGTTGACTGTTCATGGTACCTACTTTGTAGTAGTCTCCTTGCCACAGTCTATAAGAGTAAACATAAAAATAAATTCACACCTTTATTTCCCAAAGAGATAGGCAGAGGTCCATACGCCCACGTATTTTGGTCCCATTATAATAGAGAGCGAGCCTATTGCCATTATACCGGGCACGATCCCCCTCAATGCAAGGAAAATTAACGCTATAGTCCACCCACACTGACAGATTGCGAGTTGAACTATCTATAGTCTTGCAGGTATCCTGACGTTTTAGCAAGTGGTAATTATGATTGAAAATGACATTAGCGAAAAACTCAAAGGTGCGGCGGGCTTGGGATTTGAACTTGCACCCCTCGCGTTAAAGGCGAGCGTTCCACCTTCTAGACTACCACTGCAACAGCTTCTTTTCCATTGCCGTACCTAAATCATATCTCCAATCATTTAAGAGACGATTATTAATGTCTAATCTAGTTTCTACGTTTAACTAACAGATTTATATTTTAATCATGCTTTATTAAAACCGCATAAGCCTCATGCAGATCAGGTCCCCAAGTCCTCTAACACTATTGTTGTAGAGTTGCTATGACTTCATTTGTAGGGTTCCGTACCCAAAGCGTAAAACGAGAAACCTATTAATAAGACTTCACTTTCCGTCCGTCCGTCTGTCACCAGGCTGTATCTCATGAACCGTGATAGTTAAACAGTTGAAATTTTCACAGATTATGTATTTCTGTTGCCGCTATAGCAACAAATACTAAAAAACAGAATAAAATAAATGTTTAAGGAGGCTCCCATACAACAAACGTGTTTTTTTGCCGTTTTTATAGATAATGGTACGGAACCCTTCGTGCGCGAGTCCGACTCGCACTTGGCCGGTTTTTAGAGTCTTGACAACATCTTTATCAATGTTATCTAGAATATGACTAGTCTTATGGCTTCAAGGTGACAATGTCTAATGTCTACACTTGACTTCCACATCAGTGCTAGGGCACTTGGGGTAGAGCTTGACTTGTAGTCGATGTTTTTTTCGTTTATATTTTTTTTTCTCATAACTTTTTTATTTGTTACAGGCAAAAAGGTCGAGACCTGAAACAGGCGCCGATGTATCAGATCGGTAAGTAGTTTTATGTATTTTAAATTAAATCCTTTTGTAAATAAAAATGTAGAGTAATTAAAATCGTAACTTTTTGTTTTGCTATTCTAAACACGGATTTAAAGAATAGTTTAACTACCCCCCAATTAAAAATAGTAAATTAACTTCCACAATAGAAATTCTAGAATTCTAGGGTTAGCAAAGGCAGTCGGTATCAAAGATTTTTCTTAAGAAAAATAATCAAGGAACAATCTCTTCAATTTTAATTTGTTATACCAAGGAACTCTACCAAATGTAACACTAATATCACCTACCTACACTAGACATTTAATCTGAATAAGAAATTTAATAAACACAAAACCTTCCACTCAGCCGAATCTAAATTAAAGTTTACATGGCAACACTCACAGCCGTCGATGGTGCTTCATAGCACAATAGCAAGGGTACTTAATCCCCTATAAGCTCCATATTGTTGGTACACAATTGCCGTGAAAAGAGCTACTTATTGTCGGTTCAGAAATAGGCAGTATCTACACGGCCAGTACTTACTACGTTTAACAGCATTAATCTTTTTATTTCACTTTTTTTTTCATTCACGGATTTGCTTTCGTATTTCAAATAAGAGAATAAGTGAGATAAAATAGACATATCTCACATTTTGTCTTGTAACAACTGGGTGTACTGTCAATGTTGCAGAGCAACGTATGCCAAGATTAAACCTATGTCACGCATTGTGTCGCACTTAGGCGCTCATACATTGTACTATTTCGTAGGAGAGAAAGATACAAAATTCGTTTATTTCGTGACATAAGTCTTGTCTTGTTGTACATGCTAGCCGATCAATAGCTAAATGGCTTAAAAGACGTTGTCCAATGGCTAAATTGCCGAAGTAGTAATCCCAATTTTGAGATACAAGTAAAAATTATGACCCTAGAAATTCACAAGTAAAGTTACGACTCAAATTAGCCAAAATACCACTTAAAATGAATGTTAGCCCTCGCACTACAGCTTACCGATGTGACTGAAATTATACTAAATTTATAATTCATTGAGAATCCTCAACAATTGCATCTCTAGTTAATTAATTTAGTAGCGTGATTTTGTCCACTTCATCTCACTATGTCAGACAATCAACTACACAATTCTATGAATGATTCTGAACGGATAACGCGTATATGTGAACGGGCCTCGCATCTATGGGGCACGCCCCATGGTTTATCACGCCGTGATCAAAGGAAGTGATGAACTACAATAGGTTTTATGTTACATTACGGCTATTGAAGATCTTCAGATGCACATTTTTTTGATATATTTTATCTATAATCAATTTTTTTCTATGTGCATGGTATTTGATTTTGCCAGAAGTAGATTATTGTTGAGGGGTTTTTGCTAAATGCTTGGGTATTTAAGGGTATTAAGATTTGACAGTGACCAGAAAAATTTACCCATTGAATTTATATGGTCTATTTTTTTTACTGTAAAATTTCCCGACACGAATGTGCAACTAACTGTCTTTAATAATTGTCTTCTTAATATGTTAAATATATAAATAGACATAATTAGATGTTAAATATATAAATAGATATAGATTTAAGAATGATAGCTCGAAGTCAACAAAATAATATTTTTTTTTTTTAACGAAATGAGCGAAATGATGATATTTAATGGAATAAGATGAGGAATGGCATCACCTGCGACTAGCGCGAGTATTTCGCCAATGTCAAGTAATTAATAGCAAGGACAAATTCAATAAATACACATATTAAATAAAAATGGATAATGACAGTGATAAAGATGGCGGATGATCTCGATTTTATTTGTCAGAATATTTGTAGAGTAGCCTAATGTTTTCATTAGATTTAGTGTCAAACTACTCTGACACAAGAATGATCGAAATCGGTTCACAAATGAAGGATCTATGAATTAACATACATAAAAAAAAATTAATATTGAGTATGATCTTATTCCATTTAATATTATCATTTCATTCATTTCGTAAAAAAGAAGAAAAAGAGAGCCTACTCCTTAGCTAGGTCTATTACCTACCTAATAAAATTACCATAAATAAAGAAGAAACTAAATTTATCAAAAAAAATATGTACACAAAAATATTTTACGATTACGAAAACACGAAATATTATCTCAAACATTTTGTACATTCTTCGTCTTATCGATGATGTAAAAAAAATAACGATGTTTGGCATCCGACATGCCACATTCCGTTCTACGCAGCATATTAGTTAGGTTAATTAGTGGTTAACACGACATTCCGACGCTTTTTGAGGCCCGTTAAATATAAAATATTGGAATAAATCAATTTTTTGACACAATTCCGTTCCGTTACACGCTAAACTTTTTTAAATGTTTGACACGACAGGATCTGAAGTATCGTGTGACGTTTGCCCGTGTCTATTGATGTTTGTTTTTTTTTATTTATATCCTGTAATGGCTTTGAAAATAAACAGTTTAGACGGTACAGTGCTATTATAATGACAACTAGGGTTTTACTTAGAATTGCATTAAAATTTAAAGCAATACTAATGAATATACAAACCGTCTACAACGGTGTTTCTCAATGCATAAGTGTTTTACAAATCCACTTTAAATTGAGGGGACTTTTATTTTGTTAAAACTACATTAAACATGAACGAGGTGTTTTAAATTTATTAATTACTATACCTACTTAGCACTTTTTGCAACCAGTTTGACATGGAAAGGGTCTCCAAATCTCCCTCGTATTGAGAGGGAGCGTGCCCGGTATAATGGCAATAGGCTCGCCCCCTATTACATTGGGACCAAAATACATCGGCGAAGTGTGGGCGCACTACAGTGCACCTCTGCCTACCCCTTCGGGGAATACAGGCGTGGTGATGTATATAACAACTATGACACATTTTTTTAATTTATCTACTACTTACATCAACGTGTTATTATATCAAAGAGGGAGCTTTTCCTAGCATTTGACAATTTCACGCGTCCAATTTTGTATGTGACTTTGTCGTCTTCTTACGTCAGATTGTCTCTTTCAAGACATATAAGTCTATCGGCCATTTTATAAATTCACCTATTTAGGTCATTCACCTATTATTGGCTCATCTGTTTACTAGAATATCATTGATTTAGGTCTAATTTTTTTAACGTTATTTTGTCAAATTTAGGAATCTGTCCTTTTTAATATAATTACACAGTTAAAAGTATGTAGGTACCTTCCTAAGATCGTAAAATAATCAAATCAAAATCTCAGAAGTACTAATAATTTGTATAACCACGAAACTTAAATGAGCATCGAGGCAATAAATTAAAAAGTTATTTTTAACCCTTCCATTACTCATTCGGTCGCTTACATACCATCTGTTCAGCGTTTTTTACAAACCAAATTTTGGCAGTTGACAAAAAAAAGCACGCAATTAATAGATTTTTAACGCATCCAAACGGAGCTGACACGTGGGGGCCAAATGGCGACAAGGGCCTACTGGGTATTTAGGGATCCATGATTATCTTGAAATAATATTACTTGCAGTGGTAGCCGAGTGGTCGAACGCACGCCTTGCAATCAAAGTGTGCAAGTTCACACCCCGACTCGCACCTCTGGATTTATGTGCGAATCTCATTTTCATCCTAGATTATCACTTGCTATGAAACGGTGAAGGAAAAACATCGTGAGGAAACCTGCACGTCTGAGGGAACTTGACTAGTTCTCGATAGATGTGTGAAGTCTGCCAACCCGCACTGGGCCAGCGTGGTGGACTATGGCCCGAATCCCCCTCGCATTGAGGGGAGGCCCGTGCCCAGCATTGGAACGTTAAAAGGGCTGTAGTTTAAGTTACTTCTTGAAACATCAGCTACCTGACAGTGTTAGTCTCGTCAAAATCGGTGCAGCCGTATGGGGGTTAATCTCTTTATCAGATCATGCCATGCCACCACCACATATAGTACTTACTATGCGATTCAAATAAGAATAGGATCGACTTTGCGCCATATTGTGACGTGAAAAAACGAAGTATGACTTTAAATAATTAAATATTCTATTAAGACAATTTACTACTATTTTAACCTTTTTATTTATATTTGATGTAGGTACTATTATTATTGATATGCAACTATGTTTTTTGCAAACCATACTTTTCATGTGACATTTGACAGATAGAGCTTATTGACATTCCTATTCTTATTTGGAGTTTTAATATTAGCTATGAATCATCCGCTATCTTTATCACTGTCATTATCCATTTTTATTTATAATGTGTATTTATTGAATTTGTCCTTGCTATTAATTACTTGACATTGGTGAAATACTCGCGCTAGTCGCAGGTGATGCCATTCCTCATCTTATTCCATTAAATATCATCATTTCGCTCATTTCTTAAAAAAAAAAAATTTGTTATACATTTTTGACAGATTTCATAGGTACGTATTAGATTACTGTCAAAAATTCAAATTAATATTAATAACATTTCTGTAAGAGGTAGTAAGGGGGGCAGCACATAGAAAACATGATTAAAATCATGTTGGAACATTTTTGTAGAGCAAAATGCTAGTGTGCAAGTAAAATGTAAGTGGTTTGTAAACGGACTGTAACTTAGATAAACCAAAAATCAAGCCCTCTGATAAGTATTATCGCCATAATTCTACTTCAAACCATAGCTCAAGTGTAAAACCTCATCATTAAACCTATCAGTACCAGGAACACATAAATAACACTCGATGCTACGGAACCCTCCGCCCTTCATACAATGAGTCCTTCACTCGAAGTGTGCCCATTGTGCCCTTGTCCGAGGGCACTGAGAGCTTTGTTTTACGTCACGTTATAGAGCCGTTGGGATTTACGGAACACGTGCCGGGATTTAAGAGATGATTTTAGAGTCATTGTTAAGGTTATATGTCTCATAACCGAACATTAACGAAGGCTTGCAATGGTTGAGTTTTGTAATTATCAGTATATTTGAAATAATACGTGATGACCGCTTTTTACAAGTTATTACAAGCTTTATATTAATTTGCAATGTATGTCCGGGTGGAAGGAATCTTGCAACTGAATTTTAAATCAGTTATCTTTAACCGATTGAGCTAAAATTTTGTATACACGCTGATTTTGGATGACAATGCATGCTGAGCTATGTGACGTCATTCTAATTCCAATATGGTGGATCATGCAAGATGGCGGAATAGTTATTTTTTCTGCACTACCACAGTATGGGTATCAAATGAAAGGGCTTGCTGAGGAGAACACGAAAACTAAGGGCAATTAAATAAAAGCTTGTTTTTAAAAAGTGTTAATACCATTATTTATTCTAGTGGTTTTAGCGTAGGTCGCTCGGCTTTTTAATTCGAGTGGTTGCGGATTCACTTCCCGCCAGCGGCAAAATTCAGAGAGTACCTTTTCGGAATTTGGCCTTTTTTTAAGTCTTAAAATCCTTTATGGATACCCTGCCACCTCGGGGGAAGTAACAGGGTTATGTGGGAGTCCCGGCAGAAGGCCGTATACCCACTAAAACCGACGGTGTACCCTCTTCCACTTATATTGGGGCGCCACGGGATCGCTTTGGCATGCACCGCGACGACTGGGGTCGACCCCAGTTACACCTGGTTTGAGTGTAACCGGGGTCGACCCCAGTCCATAGCATCTACAAGCTTTGCTTAGTTTGGGATCTTATGAGTAGGTATGGGTTGTCTGGTGGTATTGATTTAGTTATATTTAAAGTAATAGGAAGCAGTTCTATATAGGGGTGAGTTATTGACACCCCCCAGCTCCTCCTGCATCAAAATGCAGGAGGAACTTAGAAAATCTTAGTGTCTCTGTCATGTCATCGGTCATCTCTCTCTAATTCTATTTGAATGCATCTGGGTTAAGCCAACATTATCATAAAAATTAAATTATAAAAGTAATTTAACGCGCCATGACTTATTTCATTCCATAAATCTTAATTAAGAATGTCACAAAGCTGGTTTACGTATTATATTTGAGCGATTATTATTGTTTAAGTTTTTTATTTTTATTGCCTTGAACTTTCACCGAATATTTGGAATTTTCTTACATCGTTTTGTTCAAGTTATATTTTGATTTAATTAATTAGATATGACATTGCTTAAATAATTCAACAAAATAATGTTTTATAGTTAATATCGACTACAAAAGATTAAGTTATTGAACCTAATGAACTGTCAAAAATTATATTAAAAATATATTTTCTTGTTTAGGAAATATGTTTCATTATTTTGTAGGTTTTTATAATTATTTTACACATTATTTTATTATATTGCACACTACATATAAAACTAGAAGACTAGACATGAATAAAAATTTAATGTTCTTGGTCTGCATAGCTATACATATAAGCTTCTTGGTCAAAGCACACCTGTTAAAAAAATAGGTTCAAATATTTCTGGCTTACTTTTTTTTTAAATAGTTTCTGGTTAAAGATTTATTTTCTCAAAAGAATACATACATATATATTGACTAAGAGAGAAAACATAGTTTTAAATTGGTTAGTAAGGTTGCCAGTCAACAAATAGTGGGGTGCTATTTACGTGTTCCGTTGCCGTTAAAACAAATGCATTTCATCGAAATCATCGCATCACAATTCGTTCGGAACATAAAACTAAATATGTGACAACTATGTGTACCATATGGAATGTCGTCCATCCCCAGACTATTAAACATTTAAAACGTTTGAAGTCTTTTGTTAGACGAAACTTAACGACACTCACCATGACTACCGAAAGCATAAGACTCGAAAAACATTAAAAAAAGCGCGTTTAATTAAAAAATATAGTGACAATCCCAGTACTAACTCAACACATTCAATAAAATGTCAACCACTCCGAGTATTGTGTCGTAAATTGAACCGTATAATTTAAGAGTTACAGCTTAAATTCAAATGTTTATAAATCGGGACGAAACGTTATTGCATAGTTATGTCGAACTGTAAAAATTCCGGAACGCTTTTGATATACGATAGCGTTGTTTGAATTTCGAACGCTCCGAGTGGCGGCAAAAAGCAAAGTGACACTTGAAAAAGGCGCGAACTAATATAAACAACTTTTTTTATAGACAAAGGGCAGCGTGTTCGTGCTCTCGATTCAAAATAATCGAATAGCGCCTCGGGCAAACTAAGGCAAGACGCGCGCTGTATTATTTTGGCAATACCAAAACGAACTCTGTATTAATATACATAAAGATTCAATTTCTATGGTAAAAGCTAAGAACCCTATTACATAGACAAAGATCTAGTTTTTTAATGCACCTAGATTTGTGTATAGATTCTTTGTTAACGTAATAATTCGACACAATTACACCAATTAAAAAAATATATTCTTGTGAGTTTCCCGCGTAAGGATAACCCCCCGTTGACAACAAGTTAACTTTTTAATTTCTGTCGATGTCATCCGAACACAATACGCCAATGAATCGTTGATAATTTCGGATTATGTATGCAAATATTCATATTAAAATTAAACAGGTGTTTATGCTAAAATGAAGGATTAACATAGATTCAATATTAATAGGGATTTAAAGAAGATTTTATTGTTTTCTTAGCAGGGAGTGCCGATACGTACGTTTACGCGTTATTTTTAAATTTAATAATTAACATAAATTAAAAATGTGTCTCGAATAGTCCTATTATATTGTCATAAATTCAAATTTTAATATGGCATAAGGTTGTACAAGCTGTAGCTTTAAACGCAAGGTGTGCAAGTTCAAATCTCGGGTTCGAACCTCTGGGATTACGGAATGTCATTTTCAATAATGATTACCACTTGCTGTACACTGAGGGCAAACATCGTGAAGAAACCTGCACGTCAATAGAAAGGTGTGTGAAGTTGACCAACTCACAGTTTGCCAGCATGGTGGACTATGGCCCAAATGTCCCTCGTGACGTTAGAGCTGCAATCAGTTCTAGGTTAGGTTAACTGCATTTTTCCCACGGATTTCGGGATAAAACTGCGACTGTAGTGCACCTCTGCTTACCTCTTCCGGGGATACAGGTGTGATCATATACCTAGAATTGAGATTGTACAGTTTGTAATAGGGTTCTATATTTAGATTGTATTATGTCTGTATGTATTATGTACTCACATGTGATTTCAAGGTACTTGATACATAAGTTTAAGAAGTGTCAGTAAACATACCTATAATTAGTGTGTGTCATTGGATCGGTTTAATAATAAGTTAAGTCATTCATTATTTATTTGTACAAGTGATCCATTGATAATATCCCGCACACCACGTCAGTACGATTAATTATTATGTTATTTTAAGTTACATATTTATTCATCCGCCATCTTTATCTCTGTCGTCACCCATTTTATAATAATACATCATCACGCCTGTATTCCCCGAAGGGGTAGGCAGAGGTGCACTGCAGTGCGCCCACACTTCGCCGATGTATTTTGGTCCCAATGTAATAGGGGGCGAGCCTATTGCCATTATACCGGGCACACAGGTTTCCTCACGATGTTTTCCGTCACCGTTTCTTAGCAAGTGATAATCTCAGATGAAAATGAGATTCGCACATGGAACCCAGAGGTGCGAGCCGGGGATAGAACCATAGGATAGCCGGGGATAGCCATTTTATACTTATATATAATGTGTCTTTATTGAATTTGTCCTTGCTGTTAATTACTTTACATTGTCATAAATGACTGCTAATCGCAGGTGCATTCAATTTTCATCTTACACCATTAAATTTTATATTATTTTTTACGAAATGAGCGAAATGATGATATTTAATGGAATAAGATGAGGAATGGCTTCACCTGCGACTAGCGCGGGTATTTCGCCAATGTCAAGTAATTAATAGCAAGGACAAATTCAATAAATACACGTAATAAATAAAAATGAATGATGACAGTGATAAAGATGGCGGATGAATCCACCATTAAATTTTATCATTTCAGTCATTTCGTTTTTTTTAATGACATTTTTATTTCATTTCATATTATCTAGTGATGTGACCTCTACAATTTCTACGATTTTGCTTCATCCATCACCTTTATCACGTTCATCATGAATTTGCTCTT
This sequence comes from Ptilodon capucinus, assembly GCA_914767695.1. NCBI lineage: Eukaryota > Metazoa > Arthropoda > Insecta > Lepidoptera > Notodontidae > Ptilodon > Ptilodon capucinus. The sequence goes on from OU611832.1 coordinate 2,645,343, forward strand.
GCTATTAATTACTTGACACTGGCTGAAGTACCCGCTAACCGCAGGTGGAGCCATTTCTCATCTTATTCCATTAAATTTCATTCATTTCGTCTAAAAAAGAAGATGAAGGAATTTCTACGATTAAGCACTGGGCATATAAGGGCGTATTGACGCTCGCTGCAAGTGTAATAATTGCCTTCATAAATTGAAGTTTATGTATTGGAATTATTTTAGTCAAATTATGGATTACGTACTTAGATATCTAAGTACTTTAGGATTTCACTTAGCTCAGGTTCTGTATTAACCGACATAATTAAATTATGTAGAGGGGTATTTGTCATAACTGACTTTTTTTCTTTACAGGAGTGCGTAGGTACTCATTCGACGCAGGAAAATCCGCTGATTCCAAATATGTATAGATATAAGTAGTTTTATTCTTAGTTGAAGTTTTATTCAAATTAATCCATAATATTTTATTGACAATTAATTAAACTAACCTCTTTACATTCATAAAGTCATAAACCCTAATCAAATCTTTAAAAAGCGAACGCCCCCTAATGACGTCACGCGCCAACTGTCACAGTGACAGCGCGGGAATTGATTAAATGGCGGGCAGTGGTATGGTTGCGTTCACAGGCGATGATAACGGGCTTAATTAATCGGAACACGTGTAAACATTTTGTTTGATAATGACATCGAACGCAGAGATAGGGGAGCTCGCGCCTGTGACATATGCTATGCCGGCTATGCGGCCCTGGTGATTTGTTTTAATGATACTAATTTAGTATAAACAGCGTGTGATTTTATTTGTACAACTCCGTGTTAATTGAGGCAATATGTTTCGGACATGTCATGTAGTTTTATGATATCCTAGTCATCATTTTGATTGATAATTAAAAAAATATCTGCTGACAAATGATCATTCGGTAAATAGGAAGGTACTATCTGAAACATTATCGTAGCCTTGTGAGAATAAGTTAAAACTTTATTTTAGATTGTAGATAGTTAATAAGATAACAGTCTCACGTGGGCCGATTCTTTTACTACTTGACACTTGGAGAAAACCAAAGATTTATTTTAAAAAAAGTCCAGCATTAAAATCTATGGTACTCCTAAATTTGGATAGTATCGCAGAAGTTTCTCTACTTAATTAAAACGTCACTGTATGACTTAACACATTTCAATAGGTATGTAATTGTAGGACGAAAGGCGATTACCACGGAGTGGGTAAAGACAGACCTAAATATTACCTACCTTACTAAATATTAGCTACCGAGCTATAGAGGAGATCTACCTACCTAATGAGGCGAGCAACATCATTTGGTATTAAAGGCAACAAAAGCTACACTTTTGACAGGAAGCCATGTTCAGTTTAAAAACACTAAGTCTCCATCTACTTATTTAAATGCTACATTCGCCTAAGGTTAAGAACATAATTCCTAACTCCTTGGCCAAAACCCACAAACAATGACCCAGTCAGGAATGTTTACGATAATTAACGAACGTTAAGAATCAAATTCAAAGACAGTTGAAACACAATACCAATCAAAGAGACGCCAAGAATAAATGGACGAGTAATAGGAGCGCAGCCACAACAAAGAGGTGATGTTTTGTCAATGAACACATCTAAATGGATTTAAAAAATAATGTGCATGGATTACCAAGTATTTGGGCAATGATTAAAAAAACTTATATATTAGAATCGACTACTAGGTTTTTTATAATATTTACATACCTACATGCTCACGCCTGTATTACCCGAAGTGTAAGCAGTGTGCTTCCACACTTAGTCAATGTATTTTTGGTCTCAATGTATCGAATAAGGTCGTGCCTATAGTAATTATAATCACCCTAAATGCGAGGAAAATTTCGGCGTTAGCTTTTCAGCAATGTTTACCACGTACTGAACGATGAAGGCAAACAATGCGAGAAAAAATACACGTCTATAAAAGAACGTGTGAGGTTCACCAACAAGCTTTTATACGCTTTTATAAATAGGTACCTACTTACTAAGTGCCTACTTCTCCGGAGGTGTAGGTACGCAGAGATGCACCCACATTTCGTCAATGTATTTGAGGATATTTAATAAGGGGCGAACAATTAGTTTAGTCACACAGTAACACCAGCTGAATTAGCACAATTTATTGACCTAACAATTAAAATCGAATTGCCACTAAATGTATCCTATCCTATAATTGAGACATTAAACTTGTGTTTGTATACACACGTCCGGTAAATAAACGGAAGAAGGTTATAATTTGTTTTTCTATTCCCAAACATTATAGCACTTTGTTGAGCGATTACTTGGTGAATTATTATATAACTGGCAGTTTTACCGCCGTCGCGTCGTTTATATGCCTATTTGCGGTAAAGTTTCTTAGGTACTGCGAGCATTTTTTTGTCGAGCATAATTATTAATTACCAAATTTTTCAAACAGTGACTCGTATCGATCTTCTAGTTGCTAGAAATCTATGATAACAGTCACTTTTAATAACGTGAAATGGATTGTTTGTATTTGAAAGCTCGTGTCCCTGAAAGAACTTGCGAGTTTGCGAGTGCTCGAGATACTTTCACACTGCTTAAATGCTCGTATTTGAATGCTTATTATGAGTCAAGGCTTATGATGACCAAGCCTTTTTTTTAACACCAGGACCAACCAATGATAATGTCAGCGCTAAATATCCTATTTACCTATTCTATAAGGTACCATCTATATTTTTATTATTATTTGCAGATTATCAGGCGAAGTAAACACAAGCCCGTGCGAATCAGAATCAACTTCGAACTCGCCGCCATCGCTGCTGCAAGATGCTACACTCCCTGCTCTCCTAGTATCCGGGACGTCTACACTTTTCCAGAACACGACAACCACGACCAACTCCCCGCTTAGCCTATCAGCTGTTGATAGTTTATGCTTGCCTGGTACACCCGAGGTGGAAAACTGCGGTTTGTCCAACGGATGTGCTACGTCGCTGGGGTTGGCGTTACCGTTGACGTCGAGTGGCGGCTTGTGTTCGACCTCCTCATCGGCTGCGGTCGCCTGGTTGATGAATGAGGATACTGCGGGTGAGTTTTAGGTACCGCCTACCGTTACCTACCTCATTTAAGTAACTCCTAACTTACCTACCTACCCTACCTTCAATATCATGAAAAGATTCATCCACTGACGGGCTTTCCTGAAATAATGTACGTGAAAGAACGTCAATGTGTTTATATTGGAGAGAAAAAATAAAACACTTATTTCTTGAATATGGACTCTGTATCAATACTTGTAAATATTGTATTTCTTTGCCACGCGATCATGTGTCGAAATTTACTTACGATAGAGATGTCATTTCATTGAAAAATGTGCTTATTGTGTGAGTTTATACGGTTCGTTTTGGTATTGGCGAAAATATAGTAAGTATTGTTATTAATCCTTAGGTGGTGGTGTAAAGAGCGAGGTCCGGTCTCCGGGCCTCTGCGAGGCAGACGTGGCGCTGTACGGCGAGGCACTGCCATACGACCAGACCGCACTACCTTACCAGTACTACAACAGGTTGGTAAACATCACGCCTGTATTTCCCGAAGAGGTTGGCAAAGGTGCACGTACTGTCACCCACACTTCGCCGATGTATTTTGGTCCCAATGTAATAGGAGATGAGCCTATTGCCATTATACCGAGCATTCCCCCTCAATACGAGGGAGATTTGGGCCATAGTCCACCAAGCCAGTGCGGGTTGGTGAACTTCACACGCCTTTCTACCTATAGCAGGTTTCATCACGATGTTTTCCTTCACCGTTTTGTTTATCTCTTCTGCAATCTATTAGTGGCTAGCTCTGAGTATTTCTCTTCTTGTTCTTACGAAATGAATGAGATTTAATTAAATAAGATGAGGAATGGCTGCACCTGCGGTTAGCAGGTATTTATGTCAATGTCGAGTAATTAATAGCAACAATAACTTTAATAAATAGGTAAGTACCTAGACATTATCATTATAAATGGGTGATTATGATGGCGGATTAATTCCACTTAGGTACTAGCAGTGGTAGCCGAGTGGTCGAACGCACGCCTTGCAATCAAAGTGTACAGATTCAAAACCCGGCTCGCACCTCTGGGTTTCATGTGCGAATCTCATTTACATCCGAGATTACCACTTGCTGAGAAACGGTGAAGGAAAACATCGTGAGGAAACCTGCACGTCAATAGAAAGGCGTGTGAAGTTCACCAACGCGCACTGGGCCAGCGTGGTGGACTATAGCCCAAAAATCTCCCTCGTATTGAGGGGGAGTGTGCCCGGTATAATGGCAATAGGCTCGCCCCCTATTACATTGGGATCAAAATTACATCGGCGAAGTGTGGGCGCACTGCTGTGCACTTCTGCCTACCCCTTCAGGGAATACAGGCGTGATGATGTACTCTTCAGCTAAATTATATTGAAACTATTTTGATTCGATAACTCTGACCAGGCGTCAATCATCGATTGATAGTCATTTAATTCTGAGTCGTAAATTAATTATCTAAAGATGCAATTTCTTTTGTCCAGTATGCAGCAGTACGGTAGTGGAAGCGCGGCCTCATCGTACGTCGGCTCAACGCTGTACAACCAGCCTTATGGCGCGTACCCAACACCACATAACACTAACAATAGGTAATGTCAAAAATTACAGCCAATACCCCGACAAGACTGGCATTATGAGATTAATTTCGTAACCACATTTTTTACCCTGTTGAAAAAAAATCGCGAATTGATAGACTTAAAAATTGGTAAACTATATTTTCGAGGTACACAGTGCCCTCTATTTGTAGTAAAAGGAACTATTACAACAATTATTTTAACCGTATGAAGCATGAAGGTTGAAACACAAGTTCTATTGTAGTACACTAGATGTCGCTTTCACCAAATATCTTTATAGTCACGGCTGTGCTCCCACCAAGTTTAGTAAGATGTTGCTTCAATGAGAACCAGTTCCAATAGTCTATTTTAATTTGTGTGTTCTGTACATTTTTATTTTTATTGCTAAGGTCCTCGTGCAAAGCGACGCCTACATACCTCAGCGCGTACGGGGTGAGCAGTGTGAGTGGTGTACCGAGCACTGGGTTCAGTGCTCAACCATCACCTTACGCATACTCTTCTTACAATGGGGGATTGTCGCAGACGTTTCCTACTACACAACAGGTAATTTAATAAAAAAAAGTTTAATTATATAAATATAATAAAGCCTCTTTTTTATCTTTGCATTTTTTTATACTGGCAGGCATAATAAATAAAAGTTGTTTTAAAAAAATGGAACATCATTCTTTTTACTCCCTATCTCCTTGGTTGCCAATTGCTTACAAAATTTCATTCAAGCAATTTTTTTTAGGATTACAGCAGTTATGCGGCAGGTTACGCGGACCACAATGTCGCCCAATACAGTGGATACTACGCCGCGCCTAGTTATTCTCCCTACGTTAGCTCGCCAAGCAGTAGTGGCAGTGCTGGCCACACGTCATATCATTTAGGAGGAACTTTATCAGGTTTGTAAAATTATAATTTGATGAACTTGGCTATAAACGTCCGTGCCCCTATTTCCGTAATTGAAAACGTATTTTTTTAAAGCTGCAAGAGTAAACGACAACATACTTTTAAGAATTTTAATGTTATTAACTTAAATTATATTTTTCCACGTGGTAGTAAAATATTCATATAATAGTTTGTCACTACTTTAATTATTTTTCACCAATCGAGCATTCCAATGAAATTTCTAATGTCAAATATTCTAACTCGAAAAATTTAAATATTGTTAAAAGGTGGTCGAACGCACTCCTTGCAATCGAACTTAAAAAGTGTTAAAACGTAAAGGTTCATTTTTCTTTTTTTCTAACATGTTCATAAAATCTAATCGTATTATTATAAAAATAATTAATAGAGTTCTAATTCCGGAAAATTAACCCCCACCTTTGGAAGTAATATCGATTCCAAGTCTTGCAACACAGGTCAAGGTTGTCAAACTCACTTTGACAACTTCGACGAAACTTACTTGTTGCTAATGTTTACAAATTACATTTAAACAAACATAATTCTACTCCAGTTACCGTAATAAAACAAACATACGTCTTTATTACACGTTAATAAACTCTCAGTAACAATTAATCTCGATTCTGTGAGTGCGTTAAGTGATAAAATTATGAATAAAGAGAACGAAGATTTGCATCAGAGTAAACGGAGGAAAATTGATGAAAATGAGCTTGAAAATCAGTATAATGACTCTGATTACTGGCCCACAGACAGTGAAGATGGTATGTTGTATATTAGTCTATAAAAATCACTTAAATTGTGGATTTCTTAGAGGACATGTAAAAATATACATATCATTACCGCCGGCCCGTTCTAACGTCCTGTAGTTGCCTATATTGACATTGTACGAAGTTTATTTTATGCTAATGATCTACCTTGAGGGTGAGATATGGTAATGAAGTACCCTTATGTGTATAGACATAGTATTAATACAGAATCTTATGATTGATGCTAACGTTTTGAAATTGTGATATAATCTAAGTAGTTATTGCAAAGCTGTAGTAGCACTAGCCTCGCCCCCTATTTACATTAGGGCCAAAATGCATCAGCGAATTGTGGGTGCACTGCAATGCACCTCTGCATGCCTGGAAGACATACATCATGATGTATTTTTATTAATATTATTTTTCCTAATCTATATATATAAAAATCAATGCCACTTTTCGTTGTAAGGTAATTCCTAAACGGCTGGACCGATTTGAGTGATTTTTTTTGTATGTGTTTGAGTGCCCCCTGGATGGTTTAGATTCACAATTGGACCTGCTGCTCTTGTATGTCACTCATTCTGAGACGGTACAAAGTTTGTCCAGTCAGTTAGTACATAATAAGTCTAAACTTCATCCTGGAACTTATTGCGTTTACGTTTATGCTTTATCTGGTGATAATCTTAGTTACACCGAGAGCCAGGCGAATTTTTAAAAGTCCATTCCTGGATTTAGCTGCTCATGAGATGTAAAACTGTGGGGTTAGCAGACATGTCGTGACAAGACCTTTGTTACAGATTCACTTGCTCACTCTTTGTTTAATTTCATACGAGAGAAAGAAACAGCGTCAAGATATTCCGTGACATATGTCTTGTCTTGGCCCACATGTTACAGCTACTGCAATGACGTTGTGAGAGGAGTGACCCAAACTCGAACCACTAGAGTCACTAGACTAACCCATCATCTAATCAAACCACATAACAAATATGTTTAACACTTATTTTTGTTTACAGAATCTCCATCATCCATGCTGCCATCGTTGAACGATGCAAGTCCACTGTCTCCTATTAAAACAGAGGTCCATGCCGCCAGCCGGAGATGTAGAGAGAACTCCGGGTAAGAACAACTCTTCAAAATATATCATAAAATGATGCTGTCTTTACTAAATACTAATAATACTGAAGAGGGTAGCAAATTTGTCTTGTAATTTACATTGGATTTTCTGTAAGTTGATTAGTGTAGTTAAGTTATAGGCAGTACTTTTTTTTACTAGCTTATAATAGTGTCTCCTGAGCAAAGGCCTCCCCTTCTCTCTTCCACACTGTCCTTGGCAACACCCTGACAGGTTTTTCCTACAAGGGTGTCGGTCGGTCGGTCGGTAGTTTGTCGAGAATATGACGTCACACAGAGCCATGTCCAGTAGAAAAAGCGCGAAATGACGTCATTTTCTCGACAAACTTATGTCTACACGGTGCTAAGCCTACAGTACTGGGAGTCCAGCTCATGGTGATATTGGCGCACCTCTCTGCTATCTTATGTTACTTAATTTCTGAACTTGCTACAATAAAACTACAAGTCCAGCTAAAATATTGCTGTCTTAATCATAAATCTTATCAGCGAAACCGAAACGAACTGTATCAATTCATAGACAAAGCTCAAAATCTCTTTAACATTTTGATGCGAGCTAATTTTGATATTTTTTTCCTGTGAGGCTTTTACCATAGACTATCATAATTCCATAGATTTTATTAGATTTTTTCATAAGTGTTTGATTAAGTTTGTTAAGTGGATTTATTGGGAACTGAACTCAGCAGGTACTATTATTGTTTATTTCTCAGTGAGAGTACAGCCAGCAGATCAAGGGGCCGTGGTCGAAGGAACACCTCATCGTCTCCGGCCCAGCATGTGCCGGAGCCAGCCACCGACAGGGTTTTCATATGGGACCTCGACGAGACCATCATTATATTCCACTCACTCCTCACTGGCACCTACGCTACTAAGTACAATAAGGTTAGAAATGATCCTCTTTCAAATGTCAAGCATGTCCAAAATTATACATTGTCTATGGTTAACATTGAGAAGCAGTGGTAGCCTAGGTGTATGGAGGGTAGAGTAGGTAAGGGAGTGTAATCTAGTTATTGAAAAAGTGTCCGTCGAAATGCATTATTAGTAGTTCAAAAACCTTGCACAATGGCGCTGGTGTCGTTAAATTACATATTGATGCCCCCCAGGAATAAACCAGTATCGGAAAAATCGCTGGTTCCGAATCTGGCATAACAGCAAAACGTCCATAGTGGCACTACCGACTTATTCCATTCCTTTAATTCTACCTTGAACCCACCTTGAACGTAAGGGGTGTAAGTTCAAATCCTGGGACTGCACTTCTGAGATTTTCATGTGCAAATGTAATTTTCAATAAGGATACCCACTTACTGAATGGTGAAGGAAAACATCGTGAGGAAACCTGCAGGTCTATAGAATGTCGAGTAAAGTTACAACGCGCACTGGGCCAGGGTGGTGGACTATAGCCTAAATCTCCCTCATATTGAGGGGGAATGTGCCGGGTATAATGGCAATGGGCTCGCCCGCTATTACATTGGGCCCAAAATACATGGGCGAAGGGTGGTTGCACTGCAATGCACATCTGCCTACCCCTTCGGGGAATATAGGCGTCATGATATATTTATTTAACATTAAGTTTTTTTACAGGATACACAACAAATAGTTCAATTGGGTTTTAGAATGGAAGAAATGATATTCAGCTTAGCCGATTCAAATTTCTTTTTCAATGATGTCGAGGTAAGTAAATAATATTATTATTGTGGTTTCATTCAATTGAACTCTGACCTCTCATTCTCTCTTATATTGTCTAAATTTATATTATAGAGATATTTTTTTTTTCATGAATCACCAGGATTGTGACCAGGAGCACATAGATGCGGTGGCGGCTGACGATAACGGACAAGACTTATCCGCGTACAATTTCGCGGCGGACGGCTTCCACGCGGGCGCTGCACCTAACACGAGCCTATGCGCCCCTGGTGTCCGTGGCGGGGTCGACTGGATGAGAAAGCTCGCGTTTAGATATAGAAAAATCAAGGACACATACAATAATTATAGAAATAGGTGAGTTTTAAATATCGCTAATGAAACTCCTACCGGTTTATGCGACCCTGGTATCGTGGGCTATGTTACCACGGGTTTAACACGTGTTTTATCCGAAAATCAGAAGATTTTGCTATTAGATTTACCATGCAATGTTTACGTAGACGCAAGCGACTATCGACTTCTAACGAACGTGTAAGTATTGTAGAGCTACTAATGTTGCCCTTACTATAAAGTTTCTCAGTAAATGAAAAGTTCATGCTGATATTTTTATTATCATAACGGTTATTCAAACGAAAATAGACCTTATCACCTTACGATATTTAGGTTTTATTGGTTTGTCCAACAACTCCACCAAAGTCTTTTCTGGCATCACCTAGATTATTGTCTGTCCTGGGTCGGAAGAGACGGAGTCGTACGAAAGAACGAGAGGAGCTATTATTGGCACGGATCGCTATGCAAACTGAATTGCAATCTATTACGTGACGGCAAAGGTCGCAATTTATATGTATTATTTTGTTATAGTGTGGGAGGCCTCCTAGGCCCAGCGAAGAGAGAACAATGGCTACAATTACGAGCCGAGTTAGAACAGGCTACGGACAATTGGCTAACATTGGCTTGCAAATGTCTTAACATGATCAACTCTAGGTAAGAATTCTACCCAAGAAAATAATCAAAAATGCATCAGCCTTTGACAATATTGTTAGTGGAAATTGAACTGTATTATGTAGCAGTAAGGTTGAAATTTGAATGTCATATTCAATGTCTTTAAAATTATTTCATGAAAAAAGTGACTGACTGTAAAAATTTGATACTTGTATTTTATGTTTTATACTGAAATCTATTGTATTTTTCAGGGAAAATTGTGTGAATGTCTTAGTTACAACGACTCAGTTGGTGCCCGCGTTAGCAAAAGTTCTACTTTTTGGTCTCGGCGGCGTGTTTCCAATAGAGAATATTTACTCGGCCACTAAAACAGGTATACAAAGCTGTTATAACTGACATATTTAGACCCCAATTTTATTGTTTACAAAAAAAAAACTCAATTAAATTTGGTGCAGTAGCAGTAGTAAATAAAAAGTGTGCAGGTTCAAACCCCGGCTCGCACCTCTAGCATTCATGTGCGAATCACATTTTCATCCGAGATTATCACTTGCTATGAAACGGTGAAGGAAAACATCGTGAGAAAACCTGCACGTCTGAGGGTACTTGACTAGTTCTCGATAGATGTGTGAAGTCTGCCAACCCGCACTTTGCCAGCGTGGTGGACTATGGCCTGAATCCCACTCGCATTGAGGGGAGGCCCGTGCCCAGCAGTGGGACGTTAAAAGGGTCGTAGTAGTGGTAAATTTGGTACTACAAAAAAATATGTTGTCTCCCTCATGCATAACGACCTGCATAAGGACAGCAATATACCTACTTGCATCCAAATTTATAAATTCCAATTAAAATTATAATTTATTTAAATTCTTAATACAATTTTTAGAGGGAATTATATTGACTTTTGTTTGAAAATGTACTCTGTGTGATTATATATAAAGCTTAAATGTCAATGGCAAAAGCCACGCGATTATGCGACTAAGTTCACTCGCGTCATCCATGACTCGTCGTTGAAAAATGTGCTTTATCTCTGAGTTTTTACAGTTCGATTTCCAACAATAATTTTACAGCAAATTAAATCTTATTGCAGGCAAAGAAACATGCTTCGAGAAGATAAAACAGCGTTTTGGAGAACGGTGCACTTATGTGGTGATCGGTGATGGTCAAGACGAAGAAGCGGCCGCAAAAGCGAAGAACTACCCATTCTGGAGAATATCCAGCCACTCAGACATAGCCGCGTTATACAATGCGCTTGATATGGGCTTCTTATGATCTGCTGTCGTCCTGGTACTTGCGATCCGATTGCGTACAAATATGGCGAAGAGTTATGCGTCAAAATGGCGTTGTAAGGAATGGAGGGCTACAAAATGTTGCCATAAACAAATAAACAGATTCGAATTTTAAAAATGTGATAAAAAAAGTTATTTTTGATCGGCCACAGATAAGTTGATTCGATTACATCGTTATCGATACAATGAGCGAGTATTTAACTGTTTACGTTATGTATAAACTCCTTGTGATTTCTGATAGCCTGGTACCGGTGAAACGATTTCAAGGGAACTTGTGACGTAAGAGTATAGAGACGTGGTCTGTTGCGTGACAGAGACAAAGGTATGCAATGAAATGAGACAATGATACCTCTTCAAAGATACTTTTCTGTATATCTGTCTGTCATATATTCATACAAATACTTTGTATGTGTGATTTCAATGAGAAATAGGTTTAGTATTGTAATGAAATTCTGTTGGTACCAAACTAAACTAAACGTATGAGCAAGATGGCGACATTTTAGTTCTGTCATATTATAGTTTCATTTTAGTACAACAATATTATTCGCATATGCAATACAATATTCAACATTGTTAGAATATTTTTTGTTTAAAATCTCATACAAATATTTTTTATCTCACTATTAATAAAACAAAGACCTCAAAAGAGTTATATCATATGAAGCTACAGGATTCTATTCATTATTTCCAAGCCATTAAGAACTATAATTGAGTTTGGTTGTCTTAAAATGATTTTTTTACCCTAATCTGTGTAGGGTTTCATCAAAGTACATTTTTATTAATTTAATTTTTTTATATCAAAGCCATTATAGTGTCTACGTTTTTTATCGATATATTATGTAGTAACTAATGTAATTATCGAGTATAATCGAAGAATTGTAGGCACTTACACTATTTTAGTTTATTAAAAGCTCAAAGCCAGCTCAAAAAACTAAAAACTTTTGTAAATAATATCAATGAAAAAAAAAACTGTAGAAACATAGTTTTTATAAGTCCATTCCTATTGTATAAGATTTATATACTCTATACATTGTACATATATATTTAAGGCAATATATAAATACTGCAATTGTTTCCCGAATCTCATCTGGGAGTAATAGGATAACAGAAATTATCTACAAGTTATTTTGTTCATTACAAAAACATTTTACAAGACTTTCACCCGAAATTTATGGAAATTTCAATTCTTATCTATACTTACAGAGGGATGTTACATAATAGTGTTCTGCAAAGCCATTGCAAATGGGACATAACTTTCTATGAAATTGATATTGTATGCACAAGTATTTTTGTATAACTTTTGTAATTTTGTTCTTCGTATACACATATTATACTTTTATGATAACCTAGTCTTTTCCCGTCAATTCGAGCTCTAAGATCCCATTTCAAACTTTTTAAAACTTAATAAAGTCTAGATATAACTTTTTAATTTTGTATAACTCAAACAGGATGGTGAAAATTATATTTTATTTTCTAAACTCGTGGAAGATTTTCACGAAAATAGCAATATATAATTTAAAATAGAAATTAAATGTAGTCAAAATTGTAAATACCGATTCTAGAATAGACAGGAAATTAGCTTATTATTCTAGTTGGCAAGTTATGATAATTCGATTTGTAAATAAAATTATATTATTTGACAATTTATGTGATGTTTTATTCATAAAATACCTTCTTCTTTCTTAACAAAATGACTTTTTTGCTCGACTTGGCGGGGGCACTGCCGGGCCCGAAATGAAATTTCAATGGAAGAAGATGAAGAATGGCTTTACTTGCGACTAGAGCGGATATTTCGGTAATGTCAAGTAATTAATAGCAATAAGTTCAATAAATACACATTATAAATAAAAAAATGGGTGATGACAGTGATAAAGATGGCGGACGAATTTTATAAGATACTTTAAAAAGTTTTATTTTATTTATTTTACATTTCCTACTAAAATCCAACCGTTCCCGTTTGCAGAACCCTAAATACTAGAGGCTTGAAAGGCTAGTGTTCATAGAATTATTTTAAAAATCGGTTGCCAAGCAACAAAAAATATAAACAAATTATTATACTATTCCTCTAATAATCAGTAATACTTTGTAATAAGAAAAAGTGTTATTTCTCATCTCTTTTTTCCGTTCTTAAACAAAATGAAAGCAGTAGATTCAATAATATTTGATGTCTCCAAAAATGAGTTGTTCAAAATCAACGAAAACTACAAAATGCTGCACAGGAAACTGAAAAGCACATGGAAGGTCATGATGTAAGTAAGATTATTCTAATAATGCATATGTTCGCACGGGACAGTAGATAACTACATACCTACCATGAATTTATACGTTTGTTAGAAGTCAATAATCGACAACTGACACTAAACTTGTTTTTATTACCATCTTTTTCACGACCGTAATATGTGAGCGAGAGGGCAATATTTGTAGTGCAGTACGTCTAAACTAAATTTAACTTTAAGACTAAAAGTTTGTTAACTACACTAAAACTAAACTAAAACTTTTAGCTTAGTCGTATTCGGTACCAACAGAATCAGTATCAAAAATTAACGCGTACCAGGATTTCAGAAACCGCGAGGAGCTCTCACCAAACATACTACAAGACGTGAAGATACTAGTTGTATCAGGGCCGCAGAACGCGTTCAATGACGAGGAGCTCGCGTGCCTGAAGATGATGGTGGAAAGGGGGGACTCGGTGCTAGTAGCCATGTCCGATGGGGGGGAGGAAAGAATGAACACTAACATCAACTTCTTTTTGGAGGAGTTTGGAATTGTTGTTAATAATGGTGAATAAGAACCCATTGATGGGGAGACCTTAGTCCAGCAGTGGGTATATTAAAAAAATATTAAATTTAATATTTAACAACAGTAGTGGTAGCCTCGTGGGCAAGAACGCCCGCCTTGAACGTAATGGGCGCAAGTTCAAATTCCGGGCCCGCACCTCTGAGATAATTTTCATGTGCTAATGTAATCTTCAACAATGATTACCACTTGCTGTACGGTGAAGGAAAACATCCTGAGGAAACCTGCACGTCTATAGAAAGGCGTGTGAAGTTCACCAACCTGCACTGGGCCAGCGTGGCGGACTATGGCCCAAATCTCCCTCGTATTGAGGGGGAATGTGCCCGGTATAATGGCAATAGGCTCGCCCCCTATTACATTGGCACCAAAAGACATCGGCGAAGGGTGGGTGCACTACACTGCACCTCTGCGTGTATACAGGCGTGATGATGTATAGTATTTTATTAAATTTTACATACCTACCTAGACTCATATGAGATATGTTTGAGCTAATCCATAGTAAATTTATAAGGACGGCTTGGTCTCTCGACTGACTTCGTGTTCGATTCCCAGCAGCATTTTGGAGATGCCTTTTCAGAATGGACCTTTGGATTGCAACTCGGATCGAATTCACTGTACGGTGCCCATAGTACAAGCGTTGCTTAGTCTGGTAATCATACGAGGAGTAGGTGTTGTTCTATTACATTGAGACTAGGATACGTTGGCAAAGTGTAAGTGCATTGCAGCACACTTCTGCCGACTCCTCCGGGAAATATAGGCGCGATGATGATGTATATAAGATCGATCTCAGTTACAGATAGATAGATAACTCTTTATTACGTTTAGACTAGCAAGAATTGCTTAAACCAAGTACTCTATTTTCAGACTGCGTGGTCCGCGCCAAATACCACAAATTCTATCATCCCAAGGAGTGTCATATATCCAATGGTATATTAAACCGCGCTATTACTAAACATTTAATGAAGATGCCAAACTATAGCAGCGAGTCTGATGATTTTACGTGAGTTTATCTTATGCCTGATCTTATTGACACAATGACTACACGATGATTAGACTCTGTATGATCTATGTTTGACTGCCTGTATTAGAGCAAACTAAATGCAAAAAATATTCAAAGCGATCGAACCGTTTTTGAGTTTGAGCGGGATTAACGAACAGCAATTGATTTATATAGATGTAGATTTTAATTACTAGGCACCCATAATCATTGCAGATCTGTATCGCAAAGATTTTCGACTAAAAAACTTTGTTATATCACGTAAAAGTATTGTGATGTGATACATAAAATACTTAATGAAAAAATTAACAATCGCACTAGTCGCCACTACAATTTTCGAAGGTTCCCTCGATTTCTCTGGGATGCCATCATCAAATTCTTGTTTCCTTATCATACCACCACCCTTGAGATATCTCCTTTCTAACAAAAATCATCAAAATCGCTTCATAAACGACGAAGTTATCCGCGAACAAACATAAAAAAAAATATACTGTCGAATAGAGAAATCTCCTCCTTTTTTTCGTCGGTTAAAAATAATTTCAAATTACTCTTTGACACTAGAAAACAATATCTATTTGAACTTTTGATTAGCTAAAAGTACCAAATTTTTCTACAATGTCATATGTTTCATTTTTTATACCATAATTTTAAGTAGCTCTAAAGGCTCCCTATGTATTTAACCCATGTATTTAAAGTAAGTTTTTGCGATTTAAAAAATAATAAGCCCGCTTTGTTTAATTCCGGATCTTACCCAGTAGTAAGATACTTATAAAGAGATGTAAACATGATATTTCTATTTGGTCTTTGATATACCAGTGAAGAACCAGCCACACCCAACTTCGTGTACCCATACGGAGCAACATTAACAGTTAAGAAACCCGCAGCTGCTATCTTCTCCAGCAGTGACGTATGCTACCCTGTCAAAAGGCCTGTCGCAGCTATATACACATCAGATAAGAGTGGAGGTAAATAAATCATTTTGAAAAGAGTAACCATTGAGTTTCTTACCGGCTCTTCTCAGTGGAAGCAGCATTCCGAACCGGTGGTAGAATCTGACTATTTAAAGGTGCTTTTTGGCCTACACGAATAAAAAAAAAATATTTTGATTTTGAATTATGTACAATAACAGCAACTTCAAAGTAAATAAGTCATTAGTATTATAATATATGTAATAAGAAAACAGACAATGTCTCTTTTTTCAAACTAGTGTTTGTATAATGTATTTTTTTCCAGGGAAGTTGTTCGTCATTGGTTCAGGACACTTCTTCGCGGATCAGTACTTGGATTGCGAGTGCAACGATCTCATCCGAGAAATGGTATTCAACTATCTCGGAGGGTCCATCGATCTGCATCTTAATCCTGTCGACGTCGAAGACCCTGACGTAAGGAATCTTTCTCTTTGACCTGACTCTCAATTGCCTTAAAAGGACGTTACCCTTAAGAAGATCCCTAATTAACATTCAATGGTATATTTTTATACCAGTTACAATATTGAAATTAAACTATTTTACGGATTTTATCGCGTTTATTTACTATTTTATTTTCCCGACGTTTCGGCTGCTTTACAGCAACCATGGTCACGGGGGGACTGAGGTGTTAGACGTCCTGATGTCATAGTTAATAACTGGGTACCCTCATATTTAGTTGTTGTTTGCGGTCCGATCCACGCAGAAAGTGCTTACGGTGTCCTGAGGTCTTGCAATGGTACACTTGGTTTTGGATTTAATCATATTGATTACTGGATCCCAAGTTGGTGGTAGCACCCAGCCATCTTCCCTATTGAAATTAGGATGTTTTTTAATTTCAATGGCTTCACGTATCATCATTGGTCGGAGTCGGTGTTCTTTTGCGAGGATATGCGGTTTATCAAATCTGATATAATGGTGGGTGCGGTCCTGTACATGTTCACAGATTGCAGACTTCGTGGAGCGTCGGTGTTTCACGTCAGCTATATGTTCTTTTACGCGGGTTTTATTGAACTTTTAGTTTGTCCTATGTAAGAAAGCCCACATTCACAATCGAGTTTGTATACCCCTGCATCTTGTAGAGGAATGTGACACTTGACAGGTGGTAAAAACTGACTAATCTTCTTCGGTGGCTTGAAGTAAGTTTTGATTGAAGCCCGTTTCAAGATGTAGCCAATCTTGTCTGTGACACCTCTTATGTATGGTAGTACAGCAGGTAGACGCTCAACTGTGTTGCTCATCACAGATCCCTTGTGCTCTCTGAAACAAAGATTTACCCACGGTAGCTAACTGTGTTGGATGGTGGTGAGATTCACCGTTTAAGTACCTATCGGTATGGGTCTTTTTCCTATACACGGTGTGGCCTAAAGTGTTATCAGGATTACGGATCACTAAAACATCTAAGAAAGCTAGAGTATTGATGGCCTCTAACTCCATTGTAAATTTGATTTTAGAGTGTATGGAGTTAAGATGGTTTAGAAATGCTGTTATTTTGTCAGATGGTAATATTGTGAAAGTATCGTCTACGTACCGCTTGTAATCTTGGGGTCACAGGTGAAGTGCGAAGGGCTGTCTCCTCGAAGTCTTCCATGAATATAAAATCCGTAAAATAGTTTAATTTCAATGTATAGTATTCGCGTAAATATAAGAAAACAACAGTTACAATATCATAAAAACCATGGGCGATTACTGCTGAGACAGAAAAAGACGGAGCTATGTTAGGCACATCGACTGTCTCTTTTCATATCATACCGCCGCACAGTGGGCCCAAACTGAAAATTGGTGGACATAGGCAACAAAGTTCCAATATCGATGCGATTTTTTTTTATATGACGTGTTAAGATATTCCTGACAACTTTTATTCAGATAAAATTTCTTCTAAAGTTGATAGTTTGTCTTGAAAAAAATAAATTAGATTTTTTTGTATGGAGCGAATCACGTTTCATTTATTTTCTTCAATTGTACAAATATGTTGGGTTTGTGGCGTGAGTATATGATAGCTAGGGTCATTCTGTATCCACGAAAAAATAAATCAGCGCCGGCCATTTGCGGCTGCGCGAGTAATCATTCGGTAAAAAAAAAAAATTGGAAGATTGTTTTTTCCATTTAAAATAAATTCAAAGTATCTTTTTTGTCTCATTTGGCTGTTTTGACCTTCTTTTTAGTTAAATATATAGTTTTAATAGCGCATAGGAACTTATAACTAGTAATTCTGGTAGAGATTTAGTTATTATTGCATGTTATCGGTAGCACCTGCATTGTGATTGATGACTCATTTGTTTGTGCGCTCGGCTAAGCGCATAACTAATGAGTCATTGTTAAATGCTCGTCTCTGATTGGCTGACTAAAAACTCACTGTTATGTCCATAACTTGAGTAATTAACACTTACTATAAATTTAAAGACATTAATTAAGTCCATCTAGTTTCGCTCTTACCGCTTATTTGTAAACACAGTGAAATACTTTTATTTTTATATTTGAACTATGGCTGGATTTTGTACCAACCTAGATATTTTTGTGAAATTAAGAAATGGCGGTGATCTGAAAAATCATACGTTTCTATATGAAAGTATCATTTCTGTCTAGACTACCGAAGTTTTTGAAGAAGACAAGAACCGAATCAAGGAGTTCTGTCGACTTATTTGTGTAAATCTAAATAAAAAGTGGATAGAGTCAAGTAGAAATCTAAAAACTTTTATGAATCGTGAAAGTAATCGCAAGTGGTTGGAAAAAAACATCAACTGGCCTGTTTGTGGCAGTGTTGACCTGAGAAGTGAGATGGGCTTCTCGGAGGCAGCCTTATCTGAGCCTAAGGATATTGATTCCCATGTTCCCACTCTTGCAGTATGTACTGCGGAAGCGGGAACATCTACAGAAAAAGAGCACAGAAAACCGTTCGAAGAGTTAAGTAATAAGCAAAAAAAAAGACGTACTACTTCCATAGTAGAAGAAAATTCCGAGGAAGAGTTGCGGTACTGGTACATAACAAAATTGAAAGACAACGGCAAAACTAATCTGGCGAAAGTTGTCGAATACCTTTCCAGTAATCCAGATGCGCTATCCAAAGTAGACGAGCAACTATTCAAAAAGCAGAGCTTGAGTACTGTTTCTTCAGATAAATGTTTAGCTCTTTATACATCAGTTGCGCTCTCGAAATGGAAGTACTTAGCTCTTCGACAATTTCTGAAAGAAGAAAACTGTGCTGCCTTTCCATCTTATCCAAAGCTTGTAAATGCTAAGAAAAGATGTTACCCTCCACAAGAGAGTATGGAGATTACCGAAAAAGGAGCTCACATTAAATTGCAAGCGCTATTGGACCACACTGTGGAGAGGATTTTACTAGATATTAATTCTGTTGATAGGTCTCAAAATGAAGAACTCAAGTTGACCTGGAAATGGGGACTTGATGGTTCTTCGTCGCAGAGCAATTATAAACAGAAGACGTCAAACACAGCTGTAGAGTTCAATGATTCATCAGTAGTCATGATAAGCATCGTACCTCTTCGGCTAGTGTCTACTAGCCCATCATCTGGGAATGAAAATATAGTTTGGGAGAACCCCACACCTTGCTCAACTTTGTACTGTCGACCAGTAAAGTTCACTTTCACTTCGGAGACAGCTGATTTTATAAAGTCTGAAGAGTCTGAGATGAAAAAACAAATTGATGAACGAATATCTACACAGTGTGGTAATATTATTGTGTCACATGAATTGCATATGACCATGATTGATGGAAAAGTGGCCAATATTATTGCTGAAGTACCATCATATGCAACGTGTCCCATTTGCTTGGCAAAACCGAGCGAAATGAATAATTTAGAAGCTTTGACTGCCAAACCACTTCGTGAAGAAATTTACAAACAAGGAATTTCTTCACTGCATATGAAAATTCGGTGTATGGAATGTCTTCTCCATATATCTTATAATCTGGATTTTCAACGATGGTCAGCTCGAGGCGAACATAAGGCTATGAAACAAGCTAAAAAAAATACCACGCAACAAGAGTTTCGTGAGCAAACTGGAATGCTGATTGATATAGTCAAACAGGTATTATTTAATTTTCGCTCTTTTTATGTATTTTGTGTAGTAAATCTCTATGTATTGTATATTACAGTATTGTTTTCCCATTTTAGGGTTTTGGAACTACAAATGACGGGAATACTGCTAGGCGCTTTTTCCAAGATTACAAAACATCATCCAGAATAACGGGAATTGACGAAAATCTGATTTTCAGATTTTCCGTTATTCTACAAGCCATATCATCAGGCAAAAACATTGACTGTGAAAAATTTAGAAGATACTGTAGAGAAACAGCTGATGTATACGTGCAACACTATTCGTGGTACTACATGCCAGTTAGTGTACATAAACTTCTAATGCACGGTGCAGACATCTGTAACCACTTTGGTATTTTGCCAATCGGTGAGTAAAAAAAATATATAGTTTGATTTATTATTTGGCTCGATTGCATTTTGAAATTAAAAGTTACGTACTTATTCGTTTTAGGTACCTTATCTGAAGAAGCTTCGGAAGCCCGTAATAAGGACTTCAGAAACGTCAGGGAGAGGCACACTCGGAAGTCGGGGAGAATAGCAACAAACGAAGACATCCTACATGGACTTCTAATAAGCTCTGATCCCCACATATCCTACATAAGGCCTAGATTAACGAAACAGGCTCATAATGAGTTGTTGCCTGAAGCAATTCAGTTGTTACAGACTACTGAGCCTCCCTGTGACAGTGAGATTATGGAGGAAGAAGAATACCTCATAGCAGAGTCCGAAAATTTGCCGGACCCACTAGCACTTCTGGAATAAGAAATGATGCGATCCGGCTTTAGATTATTCCCACAAAAGCCCATCAGGGCTAGGAATATGACAAACAGCCCTTTTCAGGGCTACAATTACTTCACAGTTTCATATTGATCATACGTACGATAAATAATAATAAATTAATCTATAATATACATACGCTTGATTATGTAGATAATTATCAACGACTTGCTCGTACAAATTTAAATTATTTCACCTATCATTAACAAAATTAGTATAACCTGAAATTTATTACGATATTTATTCAACAATAGATAACGTGCAGTTAAAATAATAACACAGCCAATCAGAGACAAGCATTTTTCGGTGACTCATTAGTTATGCGCTTAGCCGAGTGCACAAACAAATGAGTCATCAATCACAATGCAGGTGCTACCGATAACATGCAATAATAACTAAATCTCTACCAGAATTACTAGTTATAAGTTCCTATGCGCTATTAAAACTATATATTTAACTAAAAAGAAGGTCAAAACAGCCAAATGAGACAAAAAAGATACTTTGAGTTTATTTTAAATGGAAAAAAAAATCTTACAAAACTTTTTTTTTTACCGAATGATTACTCGCGCAGCCGCAGATGGCCGGCGCTGATTTATTTTTTCGTGGATAGAGAATGACCCTAGCTATCATATACTCACGCCACAAACCCAACATATTTGTACAATTGAAGAAAATAAATGAAACGTAATTCGCTCCATACAAAAAAATCTAATTTATTTTTTTCAAGACAAACTATCAACTTTAGAAGAAATTTTATCTGAATAAAAGTTGTCAGGAATATCTTAACACGTCATATAAAAAAAAATCGCATCGATATTGGAACTTTGTTGCCTATGTCCACCAATTTTCAGTTTGGGCCCACTGTGCGCCGCACCGTGTCTTTCTGTTGGGTAGCCGATCTTTTGGATTTTTTAAGCTTGCACAAGGGCATGTTAATCGCTAGGATAAAGAGAGACAGAGCTGTAAGACGTGTTTACTGTCCCTTTATCCTCGTAGCTCAGTCTCCCTCTGCCAGGCGCTTGGCGCGATATTTTAGAAACAGTTTAACGAATTCAATGAAAGCACCAGGATAATATGAACTATAGAAGGTTTTCATTAAGAATTAGGTAGATGATACCGCATACTACGGGAACTGATTTTGTTGTTATGACAAGCTTTTTTAGACTGGATATGCCTAAAAGATGCGTAGGTATAATTCGATGAGAGTACTAGGATATGATGAACTAAAGCAGGTTTGTATTTAGACGAGTGTATTTTCTAGGTGAATGAATACCGTACGCTTGGTGATATGATGTGGCTTAGTACTGTACCGTTGCCTGAGCCGGCCACGGCGCCTCCACCAAGACTTGCTCCATTGCATCCTCACGCTTTATTTACTTGGAGACTGTTCTCATTGAACCTAGCTCAGCGTAAGTTCTTTTTCAATTCTTTTGTTACCTCTAGGAATATGTAAATAATTGGACCTACCCGCCCCTTATCAACTTGCCCCAATACTCATAAAAGTATGCATTGGTGAGTTTTAATGGGGCAAGCGAGTCCGAGACCTTCCAAATCTGTTTGGAATATCTCTGGATACCTCTTTAGTAGTTGTGGTCGTAATGTTTTGATTGATTACATTCATTTTCAGTACCAGAAGTACTAGGCTTGTATGAAGCGTTAGGAGTTAAACACGAACCACTGCGGTTGATAGCGCCGCAATTTGAAACACCATTCCCGCCGTTGCAATTAGCCGTGAGTATCTTCGCGAAGTTCAATATAGAACGAACTCTAAAGTCAAGGGTATTAAGAAGGTTTCACAATAAAATGTTTGCCAGGTGTTCCCACCTACGTTCAGAGAGCCACCTCCACCACCGCTAGAACTCTTCGATTTGGACGAAGCTTTCAGTTCAGATAGGTCACAACTCGCGAGGTTAGCCAACAAGTGCCTTCAACCTGCAGCGACAAGGCAAGGGCAAGGTATTTGAAACCTTATTCTATTTTTAATATACACGAAATAATATTTCTAAGATCTAAACAACTGCATCGTATTAATTTGATCGAAATTGGAATCCGATTTTTAGGTTTTTTTTTCGCCGCCAAGTTAATAACTTCAAATACCTTAGCCCTATATATTAAAGATATTTTTGTGAGTATAAGTTTTTGCCACTCGTAAATGTAGTTAGCACTGTTTAATAGGGTTAAGGATGTGCACCAAGGCCAAAACACGATACTCGTGACAAATACTCAAAGGTCTGTAACTATGAAACTAATACAGTTAGGCATACTTAATCTTCATTTAGCATCTACATATCAGCTGCCGTATATGCCCCTTAAATACTTTCAGGGGACAGTCATCAACTGGAAAATGAGTTGGAGTACTTCGTCCGTGAGTGTGGGCGGGTGGTGCGTCTCTCTAAAGCGGCGCCGACCGATGAGGGGCCCGCGGGGAAGCTAATCCTACACCAGCTGGCCGCCCAGCTCGCCACTTACAAGAAAATAGCACCCAAAGACTAAATCCAAGTCATACAAATGTAAATCCAAGTCATACAAATATAAATCCAAGTTATACAAATGTAAATCCAACTTAAACAAATCCGTTTAGAAATACATTTTGGCAATAGTATTTAATTATTTATTGGTATTAACAGTTTAAACAGGGTTACTATTTTGGTCTGGCACTTGTCACCAGATTACATAAAACTAAGGGTCGTCCTGTCGTCCTTCTTACGGCCGTAGTGTATGAACAAGACGGGAATATTTAGACCCTGTAAAATATAATTTAGTGGTATTTTGGTGTGATACATAATTTACATCATTATTTGTATTGAATAATTAATTATTTTGTTAAGTTTATCCATCTTATTTACCTAAGATTTGGTCTAAAGTTGTTTAATAAGGGAAGATTATTAGGTTTTCAATTAATATAATAGTTTTAAAATACAGTGTATGTTTTTTAAGTAAGTATGTACCTATTTACGCAAACATTTTGCAAAGTTTCAACATCTATTATATTATACATATATACATCTATCATATATTTGTAGATGTTTCAATCCATCTACAAACCACCTACAATTGTACTGTAAATAGATTATAACTCCACAAATATGGAGGTAACATGAATTGATTGTCAGCGTATGAAGTTATTTTAATTTTCCTTGGAATTACTAGCTCATTATAACATTACAAGTGGTAGCTTAGCCCTTTATCTAGGCTCTAAATGGTATCTTGTTCTAGAACCATTTTTAGATGGACAAATTGGCTCGTCAAAATATGACAGGTGCCAATAGGTACCAAAACTAACTGCATTAACTCGTAAAGAAACACGTTTTTTAACGAAATATCATCATGGACGCTAATTTAGTCCAGTGGTCTTCTGTATATTAAAAGTTAAGATGATTCGCTCGGCCCAGTATCTATATACATATAGTATAGTATAAGTCAAACAAAACATTGTTATTAAAGAATACTGATTCCTTTGCAATCCAATAAAAAAAACAATTGAAGATTTATCGCACAATTGCACAAATCCATACACAAGAATCATAAAAAAGAGCATAAAATATGCATTACGTTTACTCCGTACCAGGTTTGGTAGCGATGAAGGCGTTGCTTATATTGCTTTTTATTTGCATAAACTACGCCGTATCCGACAACGAGACCAGATATTCATTGAAAATCTACCCGAAGAAGGTAAAACCGGGGAACATACAACTGATAAACGCTGGGAAATATAAGAAATCCCCAGAAACCTACACTAAGAAGCAATTGGGGGACATAAATATCGAGTATACTGTGTTCCCACTGCAGCGCAGAGCTAACAAAGAGGGTATAGTAGATGTTCCTGCAGCCTATTTCCCCGCTGATAATGTCAACTTAAAGCCGCGAGTCAAAAAGGTATTGCCCGAATACATTTGGACCTTGAGACGCAAGAGATCGGCAGTTCCCGATGATCCTAAACCAGAAGAGACAAAAGCTCCAGTGGAAACTACGAAAGTTGAGGAAGCGATAGTGAAAGCTAATGTAACTCAAGCTCCTACCACTACAACTAAACCGACAGACACACCGACAAGCAAGCCAACGGACAAGACAACAGAGAAGGCTGCAGCGGTGCCAAAAGAAGAATCTAGGAAGAATAACCCTAAACCAAAACCACCGCAAAAGTCTGTGAATAATCAGAAACCAAAAGTACAACCTAAACCGAAACCAAAAGTACAAACTAAACCGAAACCAAAAGTACAACCTAAACCGAAACCAAAAGTACAAACTAAACCGAAACCAAAAGTACAACCTAAACCGAAACCAAAAGTACAAACTAAACCAAAACCAAAAGTACAACCTAAACCGAAACCCAAACCGAAGCCTAAACCGATACCAAAACCTAAAGCAGTGAAACCCACAGCACCCAAACCCAAAACAACAAAATCTAAACTAAGTAGGACTGTAAAACCGACGGTTCCAAAGAACAAGAATCCCGTTACGCCTAGGAAAGGCATACAACCTACAACTAAACCTAAACCTAATCCTGTAGTAAAATCCAAACCCAACCCCAAACCGAAACCCAAACCCAAAACCGTAGCCAAACCCAAACCTAAATCCAAACCCAAACCTAAACCCAAACCTAGACCTAAACCTAAACCCAAACTTCGTTCACGTAAAACATCGCGCATCAGGGCGTCAGCGAAAGGCAAGCACCAGATTAAACGAAAAGGTAAAAATGGTTAATGAATAAATTGTGAAATAAATGTTTTTCATTTGACTTGCCCCGCACCCATCCGCACCCCAATAACAACTATAGTTATATACAAACATGCATTCTACTTAGATATATATAAGAGGTGTATGTAAAAGGAAATAATTAAACACTGCACCCAACCACAATATGTCAAGAAATTAATGACGCGAGCTATCAATCTTAGTAATTTGATAATATTCTAATACCAGGGTAGCATCCTTGCATAGGAGTTAATTGTTTTCGGTGCGGGACAGGTCAATACGACTAACACGGAGAAGATTTCCTAATTAAACACCGGAATAGCTACTAATTATTGTGATACCTTAGTGTCACGGCGGCTGATAGCAGGGAGAGATGCTTTGATAGAGGACTACCCTTACGTAGTGTCCATTCAGAAAGATGATCAACATTGGTGCGCCGGCGCATTGCTCAACCCCCGGCTGGTTATCACAACAGCTAATTGTATGTGGAAGTGAGTGTCTATCAAGTAATGGTATGTTTAAAAACTAAACAAAGCTTGGTCTATGGATGCCATATAATGGACTGGGGCGATCACAGTTACACCAAGATCGGAGCAAATTTCGAAAAATTCATGTCCCAGATTTACTGATGAGGATACTAAAAATATAATTCTACCTATCAGTACTAGTGCAAAGTATGCAAGGTGCTTGAGGTAGATGTGAGATTAAGCCGGATATCCTTAAAACACCTTAATTTTTCGCAGATCAAGTCGTATAAGTCGAATGGAGGTTCGTGCTGGTACCAGGAATACAGAACACGGTGGTCAGATCGCCAGTATATCGGAGGTGATGAAGCATCCCGCGTGGGGTATCCGGAAACAGCCTGACCACGACGTGGCATTGGTACTACTTGATAGGAACCTTCGGTAAGACATATCCCAAGAAAAATATTGTTATTGAATGAGACCACTGGAACCAGGCCAGCAGAAACCAGGACATGTATAAGTTGACAAGGATTTGAAAGAGCATTATATCCTCAGGTTTTCGGATTCAATTCACAGTGTGGATCTTCCGAATCGCGTGATGTTGCCTCCATTCGACGACGCTTGGGTTACTAGTTGGGGTGCTGAACGTGTAAGCAATTATTGTTCTAAGGTTTTATGCGACACTCGTACATTTTTTTTGCCATACCAAAACAAACTGTATTGACCCATAGAAAAAGTTAATTCATCGAATAAATGAGACTGACAACTACTGACAAGGAGAATGAATTTTGACGCGTGGGGGCGTAGCTTTTGCAACAGAAATTCAATCTGTATGCATATTGACACAGAGTTCGTTATGATTTATGCTATTTTAACCTGATTTTTAACACCTTTACCCTCATTTGTATAAACTTCATCCAATCTCGTAACAAATCATGTACAATCACATTATAAAGAAGAAAAGCGATTTGTAATGCTGCTGTCAATGTATTATATCCTTTTATAAAATAAAGTGTTTGTATATAAATACTAGGAGATTATAAATTTTAGTAGCTCTAAACTAAGAGATTTGTTGGAACCTCTGAAGTTTTGATTCCCGAATCCGTCTTCCATGCTAGCGTTATTTTAATATATTATGAGGATTGCGTATATAAATATACGATTGATTTTACAGCGCGATGGAATCTTCGACTCTCGATCAACAACCCTACAAGTGTACCACACGCGTCTGGTAGAACGCGGCAAATGTAACAATATTACGGAGCGCTTCGGGGTTACTGTTACTAAAAACTTCATCTGTTTAGCACAGACCGGAAACCGAGCTCCTTGCACTGTTAGTATCCTGGTACCGCAAACTGCATTAAT
Source organism: Ptilodon capucinus (assembly GCA_914767695.1). Taxonomy (NCBI): domain Eukaryota; kingdom Metazoa; phylum Arthropoda; class Insecta; order Lepidoptera; family Notodontidae; genus Ptilodon; species Ptilodon capucinus. The sequence goes on from OU611832.1 coordinate 2,672,675, forward strand.
AGTTAAAATATACGAATAGGGAGGATAATATTTAAACAGATAAATGATTATTTGCTTTTGGGGTACCTATAAAGCACCTTTAATATATTCAGGACGTGATTACGTAAACTAGAATAGTATCGATGGTATATAACTAGGTAATTAATAATACAGTTTCTAACGTCCTCCATACTTTATGTGTAACGCTGGTCTCGACGTAAATCTACCAGATCAGGGAGCGAACTCCTTACAATGTTAGTATCCTGGTTCTAGAAACCGTATTTAAATGTATCAAATCTCTTGTGCTTTGATAATGAGTAGAATAGCGGCTACTTAGATTTTACGCAGTAACACAGTTCATTTAATATTAAAACATACATCATCATCATCACGCCTGTATTCCCCGAAGGGGTAGGCAGAGGTGCACTGCAGTGCGCCCACACTTCGCCGATGTATTTTGGTCCCAATGTAATAGGGGGCGAGCCTATTGCCATTATACCGAGCACACAGGTTTCCTCACGATGTTTTCCGTCACCGTTTCTTAGCAAGTGATAATCTCAGATGAAAATGAGATTCGCACATGGAACCCAGAGGTGCGAGCCGGGGATAGAACCTGCGCACTTTGATTGCAAAGCGTGCGTTCGACCACTCGGCTACCACTGATATTAAAACAATATTGCTAAAATAAGATAAAATGTTAAAAACTTACCTAACAGCGGGACACCGGAGCACCAGCGGTCAGCGACGGAGTCCTATGGGGTCTGGCTTCATGGGGTCTCCGAAAATTGTAAGCACCCACTATTTTATAAAATAAAAAAATTATTTTTAACAAAAAACAAAAACCGACTTCAAAAACCTAGGTGCACTAAAAAGCTACAAATAACCTTACAATTCATTACATTTGGAGTAGGTGCCAATCAACGTCGGACAAGGCAAATACACACATGAATTGGCACCGACTCCAAATGTAATGAATTGTAAGGTTATTTGTAGCTTTTTAGTGCACCTAGGTTTTTGAAGTCGGTTTTTGTTTTTTGTTAAAAATAATTTTTTTTCACGATTTTTAGTGTCAATAATCGTTGAAAATTTGCAAATATTATCACCTTATAACAGCCCTAAAAAAGTAAAAATTTACAGCCAAAAAAAAATCACCCCCCCTCACCCCCCCCTTTCCACCCCTTTGGGGGTGGGTTTCGATCTTTGTTAACAATCCGTATTAAACAAAAAAATATTTTTCGAAATCGGTTCACTAACGCCGGAGATATGCTGTATTCCGAATTGGACCCCCATTTCACCCCCTACATATTTTTTCTTTCAAAATTCCTGAAAGACGTGTTTTTTTATTTTGTATGTTAAATATATATACAAAGTTTCAAGTCGTTCAAAAAATTTCACCCCCAAGGGGTTAGATTTCTGATAATATTTTGGAAATGGGACCAACCTTGAAGAATTCCCTAGCAAACCTAAAAAAAAATTTCGAAATCGGTCGACAGACGCCGGAGATATGCGGTAACATACATAAAAAAAAAAAAAAAAAAAAAACATACGGGTCGAATTGAGAACCTCCTCCTTTTTGAAGTCGGTTAATAAAACAACCTACACTTAAGTATTAAACTTGAATTCGAACACTCCAAAGTCACTCCACTCACATTACTGTTTGAAAATATTTTCGTCAATTCACTCACTTACTTTTATTTGAAAATAGAACACCTGTCGAACCACAAACAAATTTATAAAAAAAGGCACGCACATAATAGGTTAGGTCCTTTTTAGGGTTCCGTACTTGAAAAAGAGAAGAAGTAAGATTTTTTTTATAGTTAACCACAATAAAATCTCTCACAGATGCGGCACTGAGAGGTTCCCGGCGATGTTTTCGTACATCGCCTCTCAAGACAACATGGACTTCATTATGAACGCGTCTCACTACCTGATGGCTGACGAAAGGCACTATCCATTCTTGGACAAGTTTCCTCGTATCAGAGCGCCTAGTTCCAGCACTACTACGCCGACGACGCCGTTTTGAATTGTATGAAATAAATTACTCTTTATGAGGGTATGTTTATTTTGTTTGACTACCCCCAATAAATGATATAAATTCTTAACAGTGATAGATTATAAATGTATGTATGGCCGCTGCGGTACTCATTAGGCTTAGCATGGCCGTGTAGACATAAGTTTTATCTCTTTCAACTGTCAGATTTGTCGAGAAAATGACGTCACTTAGAGCTTTTTGTACAGTACTAGTAGAATGAGTGCCAAGGCTAGTCTTATGTAACAGTATATCTTGATTTTGTCTCTTTCTCTCGTATGAAATTAGACAGAAAGCATGCGAGCGAATTCATGACAAATGTCTTGTCTTGACATGCGTGCTAGCCCCATATGGCTCGGTGTGACGTCATTTTCTCGACAAATCTGACAGTTGAAAGAGATAAAGCGTTCATTCTAAGCCTACAGGTTAGTCAACCGCGATAAACCAATTTAGGTTTTATTTTACGATTAATATAAGTACTTATTACTACGGTATTGTTATTATTACCGTGTTATTAATTACAATAAAAATAATAATTCCGAAATGAAACAAAATATTTTAGTATATGAGCATATTTAATATTTTCTTTTTCAAAATTGTAAAACTCACATTTTGAAATTGCAAAATTATAACTAAATTCTCATATCGTTAATAGTAACAATCGCCATTTTTGTATTTTTTTTTTCACCATTTTGTATTTATATCGAACTAATAATAATAGTAAACCATTTATACATCTCTAATAATAATATATTTTAATGTCTAACAAATTCTTTTTCTCAAGGTTTCACCACCATTTTCGTTTTTTTATCGATTTATCCAACATCAACTTTCATGTATTTCTAATCAACTTTGTTTTAATTCTAAACTTACTTTTTACATTTCCTCATATACAATGACTACAGCGTTCCTTCATCGCACCGATAGTGTTATTTTAGAAAAATATTGGAATGACTTTTCGAAAATGAAAAAAAATCTTAAAATTATATAATCTATCGTCAAAATACAACTAATAAATCAGCAATTCCACATACACACAAAGATACATTTCGATTACATAAATGAAAATCAATTACTTTCTTTGGCAATTTCAGTATTCAAAAGTGAATTTACAATTTTTATTTTAAAATTGGCTGTAAGCATTTAATACTATTGAGAAAAACTGGCAAAGTTGACAAACTATTATACATTATTTGCAGATTTTAAATAAATTGTTACCATTGTAACACAACTTTACACTAATCGCCAAACACTGATTGGTCAATATGCATGGTTCGTATTATTTTCTGGCATGCTATTGGCGTAAGCACACGATAAAGTTCGTGTCACAATGGTCACAATATTTAAAGTTATAAAATCAGTAGCAACATAATAAGCGTTTATGTGACTTGAATTATCCTATTGTATTTATTTCCATTTAAACCTTAACAACGTAAATAAGATATTAATTACAAAAACAGAAAGAAACCTAAAACTGGCCTGAGTTTAAATCTAAACTATATATGACAAGAGATAAATCATTACGAGGTATATCCTAATTCACAATCCATATCAAACCAATATTTATAGGCCAAGAATAAAAACATTAAAGCATTAAATAGAACAATAAAATTGTTATTTTTTTATTTGAGAGTGGAATTTTATTTTGTACATTAGTGAAAACTTATATTACATCTTAACTATAGGGCCTTTAGAATGATTTTGGAACGTACACAATCACCGATCGAGTGGTCGAATGTTTCTATAAGAAAGTAAAGTTGAATACTTCCGCTAGGGGCGCTGCTGTGAAATGTATGGAAAGATTCGATTACCTACTCCATCGGTATTTGAAACTGTCAAATCTTGGACTAAGCTCCCAGTACTTGGCCGTAAATCTATGGTAACAAATAGATACAGTCGCAAGTCGATTTATTGTACTGAGCAAAGCGAATTATAACTAAAATAATAAGAAAAAAATAAAGATTTTGGATGGAGCCGATACTATACATAAACTATAGTTTTTAAATTGTTTTAAATTAAAAATATATCACTCATAGTAGAGATAGAGCGCTTTAATACAAAATAACAAATAAATTCGTGCTTCTTATTACTACAATGCCACTAAAACACGTTCACCCATTATAGAAAGTTATAATCCATTTACAATGAGCTTACAATGTAATTTTATTCCGAAAAATATTTGCAAGGCCGTTGCAAATGGACGAAATGTTTCTATTATTTCGTGTATAAATAATCCACGTATTGGAAACGATGATAAATTTCAAACGTTTCATAGATTAATTAAATTAAGTTTTTTCATTTTATTTTACACACATAGATCAAAATAGGCCCTTAGATTCGAAAATGGAATCGACTTTAAATGCAACAGTGCTGCCATTCGAAATGAATTTATTGTACACACATAACATACAGTACTACCAACTTTCAAAAATAAAAAACTACTAACTTGGCGTGCTTTGTTCCTATGCTACAGAACTCCTTTGCATATGGGATTACAAAATATTTAATTAAATAGATGTGCCTAATTGTCAAATAGGACATGCAAAAATGCAATCTCAGAAATGGTGTAGTCAATACGAATTTAACCTTATCTTGATTTGTTTAAAAACAGTAATAACTTTATCATTTTTTAACGAAATGAGCGAAATGATATTTAATGGAATTAGATGAGGAATGGCATCACCTGCGACTAGCGCGGGTATTTCGCCAATGTCAAGTAATTAATAGCAAGGACAAATTCAATAAATACACGTTATAAATAAAAATGAATGATGACAGTGATAAAGAATATTCTTATTCAAGTATGTGTTAATAAGTCGCACTAAAAGGACTAAATTCTGACATTCATCAAATATTGTTATCCTGTGCTCGTCATCGATTCCATATCCAAACTTATTACCAATAACTGAAGGTTCATTTTCAAATGATGATACCAATTCTGCTGTACATATTGCCATCTTTATTAATTACTACCACAACGATAGAGACAGCAGATTATAATGGCAGTACCTAGTTGATGTACAAACAGAATTATTATCAGTTTACAATAAGCCACCTTTGATCAAGCATTTTTGAATTAATCAATAAAATATAATCGATAATTTCTATTTTATAAATCGCACCAGGCAAGAAATCTTTTTTAATTAACCTACACTAAAAACTCCCTGATTTTTTTCTCTTACAATCTAAATATACACAAAAATAATTTTGTACTCTTCCAACGAGTTTCAAATGGCAACATTTGGATTTTTTTACAATAATATGGCAGCTTTTAACGATCGCCGAAATAGATTACTTAACGTAGAGTTATTCAACCTTAAACAAAGGGAAACCTTTAACTATTTATGATACCCTAGTTCAATTTTGTCAAAGTTGCACATTTTCTCGAGTCATAAAATTGAATGGTATCTCGTTGTGAGACAATGCACGCCCATCAAGTTACTAAAAAGTTGCTAACCAAGTGGCGAGGGAATAATCTGAAACTTTATTATCAGAGCAGTATTATAGTATCAATGACAACGAAGCAAATAGTTCAAGACAACTTGATACTTATAAAGTAAAATCAAATAATGAAAGCCTACTCTTATGCATTTGAGGCATCAGTGAATTAACTTGTTTTTCTAATTGGAAACATCATCAAATATTTGTAACAAGCACCGTTTTATCGGATTCGACAATGTTACCAACATAACAATTATGTTTACTTAACTATGATCTGTGTACTTTTTACTTCAAATTAAATGTTTTTAAGCAGTGTAATTTACCGCAGGCTGGTAACACTAATACTTAGATAAATAACAATTTCTCCATCTAGCATTAGTTTTGACAGTCTAGCGTAGTTGTAACTGACATATTTGAAACATTTATCCTTGCGTAACAAACAATGTCGAAGGATAAAAAGTATATTTGCGAAACAAAATGAAATTTTGGTATACAGAATATTATAGATTGACTTTTTTTTTTCAAATAACTGTGCTTTAATTAAATTGACATTAGAATTTTAATCGTTCAAAAATCACGTCAAACCACCATCACATCGTCTACATTCACGAATCCAAAAAAATCACAACTGAAATACAATTGAATTTTTTTTCGCTTCGCTGTCTCGGGGGTTATTTTCATTCCATTTGGATTACAAAATTGGCATAGATGTAATGACACAATCTAAAAATACCCAAATTTGAATCCAAACACGTCGGACAGCGGTTTGACTGAATCCTAGGGTTGGTTCAATAGTAGTGCCTCAAGCTCGTCGGCTGATCGCAGGAGGAAGGCAGCTGACTCACGATATCCTGTGATAAGCTGCCTCACCGCTCCTACTTCTGCACCAGACAGCTTGTGGGAAAGCAGCTGCGATTTAGGCTGGGTTGATGTTGGGATAACGCCTAAGGTAGACGTGGCGCTAGCTGCTGAATGGAGTGAAGTTGGAGCCGTATTTTTCAGCGATAAATCTGTTGGAGCTGAAATTAATATTAAATAGTTATACATTTGAATACAAGCTTACAAAATAAGAACATTTGATTTAATATTGTAGGAAAATGTAATTATCGAAATGTTAATTAATGTTATGTTAATTGAAAATATTTTGGTCTTTGTCATATTTTCTTAAGTGATATAATAGTCATCGCGAGAGCACGCTGCTGTACCTACGATTCTCATGAATGAAATCTGTGACTAATTATTTACACGGGGCTCAAGCTAATTTATTGACGTAAATTAATTAAATATTCCTTTTAATTACAAGTTGTAACACTAATACTTAGACAAATTAGATAATACTTAGATAATTAAATACGTGGCAGGAAATAGCCCAGGACAGAGATGTGTGGTACATAGAAGGGCTATAAAAAATACAAGTGACAGCGTGTCCCACCTGTAATGTTGCTGGGGAAGGTGTGAGTATGCGCAGCCATTGCTGACAACAGCGCGCTTTGGTAAGCTGCCATCGCTGCATTCACTCCAACGCCTGAACAATGAATTTTGGTAATTCCGTAAAGGTATCTTTTACAATGTAATTAGTAGAAACAATACATTATTCTAATAACAAACTTACCACTGTGAGGCAATGCTGTTAGAGTAGACAGAAGCGCGTTATTTGTGAGGCCAGTGGCCGTATTTGTGTTGGTGCTGTGGACAAATGTTTTATTGTAATTGAAGTTTGAATTTTTAGTTTAGATAAAAACCGGCCAAGTGCCAGTCAGACTCGCGCACAAAGGGTTCCATACAACGGTAAAAAAAATTATGTATGTTGTATGAGAGCCCCCTTAAATACTTATTATATTTTCTGTTTTTTAGTATTTGTTGTTATAGCGGCAACAGAAATTCATCATCTGTGAAAATTTCAGCTGTCTAACTATCACGGTTCATGAGATACAGCCTGGTGACAGACAGACAGGCGGACGGACAGCGGAGTAATAGTGTCCCGTTCTACCCTTTGGGTACGGACCCCTAAAAATGTTATTTCCCTTTTTAAAGTCACCAAATAATTATTCTCACATTACGCATTCCAGCATAACTTTGTGTTGTAAATAACAGCAAGTCTTTTTGAGTTGGCCAAGTAGTTATACAGAATATAACTTACTTTTGCCTCCCAAAAGTCTGCGGAGTTCCGAACGTAGTTGGAAATGATGGTCTAAACAGGGGTGCCGGTGAAGAGGCCGGGCTGAAATAATCATTTTTCCTATTATTATAATAAACTTACAAAAAAAGTAAGCATTGATAATGAATACAATAAAATGACAAATATTACTAAGTTTTGATTTGAATCAACCACCGTATTTGTACAAAGTATTTAAATTTACTGAAAGACTGTTTTTTTTTACTATGAACTTTTTTTACATCGAACGCACGCCTTGCAAATCAAAGTGTGCAGTTTCAAACCCCGGCTCACACCTCTGGGATTTATGTGCGAAACTCATTTTCATCTGAGATTATCACTTGCTATGAAACGGTGAAGGAAAACATCGTGAGGAAACCTGCACCACTCAAGATCCCTAATCTTATTTAGTTCTCGATAGATGTGTGAAGTCTGCCAACCCGCACTGGGCCAGCGTGGTGGACTATGGCCTGAATCCCCCTCGCATTGAGGGGTGGCCCGTGCCCAGCAGTGGGACGTTAAAAGGGCTGTAGTAGTTAAACAACTACAAACCTAGCGGTCTTGCTTCCAGCACTTCCATTTGCATTGTCCACCTTCAGGTTATTGTTATTCAACATTGAATTATCTATAGTCGGGCTTGCTGATGGCCTAGTTGTATCTGCTTGTGCCTTGCTGTGACCTGCTGTGGCCAGAGATGTACTAGCTGTAGTGGTGGTAGCTGGGCTGCTTATAGCACCACTGTACAGGCTTAAGAACGTGGAAGCAGCCGCAGATGGGGCTGTAGTATCGATTGACTGAAAAATAAAAAAAAATAAGATTGATGATGATGGTATAGAAGAAAAATAATGATAGAAAGAGGTTGAATATAAGACTATGAGAAATAATAGAAAAGTCATTACTTTAGATAAGAACATTGAAAGGTTAATGTACAGGTAGCAGCATTACGCACAATGAGAGAAGTATAGATAGTAGTAAAGACTGAATTATAGTAGATACATTTTAAAGTTACAAAAAGGCTCTGATTTTAAATAAAGAGACTTTAATCTTGGTTTGTAGGAAGTAAATTTGTAAATTAAATATGTAAAGTTTACCATTGGCGTGGGGACGGTGGGCATTGGCTGGCTGACGGGGTCTAGCCCCAGGCGCATGCGTTTCGCGTTGAGGCTCTCATTCTCACACGCTTGCGCCAAAATGTGCTCAGCCTGCACCGAAGTGAGGTGCGCGGGAGTCGGTCGCACCTGAACAATGTCAAAATTCATAAATCAATTTTTATTGCGCCATTGCCTTCTTTTTGTATACGTGCAATCGATCGATCGAACAAAAAAGATTGTCTTTGCATATTTATTTTACTCTTATTGAGGAGAAGGTTGTATAATAAGTACTAAGATATCATAAAACATTAAGAGATCGGACCCTCACCGCAGTATCCCACGCGCTGCCACTCCCGGGTGTATTTCCTCCGTTGCCGGTAGTAGGACCTTCACCCCGCACTTTCTTGTTCCGTCTGCAGCTCTTCAGATAAGTTCGGATCCGTTTCCGGGCGCGCTCGGCAAACTCTGGAAACTGCCGCGTGCAGGAATCTATGATCGCTTGGATCTTCTCCTTCGGCTGCTTTGATATTGGGACTATCCTGTCCAGGTTCTCGTCAACGAATAATCGGACGAACATCTGGAAATGGCATTAAAATGTGATGCACTATATCAACTTATATTAGGCATATAATCTCAAACAATATAAGACGCCGCAATAACATGATATAAATTTTACAGATAGAATATTCTATAATTCCAAATCAAACCAGGACATCATAAGCACACAGATGCAACTCACATTAAAAGCCTTCAGTCGCTCAGGATCGTGGTGATGCGGATCAACCCTGTCATCGGAGTCATCATCAGAAGCTCCACCATCATCGTCATCCTTCGCCCGATCTGATGATGAAGTCTCGTCGTGTGTAGATGCAGCTTCCACACCTGGCGTCCCCGAGCCGATGTGGATTGGACTCTAAACGTAGAATTAAATATGAAGGTAAATTAATGGTTATATTTTCATGTTCTCCTAGTATAATTAAACAGATCTTTTTTATTTTTTCGATGGAAATTGTGGTCCCAGACCCTAGCCCTTTGTTAAATGGCACTAAGTGACAATGTTACGATTTTTTTTAAGATATTGATTTTTAAGTTACTAGCAACTATCAAGTTAAAATTAATGAAACGCTGCTCAACCTTAAAACTCACCGAGTGGCCAGTGGCCAGAGGCGTTGGTGTTTTAGGAGGTTTGCTGCCGAGCCCCAAAGCGCTGTGGTATGAAGCCCACAGGTCGGCCATACTGTCGCCACCGCTCTCTGTGATATCACCATTGCGGCCTGCAAGTACCAAGAACACAGAATTTAGAGAGGGTTTGAGAAAATTGATGTTTAGAAAATATTTTGCTCAACGGCGAAAAAGTATCTACACATAATTAGTCATGGATTCCTAGTATAAAAAATAGAACACGAATCTCCATGTCAAAGAATAAATTGGTTCAGGCCAATGATATTCTATTTTTACTTAGAATATCATTGGTTCTGGCACATAAAACAAATCATAGTATTCGTATATAAATACCAGGATGGCATAGCTATAAAACAATTCTTAACTCGTATTTATTTACGCTTATACAACTAATTCACCAGCTAATTAAAACTATGTAAGCACACATTAACACATAATTTATTACGTATCCTTTACTTTACATAATGTCATTCTTTTCTCAAAATATAAAGGGTAAATTTATTCGCCATTTCGACTTGTCTATGATTGTCACTTGTTCGGTAAAAACAGAAGCTTGCTTTTAACGATACATATTTATTCTTCAAGCTAAAAATAAACACCTATCCGTTAAAGCCAAGCCTATAAAAACAAAAGAGAGGCGCATTAATTGGATGGCTTGCTTTATTTTCGTAGTAAAGCGAAATCGGTCGCTAACTTCGCAGACGGGCCAGGCATTGTCGTAAAAAAACGTGAACGCTGCATGCATAACATAACCAAGATAACCAAACCATTAACTTGCGCTTAACTTAAACCCAAAGTACAATAACACCGCAAACAACCCGTTTTATGTACCTACAAAACAGTACTATAATTTCGCTATATTATTTAGCACCCGCACAGTTAGTTACCAAGGCGGCAGAAATTAATGAGCGTCTACAGTACGCAGGGGAGCGGTGCATCTGCCTTTAAATGTCAACCTGAACAAGCCCCCTTGCCTATAAATAATTTGAGAAGGTGCCTGCGAACGTCTGCGCCCCTGGTACTCTCGATATGGCTTCGTGTAATAAAAATAGCCGACGCGATTCCAGTCGCCGTGGAAAATATGCAAGCTGGCTATTCGGACAAGAAACGAGGATTGTTTATAACCTGAAGAACTAGCGGCACTTGAGAAAATAATGATTACTTTGCGTACTTCATTTTAGTAAACTCCAAGAAAAATATGAGTGTTAAGGTGCTTCACACCACTCAAATATCAGTGAGTACATTATAGAAATCAGTTACTCTTTAGACATACCACACTAGTAGATGGATGTGTGATTAGTTTCTAGATAGATTGGGTTGTCACAGTTTACCTGACCTCTCAATATTATAATTAAAGTAATATAAAAAAGTTCAACTTTTTTTTAAGTTAGTTTGTAGAAATAAATAGCGAAAGGACTGGATTTGATTTTGAAGGATTTGATTCTAAATACTGCACGGGCCTGCTGTATTTAAATGATTAACTTGACTATCTTTGAGTATCAGTGACTATAAATATTATTAAGTAACTGCCTAGTTAAGGATTAAACTAGAATGATATCTACTAGAAATCACGTGATTGTCAGTAACTGATATTGTTGAAGTAACTACAATACAAATTGTGTGGTAATGACTTAAGAGAAAAATATTGTTGACCAAATGATTTTTCAACGAGGTGACGTAACATTTGAGAACGGCAAAATTTGCGTAGGTAACTTGAAACGTGACACGGCTTGTTGGGTAAACAATTTGTGAGTTCCTAATTACATCACCGAATTAGTTTTATGCATGCCTGGTACTTTTTTATTAAACACAGTAAAACTTCTAATACTAGGATACTAGGTGAGACGATTTCCACACAACCAATGACTGAGGCGTTATAACGTACACATATAAAAGAAAAATAACCCTACAAAAATAAAAGTGTAAGCAGTTTACCTTGCGTCTGGTGATAATTCCATGCTAGCAACATCATTTTCAACTTCTCAGCATCTTTCGCGAAGGCCTGACCTGCACCAGATCACATTTGCCAATGAATTTTCAAAAATTTTGAATTTCGAACGATTTTTTTTTCAATAAATAGCCAATTCGTGGGTATTTTATGCCGGTAACCATTTGGAAATGTTGTTTTTTCCATAAAATACCGATGTTTTTTTTAGGTTGATTTGATGCAAGTGGCTGGTCTAATTTGGATGGAATTTTAGGGGATGGATGGTACTTACTAGAAAAGTTGTCATCGTCGTTCATATCTGATGGCTCAGGTGTTAAGTTATCCTGTAACAAAAATAATCGAGGTTCAAGAAAGTGATAGCAAAAGTTGTTTAAAGTTTAAAAAATAAATATATATAAATAAATATAAATAAAAAAGTTGAAAAAATATATATGTCGAATGTCTATGGTGACGACATAAAAAACTGATTTGTTTTACAAATTTACTTAAAGGCGACTAAAGGAATCACCACTATCAAAACAATTGTGTCATCCGAGTTTACAGAGGATTTTCAGGGTGTGTTGTTTCCATTTTCAGGATCCCAGCAGCGAGATCACGGATGCCCGCGACCAGGACATCATACACGTACGTAAGTTTAAAATTAATTAATAAATTAGCGAAATGGCCGGCGGGCTGTGCAGTGCTGGCGGGTCAACGCACCGGCCCGCGGACGCAAATCGATAGTGCTTCAAATGGACAAGCCACTAAATATAACTGGACACACCACCACATGTGCTCTGACCCCCTGGTACCTTGGGCGATGCGGGTAGGCCTAGAAATAACCAAAATGCCTGCTACGCAAATGTAAACTTTATTCTTATGAATTAAATCCAAAATAACGGAGTCCTCGTTCCTGTTCCTACTAAACTTGTTTTTAAAAGGGCAATGAATTTAAAATTCTCACATAGTTAAGGGTTGTCATTTTGTTTTTTTAACGCACAGGTGTTAAATTAAACAAGATGACTATTAAAAAGAGGATAGGTATAGATTACTGATGCGTTCGTTTATCTTTAAAGTTACGCGCAAGCTTTGCAGTTAAAGCAACAGTTATTTTAGGTAATAAATAATGCATCGCCCGTAGCCCCCTAACACTTTATATAAGGAGTTGCTATGACTTTTTAAGGCATGATGACGCCATCTTTTATCAATGGTAGCTAGAATATGTCTAGTATTTCTTCTTCTTCAAGGTGACAATGTCTAATGCATTGAGATAGAGATGTTTAATGCCTTTTTTTGTAATATATTTTGAACTTTATAATCTCACTTACAATAATATCGAGGGGTGAAAGGCTAGGTATTTGACTTAAGGGACACTTTTGGGCGATATTTGGAATCGCTTATTTTTTCTGCGCCGAATGAGTACGACCTCCTGTAAAGTTAAAAGAATGTCGTTTAAGTCAAATAGCCTATTGCCCCTTGATATACACTATTCTTTTCGTTTAACTTCCAAATTATAGACATCTTTTCGAATAGTGCTTCGTAAATGCCACTTTCTATAATAAAATAAAGTTACCATTACTTGTAACTACTTGTTTGTACATTATCTAAAAGTCGTTTATCGTTAGCGCCAACTTAAAATTGTCAGTTGACATTTTTTCTTCAAATTGACGTTATCGCGTAACTATACATCCTCCATAAGCGTAAAATCACGTATGAATTGTAAAATAAACTAGCCTGTCTCTATCTACCCAGTCTTAGGTTATAAGCGTGATAGTGTCAGTGCCTTTGAAATACCAGGGCAACATAATTAAGAAGGAATTTTGATGAAGTAAAAGCGCATGCAACATAGCCCGTAGTACCGCTGTGCGATATGAATGGAGGCAAACTGCCTACGCGATCTAACCTTTGTTTGTACTGCTGTAGACCCGAGTAGGAGCGCTAAAACAGCGCTTGTGTTAAATTTTATAGTTTGTTTTTTGTGTCTGAGCATTGACATTGAAATAAATAGACACCTTCCACCTTACCATTATCTCTCTTGGAGCATTTTTGTAACTATTTCTTTAAATTTTTTACTATTAATATTTAAATAACAATACAATGATTATCACCTAATCATGGTTCGGCTCACAAAATTGGATCGGCCTTTATTAGTAAGTATAATGGTTTTTTTTTAATTTCTGAAACAACTTAGCCATGACAAGCCTATTGCAAATGTCGAGGAGAACAATGAATGTTTTTGGTAATTACTATTTTTTTTAGTAATTACTTTTAAGTAAAAACAAGCAAGATTAATTTAAAATGTCACCAATTTCGATTAATTCTTAACAGTTTTATCTCAAATTCTTTACTCTTTCAATTTTTACACTACTTATCATTACGACGGTATGTATATCTGATATTGGTAGATGGCTGTTTAGTATGATACGGAATTAGATTTTTTTAAGTTTGGACAGCAGCATTTTAACTCCTTAAAACAGCTGACGCCAGCGTTGGCTCGCAGACTACGGAAAACATACGAAGATTTTCATTCAACAAGTGGCCGCTATCCTGTGACGTCATTTGTACAAACTTTGGTCGCCTCCACTTCACTGTAAAACGAATTCCGCGACTTTCTTATGAGGTTTTAATGTTTAGACTAATATATTCATGTTCTAAATTTAAAAATAAATCAATGTAGCTAGTAAACTGTTCGTTTTAAAAACTTTTTGGGTCATTTAGTTTTTTTTTCTCTGAAATAGGTTAACAAGATGAGTTCGTGTTAGTATTTTTCTTTCTTAGATATTGCAAGTGAAATATGACAACTTTTTCTATGGGACCCATGTCAAAAATGTAAAAAGATAGTTAAAAGAACAAATATCTACTTATCTTTACCTACATTTATGATAAACGTATGATAAACCAATATCGAAACAAGCCCGCGCCCACATAGTGCTTGAATGGTCTAAGTACCAGGTGTACATAGCCAGTTAGGAGTTAGGTGGGGTGACAAGCTATCGACCGTCTTCAGGGCGGTGGCCAAGGACCGCATCTGCTATGCGGCTACTAAATATCCGTTGACCCTTCGCTGCGTCTATGCGCTCCTAGTATAGATAGGTAACATTGCAATTTAGTTGGTAATTAATTACACCTCAATGACAGATAAGGTGCAGTGGTGCGTGCACACATACCTACCTACGTACATACAAGCATTAATTAGTATAAACATGTCATTAAGTTAAAGGTTAGGTTAGTTTGATGGTAGACAGGTAGGGGTTAGAAAAATTAATACGTGTAAAATGTACCTTTCTAACCGACTTATAAGGAGGAGGTTCCATTGACTTATACGTTTTTCTATAATGTACATAATTATTGTATTATGTTGCTGATATAGAAAAAAAACTCCAAATGATATAACATTTACGAGGAAGAACGAAGTTTGTGGAAGACGGTCTTGCTTGTAGATTCTTAAAAAATATGGAGTGTACACTCCATATTAAAAATGTAGCAATCATAATTTATAGCTTATTCTAAATTCAAAATGTGAAGTGGGACACTGATAGACTTAATAAAATTAAATTTTAAAATGGAATGAAATAATTTTATGCCTGTTCTTTTCCAAACAATAGGGATGTGATGAACTCTTTTGTCATTTTACGTCGTCGATATTCGCGAAAATATCTGACTATCGCGAATTTAAGCCATCAAATAAAGCGTGATGCCATCATCCCGGCCGCCGGCGGGGCCGCGGTCATCTGCCGATAGGCATATAAATCGCGGAATAACCTAGTTTTCCATACAAAATAACTGCAAAATTTCGGGAATCCACCAACCGTTATGTACTGAGGGCCTGGTATATGCTGATACATAGGCTATGTACTGCGGTGTGCCCCCCTCGACCTCCCCCCCTAGCACACACCGCGTGTTACCCGTGTAGTGCTTGCCACCCCGCGAGTGATCGCACTGCGACATTGCTGTTGACGCGATGTTATCGATACTCGATAAAAAAATATTCGGCGACACTTTTGCTGGGCACAAAGTGGCTACAGTAACACATACCCGACCTGTCTAATTAGTGAACAATATACTTGGTATTGCTAAATTTAGATTGAAATATAAAACTAAAATTGTATTATATTACCGGTAAATAAGTTGTCATTTACTAGAAAAAGGTGATCCCGGAGACCTAATATTTCACTTTTAGGAGTGCCTCATAACAATATATTTTTCAAAATTAAACAACATTTTATCCCTTCAACTTACATACCTACCTAGGTGCCAGATCGAATACAAAACTGCAATAATTTAACGGTCAACTAAATTAACAAAAAACAAATTTAATAACACTCTATAACTTTAATAAAACATTATCTATCCATTTGGATACGATACAAGAACAAATGTTAAAGTAACCGCGGCGTCATATCGATTTATCGATAACAAGTAATCATCGATAGCCCGCCCGAGTGCCAGCAATCAGGTGGCAGTCAGCGTATAATCATTAAATACCCACGCGAAGGGGTGCGATGACGCCCGCGGCGCCACCCAGCGCCGGCCCACCCTCGCCCAATTATGAAAATACGAACAAAATACAAATTTGGAACGCTTTCCGAACGTCAAAGGACGCTTGACACGGCCACGTCGTGATTATCGATAATGAGTCGAGTCCAACCGACCACATCCTTACTTATTTATCGCGAAGCAATGAAATTGATATTTCGAGCGACCTGCGATAATTTCTAAGTAGATACAAATACAGGTACATTATTCTTTATAAGTGTCTTTTCAGTTTGGAACTTGAGTGCCACTTGAAGAAACATGAGCCAACTTGTCAGCGGAACTTAAGCATTACTTAAAATAAGATTGAACTAATGCAGCCAACTTTAAAAGTGCCGGTTCCACGAGCCAAAAACATTTTTGCGCCGAATCGGCTAATAGCTACAACGGGGACTAGCCTTTTTACTCGACATTTTTACCCGTCTCTACCAGGATCGCAGAGGCGAGTTGGAAGTCTTCGGTCTTTGAAAATAAACGGCTTCCTTTAGCATTCTGCTTGCTCAGTAGTTTCGCCCGCTGCTTGCGCCCCAGTATTTTTAAAGCGGACAGCGCCCCCCTGCGGCACTCGCGGGCCCCCACCAAGCCCCACACGCACCCCCCCACACCCACACAGTAATACCATAACGGGTGCGAGCTATGACGAGATTATCTACGTACACGCGCATCCACTATACCAATACATACGTTGGTTATGTACCAGGAGTACATAAGCACATAGGCGATGACTGTTGTATATAACGGCATTGATTTACCGGGCCGGACGCTACCTGTCATCGGGAACAATGATTCTTACATGGGTGGGGGCAAAAATACAGTTTACTAACAAATTAAACTATAAAACTGTTTTTAAAATAGGTAAAACCTCGTTAAGCAACCTTACCATTAGTTATTTAAGGTTTAATTTCTTGTACTTTAAAAGTTTGAAATTTCAATATAGCTTTTGGAGTACTGGCCTCATTCCGAAACAGATAGATAGTAAATTATATTAAAAATACACGATATAACACCCAAGGTAACATTCGTTGTGACGTATGTTAGATTCTGGACACAGAAATTAACAAAACACTACTATCTAATTCTAAAAAGTTCTATTCTTATTTTGTTTATCGTACCTTATGATGGCAATTATTAACCTAGAATAAAATTAACATCACTAGACAGCATGCTCAGAGTTTCGGACTAAAGTGAGAAAATATTCCATAGGAGTTACCGACGTCGAAATAAAAAAAATGTTTTATTGATAAATGTCATAAATAACATTTACTGACCTGTTTATGCCTGACAAACGCATAGTTGCGCAGTGGTAAAAGTAGGTAACCTTTACGTTTTCAATTCTGTTGGGTATATACTTTTGACTAGTGTAATTTTTTTTTTAAATAACAAATGAGGGAAGTAAATTAAACCTAGATTTAATAACTTTAATCATTTAATACTATCCGGGCGCAATTTAACTAGGCAACCTATTTGCAATGTGTCAATGTGAATATTATCTGTCATTTATTTCTTATCACTAATAAATAACAGATGAGGGTATTGAAATAAAACACCGACGCTCCACGAAGTCAGCAATCTGTGAACATGTACAGGACCGCACCCGCCATTATATCAGATTTGATAAACCGCATATCCTCGCAAAAGAACACCGACTCCGACCAAGGATGATACGTGAGGCCATTGAAATTAAAAAAACATCCTAATTTCAATAGGGAAGATGGCTGGGTGCTACCACCAACTTGGGATCCAGTAATTAATATGATTAAATCCAAAACCAAGCGTACCATTGCAAGACCTCAAGACACTGTGAGCACTTTTTGCGTGGATCGGACCGCAAACAACAACTAAATATGAGGGTACCCAGTTATTAACTATGACATTAGGACGTCTAACACCTCAGTCCCCCCGTGACTATGGTTGCTGTAAAGCAGCCGAAACGTCGGGAAAATAAAATAGTAAATAAACGCGATAAAATCCGTAAAATAGTTTTATTTCAATGTATAGTATTCGCGTAAATATAAGAAAACAATAGATGAAGGTATCTTTAAATTTCTTAGACCGTATCTTAGACTATCACCCCCGGCCGTCCCGTCAACAGAGCTTGCTATATACTATAAATGCTTGCGATAATATCGCGTAATGTGAACGCCATGCTATACTATATAGTATCCTTCTTTGCTATACTATATAGCACAATAGTATAGCATAGTCTGAAATCCGCTTAAGGCTGCAATACCGAAATTGTGTAGTATAATTCAAAAATTGAGATAGTTACTTAAAATCGGTAAGTAAGTACGAATAATTGTACTCACCTAAGATAAGATAACTAATGCACCTATCTGGTATAAGTATTTTTATTTTTTTTACCGAAGACGCATCGAATTAAGTACAAGGATATCATAAATTCTCACAACCAACAGTATTATCAACATCAACACAACATCCAAAACATAATGCGATTATTGGGGAGGGGAAATGCGAAAAATTCTCAACGCATTGAATAAATAATTAAACACCCACATTTCGCTTACAGTTTAACGGAAACTAGGTGCAGAAACCGCGCATTAACCGCGTGTTAAGTACCAGGGTAGCAGAAGTGCTGCGGAGGCGCCGCTTGATGCTCGCATTATGTGCCGGGGGGAAGTCGACCTCGAAAAACCGAACGGGGGTCGTGTCTACGTCGAAAAGCATCGCGAATTTCACAAAGGCGGCCTCGTAGTTACAGGGGTATCTGGGGAGACGCGGTTTCGAGGCGCCTACTCGTGCTCTTTGAAGTGTGATAAACCGAGCGACGCGGAGGCACTAAATATACGAACGTAGTGCGTGCTACGCCTAGATACTTCTGCTCCCCTAGTGGCTGAGATTTATAAACGCGGTTAAATTTACTGTTATATCTCGTTGAAAGTACCTACATGGTCGTATTTACATCACTGTCCATTACGTTCCTACAACTGGTTTACAAAAGCATTGTAAAATGTATACTATAGATATAGTGATACTGATGAAAACTACAAATAGATGAATGGATGTTTGTTAATCTTTCACGCAAAAACGACCGCACGGATTTTGATGAAACTTTACAGTATTATTGTTTAAACTATATTTATAACGATAATGAATAATAGGAGTCTGCGCGGACGAAGTCGCAGAATCTAGTACATAAATAAAGTAACATTGGTCGAATATTTGTATTGATTAACTTAGGTCCAAGTCAAGGGAATGTCATTGCGTAGTGCCGACAGAATACATACGACTCTTAACGACACTATTATTATCTCATCGTTTACGATTTTCTCATTTAACTCACAGCTAAAAACATATATCAATCTCGCACTGGGAGGATATAATAGACAGTTTTAATAGTCCAAAATAATGCTTAGACCCGTTGGTCTTTATTTGTTGGTTATTATAACAAAAAGGGAGCTTTTCCTAACATTTGTTAGTTTTACACGTCCAATTTTCCAGTTTTACATGACCAATTTCGGTGAAAAAAATTAACGTCTTTTCGACACATTTCTACCCCAAAATACAGGTTGTATCAGAAGTCCGAAATAATACTTTGGGTACATATACGGTAGCTCATATGAGGATGCTTGGTAAACACAGTTTATACCTATCATAATTTCTGAGTTATAGACCTTTGAATAAATATCACAGGTATCGTGTTCTGGCCTTTGGGTACATCTATAACCCTATTCAGCAGTGTAAACTACACTTATGAGGGGCGGCTACCAATATTCACAAAACCGAACATGCAAATTTTACAGAGGACTCGACTCGATATTACGAGTTATAGAATTTAACGACGAGTTGAAAAAACATGGTCGAATTTTGACCACAGTTGTATACCCGATACTGATGCTAACGTCAAAGTATTATATCGGACGTCTGGTACACTGTATATGTATACATTTACTAGGTACTAAAGGTATATACAGGGTGTTTCAGAGGTCAGTTTTTCATCATATTTTGGAGTAAGTAATATTTACTTCAAATTATCATGTACTCTTTGATGGATTCATAAAAATAAACCGGCCAAGTGCGAGTCAGACTCGCGCACGAACGGTTCCGTACCATTATCTATAAAAACGGCAAAAAAATCACGTTTGTTGTATGGGAGCCCCTTAAATATTTATTTTATTCTGTTATTTAGTATTTGTTGTTACAGCGGCAACAGAAATACATCATCTGTGCAAATTTCAACTTTCTAACTATGACGGTTCATGAGATACAGCCTGGCAACAGACGGACGGACGGACGGACAGACGGGCAGCGAAGTCTCAAGTAATAGGGTTCCCGTTTTACCCTTTGGGTACGGAACCCTAAAAACGATGTTCCAATTCTAAAACTTTCACCGTTTAGATTGCTGCGCGAAAATCTCATGTACTGTTTTAAGTTACAGAATTAGAATCAGATTTTACTAGGTACTTATGAATCGTCAATAAAAAAAATATAAAAGTATCTCTACCACCCATTCGGAATGCATTTCCTTTGGAGAAGAATGGGCAGGAAACTCCATGGTTGCTCTTTTCCAATAAGGATTTACATTTTAGTGTATTTTTCTTAATTAACAATTATACAATAGAAAATTACGTTACTATATATTAACGTTTGCGTTACTATTTATTTATGGGTGCCTTAATATTTTATGTACGTATTGTAATCGCTTATTGTTTACTTGCATGCAACTGGCAATGCCGGTTTTTATACAAAACTGTCGTTACGACCGTTCTAACGTATTCATGTTTTCTACGAGACAATCATATCTACCAGGGGGGCAGCGTCGATAACAGCAGTAGAAAGTCAATGTACCCCAAACACCAAGGAAGGTTCACTAATTCCATTTTCACCCCCCAATTTATATCTGTCACTTTTGGTGGCCTGGACGGCGCGCGTAAAAATATTGTTTTTACTTATCCCCGTAGGGGGCTGGGGGCGTCTCCCCCGCTGTTGGGGGCGTAATTACTTGAGCAGCCAGACGTTCGGAGACGGCCCGTGGGGGCTGAAATTACGGAGGTTTGCCCGCAAGCTGGCTTGCTTTTCGTAGGCGAGGTGACGCTGAAGATTTTTTCTTAATCCTCTATGTGAGTTTGCCATTACGTTGCTCAGGGATACTTTAGTCTATATCTTTTATGCTGTGTACCTTTAAACAAACCGGTAAACTGCGAGTGGAACTCGCGCACTGAGGCTTCCGTAAATAAACTGAAAGCACCGAACATTGCTCTAACGAAAAGATACACTGGACAGAGAGACAAACTTAAGTCGGCCGGGTGGTAATGGGTAGTGAAATTTCGGAAATAACTTTTGCGGAATTTTCTCTGGTCTGGGTCTGTAAATAGGATCACCCTCAGTCCATTGTGCGGTACTCATAGTACAAGCTTTCCTTAGTTTGAGATCATACGATGAGTGTGTGTTGTCTAGCAGTATTTTAATATGAGGTCATGGTACTGGCTCCCTTGAGGTTAGACAAAAAGTAAAAACAAAGATTCGGCTATCTTATTTAATATTCATAATAAACTTTATATAATGATTTGTTACATAAATGTTGCAATCATTACGATATTATTATAAAATTTGCGAACCCACGCAAAACTGTTCACCTAAATAACGAAGCAAAATTTTCAATAGCTACTAAAGGAGCAAACTTGCAAAAAATAATATTTGATTGGCGCATAAATTGTATGAACTAATTAATGCATTAGTATCTTATATTTTCTGTTCTCCTAGTCCCCGATTTTTCATTTCCATGTAAACAATTAAACAGCCTTAGTTTCACCTAAACTAGGATACGCCTTAACGTGGTGCCTAAAATTTACGCAGTTGCCTATTGCAGTACTCATATTAGTTGCCTAGTGTTAGTGAAATCGGGTACAAGTAGCACATCGCTAACCTACCTAAGTATTGTTCAGTGGGGTTAAAAAAAACTGAGCCATCGCGGGACGCCTGGCAGATGTGAAACATAAAACATAAACGTCGTAGGTGGGCGGAAAGAACCGAGGAGCCACGAAGCTGCTCGAAGTTTTGGGATCACGGCTTGGGATCGCGTCATTAACAGTCGCTGTCACTCGCCAAGCGTGCGATTAGATGTTTCACATCAAAATACGACCAATTTGACGTTTTAATTGAACAATGTCGAAAAGATGATGTCGATCATGCGAGAATGGCCTCCCTAGTACAATGTAACTGCGCTATGTCCGGTTATTCTTGAATTCACGTTCAAAGTTTAGGCACCAACTCTCGCATGGATATCAGGTGGACATGCAAACAATGCGGGTAGGTAGGAATGCAGGTGGGCGCGGGAGTGCGCGTTGAATAATGTACGCGCCGTCTCAGCGGACACCGCCTCGGCGTTATGACGTCCTGGTACCCCGACTTGGTCTCAAGGAGTTAAATTTTAAATAGGGTCAGTTAGATTGGTTTTCTGAGCTTAAAGGGCCAGTAAAACTGAATCCATTAGTTTTATGAAGCTGTTTCTATAATGAAAATGTTCAATATAAGTTATTTAGATGTATTTATGTTTGTGAGTCACTTGTAAACAACCTACATAATGCATTTAAAAGTATGAGAAAAAATGTTGATTGCACAATCTCACATTACAATGTTCATAGCATACAACTCATGTTTAACTGGGTTTGCCTGTATTCCTTTTAAGAGACACAGTTTGGATCATAGGATGGAAATATCTGGCTTATTTATACTGACTGTATTCTTTAGAGTAACCACTGAGCACAGAGTATTTCCACTTAATTTGCTTTCGGCTCTTTTAAGAGGTGTTCATATACCGAAACGCCTGAAGACTTAATTTTTAAGTGCTCTTTCGTATTGGTCGAGAAAATTACGTAACCTCGAGCTTTTTGTACTGGACAAGGCTCGAAATGACGTCCTTTTCTCGACAAATCTGACAATCGAAATTAATAAAACTTATGTCTACACGGTAACTCTACAGGGCCAAGAGACCGATTTTCGCTTGGTAGACACCAATCTCTATTCGAGATATGTTAAAACGAAACGACAAATTGGTCGTAGTTTTTACTTTTGTTTCGAAATATCTCTTAATAGAGATTGATGTCTGTCAAACGAAATCTGTTATTTAGAAACTATGATAGTAGCTATCAGACTAGCGTCTGCCTTCACTAATATACAAGGTGTATCAGAAGTCCGAAATAATACTTTAGGTAGGTACATATACGGTAGGTCATATGTGGATGCTTAGTGAAGACAGATTATACCTAACTCTCATAGTTTCTGAGTTATAGACCTTTGAATATTGGTCACAGATATCGTGTTCTGACCTTTGGGTACATCCATAACTCTATTCAGCAGTGTAAACTACACTTATGAGGAGCGACTACCAGTACTCACAAAACAGAACATGCAAATTGTACATAGAACTCGAGATATTACGAGTTACAGAAATTGTCGACGAAAAAAAAGTTGAAAAAACATCGTCGAATTTCGATCAAATATACCCGATACTGATGCAAACGTCAAAGCATTATTTCGGACTTCTGAAACATTCTGTATACCTATAATATTATTTCGCACTTCTGATACACCGGTATATCTAAAACATATCGTCGTGTGCCAACAGGTAACTAGCAGCATCTCTCTATTTGGAGGCTGTAACACTTGCAACCGACCCTGAGGACTAAGATTGATTTTCCTCGTTACACCTTGCATCCACTGGGGCGAGCGATTTTAGCCCCACGCACACTGGAGTAACAAACGCGTGCGTTAAATCTTTTGCCAGTACTAAAACAGACAGTATTTACTCATAGACAAAGCTCACTTCTCAACAAAATTTCATTGCGAGTGAAATTTGTGACTATAATATTTAAGTGTCTTGACATAGAATCCGTTTTGGTATTGGCTAACATTTCTAGTCATGACGCCCCTGTGTGTCCAGGGCTTGGGTGCTTTAACGTGACTTTGGAAAATAAAGATTGAATGACTGTTGCAGAAGCCACGTGACCACGCGTCAAAATTGTTGAAATTAATTATAGAAACATTAAATAAACCAACTAATGCCATCTATGATTATCATGTGTAAACTTATTGTCTATGGTCTTATGTCTTTACTTATTGCATTGTCTGTGGTATTCAATAAAAAACTTCTCCGTCATCCTGCCAAGAAAAACGGTTGTTTTATTTTCCAATCAATTATAAATTATAATAAAAAGGACCATCAATTAGACTATTTTTTTGTCAAGACTAAAACGAACTTTATTAACTCATACAAGAAGCTCGTTTTTCAAAGATAAAGTCAATATATTTCGCTCGCACCAGTAGTAGAAGTAGAGCGTCAATATTGATTTGATTTGTGTTTACAAAACTGTAAAAAAAAATTTGAATAATATTGATAATAACACTGTTGCCAGATTTTGTATTGAAAGTATTATAAAAGCATTCCTGCAAGTCGGGAGCAGTTCTCGCATGATCAACATTAAATCGCATCTTTAAAAGTATAGAGACCTAACTCAAAAATAATGTTGTTGAAAAATGGTCGTTAGAACGACCTTTTAAGATTTATAGTCGAATTCCTAAAATTTCAAAATGGGTCTCTATACTTTTGAAGATGCGATTTCTCATTCGGCATAATGTCGAAAAAATACGAGCAATTTTGTCTCGACTTAACTATGTCGAATTAAGTGATAATGTCGATCAGGGTAGAATTGCCTCCAGGTGTAATTTTTTTTAAGTAATTTTGCTTCAATAGTAGCCAGTTGTAGCCGAGTGGTCGAACTTTGCAATCAAAAAGCGCAAGTTCAAACCCCGGCTCGCACCTCTGTGTATCATATGCGAATCTCATTTTCATCCGAGATTAACACTTGATAAAAAACCGTGAAGGAAAACGTCGTGAGGAAACCTACACGTCTATAGAATGGCGTGTGAAGTTCACCAACCCACACTGGGCCAGCGTGGTGGATTATGGCCCAAAAATCTCCCTCGTATTGAGGGAGAATGTGCCCGATATAATGGCAATAGGCTCGCTCCCTATTACGCGCACTGCAGTGCACCTCAGCCTACCCCTTCGGGGAATACAGGCGTGATGATGTATGTTTTAGTAACTGTCATTTTTGACAGATTTCGTACTGAGTTAAGTAATATTAAAAACATACCGGCAAGACAGGCTGGTTAGGGGACAGTTCTCGCATATTTAAATTTGTGTAAAATATACACTTGTATTATGTAAAGATCAAGTATGGCTAGATACTGTAGAGTACTGCGTTCTAAGTGTCTATAGGTAGCAGCTATGTTTAGATATAGGGTAAGCAGTAGGTACGGCCAGCATGCAAGGTCACCCGGCGCCTCGTTGGTCGCCACGCCGCCGATAGAATCGTATGGATAACAGTCGATATGAGTTATTATGTACTTAACCACATATTTTATACTAGTAACAATAATATATTTAAACTTAAATTAAAATTAAGATAATACATACATCACCATCACGCCTATATTCCCAGAAGGGGTGCAGTGCGCCCACACTTCACCGATGTATTTTGATCCCAATGTAATAGGAGGCGAGCCTATTGCCATTATACCGGGCACATTGTACCTCAATACGAGGGAGATTTTTGGGCTATAGTCCACCACGCTGGCCCAGTGCGGGTTGATGAACTTCACACGCCGGAGATATAGCGGAGTTTCGCGACTCCGCTATGCGGCAATTTTTATGACGCTCATCTAACATCCGCCATTGCAGTTGCCCTATCTAATGGCTGGATCAAGTAAGTACCTAAGGTACAATGGCGGATGTCAGATATCGTAAAAAAATACCGCAGAGCGATACATAGGGCGGAGTCGATATAAAGGATACAGGCAAATAATCTAATTAATGAATTTTGAGAAAAAACAATTTGAAAGATCAACCTTTCTAACAATTCTATAGTTTGGCCATAAACAAAACTGCATTTTTGGCGCCATCTGTTAACTTTTTTTAAACTCTATATGATTAGAATTCAAAATACCTTACACAAAATAGGAAAAAAAATGTGACATTCCCTGTTATTTGCCTGTACCCTTCATATTCGTTCTCTATTTACTCTATGGTAACATGGCATATCCATACTAACATCATCTACGCTTGCTGCATGTCACTTGAGCCTCCGCCATTTTGCAAGGCGAGCCGCCCGCGGCGGGAAAACTGACTTAGGCGCCAATTTCGATGCGACTACTACACGACCACATCCGGATGACCATCGAACACTTGTATCGCGACCTCGCGACGTGACCACCGCAAATCGGTCGGCTAACATTCAGTTGTCATTATAAATTCCTTTAATTATACCATTTTTACTGCTTTTTATATGATCCAATGGCGGGAACCGGCAGTTTGATGCCACGTTGATATTCTCAGCCTTGATATATTTATCTTGACCATTTGAAATAGACACCATTGATGGGCTCAGCGACTTTATGTAACTACTTACTTCTCCCTTAGCATGACCGCGTAGACATAAGTTTTATCTCTTTCAACTGTCAGATTTGGCGGGAAAATGACGTCACTTCGAGCTTTTGTACTGGACATGGCTTAATCAAGGGGTGAAAGGCTATTAGACCTAAGCGACACCTTGGGGCGTTATTGACTTATATACATATTTGGAATCACTTATTTTTTCTGCGTCGAATGAGTTAAGTCGTTTAATTCAAATGGTCTTTCACCCCTCGATATGTTAAAATATTTTACCTTTGGCAGGACATGTTGGAGGAGCGCGCCAGCCTTCCTTTTAGCGGCCATCTTGTTATTTTTGGCGGTAAACGCACAACACTATTGTCTTTGGTACACTTTTACTTCTTTCTTCAAATGCTTCAGTTAGGAGACCCCATTTCAAAATATCTATGGCAATTAAAATACTTAATGCTTCGTTTGCGTTTATATTATATACTGAATAAAATAATGTAATGATCGTCTTATTTTACGAAATAAAATAAAATAATAGTAGAATTATCTGCAGTCAGAAAAGACAACAAATGCAAAATATCAGTGTAAAATTATTGAGGGATAGCTTCCCACGCTACTACTACAGCCCTTTTAACGTCCCACTGCTAGGCACGGGCCTCCCCTCAATGCGAGGGGGATTTCAGACCATAGTCGACCACGCTGGCCCAGTGCGGGTTGGCAGACTTCACACATCTATCGAGAACTAGACAAGTTCCCTCAGACGTGCAGGTTTCTTCACGATGTTTTCCTTCACCGTTTCATAACAAGTGATAATGTCAGATGAAAATGAGATTCGCACATAAATCCCAGAGGTGCGAGCCGGGGTTTGAACCTGCACACTTTGATCTGCAAGGCGTGCGTTCGACCACTCGGCTCGGCTACCACGCAGGTATTTTATATGTGTATATTTTATAATATTATGAAAATTAATGGAATACGGTAAGGAATGGCTCCACCTGCGATTAGCGGGTACTTTAACGTCCATCAAACGAAAATCAGGCTCCAGGCCTTAGTTGAGTAAGGTCAGTCCATTTCAGATGCCCCGTTTTTTTTTAAGTTCACTTTTCACTGTGAGTACATCGCGCCCTCACCCTATTTACACTCTACTCTTCAATGGGATCATTGTTTGCGCCTCCTGTCCATTCGTACGTACATTTTTGTTGAAATAGAATATAGGGTGAGCATTCCGTACAAATTAATGATTTTCAATGACCATTGTGATTTGAAAACTGGTTTTCTATAGGTGATTAAACTGATATTATCTCTGATTTTGTGGGCAGCTAACTGAAAGCGGGAATCTTCTATCTAGTCTGTGGTTTTCTTAAATAAAACAAAGTCATCTGTATTTTCGTGTTCCGAATCATGTGAGCTTACCTTTTACCAAGGATAGGGCAAGCGTCCCAATATTTATAACTTCTAACTTATAGGTACCTACTACCGGTTTGCTTACTATCGCTCATCAGTTATCACTGTCAAAAAATATTGGTTACGTTCCTTAGCTATATTAAACTAATGCTCGTTTTCACGAAGACTAGGCGATGCGTTAGGTGGTGCCTTAATACGAAACAGTTATTAAACTTTGTTACTTTTTTACGAAATGAGTGAAATGATGAAATTTAATGGAATAAGATGAGGAATGGCTTCACCTGCGAATAGCGCGGGTATTTCGCCAATGTCAAGTAATTAATAGCAAGGACAAATTCAATAAATACACATTATAAATAAAAATGGATAATGACAGTGATAAAGATGGCGGACTTTGTTATCGATTCATCTCAGTGGGGAAGTAATTTCGAACCAGTGATATATTTTGACTGATTGTGAAGTAATACTGTATGCACGATATGTTTTCTTTTAATTATCCCGTTATAAAATAAACAGTCATAATGGTATCCTCAGTGAAATAAACGACTAGGAGCGCATAGCTGCGTCGGAGCTTTGAGCAGATCAAATCGCAAAGACTCTCATTCATATGCTGCGCGCGATAACACCATAGCTAGGCCATTTTCATCTGTCTACACTTAGTTTATGTGCATTATATAATGTATACATACGATTCATATCTGCATATAATGTTTTTAACATATAGAAAATGTTATTGTGCAGTTGTGATGTGCACTTTTTGAGATTCTCGACTAGTATGGGCTACATGTGTTGTATGTATATGTTAGTCGAAGATTAAGGGTTCTAGAGCCGCCTAAAGTTGCGACATAAGTAAGTAAGCTAACAAGAAGCTGTTTCTAAGTTTTGACAGAGTCACACGCTTAATTTTGTGTTGACTGACGCCTACATACGTCAGAACCGTTGCTTCAATGAAACCAATTTTTGTAGGACTTCTTTTTGACTCATTTCGGTATCTATACTTTTTAATATCATTGATTGCTTAGGCAGTTCAAAACTTTGACACATGGATCAATAACGTCAAAAATGCAAGTAGACAATTGAATAAAAAAAAACTAAAATAGTTGCTTAGGAGTATCCTTATATTAGACAATAGCCAAGATAGCTTCTAAAGCAAAAGGTACATACTAGGATTTCATAAATTGTCAAAAGGTACAAGTTTAATTTTTGAAAATCGAACACTAGGTTTCAAATGACACTTGGATGCGAGAGCAAAAAAGTAGAAAACACTTTTGTAAAAAGAATCTGAATTAAATTACACCGTACAGCAAGGCCGCGTATCATGGTGTAACAATTTAGATGCAGTTGGAAAGCGCGCGCACGGCGCGGTCAGTGCACTTCTAGCTATTTTCTTTTGCGATAACAACAAGGCCACTTTAATAGCTTTGGGCACGGTGGTCCGTGACTTTTTATTAACCGCCTTGTTTGCGAATTTTATTTCATGTAGTAACAATAACGCGTAATATGAACGAACACATATTCGTTTACGGAAAATAGGGGATTCTAATATTTGTTTTCGATAAAGAATTACATAAAATAGTAGGCTTTACGAGCCTCTTTCAGAAGAATAAGTAGTCAACAATAGAGTAGGATTTGCATATTGATCGGAGCTTTAGCATATTTACCTAAGGATATGAATCGGCTTGGCAAGGCGATTTTTTTTAACTACTGTTGCTAGTATTCCTCTACAATCTTCTTTTCCCTCTTTTCGAAATACTTGATTAAATAAATGAAGGCTGTATCCTTCATTTATTATATTACTACAGCCCTTTTTAACGTCCCACTGCTGGGCACGGGCCTCCCCTCAATGCCAGGGGGATTCAGGCCACACTGGCGGTGCGGGTTTGCAGACATCACACATCTATCGAGAACTAGTCAAGTTCCTTCAGACGTGCAGGTTTCCTCATGATGTTTTCCATCACCGTTTCATAGCAAGTGATAATCTGGGATGAAAATGAGATTCGCACATAAATCCCAGAGGTGCGAGCCGGGGTTTGAACCTGCACACTTTGATTGCAAGGCGTGCGTTCGACCACTCGGCTACCACTGCTTACTTACTTGCTTAAGCAGTGGTTTATTATATTATCAAAAAAAAATCTGAACAGAAACAAATGCCATTATTGTGTAATTTGAAACAAGGCAAGCGTTACGCGTCGGTGTGAGCAGCGGCCAACCGGCCTAGCACGTTTGTCCCTAGTCGAATGCGAAGGGCTCATTACAGGAGTAACGGTCCCGATGTTATTGTCCCTACCCACTGGCCGTGCCTTTTTCTTCATAAATTTACTAATTACACCTTTTATGTCCAGAACTAAGTATTTTCTGTTATGTTTTGAATTCAGAGTTTGCGGGTATTTCAGTTTATATTATACTTTTTCTAAGGATGTTTAGTCGGCGACAAAGAGAAGATTTTGTCTTGATTCATCAAATTATTTTCCTTAAGGATGTAAAGATAAAAAATATTGTTATAATGAGGTAAATTTCATAACAGTTTCCTTAAGGTTAAACTCGGAAACATTTGATATCACATTTTTCCATGAAAAGAAAAGGCAATAAAAAGGTGTAGTTACTAGAGCAACATAACAGAGTGGATATTGTTATCAGCGAAGTAAGGACCGTGAACGATTTGATTAGTTCGACGCGCGCTTGCACTCCAAAATTACTTTAAAACTTTGCGGCGCGGCGTTGCGTTCTATGCGCAAAACTCTACGCTTATATGCAAGCCTGGTATCGTTAGGTGAAATTGTATGGGTATCCAATAACCCTGGTACCGAGTCGGTTCGATATAAAGTTTACAGCTATTTAAATACGATATAAGTAATGAAATATAGTTTAAAATATTTCTGCAAGCTGTTTTTTTACTCATTTAAACTATCTACCTAAACTAGAAGATGCCAATATAATCTGACTCGGTACTTATAGTGTCAGTAAAGCTAATAAATTCAAAAACAATGCCTCGTCTTAATCAAAGTAGCGTGACAAAGGAAACTTAGCGACACGAACCGCCCGATGTAACTAATTGCACATTTTTTATGTCACTATACACTAATGCCAAGGCTTACTTACTCATCAAGTTCCTATGTCCATTTCTGACGATCTATGCAAACCTTCGGCGCAAAAACTAGTACATCAAGATGATAAACTTCGATTTAATGTTTAATTGCAACCTTTTTTTATAAATTACTACAAAAATAAACGCAAACAAAGCACAGAGTAACAAACCCAATTTTAATATACGGATGATTTTTACTAGGATTTCAGAAGTGATGAAGAGTTCGCGTTTCGCGTGTAAGTTAGGGGAGGCGAGGCGCGCGTCGGCACTTCGCGGAGTTCGAACGCACACTGGGACGAAGTGCGAGCTCGCGGTGCGTCGGTTGTCCGGCCCGACCCCCATCGTCCCCCTGTCCCCCATACCGAAATGCATCAATGACACTCCAAACACGCACATTCTGAACACAGTGGGCTGCGGGGACAATCGATAGGAAAAAAAATATTTGTCAATTCATTATGTGCAGCGCCCATCCTAGTATAGCCCGTTGTTTATTGCAGATGTATTTTCAAACGCACATAGAGACATCCAAAGAGGCTTGGTCTAGTCACTATTGGTTCAAGGAGGTCAGCAGGAAATTTCTAAAATATCCTTTTTGGAAGTTGCTCTGGTTTTGATGTAACTGCGTCCATTGGACTGGAATCCAACTGGAGTCCATTGTATCCATAGTACAAACGTTGCTTAGTTTGAGAACACACGATGAGTAGGTGTTGTCGAGCGAATTTTATACTATTGTCAATTTGATTCTGATTTCATAAAATAAGTTCAGATACTGTTCATAGCGTAGGGTAGGGTTGCAAAGTTGATCTAAATACTTTGACTATACATAATACTTTTACTTGCGACTAAGCTGGAAACTGCAGAGGTGACAAGACAAGACAAATATTGGCAAGAGAAAAATTGTGTCGCGGATCTCTCGCTGAATCGCTGACAAAATCGAAATATGTCTTGTCTTGCCGCGCGTGATAGCCCGACAGGTATATCTACGAATCACTTTGATATTATTATAATTACACTGTGACTGAGCAATAATTAAACACAAGCCCGCTTGATCTAACCTCGACGGATTCATCTTAATTAGGGAAATCAATTAAATCAATGCACCACTATAAACTGATGATAATTATGTAACACACACATACGCAAACACATAGATCGAGTATAAGTAGTATATTACGTACATCAATGTCAGTAGATACCAAGCGCACATAAATGCAAAGTGGTAGATCTATATGCGGGCAGTGTATTTAATACGGTAAAAAGTACTGCTCTAAAGTTATGCTGCCCTGGTATTAAATCGAAATGGCGAATCGCAAAATAGGTACTTGTTTTCGGGTTTTTCGTTACAATGAACGATGATACATCATCACGCATGTATTCTGCGATGGGGTAAGCAGATGTGCAATCCAGTACACCGAGGTCCGCAAATGTAATTTTGGCGAGCCTAGCAACTAGGCACATTCGCCCTCAATGCGAGTGAGATTCGGACCATACTCCACCACGCTATTTCAATACAGATTGGTGTTAAGTAATTGTCATATCGAAGCTAGTAAATACTAAAATACAACATATCGGCGCTTAAAAGGTAATCCTTACCATTCGAACGGCCAGATTTTTCTCCGTCGTTTGCTATATATAACTCACTTTACGATTTTTTGTCGCTTTCAAGCGTTGTTATGTACTTCATATAACTACTGTAATAGGAGATGTGTTGTCGATTATGTCCCTTACATAAGACAGTTAATAGATTTATATGGTACGACGCCAAAATACTATATGTAGTACCTACACATCAAACAGACGTGAGATGTTACAGTCAGTACAAAGAAGTTAGTAAATTCACAAAATGACTAGAATTAATGGCATGTCAAAATGACTATGCCCAATGCATACGGGCAGGAAATTTTACAAGCAGCAAATTTGTCGATTTGCTATCCTTATCACTTTCATCACATATTTTTATTTATAGTGTGTATTCATTGAATTTGTGGCAATAGGCTCGTCTCCTATTACATTGGGACCAAAATACATCGGCGAAGTGTGGGCGCACTGCAGTGTACCTCTGCCTACCCCTTCGGGGTATACAGGCGTGATGATGTATATATATTGAATTTGTCCTTGCTATTAATTTACCACTGGCGGGAATCAAACCTTTGAACACATTCAGTGAACCGAGCGGCCTACGCTCAAACCACTAGACATAACCGACATTATCTCTAATTCGACATAATGTCGAATTATATGCCCCTATGTCGTCGTCTATATGGCGACATAGTCTTAAATAAAGAAAATAGGTATTATTATATTTGAACAATTGTATCAAAGTTCCAAATGTTCGAAAACCTTGCCCATTCTTGCCCATTTTTTCTTCTCCATAGGAAATGCACTCCGAATGGATGGTAAAAATCTAATTTATTATTTTTTGTTTATTAACGATTCATAAGTACTTGGTTTACATTAACGAAAAAATCTAATTCTGCTTTATAACACAATTTAGCAAACGCTGTTGAGTGAACGCCTTAGCATAGCCACTATATATATTGCCCTAATTTGCAGTTTACCCGCGACATACACATAACTAACACATCATAATAATTAACTACTAAACAGGTATATATAAACTTCGACGGTGCCTTCGGAGTCCAATTCACAACCTTAACACACCGATCTAAGCGTCATTTTCTAATGTACGCGTTTTATTATAATGTCGAGGTTGGTATGAGCTGAATGGGTGATATGGGGGTGTTTTGTCGTGCATACCTCGACAAGGGTTTAGATATTAGTGTTTAAGATCCTTATTAGGGTCTGTAGAATGAGGGTAGTAGGATTAAAGCTACCCTTAAGCGGAACACTTAGGCGTCTACCTCGCGCGTCGAATTTCTTGCCATACCAAAATAAACTGTTCTACCGACTACGCGTCCAATAAAAAGTGAATATAAATATCAAAATAAAAAAAAAATATTCGTGTAGGCCAAAAAGCACTTACACTTATAGTCAAATTTTACACCGGTTCGGAATGCTGCTTTCACTGAGAAGAGCCGGTAAGAAACTCAATGGTTACTCTTTTCAAAATGATAATTGCGGATAATACATTCTCAGGAGCAGCAATGCCTTGAGAGCAGACAACACCTTTGCCACAATACTAGAGAAGAATTATATACTCACGGCAGTCTAATATTAAATACAAATATAGTCTTTACGCTTAGGAAGCTAGGACAGTAAGGTGCGTCTACTCCCATTTACAATGAAGGGATTATTCTAAACCACAGATGGTTATAGAAATAATTGCTTTGGTATGATGCCTTCAACACCTAATGTCACGGCAAAGCCGGCTGTCCGAATAAGAGGACCCGAATTATTTAACGTCAGAAAATCCTTTATGGTTACCCTGCCACCTCGGGGGAAGTAGCAGGTTTATGTGGGAGTCCCGGCAGAAGGTATACCGTATACCCACTAAAACCGACGGTGTACCTACCATCCTCCGCTTGTATCGGGGCGCCACGGGATCGCTTTAGCATGCACCGCGACATAAGAGAACCCCTGTTAACTGACAACTCGTGTGAACGCCTCGAAACATTAAGCCGAATTTACATTAGGAAACTAGTGGCATGAAAGTAGTTACGTGACATTAATTACATCAACAAGTTTTACAATGCATTGTAAAACTTGACTCGATTCCATGATAATGATATAGTTTCGAGTCGCGCGCGATTTTTGGATTCTGGAACTAGTGTCATGCAAGTCATTCAACTAATGTCATTGTATAAACGTGACGCGAAACTACTGTCGTGTAACCGCCTGCGTTGATAAGATGTGTGTTTTAGTCGCAGTATGGGTGGCGTTAGTCGAAAAAAAATTTTTAAAAGTTAAACCATTGTTGGACACCAGATAAAAATATAAAATGTATCAATGTCGCGCCCAGATGCCTTCTTGCTACCCACCCTTGAATCCACCAACGTCTTTGCTTTCGAGACGACCTTTTCTTAACCTTTTCTAGTTCGGGACTCGGAACTCCACTGCTTATCGTCAAACCAGCCTAAGTATCTCTCATGCCAGCCCGATTACTACCAGCACTATCCATACAAAACAGGTGCAATGCTAGTTGTGGGCGCTGTCTGATGGTACTAAATAGTACTAAAATAAGTTGCCCATAAGGATCTTTAAGTTTTCTATGTAATATTGAAAAGTGGCAATTTTTTTATACTATAACATCTGTATGGCAACATTTTGCAATCCTCAATAAAGCTTTGATGATGGCAGAGCCATGAACACAGACATTCTGTGGATTTCACGACATTTTTCAATGAAACTAGTTTCTCAGGTACTGAAAGTAGTGTCATGAAATTAATTTCATCATGCATTAAACTAGTTTCGTATTGTAAATTCTGCTTTATATTCTGACACGACGCTACACATCCACCCGTAATTATAAGACAGCCGACTATACCATGTGAATGAGCCTAACATTCTTCCAGATACCAAAATTTTGTAACATTAATAATAGTATTAAAAGATTGCTACCTACCCGCTAGCCATTCTTTACATTTCACGAAAGGTCAACCTGTCAAACACGTGAACGAAAATAAAAATTAACACCGCCCCACAACCAGGGGTACCAGGGTGACATAACCGCTGTGGCAGTTAATTAGTACCGGAGGGCGCGGCGAGACAGGCGCGGGCGCGGGCGCGGCGCGCGTTTGGAGGAAATTGTCATTTTTATAAGGCTTCCACCCCCACTGCCGATCCGCCCGGCCCTCTAACATTCGAATAATGAAACAACATGGTTACCTTCATCTTGCACATGCCGCCCTGGTAGTAAAAGGAAATTAATATCCTGAGCTCAGGTATGGAGGTCATATACTGTTTGTCTGTCCCGCTTTGGTAGTATAATCGAAAATGTCTGTCAATCGGTCACATAATTAATATCAAATTTCAATAACATGTCATTTTCAACAATGATTACCACTTGCTAAACGGTGAAGGAAAACTCGCAGGACCAGCGCAGCGTGGTGCAGTATGGCCCGAAATCTCCCTCGTATTGAGGGAGTACCCGGTATAATGGCAATAGGCCCGCCCCCCCATTAAATTAGTACCAAAAATACATCGGCGAAGTGTGGGTGCACAGCAGTGCACCTCTGCCTACACCGTCGGTGAATACAGGCGTGATGATGTATTTTTTATTTTTAGGGTTCCGTACCCAAAGGGTAAAACGGGAACCCTATTGCTGAGACTTCGCTGTCCGTCCGTCCGTCCGTCCGTCCGTCCGTCTGTCACCAGGCTGTATCTCATGAACCGTGATAGAGAGTTGAAATTTTCACAGATGGTGTATTTCGGTTGCCGCTATAACAATAAAATACAAAAAAATAGAATAAAATAAATATTTAAGGGGGCTCCCATACAACAAACGTGATTTTTTTGCGGTTTTAATAGATAATGATACGGAACCCTTCGTGCGCGAGTTCGACTCGCACTTGGCCGGTTTTTTATAATAGACCGTGTCTAATAAAATAAAGTCCTCACAGGCACGTCAAGACCAAAATGAACTGTATTCATTCAGAGATAAAGTTCATTATTCAACGAAATGTAATAAATGGTCTACAACGCGACACAGCAATATTATGCAAGCGAATAGCAAAAAGAACTCTGTATCAATATACATATAATTTTAATTATGTTTGAGCAAAATAGCAATGTTATTAGCGTACATACAGTAATACAGTTAAGATGTGGTGTGTGCATAAAAAGTCGGCATTATTGTCAAAATGAAACAATTTAAGCAAAATCTCCCATTTGCCATAGAATATAAACATGATGAGAAAACAGTCCTGACGATGGATTTAGAAGATTTCTTACGGCATCCTTCGCCGGCTAATTTCCGTTTATTACTGGCCCTTCAACATTTTTATTGACCGTTTCAAACGCCAGACTAATAAATGAGCGAAACCATCGCCTAAACATTGTATATAAGTACCAGGGCACCATACCCACATCAGATATAGAGTCGTCGTTCCCGGAATAATGCGACCGCCGCCGCCGGGGCCGCTCGTAACACTCCAGCAGAGCTAAAACCGGGCGATTCGGTTTTATACACACCCCCTATAAAAGCAAAAGGACCGGGTATGGTCCCGGGATAAGTGGGGGGCCTGTATCTTTATATCTGCCCCCCTGCGGCCCCCACTAGGGCATTATGACCGGGGGGTTCTTTGGACAGCTAAAAGAAATATCCGGCTGGCTTGCCCGGCCAGCGGCGGGCAGCCGGTAATTCTTCTCCCAGTATTACTTTGCTTGTTTAGTAAGTAGTTAATCGCACCTCCGTTGCGTTGCTTCGGCCCTAGTATCTGCAGAGGTTTCTATTTTAATTAAATCTAACAATAACTTTTTCAATCGTCAGATAACCAAATAGATAGTGTTTATTCCACGAATAGAAAACATTAGAATTTCATAAACGTCAGATAGATTTTGTATGAGGAAGAACCTACATGAGAAATAAAATCTACTAATTATAAGACTGCAAAACAGGCAATTTATTTTATCTGCAAGTTAGTTCGACATTGTGACTGGGAATTAAAATATCGAGTGTTATAAATAAATTAAGCCAGCATACATCTCTAAAATAGGTTCCTTTTAAAAACATTAAAGCCTAAAGCTCTGTACACACAGACGCGTGTAGACGCGTGAACAAGTTTTTGCGAATACCAAAACTATCTGTATTCACTCATAGAAAGAGCTGGGGCCCGATTTTCGCTAGATAGACATCATCTCTATTCGAGATACGTCGAAAAAATACAACCAATTTGATGTTTTGCTTCGACATATCTCGAATAGAGATTTATGTCGATCAATTGAAAATCAGGCCCCTGCAGGCTTAGCATGTGTAGACATAAGTTTTGTCTCTTCAACAGTCAACTTGGTCGAGAGAATGACGCGACTTCGAGCTTTTTGTACTGGACATGGTGTGACGTCATTTTCTTGACGAATCTGACAGTTCGTCAGAGTTCCACTGATTATTCAACGATATGTCATCAATAACGCGAGTAAACATTGAGACGCGGTCGCATTGCTTATACTAGGGGTCACCAAATGGCGGACCGCGGCTCGCATCCGGACCGCCCCGACCTATTTTGTGTGGCCCGGGAAGACACAGCAACTTGCACTACAGAGTACGAAATTCAATAAAAATTTATCTATTATATCAGATTTGATAAACCGCATATCCTCGCAAAAGAACACCGACTCCGACCAAGGATGATACGTGAGGCAATTGAAATTAAAAAACATCCTAATTTCAATAGGGAAGATGGCTGGGTGCTACCACCAACTTGGGATCCAGTAATTAATATGATTAAATCCAAAACCAAGCGTACCATTGCAAGACCTCGAGACACTGTGAGCACTTTCTGCGTGGATCGGACCGCAAACAACAACTAAATATGAGGGTACCCAGTTATTAACTATGACACCAGAGCGTCTAACACCTCAGTCCCCCCGTGACCATGGTTGCTGTAAAGCAGCCGAAACGACGGGAAAATCAAATAGTAAATAAACGCGATAAAATCCGTAAAATAGTTTTATTTCAATGTATAGTATTCGCGTATATAAAAAATGTATCCCCTGCATTATCTTTGTTGACGTCAATTCGAAAACAAGCGGGCGATGTAACAAGTCAAGGGAGAAAGAGTTCGCAGATCGCGAGAGCCGCAAAAATACCTTTGTTATTTCTGTAATTACATTTGTTTAATAAAAACACTTTTGTATATAATGTTGAGCGGACCGCGATAGTTATTTCATTTCTTAAAACGGACCCCGAGCGAAACTAATTGGTAACCCCTGGCTTATACCATAGCAATTCAATCTTTTTGTTTAGTAGGACAGAGTACATTTTCAAAAAACCGGCCAAGTGCGAGTCGGACTCGCGCATGAAGGGTTCCGTACCATTAAAATGGCAAAAAAACACGTTTGTTGTATGGGAGCCCCCTTAAATATGTAT
This sequence comes from Ptilodon capucinus, assembly GCA_914767695.1. NCBI lineage: Eukaryota > Metazoa > Arthropoda > Insecta > Lepidoptera > Notodontidae > Ptilodon > Ptilodon capucinus. Next base: position 2,711,884 of record OU611832.1, read on the forward strand.
TTGATTCTGGTTTTTAGTATTTGTTGTTATAGCGGCAATGGAAATATATCATCTGTGAAAGTTTCAACTCTCTAACTATCACGGTTCATGAGATACAGCCTGGTGACAGACAGACGGACGGACGGACGGACGGACAGCGAAGTCTTAGTAATAGGGTTCCCGTTTTACCCTTTGGGTACGGAACCCTAAAAATGATATTTTTCGCGCCTCAGTGAGAGCAGGATGTAACGCAGTTTTCGAATCTTAAAAATTAATATTATCATGAAAATACATTAAGGAAAGCCAATCTTAACTTGTTCGATCGTAAACTCAAGATAGCCCACGCACCCTTGGGCTACAGGCGTTTTCGAAATAATAAAAAAAACCCTTTTCCCTTTCCGCCGTTTATGTTGAGCCGTAAAGTTTAATATCTCATTATAATTTATGATGAGAGGTAACTAAAGTTTCACATTTTCAATCCTTTGTTAAGTATCCACTTACTAAGTAATCTTAATAACCCTACTAAAATTATAAATGTGATAGTTTGTGAGGATGGATGTATGTTTCTTACTCTTTCACGCAAAAACTACTGTGTGGATTTTGATGAAACTTTATTATCTAGAAACTTTACTATATTACTTTATTATCAGAAACAAGTTTTTTTTATTCATGTAAACCAATACAGGCACTTATGAATCGTCAATAAATAATAGTAATAGTATCTCTACCATTATTATTATACATAAAACCAATTACAGCCCTTTTTAAACATCCCACAGCTGGGCACGGGCCTCCACTCAATGCGAGGGGGATTCAGGCCATAGTCCACCATGCTGGCCCGGTGCGGGTTGGCAGACTTCACACATCTATCGAGAACTAGTCAAGTTCCCTCAGACGTGCAGGTTTCCTCACGATGTTTTCCTTCACCGTTTCATAGCAAGTGATCATCTCGGATGAAAATGAGATTCGCACATAAATCCCAGAGGTGCGAGCCCGGGTTTGAACCTGCACACTTTGATTGCATTGTGCGTTCAACCACTTGGCAACACTGCTACCTATTATTATTATACTAATTGTTTAAATCAGAATAACATATGGGTTATAATTTATAGCTATATTCAATCATGGAAGTCTGCGCGCACCAAGTTCTGGCGCATTTGGCGCATAGTCGCGTGGCTTTTACCATAGCAATCCAATCTTTATGTATATTGACACAGAGTTTGTTATGGTATGGACAAACATGCTGACGCGCCCGCACCATCCCTAAACAACGCCTAGTATTGTCCCACGATCACGCAATAACACAGTTTATACCTCCTACGGCGCATAATACCCTGGTGTTTCAGGGGCCGGATCGCGCTGTCTTCACGCCTAGTACTGTGAATATAACCTCCTCGCTAGCCATGTACTCCTGGTACAAGCGAGTTTAATATTACTCCTACCAGGAGCGGACTTAATTTATTATGTCGAGAGTAAGTATTAATTACTCCTCCTCAATCAAGTTACTCATTGTTCGATTTATTCTACTGTAAACTTATACGATTTTAAATCTTAGTTATGTGATATTTCACTGAAGAATTATCTACAGACTAACCCTTGATTGAGCATAATTATTTTGGTGTAATTACTTACTTGAATCAAATGCGCAACAAAAAAGCTTTCTTTAATTTTCAATATTTATATTTATACACTCTTTTAGTAACTACATTATCACGCCTGTATTCCCCGAAGGGTTAGGCAGAGGTGTACTGTAGTGCGCCCACATGTCGCCGATGTATTTTGGTCCCAATGTAATAGGGGGCAAGCCTATTGGCATTATACCGAGCACATTCTCCCACAATACGAGGGAGATTTGGGCCATAGTCCACCACGCTGGCCCAGTGTGTGTTGGTGAACTTCACACGCCTCACGATGTTTTCCTTCACCGTTTCTTAGCCAGTGATAATCTCGGATGAAAATGAGATTCGCCCATGAAACCCATAGGTGCGAGACGGGGTTCGAACCTGCGCAGGTTGATTAAGTATAGTATATATATCTGTTAAATATCATATTCATACTGTTACTACAGGTGTTTTACTCAACTTTTTAAATAAAACATCAGTAACTTATAAACGGACATTGAAAAAAAACATAAACATTTTAGTACTAATGTTAAAATGTTTTTAAAGATGAAATCGTATTAATATGGTTTGTGTTGGATTATCTCTGGAGCTGTTAATCCGATTTTGAAAATCCATTCACTGATAGAAAGCCCCACTATCTCTGAGTATCGTAGGCTACGATTTTCACGTGGACAAAACCGCGGGACAAATCTTGAAGATATATTATAACTATACTTTATGGATGTAAATGGTAAGTTTTTAAATATACTTTTAAATCGCCCGTTGATGTCTTTTATTTGACACTACTCTTAAGAAAACTCATCTTTAATATTATTTGGCGGAATTCCTTTCGCGCCACGCGTCTCATTCAATGATTTACTGAAATCAAAGGCGAATGGAATATGCCGATAAGTTGAATATACAGTGGGTTTATTATGTGTAAGTATTTTTATCTTAAAGTTAAATGTTTGGGATTTAATATTTATATAAATAATAAATATTACAAATTAAATGTTAATTCCATTTTAATTACTAAACTGTAATGTTGCTTGCTATTTATTATTGTGTTAATCATTATTTTTCTAAGTTTCTTACGATTTATTTTTTATAAGTGATTTTTGTCTTAATACTACGTTATTAGTGTTTTAAGTTAAAGTTGTTTTAAGGTTGAAGTTTTATATTAATTTGTGTTTAAGTAACGGAAAATAATAACGCTCCCCTCCCCCCCCCCCCCCCCCCTAAGCCTCTATTCCCTTATCTAAAAAAAGCCTACAGCCCGTAGCAATACAGGCCGCAGCGCACCAGGAGAGCAGAAAATTTCAAAGATATCGCCAACTCGTAATCGGGGACGTGGGCCAACTTGAATTTTGGGGTTTTCCCCGCAAAGTTCGGTTCAAAGACGTCCTCAAAGCCCCGCGGTGGGTGGGCGGGTACCAGGGTGGCACGGATGGGGTGGAGGTTTCGGGGTATCAAAGTTTACCCCCGTGGCGTACTTCGTTGGGGGAAGCCTCGGCTACTTTGTTCGCCTTTTGGCTCGTGACAGTGGCACTTAAGGGAGGTACACACGGTCGCAACGCTGTATTAAAGTAATATAATCCTTAGTAAGTTGGCGCGGCGCTTACGACTAACTTGGCGGAAGTTGGATTCGTTTGTCGCATTGGCAAAATGTCATAAGTACATTACGTTTGCACAAATTAAATAATTGTTTGTACTTTGTAAGATTTAAATATACTTTTGACACCAACATTTACAATCTTTTACTTCATCTTCAAAGTATGAAAAACCGTGTTGTACTAATGTCGTATGTCCATGTATTGTCAGTACGTTTGTTATCGATTTCATCAAATTTAATATTGACATAAAGTATTCGTAAATATCACATATCGATCGAGCGAAATATTACGATTGGACGCAAGAATAGTACCCACGTGTAATCTTTTCACCGTTTATTTTGCGAACACAATCGAGTATAATTAAAAAAAAAAATTGCCTGTGAAATTGAATGATAATTATAAATCCTAATTACCCTTATTTATGCGTTTATATCTAGATTTAGGAGTACAACTTTAGGGTGAATGTTTCTTGAAATATTTAATCCGCCTTTTTTTTCACCTTCATCAGAAATTGCTGTTAAATTACATGACACTGGCAGAACACTTGGTAATCGAACTCGTTACCCTTCGGTGCCTTGAGCCGAGGATCGAACCAACAATCCGTTACCAAAATTTATAACTTCGACACGTGAGTAATGGTATCACAAGTACTAGGTTAGCATAACCTGGTAAGATTACAACATCGAAGAACATAATAAAAAAAAAGTTACTTAACTAGAAATGTCAAGTAATGAAACCAAATAAACATAACACAGTTAATTAAACGAAACACTATAACAGTAGTAAAAAAATAATATCGTCCTTCCTATATCAACACTGACCCGACTAAGGGAAATCCGAAACTTTTATATATAACGACGAAACAGCGGCCCTAAACCTACAAAGGTCAGAAAGGACCCGAAAAGGGAATATGTAGGTCCCTAATTCGAGAGAAGGCTTCAAAGGGTCTGTACCCTAAAAAAGTATATAACCCGAACGGTAGGTACCAGGACCCCATATAAGCGAGGCGTCTTCCTTCTGTGCCTGCGAGCCAGGGAAATGTTAAGAAGGGTCCGGGAGGGACAGGAAGCCGCCCTCCCTTCCGGTGGGGGGTGGGGTCAGGGGTGTTGGAGAAAAAATTCAGTCGAGAGGACCGTGTACCCTTGGTTCGACCCGCCGCCGCCGTCTGCGCCCGTAATTAGTGATGCGGTGTGCCGCGAGCTGTACCACTGTCGATATTTGTTAAGACAATATTAATTTATCGATACTTCTATGCTTTTTCTTTGGTGAAATTGTGAAATATATAGGAATTTGATGAGAAATTACTGCACCTGTGGTTAGTCTTTTTTTTTTTTTTTTTTTTATGAGATAGGGAGGCAAACGAGCAGACGTTTCACCTGATGGAAAGTGATCAACGCCGCCCATGGACACCTGCAACACCAGGGGCATCGCAAGTGCGTTGCCGGCCTTTAAGGAATGAGTAGGCTCGTTTCTTGAAGATACCTTTGTCGCATCGGTCCGGGAACACCGCTGCAGGAAGTTCATTCCACAGTTTGGTGGTGCGAGGGAGAAAATTACTACCTATGTCTACCTAAATTAAGTCTACCTATGTCAAGTAATTAATAGTAACAACCAATTCAATAAATAACTACACTTAATTAGTCATGAAGGTGATATGGCTGAAGAATCCATTTCTATAGTAATATAATTTAAATCAAAATATTTCTTAGAATAAGTAATGTGCGCATAATTTATACTATTTATAATACTTTTAAAAAGGAAAAAAAGTACTTTGGAAAAGGAGTCGATTGAAGATACGTTTGAATTTAAGGAAATCAATTTGGTTACTTGGTCATATCATCAATAACTTTGCTTTATTATTATGGGTAATAAAAAAAAAGTTTTTTTCATAAATGTATACTTATTTTCTACCAGTATTAAAAAATAAAGTGATTATTTCGTGACTTCTCTAACCTATGCATGGTCGTAGCCAAAATTTGAATCGGAATAATATTATAACCCTAAATTAAACTATCGAATCGATATCTCTTCCCATCGATGACTGTGGTCACATCACTAAAAGATTATGACAAGATACAGAGTACAGGGCTGCTAACGACGACCGGGGAGCTGTCAAAAGAACCTACATTAATGTTATTATAACTTTTTCTCGACACCCCTGTACATGCTCAGATGGCTCAGACGGCACATCCTGTGCAAGGCGCCAGTGCCTGCGCCGCCCCTTAATGAAATACTACCATATATTTTATGTTTTCCTGATACTTTTATATTCTGGTTACGTTGTTTTTTTAATATTTTTTTAACTAGGCCCTTTCACTAGACATAGATTAAATAAGCAACAGCTGTATATTAATGCTATATGTAACATAATATTATTTATATAATACAAAACAACATAACAATATAACAACTTGTATTGTTCTTTGAAACTGGTGACTAGGCGCACATAACTAATGAGACATGTTAACTGAAAATATTTTTTATTTTATGTTCATGATGGCAAAATTAATATTAGTCCAATAAAAAAATACCACCTAGTTTGCAATTTGACTCGTTAGTAATAAGTTTGGTTAACAAAATAAATAGATATATTTTACATGCTCCTACTTACCTGTCTCCCTAGTACTTAAATTAAAGTTGATTGGTCCTTACCTGAAACAAAAAAGCAAGTACACTAATTATACAGCGTAATTTGGACTTTAATTATAAGTACAGTAAGTACCTAATAGCTCTTCACTTGCAGGTCATACAAATTTAAAGTCACAGTAGAACATACTGAAGCGAGCAAATTCTCTTGCCTTTTTTTGTAAATGTTCTCTATGTAATATCCATAAAGATTAAATTTCTATGGTAAAAGCAAGACACCAACGATAATATTTCTTAGAAAAATGTGCCTTCTGTTAGAGTGAATACAGTTTGTTTTCGTATGGTCGCGCGAGTCTTGCCGCTCCTACTTACGCATGGTTTTAAGCTTTAGTTCAGATCACCTATTATTTGAAACGTGTTTAGTCTGCCACCTTTTTTGTTCGGTAGAGGCTTGGTACTAGGGATGTAGAGTTATCATACAAGTTGCAATTACAACCAATTGCTAAAGTGATTGCTTATATCCTTTTAAGAAAACTAGCATTGAATTACCTCCTTACCAATGCATCTTTAACATTAAGCGTTTGTTTCAATATTTCTTTGACTTTTTTAACAGGTATTCTTGAACAAACCCAACTAATGCTGCTTTAAAAGCACTGCTACCATCGAATCAGAGTCTAACTTGCAGGAAAATTGAATATAATAAAACACATAATTCTATTCATTTACAGACAGAATAATGGTTGTGTACATAAGAAAAGATTTACCTACTTATCTGTTGATAGGTTAGGTTATAATACATATTACTTTCAAAATAAGGATTTTTCCGTGCAGTGGTTTAGGGTCTTTAAAACTACTCTGCTTAGGCCCAATACCGATAACAAAACGAAATTATTAGGTAATGACTCTACGCAACTATTAATTAGTTTCATGTTTATTAATCCTTTCTTATTTGCAAGACACTAAATGTATCGTGACATTTGTCGTCTCGAATCCTTCTCTCAGTGACATGGTTTATACTGATGACGTCATGATTCTACTCGACAAATGTCACTATATAAATTAGCGATGGAGTTGCGTAATAAACCCTCTTTAGTTTGAATTCAAATAACAATTATCGCCATTGTTATTGCGATCGTAACTAACTGAAAATTTTACATAATAAACCATCGGTCAGGCAACAAACTTGTGTGTTTACTGGGCTTCTCACGGTACCTTCGCACCCCCGAGGGTTTCAGGGCGGGCCCATATTGGACATTTTGTATAAGTGTAGGGCCGAATGCCCCGATCCCAAGGCAAATCCCTTTGGCAGACCCTTTTCGAAAAGGTCCAGGCGACCGTGCCGGAGCCCCGAATTTGCGGATTTTTAAGGTAAAATTTATATGGGGAGGCACCAGGGGTGTATGAAATGTGGATGGTAGCATTATATTTTTTGTAGTCTAAATGTTTTAGCATGCGTATCCCATGATCCGTTTCGTACGGGAAATAGTACGACGTAAAGATTTCGACCAAACGGAGCACACATTTTGATTCTTATTAGTTTAAGCTTAAAGTCCCACGTATCAGCGTGAAAACACGCTCGTGAAATGTTTAGCTAGTACCAAAACCAACTATATTGACCTATAGAAAAAGTCCATTCTTCAATAGAATGACAATGACAGCGCGAGCGAATTTTTTTAAATCTTTCCGTATAACGGATTCTTTATACGGAAAGATTTAAAAAAATTCGGTATTGGTATTGGAAAAAACCTTGACGCGTTTCTTTTGACGCTCCTGTGTACATAATGGGTTTTACAAAAAAAAATCATAATCAAAATTGTACCAGGACCGCATAAACCCTAATTGGTTTCAGCGTGTGAGAGCACAATCCCTCACTGGCATTGCGTATCGCGAACGTTTATAAATAGTGTCGGCGGGTGGGGCAGGCATCACGCGAGCCTCCTGCCTACCTATGCGGTCCTGGTACTTAGTCCCGGACCCTTCGGACCCTCGTCGACCCGAGCTAACTAGATAACGACGATATCGGGTGAAACGAAACTAAAGGAAAAGTATTTGTAGCTCTGCTAGTGTGGAAACTGTACGGAATTAGGATGGGGGAATTGGGTCGCGCCAGTGGTAAATTAACATGTTTGCTCGCTGACTGGGGCCCTTTCAAAGTTATAGCGGAGCTTTATAAGCGTTTTTGTTCGGCGGCCAGTCGGGTTCGGGTTAAAATCGGAAAATTACATCGAGTTTCCGAAGGTTTTAAAATTTAAAGGAGTTCTATCACTTTTCATATGTACATAATTAATAGTAAACCCACATTTGCCTGATCTATACAAATAAATAAATTGGAGTGTCTGATCGTAATATTAAAATAACAGCTTTTTACTTAATGGATATGAATGTATACAGGGTGTTTCAGAAGTCCGAAATAATATTTTGACGTATGCATCAGTATCGGGTATACAACTGAATGGTATAAAAATTTGATTGAAATTCGACCATGTTTTTCCCTTTTTTTTTTCGTCGCCAATTTCTAGAACTCGTAATATCTCGAGACCTATGTTGAAATTTCATGATCTGTTTTGTGAATATTAGTAGCTGCCTTTCGTAAATGTAGTTTACACTGCTTGATAGGTTCACAAATGTACCCAAGGGCCAGAACACGATACTTGTGAGAAATATTCAAAGGTCTTTAACTCAGAAACTATGATAGATAGGTATAAACTGTCTTGACTAAGTATCCACATATGAGCTACCGTATATGTACCCAAAGTATTATTTTGGACTTCTGATACACCCTGTATATACGACAGCTGTAACGAAAATGCTACTTTTTTTAAATTGTCTGTCTATCTGTTTCGGGTAAACGTTCAAACGGCTGATCCGTTTACGACGGGAATTTCACTGGCAGATAGCTGGTATTCCAAGGAGTAACTTAGGCTGTAATTTAATTATATAAAAAGCATTAGCAAAAGCAAGCGGAACCGCGGGAGGAACATAAAACCCATTTTTGCCGGGTAAGCCTTCTAAATTCCACGCGGACGAAGTCGCGAGCACAGCTTGTTAATTATATATAATATACAATCTAAAAAACGACACTAGGTACTCTAGATAATACACTAATAAGCTTACAAGTTTTACAAACAATCAATTTAATATTGAATGGAGAGAAATACTAATTCTCATAACTCAATAAAATAACAACAAAAGTCATTTGGAGTTACTAAACGTTGGACAAAAGCTTTTTTCTTAATTAATTAAGTCGCAAATTGATTACTTTCGACGGGCAGGAAGGTATAAAAAGCAGGGGTAGGTACCAGGGACGCAGCGGGCGGCTGGGGGTGTGCTGTACCCCGCCTTACGTTGCGAGTGGGAAATGTGAAAGCAGACACACGAACCCCGCTGCTGCCCCAGTACTGACAGCACAAAGAAACTATTTCTTATATTACGAAATGTTATTAAATGATGGTATAATAATGGAAAACAGCAGTGGTAGCCTGGTGTATAATGCCAATAGGCTCGCCCCCTATTACATTGGGACCAAAATAAATCGGCGAAGTGTGGGCGCACTACAGTGCACCTCTGCCTACCCCTTCGGGGAATACAGGCGTGATGATGATGATGTATTAATGGAATCTCGCCGAGTCGCCCAATCATTGGCTAGTTTTATAGTAAAGAAGGAGGCAAAGTTGACATATTCCGTTAAATAAATCTAGTCTTCGCGCGCATGCTACCTGTGCTGATCTCAAAAATACGTTTGACAGCTGTCGCACGGACTTCTATTGTTTATGTTCACAAGATTCAAATTTAAATTCATTCGACAAGAAAAGGAATTTGAAACGATAAACCGTATTAGAATAGAACTCAAGATAGAATTCAGTTTCAAAGACAATAAAAAAAACCGGCCAAGTGCGAGTCGGACTCGCGCACGAGGGGTTCCGTACCATTATCTATAACAACGGCAAAAAAACACGCTTGTTGTATGGGAGCCCCCTTAAATATTTATTTTATTCTATTTTTTAGTATTTGTTGTTATAGCGGCAACAGAAATATCTGTGACTATTTCAACTCTCTAACTATCACGGTTCATGAGATACAGCCTGGTGACAGACGGACGGACGGGCGGACGGACGGACGGACGGACAGCGAAGTCTCAGTAATAGGGTTGTCGTTTTACCCTTTGGGTACGAAACCCTAAAAATACATTTTTTTTTTCGATAATTTTACCATTTTTCTGCAGCCAGTACATTAGACGGCCATTCCCGGCGTACTTCTAGTTATTATTTACCGGCTTTATCATTTCGAAAATTTCATATTCCCCGCACTTGGACGCTTGAGGTTTAAAAGCGTAAGCGGGGTAGCGGGGGTGGGTGAGGGGCAAGGGGGTGACTACTTTTTGCCTACAAACAGCCCGCTTAGTACTTAGCACGACTAGGGGGACATAGGGGTGCAGAGCTAAGAAATAATAACTGCGGAGCATGCGAGGGGCGGCTGGACATAGTTTTTTTGAGACTTATGTCATCCTAATGACTGGCGTGGGCGTGCTCACTATTTTACGAGTTTCTTTAGTTTCATGTGAAGAAATGTATCGCACAATTTTCGAGGAAGTCCACCAGCCCCCTTAGTACCACTTGACGAATAGTATTGTTGTAATATTACTTAGATTTTATAATGTCTTCTTAGTACAAAATCTGTCAAAAGAGACAGTTAATATTAAAACACTGCTCCCATAGGTGATGGTAGAACCCATGTACCAATAATTTGTAAGTCAAATAAAATAACAAAAGGTAATGACGTCACAGCGCTACGCCGTAGCGCCACCCTTGTTACGAAACCGTAGACCTGCTACGCCGTAGCAAGAATCAACCAATCATTTGAATCGTAAAAGGCTGAAAGAAAGTTTCGAACACATGTATTTATAGCTACACGATTAGAAGTTACCCTATCTAGTAGGGGAATTATCTACTAATAAAAAAAATATCAGTTTTGTTCGACTCATTCGTTTCGCATAGCCTTTGTTCTACGAAATCTTTTTTATAAACCTAGGGTCGGAGGTACGGGAATTTGAAGTGTATTTCAGTCCGGATTCTCAATAAAACCGCAGACGGCGCCACGGAGCGGAACAAGTCTGCCAGCTAACCCATCAGGGTCCCAGTATTTTTAATGAAAGCTGCGGCGTCGGGCGCTCGTACTGTACAGTATTAATCTTGGCGGACGGTAACCTCCTGCGCGCCCCTGCTGCCCTGGTAGGTGGCGCCTTAGGAACCCCGTCGAGGGGGCGAAATTTTCCCCGATTTTTCTCTATTTTCCCTACTTTTTCGCTGCATGCATTATGCAGGGCGGCGCCTTCTACGGAAATTTATCGATGCCAAAATAAAATTAATGTGTTCGCGTTCCCATACGAGCCTTTCCGAGTTATCCTAAGGCATTCCAGTTAATTGGTCGAAAAGTGCGACCAATGATAATAGAAAGTATAGATACCTAATTGTGTTAGAAAGATGTTAAAAATATTGGACCGAAATTGGTCTCATTAATGCCACGGCCGCCTTATACATACTATGCGTTTTGACGTAGACAATCTGTCGTACGCAGACTTTAAAGTCACACACGACATTGGACGTTTGAAACTGTCAAATATTAGGATAAGCTCCCTCTTTGATAAAATACCACGTTAATTATAACATTCTGAGAATTTGAAAGTCGATTTTAAAAAACTTTTTCCGTCTATACTTTATACAGGCTGAAATATAAATCATGTGTTTAATTAAAATAGGATATGCAATAACATTTTGAAAATGAATTATTATTAATAGATAGAATAATTTAATTTATTTTCAACAAAAATCAATATGGTGCAAATCATTTATCTTTAGAAAAAATCTACCACCTCCTGTCTTGCAGAAATATTTTTAATCTTTCAAATTTTGACAGTTAACACAGTTCCAAATCTGTCAAGGGGTGGTGATAAAGCCCCTGAAGTCAGTATAATACATTATTTATCTATGGTATAAGTTACGTGTTAATCTTGTTTACAAAAAAAATAATGTCAGTAATTACGTGACAATATTACAACGATAAAAAATAACTGAGCGCAATAAATAATTGACACAAAAATTTGACAATTAATGTCAATTTTATGTGTGATTAAATTGCCGTATAATGTATTGAAGTGGGCTGGGCATTAATTTCGCGAAATTAACACGATACACACAATAAAGTAAAGTAATGTGACAGTTACAAATGTCACATTTGAAATATATTTAAAATTAGAACGAACGCATAGAGTATAATATTTTTTAGGTCTGGCCTTCACGCGTCACAAAAAAAGAATCTCTGACCGTTTATTTTTCATTTGGGCGGGAAACGAGGAAATTACTGGCGGGTAAAAAATACGTCTCGATCTTTGGCGTCGGGAAAAAAATCCGCCGAAAAGGAAGCAAGCGACCATTAGGGTATTATCGGGCAAAAAGGGTGGGGGGGGGAAAATCAGAAAAAAATTGCTAGAACCACCCTTTCCTTTTCGTGAGCGTCGCCTGTGCCACCCCGGCCTTACATTAGACACCCCAGCGGCCAGGGTGGCGCATATGGGGGTGAATTACATAAACGACAGGTGAATTTGGAAAATTAAAGTTACCGGTACTTTTGACCGAGGCGAGGCTTAATTGTCAAAGGAACACGACATGCCAGGGTTGGACCTAGTTAGATAACGCACCCAAAATGTTTAGATTAATTAAAAATAAGGCGAAAGTGGAAAAAACTTTATTATAGTGGATTTAATGGAGTTTGTGTCGATAAGGGGTACAAATATTTGGACAAGATCATTTGTCAATATCAGTTCAAACCAAGAGTCAAATTAGTACTAATTTTAATAAACCAAGCAGATACTAATAAACTTTTTTAATTTGGTACGATTAGTGAAACATGGGTATACAAGTAGTTACCCCTTTACTCCCCCGGAGAATTCAGTCGTGATAGTATCTATATGCCTAGAACGGGGATCTCTGGAAACACCCTAACATAGGAATCAGATGTGTGAAAAATTCCTATCTACCAGGATCACATAACGTTTCAAGAGGTGCCAAGAACCGTTTCAAAAGAAACCCACCGGGACGCTAACGAGGAGGTCGAGACACGCGTCAATATCAAAATAATTCATATGTGACAATAATTAAGAGGTTTCGTCCCACCCACTCGCCCCCTGGGGCAATGGGGGTGCGAGAGGGGACAGACCCCGTATGACTCGATAGGTACCCGACCCTACCCTACAACCGGCTTGGATTGGATTCCGTATTTAATATTATTTTTAGCGGAAACTTCTCGAATTTTAATGTCAACATTATTAGTTGTATTTTTTTAAATAATATTTAAAATCTGCATAGATCTACAATTTGAAACGCCTTAAATTATTCAAAACATACATATTATTAGCTATTTGGAATAAATAAATAGTAAAAATATTAACTTAAAAAAACCACAAGTACCAAGTCACCATAAACCATAAAGAGTATTAATTTGTGATATTAGCGGCGCACCTACAAAATGATTATTTAATAAAATTCGGCGGGGTCCAGAATGATTATTTAATAAAAGTCCCTCCCCCAGACCGAGAGGACCGCCACATTGGGTACGGGACCCTAGAAAAAGTTTAGCTACCACGTCTATCACGCTAACAGATGAATAGGGTAATCTGTGGAGAATCTACTATCTGTACTATCTGTGCGACGATTTTCATATTATTATTTTATATTAATTTAATAAAATATTAAACAAACTGTATTGACTGATAGAAAAAAAAATCTTCCACGCAATGAAATTGACAGCGCAAGCGAATTTTGACGCCTGGGTATTTGCTTTTACCACAGAAATGTAACTTTTATGGGTATTAACACAAAGATCGTTTTGGTATTAGCAAAAATTTAAACGTGCGACTACGCACTTCACTAGCATCAAGTCTATTTTTCATCGATATTAATCCTTGGACATATATTTAAGATAATAATAACACTATAATCATCATAATGCAGGATTTAAAAATATATAAACAACATTTTTAGGGTTCCGTACCCAAAGGGTAAAACGAGAACCCTATTACTGAGACTTCGCTGTCCGTCCGTCCGTCGGTCCGTCCGTCCGTCCGTCCGTCCGTCTGTCACCAGGCTATATCTCATGAACCGTGATAGTTAGAGAGTTGAAATTTTCACAGATGGTGTATTTCTGTTGCCGCTATAACAACAAATACTAAAATACAGAATAAAATAAATATTTAAGGGGGCTCCCATACAACAAACGTGATTTTTTGCCGTTTTTATAGATAATCGTACGGAACCCTTCGTGCGCGAGTCCGACTCGCACTTGGCCGGTTTTTTTTTAAATCCAACAAATTTAGTATTTTATTTTATTTTATTTTATTTTATTGTTTTAGGAAAGCTTACAGCTAGCACAATTATAATGGGTATGGGAGTATACTTAAAAGAAGGCCAATTATGAGCTTTCACAGATAGAAAATACGACAAAGAAAACATAATATACAGGTTAGGTTGACACTTGTAGACACAGTATTGTTATACAATCTGAACATGAAATCGAGAGATAGATAGATAGAGAGAAAATCCGAGAAGAAGAATAAAAGATTTAAATATTAACTAGTAATAAACAACATACAGTATAGTAGAACTTACTTATCAAAAAAGTCATTACTTAAGATCCTTTTAAGTTTGTACATGCTAGTACTAAAAAGATCTAGGTCAACGTATGAATCGCTACTCTATAGTATCCACTGTTCGGTAAACTCTATGAGCCCAAAACTAATACGAGTCGTATGCGGTTTATTATAACAAGTTAAAACAAACGATTATGGGAATTTTAGGTGCGCGTACACTGTTTTATAAGCATGTTTTATTAAATGTGTATAATTTTAATTAATTGTTTTGTTGGAGACAATTAATTAATAATAATATTGTATGTGAATGAATGGGGAAGTATGACATCGCATATCCTTGTTTTACAGATTGTTTAAAACAAGTTTAAAATGTGTTTTTTCACATGCACACTGTTTGTTTGACTAGGAAAGCATAGCTATAAGAATCTATATCTAACGTAACAAAAAATACAGAATAAAAATAACTGACATTCTCACTATTAATATACCAGGAAATCATAGGTAATAAGGCAATCATGTCTATGTAGATACAATATTCTTCGTTCACGATAATATTGTATTACTATTATGTACAGCAAAAGGGGGTTGCGACGCTGTCAGTGCAGATTATATAGGGTCTGCGTACCAAGGGCTCCCGCGGGTGGCACGGGGCTCACGACGCGCCTTGCTACCAGGATGTAATAAACGAAGAAGATATTGTTATGATGCAAACATAATTTTGTACTTCCTTCAAAAATGATTTTACTTTTATGGAAAGATATGCATATGTTAGCAAGTAGTTCTACATTATTTCGCTAAGATCTCCTGCTTATTATGGATACCTAGTCAGCTGTATTTTGATTTTCAGAAGATTTCAGACCAATAAATTAGTTTTTGTGTACACCTTTATTCGGTGACTGGATTTGGCTACCGAGAAAACATGAAATAAAGAATGCCTCATCAAACATTTCGGGGATTGCGGTCTCGTCCTTTGCCTATCCCCGGGTAGCCGGCTTCAGTAATGATTTACGCACCCCTAAAACATTTATTGGGATCTCTGTGTAACTTATGCAACCCTGGTTTTTGTCGGCCCAATCTCTAAATACATGAAAGTTTTGGTATCCCCTGATTTACATTCTATTGATTATGACGTGCTGGTAAACCTTCATTTATGTCACTACCATAATTATTACGCTCGCTAGTCGCCAGCGACTACGTAAAGTGGCGCAACTACGTAAGACCTTTCTTTGTTAGCTGCTGTAATAATTACGTGAACTTTGTTCTGAAGACTTGTATATTTGCGGCAGAAAATATAATATTTTTCGTTGAGTTTGCCGTCAGTTTTATAAAGCATTACAGACGACCAATTTATAATATATACCGACTCACGTTTAACTAGACTAGAGGACAAACGTGTCGTCTATTCTCGTGAGATTTTCGTGCCAAAATGTTTTATACAAAGATTACCAAAGTAAGGGCACAGACAAAATTTTAGTTTTTTTTTTTAATTTATCTAAAAATTCACAAAACATAACAGGCAAATTTTACATAGGACTCGAGATATTACGAGTTATCGAAATTGACGACGAAAAAAGAAGTTGGAATAACGTGGTAGAATTTCGATATTTTTTTTATACCATTCAGTTATATACCCGAAATAATACTTTGACGTTTGCATCAGGCAAACGTCAAAGTATTATTTCGGACTCCTGAAACACCCAAACATAACCATTTTCTAGGTACGCTTAAGTACAGAAAAATAAAAAAAGCTTACGCAAGAATCGAATCTTGGAACTCGTGTTGGGCAGACCATCCTACCAATTAAGTACCTTAGGTAACATTTAGAACTATTTCTTTAGTTTTTGCGGCGTTGCGTGTAAACTGGTATAGCCGAGTTACTAGGCGTTAATACTAGACGAGGAGGTGGGTGGCGCCTGGCGAGCCACCCAGTTCCCATCGCCTTACGTTTCTAGGTACATGTGTGAATTTACTACGGCGCCCTGCCGGCGGCGAGCAGCCTCACGACTAATTCCGTTAAAATTCTCCGTCGGTGTTATGCTCGCCTGGTAGACGGTAAGTAGGGTAAATGACAACGGGGTGGTTGCCAGTTGGCTGGCAAGTACTGGCAGCCCACCCCCGTGGCGCAAGGGCTTTAGCGTTTATTTGCGACTACCCTCGCAACCCGTCTTGGCACGAACGAAATTTCAACTTGGTTGATTCAAGCCACAGAATAATAGAATGAATAATACGTTAGATTTAGATTTAGAACAAAATGCTGACACAAATATAATAGTTACATTTTTTGACTTGGCGTAGTCTCTGCCAGTCCTTTGATTGGCTAAACTTAAAGCATCCGACAACGTTGCCATATCGACGAAATACTAGGTACTCACATATTTCATATTTCGACGTTGTGATAAGTTTATGACTACGAACAACAATATGACTGACCTACTAACGAGCATAATGACATCCCAATCCCCAAACAAACTCCTAAACACGTGACAATAATCACTCGCCATGAATTACAATTCAAAATATACTCTAAAACAATTGGAATAAATATTAAAATCAATTGTATAATAAACGGTGTTTACGTCATTTTGCATTGAATAAAATTAACCCTACTGTTCCGCGTGGGGTCTGAAAGACCCTCGTGGTAATGAAACGCAGAATCGATCGCGTTGGGGGCGAAACTTAATTATGTCACCGCTCAAGGTCGCTTGCAAGCGCATCGCTCATAAAATGTAGTAGCGAGATGAATTCCTTTTACATAACATTTATTTATAATAATATAGACCATCAGAATGTATTCAACAGACAAAAATACGTTTGATTGAAAGACAAATACTGAAAAATCTTACCCAACGATTGATTTTATTTATTTGGTAACTTATTTGTATTCTTTTTGAGTATAGACTTCAGTTATTAACATAGCTCTTGCTTATTGTTTTCTCATATTTACGCGAATACTATACATTGAAATAAAACTATTACCACCTGTCGAGTGTCACATTCCTCTACAAGATGCAGGGGTATACAAACTCGATTGTGAATGTGGGCTCTCCTACATAGGACAAACTAAAAGATCATTAAAAACCCGCGTAAAAGAACATATAGCTGATGTGAAACACCGACGTTCCACGAAGTCTGCAATCTGTGAACATGTCCAGGACCGCACCCGCCATTATATCAGATTTGATAAACCGCATATCCTCGCAAAGGAACACCGATTCCGACCAAGGATGATACGTGAGGCCATTGAAATTAAAAAAACATCCTAATTTCAATAGGGAAGATGGCTGGGTGCTACCACCAACTTGGGATCCAGTAATTAATATGAATAAATCCAAAACCAAGCGTACCATTGCAAGACCTCAAGACACTGTGAGCACTTTCTGCGTGGATCGGACCACAAACAACAACTAAATATGAGGGTAACCAGTTATTAACTATGACATCAGGACGTCTAACACCTCAGTCCCCCCGTCACCATGGTTGCTGTAAAGCAGCCGAAACGTCGGGAAAATCAAATAGTAAATAAACGCGATAGAATCCGTAAAATAGTTTTATTTCAATGTATAGCTCTTGCTTTCCTTGCAATGATGTCCAAATTAGGAATTGAGTAAATAGGTAGATAGATAGGCTATTTACGTAAATTTTTACACAGTCTATGGCTCAACGATATAAATAATAAAATATCGCCAGACAACATATACTCATCGTGTGTTCCCAAAGTTTTTTTTTTTAATGATTTACGCTCTTGGTCGTGAGGTGGCCTTTACAGCTCTACCGGTGGAGGTGTTCCCAAAGTAAGCAAAGCTTGTAGTATGAGTATGTAATTTGCCGCTGGGAATCGAACCAGCAACCACCCGGTGCAGTGCGTCGAGCTTTCTACGCTCAGACCACTAGACCAAGTCATGAATGTACTAACAATTTTGCTGACTTGCTCAAATTACGGCCGTAAGAAAGAAATCCATACAATTTAGTTTAAGTTTCAAACATCGATTATGTTAACACTATTACTACTACAACCTTTTTAACGCCCCACTGCTGGGCACGAGCCTCTTCTCTATGCGAGGGGGATTCAGGCCATAGTCCTCCACCACGCTGGCCCAGTGCAGGTTGGCAGACTTCACACATCTATCGAGAACTAGACAAATTCCCTCAGACGTGCAGGTTTCCTCACGATGTTTTCCTTCACCGTTTCATAGCAAGCGATAATCTCGGATGAAAATGAGATTCGCACATAAATCCCAGAGGTGCGAGCCGGGGTTTGAACCTGCACACTTTGATTTGCAAGGCGTGCGTTCGACCACTCGGCTACCACTGCCGCTAACTGCTGCTAACTTAATTATAACCAATACTTTTAACAGTCCCAAAACGAACATATGTTCAACAAACAAACCCATCAAACACATAGATTTCTGACATAACACGCTGTAGATACGTAGTCATCTACACAAACTTCTAATCTCTGACATCAAAGCCGTCACACGGCGGGCCGCAAGTGGCGGCCGACGAATAAAATAGCCTGTTGTGTTATTAACAACGCCCGTCGAGAAAAAATAGGGGGGTGGTGTGCGTGCCACGGTGACTGGATGCGGCACGCGGCGGGGCTGCCTTAACGAAGTACTTTTGTTATGGTTAGATCATTATTTCTCTGATGGTCATTAAAAATTTGCAATAACTGTACTGGGGCCTTACCACCTCTTAAAGACTCTTCTTTTCGTACTACTACAGCCCTTTTAACGTCCCACTGCTGGGCACGGGCCTCCCCTCAATGCGAGGGGGATTCAGACCATAGTCCACCACGCTGGCCCTGTGCGGGTTGGCAGACTTCACACATATATCGAGAACTAGTCAAGTTCCCTCAGACGTGCAGGTTTCCTCACGATGTTTTCCTTCATATTCATAGCATAGCCCTTCTTTTCCTACTAACTGTCAATTTTGGACAGCTCCCTTAACACCTGTCCTGCAGCAATGTTTTCAAAATTGACAGTTAGGTACTATTGAAACAACAATACTTTTAGAGGTGGCGTAAAGGCTTCAGATTTTGTAATGACTTAACTGGCAAAAACTAAGAGTAGTATTTAAAACATTGCTGGAAGGCATGTGGTGGTAAGGGAGCTTTAAGTGGTTAGCATTGGTAGCCTAGTTGTTGGAACGCCCGCTTTGAACTTAAGGTATGCTAGTTCAATCCCTGAGATCTATACGAATCAGTTGCCTAGCGTAAAAAAACATTGACCAAACTGCCAGTAAACAAAGGAATGATCCTAGAAGTTTTTATCAGAAGTCCGGAATAATACTTTGGGTACTTATACGGTAGCCCACATGAGATTGCGTAATGAAGACAGACTGTACCTAACTATCATAATTTCTGAATTATAGACCTATGAATATTTGTCACAGGTATCGTGTGCTGGCCTTTGGGTACATCCTTGACCCTATTCAGCAGTGTAAACTACGCTTCTATTATTTCACAAAACAGAACATGCTAATTTTACATAGGACTTAGGAGTTATAGAAATTGACGACGAAAAAAAGTTGGAAAATATGGTTGTATTCCGATCACATTTTTATACCAGTCATTTGTATACCCGATACTTATGCAAACGTTGTTATTTAGAACTTCTGATACATCCTGTATATACGATACTGATTCGGCAACGAATATAAGCTTAGGCAACTCTAAATTGTTATATATTTTACAGTCGTACGCATTTTCAAGCTAAGCGAAAATATTATCAATAATGAAACTTCAAATTGCAAGTTATTGTATACAAAATTTTGTTTCTAATTCATTATATAACGATTTTTTTATTTATTAAAAATAATACACACGTTTATATCTCCAAAATGATTTTCTCTTTAACACCTATCTATTTAATCTATATCCCAGTGCCAAGTACCCGAGAAAAAGGGGGGGAGGGTCGAATATCCCACAAGGGTGGTCGGCAATGGACTGAAGGAGCCCCAATCAATCTTACAAGTCGCAGTGCGATGCGGGGCCGGGCGAGGGGGGCTAAGGCACTTTTGGGAGGTCGAAGGGACGATACCCTCTTACAGACGGGCCCGACTGACCCTTCGGGAGGCTCCACACGAAAAAGGTCAAACATAAACTTTTTGTTAGTAGGATATTTTCTGCGTTAGGCCCCGACGTAATATGAGCTTTATGTGGTAGATAATTATTAATGTGTAGGTATACTATTTTACGAAACACAAGGGCCAGGAGACCCGTTTTTTTTTCAATCAAATTTCATGAACCATGAAAAACATAACGTTTAATTTTTTAAAATTTCCTTAAATAATAAGTATTTTGTAAAGTACTTTTTAAATATTTACATAGTTAGTACAATATTATTTTATTCGTATTATGTTCATTTCAAAATTAAATAAACTTGAATAATACGCAAGAACTTAGCTTTAAAAAAAATCTTCAATTTTATTTTATTATTAAATTCTGACAATAAATTAATTAAATTAATAACTGAAAGCTAATTTATAGTAACACCAATCGCTTATCACAGCGCGTGTAACACCGAAAAACCTATTACATAGTTAGTTATAGTAAAAATAACCGTCATCAGAAAACTTACTTGCCCACTTCTCCGTCGGGCATCGTTTTTGTGTCTTGTCTAATACCGTGACGCCCCCTCGGGCTGATGAAACCTCGTGCCGTCCACCCCACCGCCCACTAGCCCCCTCGCCCCAAGCGAGAAAAATGAGTTAGAAAAGATGCGGCGCCCGATTATGGCGTGACGCGGTGTGGTCCTTTAGTCCTTTGTGTGGGACATTCGCCTGAATCAATCGCGGGTCGTGGAGGACGCTGCGAGCATTACAGGGTTACGTGTCAGGTGCTCAGAGCGTTAACGCCTATAAATCCTGTTCTCCTAGTACCTCGTGTGTTATTGATGTATTTTTATATAAATAAATATTGCTTTATTTATTGCTTAATAACTAAACAAATAATAAAATAAAACATTAATGTTATTATTTTGGTAATAACAACAAATGTTTATAAAAATAAAACTTAGATAAGAAATCAATATGATTAAATCCAAAACCAAGTGTACCATTGCAAGACCTCAGGACACCGTAAGCACTTTCTGCGTGGATCGGACCGCAAACAACAACTAAATATGAGGGTACCCAGTTATTAACTATGACATCAGGACGTCTAACACCTCAGTCCCCCCGTGACCATGGTTGCTGTAAAGCAGCCGAAACGTCGGGAAAATAAAATAGTAAATAAACGCGATAGAATCCGTAAAATAGTTTAATTTCAATGTTTAATTTCAATTAGATAAGAAACTTTAAAACCAAAGTAATTCACGCTTTAAGTTTCATTTTGACATATTGATATAAGTACTGCACGTACTTTATATTTAGGCATCAGGTTTAGGCGTCTCCTAATGTAAATGAAAATGGGAATCAGTTATGATGGTATTATTTAACATTCATCAACTTATTATCGCCATCCCCAGCAAATGGGGTCTCGGGATCTGACTATACAGGGGATTTCACAGAAGAAAGCATTAAGACCCCGGCACATCGGGGCGTCTAAACTCATGTTTCCAAAATGAACTGTATTGACTCAATGAAAAAGCTTATTTTTCATTAAAACGTAAGCGGATTTTGACGCGTAGTTGCGTTACTTTTACTACAGAAATTCAATCTTTATGTATATTACTGCAGAGTTTGTTTTAGTATTGACGCGCGACTAGACGCAAGAGAGTATCTTCAAACGATTTTTTTTTTCTAAATATTTGCGATAACCCAACCCGTCGTTCGCCCGACCAATAATTTTTACGTTAAGAATGGAGGTCTTCAAAATCATAACAAGGGTTGAATAAAGGACCCATTTGGCGCACAAAGCGCGCTTGCGGGGTCGAACCGACCCGCCGCGGCTTTATGCCAGTTTGTTGGTAAAAGTTTAAGCTAGGGTTAAACGCGGCCCGGCCCGCAAAATCATATGTTTATTTTGTTGTGAATTTATTTGGACAAATATTATTTTATTAGGCCCGCGTGCGGTTACATAATGTGTGGATGTTACGGAATTTACGAGCGAACGAAATCAAAAGCGTAGGTTTATTGTTTTCTTCACTCTGCTAAGCTTTTAAATTTGCTTTTCATGGTTCCGTACCCAAAGGGTAAACACCCTATTACTAAGACTCCGCTGTCCGTCTGTCTGTCTGTCACCAGGCTGTAGGTATCTCATGAACCGTGATAATTATACAGTTGAAATTTTTGTTGAAATGATGTATTTCTGTTGCCGCTATAACAACAAATACTAAAAACAGAAATAAATATTTAAGGGGGCTCCCATATAACAAACGTGATTTTATTGCTCGATATTGATTGCGGCAACAGGTAGACGCTTGAAATATGCACAGAATATTAAGTTACATTATTCACTTTAAAAATAAATAATTAAATTATAATAAAATTAATATTTAAGAGTGGCACCCATACAACAGACATAATATTTTTGCCATTTTTATACCTGGATAATGGTATGGCCGGTTTTTTAAACTACTTGTGAATCTTACCACACTGTCTAACTAACACGGTTTATGAGATACAGCCTGGCAACAGACGGACAGACACATACAGCCTGGCGACCGATGGACAGACCGACAGACAGAAGGACAGCAGAGTCTTAGTAATAGGGTCCCTTTTTACCGTTTGGGCACGGAACCCTAAAAAGTATACTATGATAAAAATAACTAACCTTATTCTCCTCGTCAGTTGCGTTTCTCATATGCTTTAGATACGTGGTCGTAATAGGCAAGCTGTAGTCCATCTCCTCTCCACCGTAGAACACCCCCCCATCAGGCCTCCAAGGCTTCGGGAACCTTCCATACGAACTCGTGGACTCTACCCCCGAAGGCAACAATTTCTTCCTAGGAGGCGACCTCGACTTGGGCGGATCCTTCGACGTCAAATTAGCCACATCCAGCGGATTATACTTCTTTTCCTTCCTAACTTCAGTCTTATCTTCTCCGGTCTCTGATACCCTAGTACTTTCCTCCGAAAGTTTATCCAGCGAGGGACTATCGGACCTCACCTCCTCGACGTCTATAAGACTATTGTCGTCTTTGTCTATCTCGGGGTCTGCTCTCACCGGTTCTGCTTCCCTGGTAGGCTCGACGGGGGAACTTCGACTCAAAACCGGTGAACCTTCGAAACTGTTGACTTTCTTCGGTGTTAACTCTATGTAGGTGGGTTCCTGGTCTTCGTGGTCCGTCTGCTTTGGGCTTTCGACCTTTTTTAAGGGTTGGAGATCCGTAAAATCGAATTTTGGTTCGTAGTAATTAGAATGGGCGGCGTCTATTTCTGATTCCCAGTTTCGTGTGAAGTCGGGGGCGCATTGTGGTAGGAACGGGAGGAATGGGGGGTGTCTCGTTGGGGATGGGGAGGGAGTCGGGAGGGGTGGGGGTGAGGCGCTGCGCGGGCGCCTCGCGCACTCGGCACATCCGGTGAGGAAACGCGTGACTGCCTCGCGAGGCAAGAACGCGTACGTCTCCGTAATCTGTTGGCGAAAACATCCGTGATTAAGGAAAGGAATTAATGTACTTTTCTGGCTCTGTAAGGAGGAATGAAAACATACCTAAGCACCTACCTACCTACTTCAAGTAGATAATAAATATGGCATTAAAAATGCACAGATTTTTTAATAAACATCAGTGAAGCATTTCTCTAAAGGTAAATTTAAAAAAAAACAGCTCAATCGGTTAAAGATTACTGATTTAAAATTTAGTTGCAAGATTCCACCTACATTGCAAGTTAAATAAAAGCTTGTAGAAAGAGTGATAATAACGCTTTTAAGTGCTTTGCAATGCTATTGTACGCATTGTTGTTATTTTTGCAATGAGCCCAAATAGCTAAATCGGTAAGTAACGCCATCTGTTTGAAATATAATATAACAAACACACCGAACGGAGTTGAACCTCTCTGCAACCCTCTAGACAGAGGGCTAAGCTTGAACATGGTTCTGTAATACTACGCGAGATGGCGCTAGAGTACACAAACTTTTTATTTATGTATTAACGATTTGCAAAACAGTTATCGAAACAATAGTGCTTTACAATGTCATGTCGGTACCAATGGATTATACATTTTTATAAGTAGGTAGTTAGTTAATGATTTGAAATATATTTGTCAACTTACAGTTCTATAGGTCCGCTTTTGTCCAGCATGTTTTCCCTGCCTTCCTTCTAACTCCACATGAACTGTGTAGATGATATCGAAGAAATTTTCCACTATCGCCACCTTCCTGTAGATTGGCTCTTGTTTCGTTGCGTTCTGTAACAATCAAAAATAATTTTAATTCGGAAATTAAAGTATTGTATAGTGACATCTTTTGGTGAGAGGTTGTAACTAATACTTGTCACCGTTAACTTCAAACAGTTCTGATTTTTACCACAAGATGGCGTTACCAAATGTTTGAACTTAGAACTAATAGATGGCACTAAATTACACAGAGGAAATGGTTGTCTTTATGTTATTTTAAAGGATTTTCGTGAGCAGAAACATTAACAGAAATATTTGCAACAAACAAGTTAAACATTCGGAAATCGTTTTCTAGGAATGCCTAAAACAGAAGGAATGTTACAAAGTAAATCATAAATAATTTGATGAATTACGCGCGAACAGCAATCAGGTAGAGGCGCGCGCGATCGCGGGCCGGACAGTAATTAGCGGTGCCGGGAAAGCGGGCCGCGTAATTACCAGACCCCGGGATCCCGATAATTGCGGGATTCGTCGCGTCTGAATGATGCGAGTGACTGCACCACAGATTAAAAAGTTAGCTTACACTATATCAATGTCACATTGAATAGCCATTTAATGGATTGTTTTTAGTGCATCCCCGCCATTATCACGTTCATCACTCATTATTACTTGTAGTGTGTATTTATTGAAATTGTCCTTGTTATTAATTTGGTACTTGACATTAGCGAAGTACCCGCTCTAGTCAGGCAGGTATAGCCATTCCTCATCTTACTCCATTAAGTTTTTCAACATTTCACAAATTTCGTAAAAAAAACTATTTTATTTTTACCCATCTGTCCTAAATCTGGCCTAAATCGCTTTAGGTTAGGCTAGCTAGGTAGGTATTCAATCTACTAATCTAATAGTTTCCAGATTTAAAACAATCAGATATTTTAAAAATGGAACGTAATCGAATTCTTAAAAAAAAATACGAAAAAATTGGTTAGGCACGTTAACGCGATATCAACGATGCTTATCCCGGATCCCGGGCCAGCCGGAGTGGCCCGGGGCGGGACTAATGGTGGGCAATTACTAGGCGCAGCCCGCGACACGCGAACTACCCTATTCCAAATAGTGTCGCTCCAATGTCGATTGTAATTACCATCCATGGTAAGTCGGTTTATTGATCATGATTCCATTCCAGTTTCTGGTGTCGAAGCAAAGCTAAAGGTGCCGCTTGCTCACATGGAGTTGCTGCTGCTCCTGATAATTTATATAACTCACAAACATTCATTTTAATTACTTTGATAAGAGTAACCATTTCCTTACCGGCTCTTCTCTGAAGCAGCATTTTGAACCGGTGGTAAGATCTGACTATTCGTAAGTGATATTTGGCCTACACAAATAAAAAAAAACCGGTTAAGTGCGAGTCGGACCCGCGCATTAAGGGTTCCGTACCATTATCTATGAAAACGGCAAAAAAATCACGTTTGTTGTATGGGAGGACCCTAAAATATTTTATTTTATTCTGTATTTAGTATTTGTTGTTATAGCGGCAACAGAAATATATCATCTGTGAAAATTTCAACTCTCTAACTATCACGGTTCATGAGATACAGCCTGGTGACAGACGGACGGATGGACAGCGAAGTCTTAGTAATAGGGTTCCCGTTTTACCCTTTGGGTACGGAACCCTAAAAAACAACTAATAAACCAAGTAATTACATATTTAAATACTAATTATAAATAAAATACATACATTACAATAAAAATTATGTATTGCTAAGATACATCTTACCTTCACGCGACTATGGAATCAATTTGATTGTTAAGGTCTGATAAGCAAAGCTTGGTACAAAAGCCCTAGATTTTTTTACCGGTAATTTTATTTTTGTTTTTACTTTTAATGTCGCATCACTAGTGCGTTGGCGGCAATTAGCGGCGGCGGCGGCACGCCCGCGCCATTTGAGACAATTCGCCTTCTAAATAAAAATAAATTGTCGAGAGACGCCTGTCACCACCCCCACTAGGGGGGAGGGGGGAAGTATTGTTCTCACGTCACTCCTCTTAGAAGGGATGTGACTTGGAGGGGAAAAAATCGATAGTCGATTTGTAAAAAATCGATTATTTTTTCACATGGCTACTGGCTACTGCCTACAGTAGCCATGGGATAGTCAATATCACTGACTCTCACGCATACACTACCGACAATTGAAAAACTTCCCAATACAAAAAAAATAGGAAAGATGGTTTTTATACTAAGTACCTCCCTTAAATTATCAACAACTTCCCATTCCAAAATATCACTAGTTTCAAACCTACGTACCAAATTAGTACGTCAATGCTTCTGAAACATTATTATCGACGTCCATAATTAGGTAGAGTGCACGCTTGCAAGTTACGAGCAAAGGACCTTGTGCAAGTGCCTAGCGGAGAAAGTTCCGATCGGGAATTGATAGTCACAGGTGCGGGGGGCAGTAAACATGGCGTCTTCGGCACCTGTTGCCGGCGGGACCATATCACCACGCAAATAGCCAATACTAGCTAGACTTAGGGTTACCTCGCATCAGGGCTGGGCGGCGCTAAGTCAATAATATACATCATCACGCCTGTATTCCCCGAAGGGGTGGTCAGAGTTGCACTTCAGTGCGCCCACACTTCGCCGATGTATTTTGGTCCCAATGTAATAGGAGCGAGCCTATTGCCATTATACCGGGCACATTCTCCCTCAATACGAGGGAGATTTTTTGGGCTATAGTCCATCACGCTAGCCCAGTGCAGGTTGGTGAACTTCAAACGCCTTTCTATAGACGTGCAGGTTTACTCACGATGTTTTCCTTCACCGTTTCATAGCAAGTGATAATCTCGGATGAAAATGAGATTCGCACATAAACCCAGAGGTGCGAGCCGGGGTTTGAACTTGCAAACTTTGATTGCAAGGCGTGCGTTCGGCCACTCGGCTACCACTGCTATCTCTTATCAGTGGTAGCTAAAATATGATCAGTGTAGACATTAGGCATTGACACCTTAAATACAATAGAGTATTTATATTCTAGCTACCATTGTAAATATATTGGTGAGAGGTGAGAGAGGGCATTTGACTTAAACGACATTATTAACTTTACAGGAGAGCACACTCATTCGACGTAGAAAAAATTGCTGATTCCAAATATGTATATAAGTCAATATCGCACAAAAGTGTCGCTTAAGTCAGATAGCCCTCACTAAAAACGAATACTAATGCAATCGATCCATATTTCAAAATATTTTAAGAATCCATCTCCTCTTTATGTATGGTCTCCTGGTACTTATGAGGGAGGCGTCTCGGGAGCCGGATGCGCCGAGAACTGTGGCGCACATCCGGTCCGGCGCGGAGACAGCCGGATATGACGACATTAGCCGGATAGTGGTTTCGTGTCAAATAGGTAGGTATTTGGGGGTACTTATGTAACATACCTACCTTTTTTAATTCGGTCCGGTATTTCTACATCGATAAATTACAGACGGTTGTTTTTGTCATAGCTTCGTCTCTCTTAGTTGGATATAAATATCCTACTAATTCAAGTTCCAAGAAATCTGGTAGGTAGTATGCGATTCAAATGAGAATAGGATTGACTCTGCGCCATATTGTGACGAACGAAAACGAATTATGACTTTAAATAATTAAATATTATACTAAGACAATTTACTACTAATTGAAACGTTCTATTTAAATTTGATGTAAGTCTATTATTATTGATATGCAAATAAGTTTTTTGCAAACTATACTTTTAATGTGTCATTTGACAGATATAGGATATTGACATTCCTATTCTTATTTTGATCGCACTGTAGATATATATAATGTCATTAGCATGTACGCCAAGTACTAGAATTATGTCACGGAATATTTTGTCTCTTTCTCTCGGTAGGAAATGAGACAGAGAGCGAGCGAGTAATTTCGTGACAGAGGTCTTGTTATAAAACGGGCGCTATGCCACGGGACAATGGTTTTATTTTTACCGGCTTCTAAGAAGGAGGTTCTAAATGGGACCCAAATCTACCTAAGACCTAAAACCAGTTCGCTCACTCTAAATCTACCTAAGACCTAAAACAAGTTCGCTCACTCTAAATCTTCCTAAGACCTAAAACAAGTTCGCTCACTCTAAATCTACCTAAGACCTAAAACAAGTTCGCTCACTCTAAATCTACCTAAGACCTAAAACAAGTTCGCTCACTCTAAATCTACCTAAGACCTAAAACAAGTTCGCTCACTCTAAATCTACCTAAGACCTAAAACAAGTTCGCTCACTCTAAATCTACCTAAGACCTAAAACAAGTTCGCTCACTCTAAATCTACCTAAGACCTAAAACAAGTTCGCTCACTCTAAATCTACCTAAGACCTAAAACAAGTTCGCTCACTCTAAATCTTCGATACCGTAGTATTGTTATGATACCCTGTTAAAGTTAATATAAAATGGTTAAGATAGATTTGATCTTAAGCCTACAATAGTATACTATAATACTAGGATTTTAGGATGCATTAATAATATAAGACTCGGTAATCTTTTTCGAACTCCTGTGATCCTGGTACCGCGCGATTGATCAACGCTCGTTAGCCGCCCGCCGCCGGCCTGTCAGGTCGTTTCGACCCCTCTGACCCGCCCGCGCCGCGCAAATACTTACCTAATAGGGTTGACAAAACTAATAATATTCATAAATGCAGCTCCGCGGATTAAATAGATAAACATTTTGTTTGCCGACTATACAAAGAGAATCTTAGACAGAAACTTTATTACTTGTGGATAAATAAAAAAAAAAGTTTATGGTGTAGCCTTTTTAAGTATTTACTCATCGTTTCGTAATTCTATCAGCTCTGTGGGTCTATATTTTAAAACGACATGTAATGGCCGTTGTCGCGAAAAGCTATGTACTATACGAACCTATTTAAATTTTCGAACGTAAGCATAATTTTAATTTCGAATTGTATCAATCAATCAATGGTAAAAAAATATTTATAAACAAGCTTTTATTTAATTGCCTTCGGTTTTCGTAATCTCCTCAGCAAGCCCTTTCATTTGATACGCATTCTGTGGTAGTGCAGAAAAAATAACTATTCCGCCATCTCGGATGATCCGCCATATTGGACTGACGAATGACGTCACATAGCTAAGCATGCATTGTCATCCAAAATAAGCGTGGATACCAAATTTCAGCTCAATCGGTTAAAGACAACTAATTAATAATTCTGTTGCAAGAAATACATACATTGCAAGTTAATATAAAGCTTGTAAAAATTTTGAAATCGATTTTCAAAATTCCCGTTCAAGTTCGATCCAACCCTACCGCTGCCGCAGTGAAATCCGACACGATTCCCGATCCCGGTCCCTCGCGGCCGCTCCTCGGTCCCGAGTCCCGCCGACAACTGACGCCCTAATTTATAATAAGAACTTCCATGCACGCTCTCTGGGGTGGCGGCGGTTTTATGTTACTTGCTTAACTTACGTAATATTTTTTTCTTAAAATATTTTTTTTATTGGGGCTAATAATGTTGGCAATAAACTTATGTAAATTGGGTCAGTCTAGTTAAATATAAAAGTCATTAGCTTTGACATTTTTAAACGACCTCAATAATAAAGGAGGCTCTCATGTCGACCTCTGAAAAAAAATTGGTAATATGTATTTTTTTAAATGGTGAGATTGAGCTTGCCATAGATAATTTTTAAATGGTGAAATTGAGCTTGCCATAAATAAAAAAGGCCGTGTTTCAGCAATTTAATATGTAGCTACTGTCGTTTTTAACTGATTATATAGGAATTATATAGGAACTAGCTGTGCCCGCGGTTTCACCCGCGCTAATCGTTACTTTGGCGTAGAGTGATGTTATAAAGTCTATGATTATAAGTCTATAATACCCGATTCATGTTCGGGAATTTTCCCGTTTTTGCCACATTATTCGTTGCTGCTCCGCTCCTATTGCTCGTAGCGTGATGATATATAGCTTATAACCTTCCTCGATAAATGAACTATTTAACACAAAAATAATTATTCAATTCGGACCAGTAGTTCCTGAGATTAGCGCGTTCAACCAAACAAACTCTTTAGCTTTACAATATTAATATATAATATAATATATATATATATAATATATATATAAAATATATAATATATAAGTATAGATATAGGACGTTGTCAATTCGACTAGTATGTTTTATTTGGTATTTGTGTGAACAAGTAGATACTTATCTTAAATGCTCGGTGCCAATTCAAGTGTGTAGACGTAAGCACGTTTTCACTTACACTAGGAGGTGCCTAAATATGAAGCAGTTGCAGCAGACGAGATAAATTGGCACCGAATCCAAGTTCTGTTTTCCCAGTTCACAATTTTTTTTTAAATCACTTCTTGTTTTTTTCTTTCATGCTATTATGTTGGTACACACTTCATGACGTCCTTCGAAAACAGTCTATTCAGTGGCTTAAACAAAACAATAACGATATTTTATGTTTACGCCGTTGTCATTGAGCGCGCGACGTAACAGCCGTAATTACGCGCAATCTAAAATTACCATGGCTACGCGAAATAGAAATGGGATGCCTTTGATGTTTGTTGTGAACTGAAATGGATATTTGGATAGGAATTGCAGGTAGGTATGATGGAGAAGGTGGTTTGAGTGTAGGCTGCTTAGCTCACTAAACCTAGTGGAAATTTTCGGAAATAGCCTTTTGGGAATTAGCCCTGGTTTGGCTGTATCTGGGATCGCTCCGAATCCATTGTACGGTACCCAAAGTACAAGCTTTGCTTAGTTTGGGATCATACGATGAGTATGTGTTGTTTATTTATTACAAGGTACTTACGCCCGCTTTCACTAACACTAGGCAACGCCTTAACGTAATATTGCTTCTGCTTAATTACTAGGTAATACCTAGTAGGTATCACATTAAGCATCTCCTAGTCTTATCAAAAACTAGCAATTGGAAATGCTTACTATACTTGAGATTTTTTTTATTCTATAATAATAAATGATTATCGCCAGACCTTAAACTAAGCAAAGCTTGTACTATAAGTAACATACATTTTAATGGGGCGATCCCAGTTCCACCCCCAAAGTTAGAACCTGCAATATTCAACCTTCTATTCTTCTTCTTGTCGTAATAGAGATATCTATATCATTGAATATGAGTTACATGAAATTTATCTCTTTCCCCTATATGTTTTACGAAAGAGAGAGGGCGACTCGGAGCCACCATAATCCGTGACATAAGTCTTACCGTTTCTTTAGCTGTGTTGGACGACACCTACGACGACGACGACTACCTACCCACAAAACTTTAGATCACAGAGTTTATACCAGCGTAAGTAGGTCCGACAAAACGCGCACGACCAATTTTTGTCAATACCAAAACAGAGTTTATTAACATACCGAAGAGAGTACATTTTCAATAAAAGTGAAATTACATTAGCCCCAGTATGTCCAGGCTACCATGAAAATATGTCTCTTCGGGAAAGGTCTAAAAGATCTCTTAGCGAAAGCTCCATTCGGCGATTGTCTGATCCAGGTTTGTTAGACCAAGAATCTAATTCGGACCACTATTGTCACCACATCATACGGACACTGTGAGCACTGGTGGATTAGTTAACGAAGTTTGAGACAAACGAAATTTCATCTGTACTTACAGTTTCAGAAGTTAGAAAACCTTTGTTCAGTTATGCAATCCTTGTACCTTATTTCGTAAACTGCTTAACTATTGGTGTTATCTTATCTTTGAATGTTTTTAAAATATCTTTTTTCTCACAATATTGGCTAAGATCAATGCAGATTATGTATAGGCACAATGGTATTTTACCTACTTAGGATAACATTGTATAAGCACACCAAATTTCTAATTTTAATAACTTCAATTACCAGGATAGCATAACTTCTAAGTTTCTATTTGTGCTTACACGTAACCCACAATTCCCGTGAGCACCAGGGACCAGGGCTCCACACAACACACCGATATGTGTAGCGCAAACAATTGCGTCGGACGCTGTTTGCACGCAGCAAGTTTGCGCAGCCATTTTTGCCAGTCAGTAATTACGTTCTTTTAAAATATAAAAAATCTTAAAACGACCTTAAATTTACTCGTCTCCGAGATTTGTGTCTTGGTAAGCTAAGTTATTTTATTGTTTTAATGTGAAGTATTGAAAAAAAACACACATTCAAGACCCAGAGAATAATCGTACTACTACTACTACTAATAAACGTATAGAAGAAATTTGTCGTACGATGAGAACTAGTTTTGGTAGTTTAAGCTCATCATTAATCTTGAATTTTGTACTCAATAACAAATTCTAAATAAGTATCTCACAACTATTAAATTATTTTAAGGGCAAGACCGAAAACAATGGCATAAATTTCAGTCTCGCTTTGACATATTTATAAGTAGTCCATATGGACTTTTAAAAAATTTTGAATAAAGTCACGTTCAAAACCTCAGCTTGCACCGGAATCACCCAGAGAGCACTCATAAGTAACCCTCATAAAGAATCGGGTCCCGCGAGCCATTGTTGAGGGACGATTCTTACCTGTCAAGTGTCAGTGTGACCCGGATTAGCGGTGGAGGGTTGAACACGGGCCCACTCTACCTCGAGTACGAAAACTTTATGTCTTATTAAATCCTTTTTTTTTCTCTGCAATGGCTATGTTTGAGACCCAAAGTCTACTTCATAAAGGATGTTCTCTGCAATGGCTATGTTTGAGACCCAAAGTCTACTTCATAAAGGATGTGCTTAAAAATTAAATGTACAAATTTTTTTTTGTTTTTTTTTTTTATATAATAGGTATACGTTTTATTTTTATAATATTGCCTGCCGTAAATACTATATTTATATTCTCTTGGAAGTAATCAAACGGTCCTAATAACTATACTTAAAAACACCAGGCGAACATAAACGCAAGAAATTAGAAATCCCAAGCCTCGTTTTATTTCTCCTCCTAATAATAACACACATGGATACCAGGCGCCCATACCTAACAGGGCGATTGTCCGCAGGATACGCCCGCGCCCGAGACCCGCATCGCCGACCGCATGCCGGGGAGGCGACCACAGCCGTAAAAATATATCCGACACGAATGTGGTGAATGCGGTTGCTTGCTACGTTAAAACTTAAAATGCTCTGTTATTATTTCTCAAGATTTCTCAGATATCACGCGAGTACTTTTAAATATTTTCATGAGACCCTAGAGAAATATACTCGTAAAAAGATTCTGTGTCCAGAAGGTACAGTCGTTGCTCAAGTGTTAAACGATGCGGCAAGGCGTCAGATATACACGCTCTGCTGGCTTTCCTTTGATAAAATCGAAATTCTCTGCGCTGCTCGCTTGCCATCATGTCTTGGGCAGTATTGTTTTAATATTACTTCATTTTTTTTGGTAATAATAAGTACGGACATTAAATACTTAGCAATTAATTTAAAATAATGTTTGGTTATCAAATATTATTTGGATATCTAAAACATAAAATCAAAAATTGGACTAGGCGCACAGAACTTCGTAAGAGCGTATTTTTGAAAATGGCTAGAGAAAGGTCATGCCAATTTTGACGGTCAGTGGGCGGCTATACCGGTATTGTGCTATTAGGGAGGGGCAATTAATAGTAATGTAAACGTGATAAAATAACGATTTGTCGTTGTTTTTTATCTTTAAATAACTAAATATTCGCTAAGTAACCACTCTGTGAGATATTTACTTGAGACTCTAAGACCTGGAAAACATAAATAACACGGTAAAAATTCCTCTTATATCTATGGTATAGATATACTAACATAAGTTCAGTGACGAGCTACGAATGGGCCGGGCATCAGTCACTCCGGCCCCCATCGCCACTCGCCTTGGGCGATACTCACATTGTACTTAGGGCTGTCCAAAACTTGAAATGGCAATCCAAAATATATAACACTTAAGTAAAGCATGTCCTATTGTTTTGTAATAGCTATTCTATGTAGACAAAAAGCTGTTGTGTTTTTTTAACTCAAATAAATAAACTTATAAATACCAGAAAGCCCTAGGAGGCATATCTTAAGGAAGTCTAGCCACACCCTTTAGTTTACAGAGTAAAAAGCATATGAGTAAACTGATAATTTTTAACAGATTTTGTAGTAGAGTTAACTCTCAAAAAATTTAAGTATTATTAAAAACACTGCTGCAAAACGGGTGACGGTAAGGGGAGCAGGTAATAATTACATAATACTGCCTAAAAATATTAGTTCGATATATAGATAGATAACTCTTATTGTTTTCTTATATTTACGTGAATACTATACATTGAAATAGAACTATTTTACGGATTTTATCGCGTTTATTTAGAAAATAAAATAGTAAATAAACGCGATAAAATCCGTAAAATAGTTTTATTTCAATAGATAACTCTTTATTGTTCCTGCAGAAAAAAGGACTTTAGTTACAATACAAAAAACATTATACACTTATTACACGAAGTCTCACAATCACTAATAGCGATATTTCCTATTTTTTTCTATGGGTGCGTATAAAACACTCAAAATATCATATTTCATATCACCACAGATGTTTGCCATCCCTAATCCCGGTACGGAGCAACAGCGCCACGGGTGGTGGTGGAGTGCGGTGGTGCGGGGAGCGGGGGGAGGGGTGTGGGGGGTGGGAAGTGTCGTGCGTGCGATTTAATTCCATCGCGCGCCCGGGACGCCACGGCCCGAGCGCACTACACTAGGGATGTAGTAAGTATAATATTAAAAATTGATATCGATATTTTTATGACGTTAGTTATGTGAAAGTGAAATGACCTATATTTTGCAGGTTATAAATGAGGTGAAACGAAAATGATTCACTAGACATAACAACAGTGAATGTTTCTTGACATTTTTTAAGTTATATGTGTAATGTAAGTTTATTTGACACGGGGAAGTTGGGTATATCTGGATGATCTATTTGTTATATGAATTCATTATGTTAAGAATATCTACTTTCCGACTACTGATAATATTTAAAATGACTTTTTAAAATCAGCTTTTATTATACACATAATTACGCGAAAAACAGAACGTAGCCGAGCTTGAAGTTAAATAGCATTATGGTAAAAAATTAGAGATACATGAGTTATAAGATTGGACCAATGAATTGTCAAACAGTTAGATTAAAAAAAAAATTAAATCATACATCATCACGCCTGTATTCCCCGATGGGGTAGGCAGAGGTGCACTGCAGTGCGCCCACGCTCCGCCGATGTATTTTTGGTCCCAATGTAATAGGGGGCGAGCCTATTGCCATTATACCGGGCACATTCTCCCTGAATACGACGGAGATTTTTGGGCTATAGTCCACCACGCTGGCCCAGTGCGGGTTGGTGAACTTCACACGCTTTTCTATAGACGTGCAGGTTTCCTCACGATGTTTTCCTTCACCGTTTCAAAACAAGTGGTAATCTCGGATGAAAATGAGATTGAAAAACATCTGAAATATAACGGCCTTAGCCTACAACCTCTTAAATTATTATTGTTTCAATAGTAACTGTAAATTTTTAACAGATTTTTAACTGATTTAAATGTAAAAAAATTAAAGTAATATTCGAAACATTTCTGCAAGAGAGTGAGGTTAGCACGCATTTTAAGACAAGACCTTTATCACGGATTTGCTCGCTCGCTCTCTGTTCAATATTATACGAGAGAAAGAGACAACATCAAGATATTCCGTGACATACGTCTAGTCTTGGCGCACATGCTACAACTGCTGGTAGTGGTACGGCGTCTGTTAGAATACGTATGAAAATTCAATAAAACATTTATTATTATTTTATCGATACCGCATATACCTTACATCACTAGCGGTTGGAATGGCGGTAGAACCGGCGGCGGCGGGCTGCTCGTAAAATTGCGAGACCAGGTGATTCTGTCGGCGGCAGCGGCGCTATATAACCGTCGGCGATAGTACAGACGCCGCGTACTTAGCGTAGGGCTGACACAAAGACAATGACGGGGCAATTATTATTATTACTTCGGCCCCCTTACCACCGCCTGTCTTCCAGCAATATTTTTAATATTACTTCCAGTTTTTGACAGTTAACTCAGTATGAAATCTGTCAAAAAATTGAGACACCAATACTTTAAGAGATCGCTCTAAGGCTAAGTTTTGGGGCAGAGGCCGCCCTTTCCCTCCTTCTTTAGATTCCTTCCTAGTATGGGTCAGTCTCTATTGTGCTAGTCAAACTCGTCTCATCTTTTTTTAGGCCTTCACCTATGTCGTTTCGCTAGAACATTCTAGACTTCATACTTTAAAACACATATTTTTAGTATTTGACGAGGGCTTGGTCTAGAGCGTTGTGCGTAGACCTTTCAACTCACTGAACCGGGGGGTTGCGGGTTCGATTGCCGCCAGCGGCAAATTTCAGAAATGGCCTTTTGAAATTCACCCTGGTCTAGGTGTAACTAGGATCACCCCCAGTCCCCCGTACATTATATGGTAGCCATAGTTTTGATTCGTTTAGGGTCATACGATGAGTATGTGTTATCTTGCGATATATATTTACCAACTGGCAGCCCTATTGGGCAGTGAACGCGATATCCGCCTGTACTTAAGTACGTGTTGTGAGCGCGGGCGGCGCGACCCAGCCGTCACAGACCCCAACCATCTTTTCTTCTTTGCAATCGTACTGTACATTATACAAGGTATCACTACCGTTTTTAAGTGAAACAAGGCTTTTTCTACATTTCTATCGTTACGTAATAAATTGGTTTTAGATCTGACGCCCAATTTAAACAGGCAAAGCTGTAAGAAAATATGTACAGTAATTTTAATGACGTAGGTAAAGGTTGGTCATCACTCACGTTGGTCGGCAACTTATAATCTCATTATCCCTTCCAACGAAACTAAATGCTTATGCTAGGTCTGCAGAAGTCTCTAATGGCCCCGTAGATCGGCTGCTAAGCCACGTCAGGCTTCTAAATATGAGAATTATTTAGATGACTTAAGTACAAGGAGTGGACTGTTAATAGAACATGTTAGTATTACCTTCTACGTCAATTTTAGCTGCCTCTAAGGGTACGGAAGAGGTATCACTTGTTATCATCTATATCCCTCTATCGTAAAATTTCTGTTTGTTTTCTGATCACCTGGTAATTCTTGTTAAATCATGAAAAAATTATTCGATATGATCTTTTGCCAGCCCTAGTAATACCGTACGGTATCCAGGCCCAACTATCTACGTGTCGCGACTATGCGACAGAGCTCCAACTAACTTCTGTTCGCCGAGTACAAATACCTAATAATATGTAGGTACGCTTATATACCGATATAACTGAATTGATTACCTATCAGACACACGGTGGAGAATATTGTTACTAGTGGCCAATGTACAATATCTACGTATATAACATAATGTTTATCCAGTTTCCATACCTAGTATGCAAACATTAACTAACGCTAAAGTGATAAACTGCATGTATTTTTTTATCACTGTGTAATTAATCGAGCTTTTATTGATTTTGGATATTTAATATGGAACGGTGTTGGTTGATGCCTCTTTCTAATCTTGGTGATACTATTTTAGCTTTAATATATTCTTGACAACCTATAATTCCCTAGTACTTTTTAACCGACTTCTTCTTATTATTATTGCAAATTATTCCAGCCCGCGGAGTTTTGAGCAACAGTTAGCTACGATTAGATTTGGTATATTATTTTATTGGATGGTATTATATAGGTAAACACGGTTCAATATGTATAAAAAAAAGTATAAGCTTCGACATACAACAACTCTATCGATATCTATAGTATATTGTATGCCGAAAAATGCTTTGTATTTAGAACGCGTCATAATGAATATGCCAAACCTTTTATGAAAAACAATCTGGTTATTTAGTACATTAATATATACACGAACAACATAAATTCGTAGTAGTAAAATCGTAGGAATTTAAAGGCTATTTTATAAAACGCGGCAATCTAATTCGAAATTCAAAATATTAATATACAAAATGTAGCTAGATGTCGCTGTAATACTATAGCCAGCGATGTATAGTGAACGATAAATTTCACCCGTCGCGTCGCTGGCGTGGCGCATGGCGTCGCGTTGCAAGTAGCACTCGGCGCTAATGACGCCCCCCGCCCGCTCCCGGCGCCCCGCGCGGCGCTCGACGATCCCGAAGCCCGCTTCACTAATAGGGTTGGCACTGGCAGTATTTTTTTATTATTATTATCTACACTTCTACACTGTCTTCGCTACTAATAAATCTTATTGTGACAATGTTGACGGTACATAAATAAATAGTAGTGAAGGCCCATTTTTTTTTGTCAATTCATATAATTCGGATTCTAGTTTTGAAAAAAAAAACTGTTTTTGTTTTCTACTTAAAAATGCTAAGTACCTATTAAGATTGTTTTTTTTTCTTTGAAGGGAGTTATCTTGGGGCCATTGATAAATTTTATAATGTTATGTTAGTTAATAAACTATTCTTACACCAATAATTTAAACAAAAAAAATCATTTCATATAAAACTATAATATCCCAGAGTATAGACACACTATCTCGCGGGTAACACCGATTGGTACAGCAAACAAATGACTTTTAATTAATGAGCCAATGACACAACACAAGTCGACTTTTTCATTTCGCCCGTAAATCGATTTGAATGACTAAATAATACATTTAAGGTGAGAACATCGCAACTTATATCAAATTAGGAGAAATAAAATCAATAGCGGCCTACCGACATTTTTAATATGGTGAGTTTAGGCTAATAATTGTAATATCTTTTCTACAATAATTGTTAATCATAAACTCGGTATATAAAAAAAAAAATTAGACACTATGGTTCTCATGCTCTCAATTCAATTTTTGACGTTGATTTTATTCATGATTACATTTTAAATTTCGAATAATTCGATACCGCATCCAGACCAACCAATGTATCTTGGTCTCATCTCTTGACTCGTCGCCGCCAACAATGGGCGCAGCGAGACATCGCGCCGAGCCCGCGCCCGCCGGAACACCCGCCATTTTTTTTTGTTTTTTTTTTACGCGGCAACGTTGGCGTTTTATTTAATCCCCCGCTGTATTTATTGCATCGCGGTTCGTTCGCTACTTGTTGGAAATGTTTTAACAGCAAGACATTTCGAAGTAGGTGCGCTGTCTTGTCGTAACTAATAAAAAGCTAGTAGCGCGTGGGATATCAACGCAAATGTATGGGTAGGGTACAAATGAGTGAAACCCAAATATCTACGTAGGTAACTACAGGTGAGGCAACGACAGATACTTCATTTATTTACTAGTTAAATTCTTTCTTAGTATTCGATCAGTAAATTAGAGGTACCTACCATATCTACCCGCGGTGAGACAACGGATAATGTAATTTGAATTTATTTCAATTATAAATATTCAAAATCTAGAATCTAAAATCTAGAATCGCTCAGGCAAAACAAGCATTTAAAAAATAATAATATATATTTACATCAAAAATATTAGATAAGGTAAAGAAAAAGTTTATAAAAACCTATGTCTGGAGTTTGGCACTATATGGGTGTGAGACATGGACACTCACTCAAAAAGATAGAGAAACGTTGGAGGCGTATGAAATATGGTGTTGGAGGAGAATGGAAAAGATCAGCTGGACAGAAATGATCACAAACGAGGATGTATTGAAGAGAGTAAAAGAACGAACATTATTACAGACAATAAGGAACAGAAGAGGAAAGATGATAGGCCATCTCATGCGACATGACACTTTTATTAAAACATCATAGAAGGCAAGATCGATGGAAAGCGTGGGAGAGGTAGACCGCGAATATGTTCCATGAGCCAAATAAAAGATAAGGTTGGTGTCATATCATATGTGGAGGTGAAGAAGGCTGCAATGGATCGACCCCGATGGCGGGGACTTCATCAGATGCACCGACAAGGGCCGAGCCCTTAAATTAGAAGAAGGTATTCAAAGTTATTTGAATAATGATACAATCATTCAGAACAAATATTTCTCGATAATTAAGAAAAAAATAATCTTATTACTAACCATAAACTTTTAGATGAATGATTGGTCTCGCTGCGTCTCATTCATCTAAGCATAAACTAATTAATTATTTTTTTACGTTGTCGATGTTAGGTTCTATGGTTCTTGCTGTTGTGAATGCGACGCCATCTTGATAGAGGTATACCTACTAAGTAGGTACATAAATGGCGTATGAAATAATAAAATCAAATACAAACAGGAAATAGGTAACTCAGTTAAAGAAAAACATAAACCCCGCAGTTTCCACCATAAAACCTTTAATCTAATATAGAAAAACGCCTTTTCCGTTGAAAAAAAATGACCACACCGACCGGTGACGACATATACCGGCGCGGCGGTACCAGGCTACCATAAATAACAGGCGGCCGACATTGCACTGGCGGCGGTCGGTAATTGCGGCGCAACAAACATACTGTTTCATTTGTTCATCTTTATTTTCAACCATATTATTACGGTACTAAGATTGTGAAGAAAGCAAACTGTTTTGAAGAGGACGGGCCTAGGGCGCGCGCATGCAGGCGCGGCGACGCGCTGATGACGCGTAATTAGAACGTCGAACGCTACCGGGAGATTCTGAAACACTATCGAATTTCCGAGTCGGTGGAACTCGTTTGCACAACGATCGAATTTCGATTGTCTCTCGAGTAATATTGAACTCTTTGGCCGCTTTGTTAGCTTGGTATCTACTCATCGACTCCAACGTTAAGGAAATAAACAATGTTGAAAACAAATGTTTATAACACGTTTTGATCCGTTTACAAAGTCATTATAGAGCACATCATCACGACTGTGTTCCCCGAAGGGGTAG
Source organism: Ptilodon capucinus (assembly GCA_914767695.1). Taxonomy (NCBI): domain Eukaryota; kingdom Metazoa; phylum Arthropoda; class Insecta; order Lepidoptera; family Notodontidae; genus Ptilodon; species Ptilodon capucinus. The sequence goes on from OU611832.1 coordinate 2,753,304, forward strand.
GCAGAGGTGCACTGTAGTGCGCCCACACTTCGCCCATGTATTTTGGTCCCAATGTAATAGGGGCGAGCCTATTGCCATTATACCGGGCACATTCCCCCTCAATACGAGGGAGATTTATAAAGTTATATAAAGTACCAATATTACTATTATTTTATAAAGTACCATTCTGAAAAATACATAATAATTGGAAATTTATATAAATTTGGGAGATTTCTTCGATGAAAAAACCAACCTTAATTACGTACCTGACAATTTTTTTACGTTCTTTCAATATTTATTTTATATAAAATTGTACATACCTACCTACTTTACTTAATCTGTGTTTTTTAACTGTACAGTTATAAAAAAAAATACAATAAATTAATTATTTTCTTTTTAATTTTGATGGGCTTTATGGGTATAGCCTGACTCAGTTTGACTACAGGTATCGGCCAACATACGCAAATTTTAGCTCTAAATTTCCAAGTTCTGAGAATGTAAAAACATTTTTATAAAGGTATGTAAATATATTTTATTTAAGTACTTTTAGTAGTGTTTATTTTAGCAACTTTTGTAAGTATTTCGTCCGATGACGCTACCATTATTTGCAAATGATTGCTTTAAGTTTAACATAAGTATTATAATTATCTCTACCTACACAGTTGGCGGACTGGTGCAAAGATTTGTTCCACGACATACGCCTACCATCTCGCCCACACAGAATTAATTATTCCGTCCCAACGTAATTATCATGGTGGCTCTAATTATAAGGCGCGGACCATGCGAGGCCGGATCGCGTAGCTCGCACACGCGCCTGTCTCGACCCCACCCGGAGGCGCCTCGTGTCCGGTCCCACTGCTGTCTATCATTACATGTGAAATGATTAGCCCAGAGAGCTGTGATAGGATATGTAATTAAACCTCTAGGAAGGTACATAAGCAGGTGCTTACATATCTCAACTTTCATATATTATCATCGTGTAAGTAGTAACAGCTATTACTTAATAATTAATTAATTTATAATTTAACAATTGTGTGTGTGTGTATGTGTAATCGTAAATTACCAAGCAACGATTTTCTGGTATTAGTTTTTCATTATAAGTAGGTATATTAGTTTGGAGAATTTAAAGAAAAATATAAATCTATTCAGAGTGGTATCTTAGAACACTTATCTACCCAAAAATGCGATTGTCTGTGATTGATTTGTAAGTGAATGCAATTTGAAATTTCTTTGGAGTTTCAATGTTTAGCTTGTCAATCGACTTTGTTTATTTAAATACTAGCGGCCCGTCCCGGCTTCGCACATATTTCTAATATAGCCTATGTTACTCAGTGATAATGTAGATTTCGAACGGTAAAAGAATTTTTAAAATCAAAAATACAAATCAAAAATACAAATCATTCCTTTTTATAATATTAGTATAGAAGTATAGAAATGACACTGACATTATATTAAATGCCATCTACCACATGTCTTAAACAAACTTTACCTATACACACATACAATAATTGAACTAATAAAAGTGGAAACCATTAAAATACCAATTAATGCAAGGATTTTGCAGCCACTTCATGGGTTTCCAGTACAATTTTAATGGCGCAAAATGATGGTATGGTTTTAATAACACCATAAGATAAAGCGCGGCGCACCGTATCTCCCGCAACCCATAAAGCCGGTAACAATTCAGCATCGTAAACCGACCACGTCAACGCGGACCCATAAATAACGAACGTAAAGATGTTTCCAACAGATGGATTTTTGGTCGTTGGGCAAACATGGGGGGTTATTGAAGCTGCCGAAAGTATTATTAGTGTAATATACACTTTTCTAACTCATTGTCTTGTACTTTCAAGCGGTATGCAGAGGTGCAGTGCAGTACATTTCGCCGTTTGCATTTGTATTTTGGTCACAATGTCTATTTCATTGTGAGCAAGCCTATTGCCATTATACCGGGCACATTCTCCCTGAATACAAGTGAGATTTGGGCCATAGTCCACCAAGCTGGCCCAGTGCAGGTAGGTGAACTTCACACGCCTTTCTAAAAAATTGGAGGTTTCCTCACGATGTTTGCTTCTAAGTGAGCCTCAATTGTTAGTATTACTATTAAACAGTTAGTCCAATTTGCTAGGAATTGTCCTAATGCAAGCATTTAACTTAAGAGGCTAGCTAACGGGAGTTCCAGTATTGTGATTAACACAAAATGAAATGTCGACATCATTATAGAACGAAAAATTTGTTGATTGGTAACAACGTCAATCAAACAAGCCACATTTATCGAAGCCTAATCTAAACTAAGGCTTATAGATCGATATACGGCACACCGGTAGCGTCGCACAATCACCCCAAATTACACCGAGCAGTTGATAACAAGCTAAACTGAACACTTATCGTTACGGCCCGGGGAATGAATCAATCAATCAACGCGGTGGAGAGGGTGGAAGTGGCGCGGGTAATGAGCGAGGCGTCAGGCGTCGACCGGGGCGGCGGAGATGGCGCGGACCGTGCGCCATTACGGCGTCGTGTCGAGGGTATTGTGATGAGAGAAGCGGAGGCGATAAAGACAAAAGTAGTTGTACTGTACCCTAGTTGATAGAACCCCCGCTTTCAACGTAAGGAGTGCAAGTTGAAATCCCGGGCCTCTGGAGTTTTCAGATTCCATGTGTAAATGTTTTTTTTTAAATTGTTACGACTTGTTTGAATGTGCCCGTTATAATGGTAATAGGCTCGCCCTCTTTTACATTGGGACCAAAATCCATCAGTGAAACGAGGGTGTACTGCACTGCACCCTTCGGGGATTACAGGCATTTCTATAGACGTGCAGGTTTCCTCACGATGTCTGCCTTCTGTTCAGCAAGTGGTAATCATTATGAAACCGATATTTGCTCATGGAACACTGCTCAATTTGTTAGATAAAACGAAATCGCTAAATAATTTGCTGATTACAATAACCCATTAATTTCGTCTCGGGTTTAATTTGTTTTCGTTTCTGTTTATTGGATGTCGGTAAAACGTAAATTAATTATCGCGGCACGAAAATGTTTACTCAGACCACCTATTCTTTGATATTTTTGGATTATTCAACTGTGTGACTATTTTACATGAAATAATGACAATAATCAGTTATTTATACTATATATTTATTATATCTAGCGATTTAAAAAAAATATCAGCCCACTGAGTTTCTTGCCGGATCTTCTCAGTTGAGGTCGCGTTTCGATCCGGTGGTAGTATAGTAGTATATAAGAAAAAAATGTAAACTTGACAATTTGTAAGTGCCCCCATAGGCCTATACAAAATAAATGATTTGACTTTGACTTTGACACTACTGTCTAGTCTACTACCTAAACTACGCAAGATAACAGGTCCTCAAGTCAACTAACATTATCACTGTTGAATGACTATGTCTTCATTTAATAATGCGTAAGAGAAGCAATTTATATCATTATTGGCTAGAATATGGCCAGTGTAGACATTGTCACCTTGAAGGCATTACACTAGTCATATTCTAGCTACCATTCTTAAAAGATGTTGTTTTCATGCCTTAAACTGTATAGTTGGGACTTGGGTTAACTGACACTATTATTGTAGAGTTGCCATGTCTTCATTTTTCAAGGCATGAAAACTTATGAAGGGTATCTACAGGCAAATAACAGGGAATATCATTAATGAATTTTGAGAAAAAGCAATTTGAAAGTTCAACTATTCTAACTATTCTATAGTTTGGCCATAAACTGCATTTTTGGCGCCATCTGTTTACTTTTTTTAAATTCTAATGGTGTGAATTCAAAATACCATACACAAAATATGATTCTATATAAAAAAATGTAACATTTCATTTATATGCCTGCACCCTTAATATTTTATCAACAGTAGCTAGAATATGACTATACTAAATGGCATCAAGGTGACATTGTGGACCGGTACCAACTGTACGTCTGGCTGGCCCAAGCTCTGAAGTTAAGATACTTACAAGTATTGGTAAATATTGAACGCCTCTGTTAGTTTTAAGTAGCTTTAAGTACCTATATTATTTTCATTCTCATTACATTCTTTTATAATAAACATTAAACACTCATTCAGAAAGAAGAAGTCAACAATACAAGTGAAAGAGACAAATATGTAAATATAGCACATTTTATTTTGTCACAACCAGCCGAGCATGATACCTCAAACAGCATCAAAGAGGCAGGAGAGATATTTTGTATGTGTTCAATGCTCAAATTAAAATGTATAAAATATGAGAGCACAAAATCAACTGGGGTATAAGAGCCTTGTATCCATGAATGGAGTGATCAAGTGGCAGGAAAATGCAGAGGGGAGGCAATGGTGCTATGTCATTCTGGTGGAGTGATCTTTAAGATTTACAATTCAACAACCCGATGTTTTATTACTTTATAGAAACCGAAAATAACAACCCTGCCCGCTTATAAAAAAATATACTCGATATAAATTAATGTCAGAAATAATATAACATAAATCAATAATACAGAATACGGCCTCAGTTGATCGATGGATGGATACATTCGAAAAATAAAATAAAAAAATAATGTTTTGTTGCGGAATGCGACTTTGAATTTTGTTTCAAAAATCGAACTTCCAATTATAATATGTTTTTAAATCCCCTTCGGCCTGTAGGTACTTTACGTCAAAGTACGCGACTCGTCACACCATTTTTAACCGACGAAAAAAAAAAAAAGGAGGAGGTTCTCAATTCGACGCGTATATTTTTGCGGAAACAAAGTAAACAAAGCGTGGCTGATCATTTGATAGAATATCTAGACTACGTCTGCGTTAGAAGTTGCAAATTAGACATGCGTTCGATATATCAAAACGTAACTTATATCGGATATGTGTTAGGTATCATAACATATCGATATGCCATCCCACATAACCGATATGACAAAAACGTTATTGTATCAATTTATTCAAAAAACCTATCCATCCATTCGGTTATACTTATATCAAAACTTAAAACTGCAACGCATCGATGCGAACTTCACAAACGGTCATAACGGTAACTTATTCGCTACCACTCTTTCTAACAACATATTCTTTCACTGGTGTAAAAGGGATGAAGCGAATAAGAGATAACTTTAGTTATGAGCGTGTTCGCGTAGCTACCGGCGTGGACCTTATCTGACTAGCAATAAAGTTTAGTTTCTATTGTCTAGTTATGATAACGTTTTTCGAGTCCATCGTTTGGCGGCTAGCGGCTACGGCTACTGGATATTAGTGAGACACCTACTCTACAAAATAGAACTACATGAGGAAGTAATAAGGTTGAATTTGAGTTATTACAATACAGATACATATTATAAAAGGGCTGTAATAATTTTTTTTGTTGTTTTGTGCGTTCGACTTTATTTTGATTAGTGTTTTTATGATAGTTGCAACGTTGCTATTACGTAAAAGGAATTCCTTTCGTATTTCTATTTTTTAATATGTGTATTTAGTTATTAAAGTATAATATTTAGTTTGTGAATAAAAATATATTAAAGATAAATTTGAATTTTTCATAGAAAATGTCGCGCAAAGCTAGTGAGATATATGGACTCATTTTGATAAAAAGGACAATGCCGTCGGTCTGGCTGTGTGTAAATATTGCAATCAAAAGTTTTCGTACAAATTTAAATTCCACCGGGAATTTCAAATTCTCATTTAAAAAGAGCGCTTAAGTCTAATAAATGCGTCTAATAAAAAGTAATGTATATGTATTGATAGATTAATAAATAAATAACTTTAAATAAGAACATAGCTGTACAGTGTACGTTTGCGTTCGTTGTTAGTTTTCGCATCTAAATATCATGTTTACGTTTGCAAACCGTTCTGCTGATATCGATATATGAAAACGGTTTTCTATATCGATATGGAAACTGTATATCGGTTAGATAACCGTTTGCGGAAAAAACTGAAAACGCCCATGTCTATTGCAAATAACTAATGTATGTTGTCTGTCCCGTATGTTGTCTGACCCGTGTGTTGTATGTTGTACTTACCTACCACAAAAAATATTATTTAAACATATTTTGTTATGACCGAAACACCCTACTTCCATTGCAAAAGTAATAAAAAACTTGTGTTAAAATTGGTTAATAATTAATACAATTAGAGTAACTAAACGTATATTTAAACATGCATGTCTAATAACTGGCAACATTTTTAAATAATAATTTCAAGGATGACAACTCTAGAGTGAGTTGTCAACTGAGAATATAAAGTTTATTTGTATCGTATTCCATGTTATTCTAGATTGTATCGTATAGTTTAATATTTACAAGAGCTGAAGAATTGTAATAAATACGAATGGATTGATGTACACACCGGATTTGATTTAATATACCTTAATATTTTAACATTTCAGAAGTGGAACCCTGCACATAGTACTGAAGTACAAAGCCAAATAAAAGACAAGGTAACATTGTTGAAGAAGTCTGGTAAGTGTTGATAAGTGTAAGTAAGAAGTGTAAGTTAGATGGAAGATCTGTTGTTTGTGATTGATCAATGCTGTCATTGTTTGTATTAAAATTGGGATCTCATAGTCATTGATTACCTACATTGCGGGCGATGGAATACCCATTAATTAAATCTGATCGTAACGAGACTGCGGACAGGTGTGCCTAAGATCTTGTTGGTAATTTTTGTGTGAAACGAAATAATATTACTATTATTATATTTATTTAAAGATGGAATGCATGCCTTTTAAGTAATGCTAGGCAATGGCTATGTATGGTGGTAAAAGTGAGTCATTTATGTGTTCGGTTTTCCATAGCCAATTAGTCAAATAAATCCAGCATCCAAAATAATATGGTATCCTTATCGATCAGATGGTAGATCACAAGTAGGTAAGTACAAGTGTGATATAATAAACTAACGATGATGGCATGGTGTAAGCAGGTACAAATAATAATGATGAACTAGTTCATAAAAGTAAACCAATTATTTAGAACATGTTATATTAAATGATTAAACTATCATTATGATTAACTAGTTAGGATTTTCTTATAACAACTTGGTTTACTGTTTTGAGTAGGGGTATCCTAAATATATATAATATAGGATCCCAGTATCAAAGTTAAGAAAAAGTAAGAACTTTAATTCTCTCTAAATATTGACTACTGTCCAAACCTAATCCAGTCAAATGCAGAAAGTTTGCTGTCCTTGACTTTGTATATGTTATGTAGAATCAGAGATAAGAGTAACATATATATACTAGTAGTATAACAATAGTGATTTTTCATGATTGGTACCTAAATCCAATTGAACTATTACAGTAGAGATAAGATGTGTTATTTGTTAATAAGTAAAACTAAAACTAACAATTTGACTTCAGACATGTAATACAATGTTGTTTCAAACTAGTTATTTTAGAATAATTGGTCATATAACTCTAATAAACAATGAGAACAACCAATAATTACATTACCAACAAGCGGCAGAAAATGGAATATAAGTTTCTACTATTTTCTTGATAATTGATGGGTAGCGGGGACTGCAGTGAGAGTGAGTGAGTAAATAAAATAAACCCACAGATACACACAGATTACATGTATTTTACCCGAAGGTAATAAATAATGAAGGTGATAATTAAATATTATAATATGTATATAAGACTAAACATAGTAACAGTGAAAAAAATACAATGGTAAAAATAAATTATAAACAAAGGTATTTCCTTAAAAGTAAAATAAATATGTTAAATGTTTTGTTTAAATATGGATACTATAGTTTTGTTTTTTAGTATAAACATTTATTTTATCTAGCTAGAACATCCAGGAAGTGTTATATTATTAACATAGAAATATAACATACAAATAAAATACCACTAAATGCACAGTTAATAAAAGTGCTATTAACCTATATAGCACAGGAATTGTATAAACAATATTTTGATAATAATGCATACATATTCATATAATACATAGTGGTGACTAATGAAAATTAAATGATGATAACAAAAATGAAAATGGTAGACATATGGAAGTGAAGAGGTGGGCCGATACTTGTAAGCGGATCATTATATAAATAAATAAATCAGCTTCTTAAAATAACGAAACTACTAGTATCTAAATTCATCTGCCATCTTTGTCACACTCATAATGTGTATAGTGTGTATTTTGAATTACATAAAATTTGTATTTGTTGGGTGTGCTCTTGCTATTAGTTACTTGACACTGGCTGAAATAACCAATAATTGCAGGTAGACTAATTCCTCATCGTATTGTATTAAATTTCATTGTTGCATTCAATTCGTAAAAAAAAGAAGGGAAAGTATACTACGGTCAGTGGTGTTAGCACGCATGTCAGGACAGGACTTCTGTCATAGGTTGGCTTGTTTGCTCTCTGACTTATCTCATACTAGACAAAGAGATATAATTAACATATTCTGTGACATAGGTCTAGTCTTGGCACTCATGCTACAACTACAGGATAGCCAACCGCAAGAATAGATCATTTTTACAGTTGACTCGCTAGTTGTTTACTCACAGATTTATGACCTGACTTTGTGACTAGTGACTTGGTTTTGTTCTTATTGCAATTATTTGCACAATTAGTATTGTTAATACATTAAATGCTTCTTGATATATATATTGAAAATTAAAGTGTTTCTCATAACATCTAATTAATCCGATGTATCTCGTAAGGTAAACATTGAGCATATTCGATATATCATTGTTTAATTAATATGTTTAGTTTCGAGTATAGGCCGCGTGGCCAGTGAGCCGGAAGGGAGCGGGTTCGATTCCTGTCAGGGGTAAGTTTTGAAAGTGGCTTTCTCGGTATTTGTCCCTGACTGGGTGTGGCTGTGGTCAGCCCCGGTCCGTTGTACGGTAGCCATAGCACAAGCGTTGCATGGTTTAGGATCACGCGATAAGTGTGTGTTGTCATTTGATTTGATTGTTAATTATCCATTAAAATATCAAGCTTTGTGCAAGAAGTGGGTACGGCGACAGTAGAAAAGTATTTAATTGATTAATAATTATCCTTTAGACAGGTTATTATTATTTCATTTGTTGTTTATTACATACAGTAAATGTTATTAACTACAGATGTGGCGAGTTGAACGATAATTAGTATGTTTTATTATTAGTTGCCTAACATCTACGCCTATCATCGGTGTTGTTGCCAATAACAGATATCCGTGCACTTGCGATCTATGCATGGATATTTAGGTGTGATACTTTATTTGACAGACAGACAGACAATAAAGTAATACCTACTGGCTCTACATATACGATACGAATTTAAAGTGTTACAATGAGCGGCCTTATCACTAAACCACTGGAAACATTGATAATATTGTCTTCCTTTTCCTGTTCGTTTGACAACCTTTACTTCCGAACATAATGAATAGGTACTTATTCTTTGTCAGATAGATATTCCAATGGTAACAAGGATATAGTTTCGATCGATGGAGGGCCTAAGCTTAAATGTAAATTACATAAGACATACAATTTTGTCAAGTTCGAGCCCTAGCGTTAATGACAGTTCGTCGGATTAACTCGCTATAAGTTGCCAAATGTAGCGTCACCGCCCTTGGCACCATACTAGAAATCACGTTGTAGAAAGGCTTGTGATTAAATTATAGAAGCATTACTGGGACTCTTAGCATTTCCTGTTTAAGTGTATTGATTATATTATCATCGTCGTGTCATCATCATCGTGTATTGATATCAAATTGTTAAATCTGAATTTGATCCGCGAGCTGTATTATAAACTATGGTATTCACACGATAGTATGACTTCGGTTAAATCGATGTAGTCTGAATTGTACCTAAATGATTATCCATTATTTCCCGTCCAAATAACAGAAGGTCAAAATAAGACGAATAAGTAGGTATGTTAGGTATGGTCAACCATATCTAAGGGCGTTGTTAGTCAATGTAGTTTACCTGACCGAAAACATCGCTAAAAGCTAGAGATACCAGTCGATACACGTCACTTACCTACTAGCATTAATTGGTTTTGTAATTGGTCATGTTATTCCTAGTGGTAGGATTAGGTTTCAAGTCGTTTTGGATGGCCTAGATGTAGTAGTTAAGAACAGAGTTAACGCAAGCGTTAACTTTGGTCTGACGACAGTTTACGTTAAGAAGAATGATAAAATAATAAAATATAAAATTAATTATGGTATATGTGGACATAGAATGTTGTATGAAGTATGGGAACTTATGCGATTTTGCCCAGGAGATCCTGCTAATAATATAAATGTGAAAGTTTGTGAGGATGTTCGATAAATGTTTGTTACTCTTTCACACAAAAACTACTGAACGTATTTTGTTGTGTTTTGGTTTGGCATTATTGTTTATACATCAAAATGGCGTAGGTATGGGCTATAATTTGAAATGATATTGAATAATCAAACGCGCGGACGCAGTCGCGGGTATAAGATAGTATTCGATAAAAGGGGGAGCAGGATTGATTGCTATTATTGATTCTAGTACGGAAACAACTTATTTGTTAATGTTATTTTTATTGTTTACAAGCGATGCAGCTGAGTGATCCACGACTCTGTTGCATTATTGCCTTAAGGCAATATTAGTTACAAAATGCAACGAAGCCTGAGATGTCAGAAGTAAGTTTGAACCAAAGGAAGGAAACGAAATGTAAGTGAGTGTACGGCTAACTACGTTAGGTTCTGACGAACGACCCTAGGTTGAAGATATTGGCATTTCTCTTGATATATTATGTGATAATTATGTACTTATTTATAAGAGTTTGGACAAGATATGGATATCTGGTATGTTAAAATGACCCAATTTGTTTCGAAGTATATATTTATGTTTTGCGCCTACTAGAGGTAACGAAGAGGGAACAGATAAAGATTTTTACACTCTAGTCCTAAAAATTATAAAATACCGTGTCAATGTTAACATATAGATCACGGATCATTTGTGAGCAATGGAAAATAAATATATAAATTTTGAATAGTAGAATAAATTCGTAATTTTACGTACGGTCAAAAGCAAATAGAGTATGGCCTTGATCAGCACCTTAAATGATGATTTGCTCGCTTTGGTATACCAAAGACTTTAATATCGGTCTGTGAGACAAGTTTCAGGTTAAAGAAATGCAGTGGCTCGTTGGGTACCCCGAGGGTAAAATGGAAAAGTAGAGAGGTACAAGAATACCGTTATTGAGATAAGATTTATAATGTTCAATGGAGTAAATAATACCGACAATCTGACTTCTGGAAATTGACACTGTTCGATTGGATACGATCGTGATGAATGAAGAGTTTGACTTCAGTAGAATGTTAATTAAGGAAGAACATAGTAAAGTATATTGGGTAGAATTTGATGGATCCAAATCGGAAACTGATTTATGATGAAATTATTAATGGGTTATTCGACGATAGTTAACATTATAGTACTATCGTATTGTTCTATTTGGTCCATATAATTTGTAAGTAATCCGTAATATGATTTACAGTAAGAAGTTACCGATGGCTGATGTGAGATGGCCAAATGAAGACGATTGAAGTTAAATCATGAAGTGACAAACACCGGGTGTGGTGCATGGTGCATCTGGCTGGAGGCCGTAGCTCCTTGTGTGGGCAAGCGGTGGCCACAGTTGATTGGCTTGAGGCCGTAGCTCCTTGTGTGGGCAAGCGGTGGCCACAGTTGTTTGGCTTGAGGCCGTAGCTCCTTGTGTGGGCAAGCGGTGGCCATAGTTGATGGGCTTGAGGCCGTAGCTCCTTGTGTGGGCAAGCGGTGGCCACAGTTGATTGGCTTGAGGCCGTAGCTCCTTGTGTGGGCAAGCGGTGGCCACAGTTGATGGGCTTGAGGCCGTAGCTCCTTGTGTGGGCAAGCGGTGGCCACAGTTGATTGGCTTGAGGCCGTAGCTCCTTGTGTGGGCAAGCGGTGGCCATGTCTTGATTGGCTTGAGGCCGTAGCTCCTTGTGTGGGCAAGCGGTGGCCATGATTTTATGGACTTGATGCAGTAGCTCCTTGTGTGGGCAAACGAATGTCTGCGGGCAAAGGATGATGACTGGTTTGGCACGGTGGTTTCTAAAGGGCGCAAGTTTCTTCATGGACCATACTAGAGGCAATAGGAGTTCACAGTATTCAGAGAACACAGAACACCGGGACAATGGACAAGATTACTGTTTGTTATAGATTTACTGTTATACAAGTTGGAACTAATATCGATTACCTATTTGAGAAGTAGTTGCATCATCATAAAACTGTGTTTAAATGATTTTTTATAATTAAATTTTTTTATTTTTTTTTGGGGTATCATTAAGATTTTTGTGGGTTTTGTTCTATTTTATTTTTTTGCTATCAGAATGAGGTCATTCTTTGAAAAAGGATGGCCGAACGGTTTGTTTGTTTAAGTTTACTTCTAAACCAGTTATGTAAGTAAAGTAGTTTCACTGACACTCCGTGTTATATGTTTAGCTCAGGCTGTTATTAATAGTAATTTTATTTTTTTTGTTGTTTATTGTGTACTAAGCTGATAGCTGTTTGTTTTGTTAATTAGTCTGTTTTCGTTGTCTGGGACAGACAAGTTGCAGGATGGCCGACTGTTAAAATTGGTTAATAATTAATACAATTAGAGTAACTAAACGTATATTTAAACATGCATGTCTAATAACTGGCAACATTTTTAAATAATAATTTCAAGGATGACAACTCTAGAGTGAGTTGTCAACTGAGAATATAAAGTTTTAAAAACTTGTAATTTGTATCGTATTCCATGTTATTCTAGATTGTATCGTATAGTTTAATATTTACAAGAGCTGAAGAATTGTAATAAATACGAATGGATTGATGTACACACCGGATTTGATTTAATATACCTTAATATTTTAACACTTGTATATTTAAAACGATGTTAATATATATGTATTAAGAGGAGGTTGCAGTCGATATCACATACAACTACTAGGTATGTAGGAAGTGTAGGAACGTGCTAAAGTTATATCGATATGGATTCACGCGGCGCGACTTCGCCGGTAGGTACCAGCACCTAATGGCCCAGAGGTAACGAGCGCGCCGCGCGGCCGTCATTATAACTAAATTATGTAAGTACCGCCTCGCTAATGCGACGCAGGCCGATGCCGATGGTGGCGTTAGCCGCTCGCACCGCTATCTGTTCATGCGACTCTGGTACTTCTGTCACACTCGGAATGAAGGTTACTTTGGCTTTTTGCAATGTTATGCAATCCTATGAAATTTAGGTCTAGTACTGACTGACTCAGGTGATCAGGTTATATGGTAGTGTAAACTTTAAAATTTTATCAATATTTTACAGGATTTAAAAACTATAATGATGATGATAAATAGATTTGTAAAAAATGTATAAAAATTAGAGATGAAACGGAAATCCGGTATCCGACCTATCCGGCCTTGTTTTCACTATCCGGCCGGATACCGGATAGTAATTCAGTATCCGGCTAGATGCCGGATAGTAAAATTCAATAAATTCTCATTATTATATCCAAATTTTCCGCATTTGTTGGCAAGAGGCGACTCCGCTTGGCTTCGTATACCAGACCAGTTTCTGCTGCCAGGTGCTGAAAGATAAATTCTAGCAAACCTTGACAACTTCGGGTACTGATGCAAATTAACTGACAACCATATGTATGGGTCGTGATTGCGATTGATTCGAGATGTCTTTAAGAAGCGTCACGTAACGCGATAAAGGCCGAATATCCGGTACCCAGATATCCGGCGCCTGGTAGCTTGCCGAGTATCCGGTATCCGGCCAAAACACTATCCGTTTCATCTCCAATAAAAATAGGTATAATAGGTAGGCAAAAAAACTAGTTTCCCATAAGTAGATACTTATTTTTTACAAAGGTGTACTTAGGTTTGTGTTTATGTGGATTACCTTCCTTCTCAAAAATCCAGTTTAATCTACCTACAAAAATATTTGTAATACTTTTTTGGAACAAGAATTTACGAAATGGTAGTAACGCATCTGCGGACGCTCATTCTATCAAACACTAGGTAATCATAACACGAATAGACATCAAGTCTATCAACTTCTCAGAGTTGCAGTTACGTCTTTTTACACTAGTAATTTACAAAAAGTACTAGGCAATCATGACTATATCGAAGTGTGCCCGTATTTTTATACCGCTCCGTGAGATATCGAGCGTCGAGTCGTCGGATGGGACGCGCCCGAAGATTGAATGCTACTGGCTCGATTCTGCGACGCGGGTCATTTGTTTGGCGCGTGTAGGTACGTGCAAAATCTTCTAGGGTTGTCTGTTTTCCTGTTCCTTGGACTATTTAAGATTTGATTTAGAATCAGAGCCTACCATTAAACTTGCTTTTTAAACTGATAGATAACACAATACTATCACAGACGGAGACACAACAGTAAGACTTTATGTCGCGGTATAGGTATTTTGTCTCTCTCTCTTGTATCAAAGTAGATAGAGAGCGAGCGATAAGTCTAGTCTAGTAATCTATGTTAACCCCACAGAGTTATGAAAACTAAAAAGGACTTCTCATAAACGCTGCCTTTTCAGTGATAACTTAAATGGTTGTAGCAGGCAAGCATAAAATTACTGTAGTATTACATAAATAAATACCTACCTGCCTACTTCAGTTTTTACATAGGTCGGCATTTTCGTTGTCGTGACCGAGAGCTTCTGTGTTCTACTCCCTCACTTGGCTAGCGTGGTGGATTATGGCCAATATCCCTCGTATTGAGGAGGAATGGACCAAAAATACATCGGTGAAGTGCGGGTGTACTGCGGTGTTCAGTACCTCTGCCTACCCTTTGGGAGAATACAGGCGTGATTATGTATTGTAATAATAACTGATAAGCAGGAATACATAAACAATATGAGTTAGTTCCCTATATCGTGTTAGTATGTGTGAGCGTGAATACCGTGTTAGTTGGTTGCCACGTCGCGTGCGGTGATGGCCGGCGGCGACGCGTGACACTGGGACCACAGCGCGGCCCGTAGTGCGCCGGGAACAAAATACTGCGCCGAGTAATCTTGATACTATAAATTTATTTGTTATTATACTTCCAAGCATATGACAACTTTCCTATTGGGACGAACCGTTTGTCCATTTCATTTTGTATGATACTTTTTTTTTAAAATTTATGTGTATATTCTGTAAAAATATGTTTAACAACGTAGAAAAGTGTTGGTACTTAACGGGTTCGTTACCTATGTAATTACAAAGTGCTTTCATTGTAGTGTTTCGTAAAACTTTTGTAGACAGTTTTATTTGTTAGAATGCTGGTATTAAGTTTGGTAAACACTTATTTACTTTGATTTCTATAGTTTTAAGTCCGTAAATGAAGAGTTGAATATAATATGCGTTTAACATGATAGTTAACCAATTTTAATTTGATAATTAAACGATTAAATTACCTGCATAATATGTTGTATGTCGTGCAATGAACCTATGATAAAAAAAAGATTTTATTTTATTGCCTAATTTAAAAATAATCATAGATAGATTCATAGTTCCACCTCTTAAAGTAATATAAATAAGGTATACGATATAAATTTAAAGTGTTACAAGGAACGGCCTTATCAATAAAAGTGATCTCTACCAGGCAACGTTTGGATGGATACTTACGCATCTGAATCTTACTCCCGTGCAGTTGACAGACCTATAACGTCGGGATCTTTATAAGTGTCGTATCTACGTGCCGACGAATCGCAATCGCTTCATTTTATATGTCATAAGTAATATACCAGGCGGTAATAAAGCCCAGGGAGTTATGCGCAAAGATACGATGATATTAAAGGTGACTATTTGCGGTAATATTGTCGAAGGAAAAAATATAGTGCTGCTAAATATAAACCTGCTGCTAATAGTCGCTACGTGCCGTATAAAGCTTTGTATTCATTTGGTTATTTATTTACTGTTGTTATTTTGGACGTCGGGACTTGCTATTTTTTTAAAATAGAAATTTGAGTATCACTCACACTCGTTCTGATAACTTAGCTGTAAGAGTTATCAGAACTAATGAAAGATTACACATAGCTAGTAATATTTATATATATACCTTAGTCGAAGAAACGATGAGTTAATAGTTATTATATATTAGTAACTATATTGGTCGAACGCACGCTTTGCAATCAAAGTGCGCAGGTACAAACCCCGGCTCGCACCTCTGGGTTCCATGTGCGAATCTCATTTTCATCGGAGATTATCACTTGCTAAGAAACGGTGAAGGAAAACATCGTGAGGAAACCTGCAAGTCTGAGGGAACTTGACTAGTTCTCGATAGATGTGTGAAGTCTGCCAACCCGCACTGGGCCAGCGTGGTGGACTATGGCTTGAATCCCCCTCGCATTGAGGGGAGGCCCAAACCCAGCAGTGGGACGTTAAAAAGGGCTGTAGTAGTAGTAGTAGTAACTATATAGTTAAAATTTTCCGTTGTTTTCAGAGTTATCAGCGTTGGAAATTGAATTCTAAGACTATCTAAGCCTATGGCACTGACATGTTGGTATGTAAAATGGAAATCCGTTACCATATAGTCCTCGGATAGCGACTAAGGTATATTTTAAAGGTTTCACCTCGCTCACTAGAAATGCAATGTGTAAACAGTTTCTGATATTTCTTATGTGTAAGAGTAGGCAAATATCTCATTCCTTGCAAAAACTGCTTCTTCTTGTCCATCGCCTCCCTTGTGGTATTAAATTTAACTGTACAAAAATATAAAGTAATGTCAAAATAATACTGCAAACGTGGTGAGTATATCCCCTGATCTCCAAATATCTACTCAGCACGTCGGAAGGATACATTATAAATTCGTCTGGCCGAGAGTGGGCCTGCTGGCGGTATGCAAGCGATGTAAAATATGCACCGGTAAATCTAACATAAGTGGTGGGTCGAAGGATAACGTCAAATGCAGCAGTAATTTTGTCATTCTGATTACATTTAAAATTTACTAGCTAGCTTTAAAATTCTTCTTTAGGATTTTAACCGTGAAAATTATTTAATACGCACAAAGAATCATGTTCAGAATGGCGGAGGATTTTTTGCGTAAAAAAATTTTACCGGTAAAAAAGCGCCAGCTTAATAAATCGAACAGTCCTTTGTATGTAAATCGACTAAGCGGTTTACTGGAGCCGTGCTTTAAATCTTTTTAATTATACCCCGCGATTTGTCATAGTCATAAACATGCTGTGTATGTCGCAGGTACAATAAAGGCGGAGCGTAGCCAGCCGTGCGGTAATCCACCGAAAGTACCAGGCATCCATAACACGTATAGATACTCAAATATTGAACGAGGCAGGCGGGCGAGCATCGAACACAGGGCTGGGACTGTGAACTAATAAATGAAGATGAATTCGTGATACTTAGTTACAGGCGGTTCGCACGCCCTTATGAGCGAAATTGAATATATTACCACTTTGATTTCGAATAACGAAAATGATATCACCGTTTGAAATTATTGATACAATTATGTCATAAAAAGCCTATAAATGAAAACTGTTTTAGTATGGAGATTAACTACGTTTAAACTAATTAGTCCGAGGTAAACGATCAAAGATTAGTACGTACATACATTCAGTAATAAAATGTACCTACACTACTTACTGAATAATACAAAGTCGTCGCCGCGTCTCGGCGTCGTATCGCTAATAAAAAATCTGCCTCCGCGTAGCAGCCCTGCTCGGCACGACACAGGATACGGGCCGCGTTATCGCGCCCCGCGGGCGCACGTCACCTTGTCACCGAGCCGGTTTAATGGGCTGCCGTGTACACCGGCTGCTTCGACTTGATGCTTTGATTTATGAGCCTCCAGTACATGCATGTGTATACCTAATGATTAATGTACGCGAGCTTGTGTGATTAGATGTGTATTGTGTATATGTAATAACAGTGTAATTTTAATAGTGGCAACTATGGTGGCAATTGTTTTTATATATAGTAGTTGCACTATGTTTATAACATTGCTATTGAGCTGCCCCCTTACCACCACCTGTCTTGCAGCAATGTTTTTAATATTACTTCCAGTTTTTGACAGTTAACTCAGAACAAAATCCGACAAAAAGTTACACTTACTATCGAAACAACAATACATTAAGTGGTAGTAATAAGGACCTGAATTCAACTAATCAAGTGCGACGCTTTTATACATTATCTTTGATAGCATTGTGCTGACCGCTGCGTATTGCGTCATCATTTTCTATAGGTAGTCAAATACTCAAAAACACAGCTGTTCAAAGCGTGAAATGCACGCAGTAACCGACAGCGACGTACCTACGTGGGTTGCATAGCAACGTATAGTTAAGCTTGCGGCCGACGGCGGCAGCGGGCCGCGCCCACAACCCAGCTCCCATGCGCGGGGTGTGGGATATTCTCGTTTTTATTCTACTTATACTACACCACGCGAGACGGTAGACTAACCTACACCGATCGAAAATTGGTCTTTCTATTCTCACATTGTGACAACTGCTTATTTTAGTATAAAGCATGTCTAAGTTAGGTCTTGAAGTGTTTTAAGAGATTGGGATGAAAAACCGATATTCCAAGCGAATGTTATGACGAGGATAAGTAGTGATTACAAATAGACCACCCATCAAGCGATTAATGAGAATCAGACACTTTTATTATAACACGCTAATGTATTCTGACGTTGATGCTAGAGACAATAAATCAAGATCGACCGAGATAAAAATAGTAAGTCAAAATACTGCGGTTTTTGTAAGGTAATCTGTATGTGCGTGTTTTTTGTTTCTAGATGCAGAAATTATAGTTATAGTCGAGGTTGGTATCAACCTCAACCCTAAAATTAATAAGAGCTACGCGAGCAAGCCAAACATAAATCAAAACACTGTGATAGTTAGTTTTTGTTCAAAATCAATTTTTCACTCTCAGATACAAAGGTTATAGTAATAGCAAAGCATTAGCTTCCTTAATCCACTGATTAATTCAGACATTAACATCTGAAGCAATACAATGCAATAAAAACCACGGCAGATATGAAAAAAAATCAAAAGATTGTTTTTTATTTTTTTTTCATCATAGATGTTATATGTGGGTTCTGGGTAGTTATAGTGAATCATCGCACGAAGCCTCCATCTATATTAGTCCGAGCCGGTGCGGCGAGAGCGGCAACATGCTCGTGTCAAAAAAACCGTCGGCGTTGTGGATTGCATAAAAAATGTCTGGCTGGCTGTGCCGGCGGGCGGCGCGGGTCGCTAACGCCGGCTCTAATGACGGCGCGCTCGCCTCGCTTTATGGCCAGGGCTGCGAGCGATTGAGTTTTGAATAAATAAATACTTCATTTTCATGCTTCCATGGCAACTCATCTCTATGTGCAACCAATTTGTGAACTGAAACTAGAGAATATAGCAACATTTCCTGATTCTTAAAGGCCAGTTTGTGTTATTAATCATACGTTGAGTGAGTTCTAGTGCCAAGCAAGTGCTAAAGCTTTGAGAAAGGACTTAGTCTGACGTTACGTAGATGATTCTATGTTAACTATGTTAAATACTCTATAAAACGCAGAGTTATCCTTCGTAAATACTGAAAATCGACAGGGAGAGAGACAGCTGTATAAATTAAATAATACATCATCACGCCTGTATTCCCCGAAGGGGTAGGCAGAGGTGCACTGCAGTGCGCCCACACTTCGCCGATGTATTTTGGTCCCAATGTAATAGGGGGCGAGCCTATTGCCATTATACCGGGCACACAGGTTTCCTCACGATGTTTTCCGTCACCGTTTCTTTAGCAAGTGATAATCTCAGATGAAAATGAGATTCGCACATGGAACCCAGAGGTGCGAGCCGGGGATAGAACCTGCGCACTTTGATTGCAAAGCGTGCGTTCGACCACTCGGCTACCACTGCTAAATTAGATAAGTATAATTAATTTCCTAAAAAACTTACTACTATGAAACATTATTCGTGAGCGAACCAAATTAGACTCGGGTTCTGTATCTTGGTGCTCTTATGACATCGTATAAGTAAATCTAGAAATAGATGTAATATGTAAAATAAAAATGCAAGGTAAACTCAGATTTAGTAGGTAGGACGTAAACGTAACGTTCGAGTTCAATCGTTATTTCATCTATGAAATGATGATATATCGACGCAGTATCTAGTAACTACTACACATAAACGCGTACAACTTAAAATAAAATTAAAAACTCGTCTCGTCATTCGTCAGCCCTGGCGGCGTGGGTGCGGGCGCTTGCCTCCTACATATTTAATTTGCCCGGACTGGTTTCTGTCCCGGCGCCGCTACGCTTTGTGTTTCGTTATGGCTCTATCGCTCGCTCCGTAGGGCTGTCTGATGAGGAATCGCAACTTTATTGGTGAGTGGGCGTTCTGAATGCGAAGACGGGAATTTATGTGTTAGCGAATGCGGATGGCGTTTCGTCGGAGTTATAAAAGTTGTTTGGCTATTAAATACTCTCGCATAGATACGAATGCTGACTTACACGGACAGGAGCCTTACTCCCAGTTCTTTAGCAGCATTATTATGATTTTACTTTTGATTTTTTGACAATTGATATACTTACTAATTTGTCATTAAAATCTGGGAAAATGTTGTAGTAAGAGGGTAGATCTAATGAGAGATAGTATCAATCATATTCTTCTATAAACCGTAGCAGCTAGATCAGAGAATTAAATTGATTAGCAACTAATCTACGTTGATAATTTTATTCACCGAATAGTTAGAACAAAGTAGAAATATACATTGAAAAGTAATAGTTGACGCGCAAAAAGACAATCACTCTGCTAATTTGCAAAGTCAAATAAACAAGTTTTAACTCCAAGTTATATCTTAAAATATTGTGACGGGGCTTAAGCCGAAAAATATAACACCAGTCACGGGCTCTGTGGAACTTTGTCAAAGAATACACGACACTGCGGCGCAGCGGTGACAATGGGAAAGGCGGCTCATGGAATATTTAAAACTATTGAAGGGTCAAACGCTACCGGGCTTTTTCCGTATCTATTGGAACACAGACTTCGTTTAAATATTTGATCAGGTTTGTTTCTTTTGGTAACAAAAAAGCGCAATCGAACTTTCCAATGGGAAGGCAATGTTAGAACGATTTAAAAGAGCAAGGCATAAACATACCTAAATTCTATCCTGAGACACAAGTCGTCATAAGTTCAATACGATTCATGAAAACGTTACAAAGGTGATTTGCTTAGCCATGGAACTACCGAGAACTACGGAGTAAGCCAATAGGAATACGATTTTAAATAGTCCCATCGCAAGTCTAAAACAAACTCCTAAACCACTTTACTTAACACTGTAACTTATAATGAAAACTGTCGTAACAGCAAACTTTGTAAGCTACCTCTCCAGCGCTTCTGGCTAAGCAGCTTCTTAAAGCGAACCAGCTCATATCTTAATTCATAATTCAATATTCACTCCGCTGCAAAGTGCAAGCGCGGGAAAAAAGCCAGCAGGGCAAACTTTGGGGGAGCAAAGTGGGGAGGGTGTTAGATGGGGGCCGGCATAATCCCTTATCGTTGCGGCGACCGCGCATCGGCAATTATTATGAAGAGCCCGTGTTAAACGTGTAAGCAGAAATAGATGCGGTGCGATACTGATTTGTGCGTCTCCCTTACCACCACATATCTTGCAGCGATGTTCTTAAATATTATTTCCAGTTTTTGACAGTCAACTAGGTGCAAAATCTGTCCAAAATGGACAGTATGGAAACAACAATATTTTAATAGGTGATAAGATAAGGTTGTTTACGGGTGATATTACCAAAACAGAAAAGGTACAGCGGCAGAACGTTTTGTGTGTAAGAGCTGTTGGACAGGGAAGTCGGCTTTTCGGTGTAAATATAACCTTACGTAAATTAATTTAATGGACAAGTATTTGATAGCTCACACAAGCAAGTTTTAAACTTCCTAAACATATTTAGTGTTTCAGATAATTTTAATTAAGTAGCAATTTCCGTTCCAAGAATATTATTCCAACGTTCAGTTATTCAAGAGATTCAATATAATAAGTTTAATGTATTGACATTTTGACAATAATACCCCAAAGCGGTACGCTCATCTATTTTTTTAGATACCAGTTGAATTAACTAAATGAGGTTAAAGCAAAGCATTTCCATTGCGAACCTCTCGCGTGCGCATTACTTATTCAACAGATATTTTAAATAACTTACATAAAACTAACTTAATTAACTTACATAATGCAAATAAAAGCATACGATACAAATAAGTTTTGATCTTCGAATTGATTGATCGATGAACATGACACTCAAATTCGAGCAAGTATGAAAAAAACATACAATATATAAATTAAATAATATTAATTATCAAGTATCAAAACTTGACGCGCGTCGTATACGACGCAAACCCAAGCTACCGGCCACCGCACCGCGCCGGCGGCCCGTTCGTTGCCCACGAGTCCCACAATGATATCCCCGTCCCTTTCCCACACGCCGACCACCTCTAACCCCCTCTCACTCGCGCTTAAGCACTTCGAAACAACTAGTGGGGACTAGGGAATCACGCGCACCGAAACGTTGGGACAAAATCGGATTTGTTTCGGCCGAAGGTCAGATGCATGTAGTGGTCCTAAGAGGTCAATTTGGAAGGTCGTCATTCTGTATCCCTCTGAAAGGTACATTTACGAGACTTTAAAAAGTGGTAAAACATCCCTAGTCTTGTTAGTCAGTTTAAATCTTTCAGTTATGTATCTTGGCTTTACAGAGGACTTTGTAGAACAAACATATATTGTTGAAATTATACGATCCTATAAAATTCAATTTCTGTATTGAGGCATGTTTAACTTTGGCACCCCTTCCTAATCCATGCCGACCCGAACATGCCTTAACCTCTACGCTACAAATGACTATAACCCATCCCAATTCAAGCCGATCCGAACCTGCCTTAACACTAGACAAAATTACAGAATGATGACACCACCGACCAGGTTAATACCAGGACCGCATAATTCGACAGAAGCTTCGCGCCTTTTAATACAGAGCTTAGTTAACTCGAGCGAATTTCATCTCCCCACGCGCCGTAAGAATTTAATAAACACTCTTACAATGTACCTAGAGAGGTTTTTGCGAAGGAAATAAGTAGAATTCACTGGGAAATTACAAGTCTCGGTCAAATAATATGGCGGGTTATGAAACGCAATAAAGTTGTCTGTCAAAGTGCGGGCGCGTTTGTATGGAAATAATGACAATTTCGGGTCGAATAAAAAAGGTCGTATTCAGTGATGAGCTTGGAGGAATTTTGTTAAAAAATGTATGTTAACATTCTACGTTTTATGGTGTCCTAGTCCGACTAAATGTGTTAATACCAAGAAGTATTCAAATAATGTCCCCTAGAAGACGCTTTAAGGAGCCGCCTAAATATTAATAATACTGCAACAGGTAACTGCTTTATATTTAGGCGTTTCCTAGCGTTAGTAAAATCGAATTATTGCCTATATTATTCTATGGCTGAGCCATTAGTTCAATACCCAGATGTTACTGTTTGATCGATGAGGTAACTGAATAATGTCGAAGAGTGAGCCGTCAAATGCCGCACGTTTAAATGTTTGCTATACCAAAACTGACTTTATTAAATCATCAAAAAAGTTCAATCTTCAACGTAATGACATTGTCAGCGCTAGTGACTTCAGACTTGTGCGGGCGTGGCATTTACTTGCTACACAAATTCAAACTTTATGTAAATTGAAATCAGACTTTATTTTAGTATTAATAATAAAATTGATGCGCGAATATGTTATTTATATGAATTACATAACTACACACATACAAAGTGTAAAATAAGTCCAAAATAATACTTTGGGTACATATACGGTAGCTCATATGTGGATGATTAGTGAAGACAGTTTATACCTAACAATCATAGTTTCTGAGTTATAGACCTTTGCATTTTTGTATTTTGCACCTTTGTATTAACCTGAGCAGTGGTAGCCGAGTGGTCGAACGCACGCCTTGCAAATCAAAGTGTGCAGGTTCAAACCCCGGCTCGCACCTCTGGGATTTATGTGCGAATCTCATTTTCATCCGAGATTATCACTTGCTATGAAACGGTGAAGGAAAACATCGTGAGGAAACCTGCACGTCTGAGGGAACTTGACTAGTTCTCGATAGATGTGTGAAGTCTGCCAACCCGCACTGGGCCAGCGTGGTGGACTATGGCCTAAATCCCCCTCGCATAGAGGGGAGGCCCGTGCCCAGCAGTGGGACGTTAAAAGGGCTGTAGTAGTAGTAGTAGTAGTAGTAGACCTTTGAATATTTGTCACAGGTATCGTGTTCTGGCCTTTAGGTACATCTGTTACCCTATTCAGCAGTGTAGACTACGCTTATGGAGGGCGACTACCAATATTCACAAAACAGAACATGCAATTTTAAATAAGACAAAAGTTTGAAAATCATGATCGAATTTCGATCAAATTTTTATACCACTCAGTATACCCGATACTGATGCAAACGTCAAAGTATTATTTCGGACTTCTGAAACACCAAGTATAAAGGTTCGAACCCGGAATCTATCAATTCGACTAGCATACTATGAGGAAAGATGAAAAAATAAAACTGACTATACCATCAACAACAGTATCGTCTAATTAATGTCAAATAGTTAATGTCCATTTCTCATGATCACTTTGGCACTTGGCGGGGTCTGGCACGCGGTGGGTGCCAGCCGGATCCGCATGCCAGACCTGGCAGATACTGGCAATTTCCGCGCGTAAATTATAGCAAATGGACAGGGCCCAAAGTCTACTACAATAATAAACACGCCCGTATTCCCAGAAGGTGTAGGCAGAGTTGCACTGCAGTGAGCCCACACTTTATCGATGTATTATGGTCCCAATGTAATAGGGGGCGAGCCTATTGCCATTATAAAGGGCACATTCCCCTTTAATACGCGGGAGATTTGGGCCATAGTCCACCACGCAGACCCAATGCGATTTGGTGAACTTCACACGCCGTTCTATAGATGTGCAGGTTTCCTCCTGTTTTCCTTCACCGTTTAGCAAGTGATAATTATTATTGAAAATAACATTCGTCCATTCGATTGCCAAGTCAATCTATTTTATTTATAACATAAAAGATTTATAATATTGATATGGTACACTATAAGATGTTGTTAGGTTAGCTAATTACGTAATAAATATAGAATATAATAAATATATGTTTGATTTATATTTATATATGACAATAAATGGTATATTATTTAGTACCATACTAATTTTGTCAGATGGCGTTGACAAATTCACACCTACAGCTCTTTTAACGTCCCACTGCTAGGCACGGGCCTCCCCTCAATACGAAGAGAATTCGGGCCATAGTCCACCACGCTGGCCCAGTGCGGGTTGGCAGACTTCACACATCTATCGAAAGCTAGTCAAATTTCCTCAGACGTGCAGGTTTCCTCACGATGTTTTCGATCACCGTTTTATAGTAAGTGATAATCTCGGATGAAAATGAGATTCGCACATAAAGCCCAGAGGTGCCAGCCGGGGTTTGTACCTGCACACTTCGATTGCAAGGCGTGCGTACGACCACACGGCTACCACTGCTAAAAAATTGCTAAAAAATTCACACACACAAGCGTAAAATTCATCAAATATCAACATTGATTTTTAACTGCCTAAAATAATTATTTGCGAGTACAATCTATACATATCTATACAAATAAATAAAATTGGAGTGTCTGTTTGTAATATCAAAATAACACTTTTTTACCAAATGCGTATGAAAGTATATACGATACCTATCACGAAAACGCAATTTTAAAATGTTTTGTCTGTTTGTTTGAGGTAAACTTCTAAACGGCTGAACCGATTTAAATGGGACTTTCACTGACAGATAGCTGACGTTCCAAGGCGTAACTTTGGCGTAACTTTTAATTTTAGAAAAAGCATTAGGGTTCCGCGGGAAAAACATAATACCCATATTTCCGGGTAATCTCCCTAAAGTCCACGCGGGCGAAGTCGCGGGCACAGCTAGTAATTCATAAAGAAGTGATAAATTCATTTTCTAGAAGAAAAACTCAGTGTGTATCGCGTTGATCTGGTACGAAATATGTATGGAGAACACGACCGACACGCCTTCACCATAAGTAGGGACTAAATTAATTAACCGACTTGGTAATACATGGAGCTTTTTACGGTAGAACTGAGTTGCGAGAATTAGTTTCCTTACAAGTTTTGTTTTTAATGGCATTCCTATATCCATATCCGTATCTAATCCGAAATGTCATATCCATAACATCCCTTCTTTGAATTCACCTCATAGACCAGTGTAGATAATTTTTGAAACAAAATAACATAATAGTAGGATGAAACCCGTTGACAAAGGAAGAGAATATAACAAAAATAATAGGAAAAATAATTTACGAGCGATCTGAGGTCGGGAAGTGGATGGGTGTGCGGTTTTAAGGGTAAAAAACGGTTTATCTCGATTTCCGGCAAAACTACAAGTTCTATGGAAAAAAATGAATGCAAAAGTTGTAGGTAATAAAAAGATCTACAACTTTTGTATTTTTTTTGTTATATTCTCTTCCTTTTTCAACGGATTTCATCCTACTATTATTTTATTTTTATTTTTACCATTTTCAAAGGCATCTGCACTGGTCTATTATACAAGGAGAGAGAGATATAGAAAATCTATATAAAAAAAAAAAACAAAATTTATGATGACATTTATAAAATATTTTATTTTCTTTTCAATAAATCACATTCTGTTTACAATCTAATTGTGGCACGTCGAACAACATATAATATAAACCACACTAAGTATTATTATTTAAGTACTATATTACTATTTTGAGGTATTTTCATTCTTACTTTCCTTCCTTTCGATAACAGCGTTATTAATTTTTTTACGAAATAAAAATCGCCAGACAACACATACTCATCGTACGATCATAAACTAAGCAAAGCTTGTACTGCTGGTATCATACAATGGACTGGGGGCGATTCCAGTTACATCCAGACCAGTACGCTTTAGCATGACCGCGTAAAAATAAGTTTTATCTCTTTCAACTGTCAGATTTGTCGAAAGAATGACGTCACGCCGATCCACGTCCAGTACAAAAAGCTCGAAGTGACGTCATTTTCTCGACAAATCTGACAGTTGAAAGAGTTAAACTTATGTCTACAAGGTCATGCTAAGCATTCCATTGTGTGAACTGATTTTATCGATAACCTTAGCATGAGATTACTGTTGTAGCATGTGCGTCAAGACTAGACGTATGTCGAGGAATATCTTAATGTTGTCTCTTTCTCTCGTATGAAATTAGACAGAGAGCCAGCGAGCAAATCCGTGACAAAGGTCCTGAGATGCGTACTTATGTGCTCATGCTAAGGCCGGAAGATAAAGCTCGATGTGACTTCATTTGCTCGATAAATCTGTTAGAAGGGATACAACTTTTGTCTACGCGGTCATGCTATGCCCGCTAGTCTAGCAGCTACCATGCCCCGTAGCATGACCGCGTAGACATAAGTTTTATCTATTTCAACTGTCGAGAAAATGACGTCACTTCGAACAGTTTGTACTGAACATGGCTCGGTGACGTCATTTTCTCGACAGTTGAAATAGATATAACTTATGTCGTCTACGCGGTCATGCTACGGGGGCATGTTAATATAACTTGGAACGGAACTTGCCCGTTTGTACACACTTCTACAATATAAAAAACCATATCACAATCAAAATAAATTCGTACGGTTGCGTTGGCAACATTTAAACATTCGGAAATGTACATAGTTACTGCGGACAGACAATCTTGATACTTTAAAAAAGTTATCTAAATTTCGAAGGTAACATTCATCATTTTTCTCAATTAAAACAAAATAAAAAAACTAACACAGCCCAAAACATCGAGATCTACGCCACACCAAAGTACTTATGCACTTGAATAGTCGAAAAATGAGCCCGGGGTTAACTACTGGCCGTATATCGTCTCCGCAGAACCCGAATTCGGTTTGAAGACCTTTATAACTATACCTACATCTATCACATTTAATATTCCATCTAAAACACGTATAAATAAAGATATATTTTCTTTAAAACGACGAGAGGGACCTTGCGTTGAACGCAACGAATTGTATTCAATATAATTAGCAAGATCGCCAGTATTATCTCAACAGAGAGATTATGAGGTAATTTGTAGGTTTCGTGTGAGCAAAAATAGATTATCTAAGTTCCTTGGGGAGTACTCACGGCTGACGGAAACTTTCCATTTCCATGAGTCGATATTTAAAAAAAAAATCTTACTTAAGTAACTTCTTTGACTTTTAGGATGTCGCTTCATATTTGGTTTTCTCTTTAACAGATTATTGAAGAGTTTCAAGGAGTTTCCGCGAGTCTTTGGCTGACGGAAAGAATGCCGTAAAAATCCAAATTTAAATTTTATCGAAACATTGCGAATCTGTCTGCTTCCGTCAACTGTAAATACTCCTCTTGTATCCAATTCTAATCTTCTGCTTCGGATCCCAAGGAATACTCTATTCTTAGATCCCTGTTCATATCTTCAGGGGAATCGTTTCTCAAGGATCGGGAGCCATACGCGCTTTGAGTCGATATACTCGCAAGGATCCCGTTAGACAGCGCTTGTACCGAAAGAGTCTCTTGCGAGGGTCCAGCGTAACTGTACTGCTGGTAAACTGCCTGAATCCTTGCCGCGTTCACCAAAGTCTGTATCTTTAGCTGAGTGTCCAACGCCAAACTAAGCGGCAACTTCCGCAACTGACTCGCGATTAACTTCCCGAACATCTCGAACTCGTTCTCATTCCCGTTTTCTGAATGTTGGCTGAGGTCTTGCGGCACGTCTGAGTGATCGCCGCTATCCGAGTTCCCTTTCTTTAGTTTCGTCGGTATCGGGTATATCGTTGCGAGGGAGGTCGTTAGCGGAGTTGCGATCCCGACGGGGGGATTCAGGAATGGCGCAGAGGTCGACGGCGGGAGTATCCCGAACGGGGTCTGGTTCAAGCCGAATGGGGTGCTCGGCCGCGGGGACGGCGTGTTGAGCACGTACGGGGTCGACGAACGTGTCGAGCTGCGACGTTTCCGCGGGCTCTTCTTCTCTGGCGATTTCCGTTCGCTGAGATCTTGCACCACGTCGCTGTCATCGCTCGCCGGGATCTCCAGCAAACTGTTGTCCACCTATCGAACAAACGGTAATTAAGTTCACCTCGCGGCGCACGTGTAAACAAGTGTAGGCGATGTAAACAAAAAAATAGACTCACCGAGCTCGGTGTGACGATCGCTCGCAGAAACCTGTCTGCGTGTTCGAACCACGTGACGCTCGGCCGGTACGCATGCGCGCCGGCCTTCCTCGCCGCGCGAATCTTCTTCAACTCGACGCTGTACGACGAGCGAATGTTCTTTATTTTATTTTTCAATTCTTTAACTGTGACATCGACCAAATTAAGGGCGTTTATTATCTCTACGTATCCTTGCTCCCTTATTTTCTTGTTCTTGTAGTGTTCGGACACGGGGTTCCATAGGTACTCGCGCTTCTCGTACTCGATAATCATCTGGATGGTGAGGTCTTCGCTCCATTTCGGGTTGGCGAGGATCGCGACCATGTTGGAGTCACAGCATGCTATTTAGCACGGCTTTTGCTTTTCTTTTTTTAATTTCGCGTGTTTACCGTTCGTAAGTACTAGGAGCGCAGAAGGGTGCGGGCGGTTCGCATGCGCGCAGCATACTAAAAGCACGTCGATGGGCCGACACCCCGCGCGGGGGGTCTATTTCGGGAGTAGCCGGTATACGCAGCCGCGTGCTTTGCGCCGTGCTGTTTCCTCTCACAGCGGCGGGAGGCTGGGGCCGAGTGAAATGGAAGATTTGTGGCCGCCGCCGGACGGCTCACGGCTCGCACCGATAACGGCGACCGTTCGGAGGCGAGTTGCGAACGCATTTGACGTTTCAATTTCACGACTCGAGATGCGGACCGATATTGAATTTGACATTGTTTAAAGTTGACGCCGCCACCGCCTGGCGTGGAAATTTTTGTGCACAATGTAATTTGAGTTATGTTAGATTCAATTCAAGTTAATGGCAAATGAAATACTTCAAATAAAATACCTACTGTCTGGCAATTTTTATTTTTACTTAAGCACTTAAATAAATGATTTATTGATTACTCTTATGTGGCTTAACGGTAAGTAAATTCAATACAATAATTAATAACTACTTGGTAATTAGATATGAGTAGAATAGATAAATTTATTTTGATTTATTTTTTAAGGTTGGTAGGTATTATGGGTAGATGGTACGTCAATTTTGGATGACCATTACAATTATTTAAAATAAATGTTATTTATTTAAATCACAATTATTTACCATTCAAAGTAAAACTAAAATAACACTTAACTAATAAGAATAAAATATGATTATATCGAGGGGTGAAAGGCTATTTGACTTAAGCGCCACTTTTGGGCGATATTGACTTATACATATTTTTTCTGCGTCGAATAAGTATGCTTTCCTGTAAAGTAAAAATAAAATCCTTTGTCCTTTGACCCCTCGATATAATATGTAAAAAAAAAATATTTACGATTACAAGTATCAAAGTTAACGACGAACCTTATTTTTATTCAAGTATCAAAACTAAATCCTTGGCAATAAATAATAATCGATCGTCACTTTATTTTCTTTCACCTAGCGCACGTATACGCCGGCCGAGTGGTCGTGATCGTTTGTGGCCCCCGGGCCGGCTGGCGTCCGCGTCGCGCGGGCCATTTGCACCGTTCATTCCCCGCCCGCGCCGTCTGCACACACGTTTGCCGAGCGCCCCACGCTATCACTTCCCCGTGACCCGCCGACCGCGTAATTGTGAACGCTATTTGCAGAATTGCCATTTTCAACCGATTCCAAATAGGAAGAAGTTCTTAATTCGATACGATTTTTTGTGCATACCGTTTCGTGTACGGAATATGTGATAATTTCTTTTTTTTGGTTTATTTAATTATTAACCAACTTATTCTTACATGTTTTATATACATACGAGTTTTTATTTTTAAGGTATCTAAAAAGACATAGTACTTTTTATTAGTATTAAGAATAAGACGAAAAACCGGGCAAGTGCGAGCCGGACTCGCGCACGAAGTGTTCCGTACCATTATCTATAAAAACGGCAAAAAAATACGTTTGTTGTATGGGAGCCCCCATAAATAATTATTTGATTCTGTTTTTTTAGTATTTGTTGTTATAGCGGCAACAGAAATACATCATCTGTGAAAATTTCAACTCTCTAACTATCACGGTTCATGAGATACAGCCTGGTGACAGACGGACGGACGGACGGACGGACGGACAGCGAAGTCTCAGTTATAGGGTTCCCGTTTTACCCTTTGGGTACGGAACCCTAAATAAGAACTGATAATGTAAGTAAAATTAAGTCAAGTCAACAAAACAACTTTGGTTACATATACGGTAGCTCATATGTGTATGCTTAGTGAAGACAGTTTATACCTAACAATCATAGTTTCTGAGTTATAGACCTTTGAATATTTGTCACAGGTATCGTGTTCTGGCCTTTGGGTACATCCATAACCCTATTCAGCAATGGGCAACAACGAATATTCAATAAACAGAACATGCAAATTTTACATAGGACTCGAGATATTACAAGTTATGGAAATTGATGAAAGCAAAAAAGTCGGAAAGACATGGTCGAATTTCGATAAAAATTTTATACCATTTGTATACCCGATACTGATGCAAACGTCAAAAATTATTTCGGACTTCTGAAACATCCTGTATATTGAAATTAAACTATTTTACGGATTTTATCGCGTTTATTTACTATTTTATTTTCCCGACGTTTCGGCTGCTTTACAGCAACCATGGTCACGGGGGGACTGAGGCGTTAGACGTCCTGATGTCATAGTTAATAACTGGGTACCCTCATATTTAGTTGTTGTTTGCGGTCCGATCCACGCAGAAAGTGCTTACGGTGTCCTGAGGTCTTGCAATGGTACACTTGGTTTTGGATTTAATCATATTGATTACTGGATCCCAAGTTGGTGGTAGCACCCAGCCATCTTCCCTATTGAAATTAGGATGTTTTTTAATTTCAATGGCCTCACGTATCATCCTTGGTCGGAGTCGGTGTTCTTTTGCGAGGATATGCGGTTTATCAAATCTGATATAATGGCGGGTGCGGTCCTGTACATGTTCACAGATTGCAGACAAATCCGTAAAATAGTTTAATTTCAATGTATAGTATTCGCGTTAATATAAGAAAACAATATCCTGTATATTTATGTGTTTCTAACTTATATATAAATGATTATTTATCAATTGGTAATCAGCGATGTCTTGCATTTAATTACAATAGTTAAGGCCACGACTTCTGACACTGGTATCAGCTGGAACAGTCGATTAGTTAAACATAATTAAAATAATTAAACGGTAAATATCAAGAGTCACGTAGTAATTAACTATTAATAATGAAATAGCACCTAATGAAGATAGGAGGAGCGCAGTCGAAGCAATTTGAATGCAGGCGCTGTGCAACGGGGAAGATTAAAACGGTTCCTGAATGGCGAAACGGTGACAAATATACAAGTATATAAGGTTTTATCTTTAAACTCGTGTGATTACCACAGGCACCAGCGATCCACAACCCAAATATGCAAAATTTGTATTTTCTAATTTTAAGATCTGTGAATTCTTTGGTTTGTGGTGAGAAATAAACGATTTTTTCATTTCATTTCATTATTAGACTAAAGATATAAATAATCAGGGACCTTAAAATCACCTAACTGTACAATTTTGACAGATTTTGTGCTGTATAAAACTGAAAGAAATTTTAAAACGTTGCTGCAAGATGAAACATTGCTGGTAAGGGGTTTTTTATATAACTTGACAGTTTTTCGTCGTACTAATTGTCCTTCCAACTTCGCCAGGGTGGAATTAAAAAAAAAATCTTTGTTACTCCTTGTAACTTCAGCTATCTGCCAAATAAAGTCTCGTCAAAATCGGACAAGCCGCTTGCAGTCCTGGATTAGCCTAAGGGCTATTTAAGCAATTGCTTAGGGCATCCCGTCTAGGGAGGCACCAGAAACGACCGAGAAAAAAAAAACGGCCACACGAAAGTTACTTTCAAAATCTTAGGACAACATGTGAAATCATGTTGTGCCGACCCCACCTAGCATGGGATAAGGGCAGAAGGAACAACACATACATATTCTACCCACGATACGTATTCACATTTTTTTCAATTAATTAATTGTAGTTCATTTTAAGGATATGGGGCCAGGCCAGGATAAGGACAGGGAAAGATTGCTTAGGGCATCAAGTTGCCTTAATCCGGCACTGGCCGCTGGGGAGTTTACCTCAAACGAACAGACAGACATAAATGTTGAATAACTTTAGTATTAACTATCATATGCATATAAAAAGCTGTTATTTTGACATTAAAAACAGACATGTAAATTTCATTTGTATAGATAAATATTTATTTCCATTTCAACTTAAACACTGACAGAAGTTTCAATATTCCGTCTGATTTCATTCTGAGTGTAAATATTCTGGGAATAAATAATTCATACCAATTAGCATACCGTTTCGTCACTTCCGAATGCTTGGGAGGGTGAAATCAAATTCCATAGAGGCTTTCATGACATAGTTTGTGCAAAAGCGGTGCTTAAATTCACACGGGAGTTCCGTACGAAATGACGTATGGCTGAATTTATAATGTTTGTTCGATAGACACAAAGATGAATATCATATTTAAGGTAGTAAGTTAAGCAATTGAGCCATTGTGCGTTTTAAAATTAATAAATATGAGTGGAACTTCAAAATGAAGTAGAAAAAAACATGAGAGGTGTCAAGGGAGGGACACCCGGATGGAACGAAGTTCCTTTTGAAATAAAAAAGCAACAAAATTGTACATATACATACACACACACACCCACACATATATATCGAAACCGTAATCGAAATCACACACACGTTTACAAAAGTGTCGTTACAACTTTTACTCTCACACACACATTTACAAAAGTGCCGGTCGACACTTTTAGTCTTAATCTTTTCCGTCTAGCCCCCTTTCGCAACGCGCCATAAGGAACTACGTTCCAAAAATTAGGGGGTTAATTTATGGGGAAGTGTACTGTTAATAATTGAGTTGTTTAGATTGGACCTTCAAATTTATAGAGCGCTATGAGTTACATGCAGTGTGCTTGTATTATAAAATAACTATTGTACTAAATAAAAGAAAGCCATTGTAGATATATTCAAATGTGTATTTGGGGGTTTAAGTAAAGTTAAAAGCAGCGGTAGCCTTGTGGGCAAGAAAGCCCGCTTTGAACGTATGGGGTGCAAGTTCAAATCCCAGGCCCGCACCTCTGAGATATTTTTTTCTGAATGTCATTTTCAACAATGATTACCACTTGCAGAACGGTGAAGGAAAACATCGTGAGGAAACCTGCACGTCTGAGGGAACTTGACTAGTTCTCGATAGATGTGTGAAGTCTGCCAACCCGCACTGGGCCAGTGTGGTGGACTATGGCCAGAATCCTCCTCGCATTGAGGGGAGGCACGTGCCCAGCAGTGGGACGTTACTTTTAACGTCCCACTGCCCTTTGGCTGTAGTTAATATAGTTTTAGTAACAGTTGCGCGTCTTGTACGCAACTATGTATTTGGAGCTTTCCAATTCTCAATTTCAATTAACAGAACTATCCACCAAAAAACAATTGCCGCAAATTGTGTTCTATAATAAAAGCAAAGTGGCAATATTCGTCGGCCCTATCTGACAGCACGTCTCCAGGAGGTAACGACGCGGCCGCACTTTGCGAGGGGTGATAAGATAGAGGGAGAACGGCCCGGAGAAATCACGCGCTATGTGAGCCGGTGAAATATGTCCTAGAAATGTGGCGCACCACGCTTAAATATTGCCCCCGGGTTTCATGCATGAGATGAAAATTCTAGAGGGAATTGTTGTCATATTGCGGAGTTAGGATATTAGTTTAGATTTGTTGACGACGGCAGTTTGTTCTAGTGGTATGAGTGTAGGCCGCTTACTGCACCATGCGGTTGCGAGTACAATTTCTGTCAAAGGAAAATTTAGGAAATGACCTTCTCAGAATTTAATTATAGGCTTTACCAACACCTTTTAAAGTACTTATTCTTATTCTTTCATTTTCTACGAAATGAGTGAAAGGATGATATTTTAATGGAATAACTTGAGGAATGCCTGCGGTTAGCGGTATTTATGGCAATGTCGAGTAATCAATAGCAAATGACAAATTCAATAAATACACATTATAAATAAAAATGGATGATGACAGTGATAAAGATGGCGGATGAATCCTCTTATAAGGATTGTTGTTTCAATCTTCACTGTAAATTTTTGACATGTTGTGTACTAATTTAACGGTCAAAACCTGATATATATAAATAACATTAAAAAACTTGAGAGGTTTCCTTTTGAAATAAAAAAAAGGAAAAAATTGTACATACACACACACACACACACACACACACATCGAAATCGGAATCGGAATCGGAATCGAAATCTGAATCGGAATCGAAACCGGAAACGAAATCGAAATCACACACACATTTACAAAAGTGTCGGTCGACACTTTTAGTCTTAATTTTTTCCGTCTAGCCCCCTGTCGCAACGCGCCATAAAGAACTACGTTCCAAAACATTGTTGCAAGTCAAGTGTTGCTAAGGGGGTTGGTCTCCCTCCCGCGTCCAGTTCATTGCATGCTACCCAAAGTGCAAGCTTTGCTTAGTTTGGGATCATACGATGAGTTTGCGTTGTCTAGCGATTTTTTAGAAGTACCAAATATAAACAACATGAGAATTAGGAGAACCTTTACTTATAAGCTTTAAAAATAGGATACTAATACATCATTCGGCACGCAGTAAGCTATTTCTATCAAATCCTAAAGGTCTGCCTTAAAGAAACTAACATATCGCCAGGTATCATTATTTCCAGTACGGCAGGTGAACGCAAAACACTCTCTAAACCGCACCATCGTACCAGTAAGTATCATCATACATATTACATGTAGATGTCAAGCGTGTTGCGTCACTGCACGCGAGCACATCTATCTACGGTATACTTCTATATACAGATGGTTTACTGTAAATTATGCTCTACGCCTTTGTATATATGGGTTGCGGCGACTGTATGTACGTTGGCGCACTCGGCTTGATAGGTGCCAGTGGCGGCGAGGCCAAGGGACAGATAAATATCGCTTTATACTCATCGCATCGCTTTGAAGCGAAGCGGTCAGTAATTTTCTCGCTCTCACTGCCGCGGCGAGCTGTCCCGTGTATTTATCATGGTACTGACGCGACGAATGCGTTCACGATTATTGTTAGTGTCTTTTGTTTGTTGATATTTAAGTGGGAGTAAAAGAAACTCGTCAAAAACTTAGTAATATTCCCCTGTATGTATTTTGGTCCCAATATAATAGGGTGCGAGCCTATTGCTGTTATACCGGGCACATTAAATCGCAATACGAGAGTGATTTGGGCATACTTTGCTACGCTGGCCCAGTGCGGGTTGGTGAACTTGACACGCCTTTCTATAGACGTGCAGGTTTACCTCACGATGTTTTCGTTCACCGTTCAGGAAGTGGTAATCATTATTGAAGATGATATTCGCAGATGGAATACGAAAATCCCAGAGGTGCTGGCCAGGAATTTGAACTGGCACTCCTTGCGTTCAAGGTCGGCCTTCTTACATGTTGACGCAGTCGCTAGCGATTAACCAACTTAACGCTTTTTTGGTCAATACCAAAACATTAAAAAAACTCATAAAAAAAGTTAATTTTTCAACGAAATGACATCGTAGTGGTTTGTGCCACAGGAATTTAATCTTTATGTACATTGATTCATAGTTCGTTTTTGTAGTGGCAAAGATTTGACGAGCGGTTTTTGACTCTCCAGTGTGGGGCTTTATCGTAATAATCGTGTTCGCTCCCGCCATGAAAGCAATTAAAGTTTCATAATTCATTAGATAAATAGTACCAGCTGTCAATTCCAGTGAAGCTATAGCATACAAGGTAACGATTACGTCTGTAATGGGAGCCATGTTATCAATAGCAGACAAGCAACAGTAGTTATTAGTGTAACAGAAGCCGATGGTCCAACGTTCATATTTTTATTAGATAGTTGATACCTTTGAAGAGTGGGTGCGCGTGAATTAACTTTCCTTTTTTTGAAAACGTACTCTGTATAAATAAACATAAAGATTGAATTTATGTGGTAAACGCCATGCGACGACATTGTCGATGACATTTGGTTTTGGTTGGTTTTGGTATTAACGAAATTTCAGAACCCTAATTAGAGAAGTCCAGAAAAGTAGGTGGTAAAACTTGATTTTCCGTTTGTTATAATAGACCTTTTACCGATTGGCGCAACACTACTATGTATTGCAAATCACTATTTTAGTAATTGAATTGTCTATGCTAATAAGTCAATAAAGCAAGTTACGACGAGGACGACGTTGTAAAAGTAATGTTTCTTTTATTTTAAAATCTCAACACATCTGAGCCATAAGACGACCTATATATCACCATAGGACCTTCGTCAGTAGGGTTTTATTTTTTCCCGCGGAATCCAAATTGTTTTTCTATAAAAAATATTTGTAACAAAGTAAACGAGTCGAACTCGCGCATGAAGGGTTCCGTACCATTATTTTTAAAACGGCAAAAAAATCGCGTTTGTTGTATGGGAGCCCCCTTAAATAATTATGTTATTCTGATTTTTAGTATTTGTTGTTATAGCGGCAACAGAAATACATCATCTGTGAAAATTTCAACTCTCTAATTATCACGGTTCATGTGATACAGCCTGGTGACAGACGGACGGACAGCGAAGTCTAAGTAATAGGGTTCCCGTTTTACCCTTTGGGTACGGAACCCTAAAAACCGACTTCAAAAACCTAGGTGCACTAAAAAGCTAAAAATAACCTTATAATTCATTACATTTGGAGTAGTTGCCAATCTTCATTATACCAGGCAAATACACAGATGAATTGGCACTGACTCCAAATGTTATGAATTATAAGGTAATCATATAGAATATCTTGATGTTGTCTCTTTCTCTTGTATGAAATTAGATAGAGAGCAAACAAGTGAATCTGTGACAAAGATCTTGTCTTGTCATGAGTGCTAACCCCACTGTGAAACTGTGATAGCTACAAATGATTACTATTGTAAATTGATAAGTCTCCGTCGCATTACCCCGTGGCGAAGCGCCATTTTGCAAAATGTATCCTGACGCGGTAACATAATGAGGGTGACAGCGGCGTGGGAGGGTAACAGGCTGCGAGCCCCCTGGCCCTTTGACGAGCTGCCGACACGGTGATAAGGGAATTTGGTAGTTTTAGATATAATTTCCAATAACAATAAAGCTTTGAGTTTAACACGTTGGCTGCTAGGCTAGTTTTCCTGTGTGGGCGGCCAGGTTGATTAGACCCAGTGGAAAATAGCGGAATTTCAGCGCCCGCATAGACACAATGATACTCTTATGGGTTTTGAAATCTAGTGTAGCAGCTACCGTGTTGATATTAAGTATGTCTCGGCTTTTATTTGAAGTGTTTTTAGGGTTCCGTACCCAAAGTGTGAAACGGGAACCCTATTACTAAGACTTCTCTGTCTGTCCGTCCGTTTGTCACCAGGCTGTATCTCATGAACTTAGAGAGTTGAAATGTTCACAGATTATGTATTTCTGTTGCCGCTATAACAAGAAATACTAAAAAAACAGAATAAAATAAGTATTTAAGGGGGCTCCCATACAACAAACGTGTTTTTTTTGCCGTTTTTATAGATAATGGTACGGAATCCTTCATGCGCGAGTCTGACTCGCACTTGGCCGGTTTTTGGGTATAACCATGGAGTACTTACACTTTCTGAATAAACATTATATGGCATTTTAAATTAATACTGGTACAGATTACCATATTCTCGTGTACATTTTAAATTAACGCTGCTAAGGTCTATATTATTATTTTTGTTTATTGACGATTCATATTGGTTTATGTGAATTAATAAAACTGACTTGTGATTCCTGATTTCAATACAAACTGTCTTATATATAAATCAGTTTAGTTTTAGTGTATTGATATTTAGGCGTCACATTGAAGGTTTAAATGTATTAATTACATAGTTATTAATTTTATTAAAAATAAAAAAACAGGCAGCACGATATACAGTATTAGACCAAGTAGGTTTTACATTTAATGCATGTTTAATAGACGAATAATAAAAAAGTGAAAATTAATAATATCGTAAAGTATCAAAACTTTTCGCGTCGCAGTACAGCCCGTCAGCGTTAGCTTGGCACTCGACGGGCGCGCGAGGCGCGGCCCGGGGCGCGGTGGCCGACGCGCCCGCCACCTACCGAGAGAAGTTAGCGATAGCTACCTATCGCTGTATTTTATAGTGTACTGTCACGTTTCTGTTTGTGTCTCCCATTTCTGAACTCTGCTGACTCAACCTCTAGGTATGAAATATTTTTGAATTCCATTTTCAAAACGGGATTGTTTTTTTATGCTTTCATGGTACAAGTCCCTTTAGACGCTGTATTTGGTTCGTATAAAACAAATGATAGTTCTAGTAAGCCAACTTTCATTTGTTTTTTATACGTTTAATCAGGATTAGTGTAAACAATTAAGTTGGGCGTTGATCAAGGTAAGAAAATTCACGAAAATATTTTGTAATCCTTTTCTGAGAATGCGAGCGTGCGCTCTGTCTAATTTATCTTATTATTTTATTTTATGTATCATTAAAATCTTCCCAATAACTTGTAGTTAGTCTATGAAGGTAACCTACCTACACCATTCTAGCACTTCACTTTTTCCATAAGAAAAAAAATCATACGTAGGACAACCGCGAGATGAGAAAAAAGTAAAAAACCGCGGTAAAGAAAAATCGTCACCCGGGGAGCAGGGGCTAACGAGCGCTCGGTACCAGGGAGGCATGACATTATAGAGGCACGCGCCATTAGACGAACGTCGGGCGGTGGCGCGGGCGGGCCGGAACGGGCCCTATTTCCGGAAGGAAGCGCGCCCGGAAGCCGCGCCGCGTCCGCCCCGCCTGTCGCTAAGTTGCTTCGCCCGTAGTCTTGCGACTGAGTTATGTGCGCCTGGTGGTTGCACTAGATTATGACATGGGTACGTTACTCCTAGTTACTGAAAGTATGCTGAAAGTTTGTTTTTCAGCTGCCGCATTAGTTATTTTAAATATATTTTTCATGTGTATGAAAATAAGTGTCAGTTTGCAGTACTTACATAGAAGTTTCAAAATGTATGGTTTCAGGAACATACCTGAAAAATAAAGATACTGGAATTAGTATTTTTGTCAGTAATTAACTACGTGTAGTTTAAATTTTCTACGCTATGTCGGATGAGATTTCTTCGTTTAAAACCATAGTTAAGCCGTGCCTAGCGTAGCCACCATCAAACTTAAACAATGCGAAATCCCCAATTGAGAAAAACAGTTCACGTCATTTCGTATTAGGTCCGCGTGCCGGGTCGGAGCACGGCGCCGCCGCTAGGGGTGGTATTAATCAAAATTAAAAGTGGATTACGGACGACGCGAGGCGGTGCGGCGAGGCGCGGGCGAGGCGAGCGCCTCCGAGGCACGCACGACCACGGGCTGCACACAGGGCTGCCAACTGACGCAACCAATTTATTCTTAGACAGAGAAACTTAAAGATCTTTTATGCAAAGAAAAAATTAACTTCACTTAGCTGCGGTGTCGAAAAGTGATTAGAAAGGCTAGCGGATTATTCACTTTGATACGCGAAACCGGAGCTATATTTGACAAACGTTTTGGATCTAACATATAGATAAGTAGCACCTACTAGTAGTATTCACAGAGACTCAAAAATAGTTTATTCCCGCTATTATACACCTACGAAGAACCTGCTTGCTTAATATTATCTAAAGAATTCTTAAGTAGCATATGTATTCAGATCGTACAAAGAAATGTATTTATGTGAGCGCCAGCCCTACCCACGCCGG
The DNA here is from genome assembly GCA_914767695.1 of Ptilodon capucinus. Classification (NCBI taxonomy): domain Eukaryota; kingdom Metazoa; phylum Arthropoda; class Insecta; order Lepidoptera; family Notodontidae; genus Ptilodon; species Ptilodon capucinus. Next base: position 2,794,175 of record OU611832.1, read on the forward strand.
AGGTAAATGAGTGGGATGAGAGGACCACTGGCGTTAGTCTGCGTTTTTTACGCTAAAAAACAAGCTGAGATGTTTTATGTCAGCTCGTTCGTATGGTCTGATCAAAGATAATGACAGTATATTTCTATGGAACTTTTGAGTCTTTTATGTTGGTACTCGTAAAAAAAATTAAACCCCTAAGTGTTTAAATTAAGGGTTTAAATGTTTTGGGGACAAATAATTTTCTTGTTTATATTCGCAATCGATGATAAACGAATCATAAACACTAGTACATCAAAAAGCAGAGACCAACCAGAGATACGAATTTCTAACACAAAAGTCCCCACTATCTAAACTGTAAATCACACACACACACATCGATAAATCGACGACACACAAAAGGTACGGCTCGCCCGGACATATGGCGGCGGGACGGGCCAAATTGATAACTTGATAACGCCCGGGATTCCGCAATCCCGCGACCCGGCCCGCAATCCCGGCCACGGGATTATCCGGGGCAAAGAATCGTGGAAGATATGGTTTTTAGCGTCGGCCCCGTTCGCTGTTTATTATTGTTATGTAAATCGTAATTCGACGGGATGAAATGATAACATTTGGAGACGTGTGTTTTGTTACGTTGAGAGTGTGAAAGTGACTTAGTTAGAAATTTATACAGATGAATACATTTTTGAGAGGAGGCGAGATAACAAATCTTAGATTACTGCTACCGATAGGTATCGAGACGCTAGAATGAGAGAGACGGATATATATGATAATAATAAAGCTCGATGGCATTATATGCCATTTCTTCGATTGTAGTGTGGTGCTTAGACCAGTGAATAGTTTAGTTATCGCTAGAAAATTGAAAAGCAAACACCTATTCTATGATATCCTGGTACTAATAAATTACTTGCGAATATAAATCGAGATTTTCCTTTGTTTTCTTATTTGTATGAATGATAAGAAAACGCAGTGGTAGCCTCGCGGGCAAGAACGCCCGCCTTGAACGTAAGGGGTGCAAGTTCAAATCCCAGGCCCGCACCTCTGAGATAATTTTCATGTGCGAATGTCATTTTCAACAATGATTACCACTTGCTGAACGGTGAAGGAAAACATCGTGAGGAAACCTGCACGTCTATAGAAAGGCGTGTGAAGTTCACAAACCCGCACTGGGCCAGCGTGGTGGACTATGGCCAAAATCTCCCTCGTATTGAGGGGGAATGTGCCCGGTATAATGGCAATAGGCTCGCCCCCTATTACATTGGGACCAAAATACATCGGCGAAGTGTGGGCGCACTACAGTGCACCTCTGCTTACCCCTTCTGGGAATACGGGCGTGATGATGATGATGATGTATTTGATAAGATGACGATTTATACTTATACAGTGTTGTTAGCACGCATACCAAGAGTATACGTCTATCATAAATTCGCTTGCTCGCTCTCAGTCTTATGTCATACGAGAGAAAGAGACAAAATCAACATCAAATAAAATCAACTACAGCTCTATACTATGTACGTAGCCGCTAACGACAAGCAAGCATAGACCACACGTCAAGATGCAATAGCTTGCAGCATGTGACATCTCGTTAAGTCCCGCGATGTTCCCGGGATAGGATTAATCGCCGTCGGGACTCGTCCCGGGATACGCGCCGGTCCCCGGGGACCGCTCTAGTTGCGATGTATAGATACTAAATGTGACAGAAGATTGGAGAGTACTTCTTTAATACTTTTTTATACATAAGTAGATATACCAATTTAAATTGAATTCTTCTACTGTTTTTTTCGCCAAGGGATTGCAGGCTTTTGCAGAGTTTTTGTTATTAATTCCAACTTAATACCTCCATGCGTTCCCGAGAAAAAGGGTCAGGACAGACAGACGGACAACAACAAAATGATCCTATAAGGGTACTTTTTTAGGTACGGTGATGAATTAAATTTGATGAATTAAATAACCAAAAATTGGTGATGAATGTGATAAAGATGAAATTGAGGTCTTGTAAAGCTTGTCTAACCACTAGGCTATTGACTGGGTTTGTTTGTGTAAGATAGCCGTTTCCAGGATGATCTTAGGTCCTTGTGCTAAGGGTCCGGGTGGACTCCGAGGCGGCGTTCGATCACAGCTCTAATTGGGGTGTGAATTTGCCTTTGGGCCCCTCTGTCGACGACGGGTTGTGCCTTTTGAAGTAAGGATCCCTAAAAACTTGTGATTTAAGTTCGCCATTCCTAGGATTGTTTTATGTAAGTACCCATTTGAGATCATTCTTAGTATTTGCCACTTAACTCCAAAATAGGAAGTAGACATAAAAAAATTACGATGGCTCTTGCAGTTTTGTTAAAAAAGAATTGAACAAAAAATACACGCAGTCAACCTTGAAGATAATTATTATCAAGTTGGTAGCACAGCGTGTCTACTGTCAATTTTTAAAATAGAAATGGAACCGTTCTAAAAAGTTCGCAAACGGTACAAAAATTTGAAATCGTTCGAAACTTCTAAATTCAAATTTGAATATGGAACGGGTGTGGGACGCGGCGGCGTCGGTGGCGCGGCGCGGGCGGCACGTTCGCCATTTTACGTAGCGTTTTTACGATGTACCCGATAACGTTTACGAGGCGCGCTGAGTGGCGTCGCCGCGGCTCGCCCCGACTGATTGCATGCGAGCACAGAGCGGAATAGGGATTGATGTATGTATATTTTTTTATCGATGACCTTTTTGAAAATCTAATAATTGTGTGTGACAATTTTATTGATTGTTTTGTTTTGTACAACTAAAGAGAGAGACAGAGAGAGAATAGGAGAGAGAGAGTAGAGTTGTGTCAACTTATCTATCACTGTGAGTATATTTAGTTAGTATCAGAGGCCTTACCACCGACTCTTAAAGTATTGTTGTTTCAATAGTTACTGTCAATTTTTGACAGATTTTGTACTGAGTTAACTTGTTCAATTCAAATTTTATCAATAAATAAATAACGCCACCCCATTTTTATAATAACACTGCTGCAAGACAGGTGGTAAGGGGAATGGTACCAGAAATTCCAATACTGAGGTCAGGAAAGATCATGAGGTACAGGAAGGTTTTAGGAAGTAACTGGCAGACAGCTAATATAATAAGGTGTAACTGAGGCTCCTCTTATTTTGTAAAAAATATTAGGGTTTCTAAATTCCATGCAGACGTAATTTAACTCGGTAAGTTCATATTGTGTAGTAAGTAGGTCAATGTTAATGGTTATGAGTATCGATACTCGATAAGTGCTATGTACACATACACATCACTATTCTGAACGAGGCACGACTCGCGTTCGTGAGCGTGACACTCCATGTGTCGAAGTACTGTGTGGGCCAGCCGCTTACAAGTACATTAAAATCTATACAAATAAATAAAATTGAAGTGTCTGTTCGTTATATCAATATAACACGTTTTTACTAAATGCATATGAAATTATATACGATAACAAAAACAAAAATGTCATTTTTAAACATTTTGTCTGTCTGTCTGTTTGTTCCGGGTGATCTCCCAAACGCCTGAACTTATTTGGACGGGACTTTCAGCTTAGGCTTCTTTTATTTTAGAAAACAAATTAGGGTTCCGCGGGAAAAACATAACACCCATTCATCTGGGTAATCTCCCTTAAGGCCACGCGGGCAAAGTCGCGGGTACAGCTAGTAATTAAATCAAGCCAGTGGGAGATGCAGATTTTAAACCTCTGTGGCTTCAACGGATACCGCTGGAGATGATGCCTTACAGGAGTAACAGTGGTGGGAATGTGTACCAGGCTTAGTCCCACATAAAATAAGAAGAAAACTTCCCAGTATTATAGTCATCTAGGTTTAAGAGTCTAAGAAGTTCATTATGACAGGTAGTGCAAACGAATGTAACAGCATGAAATCAAACAAAAAAAAAACTAGGTTTAAACTTTTTGTAGTACAAAACCACTTATATTTTTCATGCGTCAAATAATATATTTGAGAACATATTTGAAGTTGTTTTGAATTATCTAAAGTTAAATGACAGGCGTACGTTTTATTACTTTTTAAGAGGTGGAACAATAAAGAGTTATCTATCTTTATTTTTGTTAGCAAAAAAAGTTTTCAAGCATCTAGATATGGCACTGACACAAGTTGACGTACTTTTTTTTTTAAATGACGTACGTTTAAGGATCTTTAAAATAGTTAAATAGCAAAAAGGTTTAGTTTCGCTGAATTCAACAATAGAAAACCAATTGCTTTAAGTAGCTTTAAGCTTTAAGGTTAAAAACACATCGATAAAATACATTAAATAAAAAACATAGAAAAAAATATCGATAAAATACATTGTTTTAACTATGCGCAACTTGATAGGTTTAAAAGTATCGATATCCCGGGCACGTTTCCCGTCACTAGTCCGGTCGAGTATCCGTGACACATCGTGTAGCCGACGACATCGCGCCGCGTATTTTATGTGCCCGCCAGCCCGCTACCCGTAGGGCTGCCTCGCGTCTTATTTCATACCAGCTGCCTGACTTACACCAATGTTTTAAATATTACTTTCCGTGGTAGCCTCGTGGGCAAGAACGGCCGCCTTGAACGTAAACGGTGCAAGTTCAAATCCCGGGCTCGCACCTCTGAGATAATTTTCATGTGCGAATGTTTAACAATGATTACCACTTGCTGAACGGTGAGGAAAACATCGTGAAGAAACCTGCACGTCTATTGAAAAGGCCAACCTGCACTGGGCCAGCGTGGTGGACTATGGCCCAAATCTCCTTCGTATTGAGGGGGAATGTGCCCGGTATAATGGTAATAGGCTCGCCCCCCTATTACATTGGGACCAAACTACATTGGCGAAGTGTTAGGTGCACTACAGTGCATCTCTGCCTACCCCTTCGGGAAAAACAGGCGTGATGATGATGTATTTTCAGTTTCTGACGATTAACTCATTACAAAATCTGACAAAAAATTGCACTTAATTTTAAAATAAGACAGTTGGTGGTAAAATTCTTATTCAGATTCATAACATACATATGTACCTGATATTTTATATACCTCCTTATTTGGTGTACAATGAACAGCGGAGCGATTTTCGTGCGATCGAGAACCATCTCTATCACAAATATGTCGAATCGAAACTATATTTTTCTTTTATTTCGACATATCTCTAATAGAGATGGATGTTGATCGCACGAAAATCGGGCCCCTGTACTCTATCCGTCTAATAAAATTATTAAATCGTATATTTTTTAAGTTGGCAGCCCTGCGTCGACCGCGCCCTCTCGCCTGCCGCTCTGGGACTAATGACCAAAAGGGCCTTCCTACAAAATTATAATGAGAGCCGTGTTTTTGCACCGAACACTGGTAATTTATGTTCAAATGCTGAATTTCGAGGCGTCATAAGGTTCAATAATAACAAAAAAGTACACCAATATCTAGGGACTTACCAATTAATTATCGGCAGACGACACATACCCATCGTATGCAGTGCCGGATTAAGGTAAATTGATGCCCTAAGGCAGGCAGTGGTAGCCGAGTGGTCGATTGCACGCTTTGCAATCAAAGTGCGCAGGTTCAAACCCCGGCTCGCACCTCTGGGTTTCACGTGCGAATCTCATTTTCATCCGAGATTATCACTTGCTAAGAATCGGCGAAGGAAAACATCGTGAGGAAACCTGCACGTGTATAGAAAGGCCTGTGAAGTTCACCAACCCGCAATGGGCCAGCGTGGTGGACTGTGGCCTGAATCCCCTCGCATTGAGGGGAGGCTCGTACCCAGCAGTGGGATGTTAAAAAGGGCTGTAGTAGTAGATGCTCTAAGCAATCTTCCTCTGTGGGCTCCTATCCTTAAGTGAACTACAAATAATTAAATGAAAAAAAAAAAGGGAATACGTATCGTGGGTAGAATATGTATGTGTTGTTCCTTCTGCCCTTATTCCATGCTAGGTGGGGTCGGCACAACATGATTTCACATGTCCTAAGATTTTGAAAGTTCTTTAACTTTCGTGTGCTCATTTTTTTCCCTCTGTCGTCTCTGGTGCTCCCTTAGACGGGATGCCCTTACCAATTGCTGAAAAAGTTTATAGGATAATTCATAATCCAGGACTGATCTTATGATCCCAAACAAAGCAAAGCTTGTACATCCACGCCAGTTCAAATTCCGAAAACGCCATTTTCGGAGTTTGGCGCTGACGGGGATCCAAGCCGCAACCGGTGAAGTGAGCAAGATACGGAGACGGAAATATGTACATAGATGCTGCATCTCTGTCTAGGAAACATTAGTAGATACTTGTCTATGATTATTTTTTAAGTTGCGTCTATCAAAAAGCAGTCAAAAGAATAATAATTTTGAATAATGAATACAGATGTTAAATCGAATCCCGGGATTACGGGATTTTCGACTAGAAAATAATACCCACTAACTACTAGGAAAGTGTTTAAAATGATACAATACGCAGTTGACTGTTATGTTTTATATATTTTTACTAAATTAACAAATTGTTTTAAGAGTAAATAACAGGAGAACATAAGGGGGAAAGCAGAAAAAGAAGTCAATGCCGTTCAGGGCGTGAAGCATTCCCTCTCTTAGTTCATTTATTTATTAATAGTGTAAGGCCATTCAATTTCTTTTCCTCGTCCCTATTCTCGTTACACTAATTCCACAAGTTAACGTAATAAAATTTACGACGTGCGAACCTCTTAACTGTATAATAAAATTTCGTATAACTTTTTGTGCAAAATGTTAACTTTTCACTACGGAGTACCTGCGAATAACGACAGCGCCGCGGCTCACCCCGGTCGCTATGTACTAGGTATACATAAGTTTGTAGTAGGTGTGCGAGCGCTTGGCGGGCGGTAGCAGCGTCGGTCGGATGTATAAAGTGGCGCGCCGGTGGCCGCATGACATAGCTATAACTCGGCGGTAGCATGACAAACAGCCGGCCGGGGTGGCGTGGAGTCGGCGTTTTATTTGCTTATTTTATTTATATTTGGCTCGGTATGCCGCTGCGCTGCCGCCGGTTTGGGATCTGAATTAGTAATTTATATTAGTCACGTGATGTGAACTGTGGAGTCCAATTTATAAACTTTAAACTAAATGAGATTATTCTGTAATAGACCAATAATTAAGTACAATGGAGGGATATCTGATAAAAATAGGAGTGAAAATGAAGTTCATTTTCACTTTTCTAGTGTTAAACACATAAAAGGAAGTGTATGGCGTAAGTCTAAGTACCTATACCAATAATAAGCAGAAAAAAAATATAAAGATTCAAGTAACAAACAAATATAACAAGCCGTTTAACTAGGATGGCCAACTAAAGTTGTCGAAGCGTGAACGTGTGAATTAAACATGTGTAGTTGGCACAGTTGTTAGCTGACAAACAAAAGAGAAAAAAATAACAATTCGACTCCACGCCTCGCTTGTGCCCGCTCGACACCGGAGGGCGCCGTCGCTAAAGCGCGATACTACGGGTTCGCCTCGGGCGGCGCGAACCAATTACCCGCCGCCGCCGCCACCGCGCGGGCATTTACCCCCCTTGCCCCCGGCGCGCTCGCCCGGCCCCCCGTCGACGCGCCACAGAATTACTTATCTCCTACGCGGTTCTGCGAGCCGGGTACTCTGCCGCCGAGCGGGCGCCCGCAATGCGAATGCGGCGCAGCTTTTTGTCGCACGATCGCCATGTGCGTGCCCTTTTTGCATTTTCCCGGAACAAAAAATATGGAAAATGTACTTACGTTGTGTGGGTATCGCGTGTTCGGCTCATATGAAACGAAATTACGACGTTGGCCGACGTTTATGAATAAAAACCTCTAGGTACCGCTTATAAATTAACTTCCATTCATTGTGAATGTACCTATTTGCATATTTAGGTTTGTCTCTACTTTAGATAGAATAATAGGCAAGTATTTATGTGTATACTTTAATTTATGTGTCTTAGTAAAAATACAGTAAATGACATTAATATCTGTTATATTTAATGAAAAATAACTAAAATCCCGGAATGATCCCGGGATTTTAAAAGTGATCATCGATGATACCGACTTTAATTAAGTGGTCATATCATTATAACTAGGCATTTCTAAATATAGTAGCGTAAGGACTGTTATTTTAACGCTATCGGTCGATAAGCCCTTGGAAATAACAAAATAAAACTTGAAACTTGGCGCTGTCACCTCATAAACTTGTACATTCCAAAAATGACCGAAGTCAGCACTAAACCCGAACATAAATAAGTTACAGTCGACAATGCGTGTTTATTTTACACCAACGACGAAGCCGAGTATATTATATCGACCACCGCCATAATACGGGTCTGTTTAATAATTACACAAGGCTAGGGACTTTATTACCTACATATGAGAACGCACTAGACTCTAGTCGTTCGCGCGTAGGCCATCTCAGCCACTGCACCAAGTGCAGGTTCCCGTTAGTGACAAATTTCGGAATTTGCCCATGTTCGTATGCCACCAGTAGCACTCACATACATAGTACATTGTTTTGTATTGTAAAAATTATGTTGTGTCTGTGATAAAAAGAAAATTCAAACCTGTGAAATTAATATCACACATTAATTTGCTATAGCAATTAAGTTACTTATAGCAAAATAATAACCTTAGTGCTAAGGTTTATATGCTATTTTTTAACGGGTTTTGGTAGTGTTAAAGATAAAAAAACAAAATACCTTAACAGCATTCGACGTGTGGCTAAGCTCTGCCTATCTTTATTTTTTCACTGTGCCTTTGTAAAGTCTGAATGCGGCTGGCGTACTCTGACATAGAAGGGATAGGGTCGACACAGGTGCTCGCTAGTATTATAACAGCAAAGTTGTCAAATGTTGTGTTGTGGACAGGTTAGTGGGGCCGAAAAACATAATTTGAGCAATTGCAAGAAAATAAAGTATGAAATACTAAAGAAGACAAATGAACCCGAGAACATAAAATGTAATGCCAGTTGTTCTAAAATTACAATAAATTTCCTTTGTAGGTATATAATATTTTTTTTTTATTTTTTTTATTGAATTTTTATTTTCTTTGAATCTAGTTTTTAATGTAAATAAATAAATAATTTACAATAAATTTTAGTTGAAATTTTAAATTTATACCCGGGATTTTAGGAGGAATTCTAAAATCCCGGGATTGTTTTACGTCTCTATAATTGCCCAAATTCTATGTATTTTTGTAATGCGACTTAATTTTTTAATGTTAATAATACTTACAAACTCGTTTAAACTTCACAAATATACAGATTTTAATTTCCTATAGCAGTTAAATAGTCAATCTAGATAACACCGTTACTTTTAAATACTGTTTATTTCCTTTTCTAAATGATATAAATCTACAATTGCGGGGTAGCCCTAACATAATTTACGAGCTCACTCGTCCGTCGGTCGTCGGGAGCGGCCAGCGGCCAGCGGCCAGGCGCGGCGCGGCCCGATTTACGGCGTCATTTTTACAATGGGCCCGCGCTGGGCCGCGTCGGCGACCAACCTATGCATTATAAAAGTTATACATCCCTTGAATATAAGCGGCCACTTTTACGAAGACCACGTTAGTTGCGAGGTTTTAAATTGTAACACTATTCTGGCTCCTACACAGACCTTTGTAAGAACTATTGGAGGTAGTTAAACAAAAAGGATCCAAACCACAGCGAGTCACTTTTGAGATATGGCAGCTTGAAGTTTGTTAATGTGGGTATGGAAGGCATGTGGGATAGTAACTAGGTACTATAGCCCTATCAACGCCCCACTACTGGGCACGGGCCTCCCCTCAATGCGAGGGGGATTCGTGCCATAGTCCACCACGCTGGCCCAGTGCGGGTTGGCAGACTTCACACATCTATCGAAAACTAGTCAAGTTCCCTCAGACGTGTAGGTTTCCTCACGATGTTTTCCTTCACCGTTTCATAGCAAGTGATAATCTCGGATGAAAATGAGATTCGCACATAAATCCCAGAGATGCGAACCGGGGTTTGAACCTGCACACTTCGATTGCAATGCGTGCGTTCGACCACTAGGCTACCACTGCTTACACATAGTAAGTAAGTAGGGATAGTGACTTACGTGGTAAAAATGCTTTTTGCTTTCATTTTTCGGTAAGATCTCTTTTGGTGATTGAAAAGGCCTCCTTTAGGAACTGTTTGGTATACTTGGGCCCTACCACCATCTCTTTAAGTATTTTGCTTTCAATAGTAACTGTCTGTGTACTGAGTTAACTGACTACTACTGAAAGTAATATTATAATAACAACATTACAACAAGACCTTTTATTAAGACCATAAGAAGCACGGTAATACGGTTGGTCAGTATTAAGTTGTTCGGTATTTTGGGCCCTGGGGAATTAAACTCCAATTTAATTAGTAAAACGTGTATTTAGGTACTACAAGCAACGAAAAAAAGAGGAAAACAGATACAAAAACGGAAGAGCATACTTTTTAACCATCTTCTATACAAATAAATAAAATTGGAGTGTCTGTTTGTAATATCAAAATAACACTTTTTTACCAAATGCGTATGAAAGTATATACGATACCTATAACGAAAACGCAATTTTAAAATTTTTTGTCTGTCTGTTTGTTTGAGGTAAACTTCTAAACGGCTGAACCGATTTCAATGGGACTTTCACTGACAGATAGCTGACGTTCCAAGGCGTAACTTAGGCGTTACTTTAATTTTAGAAAAAGCATTAGGGTTCCGCGGGAAAAACATAATACCCATATTTCCGGGTAATCTCCCTAAAGTCCACGCGGGCGAAGTCGCGGGCACAGCTAGTAGACAATAAAATTACTAGATAAGAGCCAAGAACAACATTGCCCAACGGTTTGTATAGTTTGGTGTAATAGCAGATTGTACATAGGTTTTTTTTTATATGATTTGGTGTTCAATAAAAAAAAGTCGATGAAGTGAGATTCATTATGGATGCTTATAAAATTAATGTCCATGATTGCGTCGCATCCGCCCCGTAAGCGGCTCGTGGCATGTGCTCAGCTCACCCCCCGGTCGCGTCGCTCGGTGTGATGATGTGGAATAATTTAATTGCCGCGCACCGCGACGACTGGCGGTCGCCATGCTAGATTTTTTTTCTAGTGTATGTTGACAGACCAATTTCTTTAATAATTTTAAAAAAAAGATGACAGGTGTCATTTTAAAGTGTGATTTTTTAATCTTTGGTGATGTCATCCGCCATCTTTATCATATTCATGACCCATTCAAAATTATAATGTGTATTTATTGATATTTTTGTTGCTACTAATACACTGGCAGTATATTCGCTAATTGCAGGTGCAGTCATTCCTAATCTTATTTAATTAAATTTCATTAGTAAGAAGTAAGAAAAAGATAATCTTTTGTTAAAAAAAAGTAACACCATAAAATCGGAATAATCCATAAATTCCAATTATGTACACGAAAAACAAGGTCATGGAGGACACCGAGGGTCTATCTTTATTACCCGAAGGATTAAGAAACCCATAAATTATAGGTATTTAAAAGGTCCCATCTCTAATCTGTGGTTTAATTTGGCGCGCAGGTACTATGTTTTGAATAACGAATGTACAGAGAACATTAATTTTAAATATTTTATGTCGTGTCATGGTAGTCTGTCCCATTGAGTATAAAACTACTTCACTGATTTTTTATTCCTATTTCCAGGTTTAAAGATTACTCAAACACATTCCAGAGTCATAATTCAATAATAAAAAATGATTTTTGGTAGGTGGCACATAATACTCGATTCTAAATCTACCCATGCCATGCCAAAGACAAGAAGAATGAACAGAATACGTCAAAAACTATCTAACCATAAACAATCGATCCATTACTCGTCACCGCAATCGCAACAATCCATCGATAATTTCGATACGAATCACCAGGGCAGCATAACGTGACAGGAGGTTGTTCGATCAAGTTGTACCGGCTACAATCGATCGGCTGTTATCGCCATATCGACTGAGTATGTGTGGTCGGGCCTATTGTTTGCGGGGTTTTTGCTAAACCGCAGACTCGAACGGCGCATATAAATTGAATTGTTTAATATTTCATTTACAACGCTTAGATGTGCGGCGAAGTTGGGCCTATGGGTGATAATGGTGGCCCTAATCCGAACTTATCGCACAATAATATTCGCTTGAAGGCGGGCAATCAACCAACTTTCGACAGTATGTCACTATTGGTCACTATTGGCATATAGCTCTCCCTTTAGCCGCACCAACTTAGCTAAATGTTTGATCCACATAAATATTTAAATGTTCAAAGTGGGTGGAACTCGAAACCTCACGATTAAATGGGGGTCCGTGTAATCAATAGACTTCGGTCACTGCGGTTGCTCGCGTCCATTTGGACTTGGAGGAAATTTTTGGGGGATGGTGTCATATTGCACGAAACCCCTTTCCTTTATCTTTCCTTAGTTACCGGAGTTAGGTGGGTACTATCATTTCTATGCGGTGTATATGCAACTATTATAACTTCGTCTCAAATCAGATCAGGCCGTCTAGAGCAGCATTTCCTGTTAGCGAGGTACTTAGCAGGACTCAGCTCTTTAATAAAGAAGCAAGCTTGCTAATAAATGGACAATTGCGGCCTACGGGGTGGCCGTCGCGGCGCGTCACGATACCAGGCGCGCAGAGGTCACTAGAAGCTTCAACTAATTCTCAATTTATTAAATACAGAATGGCTACTGATTATGACGCGAGACTCTACGCTAGAAAGAGCTAGCCAAAAGCCAAGTTTGCACGTTGAATTCTATGACGTGATGTGGTATGGTATGGTTGAGCCTTTGCTTGCCTCTACTCGGTTAACATAAGTCATGTAGTAGCTCCAAAAAATATACCAAAGTATGTGTTCAATTTTCAAAACATTTCTAATTGTACGGTAAGAGTAGTAGGTAAAATGGTAAAGGTTAAAGAAAGGGGTGAGTAGCAGTACAAGTTCGGAATGTCCTAAGTGGGGCGTCGTAAAAGGAACCGACGAGATTGCTCGTCTAGTCACATCCATGATGAGTGTGCGTTGCACAGTAATGACACGTCTTCGAGAGTTATGCGATCCTGGTACAAACATGGTACGGATCACCTGTTCTTTGATCTTTGCTTGATCGACAGGTCTCTCCAGCCGTTTGAGCTGTCCGCCAATCCCTCAGCATTTATCAAAGGAATTTTATTATTGTTATGATTATAAAAATAACTCTATATTATTGCATATAAATAGAAACGTCACGCTGCTGATAAATAAGTAAATAACCCATTGTAATTTAGCAATCCGTTCGTGTACAAGCGTGTGAGTAACATTGACGAAACTAATCTCTTGTAGTGTTATGTTTGCTTAGTACAATATTGACCGAGATCACCTGTTTCCTCTGACGTTCACAGATCACGGCGTGAGAGATGCTGCGTCTGTACCACGGGGGATCAATTTGAGCGTTTAATATCACTAATACTAAAAAGGGTTTAAGGGTTGCCCTAATTTTCTATATTCAATAATTTTGTGTTAGAAAATATCGTTGATTGCGCTGGTTATTATTTTTAATTGAAGTTAAATTTAAGACTAATACGAAAATCTATAGAAATTACAATTAATTTACAAGCCACCTACAATGTAATTTATAAAATACTAAATATTTTAAAGATGCCCTTGTAAATGGAAACTTTATTTTTATTTGGAAGTAGATAAGTTGGTAATAATAACATTGTCTGGTAAGTAGGTATTTTGATACCTTCCTATCAAAATAAACCCAAAAATCTTACATTAGGGCGCTATACCTCACTTCTTATGAAAGGAGTAAGATTCTATGTTTTAAGAAGTATCCATTGAAGAAGTTCTGAGCCTCAAGTTAATACTATTGTTGTGGAATTCCTATGACTTATTTTTTAAGGCATAAAAACAACATCAATGATACCTATAATACGACTATTATAGAAAGACATTGTCACTTAAAACTATAGTCATTATTCTAGCTACCGTTGACAAAAGATGTTGCTTACATGCCTTAAAAAAACCGGCCAAGAGCGAGTCGGACTCACGCACGAAGGGTTCCGTGCCGTTATCTATAAAAACGAGCAAAACACGTTTGTTGTATGCCCCCTAAAATATTTATTTTATTCTGTTTTTTAGTATTTTTTATTATTTTAGCGGCATCAGTAGTTGTAGCATGTGCGCCAAGACTAGACGTATGTCACGGAATACCTTGATGCTGTCTCTTACTCTCGTATGAAATTAGACAGAGAGCGAGCGAGTGAATCTGTGACAAAGGTCTTGTCGCGACATGCGTGCTAAGTGCTAACCCCACAGAAATACATAATCTGTGGAAATTTCAACTGTCTCACTATCACGGTTCTTGAGATACAGCCTGGTGACAGACGGACGGACGGAAGGACAGCTAAGTCTTAGGGTTCCCGTTTTACCCTTTGGGTACGGAACCCTAAAAATGAAGTCATAGTAAGTCCACAACGATAGTGTAAGGGGACTTGGAGAACTGTAAGAAATCCGAACATTTGACCAAAGAGACTTATCGTTAGAAGGCTTACCTTTGCTGGTGGTGTCGGTATGTAAAGTGGTGGATCATTCTGGGAGCCGGTGTAAATCTCCTGCCCGTCGGCTCCCGTCGCACACCCATCCGCGTCCAGCACGCTGTATCTACACACAATACCGTCAGCTGGCTTACAGTCATACCCCGGAGGCTTCCCCACGTGGAAACCCTTCGCTTTCACCCAAAATCGGAACTTTGAACTGTCCGAACTGTTGCATTCTTCCCCGCGAAGCGTGCGCAGAATTCGTGCGTACTTCTTCAACGTTATTGTCTTTGTTTTAGCCGAATCCCCGTACGTTTGGATCACCCAAGGCTGGTATGTCGACAATAGATCCAGCTTGGGGTCCCCAGTCTGCACTTTAGGTCTCTTATTGTTGTTTTGCTCGTTCTTTTTAGATTTCGAGCCGCTCGCTGTTGACTTCCGTTTGGACGGTTTCCTCGGCGTTTTCTCCGGTATGGCTTCCTGCGTTAGCTTTTTACGGAGTCCTCGATCACTTATCATAGCTGCAGCCATGATTGGTGCCACTACACTTAACTGTCACTCCATTTAGTTCACAATACAATGTACTACACAGTCCTTTTATGCGATTGCAATCCTTGGTTATCCATTACGAGTGGGATTGTTCAGAGTCCCGTGAATTGTTATCACGAAAAGTTGCTCAAATGAAAAGTTTCAGGGGCCCGTGCGTTCAACTTCGCTACCGAAGTTTCGGTGACGAAAGTTGGCATCGACCTAAAGGACTTCGTACAGAAACTTTTCCCGGCGGCGGCGCGCGGGCGGCTAAGACCGTCCCGAAAGAATGTCGCTTGCCGTTTTAACGACCACGTACCACGCTGTTACTTAAACCAGTCATAATTACTGATATATACACTTAGTAAGTAGATAATATATCTCTTAATATATTACTAGCTTTGGTATTCACGTTTCAAAAGCATATCGTCTTGTTGGTAAACAATTCTGCGCGAACAGGTGTCAGCGAGTGTTCGCTGTAATATAATATAAGTCGCAAAAAAAGAAATAGGGTTGTTAGAAAAAAGTACCGGATGCCGTCGTAGGGTGTCCCGTGCGGAGTTCGCGCGGAATCGCAGATGAGGGGGCGTGGATTCAGCCGCGGGACGACCGCTCGCCGACAAAGCGCGCGGCACACTGACTTGGCTGGCGGTCTCCGGGACGGATCAGTGGAGACCGCGGCACGTGCGGGCTGAACGCTAATTGCCCACGAAACAATCGGCTATGGGACGGGCCGGTTGGCAGCGGCTGGCCCGCCGTTGTCGTCGCCCTGTGATGTCCTACCCGGCCCGCCGCGGCCCCGTCCTTCCATAGATAACGCGTCTATTGTTCGATAACGCGCGTTGAGTTGCTGATCGCCTAATATATTCTTTGACGGGGCACTATTGGCGGTATTAGGTACAATAGGTGTTAGTTATGGTGTGTGTGTGCGTGTGTGTGTGGATTTCATTATGAACAATGAGATAATATGGACGACCTATATACTCCACTTGTATGACACGTAGAAATAGGTAGGTTGGTTGCTTAAATTCTTTTCTGACTTAATGTATAGTTATTCTCCTAGATAATTAAGCCTACCTCCGGTTTCTAATATATTCAAAAAGTTCATAGAATAAGTTTTACTGATAGGTACACAATTATTCACGAATTAACTACCTACCTATTTGCCTACCTGCAAAGTTCAATAAATACTATGCCTGCCATCCCGTGGCAACCAAGATACACAATCAATTATGAATAGCTACCTAACATTGGTCACCGCTCGGCCGACGGTAGCGTCGCGCGCGTCTGCGTTTGAACCCCACTCAACTGCGCGCGCGCACCAAGCCAGCGCCCATTCCAGTTTAACAAGTTATAAATACCAGTTTAATATGCTACTGTAATCTACACTATAAGTTGTAACAGCTAAGGACTAAAATGTATAAATGGATTTAAGATCTTTTACAATAACACGTAAACTTGCGCGCGCATCGAGCACGAATTTGGTGCGCACGAGCCCGCACTCTTGCGCGAAATGTGCGCATGTTACTAGGCGAGCATAAGGTTAAGGAGATGACGCGCATGGATCGTGGAACTGGGCGGGGCGCTCGCGCTTGTTTAATCGTCGCCCATATTCAATCAATAGATTATACACTTTATTCCATTGGAATAAAGATTCATGTTATATTTTGTTCGTTGCCAAAACTTTATCGGTAGTTGGTAGACCAATCAGCTCAAGAAAAAATCTTTCATTCTTATGCGATCCTGTGAACTTGATGAACACGTGAGCCATGATTTTGGATCATTATTTTTTGTATTGATTTTTTAGATCGACCGATGTTTGGTCGGCTTTGCAAGTTAACTACTACTTAAATAACTATTAAGTTAGTTGGCAATTTTAGTGTTTTGTGTAGAAAATAAAGATAGAAATATAGTAGTATGTACTTTTTAGTCAGTAAAACAACAACGACATTTTAAAGAACTTAGAAAAAACTGTCAGCAATACTTACAGGTACGAACAAATGTAGAACGGTCGGCCTATCTCGGATTGAGCAACAAATTCGATGTTGCTTCATTGAACGAATTTCTACTAGGTTGACATGAACGTGAAGACATCTTCGCTGCGCAGGCTACGAATTTTATATAGCGGAGGCAAGGATAAAAATAATGTTGTACAAATAAAAATATAGATGGCATTAATGAAGGCAAATTACTATATCTTTGTGTGAAGTATCGTAATGTAAGTTGGTAAATAAATAACTGATCTAATAATTTTAACCAACTTCAAAAAGGAAGTTTCTACTTTTAACAGTACATTATTTTTACTTATTTAAACCGACATAGACACGTTCTAAGCTTATATATATATATATAGTACCTATATACTCCGTAACTACATAATTCAATTACTAATAGTAAGAACAATAAAGAAAAGCGTTAATTTCCATAAAGAAACTGGACTAGTAGTGTAGTACATAGAATCATTTTCTTTAAAATATTAGTAATAAAACCAAAGTATCGTAAGGAAACTCGACTTTAAGCCAGTATCGTGGTTAATAAGCCTCGCAACCCCTTCAAATAGAGATAAATGTACGATATACCAGAATACTATAGAAAACATGTGGATACACTGTAGTGCACCTCTGCCTACTCCTTCGCATTATGGAGTATTATTTATTAATTTATATTGCGTCATGGTTGCAACCGTCCCCATTGACTTCCTTGCCCAGAGTTACTAGGAAGCCATAAAACAATGAAGTAATTACGCGCTAAGTAGGAAGCAAGACAAAGACAGCCATCTCGTCGCGTGTGCCTTCAAAGAAGGCAACACGCGGTTTTTGAATTTACTACGTCGCTTCAATACCAAGATCGCAGATTACATGTAGAGGTATATCATTAAAACGTGCGCACCGTGTAACTAATAATCTCCATGCTTTTATGCGGTCCTAGTAAGTTAGTTACCAAACAAATTCGAAATCGCGTATCTCCCATGTAACGTAAAATCCTCAGGAGCGGGAAGCAAAAGTTGCACAATATTTGCTTTGCTGTGTTGCTACCGTGGACCACTATCCCCGAACATTTTTTTCTTTTTACATAGCCAGCATTTTGTCTCTTTCTTGTTTATTGAATAAATTGAGACAATGATAGCCTCGTGCGGCTTCGTAACCACCAATTATCCCACCTTCGTCGCGGAGGCGTCACTTGGTGATATATTGCGAGTTCTTTCGTAGTCGAATTTACTAGGACCGCATAGGTTTGTGGTGGTTTCTACTTACACGAAATGGACACCTCCTAACAGATCTAACCAAGTCTCCCAGAAATAATGCGCTACTGAAATACCAGAAATGCATGAGCTTAAAAAGCTAGTATTTTTTAACTGTAGGTTGGCTTGGCTGGCTCCTATGTAGCTTAAAAATAACAGATGTATTATGTTTAGATCCTAAAAAATAATGTTCGATTTTATTTTTTAATTTAGTTTTTGTCCATAAATTACTTTAGGAATATTAGAAGCAAATGTCATAAGCAAGTTATAGGTACACAGGGTGTATCTACCTACCCGTTCAAGGGAAACAGTCGTGGTATTATAAGATAACTCAGGTAGGAAGTTCTGTAGCAACTCACTATCGTATACCAGATCCACGCTTCTGCCACTGTACTTGGAAATAGTGAGTGGTGAAATTAATCGATTATATCGATATGAGTAGAAAAGTACATAATAATAATTCAGGATATTTCAGGTTGTTTTTTTTAATAAATGTATTACCGAACTAAAATTTTACTTATTTCCTTGTTTACTAACAATAAATTATTATTATAACTAGTGAGTACTAACGTAAGTTTATTTTTAAAGAAATAATGTACCTACCTAGACCAGAATCCTTTACCGATTAAGTTTCCGTTTAGAAATAAAAATAAAATATCCATCTAGTATCACTTCATATTTCAAATGTTCGATATTCAAATTTTCAAAAATGTGATTCCTAAAAAAAACTAAACCTACTCGACATCAACAATGTCTCCTCCCTATCGACACCTACTTAACTGGCCCGCCAGCCAGTGCGCGCCGCGGTTTGATCGCTAGGCCCCTATCTCCCCCCACCGAGTGGGAGTGGCCCACCCACCACAGCCTGCGGCCTCCGGCTTTATCTGACGCGGAAGCCCGCCGACAATATTTCCATCGCCTCTCGACAGTTTTTCTGTTGTCGCTCCGTTCTCAATGCTCCTATAGTTGTCTACCCGCCTGGTAGTTAGTCGTAATTCTGACAAGTAAAAGTTACGCGTTCAGCGCGACAACTAGTTTAAATTTAATGACATAGTGTTAGTTCTTTCTTTGGATGTTAGGTTTTTGTTAACATGTAACCTATATTATAGATAGTCTAACCATTTTATTCTTTGTACTGTGGGCACCTACTTACCACGGATAAAAATGATGTCCGCACAAGATCCCCTGCCTGACCCTAATCCCCTTAAGCTGAGCCACCCCGCCGCCTACTATAAGCGTTTAATTAAAAATCCCTCAAACACCATCTAATTAGTCGACGACTAGGCATGCTTCGACTTTATAACTTTGAACAAGAAGTGCCTTTTAGAGTCTAGTAAAGAAGAACTTATGGAAAACATTGTATTCTGTACTAACGCGCTACGTAGGTAACTATTTATCATGAAATTTATAAGAGATAACAATGATATATAGAAAAGGACAGGATGAGAGTAGTTTTCAATGTATATTTAAGGTATTTTAAACCTTCCTAAACAAAATTTATTTACAATGGTACCTACTTCTTTCTTTTAAAGCGTTTGTGAATTATAAAATGTTATGCAAAGCTGTTGTACGGCCGACATGTTTCTTTGAAACGCAGCAAGGAAAGTGGGTGTCGTCTCGCAGGTACCAGGGTCGCAGCAGCGCTTGGAGTAAATTAGGCGGCGGACAGCGCGCGGCGCGAGCGCCCACGGCCCGACGCGCGCACTCAACGATATTGTTAACGGCCCGCCCCGGCTGAGCGTAGGGCTGCCACGAAAAAATAATTAATATTAAGTATTTTATTTTGTTGAACGGTTACGTATAACATGCGAGTAAAACGTGCGAGTTTTGTATAATATGTCATTATTTTGAAGTATTTTAAATTAAATACTGTATAAGTAAAAAAAAAAGAAACACGGCATTGAACTTTATAATAATATAAATAGATAATTATTAACTAGAAACGACAGTGATGGAATCAGAATCAGATTTCTATTACGCATTTTTTTATTTAGATTATGTTAGGTAATGAATTTTAATTTATTAGGGCATAAAAACAGTTTCATTTTAATGTAGGTGAAATTAATTCTCCATTATGTCATAAAAGTTCAATATCATAGAATATTAAAAAATACCTAAGTACTAACATGTGTATGGATGATGTACTAAGTGTAGAAACCCAAATTATGGTATTTGCTGAGCATAATGGTTTATCATAGTGAGTCTTATGCGGGTTAAGCCGCAGGACACACCTATTATCCTACTAAATTATATTTTACATTGTGAAAGTTTGTAAGGATGATGGATGAATGGATGAATGGATGTCTGTTACTCTTCCACGCAAAAATTACTGAACGGATTTCGGTGAAACTGTAGTTTTATTTTTTATATACAATAATAACATATAGGCTAAAATTTATAACGATATTGAATCATCGAAGTCTGCGCGGACGAAGTCGCGGGTACAAGTTAATTAATAATAATGTATTTCTGTGTGGCAGCCCTAAGCGCGGGCGGGGCGGAGCGCGGCGCGTCGGCTGCCAGCCGGGAACAAAGCCGCGAGGCGAGCGCCACTCACCGCGCACACCCGAATTTACCCCGACCAAACCATTTTGACACTTAGTTACACCACAGCATAAATATTATTATATTTATTCTGTGGTTTTACCATTAAAATAACATCCCCAACGCGGCTACGTGAGATCCAAACTATTACTTTAATATTTAAAAAAAAATAAAAAAATATTACCGATTTCAATTAAGACTTAGCATGTTCGGAAAGTTAAGGATTTTTTTTTTGTAAAAATTTGAAATCATTAGGACCTCAATTTCACTTAATCTTTTTAAAGTTTCCGTATAGTTTGTGGAATGTAATTACGCATTTTTAAAGAAAATTTGACATAATTAGGGTACCTCCCCATGCGCGGTATGAGGTCTCGGCTCAGCAAGTTATAAATAAAAAATAATTAATTATAGAAGTAATTATGGAAGCCGCAGCCTTATAAAAGTCTGTAACTTTATGATTATGATTTAGAATATAGGTATACTTATAAATGAGGGTAAAATACAAAAATAATACTAGGTACCTATTATCTCGCTGTTCAAGTTCATTTTACAGAACAGATTGTATCTACCTTTAATTAATTAACTTCATTCATAATTTGTATACCTACATTTCAAATAATATAATAGGTATTTCCTCTTATTTATTTACTGTTGTATTATTATATACTTGCCCAATAAATAACATAAAATATTTTTTATATAAGAATAAAAACAAAAAGTACCAAGACTACATAGCAGACTAGGCAGTATATTACTCAATGATTCACCCGAGGCGCGGCGCGGTGGCGGCCGGCGGCGGGCGGCGCGGGCCGCATCGACAACGCGGCATCCCGTACATTGAATTGTGTGTATAAACATACTTTGTATATACTACTTCAAGGTATACACATTGTACACTATAATATGTGGTCTATGTGGATCCTTACCTACCTATAGTTGGGTAAAACATAGACTAGGCACCCGTGAGTTCTCTGTACAGTTCATTATTATCGTAAACTATTTTATAGATATACAAATACTTAACCCATTATATAAAATACATGATGGATATACATCGGACCGTTCTAAGAGGGCCTTATCATGTTTTCTCTGTTATCATTTTTATCGCAGGAAGGGCCAGCAAGCCAATCTTCCATCTCAAAACCAAGAAAAGCGTCCGGTATTACCCCGTCTCATTCGACCACTAAAACTCCGAGTACTAGGCGTACATAACTTGTTAGCGGTTTTATCACACTACGGCGCGGCTGTATTGTCTATGGGCGCGCCGCCCGCGCCGCCACTGTCTGTGACGCAACATAAGAAACGCCTTTTTGTTAAAGCCATCTAACGGATATCTTAAGTACTAGTTACACTTCATGATATGAAACGCTCTTAGAATTGTTTTGACTGCACACAGGCAGGCACCTTTTGCATGGAAAATAAAATAAAACTCCTTAAAAGTATGTGTCCCTGGTATCCGCAGTATCCGTGGACATGTGACGTGGTAGGCCGACACAATTAGGGACGCGGATGGACAGGATCCACACTTCGAACTAAAGCTTCGATCTCTTCGAACTTCAGCCGTATATCATTTATTCTTGAGGTTCATGTGTTCCTGGTATTTACAGTATCCTCAAACATGTGACGGGGTAAGTCGACGCAATTTGGAAAACAGACACCCTCAAACGTGCTCGAAAAGGTAAGTCTAATTTCTTAGGTAAGGTATTTTTTTAGTTCGCTTAATTTAATAATGTGAATAATAATTTGAAACAGGAAACATTAAAGTCTGAAGGTGCATTTCGTGAATTTTTATTTTGATTTTTTTTATAAGTATCTGGGTAGGTACCTATTTTTTTTTCACATAAACAGCGAGGATATTACATATTGTATAATCTAATAAAGACTGAATTCTGAAGGAAAAGTAATATTATTCTAACGCTTCCTATTATAATAACAATTTCAAAATATTATTTCTGATTGTAGTACCGCCATCTCTTAAATATCAAAGTAAAACGGAAATTCTTCACTAACTTAACTTTGGAAGTGGTTTCAATATCTCCCACTAGAGTACGCTATTTAATCAAAATAAATATTATTGCGTTCTCCATATACGTACGTAGCTAAATTATTGTCTATAGAAAAATAAAATGCATTTTAATCTTCATAACGCCTATATTTACCTAAGGGACAGGCAGAGGTGCACAGACTTTTCTTCGATGTATTTTGGTAAGGAGTGTTCGCATACTTCCAGCAGCTGGTGCGTCATGAGGTTTTATTGACTCATAGAGGTACTAACTTTGTGAGCCTGCACACTGGATGAATGTTCGCGATGAACCCACACTACCTCTCAACGTAGCTTAGGTGTCAAATCCAAAATATCATTAAGACTCCACGAAATGAAACGCACAACTCCAATTATATTAATATTTTTATTATTATTTTTTCGACTCGCATACCTGATACTAATACCACAGAGTCTAATATTAGTAATATTGTAACTTGGTTCTGCAGGGTGACTACGCAATTGAATTGCAGAAAGCTATGTACTTTTTTAGATAAAACAAAAAAAAAGTTAAATTATTGTTTAAACCACTATTTAAACTAAAATACATTATATATATATTGCATTCCTATGGTATATGACTTATATTAGTCTCGTACGAGCAAGACACGCGATTTTAAACCTAAGAAAAATCAAACAAACACTAACCCCGTTTATAAGCCATTTAAAACGGCATTACAAAACACTGCAGTGTTCTTGTATATTACAAATAGTATTTTCTTATACGTCGGGGTAAATATTCACATAAAAATTACACTTAAACAAACACATAAATTAAATTAAACGTATTCATAATGAGAACCGAACTTGATTCTTTAAAATAAAAAAAATAAGCTATGTACAATAATGTTCCCAAAGCCTCGTGTCAAATTGGGGTTATGGAAGGTGAATCTGTAAAGGCCAACTAAAGGCCAACAGCGTAGTCCATTAAAAAAAAATAGGAAACTTAAAAAAAACCCACTAAAACAACATTATCTATGAACTTAAATTTAAAAAAACAATGTTATAACTAAGTGCAAACTGTCCAAATATATTTCAGTCTTATTTTAAGAAATTAGTTAGTTATGATACCAGGAGAACATAGGTTTAAAAGGATGTGTTATCTTCAATTCGACCTATATTTTACTTCAGTGCTTTAAAAGCGATATAAATTATGTCTAATATCAGTCCTATGTATTGGTGTCAATGATATTCTAGTATATTTACTAGAATATCATTGATTGGTGTCAATAGATTTAAATATAATAATATAAGCATTTGATAAGTGAAGACAGTTTACTCTGAGCTGAAAAGAAAGTGCATTATGCGAAAAAGTCCGGTCAATGTCGTTAAATTCAAAACTTTAACCAAAGAGGGAGGTTTTTTTTACATTTAATAGTTTCCATGTCCAATTTTGACAGATGCGTAAGGTTGTTTATGATAAGACGTATACAACTCGCATATCATTGCAATTACAGTCCAAATTTTTGTAATATATTTATATATTTAGGTATCTATACTTTTTAATATCATAGAATTTTTGTTTTGATAAATTGAACAATTAAAAAAAAAATTCTGGAAAATTTTGAATTTCGAGCTATTACCAGGGCGCTTCCTTTTTTAAAATTACGTCAGCATTTTATACAAATATCAACTTTTTAATATTGGTTCCATGGTACATTATCTATGGCATGTTTCTTTAGTTTATGCTTCTTAAGGTATTTAGAATCTATGAACGATTCACCGCATAAGGAACAAATGTAGGGACGTTCACCGGTGTGTGTTCTCAAATGTACAACCAAATTGCCTTTCAGAGCAAAGAACTTCATGCAAACGGAACAACCGAATTTCTTCTCTCTCGTATGAGTTAGCTGATGGGTTCTCAAGTGTGTTTTGGTCTTAAATCTTAAGGAGCACAGCTGGCAAGGGAACGGACGTTCATTGGTGTGAACTCGTTCATGCATCAACAGCATAGCTTGACTGGTACATCCTTTACCGCAGATACTGCATTCGAAACGTTTTACATTCTTAATTTTAAGATGCTTATGAGTTAAGATGTGAGATTGCATTTCTTTTTTCGATGGCAGTACCTCACCGCATTCAGAGCAAAGCAGTTCCGTTGGGTCGACAATGTGTGTGCTCTCAATATGCTGTTCTAAAGCACTTTCGACCGAAAACATTTTCTTGCATAACGAACAAGCATATCCAAGCAATTTTCCAAGGTTCGTAGTGATCTGCTGCTTGACCGTCTTCATCAACTCCTCTTTGACTTTGAAGACTTTGGATTTACTGCAATTGTCCGAGTCTTTGTGGGCTTGCAAGTCTTCTTTGTTCTCGAAGGACTGTTCACACATGTTGCAGTTGAAGGGGTTCATGTGAGTCAGTCTATGTGTCTGCATTGTAATCTTCTGATGGAACCTCTTGAAGCAAATATCACATTCAAACTCTCGGACTCCACTATGTATCATCATGTGTCTCTTCAAGTTGTTTGGATTGGCGAATGTCTTGAAACAGACGCTGCATCGAGGTTTTATGTTGTTGTGTCCATACTTGATATGCTGGGTCAATGCTGTCCGTCGAATCAACTGTTTACATAATGGACAATTGATTAGCAGACCGTTTGAACTGTGCAACAGCATATGACCAGTCAATATCTCAGCTGACTCAAAACCTTTACCACATAAGTTGCATAAGTGTTCACCGGCAGGGTTATGCTTATATTGGTGTTTCTCGTAGTCAGCCAAGTCTTCAAACTGTTCTCCGCAGTCACACAAAAACGTGCCATCCTCTTGCTGTAATACAGTTGCTATTTGACTGTCGTCTGCATACTCTATGACGAGCTCAGAGCCATCGTACTTGAGTATTTGGAACTGTGAAGTGTCATCACCTTCACAGAAGATTACTTCCTGTGACATCTGGTCCCCGTCTTCTTCTTCATTGGTGACTAACTGTGTGTCAGTCAGATACTGTATACCATCTTCACCTTTTAGTACGATAGTACCATCAGAATTAGTTGATGTAATAATTTTAATATAATTTTCATTTGGTAAATTGTTCAACTGTTCTGTAGTGATTGTCTCAATCTCATTGCCATCTTCGTCCACAATCTGAGCATAGTTCTGTTCTTGTGATGTACTGTCCTGAGTTTCATCAATGTTCATATCACCGTCGTAATACTGATGATCCTGACTGTCCTCCTCATTTTCAAGGATTGTAGCTGGCACATTTGTTGGTACCTTATTATTGGACATGAGGAATGATTCTATAGAGTCCTCGAATGGAGTTTTAATGTTGTGTGTGTGAGTTTCTAATTCAGCATCCTCTTCTATTTCAGTTTTGATTTTGATGGTTTCATACGGGTCATTTTTATCCTTATCTTTGGGCTCATCAATGACTAGAACGTAATAGTAATCATCATCGCTGTCATTCGGTTCCTGTTTGATGATAGCCTCTAGTTGTTTGAGAGGATCGTTGGCTATTTCATCATCTGTGATATCTGTTGTTTCATGTTTCTTAGATTTGTTCATGAGATTGGATAGTTGTACTTTGAGTTCGGTGTCCATCTTGATGCACTGTTTACGAAATTGGTACGAGGAGTTCATAATATCATAACAGGCATCACACAACTTTTGAGGCAGACCGTCGTCCTGTTTAACCTGAAAAATTACGACATACAATTTAGAACTAAATATGAGCGGGTCATTGACTCATTTTCTTACGCAGTTTTTCAATTTTTTGGAGTATTTAAAACGTAAATTATCATTATGTCCTATAAAAAGTGCGGTTATGACACATTGTACACATGCTAATATGATCTATATCACGGTAACGAGATAGAATCCCGCCAATTTATTGTTTTGAAGCGGCGTTCGCCCATTCTAAAATGAGGTTAAGTTACGCTAATAATTTCTATAATTGAATGACACGCATATTTTATCGCAATTATCGGTTTCTAACAATACGACTTCACAAATAGTGTTAAATATATAGTTATTTACGTACCTCGATAGTAGTTACTTCAAAAAACCTGCTGTGAATATTTTTTTCTTCGTCTGTAAGTGACACTTCACAATTGGCGGCTAAGCAACAACGGCAAAGATCGGCCCACGTATCCATTTCAGCTTTCTCATATTATTAGTATACAACGAATTATACCTAGAAAAATGAAAATAAACATTATTTCGATGCATTGTTTTGACAGATAGCAATCAAAGACCACAATAATAGGGTATCCAAAGAGTAAAATGATCTACGGACCATTCCCATAAAGTCGATCTATTCGAAATTATAGACAAGAGATGAGCGCAAAATGCCACAAACAAAATGGAGGCGGACGGAGAAAGAAGCAGAGAGCGCGAGGAAGCGGATATTGCATCACTAATCTTATCTGTCAGTCATAGTGGCGCCACTGTCGAACAGTTGGTATAACATCCGGTCATATCAATCTTATTTTATATTTATTTATAATGTACAACTCCATTTAAATGGTTTAATTTATTTCCAATCAAGTTTTAAATATTTTTATTCGATTTACAAGTGTTTGTTTTTTGTTATATTTTGATTATAGACTTACAAATTATAATAGAAGCAGTTCTATCGGCGCGCGTTCCAGATTTGCGTTTTTTACATTTTATGCAACGAAGTTACATAGTCAAGCAAGAAGATTGTAACTTTATTTTTTATTTGGATTCTTCATGTGGATCTATATCTTGTTCTTGTTTTGTACGATTCGTTCTTTTTTCCGTAGAATACAAAAAAAACCCTAATATATATTTATGTTATAAATACATATTATTAATAATAAACGTATTTATTAAATTTATACACAATGTAAAAGTACGACGATAATTTAGTGTGAAAATAAAACATGGTCTTTGATTCCGAGTAATTCAGTTTGTCTTGTGATTCCTTCTATGTTTCTATCTCTTTTCCATCTATTATTATACTAGCTGTGCCCGCGACTTCGCCCGCGTGGACTTTAGGGAGATTACCCGGAAATATGGGTATTAGGTTTTTCCCGCGGAACCCTAATGCTTTTTCTAAAATTAAAGTAGCCTAAGTTACGTCTTGGAACGTCAGCTATCTGTCAGTGAAAGTCCCATTGAAATCGCTTCAGCCGTTTAGAAGTTTACCTCAAACAAACAGACAGACAGACAGACAAAAAAAAAAAATGCGTTTTCGTGATAGGTATCGTATATACTTTCATACGCATTTGGTAAAAAAGTGTTATTTTGATATTACAAACAGACACTCCAATTTTATTTATTTGTATGTATAGATATATCTCCTTGTCGTCACTCTAGCTCTTTACAATTCTTATTTATTTCATTTTTTCATTTCTTACATAATTCCCTAGTATTATACCCTAGTATTATATTATATAGTATTATACCCTTGTTAAGTTTTATATTCTACACTCTAGGGAGTGTAGAATATAATACTTAACAAGGTTAGTAGATAGGCCTTGCTATTAAAATACTGATATTGTTGCTGTACTAGGATCACATAACTCAAAGAGCATCAGCATCGTTTTTAGGTTTTGAAATAAGGTAGAATCTATTTTGTTAGAAAGCAAGGAACCTACATAGTTTCAAGTTATCATCCATAGATAAATTATTGGTCTCGCTTCGTCGAGCAAAGCGAGACCTAGCTTATCTATGTTATCATCCTTGGTTTGTTTCACATATCAATTTTCAGAAAAGAATACCTTAGGGATCACAAAAGAAAAAAAGAAAATTCTAATTTGGATTGATCATGTGCATTTTTATTTAAAATGTGTATTTATTGAATTTGTCCTTGCTGTTAATTACTGGTTAATTGACACTGGCTGAAATACCCGCTAAACGCAAGTGGAGCCATTCCTCATCTTATTCCATTAAATATCATCATTTCATTAATTTGGTAAAAAAAATAAAAACCGGCCAAGTGCGAGTCGGACTCGCGCACGAAGGGTTCCGTACCATTATATATAAAAACGGCAAAAAATCATGTTTGTTGTATGGGAGCCCCCTTAAATATTTATTTTATTCTGTTTTTTAGTATTTCTTGTTATAACGGCAATAGAAATACATCAGCTGTGAAAATTTCAGCTCTCTAACTATCACGGTTCATGAGATAGATGAGTACAGCCTGATGACAGACCGACGGACGGACGGACAGCGAAGTCTTAGTAATAGGGTTCCCGTTTTACCCTTTGGGTACGGAACCCTAAAAAACCGGTCATGTGCGAGTCGGACTCGCGCACGAAGGGTTCCGTACCATTATCTATAAAAACGAAAAAAAAAACACATTTGTTGCATGGGAGTCCCCCTTAAATATTAAGTTTATTTTACATAATTATTTATTTTTAAAGTGAATAATATCACACAATATTCTGTAAATATTTCAAGCGTATACTGCAGAAGGCAATTAATATCGAAAATAATTAATTATACATTATTGCCTCAGTGACATCTATTATTAGTTACAAGCAACTTAGTTTAGGTATACCTCGTCAATAGATGGCAATAAAAACGTTAATATACAGTATTGCTATTCAACGATAGATGTTTAAACAAAAAAAAACACGTTTGAAAAACAGAATAAAATAATTATTTAAGGGGGCTCGCATGCGGCCCCATAAATAATTATTTTATTCTGCTATTTTTTGTATTTGTTGTTATAACGGCAACAGAAATACATCATCAGGGAAAATTTCAACTCTCTATCACGGTTCATCAGCCTGGTGACAGACGTACGGACGGATGGACAGCGAAGTCTTAGTAATAGGGTTTCCGTTTTACCCTTTGGGTTCGGAACCCTAAAAAAGGATAACAAAAATGAAATTTTGTAGCTAACTCACACAAAATCTTGTGGGTCAAATTGAGAACTTCCATTTTTGATATCAGTAAAAATGGGTGCACTACAGACTACAGTGCAGCCTGGCTGCCCCTGAACACAATAGTGATGCTTTAATGTATAGTCAATCATTAAGGAGATTTGCATTTCGATTTTCGCAAGTAAAAAAATGGAACCTTTCCGCTCTCATCGTACGCCCTAAAGATACCAAGGCGACCGAATTAATTTGACGTTTATTTGGAAAAATATAATCTGTGACAATGTCCCTTTATATTGAATTTTCGCGGTACAAGTCAAGCGACCACGATGACATTACGTTGAAAAATAAGCTTCTGTTTCAAACAAATACAGTTCGTTTTGATATTGCCAAAATATTGATTACTTTAACGCTTACGTATGGGCAGGTCTAAACGGATGAATGGGCCCGATACTGCGATGATGGATGGACTTTGAAAGGGACTATTCAATCATCCAAGGGGATGCCCATTCACGCTACAATCTTGCTCTTATCAATGGAACTCGAATTGTATGTATTTTTTGTATAGAGGTATTTAATGGTGAATGTTTTTTTAATTAGTATCGGCGCCAAAAACGTGTAACTGTACGTGACCATAGAGTAAAAGACAATAAAGTAGATTGCTTTATCATTGTACGAGAGTAATGTGCCTGCTTACCGCTAGATGGCGTTAGTTGTATATTAAAATTATTATCATTATAATTATTGTACATACAACACTTAAACATACTGTTTAAACAGGTGTTTCAGAAGTCCGAAATAATACATGACGTATGCATCTGTATCGTTTATACAACTGATTGGTATAAAAATATGAACGAAATTCGAGGTTGTTTTCGAACTTTTTTCGTTGTCAATTTCTATAACTCATATCTCGAGTCATATGTAAAATTTGCATTGTGTGAATATTGGTAGTCGCCTCTCATAAGCGTTGTTCATTCTGTTATATAGGGTAATGGATGTACCCATACGACAGAACACGATACCTGTAATAAATATTCTAACGTCTATAACTCAGAAAGTATGACAGGTATAAAACGTCTTCACTAAGCATCCACATATAGGGTTGCCAACTTTTTTTTGACAAAAATACGTTTACAATGGTTTGGATAGGAAAAAAATAAAGTATTTAGAAGAAAATAAAGTATTTTTCAAATTTTATATTTGCTTGTTTTTTGTTTTATGTAGCACATGCTAACAATTCTTTGCTATCTTTAAATGATTCAAAGCTTGTTTGACAATCAAAATCACCACCACAAACCACACCACATCTGAGTGTTTGTGTTTAGTAATTTTAAATAGTTGATTGGAAATAAAGTATTTTCACATACCTACTTTATTTGTATGATAAATTTAAAGTATAATTACCAAAAATAAAGTAGGATACTTAATTATAAAGTATGATTGGCAAACCTATCCACATATGACCTACCGTATAAGTAGATATTGCGTTTTTTAACCGTCTTCCAAAAAGGAGGAGGTTTCTCAATTCGACCGTTTAAATGTTTTTTTTTTATGTGTTTGCGGATAACTTCGTCGTTTATTCGTTTATTATCAGAAATCGACCCCCTTGGGGGTGAAATGGGGGGGAGATTATTTGTAACTTTTGTTGCACCTAGGTTTTTGAAGTCGGTTTTTGTTTTTTGTTTTTAATAATTTTAATGTGAATATGTTTCGAGAACAACAAGTACCGAACGACTGGAAATAGATTAAAATGAAAACGTTTGGTAGCACATTCTATTTGGATGAAATCTTTATGTTACAATGATTTTATATGATCCGATTTATTTACGTCGAGCGTATTCAATAGGTATTTTAGTGTACAAAATCTCAGGTAGATAGGTCTACCTGAGATTTTGTACACTAAAATACTTACCTATTTTTCACGGTATAATAGGTAAATACATCATGCATCATCACGCCTGTATTCCCCGAAGCGGTAGGCAGAGGTGCACTGTAGTGCATCCACACTTCGCCGATGTATTTTGGTCCCAATGTAATAGGGGGCGAGCCTATTGCCATTATACCGGGCACATTCCCCCTCAATACGAGGGAGATTTGGGCCATAGTCCACCACGCTGGCCCAGTGCGGGTTGGTGAACTTCACACGCCCTTTTTAAAGACGTGCAGGTTTCCTCACGATGTTTTCCTTCACCGTTCAGCAAGTGGTAATCATTGTTGAAAATGACATTCGCACATGAAAATTATCTCAGAGGTGCGGGCCTGGGATTTGAACTTGCACCCTTACGTTCAAGGCGGGCGTTCTTGCCCGCGAGGCTACCACTGATCTCATGGTATAATATGTATAGGTAGTTTATTATAATATCGGGGGGTGAAAGGTGACATATGCGACATTTTTGGGCGATATTGACTTGCATGTATACATATGTAGATAGAATCAGCGATTTCTTTCTGCGTCGAATAAGTATGCTCTCCTGAGTAATTAAAAAACTGTCGCGAAACTGAAACAGCTGAGTGAAACAGCCCACCCCTCGATATTGTTGTTATATCATCTTCTCCGATGCTATATCGATTATTAATGTAGTAGGTACCTACCAATTAAACTTTAGTAAGTATTTACTTGGAAATCTACCGGCAAGAATATTAGGTACTTGCGTAAAAGATCTGGATAAATAGGTATATTTCATAACATTATTCTATGTCTAACACATAATATTATATTGTTCATTGTTCTTGGAATAAAATAGAATATGTAATATATTGTTTTCTTATATTTAGGCGAATACTATACATTGAAATTAAACTATTTTACGAAATTAAACTATGTAATATGTTGTTATGTAATGTTCTTTCCCTATTATATTTTGGAAATCCAGTCACGCGCCTGAGGGGCTGTAAGACAGGCAAAATAAAACGAATCCAACAAAATATTGGCTTAATTAATTTTCCACAAAATGGCGATGGGCTTAATAGTTAATTACGTATTATAACTATTTTATGTTCGGAACATTAATTAAATTTTACTAATGTCGATTTTCGGAATAGTTTAGCGTAGGACACCTACCAGGAATATATGAGTATTAAGAGATCTTTTTATTAAATCATGGCTGCTTGCAACTTTCGTGAAAGAATTATGTTTTTTTTTATACGATCACCACGATTTTAGGTATTCTATAATTTTAGTAAAACTTTGTTATTAAAAATCTGTTTAACATTTCTTAAAACACCCTTTTGGTCATTACCAAAAGCTCAAAACCGCACCGCCACTAAACATGTGTATTTAAGAACTCTTGACTGTCCTGAGTTCCTAGTCAACTCAAAACGCGTTCGGATACAAAAATGGCCGCCAAAAGCGATTTATTATCGATGTGATACGACAGGTGGCCCATCGTCATTCCCAGCCCATTACACACCTTTGAAAGTTTATTTTTAACCTAATGGTTTTCTTTACGATGTTTTTCCCTCAACGAGGAACCATAAAGTCTGAATTGTGGCCAATGATACACGTGTAACATCAACACTTCGCTATTTCTAATGCTGCTGATGTCTAGCTGTTCAGGTAAATAAAGGTCTCTGCCAAGTTCACGGTTTGTTTTGTAACACAATGCTTCGTCCTCATGCTGCTCTAGTACCTATCTTATAATAGGTAGAAGAAGATGGCAGTATACGACAAGGAGCAATATTTTCTTATATCGGCAGAGGTCGCATGTCTCCTTTTTGCAGGGACTAGTTGTAGCACGTACTCCAAGACAAGGCTGCAATAACTTATTATATCGCATGATACCTTGTTGCACTCTCCCTTTCAAAATTTATAAGAGAGAAAGAGACAAAATTTAAATATCACCAGATTCCATAACTCTATAATTCTGTCACATGAATACTAGGTGTGATTACCAGGTCATCATGGATATGTAGGAGCATCTATCTCCTTGCAATGGTGGATAACCGTGGACCTGAGGAAACTAAACTAGGTGTACGGTCCGTGCCCTACATAAGACTAAAAATGTGCTGCAGATATTTTATTTCATGTTTTATCTACTTCTAAGGGAAATCGAATCACTATAATCCTCTATTTTCAGAGTCAGCTCACGGATAACAGAGAAAAAGGGCTGACATGTTAATGCGGTATTCGAAACTTTCACACAATGCCCGCCCGCATTGTTTCATCGAAAGCCTTTGTTGGTATGTTAATTCAATTTGCGAGGCCTCTGGCCTATTTTTGTAGGCCCACATTGTGGACTGATAAGGGTGTATACCGGAGAGTGGACAGGTTATTTGAACTTTTTAAAGCTTTTTAAAACCACGATATACTTAAATAACATTTAAATGTTCCGTAGAAGTACTAGGAGTATATGACATAATAGGTAGTGTAAAATTTTGCTAAAAATTGGGCGCAAGACATCCATAAAATCAGCGGCGTGTGAAGCTCACCAACATGCACTGGGCAAGCGTAGTGAACGATGGCCCAAATCTGCCTCGTGTTAAGGGGATATGTGCCCGGTATGATGGCAATAGGCTCGCCCACACACATTGGGACCGAAATACATCGGCCAAATTTGGATGCACAGAAGAGCAACTCTCCCTACCTCTTAGGGGAATACAGGCGTGATGATGTATATATGAACTATGCAAGCCTGAGACACAGTTCTCGATGAGACCGGTAATCGATTATGTTAATATCGATAAAACTTTATTGTTCGTATCGCCGTCGATTCATGGCAGGTGCGGAACTTTTACCCCAGTTACTAACTTTAATGCGGGCTAATTAAAATTTGCCAGTGAACTGAACGCAGTTAATTGTTGCTAATTAAATTTCACGCCTTCGTTCTGGCGTATACTTGAATTTAAGCCCCCTGTACACTGGGGTGACACCGCTCGCCTACTACTAAACCGCATCTTTATTAACAAAAAACAAAAACCGACTTCAAAAACCTAGGTGCACTAAAAAGCTAGAAATAATTGAAATTAAACTATTTTACGGATTTTATCGCGTTTATTTACTATTTTATTTTCCCGACGTTTCTGCGTGGATCGGACCGCAAACAACAACTAAATATGAGGGTACCCAGTTATTAACTATGACATCAGGACGTCTAACACCTCAGTCCCCCCGTGACCATGGTTGCTGTAAAGCAGCCGAAACGTCGGGAAAATAAAATAGTAAATAAACGCGATAAAATCCGTAAAATAGTTTAATTTCAATGTATAGTATTCGCGTAAATATAAGAAAACAGCTAGAAATAACCTTATAATTCATTAAATTTGGAGTAGGTGCCAATCTACGTCAGACTAGGCAAATACACACATGAATTGGCACCGACTAGCTATTACTAGCTACTACTACTATTTCTAGCTTTTTAGTGCACCTAGGTTTTTCACGCTTTTTAGTGTCAATAATCGTTGAAAATATGCAATTATTACCACCTCATTAACAACCCTAAAAAAGTAAATATTTACAGCCAAAAAAAATCCCCCCTCAACCCCCCTTTTCAAAATGTTCATAAAATGAAAACTGCTTGGCCGTACAATATCAAATTTTTATGGGACCAAATGGCATCTATTCCGCATCAAACAAAAAAAGAATCACGTAAATCGGATTATAACTCGCAGCGTAATCGGTGTACATACATAAAAAAAAAACATACCGGCCGAATTGAGAACCTCCTCCTTTTTGGAAGTCGGTTAAAAAGTATAGAGACCCATTGTGAAATTTTAGGATTTCGACTATAAATCTTAAAGGGTCGTCCTAACGACCATTATTCAACAACATTATTTTTGAGTTAGGTCTCTCGAACGAACTCTGTGTCAATATGCATAATGATTAAATTTCTGTCGTAAAAGTCAGGCACGCCTTCACGCGTCAAAACTCGTTCGCGCTGTCAGTGTAATTTCGTTGTAGAATGAACTTTTTCCATGTGTCAATACAGTTCGTTGTGCTATGGCAAAAAAAAAATACGCGCCATGGTTGACGTGCAGTTGTATTATAACTAACTACAGCCCTTTTTAACGTCCCACGTTACTACAGGCACGGGCCTTCCCTTAATGCGAGGGGGATTCAGGCTATAGTCCACCACGCTGGCCCAGTGCGGGTTGGCTTACTTCACACATCTATCGAGAACTAGTCAAGTTCCCTCAGACGTGCAGGTTTGCTTACGGTGTTTTCCTTCGCCGTTTCATAGCAAGTGATAATCTCGGATGAAAATGAGATTCGCACATAAACCCAGAGGTGCGAGCCGGGGTTTGAACCTGCACACTTTGATTGCAAGGCGTGCGTTCGACCACTCGGCTACCATTGCAAATATTAAACAAATTCGCAGCGTACGGATTTTTAGTGTACTTTCACCTGGTGCGTTATGAGGTCATATTGACTCATAGAGGTACTAACTTTGTACTGGATGTAAGTTTGCCATGAGCCAATATGACCTCGCAACGAACGTGTTAATCTATGTTTTTGTATTCTTATATAAATATCGCCAGACAACACATACACAAAGTAAAGCTTGTATTATGGGTACCGTACAATGGACTGGGGCCGATCCCAGTTAAACCCAGACCAGCCCAAATTCCAAATAAGGCTATTTCTGATATTTGACACTTTCGGGATTCGAACCCGCAACTGTCAAATATATGACCTGAAGTTGTAGCATGTGTGCCAAGATTAGACGTATGTCACGGAATATCTTGATGTTGTCTTTTTCTCTCGTATGAAATTAGACAGAGAGCGAGCTAGTAAATCTGTGGCAAAGGCCTTGTCGCGACATGCGTGCTTACCCCATTGATGTAACTTTATTTACCCTGGAACAAACAATAATGACTAGGGCCTCAGAACTTTGCAGGAGCGTAATTGAAATCTTTTTTACGTAACTTAACTTAACATATTTCAATTTAGAAATTCAAATGGGACCCATAAAATGAGGTAAATCGAAGTCTGTGGAAACGATTTTGTGAGTTAATTTCCGTTAGAAGGCATTATCCCTTCGTCTGTTTTGGGTTATGCATAGGATATAACGTATTTCCTTCAAATAATTTTGACAATGGTATTATTTTTTTAAAATCGGCACACTTCTGTTCATACCATACCCTTTGTCTATACCGGCGCCATTGTGGAAGGTTTTTGAACTGTTATTCATGGCATACAGCTGGGCACTTTTTCAACTTTTGTCCCTGACATTGTCCTCCAAACACGTTACACACAAAATTGGACGTGTGGTGCTGTCAAATGTCAATAAGCTTCTCTTGTTCACGTTGGTAGATTATTTATAATGTATATTTATTGATTTTGCCCTTGCTTTTAATTACTTGACACTGGCTGAAATACCCGCTAAACGCAGGTGGAACCATTCCTCATCTTATTCCATATATCATCACTTCATTCATTTCGTTAAAAAATAAGAAGATGAAGAAGAATATTTGCATCGAAAAAGTTTCATAAAAAAAATCATATTTCCGATTAAAAGGTTATTTGTAAAAAAATAAACATTCTTTTTCAATTTCCGATTGCTCTATTTTTTTTCTGCTTTGTACGTTGCGTGAAAATAGGCAGCACCTTTCATTCCATTTTCAATAAAAGTTCATTGAAAATTTGAAATTGGAACACTGAAATGGCGCGGTCGGTTGCTTTGCTTTTTAGTTTGGTTTTTTTCTTACTATTTGATCTGAAAACGCTTCTGTTCCCATTTTCTGTAGGACTAAAGCGTAATAATAATAGCACGATTACATTATTTCCTGCTGGAATGTGTTATCATTAAGTATTGATTGCCAGTGGGTCTGTATTGGCATGAAATAAAATGACGGTATTTAATCCCCCGTAGCATATGTGTACATTCGAGAGGATCAACAGGATTAAAAGTTCAAATCAGGCACTTTCCTACTTTTACCAATTTTACAATCCAATACCAGGTTGTCATAAATTGAAAGAAGCATTTCCCCGCAACGGACTGCGACAGTTTGCTGTCTACCCTACAGCCTAGAAAATTATTTTCCATGCGTTTGGTCTCAAAGGTATATAAACCAGGTTATAACACTTCATTTGTTTAATAACTTCGGGGGTGTGAGAGGGATGGTGCTATGCGGCGTGGCATATGAACGATAGTAATGGCAAACAATAGAGCATTGAACATTGAAGGCATGCTCGCAGTTTGTGGACCGCACAAAGGATTTGGGGGCACTAGGGAAAGTTGGGAGAATCTCCCGGATTTTATGCAACCTTAGTATACAGACTTCGTGACTGGTAAATGTATCTTGTATTTTTAAAACGTTGTTTATAATTTACAAAGCAATATTTCAATGGTATAATGTATCAAGTTATAATTGATCTACCTACTATTGATTAGTTGATTGCCTGACTAAATTATGGTATTTGGACTTAACTACTGTATATGTAGTTTTTATGTTGAAGGACAAAATGTATAACTAAGGACTGAAGATCAGAAATGGTGTGATAATTTTGTCACATGTAGAAAAGAGGGGGGGAGGCCTTTACCCAGCAGTGGGACATCCAATAATCTAGAAAAAAGGTAGCTTTCGGTTTCCGACAAAGTTTTTTTACATTGTTTTCATTTTGACAATGTCTGGAAAGATATCGGTCAGAATTCTTCTGCATGGGATTTCAGAATAAATGTCATAATGGACTTCGGAATGCTAACCGAATCCGTGAAACTTGAACACAAACGTGTTAAATAAATATTACATAACATTTTTTTATTCAAGTTTCATGAATTTCAGTGGAAAATATTATCCGTAACTAGCAACACAGGGCTGAAGAAAAAAAAACACCGGGAATACGGGAGCTTGCCCGCCCGACGGATTCAGTCGGTCGCGAGAGCTCGACCTCGTTAGTTGGGCACCGGCGGAATCAATTAAAAATCGAAACAATCGAATTAAAATCGAACATCTAAATTAATAATCGCATCACTTTAAATCGACGTTCGACGGGACGCAGGAATATTTTTGAAAGTGTTCTTTTTTTGTGACGTAGGCGCGGTCCACAGATAAAATGAAACTGGGTTGTGTGAGTGCAGAGGATCGTATCGCCTTGTGAAACAGGGATATTATTAAAAATAGGCTGTTTGCACACTGTTGTTGTAGGGGTGAAGGCAGGTGAGTCGATTATTTATTTATAGAGTTTTCTCTCAGCGAGAGAATATTGCGTCGGGACAGCGCGGCAAACACTCACGCCACAAACCCAACATATTTGTACAATTGAAGAAAATAAATGAAACGTAATTCGCTCCATACAAAAAAATCTAATTTATTTTTTTCAAGACAAACTATCAACTTTAGAAGAAATTTTATCTGAATAAAAGTTGTCAGGAATATCTTAACACGTCATATAAAAAAAAATCGCATCGATATTGGAACTTTGTTGCCTATGTCCACCAATTTTCAGTTTGGGCCCACTGTGCGGCGGGCCGATATTATTTGTGTATTTTTTTTCAGAGACATTCATTTTCCTTTTTTTATGTAAGTTATATTCTCACTCTTTTATTTATAGAATGTAAATATCTGTTTTTAGGGGCTTTATATATCATTTTTTACCTGTTAAACTGTATAAAGATTTTGAAGATTTAAAAAACAAATGGGGTCAAATGTGCATTTTATAAGTACGTATGGCCAAACACTCATTATTAACGAAAAGAAGGTATACGATAGAGTACCCCTGACTACTTTTTTTAACGCAAATAGGGTAGTCGTGATAAGTCTACAAGCGCCGAATAAGTGATTCTATTTTAAAAATTTTTATATTTGTATTTCGAATGTCAACAATTTTAACAATTTAAAATGTATATGCACTACATAATTCCCCGCATAATATCTATAAAAAAGTTGTTTAACCCTCAAAACGAGATACCAATCCTTAGATACGGATTAGGCTACCTAAAATAGTATTTACTACTTAATTTTTTTAGGAATGAGGCTATATCTAGTTAAGGGTTCAACTGGCCCAGCCGGCTCAATATAGGCTTAATTTTTTCTGTTATAGTGGTTACAAATATAAAATGTTCTAATAACTTTGAATAGCGAGATTTGTTATGACATGATTTACTTTCATTATTTTACCTCAAAGCAAACTATTTAGTTCCATATTTAACTCCCTCAAATGACATTAGGACCTTTTTTGGATCCTATATAGTCCCACTGCTAACCGCTGTAAGGAATTTAAACTGTAGTTGTCGGAGATATTAGACCACCAGCATACAACTTCGGGATACCGTACACGCTAACTTTTTATAAAAACTTATAGTTTTCGTTACGAGTAAACATTTTTTTTTGTAACGAATAACGATCCGTATTAGGCATCGGTAGCGTTACTTCATACTTTACACCCATACATTGTCATATAACACAAAGTGCAATCAAAACCCAACCGTCCGTACGACGCATTAAGGTCCTAATATCTTCCGCAATCATCCGGGGCCACTGTCGAAACTACGAACGGTTTAGAATACGGCTCGGCAGCGAAACGATTGTTTCTTGGAAATATTAATCGAATAATACAAGCTCAAATACGTTTATCGAAAATTAAAGGTGGAATATGATAGCTTTTGTACATATCTGCTTACCCCTTCTATAAATACGAGTATGTGTACATAAATTTTCATCATTTCATCAATCATTACGCAATTTTGGATCATTAAATCCAGAATTTATTACTGCGAAAAAAACATACATAAAAAAATATATTTCCAAAATCTAAAATTTTAATTTTGCTGTTGTGAATGCAGCTCTGTCTTACATTAGATTAAAAATTATCGACTACAGAAAAACGCGAAATGGTTTTGTTTATTTATTATATTGTTTGAAATGCGAATGTTGGTCTATCAACAATTTGAACATGTGTTTTCAGATTTCACATAGTCTGTCTGAAATGTAGTTTAAATGCTGAAAATTATCGAAATAAAATGTTTAATAGGTATTATATTTTAAAAAAGAACAAGGAAAACTCTTTAGGACCATTGCCAATTATAGAGGCATATGTAAAAAAATGTATAAAGCATATATTTTGTACAAACAATTGTATTTAAAAAAATCAAAGGCTATGTATGAAATGAAACAGTAATAGCAGGGTGGCAGAAATTACAGGATCTCAAAGCTCAAAGCGCGCTTGAGTACGAGTGCTACCGTAAATTGCTTCCTACTGGGGAAATGCGGAGCGTGAAGAACGACCTCTCGCCACTCCATTGCTACCAGGTCACCATAAATCCGACGAGATGTAATTAAGGCAGTACAAACGTCATCGCAATCGGTACGATTTGAAGTATCCCTTTGAATTTCGTTTTTGGAGTAATTCCATGCGCGCGCTTAGTAATTAAATTAGCTTTTAATTAACTTTCTCTATGAAGATACAATCGTCTAACACAAAAATCGTATTGAAATCAGTGTATTCGTTCCGTAGCTGCTACGACGGCCGAAGTCTGAACTACTCTTCATGTTGCGTGGCTGGTTAAAAATGCATGAATAACATACTGTTGCTACCAGGCTAACATAAATTCGAGACATAACATTTCAACGTATAATACTACAGTGTTCCTTTGAGTTCCATGTTTGATAATGTTACATTCTTATTCCGCTGTTGTGTTTTCGCCCTTACTTCAGTTTCATATTCATAAGGCGTAGATTACACTTGTAAATAAATGCTTAGCGCTTACGTAAGCACTG
Source organism: Ptilodon capucinus (assembly GCA_914767695.1). NCBI lineage: Eukaryota > Metazoa > Arthropoda > Insecta > Lepidoptera > Notodontidae > Ptilodon > Ptilodon capucinus. The sequence continues at coordinate 2,835,426 of OU611832.1, forward strand.
ACAAACGCGGCATTAGGCACGCCCGAAAGCACTAACACCCAAGAATGTTAAGTCAGTTTAATTTAAGTGTTATTATCATTACTACAAGATAAGAATTGTCTTACACGTAGTTTAAGGAACATCTATTCCCTTACTATGATTTTCTGGTCACTTGAATTTTTTTTCTAGATGCATGCTGACACAATATCTATGAAATGACCACAGTTTTAACGGCGTAAGAATGGGATCGCTTATCAATGGTAGGTTTAATCCGGCCAGAGTAGCAATTAGTATTTTAAAGCTATTTGAATGGTCAAAATCGTCCTACAGTTGTTAAGCAAAAGACGATTTCATGTCATTTAACCCTTGCCATTTTAAAGCGACCAATGATATTAGGATCGCAGAAATAATAAAGAAGTTTATGATTTAAAATCTTATGTCATTTTGTATGTGTTATCGAGTGGCAGTTGGAGCCATGTAAAATCTGCTTTGAATACATTATATTATGAGCTATTTTCATTATATACTTACTGTTACATATTTAAACTCTAATGGTTTCTCTTAACCGTGTGCCCAATTTCTATAGTCTCAAAGGACCTACATTTGGGTACTTGGCAACACTTTGGTCATGCCATTCTGGCACTTAATGGCACGGTTGCCAATGATTGGCACGCTATACCTACCGTCGATCTGTGCGTACGATATACGGAGCTATTATTACCATGCGACCGTAACGACCGATTGCGTTCAAGTGTTATGTGAATAAATATTTGGGTTATTATGTTGACTGCCGTTGGCATTGTAATGTTAGTATTTTTTAAATTTGGAATTGGATTAAACTCCTGATAAGTTATGAATGCCTGGTATGTAAGGTCAGCTTGAGTTTGGAATGGTTGCCCATACTCTCAATTGTTCTATATATTTATGGTATTTTGAAGAGTGATGCATATTGAAAATGGCCGCCCATTCTATAATTTAGTTTTTTATACTGCTGGAGCTATTATTTATTTTTAGCTTTCGGATTTGAACTACCTGAACAATGTAAAAATAATAACTTGCACTGACAAATACATTTGTCGAACAAAAACAAATATTCCTTGTAACATTTCATTGGGGCAGTAAGGAAAACATGTTTTTGTTCCTCAAAGGCAGTATTCGTATAATAATAAAACCTTTTGATCAACGACTATTGGTGATTGCGAGTTGTGTGGGTAGTCAAGACAGTTAAGTGTCGAATTGATATCGCTTTGAGCAACTGGGGCTTACGACATTTCGTTATTATGTCGCTTACAATTTTTCTACAGTGGACACAGGTAACGAGGGGTCACCGACACAAATGTATTTTATTTCGAACTCGAACGATTTTGCTAAAGCAACATGCCGCAAGTGTGGCTATGACTAATATCGAGGAGTGAAAGGCTATTTCACTAAAGTGACACTTTTAGAATCAACGATTTTTTCTGCGTCGAATGACTACACTCTCCTGTAAAGTTATAAAAATGTCACTTAAGTCAAACAAAAGCCTTGTACACGTCGATATGTACAAGCGCCAATAACAGATTCTCAAAACACTTTGGTTCAGAAAAATGCATTGAAAAGCCATCTGTATATTCAGAGGTAATAAAGTACATTTTATAGTACACATTAGGGGTAATTCTCAAGGGCCAGTACAAAGTGCGGGTTGTGTTATAACCGATAAATCGCTCGTTTCACTTCTACGAGCCCGTAAATTGTCTCACGGCGAATAAAACTCGCTCTCACGTAAGTATGTCCTACAATGGATTTCAATTATGAAGGAACTATCTACAGACTTGAAGTGCAATATAAATATGTTCTTCGGGGTATTGACGATGTGATGTAGGCAAAGTCACGTGTCTTGTTAGTTACTACTACAGCCCTTTTAACGTCCCACTGCTGGGCACGGGTATCCCCTCAATGCGAGGGGGATTCGGGCCATAGTCCACCACGCTGGACCAGTGCGGGTTGGTGAACTTCACATGCCTTTCTATAGACGTGCAGGTTTCCTTACGATGTTTTCCTTCACCGTTTCTTAGCAAGTGATAATCTCGGATGAAAATGAGATTTGCACATAAATCCCAGAGGTGCGAGCCGGGGTTTGAACCTGCACACTTTGATTTGCAAGGCGTGCGATCGACCACTCGGCTACCACTGTTTAATAAGAATATCTATCTATCAGCCAGGGACGTCCACTGCTGGACATAGGCCTTCCCCATAGATCGCCACAAATTACGTTCTTGGGCTTTATGCGCCCATTGACACCCGGCGACCCTGGTGATGTCGTCCGTCCATCTGGTCGGGGTTCGTCCCACATTCCGCTTCCCTGTTCGTGGTCGCCACTCTAAGGCCCAGATAAATAAACGTTACTTAGCACGATCTAAGCCAAAGTACTGACTAAGTTCACGAAATTCCATTAAATAGACGTGACTTTCAGTTGTCAGTTTTGTCAGAAGTCGAACTCGGCTAAGCCAAGTATTAGTCAAGATTTTTGATGACTTAGCATGGTCTTTTCACTAAATAAAATGATTTTTGAACTGTCGTATTGTATGCTGCAGTATTTTTTATATTGTAATAGTGATTCATCCGCCCTCTTTAACGCTGTTATCATACATTTTTATTTAAAATGTGTATTTATTGAATTTGCCCTTGCAATTAATTACTTGACACCGGCTGAAATACCCGCTAAATGCAGGTGGAGCCATCCCTCATCATAATTAATTAAATATCATCATTTGATTCAGTTCGTAAAAAAAAGAAGTAGGTAGTTTAGAGTAGTATTTGTGTTTACTTCAGTAGCCAAAAACAAAGGTTTACCTTTATCATTATTATTCTAACTAAAAATAAAACAAAAAGTTCATCACTTGCATTTTCATTTAATCCGAGAGAAAGAAAGACAAAATGTAATAAATGCACACAATAACACAAATCTTCTTCTTTTTAAACGAAATGAATGTAATGATTCAATTCTTTCCGCTGCACCTGCGAATAGCGTGTACTCATGCCAATGTCGAGTAATTAATATCAAATCAAGGACAAATTCAATAAATAAACATTGTAAATAAAAATGTGTGATGAACTTATCACAAATCAACAGCAGAGGCAAAACGAAATATCAACTACCGAGTGTCATTCTCCCAAAAAGATCGTCGACACCAATAATTTACCACAGAATTCAGTGCGTTCATTTTTTGAAATATGGCCATTTGTATAAAAAGCAAACAAATCAAGTTTTCCATTGTGATACTTGTGGTATTAAAACATTTTTTGTTATATGTAATACATTTATATTGATATAGAACTGTTAATATTAATGATTATATATTAAATTTTGACAATATTAAACCCGACACTTTCCCAATATCTGAACGCTTCTTTTTATGCAAAAGTATTACTTTCAATTTTGACTTAGCTCGTGCTCGGCTAAGCAATGTTTATAGTTACGTCTATTTTAGTACATAACAGGTGCTTGGCTTAGACACGTCAAAGTAATGCTTCGCCAAGTCGTACTTTAGACCAATGCTTAGCAACGACTATTTATCTGGGCCTAGGACTTTGATGCCCCAATGGCCATCCGTTCTCCGGGCAATTAGAATATACAACTTGTAAAATATGTGCTGGCTCTTTCCTCGCTCAACGAATAGGACTCGCTATACACCGAGAAAATACAGCCAGCGCTCTTGCCACCATCCCACGCGGACCAAGTCTTTTTAAATTAATAATTATTTATATAATGGTGAAGGAAAACATGGTGAGGAAACCTGCACGTCTACACAAAGGCGTGTGAAGTTCACCAACCCGCACTGGGCCAGCGTGGTGGACTATAGCCCAAAAATTTCCGTCGTATTGAGGGAGAATGTGCCCGGTTTAATGACAATAGTCTCGCCTCCTATTACATTGGGACTAAAATACATCGGCGAAGTGTGGGCGCACTGTAGTTCACCTCTGCCCACCTCTTCGGCTAATACTTATATGTTTATATATTAAGCTTTTATTAGATTTTAATGTAAAAAGTTATATTTGTACGTATAATTGTAAGTAGTTTATTTAAATAAATAGGTATACAGTTAAATCCGAAATAATACAGATAGAGTCGTAACTCTTTTCTAAATAATGTAGAATATTATGGCACTTAGTACAATATGGTTGTGGGCGGATATCCATAAGTCGCTTACTCCGTTACTAATAGTTTCCAGTGATTGATCACTCGATAGATACCATATGACGTATTTTCGTAACAATGGAAAATACGGCCTTGAAATGAAACAAATGAGACTTTTCATATTTCTTGCCTGCTTTGAGACTAAGGTCTCATAGTCTAAAAGGTGGCGGTAAGCCACCACCTCTTATACTATAAATATACCTCTTATTATCATGCCTGTAATTCCGTAAGAGATAGGTAGAGGTGCACTTCAGTGCATCATCATTTCACGGATGTATTTCAGTCCCAATGTAATAGGGGGCAAGCCAGTATAGCGGGCTCATTCCCCTTAATACGAGCGAGATTTAGGCCTAAGTCCATCACGCTAACTGCGGGTTGGTGAACTTCACACGCCTTTCCATAGACGAGCAGGTTTCCTACCGACGCTTGCGTTCTCTGTTCAGTTAGTGGTAATCTATATTGAAAATTATATTCGTGTATGAAATCCGAAAATCGCAAATTACTAGCGTTCAAGGAATTCCACCCAGTAGGCTCTTATTTTGTTTTAATTCGTTGAAAGCGGCACATATTATAGTATTCTTCGGTACGGGGCGTTTAAAACCTCGTTTGAAAACTACCATTGTGGCGTGTTTTAATACCTCTTACATATATATTCATCTCTTTCCTAAACTAAATCAAATTTTAGTTACGGCCTCCGCACGGCAGAGAAGGCTATGTATTTCATAGCCGCACCGTAAGGAAGACACATACGAGGCGTATTAGACCTCATTCCACACTGAAAGTGTTAATGTGTTATATTGTTGGCGTTCAGTTAAATTTTTCACATTAATACAAGTGGCCTTTTGGCTAATGGCTAAAGTTGTAGTGTTATTGGCTATATTTCATTCTCCGCAATAGACGGCGAAACGATCTGAAATTTTAAGCATGGATCTGTTATACCGGGTGCGAGCGAGACAGCTATACACGCTGTGTAGGTGTCAGAGCGAGAGGATGACAATGAATAATTCATCTATTGTGATCCAGTGCGCACTGTTGTCATTCTCATTATGTTTTTGAGATGTTTTATTCAAAGCCTAGTTGAAGAGTTAGTTTTGAATGAATGTAAGAATTCGTTTATTGTTTTAAGGGTTCCGTACCGAAAGGGTAAAACGGGAACCCTATTACTAAGACTTCGCCGTCCGTCCGTCCGTCCGTTCGTCTGTCACCAGGCTGTATCTCATGAACCGTGATAGTTAGAGAGTTGAAATTTTCACAGATGATGTATTTGTAGTTGCCGCTATAAAAACAATTACTAAAAAAAAAAAACAAAAAAAAATACGCGTCGAATTGAGATCCACCTTTTTTTTCGTCGGTTAAAAACTGCATCAAATAAATATTTAAGGGGGCTCCCATACAACATACATGATTTGTTTGCCGTTTTTATAGATAATGGTACGGAACCCTTCGTGCGCGAGTTCGACTCGCACTTGGCCGGTTTTTCTTATTGAAATCACTTTCTGTATTAACTCTTAGAGGAAACCTCATTTTTAATGAAGTTAAGGTCCTCCTTTTTAACGAAATAATGCAATTTAATGGAATAAGATAAGGAATGGCTGCGCCTTCGATTATCGGGTATTCGGCCAGTGTCAGGTAGTTAATAACAATAACAAATTACATTAATACACATCATAAATAATGTCTCAATAATGCCAGTGGCTTTTACCGTAGAAATTCAATCTTTATCTATATTGTCAGAGAGCATATTTTCAAAAAACCAAGGTAATTCTCTCGTCCGGTGGGTGCAGCCGGTCAAGTCTGACACACTGCCATGCCAGTAGCAAAAACAACTCTGGTAACATATACATAAAGATTATATGTTTGTAGCAAAAGCTATGCGATCTCTCAATTCAATCGCGTCGTCGATCATAGACAAAAATTTTGGTTAAAAAATGTCACTCGCGTCTTTATTGCAAACCTATTTCAAACGAATGTCGTGATATTTTTTAGTTTTACAATGAAAAAAAAAATCGCGAAGTTTCCAGCCGTTTACGATGCGATGCGTTCACCTCACAATTCCATTTTCGTATATTTCTCCTCGTCCTTCAGTGCTACAACCCGGTGCCTGTTACCGCTGCCTTTGTTAAATATTCCTCTTACTAATCGCTGGGCTCCTAGTCACTGCTAATCGATCCGCGCGGCCTCTTCTTGCATTATTCATGGTAACAGATTCCTGTCTACGATAGATACCTATCTACTCGAGCCGGTAAAGGATTAACAGTTTGTATAATAACGAGTTACCTAGTCATAGAGTATCTAGAGTACCCATAACGACTCCACTCTTCGTATAGTTCTGCAGCGTTATTATTGTTAGCTCATGTACCTGTAGTATACGGTAATCTTTATATATATAAATCTCCTGTCACGATGTTTGTCCGCGATGGATTCCTAAACTACTTAACCGATTTTAAATTAAATTGGCACACCGTGAGCAGTCTGGTCCAACTTGAGAGATAGGATAGCTTAGATCACAGCAACGCGTGGCCGGGTCTGCTAGTTATGTTATATATATAACCGTTATAATTATAAATAACATATTTATATGGTTTATTACAGCTCCATTGCAGATCTGAGTATCTCATCTTAATGTCAACATGATCACCTCCAACAGTTCTTAAAAACCGTCCAAGTGCAAGTCGGACTCGCGCATGAAGGTGTCCGTACCATTATCTATAAAAACGGCAAAAAATCACGTTTGTTGTATGGGAGCCCCCTTAAATAATTATTTTATTCTGTTTTTTAATTATAGCGGTAACAGAAATACATCATCTGTGAAAATTTCAACTCTCTAGCTATCACGGTTCATGAGATACAGCCTGGTGACAGACGGCCGGACGGACGGACGGACGGACGGACGGGCGGACGGACAGCGAAGTCTCAGTAATAGGGTTCCCGTTTTACTCTTTGGGTACGGAACCCTAAAAAGGGCATTGTTAGACAGACGGACAAACAACAAAGTTATTCTACTAGTCTTTTCGAGCTTAATGTAGGCATAAGCTCGTTTTTAGTTATACACACAACTCGTACAAGCGTCGACGTGCTTATAAATAAGCTCGTATAAGCGTGAGTCGCGATGTTTCAATTGCTTCTTCGTCGCAATCCACATTGCTACTGACACTCGCCACCACCGGGTCGAGCGTACACATAGGAATAAGCCCGTGTACGTGCGTTCGGGTTGGTGGTGCGCGCGTGTAAACAAAAAATAAAACTGGCCAAGTGCGAGTCAGACTTGCGCACGGAGGGTTCCGTACCATTATTTATAAAAACGGCAAAAAAATCACGTCTGTTGCATGGGAGCGTCCTTAAATAATCATTGTATTCTGTTTTTTAGTATTTTTTGTTATAGCGGCAACAGAAATACATCATCTGTGAAAATTTCAACTCTCTAGCTATTACGGTTCATGAGATACAGCCTGGTAACAGACGGACGGACGGACGGACGGCAAAGTCTCAATAATAGGGTTCCCGTTTTACCCTTTGGGTACAAAACCCTAAAAACGCTAGTTATAAAGCTCACGAAGGTTTCCTTTTCACCTTTTGTGGAACTCTAAAAATGTTTTACTACATATAAGAGTCAGACTCTCCGGAGGTTCGCTAACAAGATAGGATAGATATTCAAAATGTCGTTCCGTGAGGTATCGACTTGAAACACCCCAGATTATGCAAAGTGGATTGCGTAGCAAATATTTATGATTTTTTCCCCCACACAATCCACTCTCCACGTGAAAGGAGAGGTTATCAAAATTATTGGGAACAATATTATAATTGTGTACGTTAAAACAAAATATTTTTTTTAAATACACTCTGAAAAATATAAAAAATTCATTGAAATAAAACTATTTTACGGATTTTATCGCGTTTATTTACTATTTTATTTTCCCGATGTTATATTAGATTTAATAAAATGCATATCCTCGCAAAAGAATACCGACTCCGACCAAGGATGATACGTGAGGCCATTGAAATTAAGAAACATCCTAATTTCAATAGGGAAGATGGCTGGGTGCTACCACCAACTTGGGATCCAGTAATTAATATGATTAAATACAAAACCAAGCGTACCATTGCAAGACCTCAAGACACTGTGAGCACTTTCTGCGTGGATCGGACCGCAAACAACAACTAAATATGAGGGTACCCAGTTATTAACTATGACATCAGGACGTCTAACACCTCAGTCCCCCCGTGACCATGGTTGCTGTAAAGTAGCCGAAACGTCGGGAAAATAAAATAGTGAATAAACGCGATAAAATCCGTAAAATAGTTTTATTTCAATGTATAGTATTCGCGTAAATATAAGAAAATAATATATAAAAAATTAACAAAAATTTAAAATTTACTAAAAAACTTTATATCAGATATAATAAGCTATACCAAATTTATGGAAAATTAAAATCGATGCACAACAGCATTGTAAAAACTTTTGTACTAAAATATCCCATTACGAGTGGTTAGAAGATGGATTTAAGTTTTATATATTTGGAGATACGATGATAGGACGTAGCAACCTTATATCGTAGCGACCCTACCCCGTAGCTCAAGTGCTACCTAGCGATACAAGACGTAGCATAAGTTCACCGTAGCAACGCTACGCCATAGCATAAGTGTACCTTAGTGACACTACGCCTTAGCTAAAGTGCACCCTAGCGACACTACGCCGTAGCATAAGTGCACCCTATGTATCCTACGCCGTAGCTGGTCGCACCGTAGTAGCCCTACGGCGTAGCATCATATATTTTGACAAAAGCCGTCCACTTAAGCATTTATGAGGCAAGGTCCACACTGAGTGATTCGGGCTTTATCGGTGATTTACGATGAGCACCGCGCCTTTATATAAGACCGATATTTCATGCGGATTTGTAAAAACGGCACTTTATCATTTTTTTATACGAAAAGCTGCTACAATTTACACTAAATCTGGAGGTTTAAGTTTTGCGTCAGTACTTTTTCGTGTCTCTCGATATCGATGGATATCCATCCAGCCAAATGAGAGATAGTCTATGGTAGATAAGGAATCAAAGTTTGTAAATATTTTAGGCCTTTAAGCCCCGCGCACACTGGGGCGTCAGAACTAATTTTTACCAATACCAAAACGAACTGTATTGACATAGAGAAAAAGTTCCTTTTACAACGAAACGACATTGGCAGCGAATTTTAACGCACGGAATCGTGGCTTTAACCATGCAAATACAATCTTTATGTTAATTAAAACATAGTTCATTTTGGAATTGACAAAAAAACCATTTCATCTCTTTAGTTTTTACGATATAGCGCTGTCCCTCCCAGTTGGCTACCTATGGAGAGTAGTCTGACGTGGGCATTGAATCTAGGAACTCGTGTTTGATACCGTACTTGCAACCAATATACCAAGGTATCAGGAGTTGTGAAGAACATTATGCAGTTTGAGTTACTAACGAAGTAAAGAAGTGTCCACATCCCAGGGCGCGTTGTTAAAAGTTGCCAAGTTTAACTTATTAAGTGTGTCAAGTTAGTGTACATAGCTCAAGTTATTTTATGTTAAAGTTTCTTGACACGATAATAACAGATCGTAGCTAAGTTTCTCTGCAATTTTAACAAAGAGTGAACTGAAAACTTTTTTCACGTTTTTTTGTTGTGTAAAATATATCATAATAGTAACGACCCGTCCCTCGTCACGCGTCCCTCAAACGAATCGTTGTACTTACTGATAACGATTAGTTTAAAAAAACATATGTATCTGCTAAAATAACAGTTTCAATTGCATTTCAACACACTTTTGTTTCAAAGTCTTTGTAAAGCTTTTGTTGAGCAGTTATAATTTCTGTCATGTTTTAAAATGAAGTATTGTATCAAATATTTACGACTAACCCAAAGCCATTTTTAGAACAGTTTTTTTTTATTCTCCCTCGACGAAAACCAAATTATTAATTAGCAAACCTTAATGCCACTCTGTCTGTTGTTTCCACGGACAAAAACATGCCCTGTTTGAACAGAATAAAGTAGCTTTTACAAAAGCAAACTTTAGGCCAGCCGGGTGTGATATTAATGAAAATGTATTTTATTACTGAACCTTAAGGTTTATTGTAGTTTTTTGTTATGTTATCGCAGGCCATTTAGGCGAATAAATGGACACTCGCAGGTGGGAAAGCGGCTAATGGGAAGATTTAATATTATTAATTGTATTTTTTATGTTATAGTGTACAAAAATCAGTGGTAGCCCAGTGGTCGAACGCAAGCTTTACAATCAAAGTGCGCAGGTTCAAACCCCGGCTCGCACCTCTGGGTTCTATATGCAAATCTCATTTTCATCCGAGATTATCACTGGCTAAGAAACGGTGAAGGAATACATTGTGAGGAGACCTGCACGTCTGAGGGACCTTGACTAGTTCTAGATGTGTGAAGTCTGCCAACCCGCAATGGGCCAGCGTGGTGGACAATGACCTGAAACCCCTCGCATTGTGGGGAGGCCCGTGCCCAGCAGTGGGACGTTAAAACGGCTGTAGTAGTATATTATTGCCATCTTGCGATCGGTCTGGTGACCATAAGCAGATATTTTTTTGTGTCAGCAGTACGTTAGACAGGTCCTTCCATTGATTGGTTTGCCTAGTTTATGCTTATAATTTAATTTATAATGATAAATTGTGCTCTCTTTTAAGTATTCTTTTAGGAATTTAAATAATAATGTAACGTGTTTTCCTTCAATTCTCAAGATGTTACTGATATTATAGCCACCATATTTAATTAGTCCTAAACCAACAGTGGCGGAGTTTAAACGGCATTTCTAATTAAAGACAAATAATTGTTGAATAAATAAGTTTTGACACAAAACCCATGTGCAATTGTAATTTTGGGGTAACTGAGATAACTGTATAATAATCGGTTTTACCACAACTAGGCGATACCTTAACTTGATGCGTAAACTTCTAGCAAGTTTATATTTAGGCATCACCTAGGGCCATTTACTAGTGTTCGTGAAATTGAGTTCTTAGCTACCTTAAGATGTTCTAAGTTGAATGTACCTACCAGGATAACATACATTACTGGTTCTATTTCTTTCTTTCTAGTCCGTTAAAACCAATCTATAAATATGCTTCTATGAATACATTATATTTTCTATTAAATTAGGACCTCCTTCGGACTATTGATGCCTAAGTGCTGAATGAAATTGATGAGTTCCCAAACCCTATTATGTTATGAGCGCCTAGTACCCAAACAGGCCCAGCCAAGCAGTCTCTGACTATAAATCACTGGGTGTCAAAGAGCGTTCATTCATTAGAACATATTCAAGGCGTCAAGGCAAAAGGGATAGAAATCCTAGATTTTTATAAGCGAATAGTTTTGTGTAGTACCCATATTATTTTCTTATTTTTCTTACCTGCCTCAGTACTTTATGTAAATCTTATTATCATAAAAATTAAATAGGCATATATAAACGTTTTATACGGGTTATCCATTTTCCCGGCCTCCTCTATTCCGACACAAGCAATAAAACAGTTGTTTCCTACAAATCTACTCCATCTATTAACCTAGGATGTAATGTCGTATGTAGGGGAGAATCGCGCCATCTTCCACCCCATATAACCAAGTAATAGCTCTGTATCGAGTTCATTAGAGGCATAGTTTGCTAGTTCGCGCGATTGCAGAAATTACTCTGTGATATCTTAATGAATACTCGTAGCGGAATTCTGTTTTCCTAGTATCCTTGATGATATTTATTAGGGTTATATGATGATCTGGGAAGGAAATTATTTAATTGTCTAGAGTACATGATCAGAGAGGGACACAGCAATACAAGAAAAGCGTTCTGCCTCTGTCTCTACCATTTTAGTGGTACAGATTAATCATCCTGCCTAATCACCTGTATTTAATTAAAACAGCTGCCTAAAGTTCAGCAGTGCAGTAACAATATGGAGCTTGGTACCAGGATACCATAAAGCAGTAGCAACAAAGTTCCAAAACCCGCCCCACCTCGGAAAGAAAATTAATTACGTTCGTAACTGTTTATACCTATTGTTCAAGTCTGTATGCCGTGTACCTTTTTAGTTTCAAAAAGTTAATTTTAGTATAAACATAAATAATATTTTTTGGTCGTCTTTTTGACATTTTTCGGTGTCAAAACATTCTAATGTCATTAGTCAGTGGCATATTTCAAAGATCTATCTCATGAAAATATACGTCATATAAAAATAAAAGTAAACAGCATAGAAGCGCGATATACACCAAATATATAAAAAAAAAACTCCAAAAAAACTTCATATTCGGAATTAAATTCATGTATAACTTCCCACTTGCAGGTTTAATTCAAGAAAGTTCCATTTAAATAATATACCAAATAATTTTACATTCATATCTGCACAGTTGAATTTACAAAATTTGAATCTTATTCGGTTATAATAGAGCTTATTCAAATGCAGCGTCAATTCAGTTTTAATCCAAGTTTCCTAGTTGGTTTGTAAGCTAATGCTTTTCCATGTGCATTCTCAGTTTTCTGAGCTCCTGGTAGGTATTATTTTCTGATTGGCTTTTTCGTTGATAATATTTAATTAACGGGGCCATTGTTTTTTCATAATAAGCAAATGCCATTCGTGAAATGTCAAATAATTAATTATGTTTCACTAATTACAGCATTCGTAACATTAATTTCAATACAATTGAAAACAATCATGAAATTTCACGAAACTAATTTATAACCTCGTCCACGAAAACACGATCCTAATAGAAAAGCCAAACAGAAGTAATTTTGGCTGCATCAAACGTTCATTTGTAAACAAATTTTAAACTGCGTCTGCACCGAATCTATTAACTGCCGACCTAATCGTGTAACGGCTTTGATGACGATTTCGCAATTAATCTGCAATCATTTGTTCGTTGATTGTCGGGTGAACGTTAATTGGTTTAAGCTCCTCGCACACGGGAGCGACAAATTTTTCGCCAATATCAAAATGAAAACGGTATAATCCACGCCTCCACGGGCGATTTTTTGGACTCATGTGCGAATATCATTTTCAAAAATGATTACCACTTGCTGAACAGTCCAGGCATAATGATGAAACCTGCTGTCTATAGAAAGGTGTGTGAAGTACATACATAGTTATAATAGCAACAGGCTCGCCCCCTATCTTCTTAATATATATATTTCTACTGTACGTGTGTATGTCACTGAACTCCTCCTAAACGGCTGGACCGATTTGAATGGTTTTTTCTGTATGCGTTTGGGTGGCGCCCTGGATGGTTTAGATTCACAATTGGACCTGGCAGGTGGGCGCTGTTTTCGTATGTCATTCTAAGGCGGTACGAAGTTCGCCGGGACAGCTAGATACAAAATAAATATGTTATTCGGGGTATTGTTAAGGTGGTGTAGGCAAAGTCACGTGTCTTCTTAGTTACATCTTATTTATTAGTGACGTGAGTACATTAACTGACAATGTAACCTTCTTAGAATTAGCTATCTAATAATCTAACTGATCTCATTACGTTTTTTTTTAATGGACTACGCTGTTGGCCGTGCGGTTGCCCTTACAGCTTTACCGGAGGATTGGCGAGCGCAGAGTGCACTCCAACCAAGGCCTTAAGGGCAGAGGTGGCAACTAGCTCAAGGGCGCCACAGAGGGCTCGGCTTGGGCAGTTACCGTGAGGAAAGAGGTAGTGACTGTGCTCCTAGGTGCAAAGATGCACCTACGAGCGGAAGAGGGGGTTCCTCGACCACGCCGAGGAGATCGGTGTCTGTTTAAGGCTGGTGTAGGTGTGTTGGTGGCCCTCTCGACGCCCGGGTCGAGGAGGGCGGTAATCTCATTACGTGCTAATATGTACTTCCTATTACTGCTTTGGTATTCCCAATTTACCATGTTTGCAGTTACCGCAGTACGTGCTCACTTTACGAAAATTGAGACCCAAATACTGTGTGTGCCCTACACCTTCTGGAAACATAGCTGTGATGATGTTCTCTTTTATAAAATTGACAAGAACTATTTTCATAGCCTACGAAAATACTGGTCGACCCTATGCCCAATGAAAATAGTTCTACCTACGCCTCCAACACATCTAAATGAGAGGCTGTAAACCCTTTACAAGCGCCACAAGCCTCCCTTTGCGGAGTTTCTTAAGTCTTTTTAATTAAATTTCTCTCTATATAATCCACGTCTTTGCGGAGAGTCTCAAATTAATTTCACTTTGGTATATTTTTAGTATAGTAACTATTTCATTTTTAAGCGATTTCAAAAGAGAATCAGGTTCTATATTCGTTTGTATGTCTTTTTTTATGTAAGTTACTACATAGCTTTTTCATAAGAACCGGTTACGATATTTTTAATGTTGGATAGGAAACATTCTTCAAGTTTGGTCGCTTTATTCAAATATATTTGTGAATCGAAGGGGGGTGAAATTTAAATTTTAGTACAAATATTTTTATTGCGTAGGTACTAGGATTTCATAACTTTGTTGGTAGTTTATCATACCTAAGTCGTTTAGCAAAAATGTATTCTCATCATCATCTTTTAACTAGCCATATGAATTAGCAGAGGTGCACAGTGTGTCTACAGTTCGTTGATATATTTTGGCTCCAGTATAATAGGGGTCAAGTTTATTGCTAATATACCGGGCATACACCCCTTCCACACTGGCGAACTCTTACTAAATTTTAAATGGAATAAGCCAGAGAAAAAAAATGACTCGTAATCTTCACAACGTATTAAGTAAGTTTTTAATAACATCTGCCATATTTTATAAAACAATACCGTACTTTTTTAATATTTTTCTTGAAAGGCTTTGAAAATAATCCCACCATTATATATCATAAAAAAGTATGAAGAAATAACTTAGCTGTGATATATCGGATTCATTTTCTACACTATTTAATAATACTGATTCTGAAACTAGTCCCCAAATTTAAAGAATTTTAAGCACTTTTCATATTATGAACGTGCTAACATAATTAATAATAATATTCCCACATCACGCCTGTATTCCCACAAGGGGTAAGCAGTGCACTCACATTTCGCCGATGTATTTTGGTCCCATTGTAATAGGGGGCGAGCCTATTGCTATTATACTGGGCACATTACCCTCAATAGGAGGGGGATTCGGGCCATACCTAGGCGCAGAGCGGCTTGGTGAAACTCACACGCATTTTTATAGACCCACAGGTTTCTTCACGCTGTTTGCTTTCACGGTTCAGCAAGTAGTAATCATTTTTAAAATGACATTCATACAAGAAATCCGAAAATGTTGGTTTCTCTATTATTAAGATTACTAAACGGTGACTGTGGTTAGAGCGTCGGCCGCTCGGCTCACTGAATCATGGGGTTGCGAGTTCGATTCCCGCTAGTTGCAATATTCGAAAATGGTCTTTTCGGTATTTGCCCTGATCTGGGATAGCCAGTCCTTTGTATGGTATCCATAGCTTTTCTTAGTTTGGGATCATGCGATGATTAGCTATTGTCTGATGATATATACAGGGCTGTTTCAGAAGACCGAAATAATACTTTGACGTTTGCATCAGTATCGGGTATACAACTGAATGGTGTAAAAATTTGGTCGAATTACGACCATGTTTTTTTCAAATATTTTTTCTATGTAAAATTAGCATGTTCTGTTTTGTGAATATTGGTAGTCGCCCCTCATAAGTGTAGTTTACACTGCTGCATAGGGTTATAGCTGTACCCAAAGGCCAGAACACTATACCTGTGACAAATATTCAAAGGTCTATAACTCAGAAACTATGACAGTTAGTTATAAACTGTCTTCAATAAGTATCTACATATGAGCTACCGTTATGTACCTAAAATATAATTTCGGACTTCTGAAACACAGTGTATATATATATTTTTCGTTGGTTTCAGATTTCTAAATGCACTGTTATGTAGTATAATGGTGGATGATCGCTCTACGTGACGGACAGTGGTCGGTGCGCAAACGCAGTTCGTGCTAGTCCCGCAGTGCGTACAGCATTGCCGCCAAGAAAACTGTCAAGATGGCCGACCCGGACGCGTTCGATGACGAGGTAATTTTCATTTATTATTACGACCGGTGAAACGCTTTTTGACTCAAGCGACATTTTTAGGGTTCCGTACCCAAATGGTAAAACGGGAACCCTATTACTGAGACTTCGCTGTCCGTCCGTCCGTCCGTCTGTCACCAGGCTGTATCTCATGAACCGTGATAGCTAGAGACTTGAAATTTTCACAGATGATGGATTTCTGTTGCCACTATAACAACAAATACTAAAATACAGAATAAAATAAATATTTAAGGGGGCTCCCATACAATAAACGTGATTTTATTGCCGTTTTTATAGATAATGGTACGGAACCCTTTGTGCGCGAGCCCGACTCGCACTTGACCGGTTTTTTAACTTTACAGGAGAGCATACTCATTCGGCGCTGAAAAATTAGCTGATTGAACTTTTTCTATGTGTTAATTCAGTTCGTTTTAGTTTTGGCAAAAACTTGATGCGCGTGTTTACGCCACAGTGTACGGAAAGCCTGATATGTACATACATACATACATATACTCACCCCTGTATCCCACGGGGGTAGGCAGAGACTACCGTTTGCCACATGCTACGATCCTGACATACCTCTTTCGCTTCTCCCACAGTCATACATCTTTTCATGCACCTCCGTCGGTTGAGGGTGCTACGGACTTGACTTTTCTGGAAGAGAAAATAATTTGGTCGTGAAAAGTCCTCCTCGGGCGCCCTCTTCCTACATTTCCACTCACGTTCGCCCGGTATATTTCTTTCGTCAGTCTACTTTCACTCATCCTCTCCTGATATGTATTTATTAAATATTATTTTGCTATTGATTACTTGACACTGTCTGAAATAAGCTAATCATAAGTGAAGCCATTCTTCATCTTATTCCATTGAATTTCATAATAATACATCATCACGCCTGTATTCCCCGAAGGGGTAGGCAGAGGTGCACTGTAGTGCACACACACTTCGCCGATGTATTTTGGTTCCAATGTAATAGGGGGCGAGCCTATTGCCATTATACCGGGCACACTCCCCCTCAATACGAGGGAGATTTGGGCCATAGTCCACCATGCTGGCCCAGTGCAGGTTGGTGAACTTCACACGCCTTACTATAGACGTGCATTTTCCTCACGATCTTTTCCTTCACCGTTCAGCAAGTGGTAATCATTGTTGAAAATTACATTCGTACATAAAAATATCTCAGAGGTGCGGGCCCGGGATTTGAACTTGCACCCCTTAAATTCAAGGCGTTCTTGCCCACGAGGCTACCACTGCTCATCATTTCATTATTTCATTCATTTCGTAAAAGAAGAAGAAGGT
The DNA here is from genome assembly GCA_914767695.1 of Ptilodon capucinus. Classification (NCBI taxonomy): domain Eukaryota; kingdom Metazoa; phylum Arthropoda; class Insecta; order Lepidoptera; family Notodontidae; genus Ptilodon; species Ptilodon capucinus. Next base: position 2,852,891 of record OU611832.1, read on the forward strand.
ACTACATCCGCCATTTTCTCCACCCATTTTCATTTATAATGTGTTTTATTGAGTTTGTTCTTGCTATTTATTACTCGACACTGGCTGTATAACCGCTTATCGCATCGTAGTTATCGAAACAGTGGTAGCCGACAGGTCGAACCACGCCTTTTAAATCAAAGTGTGCAGGTTCAAACCCCGGCTCGCACCTCTGGGATTTATGTGCGAATCTCATTTTCATCCGAGATTATCACTTGCTATGAAACGGTGAAGAAAAACATCGTGAGGAAACCTGCACGTCTGTGGGAACTTGTTTAGTTTTCGATAGATGTGTGAAGTCTGCCAACCCGCACTGGGCCAGCGTGGTGGACTATGGCCTTAATCCCCCTCGCATTGAGGGGAGGCCCGTGCCCAGCAGTGGGTCGTTAAAAGGGCTGTAGTAGTAGTAGCATCGTAGTTACAGCCATTCCTCATCTTATTTCATCATTTCATTAATTTCGTAAAAGTACAAGAAAGTACCTACAATATATTCGATGGTAGGTGGTGTAGTTTTTTCATAGCATACGATTCCGGTTTATGTTGAACAGAGCTCTTTCTTAAACAGTGGTAGGCTACTAGGTTGAACATCCGCCTTGAACGCAAGGAGCCGAATTTCAAATCCCAGGCCCACACCTCTGATATTTTTTCATGTGTAGGGACACAATATACACACAGTACGTTGTAGACATTTAATTAGAACACTTGTATAACCTTTTAAAGTATACTATAATATAACAACTTATTACCAAAGACTTTATTATTTGTATTGACCCCGGGAGCGAAACAAAACATGTGTGAATTTCATTTTCAATAATGATTGGTGTGAGTGCACTGCTGTGCACCTCCGCTTACCCCTTTCGGGAAATACGGGTGAAATTTTATTAGAGGTCTTTCTTAACAGCTAGTAAATTAAAATTGTACATTATTTCGGAGCTAGAGAAGAGATTTTTAAATTTTCAAAGCGGCTTTAGTAATTTACAGTGCAGTTGGCTGCCAAGCTCTTAATGACAGCGTAATGAGATCTTGGCAGTTGTAGACCCTGTAATTTACTATTAGACATTTTAAATAAATTAGATTCAATATATGAACGAAATTTTTGGACAAATTTCTTAGTACTACACTGCCAAAAAAAATCGTTTTAAAAACCACAGCGAAATTAATGTAAATAAATTTTTAAGTGATATTTACCGCATGTCTCTCGTCTAAAATTGGTATACCACACGTAGGTAAGGCTCTGCAAGTAGGTATTAAAAACTTATGCTAAAAAGTAGACAAAATGGACTCCTAGGTAAAAGTAGACAGAGTATTGAAACAAAGGTGCTGCCTGCTCACATGGCGTTGCTGCTCTGAGAATGTATATTACTCACAAACTTTCATATTTATTATTTTGAAAAGATAAACCATTGAGTTCCTTACCGGCTCTTCTGAGTGGAAGCAGCATTCCGAACCGGCGGTAGAATCTGACTATTCGTAAGTGCTTTACCTACATTTAATAAAACCGGCCAAATGTATTGGAAATGCAACATAAACCGCCGTATCTTTTGATTGCTTTAACCTAGAACTTTGTTTTTTTAGGGCACCAAGAGACCGCAGACATAAGTCTGTTATTAATTTCAACTTGATACCTCCACGCGATCCTGAGAAACAGTTTCTTGCCAGACATACAGACGGACAACAAAGTAACCTTTTTCCTTTTGAGCTACATAACCCTAAAAATGGTTTTCATTAGTATATACCGAATAGCAAGTTCTCTGGTAAAGTCAGTTCAAGACAATCTAAATGTCTGCGTTTAAGGACACATTGTAATGGCAGACCGTAGAGCTGCTATCAATAAATGGTTAGCGCTAATTGGTTTCTGTCCGGCCGCTGCCCAATTAAGGAGCCCCGTTTGGATACGCTGAGCGTTTGCGGTGTCAATGAGACCTTACCAAATTAAAGTTCGAACTCCTTTTTAACCGACTTCAAAAAGGAGGAGGTTTTCTGAGGAGTCTTTTTAGTATGTATTTCTGTTGCCGCTATAACAACAAATACTAAAAAACAGAATAAAATTAATATTTAAGGGGTTTCCCATACAACAAACGTGATATTTGCCGTTTTTGTAGATAATGGTACGGAACACTTCGTGCGCGAGTACGACTCGCACTTTGCCGGTTTTTTAAATGTATGTACACCGATTACGCTGAGATTTATGATCCGATTTACGTGATTCTTCTTTAGTTTGACGCGGAATAGTTGCCATTTGGTCTCTTAAAAATTTAACATAGTTTTACTGTCTTTGTTTGGAAGTATCATGTTATTTTAAACTTGCCCATATTGTTTACAATAATAGAGGGAAATATAGAAGGCAACAGAGGAAAAGGAAGACCAAGGAGATGTTATTTTAACCAAATAAAAGAAAAAATAAATGTCTAATGTTCTAGATACTGGAAATTCCGTGTAAACGAAATTTCTGTCACAGCCGGCGCTAAAAGATCTGTTTGTTATTTAATTTAATTACAATAAGGTTTTGTTACTACTTAGTAAACAAAAGCTTACTTAATGTTTTCTCATATTTACGCGAATACTATACATTGAAATAAAACAATTTTACGGATTCTATCGCGTTTATTTACTATTTGATTTTCCCGACGTTTCGGCGGTTGCAAACAACAACTAAATATGAGGGTACCCATTTATTAACTATGACATCAGGACCTCTAACACCTCAGTCCCCCCGTGACCATGGTTGCTGTAATGCAGCCGAAACGTCGGGAAAATCAAATAGTAAATAAACGCGATAAAATCCGTCAAATAGTTTTATTTCAAAGCTTACTTAAATTACGTGAATTACATGACTATTATGTCACATTATGTCTTATTGATGTAGACCAAAACTGTTGAGGGGATTATTTGCCTATATTCTAAAATAATTGGTCAAATTCATTTCCATTCCCAGAATATTAATAAAAACTTGTGACTGCGGTGGTCAGTTTTTATTAGAACTTGGCTGACGCGCTGCCCGGTGTTGTTACCAGTAGTAAAACATTTCAATTTGGTCCCCACAAAGGCGAGCATACACAATAAAACCGCAGGATTCAAACCGAAACCTCGAGCGTAATAGTTTTTCGCACTAGGCTGTCACGCGTCCGTAAGAGGCTTTTCTTAAATCCAGCGTAGGCGGCGGGCACGTACTGAATAAATCCTTGTCTAGTGCTTACTATCACTCTTTTGTTTGATGATGTCCTAATAGTGACAAGGTGAGTATATGATGGAGTCTGTAGGTTTTTTGTAATTATAAACGACATCAATAAAGAGAGGAGGTTTTCAATTCGACTCGTATGTTTTTTTTAAAATTTCCATTATGATATAATAAAATCTTGTTATTTAAACTTGATTTTTTTTTGATGAAATGTTGTTCATTGTTTGTTGTTTATGTTCATTTTACATAAACTGAATTAATTCTCCGTGTACTAAAATATTAGTTCGTTACCGTGGGATATGACTAATTTCCGCAAAACGTTGGATTGGAACTACTTAGGGTTGTCATTTCGTATATTTCATATCAAAGAGCATAATCTGTGACGCAATGTTTTTTAGTTTCTTAACGAAAACTCTTAATAAGGATTTTTTAAATAAGAAAAACTGCTAATAAGGTTACATAAACATCTAGGAGCTTGGTGGTGGGTTTTAGGACGGATATCAGTTATATTGAATACCAAATATGCAATGCGTGCGTCCCCGGGGCTCCAAGGGAATCTTGATTTGCATACTGAGTAATTTCACCCTATGCTCTTCGCTATATTGTCGAGTACTAACACCCCACGTCTCGTATTTACATAGGACACGAGGCCTTCTTTATAACTTTCAACGCGAATTATTCAGGAATCTTGGTATAAAAGACTGTACTTTTTTGCTCTTGCTAAGTAAGTAAATAAATGGTATTTTTTAGGATTACGCTCGTCGCCTTAATTCTTGCGTGTTTTATTTAGAAGTTACTTTTGCGAGAGCGAAGCTTTGTTTTTGGGAAAAGTAATCAATCCTCCACGATAGTCTCTGTTTATCTATGGGTTGCTTTTATAATTTTTTCTTACCATTTTACTTAATTTTCCAACACTGCTATAGATACTTTAAGGATCTTTGTATTATACGAGTATGTATGTGTAAGATAAGTTTACTAAGGTCACATAAACTGACAGACAGTGATTATTCAATTTTTTTTTATTGAAAAATTTATCGTAATAGTTTTTCGATTTATATTATTTATTGGGAAGTCTCAAAATAAATACGCGATCACATCCATGGTCACCCTAAGCCCATTCGCTTATTGGACAAATTCCTCACGAGGAAATCCGGAGTGTCAGCTGCGGTGACATTTAGTTGACGTGTTTCGGTGAAATTGTATCACTTAGATAATATTAGCGAAGCCTTCGCAATGTATTGAAGCAATATAAATATCTCCAGTCAACGCATGCTCATCATTGCAGCATTTTTTGTGACTCTGTCAGTTTGTTTGCGGTAAACTCCCAAACGGCTGGACATATTTCGACGGGATTTTCATTGGCAGATAGCTGCTGTTACAAGGAGTATCATAGATTATTTTTCATAATTTTACGCGAACGAAGTTGCGGGCACTGATAGTTATAAATAAAAATCGGTAATGAAGGTGATAAAGATGAATTCTACTGTCATACGTATCTGTCAAAGTTAAGTTTGACTTGTCACTTATATAATAACGGGCAGAAAGATGGAAATGGGGGAGTCATCCGCCATCTTTATCACTGTCATTATCCATTTTTATTTATAATATGTATTTATTGAATTTGTCCTTGCTATTAATTACTTGACATTGGCGAAATACTCGCGCTAGTCGCAGGTGATGCCATTCCTCATCTTATTCAATTAAATATCATCATTTCGCTCATTTCGTTAAAAAAAAAAAAAAAAAGATGGACTTGACATACATCTAAATATCCAATTTTACAGCAGAGTCGAAAAACTATTTCAAAAATTTATAACTAGAAAAAATTCAATGCTGTATGTATAATTATTAGAATTTCTCGTCTTACCCAAACGAGAATATTTTTCTGATCAAATACTATACAAGTCATTTAGGCCAATTTCCGAGACATTTCCGCTTTCTACAGTCGACATATAGATACTCATCCTATGAGAAAACTTTCATATAGTATTGATATTTGTCCACGTGAATAAGTCGTACATTTTCCCAGGCATTTGACACGTCAACTCTCTCAGAAAGTTGTTCGTGATAAATACGGTGAAGTTTCTCCGCGTATCGTGAAACTTTGACGGCACATACGTTGTGTGCTCGAGTTTATGGTACCTACATATGTTTTGTAAGCCAATGTTAGGTCTTTTCTTTAATAATCTTGATAACTTTTTCCCTACACGTCTAGATTCTAGTACGTATCTATCTATAACATGGAGATTTTATAACGGAGATGGCATTTCGAGACCGCGCTGTGGTAATTTTTCTGGTTTATCTGACTCCGCCATTGTTGTTTTTCTATATACTTGCCGTATACTACAGGTACATGTGAGAAAAATCGCTGCAGAGTTATGAATGGAGTCGTTATGAGTACTCTAGATACTCTATGGTCTATACCTGTCTACATTGTCTTTGGATATCAGCACCAAAAAAAATGTATTTATTTGTCTTTGGTACACGTTAATTGTCATTTTACTTTAACGTAAATTGTACGTATTTCTTGAACATGTACCAGGAGAACATAAATAGTAAACAGCAATTCACTTTGAATAATTGCTAAACGTTAACCCAATTCGTTGACCTGACGCTGACGCGACTTTAGCGAACCCTTTATTAATAGTCTGTAGTTTGGAAACTGGTGAATATTTGATTAATGTGTCTTTCTTCAAATAAAATTAACGCCAAAGGCATGTGTTAAAATGTTTAGTGGGTCAATAAATACTTCGCTAGTTGGTACTACTCACTATGTATCTAGACACTGAACGAATAGAGTTGTAAAGTAGTCCATCTCGCTTATTTGAAATAAGACTGCATATTTCTAAAAAGTTCATAATAAAAGCCAACATGAGATACATGGCTACTGGTGCGTATTAAACAAGGTATTTAGCCAAATATGTGCAACCAAGAACAAGATACTTGGAGTCTAGCCAATTGACCCAAACATCCGCTTAATGCTTAATAGGATTTTATAGTACCTATATAACATGTTATCATAAGCTGCTCAGAAGTAGGGTGTTTAAGATACTTAATAGAAAACGTGGAGAGTTAAGAACCCCCTCCTCTTTTTGAAGTCGGTTTATAAAATACTGTTAAGATACTCCGCATTAACTACTGTGTTGTACCAGGAATGCATAAGAATGTAAGATAAGTTATTGGTCAAATATTTTTAAAGACAACGAGCAAAGCAAAAATTGTATAACCTATAGTAGATTTTATAAAGTTTTACGGAATATTTCTGATATTCTAAAGTCGGTTGATTTGTTGACGAAAAACTTTTGCTTTGCTCGTTTAAAAAATATTTGTGCATTATCTTTTGTTGAATACACGGATAACATAACATCCGAAGACATAGACTTTACCTTATTAATTACAGTTTCAACCTTCTTACAATTTTATAAAACTCAAATTATATTTGCCTGATTACTTCAATTTTATTTACTTAATATAATCACTTAATTATACTCGTAATGATCGTATCTTTTCGGCATTGCCCTCTGCAAAAACATTTGTGGGGGCATCATCATCAATGCTTTATTGTATTTCTGCAGGAGTTCCCTCTTCTGGTCTACAATATTCACTACTTCTGTAGTTGAAGTCTTCGCTCTCGATAGACTTTGTAGGTAAGACTCGTACAGACTCATTCTCGGTATCACAGAGTTATCTTCAGCTGGTTCTAAAGGTACATTGATAGGGTCGAAGGGTAATGTTAGCATGAATTTGCTCGGATCCACGAAGTACGTTTGAGCGCGGACTGGAACTGTCGCGTTTTCTGGTTGCCTGGTAGTGTGAATTGTTACGGTTGATGGTGGTAAAGTCGTGGGACGGCTCTCCTCGTCCCATATGATGGAGTCCAGCCATCTGGCGAAGCTGGACACCTTGGGAAAGGCGTGGGTTTTTGTGTACAGTGCGCAGGAGTTGACGAATAGTGAGATTCCTACTAGGGTGTTGTTCTGGATGACAGCCCCGCCGTTATCTCTCTGGAAAAAAAAGAAGTCTTCGCGTCATATTGTCTTCACAATATCTGAACTTTATCCTGCCAAAAGAGAGGGTAAGAGAGACCTCCGATAAGACTTCTGATAACATAGTCCTTCTCCATCGGATGTCATAGTATGTGATCTGGATAAGTAGGAATTCTTACTATTGTGACCACTGGTTACCATGCTTATATCCTAATGGCAATACCATGGCATAAGTTTATGGTGAACCATAGACTAGTCTGACGTCCCATTCATCAATAATATTTCTTGCATTTCAATATTAGATCACAGCGTCTTCCAATTTTCCAACATTGAGAAATAGTATTTTGTAAATTATGAAGGATTGCATTACTTACCCGACAGAAATGTCTATTAGGGTCTTGGACGCCTCCCATGCAGATATAATGGCCTGGTAGCATCTTGGTGGACGTTTCACAGATCGAAGCATCTATAATCGGGGCATTAACCACTCGCATATGCTGAGAAACAATAAAATGTGATTAAAAATTGTTGTCTATTTCCAGTTCTTTCGCTGCATTTTTCCAATATTACTGATGTGATAACCGTCTTACACGAAGCTACACGGAGATTAGAAGACATATCTACGTCTCATTTCTTCGTATAGCTTTGTCTCTCATCAGGTCAAGTTATGTATTGCGCGATTTAGTCTATGCCAGGGATAATATATTTTTACCTTGAAATCCATGTCATTGATGGATTAAATAACCCAAGACTTTGCTTTCTTATTAGACTTAAGCGTATCTCGGTTACTTCTTATAAAATCTAAATGGTTTTGAATTTCAAGGACAGATTAAAAATGAATAGAAAGGTCAGGGAGTTTTTATCTTCAAGACATAATGTATCTTAACTCAACTAACGGCACCAGGAGTTCATGCGATGATAGAGGATATATTAAAGCTTAATAGAAAGTTTAAGGAGGTTTCTTCTTGTATTGTATTTAAACTCATCTCACCCCACTAGGAGTCCATGCGATGATAGAAGCTAGGTATCCTAGTTGAACCTCCTCGTCGGGATCTGGCAGCTGCACGCCTTGTACTTGCGAGTTGAATACCATCGGTATTTCCATCTTAAGCGCCGACACGCGGAGATCAAAGTTATTTATTAGCATTTTGATCTGAAAAATAAATAAATTACTTAATAACATTACTTTGTTAGACTGTCAAACTAAGTTTAACTTTATCACATTACCTTGTAGATATATCCTGCTTTGTTGTTGTATGAGCTGCCAACTCTGATAGTGTAGTTGCTCAGGTTCTTGTGAGTTACATATGAGGAGATGATGCCTCTGTAAAAAAGATACGTAAAATTCATATAGTACCTACTTCTTCCATACGCAATTTGTTTGAAAAAGTAAGTTTGAATATTGAAAACTCCACTGAGTTTCTTGCGGTGCTTGCGCTTCGACTTGGAAGAAATATATTAACTCGATAATTCGTAAGTGTCCCTGTAGGCAAGTACTAATTAAAAATGATTTGACTTGGACTTTACAAATGATGAAATTTTAATGAAATAAGATGAGAAATTACTGCAGATGCGATAAGCCGTTTTTGTTTATTTAGTTTTTGAACGACTTTCAGTCCTAAATTGTAACCTTACAGGGACCGATTTCAGGACTTATAAAAATGAAAACAAATAAATTTGAAATACTTATAAGAAACATTTAAGAAGTTATATGGAAATAGATGAAATAACATACATTGAGATTCCTCAATAGTCGGTTAAAAACAAATACCAAAATCAGCTTCACAACTGCCGGAGATATGCGGTAACTTTCATACATATAAAAAGAAAACATACTCGATGTACAAAATACAGGCTAAAAAGACTCTATAGCTCTACTCTGCACAAAGGGCGGAGACGTGAGAGGCGTGGGAGAGTAGTATCGGCTTTATTGTGCTATTGCTGAATACGGGCGAGACATCTTTTTGTAATCGCGTGATATTTGCGGCGACGCTACAAAATGCTCTATTTGATTGTAGAGCCGGTTTCGGGTCAAGGCCGCTCTCTTTTCAGACAGTTTCTTATTTTTGAACGTTATTCCGCTGACTTTGAATGTTTGCACGAAACTTGGCATTTACTTAATATAGTGTTTATAATGCCTTCACATGGGCCTGACTCAATGGCAAGAGGCCATTAACACAAAAAAAAATGCCTTCACAAAATGAAGTTAATCCAAAAACTTTCGGGGTGAATTTAGAACCTCTTCCTTTTAAAGTCGTTTAAAAACAACGCTAGGTTCTTTTATTGTCATTTCTGTGTTTTTACAGAGCAAAAAATATGACACGATAATACTAGGATAACATAAAAGGAAGGAGATGTGTATGTATCCAACCAAAGCAAAAAAAAATTTGTATAGCGGCTAGAAAAAGAATACTTAAAAAAGGAATGCGTGGTGAAATGTAATATAATTTATGATGACGCAGGTGTTGTGTATCCCTCATGTGTCCCTGGTGCTTACTATATAATTTCTGTTCCTATAATTTCGCTGTCTTATCAAAGAAAAGTATAAACTATTTGTAATGTTATATACCATCTTCTAGTAAGATTGTTTTAACCCATTTATCCGCAAACTCAATTTATGCAAAGTACTTGAGAGTAATGTCTTAAGAGAAAACATACGTAAGAAAATACAAGCTTATCTAAGTACATATTTGTATACACTTCTGTTTGTCCACAATACCGTAATGATATTGGGCCTCAACAAACATACTCTGTCCCTTTTCATCTCGGGAAATTCTTAAGCAAAGAAAAGAAACAGCTATTTAAAAATAGTTTACTAAAACACAAAATAATTGCTCAAAAAGTATAAATAATGTAATTTTTCGGCACAAAAGAGTTTTATAGTGCCATTGGTGGTTAATTTTTGAGTACCAGGACATCATAAAAACGAGGATGTTAAATAATTTAAAAAAATTACACTCGAAAATCGTCTTTTTCCGTCTCACAAGTCCAGTCTTGGCGTTCATAGTTGCCGTGCCGCTGAGTTAAAATTGTCACATTTGTCCCCGACTTACTACGCCAAATTATGTCACGTCGGACTTAAAAAAGGACAGTTGACCCTTCTCAGTGTAATCGAACGTATTTGCAAGTCCGTGAACGGAACGTAATCTCCATTTAATTTTACGCAAATAATCGCTAATTTGCCAGCGAACAAAGCTGAGATAGACGTACCGATGATTGTATTATTAGGGTTGCCGATTCATACGTTCATCACGCATTTTTTTTACTATAAAACGAACTCTGTCTAATTATAAATAAAATTTAAATTTCGTGGTAAAGGCCACGCAACCACGGTGCACAATTTGCTCGCCTCATTGATGACATTTCATTGAAGAATGTGCATTTTCTATGAGATAATACAGTTCGTTTTGGTATGGGCAAAATTATTTGCAGCGCGTATTTCGCGTTTACGTTTGTTTCGATATACGCGCACCTAATATCTAAACGTACGTACACGGGCTTATTCCTATTTGTACGCTCGATCCGGTGGTGGCGAGTGTCAGTAGCAATGTGGATTCCGACGAAGAAACAATTGAAACATGGCGGCTCGCGTGAAATACGAGCTTAAAAGCGCATCAACGCTTGTACGAGTTGCGAGTGTGGCAAAACCCGCACTTATACGCTCTTATAAAACGCCAGTTTGAAAAGGCTGTTCATTAAATATCTGAGACCCTGGTGGTGTTGGCAACCCTAATTATAGCCTTTGTTATTCAATTTTATTGGTACGGTTCAATACAGATTGCGTTCATCCAATCAAATGTAGGGACGGGATCAGTGTATATTTACTTTAATATGAATAGACATTGGGTATGTATTGTCTTCGTGTTGAATTGAAGATAATCGATAATTATACCTATACAAGTTAATAAAATTTAATTGTCTGTTTGTAATATCAAAATAACAGCATTTTCAAACGACTTGAAATAAGAGGAGGATCTCAATTCGACTGTATTTTTTACATGTGTTATGATGCAATCTGTTCCATAAACATTCAACATCATTTGTGTCATGTCTGAAAGTCTGTTGGCATGTGTGGTAAGAGCCCATTGGCTGTGCCATATTTACATCAATACATTATCTGTCTATAGTAGGTCTTGCGGAGCTAGTCTTTTAAGTCTGTGGAATGTCACTGCGGGGTTCATAAGTTGTGAAGTTATTCTATTGGGATGTTTAAGGATCCTATCGTGACTGACTGTATATATTATTTCTAAATACATATTACAAAACTATACATGGTACTTATAAGACCTGTCTGTCTTCTTGCTTGAGATAAATTCCCAAACGCCTGGACCGATTTTAACAGGTCTTGGACTGCCAGATATCTGGGACTAAGGTCCCTTCACCTATTGAAGTATTTTTGTTTCAGTGGTAACTGTCAATTTTTGATAAACATTACTGCAAGACAGGTGGTGGTAACTTAGGCTACTTTTATGTTCAGACAATAATTAGGGTTCCGCGTGGAAAAAAAAACCTACTTGTCCTGAGTAATTGGGGTTCCTTAATTCCATGTGGACGGAGTCGCGGGCTCAGCTGGCCTGTTTATAAAACTAAACTCAGTCACTCACGATTCAAAACACTTGGAGAGCGTCAGGGTCCAGTAGTTGTTGAGTACTATGGCACTGCAGGAGTAGTTCTGGTTGTTCATGAGCACAGCGGCGTAGGGATGCTGGTTGATCTGTGTCACCGTCGCACCTATCCTCTCAATGCTGTCATCCTGGTCATGATCATGCTCAGCTAAGAAGAAAAAAGATATTAAGATATTTACTGGGCTGATCCCCGTCCATTGTATGGTACCCTAGTACAAGCTTTGCTTAGTTTGGGATTATAGGAAGGGGTGAAAGGCTATTTGACTTAAACGACATTTATTTTAACTTTACAAAACAAATAAATTTATTTTTATTCGTGTAGGCCAAAAAGCACTTACAAATAGTCAGATTCTACCACCGGTTCGGAATGCTGCTTCCACTGAGAAGAGCCGGTAAGAAACTCAATGGTTACTCTTATTACAGGAGAGCATACTCATTTGACGCATATATAAAATTATGGAACTCTACAAAAATGTAAAGCATAGCTTAGACAAAGGAGTTTAGGTCTAACATGTATATAGGGTGTAGAGCCAAATGCTTTCTGTCTGAACGACGTGTCTCATTTCCCTTGCCAGTGATACTATGCAAATGGCAGCATCCCACGCTCTGATCTGATCAGTCTAAAGTGCTGCTTTGAATATATAAATGTAGAGCTCAAAACTTTTTGGACTTCAAATATATACTATGTTTTACATAACTCACATAAATAAAGAAACAGAAACATCCGTAAACACATGCGAAATTCAGATTGTTTTATTTGCAAGTAATAAAATTGAACTGTCTGTTTGTAATGGCAATATAACAGCTTATATTATACTATGATATGAAAGTACTCGTAAATAGGGTAAATACTAAAAAGGAAACTGCTTTGATCAATTTGTTCAAAGGAGAAAGCAAATTATTATAATTATACCAAAACAAACTCTATTAATACATACTAACTAACTACAGCCCTTTTAACGTCCCACTGCTGGGCACGGGCCTCCACTCAATGCGAGGGGTATTCAGGCCATAGCCCACCACGCTGGCCCAGTGCGGGTTGGCAGACTTCACACATCTATCGAGAACTAGACAAGTTCCCTCAGACATGCAGGTTTCCTCAAGATTTTTTCCTTCACCGTTTCATAGCAAGTGATAATCTCGGATGAAAATGAGATTTGCACATAAATCCCAGAGATGCGAGTCGGGGTTTGAACCTGCACACTTTGATTTGCAAGGCGTGCGTTCGACCACTCGGCTACCACTGCTATTACACAACGCCCGCATTTTTTTTCTGGGTCTCTTACCGCCCCTCTTTACGCCTGCAGCGCCCACAAGGGGGCGTTATCGCCCAAGGATGCTCTAAAGCGTACATTCCATTTCTACAATACTCTGAACCAATGATTTTGGCCATAACTCTTTCAAGATTACCCTCTAATTTGTGGCTTAACCTATCGCTATCCACAATCCCATGTGGCGACCCATAACCTAGGATATTAGAACATTACTAACATCTGTTACTTACCGCAGGCAATAAGAGCCTTTATAGCCCGTCCATAGAGGTCAATATTGCAGGCTCGTTCGCGAAATATATTGTTCTTGAGATAATCAAACTCAGCAGGTATCGAATAGATTTATGAAGGAGGGTTACATATAACTCATTTAGAAACGAATTCGTACTTATGGAGTTGAGATAAAGTATGTTTTTGGAGCAATTTATTTTCTTTGTAACCGCAGGTTCTTATAGTTTATGATATACTAGTACTTATGTAATTTAATACTTAAATAAAAGATATGACATTACTAGGAGTTGCGTTGATCTCTCCGATTAAGCTCTTGCCCATTTTCACTAACCCTAGAAGATGCCTATAACGATATGCCTAAATATAAAGCAGTTGCTAGTTCCAGTAGTATTAATATTTAGGCATTACATTTATGCGTTTCTTAGTTAATACTTTGGTAGCCACTTGGTATTAAAGTTAAATGGTCAGGGTGTAGATTCGTAACCTTTGAGATTACAGAAAAGTCGGAAAACATCGTAAGGAAACCAGCACTTCTATAGAAAGGCGTGTGAAGTGCACCAACTTGCACTGGACCAGCGTGGTGGACGGTGGCCTAAATCTCCCTCGTATGGAGGGAGAATGTGCCGCCTTTACATTGGGGCCAAAATACATGAGTGAAGTGTGGGTCCACTGCAGTGCACCTCTACCTGCAATACAGGCTTGATGATCTGATGTATAACAAAATATTTTCTCAACCCAATATATACAGTCTCTACAAGTTATTTGAAGAGCTTATTGGAGCATTTCCAGTCTCTTAAGCATTTCGCTCGCGGCAGAGGCAACTTTAATCTTCCCGGATACGACAAGTGTCATTGTTTAGCTATCCCACTTCACCGCAATTGATCCCAAACGCCCTGAATACGGAATTAAGGTTTAGTTGTAGCGGTTTAGTTGATCTCAGATCCGTTGGTCTCTTGTACTTTATTTATATTGCGGCGAGTCGGTTCGATTATTTTTGCCGTACTCCCATACTGATAATAGTGTAGTATGTAGTATACTGATTATATGTGTTTGATAAATGAGTTTTGTGTATAATATGTATTGTGTAGTCTGTGTATTGCGGGGTGTGTGTATATTTGTGAATCTGTCATCCTAACTACCTTGTAGATTGTCATCTTGACTAGGAATGCAGAACTTTGAGTAGGTATATTGAGCGAAATTAGACGAGTGTTGTGTATAATTTATGTTTGATGCAGTCTGTGTAGTGTGTAGTATATATTTAAATCGTGTAGCTGCTCATCCTCCTTGTCATCTTGAGTAGGAGCACATAACTTTAAATAGGTATATTTGGCGAAATTCCAAGTTCAAAATTTATAAAGCAATCATGTAGATATTTGACTACTCGGGTTATTTGTTAGTAAATACGTGGCATATGTATCAAAACTTTTATGTAAACTAAAGCCACCTGCACCCTATATTTTTGTAGGCAACTCAAGTGTCGAATAAACTCCGGGTACGTCTAATTTAATTCAATATGGCTGGTATAACTGAATCAATAGGTCCATTTATAATCATCAAGGTTGACTGCGCCGAGCATCTGCCAATCACTGGCTGCGTGAAAACGATCCATTTGTGGGTGTATAATAAATTGCAAGTTTTTGGGCCCCGTCGAACCTTTTTGTTAGTCTACGTTTGCTATTTAGGTAACTAGAATTCAGGTTTAAATTATGTGGTGTGATAGAAATATTAGAAAGTTACAATCCATTTAAAATGTTATTATTACAAAGTGCTTTTGCTCTGAAGAATAATTTGTGAATACAATGTCCGTATCTATAATGATAAATTGTGTATGTTTGTAAAGTAAAAATAACAGCATTTTACTAAATTAATATAAAATTAAGTATCTATAACGAAAACGCCTTTTTTGCCTGTCTATCTGCATGTTTGTTTGAGGTAAACTCCCAAACACCTGTATCGATTTTCACGGGACTTTCACTGGCAGATAGCTGATGTTACAATGACTAACTAAGGTTACTTTAATTTCAGAAAAAGTATTAGTATTCCGCGAGAAAAAAAAACTTTTTTTTCCGGTAAATAAAGTTCCTAATATCCGCGCTACATACGCGGGCTTAGTTAAATAGTAAATATTTTAATTAGTTTGAGGATTATTGTTTATGGTACCTGTCTCTCCTGTTCCATCGTCGCTGTCTAATTTCCCTCTGACTGAGCACGCGCAGACTAGAACCACCAGACACGTTCTCCACGCGTTCATGATTGCCGACTACAAGTTTAGTTAGC
This sequence comes from Ptilodon capucinus, assembly GCA_914767695.1. NCBI lineage: Eukaryota > Metazoa > Arthropoda > Insecta > Lepidoptera > Notodontidae > Ptilodon > Ptilodon capucinus. The sequence goes on from OU611832.1 coordinate 2,868,477, forward strand.
AACCAATTTTGATAGCGCTCACGTGTAAGCTAATAGAGTTAAGTAGCTGTAGAGACGGACACAGTGAAATTTAACAGAAATTCAACTGCACAAAATACATCATCATGCCTGTACTATTAAGAAGGGTAGACAGAGGTGCACTGCATTGCATCGACACTTCACCGATGTATGTAAAAGGGAGCGAGCCTATTGCTATTATACCGGACACATTCCTACTCAATACGAGGGTGATTTGATTTCTTAGTCCACACGCTGGCCCAGTGTAGAATGGTGAACTTCACCCACCTTTCTAGAGACGTGTAGGTTACGTCACGAAGTTTTCATTCACCGTTCAGCTAGTGGTAATCATTATTGAAATTTCATTCGAACTTCAATTTTTCAGATGTTTCTTTAGATTTAATACGACCTAAGAAAAGAGATAGAGCTATATGAAGAAATAGGACACAATGTAGCCAGCTATGTATTCTTATAACTACATCCCGCTCAATTGGGTATCAGGATAATACAAAACTTAAGTGAATTTGTAAAATAAAATCCTACACAACACAGTACTAAACATTTCTATGTACCAGGACGTCAGAGCTGGCAGGATGTTTTCATCTCGCCGCGAATGTTTGTGTCAACAACGGTACTATGGTGGCAGTTTGGGAAAATGGGTACGAGTGAAATATTTCCTTTACGGCGCTCGGAAGCGATAGGCATAGCTTGGAGATTGGAGACGAACTATTTTTAGAGTGGCCTTTGTTTACAAATGTTTTGGACTAATTCTCTATTAATTTCTGCGCGTCTGGTACATTATGTTATTATGACTACTTTTATTTAGGTCTTAATTTCGGTTTAACTTTTATTTAATAATCTTTCTTAATAAAACAAATTAAAACTATAAAAACATACTTCTTAATATTCTGTAAATACCTACCAATATTAAAATGTTATCAACATTAATAAAGTTACCAAGATTAAAAGGAATGCTCTAATTTTGTAGCTCTATTTGCTCCCAAATTTTACCTAAAAAAAAGCAAACCTACAAATTATTGTTTTACCCGCATATTCAACAAAGTTATGGTAATCACAGTACACTGACAATGATATGGGTCCAAATATTTTCACTTACGTAACCTAAACAACTAACACACAGGGTTGAATTTCTTCATATTTTAGGTATTCCTAGTAGCTTAAAATAATAACTTAAGACGCTCATAAAAAAAAGTTCAGTTATTAAAAATTAACTCACACAAAATCTGTCAAAAATTTACAGTTAAAAGAACAATACTTTAAGAGGTGGTGTTAAAGCCCCAGAGGGGTGTAATACAGACTGAGTACAAGAAAACGTCTAGCGAATTATCTAGCCTCAGTGTGTTCAAGGCCGTAATAATTCAAACCAGTAATTGAGTCCATCGCTGTACTTAACAAACACTTGTTACCGTTAATGGTAAGTTATCGTCACAGAGCTCCGATGGCGGCCCATTAAAGCCCGACACACTGGTGCGTCAACGCCCGCGCGTCAAAATATTTGCCAATACCAAAGGAACTCTGTGTCAATATGCATAAAGATTAAATTTCTGTCGTAAAAGCTGCACCCCCACACGTCAAAATTCGCTCGCGCTGTCAGTGTCCTTTCTTTGACGAATCAACTTTTCTTATGTGTCTTCTTCTTATTTTTTTACGAAATTAATGAAATGATGATATTTAATCAAATAAGATGAGGACTGGTTCCACCTGCGTTTAGCGGGTATTTCAGCCAGTGTCAAGTAGTTAATAGCAAGGGAAATGAAATAGAAAGAAACAAGAAAAATAAACGAGCATACTCATTCCTTAAAGGCCGGCAACGCACTTGCGATGCCCCTGGTGTTGCAGGTGTCCATGGGCGGCGTTGATCACTTACCATCAGGTGAAACATCTGCTCGTTTGCCTCCCTATCTCATAAAAAAAGGGCAAATTCAATAAATACACATTATAAATAAAAATGGATGATGACATTGATAAAGATGGCGGATGAATCCTTCTTATGTGTCAATACAGTTCGTTTTGCTTTGCCAAAAAAAATTATGGGCGAACGTTAACGCCCTAGTGTCTGGCAGGCCTAAAGCGTTTATCTTGGGGAAGCTGTCATCGGATCTATCGTTGGCTTCCTCGAGAGAAGTGTCGATTTTACATGAAATTGATGGAAGTACCCGCCTTACCACCAATACTTATAGCAGTATTATTTTAGAATTCAAAAATAATAAATGTACTAGGAATAATAAATGTACAACACATACTCATCATATGATCCTAAACTAACCAAAACTCGGCTATCATACAATGGACTGGGGGCGACCCCAGTTACACGTAGCTTGCACCTAGGTTTTTGAAGTCTGTTTTGTTTTTTGTGAAAAAAAAAATTTTTGTGTAAGTAATTGTTTAAAAGTAGTGCTAGCACCTATAATAGCCATAAAAAGTAAATATTTACAGTAAAAAAAAACCTTAACACAATCATGTAGCTTCATCCATTTTTTTAACATTAACGGCGGAGATATGCTGTAGTCGGAAATGCAAACTTTAACACCCCATATCACCCCTTAACATTGTTTTTTTTTCAAAATTCCTGAAACACGTTTTTCTTTATTTTGTATGTTAAATACATGTACTAAGTTTCAAGTCAATCAAAAAATAATTTTGCAATTGTGTGACCTGAAACCCTCCGTTTTACCCCTAAGGGGATTGATTTCTGACAATATTTTGAAAATGGGACCAACCTTGAAGAGTTCCCTAGAAAACAAGACAATAATTTTAGAAATCAGTCTACAAACGCCGGAGATATTCGGTAACATACATAACAAAAACATACTGGTCGAATTGAGAACCACCTCCTTGCTAAAAAGTTAAAAAAACCTTACTATAAAAATGTTCGGACTCGAAATTTTTGACACTTCACTAGTTACAACTGGGAACCGAAAAGATTATACCAACTATACATAGTAATATTTATCATAAGTATATGTATTTCCCTTGCAAATGCTGGCAAGGCCCGGGACCACTAGTGTTGTACAAACAAATCTCGGTCGCGCAGTCTCGCTTTTCGTCTTGCATTTTTGCAAGAGCACTAAGGTTCACTCTGTCTGCTCTCTGCATATTAGTGTTTATTATAATAAAAAGTCGTTAACGGTTCTTCCATATACGTTCTAACGTGAAAAAATACACAGTCGTTAAGGATTGGAAGCCATTAGACCTCTGCACACCAAAAAAAACTGTATTAACACATAGAAAATGTTCATTCTACAACTAAGTAGCACTGACAGCGCGAGCGAATTTTGACGCGTGGGGGCGTGACTTTTACGACAGAAATTTAATCTTTATGTATATTGACACAGAGTTCGTTTGGTATTGGCAAATATTTAGACACGTTGACGCTACAGTGTGCTGGGGGCTTGCAATGGTGAGACATATTGACTATTGTATATAATTTGGAGGCTTTGACTCTTTCGTTTAATCCTATTGCGTTTTTCACAGTTTATTATACAACTAACGGCCCGTCCCGGCCTCGCGCGGGTTTTTAATATAGCCTTTGTTACTCAGTGATAATATAGATTTCTAACGGCAAAAAAATTTTCGAAATTGGTTCAGTAGTTTTTAAATTAAATTGTTACATACAAATCTTTCCTCTTTGTAATATTATATATATTAGTATAGATATAGATATAGAAGATTAGTATATAGATAGTATAGATTTAACCGAAAAGATAGAACGTCGGTATATGGTCAGTTATTTGAAATGCAAGTTTTACTTAACCATGGAGCCTAGTAAGCCAGGATCGACAGCGGTACCCAACGAAGACACTGAGGTTCGACCCTTGTCGAGTGCCGGGAAAAGCTAAATAGCCTTTAAACCTGCACGAAGGACTCCGCGTAAATTATAAATGTCGATAAGATAAGTAGCGGTAGGCATAAGACTCTTGCAAGACTCTTGATCAAGACTTGGACAAATATTGGACATCACTAGGTCACGCACGCCCGCTGCGATCCACAAAGGACCCTTTCCGAGGCAATAGATCATTCTGCATCGACATTGTGGTCCCCGTTATTACATGAACGTGACAACGCAATATATAGCGCGTAGACTTACGCAAATAGGCGCGTCTAAACGCTTGAAAATTATTATGCCAAAAGGAACACTATTAACTCCTAAAACAAAGCACATTTTTCAATGAAATATCATCGAAGATGCCAGCGAATTTAGTCCCTTGATTTTTGCCAGAGACATTTAATCTTTATGTTTGTTTGTATAGAGTTTATTTTCGCATGCCTCAGTGTGGTCAGGGCGTTATTTTTGGGAAGGTTGTTAGCGATTGTAAATAACCGATTAATAACCCTTTTCAGTGGAGGTTAACCGAGTATTCAATGGACTAGATGGGTTTTTGGGTGTATAAATAGAATATTGGCCCTAATGGCGGGTTCTCTGATGTAACAGTATTTACTGCCTATAGTTGCCCAAGAGTGTTTTTTTTACGAAATTTAATCATAAATATAATGAAATAAGATGAGGAATGGCTGCATGCGAAATTAACAGGTATGTTGCCAGTGTCAAATAATTTGAATAGCAATAATGAATGTAATAAATACATCTTATAAACAAATAAAAAGATGAAATAGATGGCGGAAAAATTTACATTTTCTACCTTTGACTACCTGTAAAGATTGTTAATGATAGATAGGTACCAGGCACCCATAAATGAACAGAAGCATGTAGCCAATCACATGACCATGAACTTTCGGGTACCAGGTACTCATGAATAGCCATCAACATATTTTACTTTGGCTCATCCAAATGTAACTTGGATTAACAAGTCATGGCGTAGAGTCGGTATATAAAACCTCTTGGGATTTCGTCTCAAGTCCGTAATGTTTTTGCGTAAAGTTAATCAGCTTAGTCATCGGATTACGCGGATGACCCGGCGCGTAACCGCGGATTTATTACTTCTTATGCTGGTGTAGTTAAGGTTGGATTCACTAGATAAAAAAAAAACATTATTTTCTTGTGTAAATATTGGGAAAACCTTAAAGAACTATTCACGTTTTGTTCGCAGTTAAAATATAAATAGTTAACTGTAACATTATATATTTCCAATTTCATTAAAAGATATAACAAATGTGTAAACAGACGTCTAATTTTTTTTTATAGAAATTGGTCTCATTGATGCTACAGCCACGTAGTTTTATACGTTTTGACATAGACAATCTAACGTACGTAAACGTCAAAGTCACGCACAAAATTGAGCAGCTCGAGTTCGAACCCACAACTACCCGGTGTAGTGAGCGCCCTACCCTCATACAACTAGACCAACTCTTGGAATTTAAGATATTCAGTCGTTTGAAGCACAATTTTTCAATTTTTCTTCCAAAAAGTTCAGCGGCGTTGACAGCGCGAGCGAAAATTGATGTATAGGTACGTGGCTTTTAGCACACAAATTCAATCTTTATATATGTTGACACAGAGTACGTTTTGGTATTGGTAAATGGCTGTTCGAACATTTTAAGCATATCTCCCTTGTTTTCAGAAGCTGGTGGTGGGTGGTCCGAACCAACGTAACTGGCGTGGGATCCTGATCGCTCTCCTGGTCATCGTGGCTGTGCTCGCGCTGATCGTGACCTCGGTAGTCCTACTCACTCCACCGGACGAGGGGCCTAGAGTGAAAGGGAGGAGATTAAGGATCCAAGACTTGTTGGACGACCAGTTGAAGCCGGTTAGGTGGAATGCGACGTGGATTTCGGGTGAGTCTTCTTATATTGTCTACGGCTATCAGTGGCAAATTTAGGAAATGACCGTTCCGGAATTCGCTGTACTCTGGATGTAACTGGAATGACCGTTATTGCAAGGTACCCACAGTAAGAGTTTTGCTTAGTTTGGGATCCTTGAAGGAATATGTGTTGTCTGGCGATATCTATTTGTTTGACTAGTAAACGTATACGGAATATTTTATACAAAACTATACTTGAGAACACTGCTAGACATTGTTAGGTAAACTGTAAGAATTAAAACAAAATCAACTCGGGTGGAAATGGAATACTTCTGTCTAACGTGAACCCGCTTCCCGTCTTCCCGCCTCAGTGTGCCCAGTGCTTGAAATCTTAGAACACGAAAAATAAAATTCAAATAAATTCCAATAATTGTTACCCTCAAAACCATAGAAATTTTAATCCATCTTCCACACAGGATAGGAGAACAGGGGCCCGATTTTCGTTTGATAGACATCAATCTCTATTAGAGATGTGTCGAAACAATAAAAAAAACCGGCCAAGTGCGAGTCGGACTCGCGCACGAAGTCCATACCATTATCTATAAGGTATAGGAGCCCCCTTTAATAATTGTTTTTTCTATTTCCTATTATTTGTTGTTATAGCGGCAACAGAAATACATCATCTGTGAAAATTTCAACTCTCTAGCTATCATGGTTCATGGGATACAGCCTGTATTTCTGTGGCCGCTATAACAACATATACTAAAAAACAGAATAATATAAATATTTAATGGGGCTCCCATACAACAAACGTGATTTTTTTGGTACGTATTAGAGCTATTATAGATAATGGTACGGAATCCTTCGTGCGCGAGTCCGACTCGCACTTGGCCGGTTTTTCAATTTATTAGACATTATGAGTGTTAAAGAGTAACTAACATCTGTCACTGGCACTGTCACTGTCTCTAGTTTCTATACTCTACACCAGGGGTCGTCAATTAGTTTCGCTCGGGGTCCGTATTAAGAAATGAACTGACTTTCACGGTCCGCATAACATTTTATGGATTTTTTTTTTAAACAAATGTAATTACGGCAATAACAAAAGTATTTTTTAACATATCAATGAGACAATGTTACATATAATTACGTTCTCTCTAGTGCAAGTTGCTGTGTTCTTGCGGTCCGCACATAACGGGTCGGCGGTCCGGATGCGGACCGCGGTCCACCATTTGGGGACCCCTGCTCTACACGTATCCAAGCCACACGTAGAGCACGGAGTGTACCTCTTAAGTGGACTTGGGAGACTCTAGCGAACTTTCCAAGTGTACTTACTTCAGCCTTAAAAGCATACTGAAACTGGAATTCGCGTTGCAAAAAGATTCGTTTTTTTCCTTAAAACCAATGTTATTAACTCCGTACAATGTTTTTAATGTTTATAGTATGGAAATACTAAAGTGGTAGCCTCGTGGGCAAGAACGCCCGCCTTGAACGTAAGGGGTGCAAGTTCAAATCCCGGGCCCGCACCTCTGAGATAATTTTCATGTGCGAATGTAATTTTCAATAATAATTTCCACATGCTGAAAAGGTGATGGAAAACATTGTGAGGAAACCTGCACGTCTATAGAAAGGCGTGTGAAGTTCACCAATTGGCACTGGGCCAGCGTGGTGGACTATGGCCTAAATCTCTTTCTTATTGAGGGAGAATGAGCCCGGTATAATGGCAATAGGCTCGCCCCCTATTACATTGGGACCAAAATACATCGGCGAAATGAATACAGGCGTGATGATGTATTGGTATTAACTCAAATTAGACGCTCATTTCCCATCAAGCGGATATACTTGCATGGTTGTGTGGTTATTGAAACAAATATTAATCTCTTAGTATATTAACACAGAGTACATTTACGAAAAAAAAAACAAATTTATTCGCTCGCTCCAGTATGTTTACGGCGTAAATGTATCAAATGCGACCCGCCTACCTACCGGCGTGGTCCCCAAAACATTAATTATCAAAGTGTAATAGCCGAACGCGGCGCGCATACCTGTACGCATGATTTACGATCATCGGTAATTCGGTAATATATCTTGACGGTATTTTTGGACCATATATCTTGGGTGGCAACACTGAGGAAACATGAGAGTTGCAAGAGTAACTAGTACCTGCAAAATTTGTGCTGGCAATAATTTTGATCTGTCGAGAGGTGAAAAGCCACTTGACTACTGACTCTTTAGATAGCGATAATAACATATTTGGAATGATGAGATGAGAATCATGTAACTAAACGAGTGATGAGTATAAATGTGGACGGATATAGAGCGAGAGGAAGATCCAAGAAAAGATGCATGGACTGTATAAAGGGTGATATGAATGAGATGACTCTTTCATGGGGCAAAGTATACGCTTTTTCAATAAACTTCCAAAAGAAATCAGAGATATTAATACATTTAAAATTGCAATCAAATCCAAATTGTATCAAAAGGGCTATTACAAAATCTCGGATTATTTAGATGATAAATCAGCTTGGGATTGTACAGCTCAGGTTCAAAACAAAAATCTAAATATTGCCCGTCATGTCAAAGTGTAGCGTCTGTTGCCTTACTAACGTATTATTATTCTATCTTTATTATTAAAAGCAGCTCTAAAGGCAACACACTGGAGCTATATGTACCTGTGTATTTGTAATAAGTTTTGGCGATTTAAAAAAAATGATCAGCCCACTGAGTTTCTTGCCGGATCTTCTCAGTTGAGGTCGCGTTTCGATCCGGTGGTAGTATAGTAGTATATAAGAAAAAAATGTAAACTTGACAATTTGTAAGTGCCCCCATAGGCCTATACAAAATAAATGATTTGTCTTTGACTTTGACTAGATCGGAGTGGATGTCAGTATGACGGTAAAGCGAGATGAATGGAAGAATAAGACATACTGCGCCGACCCCAAATAATGGGACAAGGTAAGGCAAATGATGATGATGATTGACATGTTTACTACTACAGCCCTTTTAACGTCCCACTGCTGGGCACGGGCCTCCCCTCAATGTGAGGAGGATTTCAGGCCATAGTCCACCACGCTGGCCTAGTGCGGGTTGGCAGACTTCACACATCTATCGAGAACTATAGACAGACATGTTGTAGACATGTTCTCTCAGACGTGCAGGTTTCCTCACGATGTTTTTCTTCACCGTTTCATAGCAAGTGATAATCTCGGATGAAAATGAGATTCGCACATAAATCCCAGAGGTGCGAGCCGGGGTTTGAACCTGCACACTTTGATTTGCTAAGCTTGCGTTCGACCACTCGGCTACCACTGCTCATACATATTTGGAATCAGGTAATTTTTCTGCGTCGAATGATTATGCTCACTTGTGACGTTACAAAAATGTCGTTAAAGTTAAATAGCCTTTCACGCCTCGATATTACGTCTTCTTTTACAAAATGATAAAGTATAATGACATAAGATGAGGAATAGCTGCTAGTGCCAAGTTATTATTAGCAGTAACGAATTGATTAAATATACATACATACAATAAAACCGGCCAAGTGCGAGTCGGACTCGCGCACGAAGGGTTCCGTACAATTATTTATAAAAACGGCAAAAAAATCAAGTGTGTTGTATGGAAGCCCCCTTAAATAATTATTTTATTCTGTTTTTTAGTATTTCTTGTTATAGCGGCAACAGAAATACATCTTCTGTGAACAATTCAACTCTCTAACTATCACGGTTCATAAGATACAGCCTGGTGACAGACGGGCGGACGGACGGACAGCGAAGTCTCAGTAATAGAGTTCCCGTTTTACCCTTTGGGTACGGAACCCTAAAAATGGGTGATGAAGGTGAAAAACATGGCCGATCAAAATCACAGATTTGATAATATATAACCACAGATAATATATGACAGATTTTTGCACATGTTTCTTTTTTTACGAAATTAAATCGTGAAATATTAAAAGAAAAACATAAGGAATGTCCAACTACTATTAGCAGGTATTTCAGCTACTGTCAAGAAGTTAATAGCATGAACAAATACACTTAAATACAAATAAAATTGGAGTGTCTGTTTTTAATATCAAAATAAAACCTTTTTACCAAATGCATATGAAAGTATATACGAAACATATAGGTAACGAAAATGCATTTTTATCTGTCTAAACTTCCAAACGGCTGAACCGATTTTGACGGGACTTTCACTGGTAGATAGGTGATGTTCTAAGACGTAACTTAGGCTACTTTTATCTTATAAAAAGAATTAGCTTTCCGCGGGAAAAACATAATACCCATTTTACCGGGTAATCTCCCTAAAGTCCGGGCGAAGTCGCGGGCTAGCTATAAATAGTTTTGTAAACTTGACAATTTGTAAGTGCCCCCATAGGCCTATACAGAATAAATGCTTTGACTTAATAAAAGTGGGTGATGAACGTGATAAAAATGGCGGATGTATTTCACACTTATATCACGAATACGAGCCGGTTATAAATGTCAGACTTCGTTTTAAATGTGAAATAGCTCAACATCGCAATATCCGCCCACGCGTCCCAGGGCGGGCGGCGACACGACGCTTTTTCGCAACGGCCCATTTGAGTTTCGCAAATCAAATATTCGCACAAACTCGAACTGTGAACTTTTCAACGGTTTTTTTTCGCACTAGTGCTGCGCAGTGTGGAGCATAATTTCGCAATTTATAAAATGTATTGGCCTTGTTTTTTTTAACCTTCCTACTGTTCTAGGTTTTAAAGACTATGGATTTGGTTTTCTTAGGAAACAATGTAATGAATGAGTATATAGTAGTATTCGTCTTGTACAGTATATCAAATCATTGTGTGAAGACAAAATATCCATTATTTTTATTTTTTTCTCTCACAAAAATGAAACATAAATTTATATCTATGCTTTGACTAGCCTAAGTATGGTCAGTTAGGACGCTTGCACGTTCTGCTGTGTTAACCTTTAAATCAAATGGAGTTTAAAAGTAACAGCTAATTTTAGAGCTGTATTGCACCAAATTTGAAGGAAAATTGAACACATCGGAAATGTTATTAAAACCTATCATAAAAGATTTTTGATTTAATTCGTTTTGACGTAACTTGAATCTTAACGTAACTTGTGTTTGGTTCGGACCATGAAGTTATAATGTAAGTAAAATTTAATTTAGTTTAAGTCTAAATATTCTAACAATAGAAGTTATTTTCTAATGAAAAAGTTATTGTTACGTTACGTCGAAGGTCGCATCACTATTTAAAAGCTTGCCTCTATTTACAAGCACTAATGGTTTTTTAGTTAACTTCGCAACGGGACGTAATAATTTAACTGCTTTTATACCTATCCCATTAATATAATTCCCTGGTATTTATATAGGACAGGGGTACCTATTTATTCAGACTTAGAGACAAAATTATGCTTATAAATATGCAATCTTTTGGCTTACTTTATTGATTACTAATTTTTTTTTAAGATGAAATTTTGACATAGACAAACTAAGATTAAACAAAGACTTAATAAAGGAGTATCGTAACATATTGTAGACATTGACTATTACACAGCTGTAAAGACCAGTTTTACAGGCAAACATTATTAAAAATGCAACATACGGACGCAAGAAATTCTTGTTTGTGTGAAAATGAACACAGCTTTAATGCAAGCCTTTAATCACACTCCCCGGTACCAGGATCTCATAACGGCGCAGCACATCATTTATAGGACAGACTATAGTGTGGGCTTCGCAGAACTCGGCTGTAGCTAAATCGACTCTTATACCAATGTCTGATGTTGACGTATCGGATGATTAGTATGAAGCCGAGTTCTCGTGTGCGGCTTATTGTACAAATTGTATTGGTTGTTGCGAGCTACGATTATGTAATGTTGTGTATAAAGCAGTACTAATTTATATAACTTGATTTTATTACTTAATACTTGTGCTAGCTACTAGATGTCATGAAAACTTAAATAGATTGAGCTAATTGTATCGCTGACCTTTACAGGCCTATGATGGAAGGCCCATAAGGAGGGCAATATTAAGAGTTTAGTTTGCATATAAACGGATTTAGTAAGACTATCAACTGAACAAAGGAAATTCAATATAAAAATCGATTATCATACTAAAATGTACTAGGCTATCATAAGCTCACCTCTATTCACTAGTGTCAACGTCCGCTGCAGTCTCACGGGACATTTGTGGCCGAAAGTTCTGGAACATGTGCAGCTAACACATTGCATGTACTCATATTTTATTTAATAACCCAGGTGTTGTCTCAGTAGGTACTTTATATTTAACAGTTGCTAGCTAACTGTATCCTACAGTTGTTTGTTTTAATTGGATGATATACAAGGAATTTTACTTACAAAAATATAACATACCAGGAAATCATAAAGTGTTCAGAGGCTTAGAGGAGTTACTCCTCACGATAAATAATATTATTTACCTATGAATACAGTAAGCTACCCTCAACGAAATGAAGGAAATATGTTTCCAACAGGTTTTGAATGGTTATATCCTCAAAGATTATGTAAATAAAAGGATGTTTGTGCGCGGTTCTTCGTATTTGTATGCGAATTGGGTAGTGCGGGTAAGTGGGTAACGAAAGAAAATAAAATATAATTCACAGACTTCCCTAAATTTAAGATGTACTTATTTGATACTCATGTACTCTACTGAGTAGATTTTGAAAATATATTTTATTTTTTACTTTTGATCAGGCAAGCGACGTCAATATTTAAAAACGCGGGTTTTTTTTTGAAAATAGAATATTTTATTTTTGTTAAAATTTGTCAACTCTATCATTATAATATCTACCACCTTGCATTTATGTGCTCTTGGTACCAACTGACTGGTGCCAAATATATCGACGCTAGAAAGGCAATCCTTTCTAAGCGACAATAAAGCGTAAAATGTGTTATATGAACACTTCAAACGGCCATATTTTTCTGCGTCGTTTCGTATATAAAACTCATTTTACGACTGTTTGTCGCTTGCTAAGGATTGCCTTTTAAGCCTCAATATTATTATGTGCGTTTACACGAATCTTAAATCCTTACTAATATTATAAATGCGAAAGTAACCCTGTCTGTGTGTTACTCAATCACGTCTAAACTACTGAACCGATTTAAATGTAATTTGGTACAGAGATAGTCAAAAGCCTGAGAAAAGACAAAGGCTACTTTTTAATTCGAGAAAGGGCTGAATACGGGTTGAAATAGGGGATGAAAGGGGTTAGGGTTCCTAAATTACGCGCGGGCGAAGTCGCGGGGTACAGCTAGTTTCCTATAAATTTAAACCGCATCTAGTATTTTCAATCGTCTAACTACGTTAAGTGATTCAATTTAAAATTCTTTTGAGTGTAAGGAGTGTAAACCTATTTGCTTGCCACAATAAAGTTTTTTCTTTCTTTCTTTCTTTCTTTAAGGTAGGCACACACGGCAGGGTATTAGCATTTATTCGCGTCTTCTATGCAGTATATATACCCGCATTTAGTCGCCTCACAGCGGGACGAGGTCAAGTACGGAATTGCAAAGTTTTACGCCCTGAACACATCGGGGCAACGAAATACCTCGATTTTTTTACTTGCTGATTTTGTATTTTATTTTATTTTCTACAATTTTCTCTCACTTTCACTCACTTCATTACACACACAATACATACTCCATATATTTTATACAATATTTTAATAATTACTTTCCTATCTGACATTTATTTAATTAACTTACCTAATAATTTTAACACAGGAACCCTTAATACAGACAAGACCTGCCATATTCCACAGTAACTGTAGTGAATTTCATTTAGCATGGGTACCGGGACATTTGATACGTTCCATTACATCATCTGTGAAAATTTCAGCTCTCTAACTATCACGGATACAGCCTGGTGACAGACGGACGGACGGACGGACGGACAGCGAAGTCTTAGTAATAGGGTTCCCGTTTTACCGTTTGGGTACGGAACCCTAAGAATGTACATCTTTTACGAATTAATACAGTTTGTTTTGGCATCTATACTTCTATACTATCTATACTAATATTGTTTTCTTACTGCGTGGATCGGACCGCAAACAACAACTAAATATGAGGGTACCAAGTTATTAACTATGACATCAGGACGTCGAACACCTCAGTCCCCCCGTGACCATGGTTGCTGTAAAGCAGCCGAAACGTCGGGAAAATAAAATAGTAAATAAACGCGATAAAATCCGTAAAATAGTTTTATTTCAGTCTATACTAATATTATAAAGAGGACCGATTTATTTTGTATGTAACGAATAAACTTAAAAACTACTGGACCGATTTCAAAAATTATTTTGCCGTTAGAAAGCCATATTATCACTGAGTAACAAAGGCTATATTAGAAACCCGTGCGAAGCCGGGACGGGCCGCTAGTACCTAATAAATAGGTCGCGCGCGTTTTGACGCGTCCATTGGTGCAGTTTCTTTTACCTACACTACTGCAGTTTTTGTGTGCGGATGAAAAAAGGCACGAGGAACTCCGTGTTCGCTAGATTAAATGGGTTGCAAACGTTTTCAGTATAAGTACTATACAGGTATTATACATGTACCTATACTAATAGTTAATTTATAACTAGTAAGCATAGATAAATATGTCCATACAACACATACTCATCGTATAATACCGAATACTTCAGTTCATCAACAATTGCTATATTCATACCATACCAATGATCGACACCAGCGCCATTGTGGAAGGTTTTTGAACTAGTAATTATAGCATTTCGACGGACAATTTTTCAAATTTTGCCCATAGGAGATTGCCCTCCTCTAATATACCCTCCAGAGCACATACTTAAGAATAATAATATCAACACAGATAACACAATCTTTATAAAGGGTTTTTACCTTAAAGTATGCAGTATGCAGGTATGTATGTAATCTCGCGGTGCATGCGAAAGCGATCCCGTGGCGCCCCGATATAAGCGGAAGATGGTACACCGTCGGTTTTTAGTGGGTATACGGCCTTCTGCCGGGACTCCCACATAACCCTGTTACTTCCCCCGAGGTGGCAGGGTATCCATAAAGGATTTTCCGACGTTAAAAAAAAAAAAAAAGGTATGTATGTAATTAAAATGTATAGTTATAAACATAACAATATTGTTAATCTGAGATATGACACTATGTACAATATGTTACCTTCGAAATTTATATTTTTACAATCTATCTACAAACCATGACTCATTCTAGTTTAATAAAGGAACGGATTTTTCAATGTAACGATTTCAGTTAACAGCTTCGATGCTCATATTACAAGTTAAGCATAACGAGTCAGGCGAGGAATAAAATTTTTATTCCTGTCTTGGTACCCGCGTGGTTTCATTTCCTTTGGAACGCTGACGTGGCGGCGAACATTTGCAGTCAGCTTTTATTACTTCCTTGAGGACCAACCTTTTCAACTATATCGTAGAAAAAAGGTCTACTATATTTGTCAATTACCGCGGTAAATTAATGTTTACTTTTCAAAATAGTAAGATTGAGACTTGGTCCGCTTTAACTGCTATGATCTGTAAATTGAGACCGCACATTGGGGCGACAACCCTCGCGCGTCTATTTTTTGCCATAGCAAAACGAATTCTGTGTCAATATGATTAAAGATCAAATTTCTGTCGTAAAAGCAACGCCCCCACGCGTTTTTATTCGCTCGCGCCGTCAGTGTCATTCCGTTGTACAATAAACTTTTTCCATGTGTCAATACAGTTCGTTTTGCTATGGCAAAAAAATTGACGAGGTCTCAATTTACAGATCATGTCAAGTAATTAATAGCAAGAACAAATTCACTAAATACAGATTATAAATGAAAATGGGTAAAGGAAGTGATTAAGATGGCGGACAAAACTCCAATATAAGAATTAAAAAAAAACCTAAAATCACAAAACCGAATTTAAGTCGACAGATGAACTGACAGTCTGTGTATTCTTATACATACATCATCATCATCACGCCTGTATTCCCCGAAGGGGTAGGCAGAGGTGCACTGTAGTGCGCCCACACTTCGCCGATGTATTTTTGGTCCCAATGTAATATGGGGCGAGCCTATTGCCATTATACCGGGCACATTCCCCCTCAATACGAGGGAGATTTGGGCCATAGTCCACCACGCTGGCCCAGTGCGGGATGGTGAACTTCACACGCCTTTCTATAGACGTGCAGGTTTCCTCACAATGTTTTCCTTCACCGTTCAGCAAGTGGTAATCATTGTTGAAAATGACATTCGCACATGAAAATTATCTCAGAGGCGCGGGCCTGGGATTTGAACTTGCACCCCTTACGTTCAAGGCGGGCGTTCTTGCCCGCGAAGCTACCACTGTATCTTATATGATGTGAAAAGTACAATGTTCCTTCCTTTTATTTCATTCTTTTTCCTTTTACTCTACGAAGAAAATATAATAAAAAACTGAATGGTGTCGTGGGACACCAGGTAGGAACGAAGTTCCTTCGAAGTAGACATATATGATAGGACATTTAAAATACCAGCTTCTACCCGCGACTTCGCCCTCGCAGACTTCGTTCCATCCATCCATCCATCCATCCATCCATCCATCCATCCATCCATCCATCCATCCATCCATCCATCCGTCCATCCATCCATCCATCCATCCATCCATCCATCCATCCATCCATCCATCCATCCATCCATCCATCCATCCATCCATCCATCCATCCATCCATCCATCCGTCCATCCATCCATCCATCCATCCATCCATCCATCCGTCAGTCCGTCCGTCCGTCCGTCCATCCATCCATCCATCCATCCATCCATCCATCAAACGACACAAATAAAGAGACGTCTCATTTAACGGTTTTTTTTCCACGCATTTTTTCTTACGGTTTTACTATCACATTTTTTTCAGTTCGGTCGCCTAGCAAAATCCCTATTCCTTCCAAGCCTGCCGTAAGGAACTTCGTTCCAATAAACAGCCAAATAAGTTGATTCGTTAGGTAGTTATTCGGCACTATAGGATACATAAAATCACTGAAGGAAATAGTGAACGCATCCAATTATTATAACTCTTTGATACAAGAAACAATTTTGAAATGTTGAAATGGTTTTCCTAGCTATCTCCATTTTATTTCCTATTGATATTGAACAAGCGCCGTAGCCGCGTAGCAATATTGCTACGACCGTAGCACTTACATAGCTGATCGCTACGAGCTGATAATTACTAGTTCAATGTTATTTACTGTATTTATTGCACATACATTGCTATTTATTTTATTCAACCTGGCCATACTGCAAGATAATTTTTATAATTGAAAGTAAATGCACAAGTTTATAAATAATAGTAATTTTTAAAAAAAAAAAACAAACGTTTATTTAATTGCCCTTAATTTTCGTGTTCTCCTTAGCAAGCCTAGCCCTTTCATTTGATACCCATACTGTGGTAGTGCAGAAAAAATAACTATTCCGCCATCTTGGATGATCCGCCATATTGGAATTAGAATGACGTTATATAGCTAAGCATGCCTTGTCATCCAAAATAAGCGTGTATACCAAATTCCAGCTCAATCGGGTAAAGATAACTGATTTAAAATTCAGTTGCAAGATTCCACCCCGACATACATTGCATGTTAATATAAAGCTTGTAAAAAGCTTGTAATAATAATATATCTACACACGACCTTTAAAGACGTTTTGCAGTGTAAAAGTGTTTTACAGTGCTATTGCTTGACAATAAAAAAATTACTTTATTAAATTCATAATACTCCCAATCCATACTTACTACATCACTTGACGTTTATTGAAAAGGTACCCTGTATCAATATACGTAAAGATTAAAGTTCTGTGGTAAAAGCCGTACACACGACCATCCGTCAAACTTCGCTCGCGACATCGAAGAAATTTCGTTGAAAAATAGACTTTGGCAGTGTTTTAATACATTTCGTTTTAGTATTGGCAAAATAATGGTCGTTCTGGTTTGCGTTCATACCAGTAATTTGCCAATGGCCTGTGGACTTACACATGTATATCTCGTATAGGGTTATAAGCTGCTTTCAGACTACGCTTTAATATATAGCACAACAATATCGCGCACCATACAAAGTCAATAATATATAGTACAGTACATTGTGAACGTGGCCATAACAATGTATGGTGCGCGATATTGTTGTGCTATGAGCTTTATACTATATGCTATTATATTATAGCGTAGTCTGAAACCCGATGTAGGCTAGGACATATCGTTTGATCATTCGTGCTCGCTGAAGCTAGATAAATCATCGGGACACGCTTAGCGACGTTAATAAGTTAATTTCACATCTATGGATTCCAGATAGTAGCATAGTTTAATATCTTTATATATATAAATCTCCTGTCACGATGTTTGTCCGCGATGGATTCCTAAACTACTTAACCGATTTTAAATGAAATTGGCACACCGTGAGCAGTCTGGTCCAACTTGAGAGATAGGATAGCTTAGATCACAGCAACCCGTGGCCGGGTCTGCTAGTCTTTATATATATAATTCTACTGTATGTGTGTATCTCACTGAACTCCTCTTAAACGGCTGGACCGATTTGAATGAATGTTTTTGTATGCGTTTGGGTGGCGCCCTGGATGGTTTAGATTCACAATTGGACCCGGTAGGTGGCGCTGCTTTCGTATAAGGCGGTACAAAGCTCGCCGGGACAGCTCTAATATATATCTGTAATAAAATTTAAATTAACTGTTTTATTAATCAATGGTATCAATTATTTACAAACACTATGAGAGAAAAACGAAACAATCGAATTGAACAAAAAAAATGTATATACCCCAGAGTCCCCCACCACTGTCGGTCGGTAATCAGTCTTAGTCTTTTCAAATATAATAATAATACTATATTCTATCTACAGTATTAAGAGTACTTTCCTTTCAGGCGGCATTACAAAACTCCACCTTGTATACCTTTAGATTGGTGAAGTATACAATTTCCTTCTTTATAACGACTTGTTGATCAGCCCACAGTTTCACCATTTACAATAGTTAGCTCGTAAATCGAGAACTTTATCGCTAAACTTCGGTTTTTAGGGTACCGTATGTCAACATGAAAAAGGAACCCTTTTAGGATCTCAACGCTATCCGTCTGTCTGTAAAGATCCTTTTCTGAGGAATGCGTGGAGGTATCAATTTGAAATTAGTATCAAATAGTCGGGTGGTAGAGATAATATTATTACTTTTTGTATATTGATAATTCATAAGTGCCTGTATTGGTTTATATGGATAAAAAAAAACTGGGTCTGATTCTGGTCTGCAATGACTTGGGGCTGTAAAAAAAAAACAAACTTATAATATTGTTTTCTTATAATAAATAAAATAAAAAATAAAAAAGCCTTTTATTTCTTGCTTTTAACAAAGAATATCTAATAATTATAACTTAAGAGAAAAAATATCTTATCTAATCTAGTGTAGTTTATTATTTTTTTAATCTAATCTAGTTATAAATAATTTCCATCTAATTTAGTTTTAAACTGCAAGAACCCCGGTTCGGGTATAGGCCTCCTCCAACGATGCCCATTTGTCTCTATTTTGTGCTACTAATCTCCAGTTTGCACCAGCTATTCGTTTGACATCATCCTCCCAACGAGTCAAAGGTCTCCCTATGCTTCTCTTGCCTGGTGGCCCTTGCCACCAAGTCACGTGTTCGGTCCATCTCCGGTCTGTTAGTCTCGCAATATGGCCTGCCCACTTCCATTTAAGCTTATGTGCGTAGCTCAAGGCATTGGTTACTTTTGTTATTTCTCTTATCTTAGTGTGTCTTATCTTGTCCATCTTCTTTAAATTTAGCATGCTTCTCTCTAAACCTCTTTGGCAGGTATTAATTTTATTTATGGCTTTGGCAGAGAATTTCTACGTCTGGCATCCATATGTCAAACTCGGTAAGAGGCATACGTTCATAGTTTTCGTTTTTATAGCTGTTGGCATATTGCTTTTAAAAATTTCTTTAAGGCTCCAATATTTATTCCATGTTATTTGTGCTCTCCTTTCTATTTCTAATATGTTGCTATTTTTGTCAAAACTTATTCTTTTTCCTAGATAAATGTATTCTTCCACATATTCCAAGGGCTTATCATTGATTGTTATAGGTATTTTACGTTTATTTGTCATTGTCTTTGTCTTCGCTAGGTTCATTTCCAGCCCCACCCTTGCACTAGCCTGATGTAGGGATTCGATCATGAGTTGCATCCCGCTGCTTGTCTCCGACAGTAGCACCAGGTCATCTGCGAACCTCAGGTGGCTTAAATATGCGCCTTTTATATAGAGTCCTGACTTGCTCCAGTCTAGCTTGCTAATAATACTTTCAAGGATGGTTATGAATAGTATAGGGGATAGTGGGTCACCCTGTCTTACTCCCCTTTGTATATTAAAGGATGGGCCTAGGGATTCGAGCTTTATTCTTCCGGTACTTTTGTTATGTATACTTTGAATAACTTTTATGTATGCTTCTGCCACATCTTGCTCTTTCAAGCTTTCCCATATACTTGTATGTGTTACGGAATCAAAAGCTTTCTGGTAGTCGATAAATGTAATATATAGTGGTCTCTGATGTTCTTGGTACTTTTCTATAATTATTTCAATTGTATGGATGTGGTCAACTGTGGAGAAGCCTTTTCTGAAACCTGCTTGTTCTACGGGTTGTCTTGCATCTAGTACAGTGGTTATTCTTTTATTTATAATATTAGAAAAAAGTTTGTAGATACTCGGTAATAAACTGATTGGCCTGTAGTTGCCAACATCTTTTGGGTCGCCCTTTTTAAATAATAATATGATATTTGCCTCCGACCATTGAGAGGGGGTTTCAGAGTTTTGAAGTATTAGATTAAAAAGTTCTGATAAAGGTCCTGCCAGAATTGTGTGAGCATATTTCAGTGCTTCATTTGTAATATTATCTGGTCCAGGACTTTTTTCTAGTTTCAAACTCTTTATTGTATCTATTATTTCTAATTCGTTTATTGGTTTAATAGAGCTGCATTCTGTTGCGTTTTGTTTGTTTGAAGTTTCAGTTATTTTAGTTTTGTCGGTATATAGTTTCCTATAGAATTCAGTTGCGGCACTGACAATATCGGCTCGTTTGCACAGGTCGTTATCCCTGTTGCTTAGTTTTTCAATCCATGAAGAACATGTTCTAAGTTCTTTGTATGCCTTTTTTGAACTTCCGCTTATGTGTAAATGTCCCTCAATGGTAGCTTGTCTATATTTTTTGTAATCATTTTTTATATATTTATTGACTAATTTGTACAGGGCCGACAGTTCATTTTTTATTGAACGTGTTTTGTTTTTAGTTTGCTGTAGTTCCTTTCTTCTTTTTAATAATTTAATTGTGCTTTCTTGTAGTATTTTATGACTTTTGTGTTCGTCTGATTTCGTCTGTGCAAGGTTCAAGCTTTGTGATATGGCATTTTTTATTTTTTCGTAGTAGATCTGCACGGATACGTTTTCTTGGCAGGTAAAGGGCTCTGATAACATAGAACTTAGAATTTCTTTATATTTCGTTATTTCGTCTCTACTTTTGAGTTGGTTTACTTGTTTTGTTGTAAATTTAGATCGGCTTAGCTTTAGTTTAGAAAGTTTTATCGATGCTCTAACAGGTCGGTGGTCTGATGGGTAGTTCAAGTTCATAACCTCTATATTTTGGCAAAGTTTAGGCTGATTTGAAAGAATATAGTCAATTTCATTCTTATACTGGCCGTTTGGAGATCGCCAAGTCCATCTACGATTATTTTTTTTCTTAAAGCAGGTATTTAAAATGGTTAGTTCGTGTTCGAGTGCGAAGTCTACGAGTCTTTGGCCTCTATTATTTCTTTCGCCGTAACCATGTTGTTTCATAACCAAGTATTCTTTCTTATTGGGAGTTCCGACCTTCGCGTTAAAGTCTCCCATTAGTATAATGTGTTTGTGTGTTGTTTCGAGAGATTTTCCTATTGTACTGTAAAATTCGTCTACTTCACTTTCACTTGCTGTATCTGTTGGTGCGTATACTTGTATTAGCGATACCTTGTTGCCTCCTATGTTCATGTTAAGTGTGGCAACACGCTCTGTTATTCCGGTAAAGCTCTCAATGTTGTTTTTCTGTGATTTGTGTATTATGAATCCAACTCCGTGTTTTCCTGGTGTATGTCCTGTATAACAGAGTACAAAATCCTTATATTCTTCTATTTTGTTGCCAAGTCTTCTTATTTCCGATAGTCCTATGACGTCGTATTTGGTATATTTTATTGCCTCTTCTAATTCCAATAGGCGTTCGTATGATGATAAGGTTCTAACATTGTATGTTGCAATATAGAGTTTTTCTTTGTTTTTATAGTTGATTTTTGTGTTTGCATTTCTTGTATTTTTTGTGGTTATGGTTTTTGTGGTTGTGGTTTTTTTGGTTGTGGTGGTTTTTTCCTTTGGAGGGTTGTGGTCGTGATCTTCCACGGTGACCGGCCGGCTTGGAAGATGTTGATTGTTTCTTGTTTTTATTTGTTTTGTATTTGAGGAGGAGGCGCTTGGTTGCTATGCTTGTTTGTTCTGCGTATTATTTGTGGATGTTGCATTTTTGGTTACATAGTTCAGTATTCCTTGTTTTATGACACCACCTGAGAAGCTACTTGACCTCCTAACCGGAGCTTCCATTTGTTGTACCTTGTTCTTCTTATTTATTTGGGTTTTTATCTCTGCATTAGATGTAGTAGCATTTTCAGGCGAGGTAGTGAGCTTCCGTTTGGCGTTGGTTTTAGATATTATAAGTTTATCATACTTAATTGTTGCCATGTTTCCCTTTTCTCTTTCTAGTTGTAGTTGTTTTTGTAACTCCTTCCTCTTCTCTAGTACGTGTTTTGGATAATCTTCTTTAATGTAGTATTGTGTTTCTTTTAATGCTCTTTTTTGTTTCAGAATTTTGATTTTTATGCCTAGGGTTGCAAAGGTCACTACTATTGGGCGTATCTTTTCTCCCTTCATTCCAATTCTTTTTACTTCTTGAATATCGCTATAAATTATTTTTACCGAGAGATTTTGTTCCATCCAAGTTATAAAGTTTCTTTCTAGGGTCTCGTACGAATTTTCATTTTCCTCTATTCCGAAAAATACCAGGTTAGTTTTTCTTGCCTGTCTTTCCAAAATGTGTAACCTTTTTTCTTGATTTTCAACTCTTTCGTTCAGGATCTCATGTTTTTTATCCATTTCAGTAAATTTTTCTTCTAAAATCTTGCTAATATTCTGTGTGACCTTTTCTGTAACGTTCTTACCATTTTCTCTGATCTCTTGCCTTTGTTCGTCAAGTTCTTTTTTTATTGTATTTAGCGCGCGCAGAATTTCTTCCATGTCTTGTGGTTTGTTTTGGTACAGGTGGCGCCCTCTGTTGGTGTGCGTTTTAGCTACCTATGGATTAATATAAATATTCGGCTATGGATCTTTCGATGGTGGCTTTGTAGTTCACTTTAACTCAAACAGATGGCGTTTGGGCTATTTTTCAATAGATGTCGCTGCCTGCGTCCGACAATTACTGCGTAACAATTTGCAATGTCATTTAACTAGGTTATGTTTTTCGCACTTGTTTTAATTTGCACTTTGTTTTGGGTGTTTACGTTTTTATTGTCCGAAAAAAGGTGGCCTGCTTTGGATGGTGTGGTTTAAAAGCACTGTAAAGTCTACCCAGCTTGATAAATGGGAACTTGTTAACACTTCGTTTGTTTTAAGTTTTTGCGTATTTTAATGTTTCCTTTATTGTATTTTTATTTATCACTACTTCACTTGGTCTATTAATATTTTGCTGATTTGATTTTTAACACTCAATGGTCACTTTAAAGGTTTTCTTGAATATTTTTATGCGGAGCTGCTGTTTACTGTTGCACCGTAGCGCCCTCTCCTCCTGTTTTCTTATATTTACGCGAATACTATACATTGAAATAAAACTATTTTACGGATTTTATCGCGTTTATTTACTATTTTATTTTCAAACTTATAAGTCAAAGTCAAATCATTTATTCTGTATAGCTGGCACTTACAAATGGTCAAGTGTACATATAGCTGGCTTCTGTGTAACTTACAAATGGTCAAGTGTACATATAGCTGGCTTCTGTGTAACTTACAAATGGTCAAGTGTACATATAGCTGGCTTCTGTGTAACTTACAAATGGTCAAGTGTACATATAGCTGGCTTCTGTGTAACTTACAAATGGTCAAGTGTACATATAGCTGGCTTCTGTGTAACTTACAAATGGTCAAGTGTACATATAGCTGGCTTCTGTGTAACTTACAAATGGTCAAGTGTACATATAGCTGGCTTCTGTGTAACTTACAAATGGTCAAGTGTACATTTTTTTTTTCTTATCTTCTACTATACTACCACCGGATCGAAACGCGACCTCAACTGAGAAGATCCGGCAAGAAACTCAGTGGGCTGATCATTTTTTTTAATCACCAAAACTTATTACAAACACACAGGTACATATAGCTTATCAACGCAATCAAATGATACCAGCTTATGAAGCATATTTTGATTCGGAAAGGAATTAATACCTACAGGGTAATTCTCGTTGCCCTAGAATAATGGAATTTGGCAAGAAAGACATTGCGTCTTTTAGTACAAGTAGAGGAAAAATCACAAAACCGTACATTTGTAGTGCCATCCCCCAAAAAACGATATTTAAATTTTAGTTTTAAAAAGATCGAGACCCGATTCCCGTAACGGACGACCTATTTACATATTTACAAGTTTGTACGGAACTCTCGGTGCACGTGTCCGATTCGCACTTGGCTGTTTTTTTTATACTACTGCCATCTGGTT
The DNA here is from genome assembly GCA_914767695.1 of Ptilodon capucinus. Classification (NCBI taxonomy): domain Eukaryota; kingdom Metazoa; phylum Arthropoda; class Insecta; order Lepidoptera; family Notodontidae; genus Ptilodon; species Ptilodon capucinus. The sequence goes on from OU611832.1 coordinate 2,892,937, forward strand.
AGCAAGCACTGCTACCAATGACTTTAATGTCATCCTCGAAACTTCGAGTTTTATGGCAGTTTTAATACTCTATCATTAGTTTCAGGGGTTCCGACTGAGATAGTGTGTTAGTTACACGCGAACACGATAAATAGGGCCCGTGTAACACCAATAGCAGTGGTAGCCGAGTGGTCGAACGCACGCCTTGCAATCAAAGTGTGCAGGTTCAAACCCCGGCTCGCACCTCTGGGTTTCATGTGCGAATTTTCATCCCAGATTACCACTTGCTATGAAACGGTGCAGGAAAACATAGTGAGGAAACCTGCACGTCTATAGAAATGCATGTGAAGTTCACCAACCTGCACTTGGCCAGCGGACTAAAGCCCATAAATCTACCTCGTATTGAGTAAGAATGTGCCCGGTATTATGGCAATAGGCTCGCTCCCTATTAAATTGGGACCAAAATACATCGGCACAGTGTGGGCGCACTGCAGTGCACTTCTGTCTACCCTTGCGGGGAATACAGGCATGATGATGATGATGTCTTTTCGAATCGCTATCGAGAAATCCAACTGTCTTGACACCCAAACGTACAAAAAACAATCTTTTAAAGATTCAATCTTTATATTATCACACAGTTCATTTGGGTTCTTTTGGGACTATGCCCACCACACATTCCCGCCACTGTTACTCCTGTAAGCTCTACAGCGGTGTCCATTGAAGACACCGAGGTTTGACCCTCAGCGAGTCCCGGGGAAAAGCTAAATTGTCTTGGAACCCGCATGAATTTAATCGAAAAAAGTGTGGGAGGTGTTGGAAGAAAAATGTATCTTTCGTTTTGGTAATGGAAAAAAATAGCAACGCGCGGCGTTTGACGCCCCGGTTTGCCAAGGGCTTAAAGGGTCAAGAATGTGTCAAATAAACCGTCGAGTTGACCCCGAACACACCGTCACGACTAAAACTCTTGCCCAAGAGCAAACAAGGGCCTGATTTAATAATGCATTCTTGACCCAACCCCTAAACGTTTAAAAAATTACCGTTCACATTATACAGGGTGTGCCCTTTGACGGAATAAATCCTGTACAGGATGTTGCTATTAACGGAATAAATTATGTAGACAGAGTTTGTATTGATTGTAATAAATTATATTTAGGTTGTTACTATTGTTAGAATAAGTTACATATAGGGTGTTTAGGAATTGCATACTAACATTTTACATTATGTGGTACAATAGATCTAACTTTGTTTTTTTTTTAGGGTTCCGTACCCAAAGGGAAAAACGGGACCCCTATTACTGAGACTTCACTGTCCGTCCGTCCGTCCGTCTGTCACCAGGCTGTATCTCATGAACCGTGATAGTTAGAGAGTTGATTTTTTTACGGATGATGTATTTCTGTTGCCGCTATAACAACAAATACTAAAAAATAGAATAAAATAATTATTTAAGGGGGCTCCCATACAACAAACGTGATTTTTTTGACGTTTTTATAGATAATGGTACGGAACCCTTTGTGCGCGAGTCTGACTCGCACTTGTTGAATTTTTCATCAGTCTATTTATTGTGCCGTTTGCCGTAGAGACGCTAGGTCCATGGAGCCAAAGTGCTAAAAGTTTATTTAGAAAAATAAGCCCAAAATTAATTACCTCCACAGGTGACAAGAGGGCTGGCTCTTTCCTCGCTCAACGAATAGGACTCGCTATTCAACGAGGAAATGCAGCCAGCGTTCTTGCCACCATCCCACGCGGATCAAATCTTTTTTAATTAATTATTATTTATGTTTTCTCCTTATAAAAAAAAAAATAAAAACTTGTAATAATATGATATGATATTTTTATTTATTTTTCGTTTCCTGACTGTCGTGTAGATTGTATATCGATTCGAACGGCCAGATTTTTCTGCGTCGTTTGGTATACATAACTCATTTTACGATTGTTTGTTGCTTAGTAAGGATTGCCTTATATACACCCATAGGACAAGGTCATTATTTACCAAAATGACATTGACATCGCTCGCGGTTTGATTTTTACCGCAGCAATTCAATCTTTATGCATATTGGTATAGAGTTCGTTTTCGTATCGTCAAAGATGTTGATGTGTGACTTTATCCATGGAGATATTAAACGGAGATGGCATTTCAAGCCCGCGCTGCAGCATATTTTTCAGGGTTATCTGACGCCGCCATCTTTGTTTTCCCATATAGTTGCCGTTGCCTACAGTTACATGGGATAACATAAATGGCGGAGAAATCACCGCAGAGCTATACGAAGAGTGGAGTCATTATGGGTATTTTGGACTCTATGGGCTTTATCATACAGCCGTTCCTGAGGCACCATTCACACGTGAACAATGATCAATATCTAATCACATGATCAATACGATTCTGTCGTTTCGATATAAATGTCAAATTAGAGATAATGTTGATCATGCGAGAGTTTCCCCTCTGGTGACGCATTTCCGCATACTTCACCACTCTAATGTATTCTTAAACTCTTTGGTTGGGATGGGACACCCTGTATAATTAACGAATCGGAAGTGTAGGCATGAAAATACGAATATAGCATGTATTAAGTTAACCCGTTGAATAATTAATCGTGGTTAGGCCGCGGTTAACTTACGCGTCGTTAGCTCGCTGCCGGGCGGGTTAAGCTCGTTATGTGTTTGCTGGGAGAATTATTTAGTTATATTTATGAACTACTAACTAGCTATGCTACCCTGGTAGCTACAGCGCTCGCCTTGAACGTCAGGTTCAAAACCTCTAAGATTTTCATGTGCGAATGTCATTTTCAATAATGATTAGGTGTTTGCTAGAAGAATTATTTGATTTGTATTACTTTACTATCTATGCTACCCTAGTAGCAACGCTCGCCTTGAACGTTAGAGGTGCAAGTTCAAACCCCGGGCTCGCACCTCTGAGATTTTCATGTGTCATGTAATTTTCAATAATAATTCGGTGTTTAATAGAAGAATTATTTGATTATATGTATGACTAGCTATGCTACCCACTAGGGTATTACTTGCTACTAAGCAACGCTCGCCTTGAACGTTCGAAGTGCAAGTTCAAACCCCGGGTCTACACCTCTGAGATTTTCATGTGTCATGTAATTTTCAATAATAATTCGGTGTTTAATAGAATAATTATTTGATTATATGTATGACTAGCTATGCTAGCCTAGTAGCTACAACGTTCGCCTTGAACGTTAGGTTCAAACCCCGGGCCTACACCTTTGAGATATTCATGTGTCATGTCATTTTCAATAATAATTCGGTGATTAATAGAAGAATTATTTGATTATACGTATAACTAGCTATGCTAGCCTAGTAGCTACAACGCTCGCCTTGAACGGTTGAAGTGCTAGTTCAGATTTCGGCCTCGCAACTCTGTGATTTTCGGATTTCATATGCGATTGTCATTCTTCTAATCCTGCTTATATTTTAATTGTGAAAGTTTGTGAGTGGAGCGTTCGCACAATGCCGAACTAAATTGTGGCTTAACACTCCACTGCAAGCTGGACAAGCTGAAAGCCTGGACGATGAACACAAATACGAGAGGTTCACGGTTTTGAATTAGGCTGGGCAAGCACAATAGTAGGTCACGTACCTGCCTTTAGCGCCTTCGATGACCTGAGGATGGATGGATGGATGTTTGTTATTTTATCACGCAAAACCACTAAACGGATTTTGGTGAGACTTTACAGTATTATTTTTTAGACATCAGAATAACATATAGACTATATTTATATTGAATAATCGAAGTCTGTGCGGACGAATTCGCTGGTAGAAGCTGGTTACCAACCAATATATCCAAATCATCGCTATCAACCCGTTAACGTCCCGTTACATTGAATAATAAACATCAGCTTACGGGGCCGTTACGACATCGCGAATACTCTCGTAAAAAATGTTTTATCGCGCGTTAAATACGAATGAATAACAATTTATTGAACTGCTGTAAATAAGGATATCATCTTAATAATGGTATCGATTGTGTTGGTACCAATAAACTAGACTAGACTAGGCCAGACCAGACCATACTAGATTAGGCCAGACCAGACCATACTAGATTAGGCCAGACCAGACCATACTAAAATAGGCCAGACCAGACTAGACTAAACTAAGCGTTGTGCCTGCCGTCCTTCGTACGTCCATAATACAGACGTATCAGAAACCCGATAAAATATGTTAGATCCATTTAAGGTAGCTAATATGTACCTACCATGCAGACAGATTATACCCAACTATCATAGTTTTTGAGTTACAGGTCCCTAATATCCATAGATTAAAACGGAGATGCCGTATCGACTCCACCCTGCGGCATTTTTTTTCTGACGTTTATCTGACATCCGCCATTGCAGTTGCCCTATGCAGTTGTTTACTTACATTTCTTATTTGATTTTTCTGCTGTCTGTACGAACAAAAATAATGTGACGAATTTACAATAACCAAAATTGGTATATGAATAATTTTCCTTAAAATAAAGAATTGTGGCGAATTTAAACATACTTTTTTCTGTGGCAAATGTGACGAATTTACAACAACCCGCCGGATCAAGTAAGTACCTTATGTGTTAAGCAATATAGTACAGGTAACTACAATGGCGGATGTCAGATGAACGTTAAAAAAAATGCCGCAGAGCCATACGCAGAGCAGAGTCGATATGCGTCCTCTAGTTACTCTATGGTATCGTATTGTGGCATTAAAACATATCCATAACCATTTTAACAATACATCTTCGAAGGGTGACCACATACTAATATTTTTTTAAACAAAACTTAGTATCAAAATATCCCAAAGATGCGAGCCCCGTGTTTGAACCCTTGCGGTAAAGGCGGGTGGTTTACCAACAAGGTTACCACTTTTTCGTAGATCGAAACATTGTAAAACATACGGAAAGAATAAAATCAATAGTCAGTAACACGGCAACGATGGCGCATGCAATATGAAAATTTAATTATCTCTATACAATATTTGTATTCGTTACGTGTCGGGGCGGCGGCGATTGAACAATAAAATAGGGTAGAACCCTGCGACCAGATGCGCGTCAAATCGCGTACGACAATTGATATGCCAAAACGAACTGTATTAACAGATAGAAGAAGTACATATTTCAACGAATTATCATCGATGAAGCGAGCGAATTTTAACGCTTGGCTTTTACTGCAGAAATTTAATTTGCATGTCCCAATGGGTGCAGGGTGTAAAGCCCCCGGCAGACTGGGGCGTCAATACACGCGCTGTCAGATTTTAGAAAACGATTTCTTCAACGAAATATTCATAAATTCTCACAAAGTACAAAAAATAGGAAAGATATAAAACATCAACAACTTTCCCAGGAAAAAGTCATCATATCCGTAAGTGCATTGCTTTACAGAATTCCAAGGAGCAAAAATCACTAAATCATTTTAAAAAACTTTAAATTAAAATTACTGCATTGTTTTTTTTTGTTACTATCGACAGCACGAGCGATTATTGTAGCGTTGCTTTCAATCAATCAATCAATTTTATTTATTGGAACCATAGAGTATCTAGAGTACCCATAACGACTTCACTCTTCGTATAGCTCTGCGGCGATTTTTCCGTCATTGTTGTTATCTCATGTACCTGTAGTATACGGCAACTATATGGGAACTGTATGAGAAAAAATTACCGCAGTGCGGGCTCGGTATGCCATCTCCGTTATAATATCTTTATGATTGGTACAGAGTTTGATAAGGTACTGTCAAACAAAAAGCCTCGCGCACACTGGGGCGTGCGAATTCACTCGCCCCAGTATTCCGGGCGCGAAGAAATCCGTGGGACGCGGGTGAATAGGCTTGGCGGCGGCGATTTTTATTTATACCATTTACGTTATAACATCTTCATGACTAGAACAGAGTTCGTTTTGGTACTGACAAACAAATAGCGGCGCCCTTAACGCCCTTAAAACCCCGGTATCTACGCCCCTCACGCACTGGCACAAGTGAATTAAATTATACGTTAAAGTCACGCGTCGATTAGCTCGCATCGTCGATGACATTTCGTTGAAAAATATGCTTTTTCTACTAGTCAATACAGTTCGTATTGCAAAAATAAATAAATCTTAAGTACGTACAAGGTGTTCACACCACTTCTTGTAGTAGTATTTATTAATACGAACTACTTGCGATGCATGTAACTACGCCTGAAGCGCCGGACCTAAACTAACACTGATTCAAGTCGGCCCCAACATTTACATAACAATGTTAACAATACATTATGCACAGCTCTCTAACTCTGACGGAAATGTCGCAGTTCCCAGAGGAAATGCAAGTAAATCGTTGGGTCCTTGCTAATAACAAAATAAACTCGAAGACGAAGTACATTTTTCAATGAAACGATATCGACGAGCTTACGAAGCTAATGCTACTTCTACTAATACTACAGCCCTTTTAACGTCCCACTGCTGGGCACGGGCCGTCCCTCAATTCGAGGGGAATTCGGGCCATAGTCCACCACGCTGGCAGACTTTACACATCTATCGAAAACTAGTCAACTTCCCTCAGACGTGCAGGTTTCCTCACGATGTTTACCTTCACCGTTTCACAGCAAGTGATAACCTCGGATGAAAATGGGCACATAAAACCCAGAGGTGCGAGCCGGGGTTTAAACCTGCACACTTGGATTGTAAGGCGTGCGTTCGACCACACGGCTACCACTGCTATAACGAATCTAACTAATAGTAATTCCGAAAACCAAAAAGAACCACCTAGCGCCACCTAGCGCCAAATAGCTGGACTACTTAGTCACGCAGAGGATCGCGGTTACTGGAGGCGAGTTAGTTCCGCTTTCTGACACAGGGGGGCACCACTTGTAGGACTGAAATATTTTTATTTCATTTCAAGATACGTATCACTTACCACTTCACTTACCATACGTGCCTGCTCGTTTGTCTCCCTATCTCATAAAAAAAACGTATTAGGGCTTTTGCAGATTATTATAGATAATGGTACGGAACCCTTTGTGGTTGAGTCCGACTCGCACTTGGCCGGTTTTTAGTAATTAGGTATTGTTGTACTATCACTGGACCGCTTCTCACACCGTTATCGATTTCAATCGCGTTGACGCGCGTGCTAACGCCCAATAAACAAACACCGTTTGGGCTTAAGCACGTAATAATATTTTATTACTATTATTAACGTGTATTGTGTAATCAACCGCAAGTCCCTAATGATGATGTGGGCTTATGTTTGACAATTACGGTCTAAAATGAACACTTTGGACAATTCAGAATCAGAATCAGAATCAGAATATTTTTTATTCATATAAACCAATACAGGCACTTATGAATCGTCAATAAATAATAATAGTAGTATCTCTACCACCCATTCGGAATGCATTTCCTATGGAGAAGAATGGGCAAGAAACTAGATAGACATTCCACTAGAGTGAATTCATATCGAGGGGTGATAGGCTATTTAACTTAAGCGACATTTTATTATTATTATTACAAGCTTTATATTAACTTGCAATGTATGTCCGGGTGGAATCTTGCAAATGATTTTAAAATCAGTTATCTTTAACCGATTGAGCTGAAATTTGGTATACACGCTTATTTTGGATGACAATGCATGCTTAGCTATGTGACGTCATTCTAATTACAATATGGTGGATCATCCAAGATGGCGGAATAGTTATTTTTTTTGCACTACCACAGCTTGGGTACCTATCCAATGAAAGGGCTTGCTGAGGAGAACACGAAAACTAAGGGCAATTAAGTAAAAGCTTGTTTTTAAAAAGTTTTTTTTTACTATTTTTTTTAACTTATATGATAGCATACTCATCCGATGTCAGAAAAAATCGCTGATACCAAATATATATTGTCAATATCGGCCAAAAGTGTTGCTTAAGTCAAAATAGCCTTTCACCCCTTGATTTATGTACTAATTTTCATTAGTAAGGCAACTAATGTAACGTCTACATTGGTCAAAATTTAGCTACCATTACTAAAATTGTCCTTCTCATGCCTTAAAAACTGAAGTCATAGTAACTCCGTAACTATAGTGACAGGTGACTTGGGCCCAGGGTCCATAGTGCAAGTTCATAAAATGACCAGTACAGTGATACTTAGAAAAAATATATACGGTCGAATTGAGAACCTCCTTCTTTTTTGGAGTCGGTTAAAAAATGAAACAACGATCACTACAATATAGAAATATGAAAAATAAAAATCGAGTCAGACTCGCGCACGAAGGGTTCCATACCATTATCTATAAAAACGGCAAAATCAAGTTTGTTGTATGGGAGCCCCCTTAAATATTAATTTTATTCTGTTTTTTAGTATTTGTTATAGCAGCAATAGAAATACATCATCTGTGAAATTTCAACTCTCTAACTATCACGGTTCATGAGATACAGCCTGGTGACAGACGGACAGACGGACGGACAGCGAAGTCTTAGTAATAGGGTTCCCGTTTTACCCTTTGGGTACGTAACCCTAAAAAACATCCTATCCTATCCTACTTATTATAAAGAGATTGTTTGTGAGGATGGATGGATTTTTGTTAGTCTTTCACGCAAAAACTACTGCACGAATTTTGATGAAACTTTACAGTATTATTGTTTATACATCCGTTTAACATATAGGCTATAATTTATAACGATATTGAATAATCGAATTCTGCGCGGACAAAGTCGTCGGATAGAAGCTAGTAATTGTCAAAAGAAGCAAAGTAGTACGTAAAGCAGCTTTCAGACTACGCTATAATGTATAGCACAACAATATCGCGCACCATACAAAGTCAATAATATATAGTACAGTACAGTGTGAACGTGGCCATAACAATGTATGGTGCGCGATATTGTTGTGCTATGAGCTATATACTATATGCTATTATATTAAAGCGTAGTCTGAAACCCGCTTAATTAATAATGATGTAACGTTTTTCGTGATTTCGGGCCGCATGTCACACCGAAATCGATTTTTATCGCTTGGCACGAGCGTGTGCACGTTAAAATAAACGCTTTCCCGTCGGCCCGAGCACGTAATAATATTTTATTAACGTCATTAACAAATACGTGAGTCGTAATAAGTTTAATATTTAACAATACAGGATGTCGAAACATCCTGTATTGTCCAAGTCCAAGTTGGACCAAGTCCAAAATAATATTTTAAGTCCACATACACATACATAGTAATTCTTTATCGGTCCTTTTTTCCTTTTTAGGCACGGAACCCTACAAAAGACGTAAATTAAATTTTCCCGTGAATTTATAAATTGAATGTAATTAAATTTCCGATTTATTATTACACCGAATTTATTATTATAATAACAGGAGTCGACGCCGGTCCGCTCATCACACCGAAATCGATTTGAAACGCTCCGTCGAGCGAGATAATTAGAGTAACGTTCGGCCGCTTCAACGGGAATTAAAAAACAAAACCCAATGATATTTCATTTTTATTAAGTTGTCGACTTGCGCGTTTGACGTTTTATTATATAATATCGACTAGATTCATCCGCCATATTTATCACTGTCATTATCAATTTTTATTTATAATGTGTATTTATTGAATTTGTCCTTGCTATTAATTACTTGACATTGGCGAAACACTCGCGCTAGTCGCAGGTGAAGCCATTCCTCATCTTATTCCATTAAATTTCATCATTACGTAAAAAAGTAATATCGACTAGCTGCATCGGTATATACAACGGAGATGCCCTTTCGACTCCACCCTGCGGCAATTTTTTTTAACGTTTATCTAACTACAGCCCTTTTTACGTCCCACTGCTGGGCACGGGCCTCACCTCAATGCGAGGGGGGATTTAGGCCATAGTCCACCACGCTGGCCCAGTGCGGGTTGGTGATTCTCACATCTATCGAAAACTAGTCAAGTTCCCTCAGACGTGCAGGATTCCTTACGATGTTTTCCTTCACCGTTTAATAGCAAGTGATAATCTCGGATGAAAATGAGATTCGCACAAAAATCCCAGAGGTTCGAGCCGGGTTTTGAACCTGTTGCAAGGCTTGCGTTCGACCACTCGGCTACCACTGCTACTTACTGTATAAATCTTACATATTATTTATAAGTAACTTTTTGGCTTCGATGAGACAAATAAAACGGACTTTGATGTTCAAATATGTTAAACATCGTCTCGTAAGATTTTTTTTCTATAAATGACTTTGCGCAATAAGTAGCCAAATATAGAAACTTGGCAAAAGGTTTCTACTTCTTTGTATATAACTTGGCCGCTGTTTCTTGAAATTCTGTATTTGATATTATACTCTTTTTATAGATGGTTAAGGTATTTATTGTTATGTTTTCTATTGTCACAGGTGATGAGTTCGTGTACCATGACACTTGGGGCGGGATTAGCCTCATGGTTGCTGCTAACCAATCTTCCAAGACCCTCATGCCAAACACCACATACGTAAGTAGACTAAGAAATTGGAATCGCTTGGTTTTGGAGCAAATACGTCTCCTGTCGTACGTGATATCCTGGTACTCCTACTTAAATTAAGTATTAATTGTGACCGTTTCTTATACTTGATTAGACAACTGATTGAGCGAGACAAAAATAACTATTATTTTTGTCTCACTTTGATTGAGTGAGACAAAGTTGTTGGAAAATATAATATGTTGATAATCCATCCTTTTTCTTCGTATAGTTGGTCCCTCCATTAAATTGGCTTAGCGGAAAATTCTGGATGCTTACATTCAAAATATCGCATATAATGAAGCGAGTCTTCAGGCATGAAAATTCCCATAAATTCTGTGTTATTTTTAGAAGACATCATATGGTCCAAATTGCTATAACTAAAAGCCATTGAATAACACCACTTATTTATTCAATAAGGCGTATCAACTTGACATAAGGTCGTAAATTGCACTGTCACTGTTGTATTCTCAAGCGAAAATAGGTCGAAATTGGCCGCACAGCAAACATAATATTTGCTCCGATGAATTTCTTGGGAATTGCTCTCGGGGAAACATAATTCACTTCTCCGTAGACCAGTAACATCGTGAGACAGACAAGTTAGAGTAACCTAGATATATTTTTCTGAAAATAGTTTTTAGAAAGTTTGGCTTCGCAAACACGTCCTACCAGTCATAAGATCCTAGTACTTCGATTATTTCGTGTGTATAATTCAGGGCTATCAAATGTGCTACAAAACTTATGTCATGGATTATGGCGCCGTGTCGCTCTGTCTCTTTCTAAATACATACGAGAGAAAGAGACAACATCAACATATGGAATAACCTAAGTCTTGACTTAAATTATGAGGACATCCGCAGAAGAACCAGGTTACAGACATAGCTCGAAGGGTTGCACGTTTGAAGTGGCAATGGGTCGAACACATTGCCCGGAGAACGGATGGCCGTTAGGGCATCAAAGACTAGAGTGGCGGCCACGAACAGGGAAGCGGAATGTGGGACGACCCCCGACCAGATGGACGGACGACCTCACCAGGGTCGCCGGGAGTCGATGGGCGCATAAAGCCCAAGAACGTAATTTGTGGCGATCTATGGGGGAGGCCTATGTCCAGCAGTGGACGTCCCTGGCTGATAGATAGATAGATAGAAGTCTTGACTTAGCGCGCGTGATCTTTTGTTCGTGGTCATGGAATGTAAAACTCACAGATATCCAATCAATTTCTTTCACACAGATACAACATTTGCTCGAATATTTTGTCCATCAACGAATGACATAAAAAACCGCTTCGTACACAATATAAGGAAGTCAATGGACAATTTCTCCCCGCACTTGTTGACTGGACATCCATTCCCTCCCTCAAACTCCCCACTCCCAGTAGGTGACACCGCAGATATTGGCACAGTGACCTTGAGCCGTCGCCTTAACTGTAAACAGTGAGGAATGAATGATGAAAATGGAACAGTCCTGTTCCACAAAATATATTTTCTAAGGACATTTTTTTTTTAATGGAACCAATATTTTTTTAGTTCAACAGAGTAGACTTTTCGACGTCCCATTGGCGATAAGGGGGGCTGGCGAATAAATATCTTCTGTAGTCACTTAATCGTTTAAATTTGGCCTCATAAAAATACATCATCATCACGCCTGTATTCCCCGAAGGTGTAGGCAGAGGCGCACTACAGTACACCCACACTTCGTCGATGTATTTGGTCCTAATGTAGCTAATAATGGGCGAGCCTATTGCTATTATACCGGGCACATTCCCACCACGCTGGCCCAGTGCGGGTTGGAGAACTTCACACGCCCTTCTATAGACGTGCAGGTTTCCTCACGATGTTTTCCTTCACCGATCAGCAAGTGGTAATCATTATTGAAAATTACATTCGCACATGAAAATCATCTCAGAGGTGCGAGCCCGGGATTTAAACTCGCACCCCTTGCATTCAAGGCAGGCGTTTTACCGACGAGGATACCACCGCTTCATAATGCTTGGCCTAATACTTTCAAAAATAAATCTTTAGGATATTTCCAACAAATATTTTATGTAAGCCAAAACCGTTGCTCAGTATTCACTTTCAAAGCGAACGAAAGCATGTTTAATTCACTTCAATCATAAAGACCGCAATAACTTTTTCTACTAGGAACGCAGTAAATTCTTGTTAGCTAAATATAGCCAGCATCCATTGACGTAAAAATAATAGACATAAATAAAATATTTTTACAAATATGAACTCTAAAAAGTATGTATTTTTAACATATAACGAAAACAGCATCATTGCTGAGCAATGCTCTCCCTTTCCTTCCTGCTTTCCTCTATGTTCTGTCCTATTCTGCAAGTCCAACTGCACTCGCCATCTTTTTTGGGCCTGCCGCGATGTCGTTTTGTTAACCTACTTAATATAATATCGCCATATAACACTTAGGTACTTATCGTATGATCACAAACTAAGCATTGCTTTTATTTCAGTTACCACAGAATGTACAAAGGCTGATTTTAGTTAAACTCGGACGAACAGAGGCCTAAAAGATCATTTCCAAAATAAGTAGCTGACGGCAATCGAACCCACAACCGCTCGGTGTAGTGTCCACAAGCCTCTAGACCAATCCGTCGTCCTCGCCGCCATATTTGTTTCGACCTTTAGCGTGTAATTTAAAATAACTGTGTGTCTTTGTATTAATAAGTCAATGGTAGTATGCCACCTCCTCGCCGCCTCTGTGCGCCTAATGAAGATTTTCCCAACAATTGGGAGGTTTTTCCTCCCTGACGATAACAAATCACTTACCTGACGGCTCATTAGTTGGCCGGTAGATGGCTACACAAGACAGTTCTGTACAAAGATGTTGGATAAACACTGTCCATCTACTGGTGCGAGGGGATTAGTTTCACCTTTTTTTCGAAAATGAACTCTCTGTAAATAAACATAAAGATTGATACATTGAACATTGAACATATGTCCAAATTAGCTAGCGTCTCCGATGAGATGTCATTAAAAAATGTGCTTATACAATGAGTTAATAGAGTTCGATTTGGTATTGGAAAAAAAAAAACGATTGCGTGTAGACGCAGAACGCTTTAGTACTGATCAATGTCACTGTACTTTTATAAGTGGACCTAAGGCAGGCGTGCAGGGGCGATTTTCATTTGATAGATATCAATCTCTATTAGAGACATGTCGAAACGAAACGTCAAATTGGTCGTATTTTTGTCGACATATCTCTAATAGAACCTAAAACAGTACTTCCTATTATCAAGACTGTCAACTACCTTCAACTCAATCGGTCATGAAGTGGATTTGTTTAATGATACACTTAACAAATTTCGCAAACTGATCTTGTCATCGTTGGTGCGTCAATGAGCCTTCTAGTCACCCATCACATTTAATTTAATTTAATTTTCTCCAGTTTGGCTATATCAAAATTCCCTTATAACCGTGGACAACCTAATTAGATCTTCTTTCGAAAGCATTGTAAATTTAAAACTAAATGAAAAATCTTGGAATCAAGCATCTTTACCCATAAGATACGGAGGAGTAGGTATACGTAAAAATTCTGATATTTGTTTACCGGCTTTCCTGTCTTCAACACATAAGAATGACAGCCTCATTAAACAGATTTTGTCCAGATCCTCGTTTAATGGGGCTATTTCTTTTGTGAACGAAGGCAGAAAAGCATGGGAGTTGGCCTGGCCAAGTCAAAATCCAACAAACCCGACTTCACAGCGAAGCTGGGATGATTTGTGTTGCAGTGCCACTTTTAGAAATCTAAGGGACACTAGCACAGGCTCCGAGCTCGCTAGGATCAAGGCAGTTTCCTGTAAGGAATCCGGATATTGGCTACATGCTTTTCCATGTGCCAATACGGGAAACTACCTTGATCCTAATACACTTCGTGTAGCGTTAGGGTTACGGCTCGGGGCCAACGTTTGTACGCCGTACACGTGCCCCTGCGGAGTTGTCGTCGACCGGCTTGGACGGCATGGACTGTCTTGCGCTAGGAGTGCTGGCCGCCACTCTCGTCATGCTGCTCTGAATGACATCATCCGTCGTTCTCTTGCCACCGCCAACGTACCGGCCATTTTAGAGCCGCAAGGTATCGTGCGTGACGATGGCAAGAGACCCGACGGAATGTCTCTGGTTCCTTGGAGCATGGGACGAGCCATGGTATGGGATGCAACCTGCGTTGATACTTTGGCTCCTTCCCATCTCTCGGGAACCACTCAGAAAGCGGGCTCGGCGGCGGAGGCGGCTGAGACTCTGAAACGGCGGAAGTACGAGGTTATCGGCTCCGAATATATTTTCATTCCTTTTGGAGTCGAAACCCTAGGTCCATGGGGTCCAAGCACCCAAAATTTAATGAACTTACTCGGCAAAAAATTGGTCGACACAACCGGCGACCCAAGAGCAGGCCATTTTCTCGCTCAACGAGTGGCTCTAGCCATTCAGCGAGGGAATGCAGCCAGCGTCTTGGGTACGCTTCCGCAAATTTTTTACATATTTTATAAATATAATATTTTCTTATTAGTTTTAACTTATTTTATTTTGCATTGTAAATATTTTGTAAATAGTTGTCCAATTATATAATAAATAAATAAAAAATAAAAAAATAAAAAATAATTTTTATTATCACATTCTTATTTTTCATTTATTATCAATATTCCTTTTATGTTATTCCTCTTACTTATGCATGTTGTGGCACCTTTGTTAACTGTGCATTTAGTTTTCCCTTATTTGTATTTTATATTAATGTATTATTAATGCTACAGTTTTTGGATGTCCTGTTAAATAAATAAATAAATAGAGATTGATGTCTATCAAACGAAAATCGGGCCCCAGGACTTGAATAGACCAGAACATTCTCCAATAGCCAATTCATGTTTCATGAGCTATAACCATCAAAGCGAATTACGATACCTACATGAAATCATATCGAATAAAACTCGCATGTCTCCAATTTAATAACATCAATACCTATTTTATGATCGGTTTGTTAGCTAGGGATCGATATGGCTCGTTTCCTGATATCGATGTCATAACTCGATACTCCACTAATACAGGGATCGCGTGACGGGTGAAAAAACACGAATATTTATCTTTGTGAACAATGATATTACAATGTCTATATACCAAAATGTGACAAAAAACGACGGAATTATATATATATTAATTTTTAGTCGGTCTAGTTTTTTTTTTTTTTTTAACGAAATGAGCGAAATGATGATATTTAATGGAATAAGATGAGGAATGGCATCAACTGCGACTAGCGCGAGTATTTCGCCAATGTCAAGTTATTAATAGCAAGGACAAATTCAATAAATACACATATTAAATAAAAATGGATAATGACAGTGATAAAGATGGCGGATAATACGTCTTGATATAGACAATCTGACGTAGGTACGTAGACGTCAAAATTACACACGAAATTTGACATGTTAAACATGTTTTGAAAAGCTGTCCATGTGATAAAGTAACTACTTGGTGGTTTGTAAATACAGTGGTCGAACGCACGCCTTGCAATCAAAGTGTGCAGGTTCAAATCCCGGCTCGCACCTCTGGGTTAATGTGCGAATCTCATTTTCATCCGAGATTACCAATTGCTATGAAACGGTGAAGGAAAACATTGTGAGGAAACGTGCACATCTATAGAAAGCCGTGCTAAGTTCACCAACTTGCACTGGGCCAGCGTGGTTGCAAAATGAAAAACTACGACCAATTTGACGTTTCATTTCGACATATCTCGAATAGGGATGATGTCGATCCCACGAGGATTGCCCCGCTGATTGATTTGTTTCTTGTTTGTAGAGGGTGTTGGAGCCAGCCGCCTTCTCCCTCTCCGCCGACCGCCGGTTCCTCCTCCTCGCGCAGAACGTAAGGAAGATCCACCGCCACTCCTATCTTGCCAGATACACTGTCTACGATACATTAACCACGTAAGTATCATGCCCTGTACACACCAATTGTTTTTTACAATGCAAACATTAATTGTATTAAATACTCATACGTGCGGACAAAATGTTCATAGATGACGCGTATTCGCTAGATTATTAGCACATGATTTCAATATGTACACAGAGAGTCTATCAGAAGTCCGAAATAATACTTTAATGTATGCGTAAGTAGCGGATAAACGATTGAATGGTATATAAAAACTGAGGTGTCTCGGGACGCCTGGCAGATGTGAAACATCAAACATAAACGACGTAGCGGCGAGTGAGCGAGTGAGCAGAGTCAGCCGGTGGGCGGAGTTTAAGCGGAAAGAACCGAGGAGCCACAAAGCTGCTCGAAGTTTTGGGATCACGGCATCGCGGCATCAACAGTCACTGTCACTCGCCAAGCGCGTCATTAGGTGTTTCACATCAAAATTAAATATAAATACAACATAATTTTAAATAAATATTTCACCGCCTCTTTTAACATCTTGTAATATCACGAGTCCTATACAAAATTTGTATGTCCTGTTTTGTGAACATCAGTAGCTCGTAATTGTAGCTAACACTATTTAATAGGGTTCCAAAGACTCAGAAACTCAGTAAGGTATAATCTGCTTGCACAAATTCAAAGTCAAAGTCATTTTTAGGGTTCCGTACCCAAAGGGTAAAACGGGAACCCTATTACTGAGACTTCGCTGTCCGTCCGTCCATCCGTCAGTCCGTCCGTCTGTCATCAGGCTGTATCTCATGAACCGTGATAGTAAGAGAGTTGAAATTTTCACAGATGATATATTTCTATAGCCGCAATAACAACAAATACTAAAAAACAGAATAAAATAATTATTTAAGGGGGCTCCCATACAACAAACGTGATTTTTTTGTCGTTTTTATAGATAATGGTACGGAACCCTTCGTGCGCGAGTCCGACTCGCACTTGGCCGGTTTTAATTCGTTCGCCCCCAGTGTACAACGTAACGAACCACATTATAAAAACACCCTTTATAAAGGCTGTGTTAATCAATCATTACCACTTGTCTCACCCTATAGCGTGTGGTAAATAGCTCAACATTGGCTGGCAGGTGTTGTTCGGATTAAAATTCCGAGCCTTTGTGAGCCGCTAATGCGTCTGTTAATTATTCCTTTACAACGGGTATCATTGTGTGAGTGAATCGTTATATCAAACGCCGAGCGACAAGACAAAACTCACGTCACGAACTGGCTTTTTTCTCATAACTAATTTCATCACTTTTTAATCTGGATTTTTAAAATTTTGTTCAAGGTGTAGGGTAATTTTTTATTATTAAGAATGCTGTATTCTTTTGTAATAGTTGGAGCATTTAGACTTGGAATACATTAAGCTAGATTTATATATAACGTGCAATGTATCCAATGTTAAAGAACCTCAATACATAAATAAAGAAATAAATGGCTCGGTAGACAAAACTAATGTCACAGTAGGCTTAGCAGGACCGTGTAGACATAAGTTTTATCTCTTTCAACGTCAATTCGAGCTTTTTGTACTGGACATGCCTCGTCAAGTCTCTGTGTGCCTCTTTACAAATGTAAAGGACTTGACGTAATTTTCTCGACAATTCTGACAATTAAAAGAAATAAAAATTATGTTTCCTCGGTAATGTTGAGCCTGGAGGCCCCTTTCTTAGGCTAGATGTGTCCATTACTACTCTCTTACCTACATTACCTATGTATAACATACAGTAATGGCATTTTACTGTACAAATTTATTCTACATGCCACTTTAGTTAAATCATAATATTGGTAGCTAAACCTCTTATTGCTTTATATAGTCCTGGTACTTTTGCTAAAAAAAAAAAGTTCTTTACCGTTTAATCGTATACCAAAACTGTTAATCGATAAAATATAGAATATCAATTCTAATCCATAAGTAATTATGTTTAATAATTAAGATAATTAATTAGAATTCACAGAACGTGGCCGTTGTGTTAACTAACAAACGAACTTTTTACTACCCACGCGAACTGAAAAACCTCGCTTCAAGTTACACCAACGTTAACTTTATGATGCCCTAGTTAACAAATTATTTATGCATGCTTGCTCAGGCGAATCGTAAAAGTTATGTAATTTTGGGTATAAAACTTGAATTAGCGGGACATCCACTTACGTTCTTTCGTGTAAGAATGTAAATTTATTGAAATGAAACGCTAATGGGCTTGCAGATAATGACAATGAGTTTATGTGTACAAACTGGAAAAAATGCGCATGAATTTTTTTAATACATAAATTACATAACCATACACTTAAATGGCTCTATTTAAAAAAACCGACCAAGTGCAAGTCGGACTCGCGCACGAAGGGTTCCGTACCGTTATCTATTAAAACAGCAAATAAATCATGTCTGTTGTATGGGAAACTCCCTTAAGTATTAATTTTATTGTAATTTAATAATTTATTTTCAAAGTATTTTTTAGCATTTCTTGTTATAACGGCAACAGAAATACATCATCTGTGAATTTCAACTGTCTAACTATCGCGGTTCATGTGATACAGGCTGGTAACAGACGGACAGGCAGACGGATGGACAGCGGAGTCTTAGTAATAGTCTTAGGTCCCGTTAGGTACTATGTATTTTTTTCAGTACAAAGTATTCTTAAGTACTCCTATAGGTTGCCTGCTATAAATATTAGGTTTATTTTCACGTACTAAAGAATGGCTAATGTTTTTGCCATATGGTCCATAAGGTCTTTACCACATTCAAATGAGATTCCATTTCAAAAACAAACCTCCCTATTCTACCGTTCTCCATATTGTTTACGAGATAATTAATTATTTAGATTAATGAATGAACGCGCAACGACCGCCTCGAGCCTCGCTAGAGTCCCTGAACTAACTTGACTGAAAAACTCGCATAAAACCTACGATGATACCAAAACGACGTAAACCAATTATTTTGCAATAACAAGATTAATTATTTTAACTAATGTCTTACTGAAACTTCGGCGAAATTTGGCCGAAGTTTTAGCCGAAAATCGTGGGGTGCAAGCTTAATTGACTTAAGCAAAATTTTTTTAACTTTACAGGAGAGCATACTCATGCGACGCAGAAAAATTCGCTGATTCCAGATAAAAATAAATAAAATAAAATAAATATATATAATAAAAAAAATAGCCTTTATTGCTGATTTTCTTTTAACAGTATTCTATATTATATCGGCATCCGGTTAGTCTTTAACAGCTTGTCTTTCGACAAAGGCCTCCTCCATAGATTTCCACTCTGTTCTATCCTTTGCGATACGGATCCATTTGAGACCAGCTACTTGTATGGGTTCGTCCTCCCAGCGCTTAACTTGTCTGCCTCTACTTCTTTTACTGTCTCTTGGATACCATTCTGTAATTATTTTAGTCAATTTATCCCTCTGATCTCTTAACATATGTCCTGTCCTGCGCCATTTTAATATTTTATATGTTTTACATTTTTATTGTCACATTCTAATTTTTCATTTATTATCAATGTTCCTGTTATGTTATGTTATTCCTCTTACTTATGCATGTTGTGGCACCTTTGTTAACTGTGAATTTAGTTTTCCCTTGTTTGTATTTTATATTAATGTATTATTAATGCTACAGTTTTTGGATGACCTGTTAAATAAATAAATAAATAAATGTTCTTGAATTTCGTTTTATGTTTTATGTCTACTAGTTTTACTCTGTTTATTATCTTAACTCCCACTACGCTTCTTTCTATTCCGTTTTGACACACTTCAAGTTAAGTGCCCATGTTTGGCACCCGTACGTTAAACATGATAATATGCATGAGTTAAATATTTTTCTTTTTTCTATTATTGGCATTTCTTTATTCCTCATAATGTCACTGAGCGACCAAAATCTCTTCTCTTCATTCCAAATATGTAGTTCATTCCAAGTGTCGTTTAAGTCAAATAGCCTTTAATCTCTCGACTTTAATTTATGATAAGTTAAACAAGACAATAGTCATCATAAGCTTGATTAAAATACATTATTTTATTATTTATAGCCATCTAAGTCAAATATTCGGCTTCAGATTCTGCGTCGGCCGAAGGTTGTGGCGGTGTGGCTGATTAAACGGCTTCAGCCAGAAATCGACCTTATAATAACTCAAAGAGAACACGTATTTCAACCAAATATCATCGAAAACGCGATTGAAATTAATCGCGTGATCGCGTACCTATACCTACCAGACTGTACAGACATAGTGTGAGAGCGGCGAACATGCCTTACACGAGCGTTACAGAGAATAGCTGGTGTATTAAGGGGAAATTATGGCGACTGACCTGGTCTCCTAACTGGTGCTGCACTAGACAAGCTACATTCACCTCGATTTCGTGTTCCTTTTTAAGTTCGTTCTCCAGGTAGGATGTGTCAGCCTGGGAGCGCTTTTTCTCGGCTTCTTCAGGTCTCTGTCACCTCAGCGGCCTGCAATAACTAGCTGCACTAGGTGCACGGAGCAGCGGAAGAGTGCGAGTCGGACTCGCGCACGAAGGATTCCGTACCATTATCTATAAAAACGGCAAAAAAATCACGTTTGTTGTATGGGAGACCCCTTAAATATTTATTTTATTCTGTTTTTTATTTTTAGTATTTGTTGTTTAACAGAAATACATAATCTGTTAAAATGTCAACGGTCTAATTAGAGGGTCAAAATATATAAGAGCACCAACATGAGTGGCGGGAATACATAGTATATCCATAGCACAAAGTACATTTTCAAAGAAAAACACAATTGAATTCGTTCGCCGCAGTATGTTAAGGACGGTAACACGATTAGTAACAAAATTACTGAACCACACATTTTTGTTGAGATTAAATTTAACAAAGTAATCGTTTATTGTGTGTTTATTCGTTTTTGAAACACGCTAAGGGTTCTAAAAAGCGATAAAGAACTCCCAACTGTGTTACCTAACTACTAGTTTATTATTGACTAAAATATATTATTAAGCTTACAATTCGCAAAGTGGTAGGTAGAATTAAACTACACTCACTTTACATCAATGTTTCTAAAATGTGAAATGCCATTTCAAGCACATTCCTACATACATATGCTCACCCCTGTATCCCGCAGGTGTGGGCAGACTACTTATTTCCATATGCTAAGATCTTGATATACCTCTGTCCCTTTATCCCATACATATCATGCACTTCCGTCGGTGGAGGGTGCTAAGGACTTGACCTTTCTAGAAGAGAAAGTTTATTTGGTGATAGGTCCTTCTCGGGCGCTCTCTCCTTAAGCTATGTTCGCCTGGTATATTTGTTTCGTTAGTCTACTTTCACTCATGTACTCTACATGGCCAAACCACACTCCCTCTAGTTATTAACATAATAGTGAAAGTAGACTGACGAAATAAATATATCAGGCGAATGTGAGTTGCGAAGGACCTTTCACGACCGATTAACGGTCTCTTCTAGAAAGGTCAAGTCCGTAGCACCCTCAATTGACGGAAGTGCAAAAAAGATGTATGCCTGTGGATGAAGCGAAAGAGGTATGTAGCATATGGCAAACGGTAGTCTCTGCTTACCCCCATGGGTAACAGGCGTGAATATATCTGTATGTATAATATATTATCGAATAAAGCAAGTCGGTAGATTACGTAAGTTAAATTCTCAGGAAATCACTAATCACCCTTTAACGTTCTTTGGGCCCTAATATCCATCTGAATAGGGTCCCTCGGACTAAACTAATGTTGGGTCTAATCGACGTGATTAGAGTTGCCTGAACGAACGCTTTCAGTGAACTCTACCAACTGGCATTCCTAATTGTAATTCGTTTGTTTAGGACTTGATTTTATGGTTTGACCCCATTTTCATTTGTAGTTGGATTAAATGAAAACATTTTTATGTGGCGGGTGCGACGAGACAAGACTTATATCACGGATTATGACAGTTTGACACAATCTCAAAATTTCATAATTCATATATACCTAAGAGAAAGACGCTAAATGGTTGTGATACCAAGGCAGCATGGATTGGAAGAGGAAATCTCGTTTAGTTAGAGTAGAATATTGTATATGAGTGTAGCAAAACTGTGCGTAGCACTTCGTGCACTACAAGCTTAGCGCGTAGCACTAGTATGCGGAGCACATTCTTGCGTAAATTAACCCTTCGTAGTGCAATAGCGCGTAGCACTATGTCGCGTAGCATTTTTTCATTCCATAAAGTATAATATTGGTAAAAACTCACGCATTTTTTCGTCTTCAACTGTGACCTTGCATACCATTTATGAAACTTTGATATAATCCAGAAACTTCATCAATCATTGAGAGGCCTGCGATACGCCGCGCCACGAAACTTCCATCTCAGCCCTGAATTATGTAAGGAGACATCTGTTTCCTTACGCTTTATATTATGAAACAGCCGATAGAATATTGTATTGGAAGTTTTATTTTCTGCCCTCCTTACTTACTTACATGGGTTGAAATAAATTAAAACAGCTTTGAGATTTGACGACGGCTCGGTCTAATGGTGTGACCGTTTACCGCTCGGCTGACTACACAACGTGGTTGCCGGTTCGATTCCCGTCAGTGGTAAATATAGCAAATGGCCTTTTCGTAATTTGCGCTGTTCTAGGTATAACTGGGATCGCCCCCAGTCCATTGTAAGGTACCCATAGTACAAGCTTTGCTTAGTTTGGGGTCTTACGATAATTATGTGCTGTCTGGCGAACACTCATAAGCGGTTTCTAGGGATGTGACTTGGATGGGAAAAATCAATTATTAAATAAATTAAATAATCGATTATTCCCTCCTTAAAATTAATCTTTTAAAAAAGAAACGATTTTTATTTTTTAGAGAATTGATTATTAAAAATCAATTATTCGAAAAAAAAGTCGATTAATATAAAAATGGATTATTTTTCACATCCCTATTTTGTACTGTTGTACGCCTTTCTATAGACGTGCAGGATTCTTCACGATGTTTTCCTTCACCGTTTCATAGCAAGTGGTAATCTCCGATGAAAATGTGGTTCGCACATAAACCCAGAGGTGCGAGCCGGGGTTTGAGCCTGCACACTTTGATTGCAAGGCGTGCGTTTTACCATTCGGCTACCACTACTTCATATAAATCTACTCCATTATGAATAATATGTGTACAAAAATTAAATATGAACGAGCCATTCACTCGTCCGACTCGACTAAATAAATCGATTCCAATTTGCGTCCGAGATTATTTAATTAGCGTCGACTGCGCTTTTAAACCCTTAAACCCCGGGGCAGACTGGTGCGTCAAGAATCACGCTGCAAAACCAATATAAAAACGAACTCTGTGTGAATCAATGATATTCTACTTAACAGATATGTTATACACACAGAAAACAATCGAAAAAAGTGTTCCGTGTAACAGCGGCAGCACACATACACACTTTTCATTCATTTTACATTTCACAACACGAAGAAATGTGCAAAAGTGATGGCTTGATAAAACCAACGAGAAAAAAGAGATAGCTAGTGTTGTCACTTGCGCTTCTATGTGATGTAACATTCATCTGTCAACCTATTCGCATGTTGGTATCAAATAAACGTCCTAATTAGGATGTATTCGAGTCTTCACTAGTGCGCGCTCATAATATCTGTTTAGTGTAAATAATAAAAGTAAAAAAATCGAGGTACTAAGACAGCATAAAACAAAGAGTCTTTTCACTTTATCATGAGTGGTGTCGACACTCGTGTGTCAATTTTTTTGCTTGACCAAAACAAACTCTGTATTGACTCATGCACCCAGACGTCGAAATTCGCTTGCGCTATCAACTTTTTCTATGAGTCAAAGCAGTTTATTTTGTTATAGACAAAAGATTTGACTTGCAATTTCGACGCCGTGATTTTACCACAGAAATTTAATCTTTATGCTTTTTGACATAGAGTTCATTTGTTAAAAGTTTTCTGCTCGCGTCTAGACGTCGCAATGTTCCCGGGGCTTAACTACTACTATTAATCTTCAAGGTTTGCCTCGAGTATTGAATTGAGAAGCCGTTGACGGTTCAAACATTCCCCCATTGTCGAACTTGAAACAACGAATAGATTGTTCGAATTTGATTTAAACTTGGCAAAGTTCCCTCTGACCGCGGTTGCGAACAAATTTGTATAAATTATCTGTTTCCCATTGTGCGGGCCGACCGGGAGACAAAGGTTTTACGTTAAGTATCGAGGAGCTTACTGCGGGTTTGTGTTATTTCGGCTTTGTTCGACTTTTTTAGTCGATTGTTTGGGGGTCGCATTGTCCAACAAGTTGAGTGAATATAATTATTTATTAGCCTCCTTGAATACAGATAATAAATGTAGTTTGCAGAAAATATATGTATGTGATGATGATCTGTCTTACTTATGGAGATATTATAACGGAGATGGCTTAACGAGCCCGCGCTGCGGTAAATTTTTCTGGGTTATCTTACTCCGTCAGTGTTGTTTTCCCATATAGATAGATAACAACAATGGCGGAATAATTACCGCAGAGCCATACGAAGAGTAGATTCATTATGGGTGCTCTAGTTACTCTATGGTCTTACTAGTATTTTATTCTGAAGAGTGAACCAAAGCAAAATGAGAATCTACGCAAACCAAATTCGCTTTACGAGGGTAACATGAGTGTGCAGAAGGCTAATATCAGTTAAAAGACACAAAACGATCACTCCCTTTTAGCGTTACACACTCTCCGTATGTACAGACGCCGTAATCGCAGGTACCAGGCTATCATAAAACCTAATATTGTTCGTAAATCGACCTTTAACACTACGCTCGGCGCACTAAGGTGTTTTGATACAATGGAAGTTTTCGTGTACCCGAGATATTTTCGACTTTGTTACAATATCCATAGGATACAATATAGCCTGTTTTGAACTTTTAATGAGTTGTATCAATTTTGCCTTGCAGAACACAAATCCTAAAGGTTATGGCTTTGTGCAAATGACTACACACAAATTGGCTATATTTGAGTTTGGGGTACATTTATTTAGTTAAAGTAGTATTTTAGGGTTGAAGTAAGTCAATAACAGATAAACTCCCCACATTTATAAACCATTTTCAAAGCACATTTTTTCTGTACAATGCTGTGTAATTTAAATTCAAATTCATTTTCTATCCGCACTGCGTTTGTGTAACTGAAGCAACAAGCGTGAACGTCAAATAAAAAGCTCTGTTTTTATTTAATTTTCACCCCACAACGGGAAATTCCATTTGCAAGCCGACAATTTCACTTCCCAAATCAATGCTGCGATAAAAACATGGCAGTGTAATCTTTTTAAAAAATGGCGCGTAGGCTACGGAACAAAGGCATTGTTCCCGCGCGCGGCCACTTTCCTTCGTCCATTGTGGGAATTAAAAAAAAAGGTTTTGACCATTGCGCAACCGTCCGACTTTTGTAGGCGCAAGTGAAATGATTCTTTGTTTTTATGGTTTCCTAGTACATCGTTTTTTTTTATTTTCTTTTAATACTTATTTAGGTATTTTTTATTTATTTAAATCATAATATACTCGTATTTGCATAACAATGATTACAAAAAAAAAACAGTGAAATTGATCAAAAAATATATATATACCTCAAGTCCCCCATCACTGTCGGTCGGGCGGTAAGGTGCCTAGATCGCTGACAGTATTGCCACGTTTATTTTTTAAACACTACTATATCTTTACAAATTATTTATAAAAATATTGACGTATCGGCTAAGATTAATTTATTAACATAGAAATTGTCACTTCTAAAAAGTGTTTTAATTTCAATTTTTTTTTATTCATTTAGAGAATTATTTAAAGTAGAGAATAAAGAAGTTGCAAGCTCATATTAAAACAATATATAGCGGCTCTCTTATACTTCTGCTACCATAAGCTCCGTAGGTAGATAGACACCTATTTCTATTACGATTGTATTATTTTTGAACCTAAAAAGATCTAGAAGACTAATTTCTGATTAATATTCTGCCTGTGGTTAACGAATTATACTTCATAACGATAAATAAATATTGAAAATCTCATAGCGCTTACTTTGTTTTAGGGAGTCCTACCCCCTAACGCCTCTTCCGGATGAAGTGGGAGGGGGCGTCATCACCGAAGGTCCATCACTTCTCCTCGCGACTTGGACTCCTAAAGGCCACGGACTCATCACCGTGAAAGACTACGACATATACTATAGACCAGCTCCAAGATCCTCGACTGGGTACAGGGTCACAGATTCCGGAGTACCAGGGACGATACATCATGGGGTGCCGGACTGGCTGTATGAAGGTAAGACTTATTAGGAACACAAATGTTTGACCAAAGCGAACTCTGTTTGAATACGTCTAAAGATTAATTTCTGTTGTACAAGCCAAGCCCCTACGCGTCAAAATTCGCTAGTGTCGTACTGACGACACTGGTCACTGGTAGACACTGGTAGACACTGGTCTAGTAGGAAAATGAATTTATTCTATGAGTCTATATTGTTTTCTTATTTTTTCTTTCTATTTTTTTTGTCTATTTTTTTTTCTTTCTTTTATCTTATTTTTTCTTATTCTATGAGTGTAGTTGGAAAATGAGTTTGTTTTAGAATGGCAAACAATTTAAGTTATTTTTAACTTTGAGGACATACTTTTGTTAATTTAACAAAAATAAAAATGTGGACTAAGCCAGCCACACATTCCCGCCACTATTACTCCTGTAAGCCAGGATCTACAGCGGTATCCAACAAAGAGGTTTGACCCTCAACAAGTCCTACGGAAAAGCTAGTGTCTTGGAACCCGTACGATTTTGTTAATCCATTATCACCACGGTCAAGAATACATAACGGCGAAGTTTGGGTTCACTGCAGTGCGCTTATGCCTACCCCTTTGGGGATTACAGGCGTGATGATATATTATAAGTTTTCAACATTATGGACCGGATATTTCAAACATTCGTAGCGAACAGACGCTAGTCTTCAATTTCACAGTCGACATCACTCGACACAATTCTCCATAAGCGTCCGTTCTCGTAATAAAATCCGGAAAGCCGGCTCAAATGTAGCCAGTTTAAATTGTACAAAGATTTGGACTTGCAATGTTACATCTTTTGGAGAAATTAGTTAAAATTTCTAGCTAAAGGTTCTAATCCCTGGCATATTGGGGCGTTAAGACGAGCGCTGCAATAATATTAACCAATACGAAAACGACCTCTATTCACTCGTGGAAAACGCTCGTTTTTAAATGACGCGTGGTCGTTGAAGAAATACTTTTTCGACACTATTTTTCAGTAACGCTTATCTTCTAGTCTTACTACTACCCTAGTACTTTATTTCCGTAAGATTTTTCTATTGGTGTGGGACGTATCTACCTCAATGTAATTAACTGTTCACTCAGTTACCTTGTCAAACTCCCTGAAATGTATTTCTTTAACCTTTCGTAATGACTTCACTTTTCCCCAAGGGACTCACTCGACGAAATTCGATATTCCCTTTTTCAATATGGAAGGTGGCCCATTGGGCCAGATATTGTAATTCCAATAAAAGTTCCGTAGCGACGTGAAGCGTTTGTTCCTCGTGAAAATTTAATCCAATTTTTGGGGTTCTAAGTGGACTCCAGTAATGTCTTTTTTTCTTGTAAGATACCTACGAAGGTGCCTCGTTATTAGGTACGAAAGTTCAGAGTATATTTTTTTATTATTTCTGTTGAATATTTCAATTTCATCATAATTTACTTGTCTTCCTTTTGTTCTCCAGCAAAAATGAGGTAATTGGAAAATTTGGATTGGTATTACCTATTGCATTAAAGGAGGATAGAGTTACACAAAACTATATCTCTGTCCTTGTCTGTTGGGTGTTGAGATAGAAACAAATAAATAAATCATCACGCTTTTACCCGAAAGAGTAGGCAGTACAATACCAAATACCAGGGCACCTACTAGGATATCAGAAATGCAGAATAGTTTACATGGATCTTAACCAAACAAAAACTTTATGGAAAGACGAGCGATTTCACAAAATGTTCGAACACTCGACCGTGTGGAAGTTTCACGTGTCTCAACTTTGAAATTGTTCAACAAATATAGTAGATTTAATTCGATGTTCTTGTAACATCGAATTGAATGTGTTCACTGTATTCCAATTGGCGTTACTATGTTTGTTAATGACGCAATTAAAAAGGGTTAACTCGTCAAAATTTCTGCCAATACCCAAACAAACTTTAAGTCTATAATCATAAAGATTGAATTTCAGTGTGTGGAGCGGGGCTTTATTTCAAATTAGTAGGTGTTGTTTTTTTTTTAATGGTGAATCAGTAACATTTCATAAGTACCACTTAAGGGTCGGTTTTGCTGTCCTTAGACAAGTCCTTAGAAAAGTCGAATAATTAACAAACGAAAAAAAATCTCTATTTGTAGATTAAATCTATCTGACGATTGAAGAATTGTATTGTTTGCTATTTGTGGAGTAAATACTGTCGGACAGTTTAAATGTCAAAAACAAAAGCTTTCTGTTTGAATTGAAATGTTCCACATTTTAGTGTAATTTGAAAGTCCTCGTAAAACCCGTTCGCGAACACGAAAGGCGCATCCCGAGGCGTCGAGTGTCGAAATCTGGCAGTCGAGGCGCAAATGAGGCGGTCGCAAGAGGTCGTTAAACATGAAAACACGTTGAGGCCGTTCCAGCCGCCATTTATAACGGATTCTTAAAAACAACGGCCCATTTTTGAAATTAGAACGCACGTTTTTTTTTCTCTTTTGGCGCCACGCTTTTTGTTTTTGCCAGTGTCATAATAAATATACAAAACTCAGCTGATGACCAACAGCAAAAAACGTAGGGTCGTGGTAGATGGGCAAAGTTTACAGTATGTCGACGAGTATACGTACCTGGGCCAGATAGTTTCGTTTAACAGCCGGCAGGAGAAAGAAGTCGAAAGACGGATTGAAAACGCCTGGAAAAGCTATTGGTCCATGAAAGAGCTGATGAAGGGCGATCTTCCAATATCTTTAAAGCGTAAACTCGTCGACATGTGTATCTTGCCCGTCCTAACCTACGGTGCTCAAACGTGGTCACTAACCGAACATCAGAAGTCCAAGCTCAAGATTTGCCAAAGAGCCATGGAGCGCAGCATATTAGGTGTCAAGCGGACAGATCGCGCTAAAAACACCACCCTGCGCTCCATTACTCGCATCGCTGATGTGGGGGTAAAAACCGCAAAGTTAAAGTGGGAGTGGGCTGGTCACGTGGCACGTATGGACCCGCAAAGGTGGGCAAACATCACTACAAATTGGACCCCAAGCAACGGCCACCGCAGCCGGGGCAAACCAAAACGACGATGGCAAGACGATCTAGTCACCTTTGCGGGTAATACTTGGTCACAAACAGCACAAGAACGCAGTGTGTGGAGGATTAAAGGAGAGGCCTTTGCTCAGGAGTGGGACACAAAATAGGCTATTTAAAAAAAAAAAAAAATATATAAACCTATGTCGAGGGGTGAAAGGCTATTGGACTTAAGCGACATTTTTTTTACTTTACAGGAGAGCATAGATACTCATTCGACGCACAAAAATTGGCTGATTCCAAATATGTATATAAGTCAATATCGCCCAAAATGTCGCTAAAATCAAATACCCTTTTACCCCTCAATGTGATATACATCATCACGCCTGTATTCCACGAAGGGGTAGATAGTACCCACACTTCGCTGATGTATTTGCTCCCAATGTAATACGGGCCGAGCCTATTGCCACTATACCGGGCACATTCCACCTCTAAACGAAGGATATTTGGGCCATAGTCCACCAAGTTGTCCCAGTGTGGGTTGGTGAACTTCACACGCCATTCTATAGACGTGCAGTATCCTTTACATTATACAAGATGCTTGAAAGGTCTTCCCCCTTTTCTGCCAAATTATTACAAACATTGTTATTTTGCAATAGAACGTTGTTAAGACAGAAGAACTAAGTGCTTTTAAAATATCAATGTGTCATAAAAAAATGTTTTAGAACCCGAAATGGCGAGAGTTACGGTGAACGCTCAACCAACTTAGACATTACAGTATCTGAGAACTCTGAAACCATTAATTTCCCGCGATTCCCTCAAGTTTTAAGCGACCATACTTAGCTTATCTTATCTCGGATTCTGTCATCAGCGGCAGTTTTTGGGCGTTCAAAACTCCACTTAATGACGCGAAGTTAGAGTCCATTCTCGTCTTAATATTGAGGTGTTATAAGTCTACGTAGCGTGCGTGCTTTTGTTTAAATTATATTACTTGAGCACGCATGTTGTCGGTCACTCGGTCGCTCTCTGTCTAATTTCATACGAGCGAAAGAGACAACATCAATTTCGTGACATACATCTAATCTTGGCGCTCATGCTACAAGTGCTGATTTTGTTATATGCAAATGTTTAAATAAAATATATGCATAAAAATTGAAAGAATTGGCTGCACATGGATACGTGTGCAAGAGAATATTGGAAAGCTTTGCCCAACAGTGGGACAATTTGAATCTATACTATATATATATATATATATATTTTTTATATATTATATTATATATTATATATAATATTATAAAGCTAAAGAGTTTGTTTGTTTGTTTGGTTGAACGCGCTAATCTCAGGAACTGCTGGTCCGAATTGAATAATTATTTTTGTGTTAAATAGTTCATTTATCGAGGAAGGTTATAAGCTATATATCATCACGCTACGACCAATAGGAGCGGAGCAGCAACGAATAATGTGGCAAAAACGGGAAAATTCCCGAACATGAATCGGGTATTATAGACTTATAATCATAGACTTTATAACATCACTCTACGCCAAAGTAACTATTAGCGCGGGTAAAACCGCGGGCACAGCTAGTTATAAATAAAATGTATATAGATATTCTTAATAGTATGCAATGGTACGGTGGTTACCTTCTATACTCGCCTTGTGTTCGTTTTGGTATTGTCAGAAAAAAAATACAAGCGACATTTGACGCCCCAGTGCAAGTGAGGGGATGGTTCATATACAGGCTGTTTAAGAAGTCCGAAATAATACTTTGAGGTTTGCATAAGTATTGTATTATTGGTTAGAAAATTTGATCGAAATTGAAACATGTTTTTACAAGCTTTATATTAACTTGCAATGTATGTCCAGGTGGAATCATGCAACTGAATTTTAAATCAGTTATCTTTAACCGACGAACTGAAATTTGGTATACACGATTATTTTGGATGACAATGCAGCTATGTGACGTCATTCTAATTCTAATATGGTAGAACATCCAAGATGGCGGAATAGTTATTTATTCTGCACTACCACAGTATGGGTATCAAATGAAAGGGCTTGCTGAGGAGAACACGAAAACTAAGGGCAATTAAATAAAGGTTGTGTTTAAAAAGTTTTTTTTACAATTAATTTTTTCAACCTATTTTTTCGTCGCCGATTTCTATAACTTTTAATATCTCAAGTTTTATGTAAAATGTTATATTTTGTGAATATTGGTAGCCGCCTTTCTGAAATGTAGTTTACTCTGCTCAATAGGGTCATGGATGGACCCAAAGACCAGCACACGTTACTTGTGACAAATATTCAAAGGTCTATAACTTGGAAACTATAATAATTGTGTATAAACTGTCTTCACTAAGGATCCACATGTAAGGTACCGTACCTATATGTACCAAAGTATTATTTCGGACTTCTGATACACCCTGTATATGTAGAGTTATGATTGATTCACAGTAGCGTTGTAGAACACAGTTGGACTGAAAAATGGCCTTATATGTGCTTTGTAGATTGATTGTTTTTTTCTATAAATTTGGAGGTTAGTGTAGGGTCAACAAAATCAGCGCCAGTAACAGTTCTTCCAATTATATTGGGTCAGTTTACTTCTGTGCCAAATGTCCCGGTATATTGTTGTTTATGCTGACCATACATTGTAGTGAATGGGTTCCAAAATAAACACCGCCGCCGGCCGTAACACTGTGCTAATATTACACGACCTTTCCAATGCTAGTAGGTACCGTTGACAAAAAAACTATTCATTATTTTATTGATAGTAAAATAAAGCTCAAATCGTTTTAAACAGTCAGTCATCCACGGATGTTCTTTGCTGTCGGAATGTTTAATCGTTGTATTGGATGCCAGTGGGTTTGAACAGCCGTGAAAGGAAAATAGTATTTGTAGAAATTTCATTTCGTTCATACATTCAATAACTTTACATATAAATGTACGTAAATATGTTTATAAAAGGGAGTGTTAGAAGTCTGAAATATTACTTAAACGTTTGCATGAACATAGGGAATAAAAGTGGATTTAAAAAAAATATCGAAATAATTTTTTTTAAACTTGTCATATTTTGAGTTGTACCTTTTTGTTTACATGGGAAAATCTTTTATGGATACCCCTTCGTCTTGGGGGAGATGAAAGGATTATGTGGAAGTCCAAGCGAAGCCGTATATCCACTAAAAACCCATGGTCATCCAATCACCAGCCATATCGGAGGGGTCACGGGAGCGCTTTCGCACACATCCATTATGAGTTGTACCTACTGTTTTTGTTTTTAAAAGCACTGTTACAATATACGCAATGCGAGTCCCAAAACATGCGAACATTTACGATTTCAAATATTCCTAGCTATCATCATAAAGATGATAATCTATGAAAGTGAATTTTTTTTCGTCAACTTCAAGCCATTTTCATAATACCATAAAAGCTTCTATAGGCGTATGGCGCTCGTATGAAAACAATCTCAGTAAGTAACGTTGAACGGGCCTATACCCACACATATGCATAACACAGGAACCCATTAACTTAATTATCCCCCCTCCCCTATGGAGGGTATCCAAACTTTACACTGAAGGAATTCCATTCAGGATCGTCTAACAAAAACTGGTACTAGGATATCATGAAACGTAGGAGTTTTATTTTACGAATGTTTTAATGTTACTAACAGCCCCCTTACCTGTCTTGCAGCAACGTTTTGATGTGAAACATCTGCTAGGGGTAAACCTGATTT
Organism: Ptilodon capucinus; assembly: GCA_914767695.1. NCBI lineage: Eukaryota > Metazoa > Arthropoda > Insecta > Lepidoptera > Notodontidae > Ptilodon > Ptilodon capucinus. Next base: position 2,926,146 of record OU611832.1, read on the forward strand.
TTGGCGTGGCGAGATTTGCCGACGCTTCGCCACAACAAAATGAAATCAATCTTATTACTTAATGCTTAAAATATAGTTTTAAATGCGGTCACGCTTCGTACTCCTCGGTTCCTCGGTTCTTTCCGCCGCTTAGACTCCGCCCACCGGCTGACTCCGCTCACTCGCCGCTACAAAGTTTATGTTTTATGTTTCACATCTGCCAGGCGGCCCGCGACGGCTCAGTTTTTTAATATTACTTTCAGTTTTTGACAGTTACTATAGAAACAACAATACTTTACGGTGTGGTGGCAAGAACATAGATTGTGAAATTGTGTCCGTTTTAGTCTTACATTACTGATGTGCTAATATCATGTAGTTGACAGTTGCAGAGTATGACCTAAGTAGCTATAATTATTTTCTAAGTTTGAGGCAAAGACTAGGGTTGCCAACTATTTTTTTCGAAAATATAGTATTTTCCAACCATAGTCGTAAAATATATAGTACATTGCTCAAAAATATAGTACATTAACAAAAAAGTGTCAGTCAGTCAAAAAAAAAGTAAACAATACGGCACCATTTTATGCGGTTACCGCGGTACGTAAAGAAGACCAGTACTTTTGTTTGTGAAAACGTCTTTCACTTGACAGTAGTTGATAGTGACAGTTTCGTTTAGTTGTCGCTCCGTTCCAAAACACGCTATAGTATAGTACGCGCAAATATCCATGCAAGGCACAAAAATATAGTACTTTTGCGTAATATATATTTATTCAACAGTATATAGTACGCAGAGCTAAAATATAATACAATACTATATTTTATAGTACGGTTGGCAACCCTAGCAAAGACGCTGCCCGCTAACATAGCGTTGCTGCACCTGACAGTGTATAGTATAGTACTCAAAAACTTGTACATAACGCTTGTCTTCTTCGAAGGGGTATGCAGAGGTGTACTACCCGTTTTCCGATGTGTTTTGGTCCCAATGTAATAGGGACAAGCTATTGCTATTATACTGAGCAGATTCCCCCTTAATGCGAGGGATATTTTAGCCGAAGTCCACCGCGCTGGCCCAGTATGTGTTGGTGGACTTCAATCTTTATATATATTGAAACAGAGTACATTTTCAAAAAAGGGTCAAATTATCGCTACACTTAGTGGGTACAGGGCGATAGCAAATAGACATTTATATAGATTCGGTTCGTATATAGGGTGTTTCCACCGCAATGTGCGAGTGAATGACCTGACTGCACAGCTGCTCCTGGTATTATTAGCTGCATCATTATACAGGGTGTCACCCAACTTAAGTATCTTACTTTCAATTTTACTAACGAAAGGAAAACGATGCCTAATTAAGTAATATCTAATGTAAGGTATCGCCTAAGTTCGTTTTTATCATGGCGTCTCTTGTTGATGGTTTTTAGGGTTCCGTACCTCAAAACAAAAAACCGGCCAAGTGCGAGTCTGACTCGCGCACGAAGGGTTCCGTACCATTATCTATAAAAACGGCAAAAAAATCACGTTTGTTTTATGGAAGCCCCATTAAATATTTATTTTATTCTGGTTTTTTGTATTTGTTGTTATAGTGGCAACAGAAATACATCATCTCTGAAAATTTCATCTCTCTAACTATCACGGTTCTTGAGATACAGCCTGGTGACAGACGGACGGACGGACGGACAGCGAAGTCTTAGTAATAGGGTTGTCGCCGAATGGGTGTCGTAACTTTAGGCGAAACGTTTTTTTGCGGCCAGTGACTAGGTACTTAATATTTAGACATCATATAAAGGCGTTTGATAGTGTATTTGAAAACGGGAGACGGAAAATGTTTAGTGTTTCCAAATTTAGTTGAGCAGAAGTTTATGAGCAATTTATAAAATACATTTACCTAACACCATTCGGCACTCACAAACTACTTTAACGACGAGTCTTAACGAACATCCTGTATACTAACTAAGATTATATTGGCAATACCCACTAACTGCGCCCGCGCAGACGTCATACCGTCAACAGACGCAACGGATTTATTATAACTTACCTGTAATAAATCTGCAATGATTAGTTACGATGTTTCTTGATTAATTATGATGGAGTGTCTTTCAGTACTGTACCAGGGAGGTATGACCTACATTGCTGAGTTTAGAAGACTTGGCTCTCATAAGAACTCACAAAATGTGTTTTTTATAAAACTGCTTTATAAATAATCATGTTATAGAGTAACGAGGCTCTGTCATTTGAGTTTGGATCTATTGCAGTCTTTTTAACCACCGTTTTCTAATGCTCGTTGATTTTACGATTTTATTTATGCAGTTTGCTAATAAGATGCATAGTGAAGACTTCTTTCTTTCTTTTTCTTTCTTATTACATTGGACTGTGCATTTACATAATTATCTTGACTAGAATCTAACAAAAATAGGTCAGACAACGTTTAGTTAGAAACACGAAGACCAGGGTGTCATGAATAGCAAAGATAACAATAAAGAATACTCTGAGCGGATTTTAATAATACCTGTCGTCTATTGAAGGCCACTAGCTTGTATGATTAGTCTCTCGTCATTTATGTGTTCCTAGTCCAAAAAACCTCTGCTCAGCTGGAAAACTAGAATATTTAATTAATGTTTTTTTCATCACAGAAGAAATACTCGAATCTCGCACGGCGCTCTGGATGTCGGCAGACGGTCATATGGTGCTCTACGCTACCTTCAACGATAGCTTAGTCCACGAACAGAAGTACCCCTGGTACGGGGCAGCACTGGATACTGATGACCCAGCAAAGGTATTATCAGAGAAAACTGACTGCGTATTATTATTATCTGTTTATTTAATTATGGGAGGGGAATAGCGCTCAATCGGCTCAATGCAGTAAAAAGTATTTATAATTTTCGTGTTCAAAAGTATTCAGTAAGTTCACTTTTATTGCCATGAAGCGATGTACTAATGATGAGCTCTCACGAATAGCTCTTTGCGAATAAATAAATAAGTCCTTTTTATTATGATGCTTTTAAGGAATGGTTGGAACGATCCTGGTAGAGTAGCACTTAGACTAAATAAAATCTATTTCCGACCATCAAGTAACCCACGACCAACCAATTAACGTTTAGAACTCTCTTTATTTTAAACTAGACGTACCCGGAGATCAGAAGTGTGCGGTACCCAAAGCCAGGCACTAACAACCCGACGGCGACGCTGACAGTGGCTGACATCGCAGACCCCAAGCACATACGGACGCGGCACTTGACACCGCCAAAAGTCATTATTGAAGAGGGGTGAGTAATTATCATACATTAATCTTTAGAGTTATGGTATCCTAGTAGCCTAAGCAAAAGTTGAACCCTACTGGTAGACATCTCGTGGTGCGTATCAGATAAGGACAGGGCTATATGATAATACAGTCAACTGCCAATGTTTCGATTTTTTCTTCGTACCGTCACATGCACATTTTATTTTTATTTTTAACCAGCCGCACGTATGCACAAAATGCATCTATTACTGACTGCTGGTACCAGGGTGGTATAAATTATGAAGAGATCGATCTGGTTTATAATAGTTTTACAAATCTTCAATCTGCAATGCACGTCAACTAAGGTATCATAAAACGGGTGGAAGCAACACAAAGTTTAGTTAGTACATAAAATATACCAAAGCGCTCTCGATATTAAGCAGCGTTCAAGAACGTTTTAAACCGCTGTAAGCCGTAAACTGAGCAAGATAAATGAACTATACCACGGTGCCCCCATAAAATATACAGCGCAGACTGAATGAATACAATATTAAACGGAATTATTTGAATAATCTCGGAATCTTACGATTTCGAAACCGTAAGTGGATATTTACGAGAGTAAGAAACACGTCTATATAATATATCTGACTCAAGTTTTGTTTAAAGAACCTCCCTGGACTGGCGCAAGTAGGTGAATTTCACACGTCTTGCAGTTTGTCTTAAAATGTTCACCTTCTGTTACCAGGAAATCATAAAATCCCAGAGGTGTGAGCTGGGGTTTTGACTTGCACACCTACCACTGTTTGTATAGTAGTAATAACATCGCTAGGCAACACCTTACTCGTCATATGATCCCAAACAAAGCAACCCTAGTACTAGGGCACCATAAAATGGAAAGGGCGCGATCTTAGTTGCACTTGGATCAAGGATTAAACCAAGTCTTCATATGGGTATAAGCTTCAGTTTTATTACAGTGACTACTACTTTACGAGTGCGCAGTGGGTCTCCCTGACCGAGGTCTGCGTGGTGTGGCTAACCAGGATGCAGAACCTCTCTGTGGTGTCTGTCTGCAAGAGTCCTATGTGGTATTGTCAGGAGGTAAGTAAATGGTTAAAACGACACCAACACTGACTGAAAGAACCTACATAAAAAGTAGGGTAGATTTGTAGCTTAAATGGCATATACGCATTTCGTAACTATCAATTATAGTTCATATTACACGGCAATATGAATGAGTTTTCAATGCAACCATTAAATGCAAGTGTCATCCATCACATACCTTTGCAGTATCGTCATAATATTCTTTGAAATGTCCATGTTTTTCATGTTTCTAAATCCAATCCAAACAAATTATGAGAACGACAGAAATAAAATGACGCATTAATGAAACATTTTGAATGATAAAATTGTTATTTAATATTTTTCAACACGGCAAATTATTTTAAAAAGAAATGAGGAAAATTTCAAACTTGAAATTAGTATATAATTCTTGGGAAAAAGTTTCTTCGGCCCGATGGCACGGAATACCGCTTAGCAAGTGACTTCGCTCATGCTATTTTGAACTGTAAGATAATTGTGATACAGTTAATTATTCAGTGTCACGGAAATTTTGTCGCAATAGCCACGGACTAAAGAACCTTCTTTGCTTAATGTCGCCCTGGTAAAATATGGAATGGTGAAAGCAGTGTTTCAACATGTTGATCAAATATCATTGTCATTTACTAGTTTTGGTGTACCCAGCAATAGAGTTACAAAACGTTTTATCTGTACCTATAAAAGTACGTTGACTTGTTTACGGGTTTTGCGACTATTCAAGAATCAAATTTATTTTGATTTGATCTGATTTAAAAGCACAATAAACACAGGTAATCATTATTGTTGGAATCGTCGCGACATGTAATAAAATAGATACAATTTTTGTTGATGAATTTTGAATGCAAGGATTTTGGAATTGGAAAGAGCTTAGTAATGAAGCATTTAAAAGAAAACTTAAAACCGTCCTATCTGATAAGGCATACTACAATGTTGCAGACTTTTTAATTGATATATTCTAAATAAATAATTATTATTGTTATATAATTAATTACCTAACAAATAATTTTGTTCTGTTGTTTGAATGTTTTATAATTTTAATTACTTTGTTTTGTCAATTTTTTTTTGTTTCTTTACTATTTCTAATTAGCTACTTTTTTAAAAAAAAACCTAATATTTGTACGCCATATATGTGGCAAACATGACGAGACCATCAGTATAAACTTAACATCTTGCATGCACTCACTTGTTTGTATGTACACTCATGATTAAACAAATAAATTTGATTTGATTTGATTTAATTTGAAACATGATTATGTTTTTGCATGCAATGATGAAAACAGTTGACAGACTATTATTGTGTTGTTGAGGGTGATTGACATGCTTGTAGTAAATATAATCCATCTACAATAACATATTTTAGTACATAACTGTTCTGCAATGTTACATTGAATTTAAAATATGTTATGAAACGATTTGCTTGCACAACCCTAAACAAGTGTGATTATTTTTGTCGTAATTCTACTTAACACCTTTTGTGAACTATTAAATTTTGAATGTAAATATTCAGCACTAGATTTTAAGAGTTTTTAGTTAACTGCTCAAAAAGAAGAAATATTCAATTGGTAGACTTAGGATGTCGCAAAATTTCGGTCTGTGGGATCTTTTAAACGCGTTCACGATGTCAAAGTCAAATCATTTATTCTGTATAGGCCTATGGGGGCAACAAATTGTCAAGTTTTTTTTTTTTCTCTTATATACTACTACTACTACTACTACTTTACTACTACCGGATCGAAACGCGACCTCAACTGAGAAGATCCGGCAAGAAACTCAGTGGGCTGATAATTTTTTTTAATGGCCCTAGCCATGCACAAGCAAATTCTTAGGTGCGTGACTGTAAGGCTGCTGTTGCGTCGGGGCCGTGGAAGATTGCGTTTCGCGTTCCCATAGCCCCGACTCCTTGTGACTCGTGGAGGTGCAACGTTGGTTTTTAGTGGGTATGCGGTCTCGTGCTGTGAGTCCCACATACTCCCTACTATCCCCCCCGAGGATAGAAGGGAGATGCATAAAGCATTTTCCAACGATAAAAAAAAAAAAGGTGCGTTACTGTTATATTATGTCCTATCTTCGCAGGTATACAGAATATCATCAGGCACAGATGGCTGGGTGGAGTCCGCGCCTTCCCCTCTCTGGTCCGCCGGTGGAGGTGCCCTGGTCACCCTGGCTCCGATCAGAGACGGCCCTGCAGGATTGTTCCGTCATATAGTGAGGACAGAACACAATGCTCATGGACCCAGGGCGCTACCATTGACTCATGGCAGCTTCGATGTGGTTGAACTTCTCGCTTGGGACCATGCTAATCAGCATATGTGAGTAAATATAGTTAATATATAGTTGGTGACGGCACAGAATAGACACCAAGTAGGCCAAGGTACACTGCAGTGCGCCCATAATAATATCTATTTACAAAGTCATTCATTACGTACAATTTTTATTTTAGATGTCTGTCGACCTAATTTTGTATACATGAATTACGCTATTGTTCTAAAAGGCCGTTACAAACGGTTTGTAAAGGGATTAGAATGTCTATCAATTTGGCGATCTATAGAATTCCGGTTTTGTTTTCGTAGATACTACTTAGGTGTACCAGAGGGAAAACCAGGGCAGCAGCACTTATACAGAGTTTCGTCGGAGGCGCCCCGCCCGGGCTCACCGCAGAAGTTGCCTTATTGCGTCACGTGTAATTCTCAAGTGAGTAATTGTCGTGTTGATTTTCAGTTACGTAATACCCTTGTTGAAAGATGCAGTCCTAGTACATCACAACTAATCAGAATAATTAAAAATTCGTCTTGTTGAGTATAAATAAATTCTTGGTACTTACTACGCTATGTGATTTGAGATCATACATGAATGTCGGCTCCCGTAAAAGGTTCGTTTATTTGATCTATTGCATAAAACCAATTCCACGGTATTGTAATACGTCTACAAAGAAACATCTAGGTGCGTTTAATTTTATCAGCCGAATTTTCAGGTAAATAAAGGTATGAATTCCCAGAATAACTCTCATCCGGCCAAAAATAATCTGAACCTACCTATATTGCCGTGATATTATTTCATCCTTTATACCTTACCTTCTATCTTTCATATCTCTGAATTACTCTGTTTACCCCCGAGGAGTGGGAAGTCATCCTAACTTAATCAGTTTTGTTGTTTGCGCCACTTTTTATTTCATAGGAATTAATAGTATTAAGTTTACTGCTTATTTTGCTAGTTTATAAACTCTAGATAACCTAATAAAAACTTTTTTGTGCTGATGTCAGGCCGGTTATCATTCTAACAGTCATAGTTTCCTAGTACTTTTGCTAGTACTTATAACCAATGTCTGATTTCACAAAGACTAGGAAACGCGTTAAAGTGTGAAGAAGCAGTTGCAATGTACTAATCAGGCATCAGTTAAGGCGTCTCCTATTTTTTGTGAAAACGGGCGTAATTATTCAATCACCCCAACGACTAACATTACTTTCCTAGATTCCTACTCTCCAGTACTATCTTCAGTGCCTTAAAGGTTTTACAGTATCAATTAATTTGGCGGACTTTTTATGATGTAGCCATCCCCTTCAATAAATTTGGAGTACTACGGCAACTTAGCGTCTTCTGGTGACAGCACGTGGGATAACGACTGGGATGAGGAACTGCCCGCCACATCTACCACGCCCAATAAGAAGAAAAAGAAAAAATATCCAGGTAGGTAACAATATCCTTCTTATAAAAGAGCATTCTTAAATTTATGAACGCCGCGTTGAACTTAAAAATGAGGAAAACTTTGTGCGATGCCTTCTCCGCGCCTGGGAGCAATTTACTAAAAAAATATAAGGTATGGTTTGAACTGATAACGAGGTATAGGCTAGAATTTAGAATTTCCAAGGCATTTTATTTTAATATAGAAGGCGTCGCCCCAAACGCGCCGTGTTTATACCACGAGGCACACTTCAGTCCATCGTCCGCGTACTTCGTGCTGGAGTGTCTCGGGCCAGAGGTACCCGTGTTCAGCCTGTACCGGACCGCGCTGCCTGACCCGCGACCACTGATGCACTTGGAAAATAATACTATTGTGAAGGTAGGGAAGGTATTCTAGTATTACTTTTTCACATTGCCCTCTCCTTGATGCAAGGGGAATACAGGAAAGCCCATTGGGTAGTTCAAAGCATTTTATGAATTTGTCAAGCATAGTGGTTTTCACAGAAAAGTAGGTTTCTTTACCATTTTGCATGTGACTATGGCGCCTATATGGGACTCCAAAATGGCAGGCACAATATATTATATTTAATATCTATAGTAAAAAACCAAATTGGAATTCACTAAGCTGGTTATTTCGCCCTAAGTACATACTTTTTCTAACAATGTACATTAATCTACATTCTAAGAACCGATTATACTGAATTACAGGGTATTTCAGCGAAGTTTAGTGTAAAATGTGATCGGATTTTTGTACAGCGGAGTGAAATCCGACTTATTTATTATCCGGGATTATCCGGATTCGGTGTCACGGCTCTCTGTTGGGAGTTGCAACTGACGGTGTAGTGGTTATATTCACTCCGAAGAGGGTCTTAATTAAATTTATTCGAACAGTAGTGTTGTGCTCAAATTTATTTAATGTTTATTTTATAATGGTAGTAACTTTTGTCTTGGAAAGTACCTAGGTAGGTCAGTTTTGAATAATTCTAGAACACAACAGTTATAATAGATGGCTAGACAAATACCTAACAAATGCTTCTGAACTAAACAACGCTTATAAACAGTAGGTAAGTTCTTCACTATACCATTTTTAAGGATTTTTTTGAAAAACTTGTTCCTCCCTACCAGGCATTCATAAGGCTAGTAAAATAAACTATTAAACTGCGTAGTTATATTTTCTTATTCTAAAATGTTAACATCATGTAAGCCAATAAATTAGTACATTAAACTCTCATGTTTTCTAATAGTATCCCAGCATTAATAAATTGTATTATATTTTTGACTTCTTTATGCTTGAAATACCAACACTAGTGCAAGGCGTTGCTATAATTTACAAATATACCATTTTATCATATAAACGCTAAGTTCCGCGTTGACATGATCCTTTAGCGTAAATATAAAAGTGTTCCTGATATTGATGCTCGCCTAGTATTGTGCTGCATGCAAAGCGATTATTTTAACTCTAAGTTTACAACATTTTATATTCCCACTACAAATTTACAACGGTGTTTTTCAGCATGGCTTGTAAGTTTGGAGGTTCATTTTCTACGATGCTTATAAACTACGATATTCATTTTCTTAAACATAATTGTTGTTGGTATACTATTGGAATTAGAACTCAACCCAATTAAAGTACATCATCATCATCACACCTGTATTCCCCGAAGGGGTAGGCAGAGGTGCACTGTAGTGCGCCCACACGTCGCTGATGTATCTTGGTCCCAATGTAATAGTGGGCGAGCCTATTGCCATTATACCGGGCACATTCCCCCTCCTTATGAGGGAGATTTTGGGCCATAGTCCACCACGCTGGCCCAGTGCGGGTTGGTGAACTTCACACGCCTTTCTATAGACTTGCAGGTTTCCTCACGATGTTTTCCTTCACCGTTCAGCAAGTGGTAATCGTACATGAAAATTATCTCAGAGGTGCGGGCCTGGGAGGCGGGCGGTAAAGTGATAAATGATTTTCCATACGCACATCGTTCACAATAGCTGAGAAAATAGGCTGCTTATGAATAGTTTTTGTAATTACAGAGCCACACTGGGTACAATGACGTAGCTAAAATCCCTTGATAAATAAATCCCTTTGTTACTGCCTGTTATATTTTTATCTGTGCTATATTGTTTTCTGTGAGCACATTATCACTTTATAAATGGTCCTGTACGCTGCTACCTTTTTTACAATATTATTATTATATTACATTGTTTACTTGACAGTTTTCTTCATAGATAATCTGTTAAAACATTGAAATAATACTGCTTAAACACATGATTGGACAGCGCGTATTGTGTTATAACTGTACTGTTTTGTTTTATCCATTTGGCCAATTTACTAATACTTTTTCATGATTCATGAGATACTGGTAGTAGCTAGGTGTCATAATAATAGACTGTCGTAATACGAAGTCGCTTGGAGAATTCGTCTAAATTTGTAGGCTATCCGTAGTCCTAGATGTATTTTCAAAGATACTTACTTGTAAATATGGATCCCTAATCAGCCAAATTAAGGTAGAAGCCGAATCTAGCCCTTACTTTATTTAAAACAAGTACCTTTTTACAGGAAAAGCTAGCGTCTATAGCCCTGCCTACCCCTAGAACGTTCTCCGTGCAGTTGTCAAGCGGCCATGCTGCCAGGGTGCGTCTGCTTCTACCGCCTGGTCTTAGAGAAGACGAGGTCACCAAGTACCCGCTCGTTTTAAAAGTGTAAGTTTACCTTCTAAACTTTATGTTAGCCTGGTACTTGCTGACAAAATGATGAGAACCACACCGTATATGATTCTATTCCACGAGATAAACTTAATGCTTTGTCTCTCTCAACAGCCACGGGGCACCAGGAACGCAGCTAGTGACAGAGCGCTGGTCTCTAGACTGGGGTTCACTGGCCGCTGGGGCTGGTGCAATCCTTGCTACAGTTGACGCGAGGGGGGCGGGTGGGAGAGGCCTCGGCGCCCACCACGCTTTACATCGCCGTCTGGGCACTGTGGAGTTAGCCGACCAGTTAGAAGTCGCCGAGTAAGTGACTGGCAATTCAACGATATGATCGTAAATGATATTATCGACTGTGACGTCATCGATCAATTTGGCAGGTACCTCCGCGACTCGCTGCACTTCATAGATGCCCGTCGTGTAGCAGTATGGGGCCGAGCGCACGGCGGCTTCCTCGCGACGCTGGCGCTTGCCAGTAGCTTGAATGTGTTCCAATGTGGCATTGCACTAACGCCTATCGTCCGTTGGCGATACTACGGTTAGTTAGATTTTAGTTTTTCTTTTAAATAGGCTCTATTGTGTTATTAGACTGATGACGTCATTTTCTCGTAGCGTCAGCGTACGCGGAACGCTACATGGGCCTCCCGAATGCGACGGGAAACTATCGCGGCTACGCTGACGCTGATGTCACGAAGCAAGCAGCTGCGCTACACGACAAGATGCTGCTCCTAGTACATGGGACGGCAGATAATAATGTCCACATTCAGCAAAGCATGGCGCTTGCTAGGGCGCTCGCTGACCAGGGTAGCATGTTCCGGCAGCAGGTAAGATAATTAATTCCTGACTCTTTATAGCACACTGACGAGAAAGAGGGATGGAGCTTTGAAACGCATGCATTACCAGGATAACATGATTTGAAAACAGAAATAATTTTTTTTTTCATCATTAGCGACTTTTTTTAATTTCTATCTTTGAAACCTGACTATTCGACCAGATCTACCCTGACGAAGGTCATAGCCTCGAAGGCGTGAAGAGGCACTTATATCGCACCATGTCTTCGTTCCTGGACGACTGCTTCAGGAAGCAGGTGCCGCCCGAGACAAAGGCGGGCCTTAGGAACGGCGGAAACCTCGACTGAGATACGTGGAGGGACGAGGAGTTGTGCTCTTGGTAAGATACCTACTAGGATAACAGGAATCATAGAAATGTTTTTTTATGCCAAGAGACGGAGCTATACAAAATAATGAGAAGTAAACATACATTATCGTCTTTGAAACTGGCTTTAAATACCTAGCTACTAGGATATCAGGACTAGCTACTAGACTAATTTATAACTTGTTCACAGGTAATAAAATGTCGAAGGGACGATAGGAAACAAGAGAAATTAGTACGCCAACCCTTAGTACAAGTTATTCCATATCTAACGCGTTGCCAACTGCCGTCACAAGTCGTTTTAAAACCAGCATGAATCGTCCCATAAAGTGTTTTAGAATATGAACAAACTGGCGCAAACCTAGTGTAAGAAAAATATACCTTAACGGACTTTCAATAAATACTATATCCCTACGTCTTGTAGGCCCCTGTCGCGAAGCTATAGTTGAGTGAATCCGCAATTTATATCGTCAACGGATCATGTTTTCCTAGTAGCTACCGACAGTTACGTGGGAGTAATATAAGGAAAGCATGATTTGCAATGAAATTTAAGATTTCTAATGATATAAGGAATTAAAGGAGTCATTACTCGGTTTGCGCTGACCTACCTCACTGTAAAGACACCAATTTAAAAATAACTCCAATAGTAATTTTCGTATACACATATCGAACACTCCAATTTTATAGATTAAATATGCAGTGCGAGACGGCATCACTATAGATTATAAAATAATTCGAATAATCGCTGCCTTATTTGTCTTCAAGACCAATTCCTTTTTGCTGTGAAATATTATCTGTGCATGTAAAATATTCGCATACTTTCAAAAGCGTGGAATTATATCGCGATCTCTTTCTACCCATCGGTTGTACTACTCTACTAATCGCAAACAGATTATTTGCTGTCCTCACAAGACTTTTCTAGAAGAAGTAATTAAGTATATTACACGGATTAGTCTTGTACTCATACGAAATTAATTAAATGATCAAATTTATTGAGATAAGGAATGGCTGCACCTGAGATTAGCTGGTATTCTGCTAGTGTCTAGTAATTAATAGCTTGAACAAATTCATAAATCAGCGTTGCCAGTTTTTTTTTTGCCAAGTCGGGATTTTGGAACTTTTCGAGTGAAAAAGCGGGATTCTTTCGTCGAAAGCGGAACATAGTAATAAAACGTATTATAGAATCAGAAGTTTTCAAATATTTATCTTTTTATTTGAATTAAAATTACGTTTACTTGACAATACATAGCAAAAATAGCTATAGAAAATGTATTTCAATAAAAATTAAATATTTTAAATCAGATTTACCCTATCGTTAAATAGTTGAGTCTTAAATATTCATCTTCAGAATAAAAAAACAGTAATCAAAATAAAAAAAAAGGTTCACTCATTAGAAATATATGGCGTTCCAAATTTTTTTTTTTTAATGGACTACGCTGTTGGCCTTGAGGTAGCCTTTACAGCTTTACCGAAGGAGTGGCGAGCGCAGAGTGCACTCCAACCAAGGCCTTAACGGTGCAGAAGGGTGGCAACTAGCTCAAGGGCGCCACAGAGGGCACGACCTCGGCTTAGGCAGTTACCGTGAGGGGAGAGGTAGTGACTGTGCTCCTAGGTGCAAAGATGCACCTACGAGCGGAAGAGGGGGTTCCTCGACGAGATCGGTGTCTGTTTAAGGCTGGTGTAGGTGTGTTGGTGGCCCTCTCGGCGCCCGGGTCGAGGAGGGCGGTGATCGTGTCGGGAGTTCCAAAAAATAGCTGTGTTCCCACCCACGCTTCCTCAGCACACTGCGTGCATGGTCGAGTTATCTCCGAAAAACGGGACGGAGCGTATCCCGCGCGGGACATTTAATTTTGATTTTAAAATCGGGACGTCTCGCCAATATCAGGACGTCTGGCAACGCTGAAATAAATACACAACAAATAAATATGCCGGACCTATATACAAGTCAAGAAAATGTCTTCGCCATAACAAAGATATAATTCCATCTTTTACACGCAGTATTTCATATTATATTGACAAATAAAGGAATTGATATAGTTGTTTAGTCAATGAGTTTGTGATCTAGTTAATATTGTTATAAACTAGTTGTTATTGAATCATTCATTGTCATTAAGTAATTTTAATACAAGTTAAGGTGTAATCTCACAAACTTTATTTTTATTTTGAAAAATATGACCAGATTTTCGTTTGATAGACATCAATCTCTATTAGAGATATGACGTAACAAAAGAAAAAAATACGACCGATTTGGCGTTTCGGTTCGACATATCTCTAATAGAGATTGATGCATATCAAACGAAAATCGGGCCCCTGGACGTGGTCATACAATTCGTAACCAATTAACCAGTGATTATCAATTCGGATCGCGGTCTGTAGAATTGCCTCGCGATATTGTCAATACTGCTGTGATACGCATGATACTTGTGATATTACGACAATTGGGATATTAACCACTACATAACCTTACTTGTAATTACATTTTTTATTATAAATATAAAAAAAATACATTTTAAAATATAAAAAACACTTCCCCACCGGCATCTGGAACTAGTCCTAGTTACCAGTGGTTAGGGCTCCAGAGAGAGGAACTTCCTCACAATCCGCACCGTCTCCAGAAGTACCGCCTTCTGAAGCTGTCCCTTGATCCAGCTGGCTAACGGGAGCCTCTATAGGTGTTTGTCGAGGCTCTTGGGGCCGAAACGACTATCGGTACGTTGTCGACAACCTCGTGAGTCAGATCAAGATACTTGCTGTCTTTATCTTTCTCGGCCTTCACGAGATGCTCGTCATGGAGGACAGTGATATCGATAATCATTGCACGGCGCTCTTAGCGATCTATCAGCACAATATCAGACTTATTGGCTACAATAGTCCTGTCACACAAATAATTATTATTACACAGAGTATGACAATGTAATTTTATTTCACACGAAGATGGTAAAGTGTAATTTCTAAATGACAAATAATTGTAGAGATAATTAATTATAATATTTCCCACGTAGATTATAATACGCTTCGATTGTTTATATATACAGAATATACTAGAGAATTATATTTCTGTAGGGGCCTTTGTTCTCTCGTAAAATCTCTGACGTATTCTGTATTATTCACAAAAAATATTTACGATAATAATAATAATTCGAAAGTTTGTCCTTAAGTATTAAAAAATGCTCACTCTCATAAAAGTTTTTGCATGTTTCTAATCACTTCATTTAAATTATAGAATAGTATTTAATAATAAACTTTATTAATGACCAATAATAGTATGTTAAATAAAATATTTTATTAAAATTAAAAGTTTTAAAAACTAATTAGTGAAACTTTCGTAATTAAAAAAAATAGTATGAATTAGCATAGTTTACATTAGTGATGTTAAATATAGAGGAAAAAAAAGTTTTAAATCGAATTCGGGCTCTAGATAGAGCATCAGGAAATAAAAACGTGACAACTAATAGTAGCTCTACATGAGCGTTACTTCGGGTTCATTCGCTAGAACTCATTAAAATATTTAAATGAAAAAAAACTGAGTACATATTCAAGTTACCGTTGTAGTTTGTCCTAATTTACGTACACGTAACGTAACGTAACGAGTGATGAGCGTAAAACCCGCTCAAAACTGATGGTAGAGCCTAAAATAATACGCTCGATTCGTTACAGTTCAGTATGGTTACGTGTTTGTTGAAACTTTATCTAGAGCCGTTGTATCTATTAATAGCAATAATTTAGCGGATACCTCTTCGTATGTAAGCACTCTTCCAGAATAGCACAGTTATATAAGTAAAAATGATTGAGTGATGGGAACTTAGTGAAGTTTTAACAGGAAGAAAGTTGAAAGAAATACGCACGTACAACACAGTCTTATCCCTGTATTTCAATTGGTTGATTTAAAATGGCTATAAAACACTTTACAGTAGTTTTATAATGCTAATTTAAGTGGATCAATATGCCACCCCTAGATTTATAGAAAGCTTTATAGAACCCTTTTTGGATTACAAAAGTATTTTGTAATTTTAATGTTTATGGTCAGAAATTCTATAAAAATGAGGGTAGGTATGGAGGGTATGACTGAGACGATGGTGACCAGCGGTGGTAGATCTCTCTCGTTGCTAGAAGCTATCATGTACTTACCAGTCCGCAAGTCAAGACCTTTGTCACGGATTTGCTCAATCCCTCTCTGTCTAATTTCATACGAGAGAAAGAGACAACATCAAGATATTCCGTGACATACGTGTAGTCTTGGAGCACATGCTACAATTACAGTTACAATATAGTGGCTCAAGGTGTGTTTTTGCGCGTATACGATCCTTTACTGTACGCTTAGCATGACCGCGTAGACACAAGTTTTATCTCTTGCAACTGTCAGATACGTCGAGAAAATGACATCACAGCATGCCGTGACCAGTACAAAAAGCTCGACGTGACGTAATTTTCTCGACAAATCTGACGTCGTCTGTCGTGCTAAGCCTACTGTGTGTACGCTCTACCCGGTGGTGGCGAGTGTCAGGAGCAATATGGATTCCGACGAATGAACAATTGATACATCGCGGCTTGTGCTTAAACGAGCTTACAAGCGCGTCAACGCGTGTAACAGAAGGCGCGCGTATACGTGCCCACCGCACCTCAAAAAACGAGCTTACAAGCTCCTATAAGACCCTTGTTTGAAAAGGCTCAAAGGATCCGACGATCGATGGACCTGACGAATAATGTTATTCGAGTATATATTTATTCGCTATTTTTAACCGACTTCCATAAAGAAGGAGGTTCTCAATTCGATCGGTATGTTTTTTTTTTCATTTCAGTCAAGTTATAAACTCGTGACGATTGTTTGCTATTCCTTAAATAAACTCTGTCAGTTTATCTGGCGTTTCAAAAATAGGCCCTAAATGACATCAGCCAATATACTTATTGAGTGAACAAGGAATAGATCAACTAGGCTAATTAGGTTTTGGCAAACAAGGAGTTATAAAAAGTTTGGACCTCAATAGTTATCTTAGGCATAACTTTTTTTATTTTGCTAGACTATCCGTTACTTCAGACGCCAATAGTTTATGTAATCCTAGTACGAGAAATCTACCAAACATACTTTTTATGACTAAAGTTTATTATTTATTTACTTTTAAAGTAAAAATAATATGAAAATTCGCTGTGAATTAAAAAAAAAAAAAGTTTCAGTTTACTTTATGGAAATAAAGCAATACCAAAATGAGTATCATAAATCTATCACCGGTAGTCTCCATTTATGTGTTCTGCAAAAAGAATTTCGTTATAGCGAACAAAACATGAAAATTGCTTTGTTTTCTGTAACAAAATTGGTTAGACATCAAATGTAATGAAATGTAAGCCCGGAGCGCTCTTTACGAAAAGACCTAAGTGCCAAAGTGTCGTAATCTTGTACGTTCTCTGTGTAAGCGATTATTGTAAGGTACATTAGGTTCATATGAGGAAATTCCATTTTTCATATTTGATGTTTCTCGCCACGGCACGATATTGAATTTGATTTTGTTACTGCGGCATTTTCGTTCTGACGATTTATATTTTATAACCAGTGTTTTAATATTAGCCTGTATTTTTATTGCTATTTTATTTAATGCTATTTTATTTTATATTATTTTTATAAAATGCTATTTTATTTTATATTATTTTTATAAAATGCTATTTTATTTTTGAAAAAGTTAAATACGAACGTTTTAAAATATACGTTAAAACGTTCGAATATAATTTACTTTCATGTAATATTTGTTTATTGCTCTTTTATTATATTTAAAACTACGTAGGTTTTTAGTCGGAAATATTTACATTATGAAACAGTGCACTGGGTTGAGTCAAGCGCACAGAATGTGATTTTTGCCTTATCGGTGTTTTCGATGTTATCATTGTTTTTATGCGAACTGTCTGCTAGTATTGCTAAATAATACCTACTAAGAAAAAAACTCCATCTAAGTAGAGTTATTTAAAATAAAAATGTAAAGAACAACGTTAACTATAGGCGTAAGTATAGAAGAACAATTCGAAGTTACTATTACAGTTGTAAGAATATAAAAAAGTTCCAGAAGCAAAGCTCCACCAACTCTCGTATGTTTTCGACAATATGCATAAGTACTTAGGGAAACGCATTAGTAACAATCTCTGCGTTTTTTTAACGTCGGAAAATCCTATATGGATACCCTGCCACCTCGGGGGAAGCAACAGGGTTATGTGGGAGTCCCGGCAGAAGGCCGTATACCCACTAAAAACCGACGGTGTACCATCTTCCGCTTATATCGGGGCGCCACGGGATCGCGATCGCATGCACCGCGACGCATTCTCTGCCTTAGTATTAACATTGTTCGACAGTTATTTGGTTTCATAAACCCCTCGCTTTTATTCTTAATTAAATTTAGCAGTACAAGCAGACATAACAAAAGGGCAATGGTGGAATCGCTTTGTGATGACGATGTTAACTTTATTAATAGTTTTAAGCTGTTTTAATCGACACGCGTATTGTTGATACATATGTACTTATTATACTTTGACTAGGTGATTAGTAGTACTTAGAAAATGTAAGATGCGATACCTGAATTATCATTACGTGACATCACTAGCTTCGGGCTTCCGAAGAGGGGCAGAGCTATATGAGTACTTTATTTTCCATAGCTTTGTCTCTCTCATATCTGCAGGCTACTGATGTAAAGTTTATCTCTTTCAACTGTCAGATTTGTCGTGCAAATGACGTCACATTGACTTTTACTACTAGACATAGCTCGATGTAATTATGTTTTCTTCGACAATTCTGACAGTTGGGAGAGATAAAATGTATGTCTACGCGGTCGTGCTGAGCCTGCAGGTCATGAATTTCCTTGTGCATAGAGTCTTATAGCGCCCGTTGGTTTCCTACGCTTCATAATGATTGAGTAACCCTCCATAAATTTATTAATCTTTGTAAATTGAAAACGATGAAGAGGCATCTTACATTTTAATAGTATTTTAAGAAATATCTTAAACTGCTTTAGTTTCCTTTAGCTTATATCGTAACTAGTTAATTCCATGCGACGTGGTTTGACATCTAAAATTTGATTGCATTGCGTGGAATAAAGCATTAAAAGTAGAATAATTTTCTTAAAAATATCTCCAATATATTCTGTAACTTCTAATTATTCTTTTGTATTATTAAAACTCGTTGCCAAATTATTATTTTAGCAGTATTCATTAATTTGTAAATTTATATTGTTGATTGATTAAATCAAGGTATTATTAGCTGTTTAATAATTATATTGTATAAATTAATAGGTGTGTGGCGATGGGCGGGTTCTATAAAACAATAGGAGAGTCATTAGTTTTCATTAGTCCGAGCTAGATACATTTTCATTTATGAAGATCGTTAATAAATATAGATTTAGGTGCGAGATAATATTTGATAATTAAATTGTTAGTGTGGCTTTCTAACTGTAAAAAAATCTCGTATCTAACTATTTTAATTGTTTACATACCGCATTTAGTAATTAGTGACAGTATATTAGTTAACTAATTTTCGCATTAATGACGGAAATCGATAGAATCGGAAAGTTCCGAAGAATTCCATTCTCTGTAGGTATTCTCAAATAAGTTTCCGAATAAACAATGCTGGAAATCATTCCGTCGGCTAACTTAATTCTTTTTTTGGCTGACGATAAATTATTTATAAATAGGTACCTACTAATGTACAATCTGGCTAAAATTATGGAACAGATATTCGACGAGCCACAGGGGTAGCATGACCGCGTAGACATAAGTTTTATCTCTCACAACTGTCACATTCGTCGAGAAAATTACGTCACATCGAGGCACGTCCAATACAAAAACTCGAAGTGACGTCATTTTCTTGACAAATCTGACAGTTGAAATAGATAAAACTTATGTCTACGCGGTCATGCTAACGGTGCAGGGTTCAACCGGGATGCCACAGACAACGGTCAGTTATTTACTGTTACTTATTACCAAGTTAATCTGAGTACGTAACTGTATAAACATGTTGGCTATGAAAAAAATATTATAAAATTAAAAAAAAAACTAAAGACTCACGGAAACGTGTTCATAGTCACTGTTAGGTTATCTGTAGGTAATGAAAACAAAATTTAAAAAAAAAACTTACGAAAACGGAGTTTTTTTCGTCAACATAAAGTTTAAAATGTTCAAATTTATTTCATTGCATTGCCCCGCCTGCCGCCAGCCACATATCACTAACAGTACGTCTAAGTACAATGTTATTGCTAAAGATTTTATTTACTTACTGTTATATATTATTGGTGAACTCACTCACTTCATTGAGACTATCTATTGTATTATGAGATCAATAAATAGATATCATAAGTTGATGGCTTTTATTTATAACCTGAAGATTTAGCGTGACCGCGTAGACATGTGTTTTTTTTTTAACGAAATGAGCGAAATGATGATATTTAATGGAATAAGATGAGGAATGGCATCACCTGCGACTAGCGCGAGTATTTCGCCAATGTCAAGTAATTAATAGCAAGGACAAATTCAATAAATACACATTATAAAAAATGTTTGTAGTCAGAGAAAACGTAGGGAAGCGCAACGTCTTAGCTTACGCTTTCGGTATGTCTAATATCGAAACATTTTATAATTTATTTTGCTTGATCGAAATCATTATTATACTGTTTAAGTAATGTATTTACTAACTAAAAACATTAAGCCAAGCAAATTGGTTTAATTCGAAGACTTCAAAATGGTTTGTATGTTTTCGTTTAGTTTTTTACTTAATACTTAACGAAATCTGAATGATATTTCATCTACAGTAATAATAAATTAATTACACATATATTTTAGTCATATTTAGACCATTATCTAGAGATTTCACATTACAATTAATATTATTTGATTGAAATAAGGAACTCTGAATTCGTCTTAGTGCGGACACGGTAACATCACTAGATATTTGAAAAGTTGATAATAGCGGGTAGAAATTGGTAGAAACGTGTAGATTTATAGGATCCGTTGGATATAAAAGACGTGGCGCAGTAGGATTGGGGACTCTTTGATTTATAATCTTTGGATGGAGAACTCGTCGGGAAGATCTTCACGTCTCTTGGAGAAGTCACAAGGATAATAGGGGGTCACCATGCCCAAATTAGTAGATACTTGAGTGGGTTAGTTCCAGCCGGGTAAGTTCTCTGTATTATTTGACTATTTGATTTGATTTCTTATTTCATTCTTTGTTACACTGTAATTGTCTAACTATACGAGTTAAAGAATGAACTTTTACTATGAGTCAATACAGTTCGTTTTGGTATGGCAAAATGTTGTCAGCGCTTGTCTAAAGGCTGAATAGTACAAGGTTGGTCTATTCACGAAGGTTCAAAGCATTGAGGTGGTATAAAGGTTCTAATTTAAGACGACCCACGAGCTGACATTGAAAGTTAAAATAGGAATACAAAATTGCTGTAGTGTTCTTAAACTCATTTTCAACGGTTCTACATCTCTCATTTCATCAAATTTTTTACTTTCCTGCAAGAATTATTAAAATAAAACAAGTAATAAAGTCCATCAATTTATTTAGTCGGCACTTGATTTATAATACACAACAAACATTACTAATCCAGCATTGCATCGCCGACGCATTCATATAATTAATATGAAAACATAGAACTTGTATAAAAATATTAAAAATCTATCATAATGCCGCGCCGGCGCCGCCAAATGTCCAAATATCATTAAAAAATCCCTATTTTTGTCACGGATGTCACGGTTGAGATCAGCGAGGCAATTATGTAACTTTAATTGCAAACATTTATCGTTTGCAACCACAAACTTTTCATACATATTGACAGGGCCCAATTCTATTAACTATAATCTTTGTTAATATTACTATGACTGCATTCTATATGGGATGTAAACTACAAGTTTTATCAATGGTAGTTAGAATTAGTCTTAAGATCCGGTCTAAGAAATATATACCCTCATCTGCAGTTGAAGCATGTGCGCCAAGACAAGACTTATGTCGCAAATGTGTTGATGTTGTCTCGTTCTCGCGTATGAAATAAGACAGAGAGCGAGCGAGCCAATCCGTGACAGAGGTTTTGTCTCGACATGCGTGCTACAACTACTGTTATTTATTAGTGATAAGATATAAATTATAGATAATATTCACATTGGCATATTGCAAATAGTTTGTCTATTTAAATTGCGCCCGGATAGTATTAAATAATTAAATTTTCAATTAAATTTATTTAATCTACTTCCCTCATTGTATATTTTTAAAAATATTACACTAGTCAAAAGAATATACCAAACAGAATTGAAAACGTAAAGGTTGCCTTCTTTTACCACTGCTTTTTTTTATTGTGTTTTACGGCTTTGGGTACTAGCCCTTTGAAGCCTAGTCATTTTACCACTGCGCAACGATGGGGTTGCCAGGTATAAACTGGTGAGTAAATGTTATTTATATACCCTCCATCAGTTACTTAGTCGATAAAATACAAATAAAAGCTTATTTTATTCGTAATTTAACTGCATTAGGTTGCCTTATTAAAAAGTTGATCTAGTTCATGGTTGTCACTTAATACAACGAAAAGTATCTGATAGTGTTTTCCATGTTGTATAGAGGATTAATAATAATAATACATCATCACGCCTGTATTCCCCGAAGGGGTAGGCAGAGATGCACCGTAGTGCGCCCACACTTCGCCGATGTATTTTTGGTCCCAATGTAATAGGGGGCGAGCCTATTGCCATTATACCGGGCACATTCCCCCTCAATACGAGGGAGATTTGGGCCATAGTCCACCATGCTGGCCCAGTGCGGGTTGGTGAACTTCACACGCTATAGAAAGCTATAGACGTGCAGGTTTCCTCACGATTTACCTTCACCGTTCAGCAAGTGGTAATCATTGTTGAAAATGACATTCGCACATGAAAATTATCTCAGAGGTGCGGGCCTGGGATTTGAACTTGCACCCCTTACGTTCAAGGTGGGAGTTCTTCTATTATTATTTTCGACTAAAGAACTGATGAGGGTATATAAATAACATTTAATCACCTGTTTATGCCTGGCAACCCCATAGTTGCGCAGTGGTAAGAGTAGGCAACTTTTACGTTTTCAATTCTGTTGGGTATATTCTTTTGACTAGTGTATTTTTTTTAATAACCAATGAGGGAAGTAGATTAAATAAATTTAATTATTTAATTTTATCCAGGCGCTATTTAACTAGTAAACCTATTTGCAATGTGTCATGTGAAATGTAATCTATAATTTTTTTCTTATCACTAATAAATAACAGTGGGGCTAGCACGCATGTCAAGACAAGAACTTTGTCACGGATTCGCTCGCTCGCTCTCTGTCTAGAGATGCGAGAGAAGGAGACAACATCAAGATATTCCGTGACATACGTCTTGTCTTGGCGCACATGCTACAAACACTGATGAGGGTATATATTTCTTAGACCGGATCTTATACTACATATGGCTAGTCTTTCTGGGACTTACGATGAGTATGTGTTGTCTATAGATATAAAAATGTCTACACCGGTCACAAATAAATCTATCATTGATAAAAATATTATCTTTTCACGCATTATAAAAAACTCATTATGATCCTAAACTCATTATGATCCTACAACGAGTGTTAAAGACTTGAAGTCCAGTTGTTTTGATGGAAAGTGATATTGAAATGTGTTTGCAATGCAATTACATAATCACTCTGCAGGACTCTGACCACCACCTTTTAAAGCAGTATAATTTTAATAATACTTTTGTGTCGATCCTGTTGGTACCAGACTAACCTGCACAAATTAAGCGTAATGCCGTCCTTCTAACGTCCGTGAAATGTAAACAAGACGAAATTATTTTACAGTGTTGTCAAATATAGTTGTAGTTTATATACAACAGTGGTGTTAGCACGAATGTCAAGACAAGACCTCTGTCACGGATTGGTTCGCTCGCTCTCGCTCTTATTTCGTACGATAGAAAGAGATAACATATTCTGTCATAGAAGTCTAGTCTTGGTACTCAGGCTATATAACTACAGATTCAACTTGGACAGTTATTTGTCGATAAAACAAAGTAATATTAATACAATAATGCTATATGAGGTGGTATGGGGGGCAGGTTGCGCGCCAAATCTGGAAAAAAGAAGAAACTATAATCACGCAACTGTTCCCCGAGGTGGGCAAGCATAGGTGCACTAAGGTAATCTATACTAATATTATAAAGAGAAAAGATTTATATTTTTGTTGGTAACGAATAAACATAAAAACTAATGGACCGATTTCAAAAAAAGCTTTTATCGTTAGAAAGCTACATTATCACTGAGTAACATAGGCTATATGTATTTATTTATCCGCTAGTGGGTATAAAATCACTATGTTAGCAATATTTTTTTCAATAACAACATTGCGTTTTATTTCGTTTGTATTGTAGCAAATGGGTTACTAAATAATGATTTAAAGTAGGGTTTTAATACAATTAGATGCTACTAAAATAGATAGATTTAAGCTACTAAAAATGTTCATTTTCGATTACCACTTGCTGAACGGTGAAGTGAAAACATCGTGAGGCAACCTGCACGTCTATAGAAAGGCGTGTGAAGTTCACCAACGCGCATTGGGCCAACGTAGTTGAGTATAGCCCAAATCTCCCTCGTATTGAGGTCAGAATGTGCCCGGTATAAGGGCAGTAGGCTCGCCCCCTATTACTACTACTACTACTACTACTACTACTACTACTACTACTGCCCGTTTAATGTCCCACTGCTGGACACGGGCCTCCCCTCAATGCGAGGGGGATTCAGGCCATAGTCCACCACGCTGGCCCAGTGCGGGTTGACAGTCTTCACACATCTATCGAAAACTAGTCAAGTTCCCTCAGACGTGCAGGTTTCCTCACGATGTTTTCCTTCACCTTTTTATAGCAAGTGATAATCTCAGATGAAAATGAGATTCGCACATAAATCCCAAAGGTGCGAGTCAGGGTTTGAACCTGCACACTTCGATTGCAAGGCGTGCGTTCGACCACTCGGCTACCACTGCTTACTACATTGGGACCTAAATACATTGGCGAATACCATGTGTTAGCTGGCCGCGTTGTTTGACGAACTCTTGCTCATCAGCTTGGCGACCATCTCCTGCACTCTCTTCATCTCCTCCAGCTGCGTCGTGAGCTGGTACAGTCGGTTCTCTCGCTCTAACACGGTCTTCTCTAATTGTTTCACTGTCTGTGGAATAACAAAAAAATATGGTAAAAAAACTTTTTTTTAAATAAGCTTTTATTTAATGGCCTTTAGTTTTCGTGTTCTCCTACTGTTCGGCTACCACGCGAAAACAAAAGGAAAAGGGGAAGGCAAGCAAAACGATGGGGGTACGACCTTAGCAGAGCGGCTGGCCCCCATGTGGCTGCGCAAAGCTAAGGATAGAGAGGAGTGGAGATTATTAGAGGAGGCCTATGTCCGTGGAGGACAAGCTGTAGTGGAACAACTACCTGCAATTTAAAATTTAATTTTTATTAGATATAAGTACCTAGTATAGTTAGAAAACACATTTACTGTTACTTAAGTTAATACATACAGCAATAAAGGCTATTTGATTTGATTTGATTTGAGTTTTCGTGTTCTCCTCAGCAAGCCCTTTCATTTGATACTGTGGTAGTGCAGAAAAAATAACTATGTCGCCATATATGATCCGCCATATTGTAATTAGAATGACGTCACATAGCTAAGCATGCATTGTCATCCAAAATAAGCGTGTATACCAAATTTCAGCTCAATCGGTTAAATGTAACTGATTTAAAATTCAGTTGTATGATTCCACCCGGACATGCATACATTGCAAGTTAATATAAAGCTTGTAAAAAGGCTAGAAATGTACGCTTACGCATTGAGACTACTAAGTATCTATCTATAATAGCTTGGTCTAGTGCAGTGACGGGTAAAGTACGGCCCGCGGGCCAGCTCCGGCCCGCGAAACCATTTAATCCGGCCCGCCGACGGTCCTTCGACATGAATAGTATATGGCCCGCGATAATTATATTTTGACTGTCCAGTAGTTCTAGCATGTGTGCCAAGATTAGACGTATGTCACTAACACTGCATCTATTGAAAAGATTTCATAAATCAGAGGGTGTAGTGATGTCATTGTGATGTTAGTACCGCGTCCCGTTGTTCCAGGTCTCGTCTCAGCGCTAGTTCAGCGGCGGCGGCGTCCTCCAGCCGTTTATCGCGCACCTTCACGCGCTCTTCAAACTTGATCAGCACTCCCGCCAGCTCGTTGTTCTTACACGTCTGTTAAATAACAAACCATTGAAATACTAGTAGCAGTTGTGGCAGAGTGGTCGAACGCCTTGCAATCGGAGTGTGCAGGTTCAAACCCCGACTCGCACCTCTGGGTTTCATGTGCGAATCTCAATTTCATCCGAGATAATCACTTGCTATGAAACGGTGAACGAAAACATCGTGTGGAAACCTGCACGTCTGAGGGAACTTGACTAGTTTCCGATACATGTGTGAAGTCTGCCAACCCGCACTGGGCCAGCATGGTGGACTATGGCCTGAATCATCCTCGCATTGAGGGGAGATCCGTGCCCAGCAGTGGGATGTTAAAAGGGCTGTAGTAGTAGTAGTAGTAGATATACTGGTGGTGGACTATGGCCCAAATCTCCCGCGTATTGAGTGACAATGTCCCCGGTATAATGGCAATAGGCTCGCCCCCTTATTACATTGGGATCAAAATACATCGGAGAAGTGTGGGCGCACTGCAGTGCACCTCTGCCCATTGGGGAATACAGCCGGGACGATGTATTTATAACAAATTATAGATACCTAAATGTGACAATACGTCAAACAATAAACAAAGTACCTAGGTATTATTATCTGTCAGTCCTAAGCCTGAATAAAGTATGAAGGGAAGTTAATTGATTGATTTAACTGTATAGCTAAAAACACTTGGATAATTATTTAATTTACTTTCGTATCGTGTATAGTTGATAGAGTTATTTATGCAAACAATCACGGTAGCTAAATAAAAATAACTAGTTACAATAATCACTAGTTTTGAAACAGGTGACGCCGACCAAGTAACTGGTTTCTTTACGTTTCTTGAAAAGGGCACCTTAGGGATAGCATAGGTTTGAAACTCACCTGTTGATCCAATTTCTTTTGTAGTGTTCTATAATCTGCTTCGGCCGCCTTCAGACGTTCCTCCGTCTCCCTCTCGCGCGCTCTCATATCACTCTCCATGTTCTGTAAGGTAATAATGGTAATACCACTTTATACCAGCTGTGCTCGCGACTTTGCCCATGTGGAATGAAGGTGCCCTGATTAACAAATGGACTATTTATTTCCCCAATAGTAGCCAATTTACTTCTTGTAAGATCATCTATCTGCCAGTGAAAATCTCGTCAAAATCAGTCCAGCCGATTGGGAGTTTACCTCAAACAGACGTAGCGTTCGTAATTTTGTATGCATTTAGTAAGTTGTTATTTCGACATTACAAACAGGCGACATGACAAGCAGTGGTAGCCTCGTGGGCAAGAACGTCCGCCTTAAACGTAAGGGGTGCAAGTTCAAATCCCGGGCCCGCACCTCTGAGATAATTTCCATGTGCGAATGTCATTTTCAACAATGATTACCACTTGCTGAACAGTGAAGGAAAACATCGTTAGGAAACCTGCACGTCTATTGAAAGGCGTGTAAAGTTCACCAACCCGCACTGGGCCAGCGTGATGGACTATGGCCCAAATCTACCTCGTATTGAGGGGGAATGTGCCCGGTATAATGGAAATAGGCGCCCGCCCCTATTATTACATTGGGACCAAAATACATCGGCGAAGTGTGGGCGCACTACAGTGCACCTGCCTACGCCTTTGGGGAATACAGGCGTGATGATGATGATGTATTTTTATTACAAATAGACACTTCAATTTTATTTGTTTGTATAGATCTTACAGCGATTTGTGTTCTAAACTCCTTGTGTAGATTTTCCTTCTGGTTCTCCTTGTCTAGCTTCTCGGCGGACAGTTTGGCGCGGAACCCGCGCAACGTCGTTTCCGCGTCTTCCAGTTGCTTGTGAAGGTCTTCGATCGTCTTTTTATGTCTGAAACAACAACTCTAATTCAAATTCAAATTATTTTAGGTCTATTGGTTAATATCTAGCATTACTTATTAAACTACTGCTGGTAACTATAAGCTAAACTAATAGTACTAACATAATACAATTTAATACACCATGTACCTGAGAGGAACACCACGCGGACGACAGCCGGAGGAATAACTTTCATTATTCATTTCTACCATCGTCCGTATAATGAAACTAGATTTTTTGTACATTATTTTATTTAAGAATATATTTATAATAGCAGTAGTGGTAGCCGAGTGGTCTAACGCACGCCTTGCATTCAATGTGTGCAGTGAAGAGAAAAATCTTGAGAAAACCTGCACGTCTATAGAAAGGCGTGTGAAGTCCACCAACCCGCACTGGGCCATAAAAATCTCCCTCGTATTGAGGAAAAATGTGCCCGGTATAATGCCACTACTACAGCCCTGGTAGTAGGCTCGCTCTCTATTACATTGGGACCAAAATACATCGGCGAACTATGTGCGCACTGCATTGCACCACTGCCAACCCCTTCGGGGAAAACAGGCGTGATGATGTATTGTATTACTAACGATGACAATAATTACAAATTATATACAAGGGAAATTAAAACTTACCTATAAAATATTCATTGCAAAACACATAACGCAACAAAACTATGTTGTAATGAAATGCATGCAATCAATAATATGAATGTATGCATAATAAATCAATAAAATGGTTGAATTTACAAATATTACAATTTTAAATAGCTTTTTAAAGTATTTGTGTACTATTTATAGACTTTTTAAAATAGTCGGTATCGTAGTGCTCGCTATAGCAGTGAAATACGCGAGATGGCACTTTACACAATAAAAAAAAATATAATTATTTAAAAAAAAATATCCATAATCCTTATAAATTAATACAAAAAAAAAACACATAGAAAAAAGTACATTGCATCGGCCGGGAATCGAACCCGGGCCGCCCGCGTGGCAGGCGAGCATTCTACCACTGAACCACCGATGCTGATGGCATTGAACGTAAAATTATTGACTGTATCGCAACCTCGAAATAACAACGAAAGCGAAAATTAGCACATTGACCTTTACAAAACTGATGACATACTGATATTATAAACACTCGATTTCACTGCAGTTATTTACCGAAATATTTACGCATTTTGTTATATACACACACATACATACATCATCACGCCTTTATTTCCCGAGGGGGTAGGCACAGGTGCATTGTAGTGCGCCAACATTTTACCGATGTATTTTGGTCCCAATGAAATAGGGGGCGAGCCATTATACGGGGCACATTCTCCCTCAATACGAGGAAGATTTGGGCCATAGTCCACCACGCTGGCCTAGTGCCGGTTGGTGAACTTCACACGCCTTTCTATAGACGTGCAGGTTTCTTCACGATGTTTTCCTTCACCGTTCAGCAAGTGGTAATCATTGTTGAAAATGACATTCGCACATGACAATTATCTCGAGAGGTGCGGGCCCAGAATTCGAACTTGCAACCCTTACGTTCACTGCTTTTTTAAATTGGATTTTGTTAATTTAGAATTATTATCCGAAACACAATAATTATAAGTTATTGATGTAACAATTACTGGATGTCCTGATTAAAATTTACCTCTCGTTGTGCATCTGCGTGGTGTAGAGGACGTCCTGCTGCGAGGAGTTGGTGGCTTGCAGCATCGCCAGCGCGTGCTGCAAGGACGCCATGTGCTCGCTCGCACCCTGTACACAAATTCAAACAATTAATTTCGTATTGGCCTACGGGAGCCTTTCCACAATATCAAGTTTGCGTTTTTTTTTTATACAGGATGTTTCAGAAGTCCGAAATAATACTTTGACGTTTTGCATCAGTATCGGGTATACAACTGAATGGTATAAAAATTTTATCGAAATTCGGCCGTGTTTTTTTTTTTCAACAATTTTTTCGCCGTCAATTTCTATAACTTGCGATATCTCGAGTCCTATGTCAAATTTGCATGTTCTGTTTTGTGAATATTGGTAGCCACCCCTCAAGAGTGTAGTTTACACTGCTGGCTAGGGTTATAGATGTACCCAAAGGTCAGAACACAGTACCTGTGACAAATATTCAAAGGTCTATAACTCAGAATCTATGATGGTTAGGTATAATCTGTCTTTACTAAGCATCTACATATGGGCTAACGTATATTTACCCAAAATATTATTTCGGACCTTTGATGCACCCTGTATATGCTACTACCGGATCGAAGCGAGAAGAAGACCTCAACTGAGAAGATCTGGCAAGTAAATCAGTGTTGCCATTAGAGTTGCTTATAATCCTTAAATATAAAACACAAAAAAAGGGGTGCAAGTTCAAATCCCAGGCCCGCACCTCTGAGATAATTCTCATGTGCGAATGTCATTTTCAACAATGATTACTACTTGCTGAATGATGAAGGAAAACATCGTGAGGAAACCTGTACGTCTATAGAAAGGCGTGTGAAGTTCACCAACGCGCACTGGGCCAGCGGGGCGGACTATGGCCCAAATCTCCCTCGTATTGTGGGGGAATGTGCCCGGTATAATGGCAATAGACTCGCCCCCTATTACATTGGGACCAAAATACATCGGCGAAGTGTGGGCGCACTGCAGTGCACCTCTGCCTACCCCTTCGGGGAAACTAGGCGTGATGATGTATTATTAAATAAGATTGAGTGTAATAGAAATGGATGGGTACCTGTAAGGCGACGGAGTGCGAGTGGAGCCTTTGTTCCAAACACGTCATCTTGTATCCGTACAACTCCATGACACTAGATGTCGCTATATCGGATATCTGAAACAAATGTGCTGTCTATACATGTATGCTTTTATATCTACATAATGTAGTAAGCCTATGCTTAAAAAAAAAAATGTCTCGTCGATTAATAGGTCAGTGTACGCTTATACAAAATGAACGATTTGATTTACGTGATAAATATACATTTTCAAGTCAAAGTCAAATCATTTATTACGTATAGGGGGCACTTACAAATTGTCAAGTTAACTTTTTTTTTATAAACTACCACCGGATCGAATCGCGACCTCAACTGAGAAGATCCGGCAAGATACTCAGTGGGCTGATATTTTTGTTCCAATTATGCAATGTTATTTCATTGAGGAATTAAACTTTTCTATATGTAAATACAGTTAATTCGACATTGAACGCTCTAGTGTGCAGAGGTTTAAGGTATGGAGTATATAAGGAGAACAATCTCATATGGGACAAAAGCCGACCCTTATAGCAGTGGTAGCCGAGTGGTCGAACGCACGCCTTGCAATCGAAAGGTGTAGATTCGGACCCCGGCTTGCACCTCTGGGTGTATGTGCGAACTCATTCCATCCGAGATTATCAAGTTACTTCTCGATAGTTGTGTGAAGTCTGCCAACCCGCACTGGGCCAGCGTGGTGGACCATAGCCTGAATCCCCCTCGCATTGAAGGGAGGCCCGTGTCCAGCAGTGGGAGTTTAAAAGGGCTGTAGTAGTACCTTCCCAGCCTTGAGCGCGTCAGCCAGCTTGTCGAGCAGCTCGGCCAGCGCCTGCTCCTGTGCCGGCGCCAGCCGCCCCGCGCCGCACCACGCGCCCTCCGCGCACCCGCCGCCGCCCACACCGCCGCCCCCGCCCCCGCTGGTGGACGACAGGTCGCGCGACACGTCCGACATAGTGTCTGACGTGTTCAGCAACGACTCGCCGAACACCTGTTCACAAAGATAGTAGTATCTACTGTAAACGAAATGCATCTGGACACAAATAAGCATAAGGGATTGTCACCCTACATAATATTTAGTTGAATCACTTGGCCAAATAAATATTTCAGAACAAATTAAATATCTGGAATATTAAATTTGTTCTGAAATACTTAATTGGCCAAGTGATTCAACTAAATATTATGACTGTATTTATATTTGTGTATTTATAGCAGTGGTAGCCAAGTGGTTGAACGCACGTCTTGCAAATCAAAGTGTGCAGGTTCAAACCCTGGCTCGCACCTCTGGGATTTATGTGCGAATCTCATTTTCATCCCAGATTATCACTTGCTATGAAACGGTGAAGGAAAACATCGTGAGGAAACCTGCACGTCTGGGGGAACTTGTCTAGTTCTCGATAGATGTGTGAAGTCTGCCAACCCGCACTGGGCCAGCGTGGTGGACTGTGGCCTGAATCCCCCTCGCATTGAGGGGAGGCTCGTGCCCAGTGGGACGTTTAAAGGGCTGTAGTAGTTATATTTGTGAACGTGACGGGACAGACCCAAATCTGGGGCCCGATTTTCGTTTGATAGAGATAAATCTCGATTCGAAATTATCTCTATTTTTAAATCTCTATTAAAAATGTCACCAAAATGTCTATTTTTATCAAAATAAAGCTATTTTCTATCACAATAGAGATTTTATCTTCGACTTTTTTGTAAACATGTAAATGGCGTTCCGTTTTTTTCTTGATTACACTTGAAAAGTATCGACTGGGCGTTAAGAATGTTTTAAAATAAATTAATGGTTAAAAAACTTTTAAAAACAAGCTTTTATTTAATTGCCCTTAGTTTTCGTGTTCTCATCAGCAAGCCCTTTCATTTGATACCCATACTGTGGTAGTACAGAATAAATAACTATTCCGCCATCTTGAAATTAGAATGACGTCACATAGCTAAAGCATTCATTGTCATCCAAAGTAAGCGTCTATACCAAATTTTAGCTCAATCGGTTAAAGATAACTGATTTAAAATTCAGTTGCAAGATTCCACCCGGACATACATTGCAATAATAATATATTAAATAAAGCTTGTAATAATAATAATATTGTTAAGGTGTATAAATAAGAATAGATCCGTATTAGTAATAAATAGACTAGTATTAGTAATAAATAATAGTATTAGAAATCCGTGACAAAGGTCTTGTGACTTCACAAGACCTTTGTCACGGATTTGCTCGCTCGCTCTCTGTCTAATTTCATACGAGACAAAGGGAGAGAAGTAAATTAATATTTACCAAAATATATGAATATGAGACAACATCAAGATACTCCGTGACATACGTCTAGTATTGGCGCACTACTGTCGTTGATATGTATGGGGTTGTGATAAGGCGCCTGCACTTTAAGTGGCTACTATAACACAGTACTGACCTGATTCATTTGATCCGATGGGAAGTAGTGATGTTTGACTAGCTGCAGTATCTGTCTCCGCCGCGGGCCGTTGGAGCTCGTAAGACCGGCACACAACAATTTTCTAACCTAAACCCATTACATTGGTTACATTAGTGTATATCGCTTAGGATACCTTGAGATAATATCAAGAACATCTAAAATGACCACAGAACAATTCCTCCTTAACTAATCAATTTACCGATTTTCAATCACAAAACGATAACTATAGTGGTCATTTTAAAACTAAGTATAACGTTTAGTTGTATGTATGTATTTTATAAGAAATCCGAGATGTGGGTGCGTTTGCGTGGCAGGAGCATGTAAGGGGCACATAAGGAGCATGTAAGGGCCATATGAGAGTGGTATGTTAAGGACATGTGAGACGCATGTAAGTGGCATGTTAAGCGCATGTAAATCGCATGAAAGGAGCATGTAAAGGTGCATGGTAGGCGCATGTAAGGGTGCATAGTAGGCGTAGGTAAAGAGCATGAAAGTGGAATGTTAAGCACATGTAAAAGGCATGAAAAGAGCATGTAAGGCTGCTTGCTAGGCGCATGTAAAAGGCATGAAAGTGGCATGTGAAACGCATGTAAGGAGCCTGAGAGCCGCATGTACCTGGTGGTGCGCGAGCATGCGCGCGAGCGCGGCCTGCCAGCGCGCGTCGGGCGCGGCCAGCGCCAGCGCGGCGCGGCTCGCCAGCACCACCGCCCGCTGCCCCGCCTCCGCGCCCACCGCACCGTTCTACGCAATCAAATAATAATATACACACGGGATTTACTTAATTGTATAATAGCAAAACAAATTAATTGTCAATATGGCTATGTGCCAATATATAACACCATAAGAAGTCGCGACGCTCATCATAAGGCGTCGAGACGCTCATCATAAGGCGTCGCGACCCTCACTTTATAGCGTCGCGTCGCTCATCATAAGGCGTCGCGACGCTCACTAGAACACTTGCAATCCCTAGTTAAACCAAACTAAACTGTTCCGGTTCCATTTAGTTCTCTCGTAGTTTGATGCCAATAGAATTAGCGCCATTGTTAGTTACCTGTGACGTGTACTGTAGGACGCTGTAGAGTGTATCTTCAAACGCCTCAGGGGTCACTTCGTGTATCACCCTCTCCTGGGTCTCACTCGACTCGCACAGCGCACCAACCACTTGCAACTATATAAATAAAAAAATAAATAAAAAAAAACTTTTTATAAACAAGCTTTTATTTATTTTCCCTTACTATTCGTGTTCTCCTCGGCAAGCCCTTTCATTTGATACCCAAATACCCATACTGTGGAAGTGCAGAAAAAAAAATTACTATTCCGCCATCTTGGATGATCCACCATATTGGAATTAGAATGACGTCACATAACTAAGCATGCATTGTCATCCAAAATAAGCGTGTATACCAAATTTCAGCTCAATCGGTTAAAGATAACTGATTTAAAATTCAGTTGCAAGATTCCATCCGGACATACATTGCAAGTTAATATATAGCTTGTAATAATAAAAATAACCACCAAATAGTAATAAATGTAGAACAAACTATGTCGCGGCTATAAGACTTAAACGACATTATTTTAACTTTACAGTGGTGTTAGCTCGCATGCCAAGACAAGACCTCTGTCACGGATTGGCTCGATCGCTCTCTGTCTCATTTCATACGATAAAGACAACTTTTTTTCGTCGTCAATTTCTATAACTCGTAATATCTCGAGTCCTGTGTGAAATTTGCATGTTCTGTTTTGTGAATATTGGTAGTCGCCCATCGTAAGTGTAGTTTACACTGCTGAATAGGGTTATGAATGTACCAAAAGGCCAGAACACGATACCTGTGACAAATATTCAAAGATCTATAACTCAGAAACTATGATTGTTAGGTATAAACTGTCTTCACTAAGCATCCACATATGAGGTACCGTATATGTACCCAAAGTATTATTTCGCACTTCTGATACACCCTGTATAAGTTAATACCGCCCAAAAGTGTCGCTTAGGTCGAATAGCCGTTCACCCCTCGATATACATTAGACATTTTTTACAAAAAAAACATGCATTTTTCAAGGCCCGCGCAAACTAGTGCTTCACACTCAGTTCAACTTTTTTGCCAATACTAAAACGAACCGTATGAAATCATATAAAAAAGTTCGCTCTTCAATGAAATGACATTGGGTGTGGTATTCACCACAGAAACTCAATCATTATGTACAATAACTACAGCCCTTTTTAATGTCCCACTGCTGGGCACGGGCCTCCCCTCAATGCGAGGGGGATTCAGGCCATAGCCCACCACGCTGGCCCAGTGCGGGTTGGCAGACTTCACACATCTATCGAGAACTAGTCAAGTTCCCTCAGACGTGCAGGTTTCCTCACGATGTTTTCCTTCACCGTTTCATAGCAAGTGGTAATCTCGCATGTAAATGAGATTCGCACATGAAACCCAGAGGTGCGAGCCGGGGTTTGAACCTGCACACTTTGATTTGCAAGGCGTGCGTTCGACCACTCGGCTACCGCTGCTATTATTATTGGGAAATGATCTTCATGATTACACCCCGCTCGCTCGCGCTTCCACTATCATTATGTACAGGGTGTTTCAGAAGTCCGAAATAATACTTGGACGCTTGCATCAGTATCAGGTATACAACTGAATGGTATTAAAATTTGATTGAAATTCGACCATGTTTTTCCAACTTTTTTTTCGCCGCCGATTTCCATAACTTGTAATATCTCGAGTTCTATGTTAAATTTTCATGTTCTGTTTTGTCAATATTGGTAGTCGCCGCTCATAAGTGTAGTCTACACTGTTGAATAGGATTATGGATGTACCCAAAGGCCAGAACACGATACCTGTGACAAACATTCGAAGGTCTACTCACAGAACTCAGAAACTATGATAGTTAGATATAAAGTGTCTTCACTAAGCATCCACATATGAGCTACCGTATATGCACCCAAAGTATTATTTCGGACTTCTGATACACCTTGTATATTGACACACAGCTCATTTTAGTATTGACGAACATATTGCAACGCGACTTCTGACCCCACAGTGATAGTATAACCCCCATTAGTTAAAATTATGGAGGGTAGAGTATAGGAGTGTAATCTAGGTATTGAAAAAGTGACCGTCGAAATGCATAATTAGTAGTTCAAAAACCTTCCACAGTGGCGCTGGTGTCGATAAATGACATATTGACGCCCCCCGGAAATAAACCGGTATCGGAAAATTCGCTGATTCCGAATCGGGCATAACAGCAAAGTCCATAATGGCACTTACCGACTTATTCCAGCGTCGATATGTCATTTATCGACACCAGGGCCATTGTAGAAGGTTTCTGAACTATTATTTCATGCATTTCGACGGACACTTTTTCATTTTTTTTCCCATAGGAGATTGCCCTCCTTTAATTCTACCCTCCATAATTAAAGTATAAACCACATACCCACTGTAGTCCCGCTTTGCCCGGTTCCAATGCTGGAGGCACGAGCAGGCCCGGCAGTCCTTCGCTTATCACTTCTATCAACTCTTGAGGGAGACGGCCTTCGTCTACAAAAGAATTAATGGTAAAAAACTTTTTAAAAACAAGCTTTTATTTAATTGCCATTGGTTTTAGAGTTCTCCTTAGCAAGCGCTTTCATCTGATACCCATACTGTGATAGTGCAGAAAAAATGACAATTCCGCCATCTTGGATGATCCGCCATATTGGAATTAGAATGACGTCACATAGCTAAGCAAGCATTGTCATCCAAAATATACGTCTATACCAAATTTCAGCTCAATCGGTTAAAGATAACGGCTTTTAAATTCAGTTGCAAGATTCCACCCGGACATACATTGCAAGTTAATATAAAGCTTGTATAAAAAGCATAGCTACATTTATGCCTACTGAAATACCCCATATTATAAGAGTTTTTCCTCGATAACACGTCATAGATTATGTTATACATCATCACGCCATTCCCCGAAGGGGTAGGCAGAGGTGCACTGCATTGCGCCCATACTTCGCCGATGTATTTTGGTTCCAATGTAATAGAGGACGAGCCTATTGCCATCATACCGGGCACATTCTATAGTCCACCACGCTGGCCCAGTGTGGGTTGGTGAACTTCACACACATTTCTATAGACGATATGCTACACAAAGTTTGTTTATACTATGGGTACCATACAATGGACTGGGAGTGATCCCAGTTACACCCAGACATTTTTTTAACTATAAAGTTAGCCTCCTACCCCTCGATATAACATTTTAAAGATATAGAATGGGAAATGTGCATTGGTTTTTTTTTTTTTAATTTCATTTATTTATTTCTCTCACAATAGATTTCATGGGAGTGATAGTGTACAAATCCACCATTTAATTGTTGTTATCTACCTCTATAGTGTGTGACAATGGCGGCGAATAATTCGAGGGCTTCCGGCAGACACAGCCTGCTGGCATTTATACACAAAAGCACCAGCGACTCGTGATGACACCTCATAGCGTACAGATCTGTAAACAAGACATATACTTTTTACATACTACTACTACTATAGCTCTCTTAACGTCCCACTGCTGGGCACGGGCCTCCCCTCAATGCGAGGGGGATCCAGGTCATAGTCCACCACGCTGGCCCAGTGCGGGTTGGCGGACTTCACACGTCTATCGAGAACTAGGCAAATTCTCTCAGCCATGCAGGTTTCCTCACGATGTTTCTTAGCAAGTGATAATCTCGGATGAAAATGAGATTCGAACATGAAACTTAAGAGGTGCGAGCCGGAATTTAAACCTGCACAATTTGATTGCAAAGCGTGCGTTTGACCACTCGGCTACCACTGCTAAATTTTTATGTAAAATTTACATAAGACTCGCATTACTATGACGCGTTTTTACAAAATGAACCCTATTACCATATAATATGTATAAATATTGAATGTCTTTAGTACAACATACACAAGCACGCGAATAAATTAGGTCACGACAGCTTAATGTCCTTGGGAGACTTACATTATGATAGCACTTAATAGTTCCATATCTAAAGGTAATACTAAAATTACGTAAATGATAAATAACTAAATAATGCTTGACAAATACATACTCATCGTATGAACACAAACTATGCAAGGATTTCCGAATTTTGCCGGTCGAACCCGCAAACACTCGGTGCATTGAGCGTAGCGGCCTACCCTGGAACCACTAGATCTGGAGCCCTATTTTCGTTAGATAGACATCAATCTCTATCGAGATATGTCCATGGTTGATTAGAGGTGGGCAGTCGACACCAGCGTCATTGTGGTGGGTTTTTGAACTAGTAATTATAGCATTTCGACAGACACTTTT
Source organism: Ptilodon capucinus (assembly GCA_914767695.1). Taxonomy (NCBI): domain Eukaryota; kingdom Metazoa; phylum Arthropoda; class Insecta; order Lepidoptera; family Notodontidae; genus Ptilodon; species Ptilodon capucinus. Next base: position 2,964,489 of record OU611832.1, read on the forward strand.
TCAATACCTAGATGTCACTCCTTTAATATACCCTCCATAGATATGTCGAAACAAATCGTCAATTTGGCCGGTTTTTTTTTTGTTTCGACGAATAGAGTTTGATGGCTATGAAAATCTGACTCCAGAGCGTCGATAATACACATTTAAAGATCTCTAGTGCCTGCGCGAGATCATGCTATAAAAATTATAATGTAAAATAGGTACCCAAGTTGACCAATACTGTGAAGAACTTCAGGACATATTGAAGGCAGCTGGTCGCATTCTCCGGCTCGCCCATGTCATCGGGCGCAGACTTGCACAGCCCATCCACATCCTGAAATCCATCATTAAATAACTAGTTTTAATATCGTTCAATAGCAATTTGCAATTAAAGTATGCAGGTTCAAACCCCGGCTTTGCACCTCTGGGTTTCATGTGCGAATCTCATTTTCACCCGAGATTATCACTTGCTAAGAAACGGTGTAGGAAAACATTGTGAGGAAACCGGCACGTCATAGAAAGGCGTGTGAAGTTTACAAACCCGCACTGGGCCAGCTTGGTGGACTATAGCCCAAAAATCTCCCTCTCATTGAGGGAGAATGTGCCCAGTATAATGGCAATAGGCTCGCCCCCTATTACATTGGGACCAAAATACATCGGCTAAGTGCGGGCGCACTGCAGTGCATCATGATGTATATATAATTAGTTTTACCTTAAGTGCTTCAGTGAGTGCAGTGGCGAAATGCGGGTAGGTGAGCACGTACCCGCGCAGGCTGGAGTCCGAACACAGGTCGTTGATGAACGTGTACGCGTGTAGAAGCTGGGTAGCATCTCTATCACTGAAAAATAGACAATATAAGATTAACCCCCAATATATCGCACCTTTACAATTATTAGATAGATAGATACTCTTTATTGTACACACATACACACACAGGAATCGGAATTGAAATCGGAACCGGAATCGGAATCGAATTTTATTGTATACATAAATGGCAATAGGCTCGCCCCCTATTACATTGGGACCAAAAATACATCGGCAAAGTGTGGGCGCACTACAGTGCACCTCTGCCTACCCCTTCGGGGAATGCAGGCGTGATGATTTATTTAATTATTTCCATAAATGCATACAATAAAAATCACACACACATATGTAAAGGTGTCGTTACAAAATTTCGTGCCAGTCTTAATTTTTTCCGTCTAGCCCCCTTTCGCAACGCGCGATAAGGAACTACGTTCCAATAGGTCGAGGTGTTGTATTACCTGACGGCTTTGTTGAAGGTCCTCATGGTGCAGCACAGGTAGCTGTGCACGTCGGGCTGGCGGGCGGCGGCCGCGCCGCGCGTGGCGCCCGACAGGCACAGCAGCAGCCGGCACACCTCCACGCCGCCGTACCCGCCCTCCTGCACACCACACACCACACACCACTACTACTGCAGCTCTTTTAACGTCCCACCGCTGGGCACGGGCCTCCCCTCAATGCGAGGGGGATTCAGGCCATAGGCCAGACCACTGACCATTGACCCGAAAAGAAGAAGAGGCGTCAAAGAGCAACAAACATACATCCATCCACACATCCATCATTCCAAGACAATTTAGCTTTTCCCCGGGACTCGCCGAGGGTTTTCAATGGACACCGCTGTCAATCCTGGCTTACAGGAGTAACAGTGGTGGGAATGTGTGGCGGGCTTAGTCCCATAAAAAAAAAATCCATCGTCACAAACTATCACAGTTATAATATTAGAAGATAGGTCTTAACACATTTGTACTAACCTTTAAACTGATTAGATGAACAACAAAATCCTTAGTATCCACCGTCCTCATGAGTGCATATATCGCGGGCAGGTTCCCATAGCATACATTTACTAGCACTGTGAGTGATTTGTGGCCTATGGTCCGATACTGGGGCTCCACCATGGGTTCTGTGATCCACTCTGTGAGCTGCTTCATGAGACTGGTCAGGTAGGACTCCTGCCAGCTGATCTTGATGCCATAGGAGATCTCCTATAAGGAAACATGTGATGTTAGCTGATCATCAATCAATGAATTTCGTTACTCCTAAATAGATTGTTTTGTGTACAATTCGAATAACACAATAGTGCGATCCCTATGTTTAGCTACAAAGTATAACTTCCACCAATCGCCAATAGATGGCGCGACTACCAACACAACGCAATTTCACGCGTACAAGAAATTGAACCGCCATACACAGTGCTATGAAAATCCTAGCTCGCGCAATAAGAGTTCTCAACGATCTAAACTATAAATACAAATTCCCCAACAATAACAGTAGGACATAACGAACCCCGCCAGGGATACCAGCAGCCACAAAATGTTAGTCAACTTAAAAAAAAATACGCCAGTAATTTTGCAATGAGAATTCACTTGAATTTTTTTGAAAATATACTCTGTAACCATATGCATAGATATTGAATTTCTGTGGCAAAGGCACAGGACCATGCGACTAAATTATTGCTATTGTATGAAACATGACATTTCGTTGAAAAATGTGTTTCAATTATAAGTTAAATACAGTTCTTTTTGGTATTAGCAAAAATATTAATAAGTTGTTTTTATGACTAATCTAAAGGCTAATAAATAAATAAATAAATATATGTCGCATGGTACTAAATTCCTTCAGTTCTTGTAGGTATCAGGATTGAAGACTATGGGCACGGCATGGCAAAGGATTTTATTACTAATCAAGTTATTTTGAATCTTATTTCAATGAGTTTAGAGTTCATGTTACTTTATTTCGATACCACGATGACGCGAAGTGCCGCGGCAGGACGTGACGCGCCCCGGCATTCCGCGAAATAAAGTAGGTGACATGAACTCTAAACTCATTGAAATAAGATTCAAAATAGTAACTTGATTAGTAATAAAATCCTTTGCCATGCCATGCCGTGCCGTGCCGGCAGTGGGCGCCGGTCCTATATCAGTTGTATTCAATAATTATGCCAGATTTCTGTAGTTTATAGGACTACTTACCTGCATTACAGATAGAAGTTTGATCTTCTTATCATTGGATATTGCGTCAGACAGCAACCGCGAAAGTATTGGCATAAATCTGTAAAAAAAAAGTATTAGATTCACCATTCTTCATTGTGAAGTTCACCAACTCGCATGGTGGCAGTGGTGAACTACAACCTGAAGCAATCTAACACTAGGAATACTAGTTGTAGCATGTGCGCCAAGACTAGATGTAAGTCACGGAATATCTTGATGTCTCTTTCTCTCGTATGAAATTAGACAGAGAGCGAACAAACAAATCTGTGACAAAGATCTTGTCTTGACATGCGTGCTAACACCACAGGCGTTGTAATGTATTTTTAACCGACTCCAAAAAGGAGGAGGTTCTCAATTCAACCCGTATCTTTTGTATGTATGTAATGTTGAGCTAACTTGTATGTGTGTGTTAGCGCGTGTCTCGCGCTGGGCTCAATGGCGGCGCGCGCCAGCACGGCCACGCCGGCCCAGTGCGGGCCGCGGCCGTCACACATCGCGCGCCACAGCGAGCTGAAGAACGCGCACACCTCCGACCGGCCCGGAGAGAATATTGACAGATCGCATGAAGATGCTATCAACTACAACATAAAATTAAATCTGCATGAAATTGTATTTCATTACATACAGCATGGCTAGCATGTGCGCCAAGACAAGGCTTATATCATGGAATATATTGTTGGGTGACAGGAAAAACTCATTAACTGACAAAAATAAACAATGCAGTCATTTGAATTTTATTAGTTTATTTTTTTATGTGATTTAGTGATTTTTGCTTCTTGGAATTCTGTAAAGTAGTGCACTTATGGATATGATGACTTTTTCCTGGGTAAATTGTTGATATTTTAAGTCGTAAAAAACGTCTCCTATTTTTTGTACTTAGTGAGTATTTCCTGTCACCCAACGAATTATGTCAATTTTGTCCCTTTTTTCCTATGAAATATGAAAGGGAGCAGGTAGCCACTGAACCCAGTTCAACACTTTCCGTAACACAGTTCTAGTCTTAGCATGCATGCTCACTTTAAAGCATATTAAATTAAATGAGGAGGTCTTATTGAGATGGATGGAGATCATATTTTTACAGAAAACGCAAAAAAATACAAATACCGATAAATCCACTGTTCGTATTTTTAGAGAAAACGCAAAAGAATACCTGTGATTGTCGTGTTTTCGCCCAGCTGCCCATCTTTAAGGCCTTATTAAATACGTTTTAAACGAAATAAAAAAAAAACACACAAAGTGGAACAATCAGCTTTTGGTCCAGACCTCCTCAAATGAATATCTGTGTTAAAATTAAATCCACGCAACCACACTGCAAGTTTTGCTTGCGCTGTCCATTGTCCTTTCAATGAAGAATGAGCTCAAGGAGTGCAAGTTCAAATCCAGAGCCAGCACCTATGAGCTTGTCATGTGGGAATATAATTTTCAATAATAATTGCTGTTTGCTAAACAGTGCAAGAAAATATCGTCAGGAAACCACATCTATAAAAAGACGTAGGATGTTCGGATCAACCCGCACTGGGCCAGTGTGGTGGACTATGGCCCAAATCTCTCTTGTATTGAGTAGAAATGTGCCCAGCATAGTGGCAATAGGCTCGCCCTCTATTACATTTGGACCATAATACATCAGCGGAGTGTGGGGTGCACTGCAGTGCACCTCTGCCTAGCTTTACGGGGAATACAGGCGTGTTGATGTATTAACATATATATAAGTTCACACGTCTTTGTCTTTGAAGTTCACCAACCCGCACTGGGCCAGCGTGGTGGACTATGGCCTGAATCCCCCTCGCATTGAGGAGAGGCCTGTGTCCAGCAGTGGGACGTTAAAAAGGGCTGTAGTAGTAGATAATGTGATAATCAACAAAGGTCCATTACCCCTAAATATCGGGTCATCAGGTTCACAGCTGCCTCACTATGCGTAGCTTCAAATTCTCGTGCAGCGGTCACAAAAGCTTTCAAGTGGGTAAACTTTCCACCTTCAGACGCATTACTGAAATTTTCGGATGCATCCACTTCCATTTCCATATTTCAAACGTTCTTCCAAACTTATCAATAAAAATGTAACTATCACGTAGTCTGAGGATAATTTACGATAATAATCAACTCAACACGTCAAAATATTTTAAAATAATTACAATAAAACGCGTAAAAAACTTTAAAACCTGCCTGTTATCGCTGTAAAATTCAATTTCAATTTTCAACTGTTTTCTCTACGTCATCGTAAACGATTTACAGCCATTTTGATTGTTTATAAAATTATCAATTGTGATTGGTGGTTTAAACTAGGCATAGACAAGTATTATTTATGATTTTAGGAAGCCAGCAAGTTGAAAACATCTGATACTGTCTTTATCCGATATTACTATACTCTTTAGTTTCTGGGAATGCATGGCCAATGAAAGTAAAGTCTGACAAAACTATACAATTTGCCAAGATATCAGGCCAAGAAGGCGACTCTTTATAGTCTGTGCTTTTCTAATGATTGATTTGATTGATTGATGGTCTATGTAATTGGTTTTGTTTTTGATTTGATGTTTTAGAGGCGTAGATTGCATTATTGTATTTATATTATTTGAACTATCTACCCATTATATTATAAACAAAATGGGAGTAGATGTAGAAACACTTTCGCCTGGAGACGGTACGTAATATTATGAACAAACAATATTATTTCGGTAACCTATAAAAACAATGTAACTGATATTTGTAACTAATTTTTAGGGACTGCATATCCTAAGCCTGGGCAAACTGTAGTTGTTCACTACACGGGCACACTAGAGAATGGTAAGAAGTTTGATTCTTCAAGAGACAGAGGTCAACCATTCAAGTTTACTTTGGGAAAAGGGGATGTGATTAAGGGATGGGACCAGGGATTAACTAAGGTAAGTATTTGTGTTATCACTAGACATCAGATGCACTATCAAAATGCCAAAATATGCACTTTAAAGTCGCGAAATGTGCACAGGAAAAATACAGAGTAGCTTCAAAGCAATACAAACAGGGTACTTGGTAATAATATACCCTTGTGATGAACATAGTGGCCTGTAAAGATAAACCTCGTTTAAGTTCAGGCTCCTCCACTCAAGATATTGTCCATGTTGAGTACATTCAACTAACTGTAAATAATTTTATGGATTTTACCAAATCTAATCTAATTTTATCTATACTAATATAATTTTACCAATTCTAATTCAGTATTCTTGCTGAGTGTGTGCGAGGTGGACATGTCGACGGCATAATACAACACATATAACTACTGCAATTAGCACTGCCTATGAAAAAGTACCAAAATATCAAAGTGCGAACTATGAATTATTTTAAATACAATCATCATAACATATACTTAATTTATTTTCAGTTTATCCATGATACAAGTGACTGACAATATTGAATGCAAACCTTTTAAAAACTATTTTTTTTATTTCAGATGTCAGTGGGGGAACGTGCAATGTTAACTTGTTCCCCCGACTTTGCATATGGTTCTAGAGGTCATCCGGGAATCATCCCACCCAATTCCACATTGATATTCGATGTTGAGTTATTACGTGTTGAATAACTCACATTCAGAGTAAGAAAACTTTAACCCCATTATTTATAGAAATGTTCAATGCCTTTTGACCCCAGTGATCCTTTTTAGGGTCACTGGGGTCACCAGTTAAGGGGTTATTAAGTAATTGTTGGTATAATTAAAATACTTAACCTTCATTGTGTTACTGGTACCATTGTGTGTGGACTGTACAACACAGATGGTGGGCGACTACTCGCGTAACATACTGGCCAGTTGGGCGCTTACATTATTTCGCCAACATAAGTTAAATTATACATAGCATGTGTTCCTACACCTTACTCATACATACAATGGCATTGCATTGCACTTTTGCTGAAAATGGCTTTGTAACAATTCTATAAATTTAGGGGTTGTTGTGTGACATAATGATTAAATTAAAGTTGTAGATGTGACACTAATGCCCGATTTCACTAACACTATCTTCGGATCCATGTCAAGTACAAAAAGTTCGTAGTGACGTAATTTTCTCGACAAATCTGACAGTTGAAAGAGACAAGTTTTATGTTTACACTACTTAAAATTCTCTATAGCCAAACACAGCATTAGCTGCACACTAATAAAGATAGAATCTTTATTCTGATATTAATATTTAAAAGAATAACCCTTATGTGTCTTCTACTGCCTATATTTAATCTTATGGTATCGGCTTAAAATTGTTTCTTACAAGTCGTCTAGATCTGAGAGGCCTGTTTAGACATCATATTTTAACTTGGGATTATTTATTAAGTAAACAAAAATACGACAAATGTTCTCACATATTTTTTAATGAACGAAAAAACTAAGTATTCTTTTGAGCCCGAAATGTTATATTTTTGGTTTTCATGGGTGGTTCAATGCCGGTCAGCGGTAAATTTCGGAAATTTCCTTTTTTGTGTGTAACTGGGCCCGACGGGGGGCGGGCCGTATACCCACAGTAGGTACAAGCTATGCTTAGTTTGGGATCATACGATGAGTATGTGTTATCTGGAAATATTTTTAGGTGTCAAAATGGGCCACTTAAATCGACTGCTGTAGTTTCTAAAACTCTCATTTGCAATGATAATTATTATGTTTTATATTGAACAGTATTTATTTTATAGGTATGTGACTTACTGAAGTTGTGCTTTGGCGTGCACTTAATGCACGATGTGCGCTTACCCTTATATTGTGATCTGCCCACCTTTCCACCACCTGTTTTGCAGCAATTTTTTTTTCTTTTTTTTTACGAAATGAGTGATATGATGATATTTTAATGGTATGAGGAATGGCTCCACCTGCGGTTAGCGGGTATTTCAGCCAGTGTCAAGTAATTAATAGCAAGGGCAAATTCAATAAATAAATACACATTATAAATAAAAATGGATGACGACAGCGATAAAGATGGCGGATGAATCCATGTTTTTAATATTACTTTTTTTTAAAGTGAAGTGAATATTACTTTTAGTTTTTGACAGTTAACTCAGTACAAAATCTATCAAGAATTGACAGTTAAGCCCTATTTACATAACGAAACTAGTGGCGTGAAAGTAGTGTCGTGACATTAGTTTCATCAACAGTTTCACAGTGTAAACGCCAAGTTTCATGCATGCATTGGGAAACTTGACGTTAACACTAATGTCACGACACTACTTTCGTTATGTAAAAAGGGCTTTCCTATTGAAACAATACTATATGAGGTGTTGGTTAGGTATAGTATTATTATAAGAAAAAACCACAATGCATTTGGCAATATATTACACGCTTTATATGTAATTAATTATTGAGTAATTAATAATATAGTACAAAAGATTTATAATTCAGAATATTAAGGCCTTATTAGTGTTTGTCTACTTGTAAATGGAAGTAATAGATAATATACCATCACACCTGTATTCTTTGATGGGGTATGCAGAGGTGCCCATTGCTGATGGTGTTTACTGTTATAAGTGTATGTATTATAAATATTTTATAATTAATAAGGGTCTATGTACTTGTTTTGTAATTTAGAATGGCAACAGAATCTTCCTAGTATTAGGAATCGAAGCCATACTGCTAGAGTAGCTTTTTCATTCGCTGACAAATTAACATTATTAATTTATTAAACAGTTATTTGATGTAATAAAAGATTTTATTATATACAGTGTTTTATTGAACCTTCACCTTAGAAGGAAAACCAATTATATTTCCAACTGACCCTCTGACTCCGGTGGAGGTAAATAAGACAGATTTTATTATTTGATCCAAGTCCATGACAGTATTATCTGTTGTAACTGGAGTCAGTTGGAATTACATCCATATAATAAATAGTGTAACGTTAAATAATATTTTACTTTATCACAGACAAAACTTATCTAACAAGCCTCTATCTACCATTTATTGCACATTCCCAGATATCTAGACCCTTATTCACCTTGATATAGGTATCTATGGCTTATGATCATTGTCTATGAAGTGCCTGGATAGTAATTCAACAAGGGTACAACTGTATTCTTTGTAAATAGTGTTCGACATAATGCACAGCTCTCTAGCGCTCCGTAACAGCATTGCATACAAAATATATGACCACAGGGCAGCACACATGGCTGTATAATCTCTTCCAAGCAGGCCACACACGACTTACTGCTGTCCACTTCATTAGGCATCTGTCTCATTTGTTCCATGTACCTTTTCGCTCGGTACAAATTCTGACCGCACGATACAAATGCATGTAGCAAGGTTACTACGCCTAGGAGCCTCAAATGCGCGTAATATGCGGCTGCGGCCGGTCTAACGTGCACATAGTCTATTCCCGCCATCGTCTTACCAATCTGTAACGGCCCTCCATTCATATACGACATACCTCTATGTATACTTTCAATTTGGGGAAGAATACTGTTCAATGTTTTGAGTATTACCAAAAATAAGTTCTGCGCGTCAGGTGTCAAGGTCGCACTTCGTTCTATACGCTTTTCTAGGCACTGGAGGATCTGACGAGTGAAGTTCTCGCCGAATGTCGATAATATGATGCTGAGAAGACGGTTGCAGTATGCGGGAAGTTTGTGGTACGTTTCGTCGACTTGAACTATTCCGGAATATTCTTCGCCAAGCGTTTGCAGGTCTTTGAGTGTTGTGAGCGATTTGTATAGCATAGAAGACAGTGGAACAGCTTTGGAGGCGTATCTCGAGGACATCAACTTGGCCAGAGACTCGGCCAGTTGTTTCTCATAAAGGTCGTCTTTCTGCCATGCTCGGAGTACCTCCGCCGGCTGCGCACGAGGTAAAGCCATATTACTAATTTAATCGTTTTTATTTTATTGTATTTTCTAAGCAAAATAATTGCTTTTATCTCAAAAACGTCAAAACAATAAATAACCATAAAATATATATGACAAGTAAGAGCGAGAAAGGTTAGCACAAATATATTCTACGCTAGAGAGAGAAAGAGTTATCATGCTCAAAATAACAACTTTTATTGAAACGGAACTCTATTTTATAAAGTGATTTTACGCCATAGAGGTTTTAATAATCTCTACTTTCTACTTAACTCTTTGGCCAATGAATAGGGCTGTACACCATAATATGCATATTTTATTACTCTGTAATGTACACTGCCCTTTAAACATGCGATTCCCTCCCACCTCAAAAATAGTTAAAAAACTATATTGATTCCTGCCTGTCTATAATATTGCATCTATTCACTGCACTATCCAAAAATAAATAAACAAAAATAATAAAGTTCTTTATTATCACTATTTTACAACTAATAATATAGAGTACACACTATATAATAATCATCTCTACACATCCAATAGTCCATTACGAGAGGAGCACATTAACCGCATGGGTTGTTCTCCGGTCGCGGCGCGTGCGTAGATGGCCGCGGCGCGTGCGTCAGAAGAAGTGTTGGTAGGAGTGCGCGTGCGCGTGTCAGGTGCGCCGGCGCTTGGCGGGCGCGGTGGCGGGCGGCGTCGACGTATTCGCGCGCCGCCGCCCGCGACGACCGCTCGTGTCTTCATCTATGAGGGGCGACTCCCATGCTGCGAAATTCAATTTATTTCAATATACCTATCGATATACCCCAGTTTGTGGACGATTGATGGCCTACTAATTATTTTGCCATAGCAAAACGAACTGTATTACCACGTGGAAAAAGAAACTACAACAAAATGGCACTGACGGCGCGATCGAATTTTGAATCGTGGGGGCGTGTGCACTAACGGTCAGATTTGTTGAGAAAATTGCGTCTAACCGAGCTATGTCCAGTACAAAAAGCTCGGATTGACGTCATTTTCTCCACAAATCTGTCAGTTGAAAGAGATAAAACTGATGTCTACATGGTCCTGCTAAGGGGGTGCAGTAATGGACAATTTAACCACTAGGATAAAAGACTCGATTGACATACCAGCACCGGATTTCTTGGACACCTTGTCCCTCTGTGATGTGGATTTTCTACTGCTGGAGCTCTCGCGGGGCCCTGACGCGTTGGAGTCCCGCGAATCCCTCCTCCGGTCTGTTAAACAATACACAAATAAAACGTAATACAAATTAATATATTTGGTGTCTGTTTGTAATATCCGAATAACACTTTTTTCTACATGCATGTGAACTGCATTTTTTATAAATTTTTGTTCCTCTGTCTGTTTGTTCAGGGTGAACTGCCAAACGTCTGGACCTAGTTTGACGGAACTTATTATAATTTAGGCTACATATATTTTCAGATAGTTTTGAATTTATTATGTGAAATAACGGGTCGTTAAGTAATATTTACCGTAATCCTTCTCTGATTTGATGCTAGGTGTGTCGGTGGAGGCATGGGAGCTACCACTCTCCTTGCGTGTCTTAGTGGCTGGTGCACTCACGCTGTCCTTACGAGACCCAGCTGATGACACTGATAATTTTACATACATTAATCTATTGTAGTTGTAGCATGTGCGCCAAGACTAAACTTATGTCACAGAATATGTTGATTATATCAATTTCTCTCGTATGAAATAAGACAGAGAGCAACTGAGTCAATCCGTGACAGAGGTATTGTCTTGACATGCATGCTAACACCACTGTTATATGCAAGGATTATGATGCAACACGTCTTTCTCTCCCTTCCTTAATTCATACAAGAGAAAGAAAGAGACAATGCTACCTTTTTTGGAATTTACCCTGATCTTGGATCTCCCCCAGTGCATTTTAGATAGATAACTCTTTATTGCTCCACCTCTTAGAGAAATACGAACTATACTTAAACGATAAAAAAAATTAAAAAAAAAAAAAGTGCAACAAATAATTCTACCAATATACGAGAAATTCTCGTCGAGAATATACTAATTTAGCTATGTATGATACCCATAGATAAATAGAATACTCTTCATTGTACACCAAACAATGAAAAACAACATTCTTAGGTCTAAATACAGTAGCTAAGTACAATTGGGCGGTCTTATCACTAAAAGCAATCACCCATAGTACAAGCATTGCTTAGTTTGGGATCATAGAATGAGTATGTGTTGTCTCACGATATATATTTATTTATTTGAATGGTGATCCCAGTCACACCCAGTGGGTTTAGTATGCATGTCAAGACAAGACCTCTGTCACAGATTCGCTTGCTTGCTCTCTGTCTTATTTCATACGAGAGAAAGAGACAAAATATGAAGAAGCTGGGGAACTTCCTGGCAGAACTGGGATGGCTGGAGTAACCAGCTCACCCTCCGTCACACAAAATAGGCGCAATGGACGTCGATTTGTGGAAAAAGCCCGCAAGAAGAAGAGACAAAATCAACTTATTCCATGATATAAGTCTAGTCTTGACACTCAACAACTACTGATCAGGGCATATTCTGAAAAGGCTCTATTCAATCTTACCTTTTGGGGTACTGTCTTTAGATGCAGTGCCTCTGGAACTACTCCTAGGCGTTGAGGGCTTAGGTGAAGGACTCCTTCTATCTAGATTACAACATTAATTCAGTGTCAAAATAAACAAAAAAACAAAAAAAAGTTAATTCTAGGTAGATGGAATCTTTCTGTTTTCATTTACACAGATGACAATATGAACAGTTTCTAGTAGTTTTTCCATCATATGCAACACCTATCCGGGAGCCCTCATCTACAGGCTATATGAAGGTTCATGGGTGTTTTTGTATAATTGACATTTCTAGTGAACTGAAATGAACTGAAGTTACTTAATGAATGTAGGATACTTTTGTATTCAAAGATGACTTGTAAGGGGTGTGTAGATGGACTGTTAATAATTTATGAACATTTTCTTTAAGTATAATATTAAAGTCCCTAAATTAAATAAAGAGAAAAAAAAAAAAAAAATATTACTACCTTCAACCCACGAATTCATCCACCCAGACTTCAGTTATTCAATATCACTATAAATTATAGCCCCCATGTAATTCTGATGTATAAACAATAATACTGTAAAGTTTAATCAAAATCCGTTCAGTAGTTTTTGCGTGAAGGAGTAACGGAGTAAGGGTTGCCAACCATACTTTATAATAAAGTATCCTACTTTATTTTTGGTAATTATACTTTATACTTTTGCATACCAATAAAGTATGTGAAAATACTTTATTTCGAACCTTTACTGTGTTGCGTAAAACAAAACACTCATTATGGGTACTTCACTATTTAACGGTACACATATGTAAAAACAAATGATGGAAACAACTTATAATGAAATGTTAGATGTCAGATGTGGTGTGGTGTGTGGTGGTGATTTAGATTGTCAAACAAGCTTAGAAACAATTCAAAATAGCAAATGTTTTTAGCATGTGCTAAAGACACAAAAATACGTTTTAAGGCAAGAAAAATATAATATTTGAAAAATACTTTTTTTTCTTTCAAATACTTTATTTTTTCCTATCCAAACCATTTTATATGTTTTTTTGTAATAAAAAGGTGGCAACCCTAGGAGTAACTAACATCAATCCATCCTCACAAACTTACATATTTATAATATTAGTAGGAAGTAGGATTATTTTACAAGATTTACCTTCAACATCCTCCCCAAGGATAGCCTCCCTACATTTCTGCTTCATTAACGCTCCATATTCGTTCTCCGGTAAACTGAAAGGTACCTCGTGATTCGGGAATGGTATAGGTTCGGTATCTTCCAACAAGTTCAGGTCGTACAGAGTTTCCAGATGTTTCCATATGTCCTGTGTCGATATCTCCTTAGTTATAGAGTTTGTAAGCTTCTCCCAGATGCAAGCCATTTGAAAGTGTTTGTTTATACCTATCGGCTTGTGATTTGCCATTGCGTAAAACAACTGGATTTCCATATCAACGTCCCATTGTAATGTGTCGCCTGGTTTTGCGTCAACCTCCTCTTCGCTGGAAACCATTTTATTTAATATAATAGTGAATAGTATTCTCAAAATATGAGATCCTTTGAAGATTAACAGCTATTTTTATTCAGTAAACAAAACAAAATGTCACTTTTTAAGGCTGGTGGCATATTATAATATACTCTGTGGCTGTGGCATAGTTAGAGAGGAATATTATACACGGGCGGGGCTGTCTGTGGCATCCGTTGTATAAAGCCGATAATTGAATTTAGTAAGTAAATATTACAACTTCACAATAGTCAGTCAGTCCCTCTAATACCCTTAGAATGTGGTATCAATACCAAATAATAAATAAACACATCGTTTCATTGGATTTAAATTATATTGATAAATTTTGACTTTGAGTTGACTGATTGATAACTCTATGGATGGATGGTTTTCGATAACCTGTATCCTTCAAACTCCCATTGGCTGATTGATTGAATAATCCATAGTTTTTTTCTTTATATCCTTTTTTTGACAGCGTACGTACGACAGTAATATAATGACAGCCAACCGATTTGGCGTTGTCGTGTTTCATGTTGGATTATTTTTATCACTATCGTTATGATAATTAGCGATACATAAGTTTCAATTACCTTAAAACAATCATGGCAAACCATTATGAGGTGCCTAATTGGTAAGAAACACAGCTATCTGTCGTGTCGCAGACTCTAACCACAACTTATCATAAACCATATTCGCCGGTCTTAATTTTTTTAATTTATTATAGGGCAGGGAAACCTCCAACGGGGCATCACTTGGATGTTCTCAAGGGCGACAAATTGATACAGAAACTGATGCTGGATGAGAAGAAATGCTATTTGTTTGGTCGGAACCCGCAAATGAACGATTTCTGCATAGACCATGCCAGTTGTTCACGGGTTCACGCCGCTTTTGTGTACCATAAACATTTGAACAGAGCCTTCTTGGTGGACTTAGGCAGTAGTAAGTAATATCGCCAGACAACACATTGTATGATCCCAAACTAAGCAAAGCTTGTACTAGTATAAGGGTGCCATCCCGGTTACTAAAATCAAATTCTGACATTTGCCACTAGAATCAAACCTAGAACCACTTGGTGCAGTTAGCCAAGCGGCATATGCTCAATACACTAGACCAAGCTGTTGTCAATAAATTCACTATTCTCTTCTAATTCTGGACACTTCTATATTCATCTTCTAGTACTTGGAACATGGACTTATTTATGTGCTTTCCTAAATAATGTTCAATGCCATTCAATAAAGTAGTTCAGCGCCATTAGCATGACCATATAGACATAAGTTTTATCTCTTTCAGCTGTCAGATTTGTCAAGAAAATGACGTACTTCAAGCTTTTTGTACTGGACATGGCTCGGTGTTGCGTTAATTTCTCAACGAATCTGACAGTTGGGTGTAATAATACTTATGTCTACGTAGTTGTGCTACATGGCCAGTAGTGGAAATGGTGTAGAGGTGCTCATTACACCCACTATACAAGCTTGTAGTCAACTCTGATGGCAAAGTTTCATGGCTATAACCACATGTCTATGTTGAATCATCATTTGTCTATGGCAGTTAGAATTTAATTGAATTTGGAAGCAATTGGAGTTATCCAATTGTACTTATCTTTGATCAATGCATTTTTTTTTGCTTTATTTTATGGCTTGCATTGAGTCTGGGACCCAAGTCTGCTAACACTATTGTCGTGGAGTTGCTAAGACTCAATTTTTTAAAGCATACAAATTACATCTTGTATCAATGGTAACTAGAATATGTCTAGTTAAATTGCAACAAGGTGATAATATCTAATGTGTACACTGCTCATATTCTAGGTGCTATTGAAAAAATATGTTGTTCTCATGCCTTAAAAAATGGAGTCAGCAACTCCACAAGGATACTGTTAGTAGACTTGGGGCCCAGGCCCAAGGCTCAGGTGTTATTATTGTGCAGTAGTCTTGGGACACTGATCTGATGCCAGATTTAGAGGTGCAGGATACAGTAGTAAGATGTAATTTGTGTTTTTTTAAATTCCAGCACACGGCACATTTATAGGACAGATGCGTTTGGAAGCACACAAGCCGACACAATTACCTATAGACTCAAACTTCCATTTTGGTGCTTCCACTAGAAATTATATTATAAGGTATGGTAATTACTACTACTACTACAGCCCTTTTAACGTCCCACTGCTTGGCACGGGTCTCCCCTCAATGCGAGGGGGATTCAGGCCATAGTTCACTACACTGGCCCAGTGTGGGTTGGCAGACTTCACACATCTATCGAGAACTAGACAAGTTCCCTCGGACGTGCAGGTTTCCTCATGATGTTTTCCTTCACCGTTTCATAGCAAGTGATATAGCAGTTGTAGCCGAGTGGTCGAACGCACGCCTTGCAATCAAAGTGTGCAGGTTCAAACCCCGGCTCGCACCTCTGGGATTTATGTGCGAATCTCATTTTCATCCGAGATTAATTACTACTCCTTGTACTCTATTTCAATATACATAAGATTGAATTTTGGTGGTAAAGGCCACCACACCGTCAATGACATTTCGTTGGAAAATTAGCTTTTTCCATGACTTAATAAAGTTCATTTTGATATTGGTGAAATGTTTGACGAGTGCATCTTGATGTCCCTTTGTGCTTGCGACTTAAGACTACTAAGATTTTGAAAGGGGCTTCATGTCTGATAGGCTTCTTTGGCAGTAACCACAACTCAACTTCTGTTATGGCAGTTTTGTGTCTCAGAGAGACTATTTCCTTGTTAATTTATCTGAGATGGTAGGTAACTGACGAAATTTAAATTTATAATGCAGAGAGCGACCGACAGGCAATTCGCGTGGGATAATGGAGGAATTACCAAACACGGAACAAGAAGGGGCACTGTTGGGTTTGCCCGAAACGCAGACAGAATTAGATGTATGTATTTTTAATTTTAAGAGAACCATTTATCCAGAAATTATCCTCTATTAATATAATGTGTATTTATTGTATTTGCTCTGGCTATTAATTACTTGACACTGGCTGAAATAACCGCTAAACACAGGTTGAGCCATTCGTCTTATTCCAGAAAAATACATCATTTACCCACACATTTACAGAAATTTAAACTCATCTACAGACCAACTACTATTGGCAACACAACATTCAAATTAATAATTGTGCTGGCAACACTGCCTCTTTCTATCTAAAGTAATTATTACATTTAAAGGCATAAATATAGTAAGTATGGTATATAATAGTGTGTGTGTGTGGGTTTGACTACTAGCTACCACCACCCACTAATGTACATTTATGTTTCCCTGGTACTTCAACTGTTACTGGTTTTCTAAAACACCACTGTAAAGGGATTATAATAGTTTATACATTTCACTGTTAGAGTTGACTTCTGCGTAATAAATGAAATGTATTAATTGTTTATCAAAATAAGTGTACAACAATTTTCAGAACTTGACAGAATTCAACACAGCTCATAACAGAAGGATCTCAATGTTGGGGATATCTACTGACGATGGTAGTGATGTGATGAAGGTAAATATTAATAGAAATAAAATAAAACATTGTAATATCAATTCACTGTGTAATACTCTCGATAAAAAAAAAGGAAAATTTACCTATTATTTTTCTAAGAACTTATAATCGTATGTTACAAAACACTTTTATTAAATACAATACTACTATGTAAAGCCATTGTAGCAGATCGAAATAATAAAGAAAAAATATCTGAATGAAATGAATGAATGAATGAAATGAAAGTCCTAGAGTGGCGGCCACGAACAGGGAAGCGGAATGTGGGACGACCCCCGACCAGCAGGGTGATTTTAAAACACTCGGAATCGAATTCGGAAACGGAATCGGAACTTTCCGTCACGGATTCCAGCCATCGCTATTTTGATTTCCGTACCCGACGATTTTTGACATTTCTCGTCGGATAAACCCATCCGAATCGACGGAAAGTTTCCGACACCTTTTTCCTCGCGGAAAGCTTCCGAAATTGAACAAAAATATAAATAAAATACCAAATTTAAGTGTTAAGTGTTAAGTGTTATCTAAATACTTGCATAATATTTAAGGTAAGTCAGTACTAAAGAGTGTTTAAAATAAACCCATTAACGTTGTTTTATGGCTCTTTACATTATTGTGAAAATTATTCCCTTCAACCTTCGATAGGATGGAATATTATCTTATAGGAGACAACATAGGGCGGCTGCTGTGCAGCGCCGGCAAACAATCGTGCTGCATTATTCACTTCGTGGTTGTGTTTTTATTTACCGAAATACAGCGCCATGCGCCATCTATGACGTAGCTCTGAAACTTCGTGGTTTCAAAGGCGTGATGTTACCCTTCACTTTGACGAATCAGTAAAAATTTTCGAGGTTCGTTATAACCAAAAATAATATAGGAGAGTAAGTTTTAAATCGATAATTTAAATAAGTAATCAATTTCCATTTTTATAATTATGATAAGTGTGTTTATATAAGACTTTTTGGCCCAAAAAATTCGTATTAATAACTGTTTTGTAATCGAATTTTATTTCTACCATTTCTACCATTTTTAAACGTTCTTTGTAAACGCACACAATCTTTCCGACGTCGGAACTTTCCAATCGCCCTTCCGTCCGCTATTCAAAATCGCGTTTTGACATGGCGTCGGAAACGGAATCGACAACTCGAAGTTTTCGATTCCGTTTCCGAATTCGATTCCGAGTGTTTTAAAATCACCCTACAGATGGACGGACGACCTCACCAGGGTCGCCGGGAGTCGATGGGCGCGTAAAGCCCAAGAACGTAATTTGTGGCGATCTATGGGGGAGGTCTATGTCCAGAAGTGGACGTCCCTGGCTGATAGATAGATCTGAATGTTGAAGGAAAACGCACTTTTCAAATTTGCATGTCTATTGACTCCTATAAGTGCTAAATCTCCAAAATGGCGTTTTAAATTAGCCCTGTAGGCTTAATATACCGTGTAGACATAGAGTTTTATCTCGTTCAATGGTCGGATTTGTCGAGAAAATGACGTCACATCAAGCATCTTGTACTAGACATGACTTGGTGTGATGTCATCTTCTCGACAAAACTGACAGTAGAAAGAGATAAAACTTATGTCTACACGGTCATGCTAAGCCTACTGGTCTGGGTGTAAATGGGATCGCCACAGTACATTGTAAGGAATCCATAGTATAAGATTTACGTAGTTTGGGATCGTATGTCTATGTAATCTGGCGATAATTTTAGGGTTCCATACCTATAAAGGAATGAAATGAACTTAATAGGATCACTTTGTTGTCTGTCTGTTAAGAACCTTTTTATCAGGAACTATTTTTGTTAGTAGTTTTCAAGTTGTAGTTGAAATTGCCAACCCGCACTGGGCTAGCATGGTGGAGTATGGCCTGAATCGCCCTCGCATTGAGGGGAGGCCGTGCCCAGCAGTGGGACGTTAAAAGGGATGTAGTAGTAGTAGTTGAAATTAATGGTTGTTTGTGATAGCCCCCAACAGGAACTAAAAGGTCAATTTCAATGCCGGGTGGTGTAGCCAAGAAGCAGAAAAGGAACGTGTCATTCAATGAGGAAGTGGACATCATCAACCCAGAGGACATCGACCCCACCATCGGAAGGTTCAGAAACCTGGTCAAGTCCACCATAGTGCCTAATGCCAACAGTACACCAAAGAAATTGAAATTACAGAGTGCAGACGATAGTAAGTAATAATATATCACCACGCCTATCTTCTCCTAAAGGGTAGGCATAGGTGTATTGCAGTGCACCCACTTTTCGACGATACGAAATGACACTGACAGCGCGACTTTGATATTCAATATTTAAGCATATTTACACACAGTTTGTTTAGGTATGGGGCTTTATACGAGGGAGATTTGGGCCATAGTTCTCCACGCTGGCCCAATTCGAGTTGGTGAACTTCACACGCCTTTATATAGACGTGCAGGTTTCCCCACGATGTTGGCATCATGTGTTAATTGTATATTATAATCAGTGTATATTGCAGGTCAACATCACCACTCACTAAGGCTACAGGAGATATCAAGAGGTGGTAACTTATACTCGGACCTGCCCGCGCCGAGCTCCCATCTCAGTCTAATCGGCGCTAGGTGAGTCTCCACTGATGTTGTCATTACAAACATATTGCCGTCCTTCTCACAGCAATAACGTATGAGCAAGATGGCAATACATTTTTAGTGACTCACTATATTTAATTCCCGTTTCTACTAACGAGAAGTAATGGGATGTCATTTTATATATTTTGTCCTCTTATTGATAGTTTATCTTTTACGAAATTTCATTTGAAATGATGACATTTAATGGAATAAGATAAGGAGTGGCTCCACCTGCGTTTAGCGGGTATTTTAGGCAGTGTCAAGTAATTAATAGCAAGGGCAAATTCAATAAATACACATTATAAATAAAAATGGATGATAAATGTGATAAAGATGGTGGATGACGCCAATGAATACTTTCTGGTACGTTGGCAGCTTTTCAAATTCCCTAAGTTTGGGCGTCGCCGAATCGACTCCTTGGGAATCGTAAGCGTCGACTGTCTGTTGGTCAAAATAATGCTTTTTTTGCTCTGAACAACTTTTTAATATTAATGCATCACATTTAAATGTTTTCTAGTGTAGTATTTGGCGGAAAATGGACGATCTTAATGTTGTCGGGGAATTTTTATATATAGTTCAGATCGTCGAGAATTCTCGTACCGCGAGCTAGGATTTTCATAGTACTTTGTATGGCGGTTAATTTCTTGTACGCGTAGAATTGCGATGTGTCGGTAGTCGCGCCATCTAGTAGCGATTGGCGGAAGTTCGGTTTCGTGGCGAGATATAGAGTGTGCCACAAGTAAATTAAACCTTAATGACATCATTCGAGGAGTCGGTGCTGTTTGACGATATTTATTTATGTTTATAAATTTGTAGATTGGGTCTGATGTTGCCGAATCCGGCGCCTGATGTGGAGCTCGAAGGGCCGGAGCCCCATCTCAGCATACACCCGCCCCTACCCCACACAGGTAACTAAAATAACATATTTACTTTAAATTAAATTTAGAAATCACACAAAAATCCTTAAAATATATATATATTTAAAAAAATTGACAAAATTTAAATTCATCAAAATTATATTATATAATATAAATTATATTATATACTAGCTGTCTCGGTGAACTTCATACCGCCTTAGAATTATATACGAAAGTAGCGCCACCTACCGGGTCCAATTGTGAATCTAAACCATACAGGGCGCCACACAAACGCATACAAAAAAATCATTCAAATCGGTCCAGCCGTTTAGGAGGATTTCAGTGACACACACACATACAGTAGAATTATATATATTAAGATTTACTCAAATCGTATTGAGAAGGAATGTGCCCGGTACAATGACAATAAGATCACCCCCTATTACATTTGGACCAAAATACATCGGCGAAGTGTTGGTGTACTGCCGTGCGCCTTCGCCTTCCTACCCCTTGGAAGGTTACGAGCGTAATGATGTGGTTATTTATTAACTATTATGTTTTTTTCCCAGCGCCCGAAGACGCCGGTCCTTCGAATGAGCCGCGCAAGAAGAAGTACGCCAAGGAAGCGTGGCCGGGCCGCAAGCCGGCTCTCATACCGGCCGTATGAGACCACCAGTGCCTAATGACTCTATAGTGATCAATACAGCTGCCAATCGCACATCACAATTAATTAATTTATACAGGATGTATCAGCATGGCGATTTTAAAACACTCGAGATCGAATTCGGCAGTTAAATCGGAAACTTTCGAGTTGTCGATTCCATTTCCTACCATATACTACAGCCCTTTTTAACATCCCACTACTGGGCACGGGCCTCCCCTCAATGCGAGGGGGATTCAGGCCATAGTCCACCACGCTGGCCCAGTGCGGGTTGGTAGACTTCACACATATATCGAGAACTATCAAGCTATCTATCAAGCTCCCTCAGACGTGCATGTTTCCTCACGATGTTTTCCTTCACCGTTTCTTAGCAAGTGATAATCTCGGATGAAAATGAGATTCGCACATGAAACCCAGAGGTGCGAGCCGGGGTTTGAACCTGCACACTTTGATTGCAAAGCGTGCGTTCGACCACTGGGCTACCACTGCTTTTTTCGTAATTCCTACCATAATATGAAAATATTGACGATCTAATTTGATACCATACCATATCCAGAATGGTATGGTAAATCTTAACAACAGCTAATTAGATATTTCTGATTCCATATATTCTTTGAAATTAAACTATTTTACGGATTTTATCGCGTTTATTTACTATTTTATTTACCATTGCAAGACCTCAGGACACCGTAAGCACTTTCTGCGTGGATCGGACCGCAAACAACAACTAAATATGAGGGTACCCAGTTATTAACTATGACATCAGGACGTCTAACACCTCAGTCCCCCCGTGACCATGGTTGCTGTAAAGCAGCCGAAACGTCGGGAAAATAAAATAGTAAATAAACGCGATAAAATCCGTAAAATAGTTTAATTTCAATGTATAGTATTCGCGTCCATATATTCTATTATAATAAGCTAGAGAAACTTTATTTTAAGGGTTAGTATACCGATTTTGATGAATACAGTTATTTTTGCCTCCCGCTTTGCAATGGAGGGAAGTGGATACTTTTTTCTTCCAACTCTTACACCTTTTTCGATTAAATTCGTGCGGGTTCCAAGACAATTCAGCTTTTCCCCGGGACTCGGCGAGGGTCAAACCTCGGTGTCTTGAATGGACCGGTGTCGATCCTTACTTACAGGAGTAACAGTGGTGGGAATGTGTGGCGGGCTTAGTCCCAAACCGATTTTGAATGAGATTTTAGATGTTTTTACCTAAAAAAAGAAAATTTGTGGTTACGGTTGGCAGCTCTGTATTTAAACATTGGTGAATTGTGTGGCAACATTGCCGAGACCAGAAGAACTCCTTATAGTTATTGGTAGGTAGGTAGTACAGTCAGTATGGATACACTAGGGATGTGACATTAATCGAACAAAATCGATCAATTAATAATCGAATTGTGAAAAATTGATTGTTTTCGATATTTCAGGACTGCATACTGAAATATGTGTTTCACATTCCTTCTTTACACCTGTGAAATTGTTCGCAGAACCAATCGATACTGACTGTGCATTATGAAATGAACGCAAGTATTGCTTTCGTAACTTTAAGATTATAATATTTTATGAAGTACATTAGTACCTAATGTATTAATTTTAAGGTAGGACTAAGTAAGTTGTGAATGAAATACATAGATAATACAAATACGATGGGTTTATTTTATTTTCAAGGCAGGGGTCGAAACTGGTCAGTAAAATCAGTTTTTTGAACGGTGGTCAGTAACAGTCAGTTTTTTCTGAAAATATACTATAAAGTCAGTATTTTAGACGCGGAAAAACGAATTTTCGTGTAAAATGTCTGCGTCTCCAAAGAGTTACATAAGCACGCTCCTTTCACTACGACTATTTTCTTTCTTCATGCTTGATTCAATACTATAAAGCCGCTATGGAAGTGGCACGCTTGCAAATATTCGTAAATTTTAGGTATGTGAATATATTTTTTTATGGTAACGTAACTCAAAAGGAAAATAGAAACCATCACGATGTCCGTATATCTGTCTGCAAGCGACGCTTATTATACGGCGTCGCGGCTCGTAACTATAAAGCGTCGCGACGCTCCCTGTACCGGCAGCGTAGTGACCCTTTATAGTGAGCGTCGCGACGCTTTATAGTGAGCGTCGTGACGCCGTATGGAGATCGTCGTGACGCCTTATGATGAGTTTCGCGAAGCCTTACAGTGAGCGTCGCAACGCCTTATAGTAAGCGTCGCAACGCCTTATATTGAGCGTCGCGATGCCTAATTATGAGCGTCGCGGTGCCTTATTATGAGCGTCGCGACGCCTTATAGTGAGCGTCGGGACGCCTTACAGTGAACTTCGCGACGCCGTAAAGTGAGCGTCGCGACGCTGTATAGTGAGCGTCGCGATGCCTTTGAGCGTCGCAACGCCTTGTTGTAAGCGTCGCGAGGCCTTATTATGAGCGTCGCTATGCTTCGTATTAAGCGTCGCGACGATGTATAGTGAGCGTCGCGACGCCTTATGATAACATATATTGGCACATAGCCATATTGACACATCATTTGTTTTGGTATTGGCAAAAAAACTTACGCATGTCTTGTAAGCCGCAGTGTGTGCGGGGTTTTATAGTGGCATTAAATGTAGGACGCTTTTTTCTTTAAAATATTTGTTAGGGATTGGAGATGGATTTAAAGTTCTGTATTTTAGGGTTTCCCTTTAAAGTTAGGTCAGTAAAGTCAGTATTTTCGAGTCTCATAAATACATCATCATCATCACGCCTGTATTCCCCGAAGGGGTAGGCAGAGGTGCACCATAGTGCGCCCACGCTTCGCGGATGTATTTTTGGTCCCAATGTAATAGGGGGCGAGCCTATTGCCATTATACCGGGCACAAGATTTTTGGGCTATAGTTCACCACGCAGGCCCAGTGCGGGTTGGTGAACTTCACACGCCTTTCTATAGACGTGCAGGTTTCCTCACGATGTTTTCCTTCACCGTTTCATAGCATGTGGTAATCTCGGATGAAAATGAGATTCGCACATAAACCCAGAGGTGCGAGCCGGGGTTTGAACCTGCACACTTTGATTTGCAAGGCGTGCGTTCGGCCACTCGGCTACCACTGCTATTTCGAGTCTCACAGTCAGTAAAATCAGTATTTTTGACCATACATTATTTTTTGAAGTCGGTTGAAAATGGGTAACGATCATCGCGATATATAACGGAGATGCCCTATCAACTCTGCCCTGTGGCAATGCAGTTGCCCTATGTAGTTGCCGTATACTACAGGTAACTACAATGGCGGATTTCAGATAAACGTCAACCAATTGCCACAGTCTTAGGCAGGGCGGAGTTGATATGGGTTCTCTAGTTACTCTATGGTAACGATTCTTACATAATATATTACCAAGTTCAAAGTTATTTTACGCCTGACATTTACCTTAAGCTCAGTTTATTTGTATAAAGTTTACACAAGTTAAAACAACTTTATACTGAATTTTATTCGCTATGAAATACAAAACAGTTTAACTTAATGTTTTTTTTACCTTTGATCTTTTAAGGAAAGGTCGGAGGTAAAGTAATTTAACCCGATGCTTTAGACGTACTGCTGTATGCTAATTGGTAATGAGGTCAAAAAGATGACAGAAAATGAGGTTTTGTGTCTATAGCTATCTCTCTATTGGCGCCATAACTTAAGCATCGTTGAACTTGAATACATTTACTGCTAATAGATGGCGCTGTTGTTTCATCCCCATAACAAACACTAGCATACATAAAGTATTTCAATTTAAAAGCTCCAAATGGTTCGTAATATTACACACGGTACTGCTCGCCAGCTTGAACTTGGCTTGACACACTAACGCGTGTCTAGATACTGTAGTTAGCTAAGTATTATTTTAATACGAGCTGTGCCCGCGACTTCGCCCGCGTGGACTTTAGGGAGATTACCCGGAAATATGGGTATTAGGTTTTTCCCGCGGAACCCTAATGCTTTTTCTAAAATTAAAGTTACGCCTTGGAACGTCAGCTATCTGTCAGTGAAAGTCTCATTGAAATTGGTCCAGCTGTTTAGAAGTTTACCCCAAACAAACAGACAGACAGACACGACAGACAAAACATTTTAAAATTGTGTTTTCGTTTTAGGTATCGTATATACTTTCATACGCATTTGGTAAAAAAGTGTTATTTTGATATTACAAACAGACACTCCAATTTTATTTATTTGTATAGATTCATCGTTACACTGTTGTCGCTTTGACATCCGGAAACGGAAAAATATCAATAAACGGAACTATAATGTAATAATTAATACTAAACCTAAAGCCCTATTTACATTACGAAACTATTGGCGTGAAAGTTTCACAATGCATGCATCAATGAATGCATGAAACTAGACGTTTATACTGTGAAACTATTGATGAAACTAATGTTGCGAAACTACTTTCACGCCACTAGTTTCGTAATGTAAATAGGGCTTTAAGGTTACGATAAACCGTATAAGTAAAAAACCGGCCAAGTGCGAGTCGGACTCGCGCACGAAGGTTTCCGTACCATTAACTATAAAAACGGCGTTTGTTGTATGGGAGCCCCCTTAAATATTTATTTTATTCTGTCTTTTAGTATTTGTTGTTATAGCGGCAACAGAAATACATCATCTGTGAAAATTTCAACTCTCTAACTATCACGGTTCATGAGATACAGCCTGGTGACAGACGGACGGACGGACAGCGAAGTCTCAGTAATAGGGTTCCCGTTTTACCCTTTGGGTACGGAACCCTAAAAACATGAAATCGACCATGTTTTATTGCGATCCTTGTCGCAAGTAGAGGTAGATAGGTAGTAAGTATAGCCCTATTTTGGGTTTAAAGTCACGTTTAGTAGAATCAAAGGAAATATCAGTACTGACCTACTAATACCTCAACTTGAGGGTAGGTGAACACGCTAAACACGTTTATAGTTGCAGAATCACATTTATTGGAAATACATTTAAAAACCAAACCGCTACAATACTACGCCATTTTTTTTTTTTACGAAATGAGCGAAATGATGATATTTAATGGAATAAGATGAGGAATGGCATCACCTGCGACTAGCGCGGGTATTTCAACAATGTCAAGTAATTAATAGCAAGGACAAATTCAATAAATACACGTAATAAATAAAAATGAATGATGACAGTGATAAAGATGGCGGATGTCTACTACGCCATTACCGTTCGAGAGAGTTCTAGCCGATTGACAGTAGCGCTTGACACAATACTGAATGTCCATAGACAAACGCAGTTTATCTATTTTTAACAGTAGGTACTCGAAGAATCTACAAAGAGTGTACAGTGTGGAAATGTAATGCAACATTTGTGTCGGTGGGGGAATGGTTTGGGTTCGATTGAACATTGCCTTAGTTTTTAACCTGCGTCAAGGAAGGAGGAGGTGCTAAGTTCGTTTTTAGGGTTTCGTACCCAAAGGGTAAAACGGGAACCCTATTACCGAGACTTCCCTGTCCGTCCGTCCGTCCGTCTGTCTGTCACCAGGCTGTATCTCATGAACCGTGATAGTTACAGAGTTGAAATTTTCACAGATGATGTATTCCTGTTGCCGCTATAACAACAAATACTAAAAAACTGAATAAAATAAATATTTAAGGGGGCTCCCATACAACACACGTGATTTTTTTGCCGTTTTTATAGATAATGGTACGGAAAGGGTTCCGTACCATTATCTATAAAAACGGCAAAAAAATCACGTTAACAAAGTGCGAGAGTCCGACTCGCACTTAGCCGTTTTTTTTATGGTGTTAAGTATCTGCCTAATATAAGTAATACCGTATATTAGTAATTTTTATGTATCGCTAAATACAATTTACAATACAGTTGAAAAACACTTTAATACTTATAAAATGCTTCGTAAATATTTATAAAACACATCTATTACATATCCCCTAAGTAAGTAAGTCATTTAAAAATTAATGTTATTTAAATAAAGTAATTCATAAATTTTATATAAATCATAGTAAACTTCAATTTTGAAAATTTCTTTAATGTGCTGAAACTTGAAATAAAATAAATAACCTTTATGGCGAATAGGGAAATAGTTAAAATTAGAATGTCGGACCAAAAAATGGGCTTTATCGTGAAAAAAATAATTGCACCCCTGCTTAGTCCATCGAGGAATACAGGCGTGATGGTGTTAGATTTCAGGTGTCCTACGTATATACGCGACGCGCGCCTGTTTAATGAATGCCCATAAATAATGTACAGAGTACAGATTCAATAGGTATTCGCCTCCCTTGAGTTTTCTCATAATTTTGTATTTTCCCCAGTCGCCTTAACGCCGCCGTGGGGATCGCACGTCCGTGATCCCTCCGCGAATAGGTACATTTGATATCATTCATTGTATGAGAAAAACATTAAATTGTGAGTGAAATAAACGTGTTTGTAGTGTAATATAGCCGATAATTAATGGATTAATGTGTTGGTAAGTTATCAGGAATATTGGTTTAATTATTTTAAGTTGTACCTGTTGATTTTTGGATGGCAACAAAAAGACTGGAAAGACAAAAAATCTATAAAAAATGTGGGTAGAATTCATAAAAAAAAAGCAAGCTGATTGATTGATGGTATGTAAGATTCGTGTCATTGTTTTTTTTAGGTAGGTAGGTAATTAATTGTTTATGGTTTTTTGAATTTCTATATTTGAATATGGTAAGCGTTATGGTATTGATCCGTTAGATAGATAAACTTCTTTATCGTTATGATAACCTGGTACTTGTCGATAGATTAATATCTGCATGAATTATAATTAATCTCGTAAGGATACAGCTTTGATATAAATATGATAATTATTCATCCATAGCGTGAGAGTTTTGGAGAATAAAATATTACCTACCTACCTACATAACTTAAAAATAGGTACTCAATTAAGTACCTAGGTAGTCATTATGGAAGTACCTAATGACCTCTTTGTAACTTTAATTGATATCATTTTGCTCCATAAACTGTACATATTTTCAAATAATACACGCAGTTAATTATACGGTATCAACAAATTAAGAAGGCATCTACAATTAAAATAATTTCACTTTACATACCTACCTATCTTATTTATGTAGACATCAATATAGAAGTACGTTATTATTCTTCAAGTATATAACTACAAAAAAGGTTTTCTTCATAAAAAAGTTAAGTTTAAGCCAAAAATACTTCATAGAAAAACATAAACTACAATCTATGTATCTACCTTCCTTCCAGAGTATTTTACGATTCTACATTGTTCCAATAGGTATTGAAAAAACATCGGATACACGCGAGACCATAATAATGTCAATATTTTGTTATTGAAGCAAGATATTGAAAATGGTGCTGTCGCTTATTCAAAGCCTTTTCTGTGACCCTTTTCCCATTGGTGTATTCTTAGGGTTCAGTACCCAAAGGGTAAAACGGGAACCCTATTACTAAGACTTCGCTGTCCGTCCGTCCGTCCGTCTATCACCAGGCTATATCTCATGAACCGTGATAGTTAGAGGGTTGACATTTTCACAGATGATGTACGTCTGTTGCCGCTATAACAATAAATACTCAAAAACATATTAAAATAAATCTTTA
Source organism: Ptilodon capucinus (assembly GCA_914767695.1). Classification (NCBI taxonomy): domain Eukaryota; kingdom Metazoa; phylum Arthropoda; class Insecta; order Lepidoptera; family Notodontidae; genus Ptilodon; species Ptilodon capucinus. The sequence goes on from OU611832.1 coordinate 2,993,469, forward strand.
AGGGGGCTCCCATACAAAAAACGTGATTTTTTTTGCCGTTTTTATAGATAATAGTACGGAACCCTTCGTGCGCGAGACCGACTCGCACTTGGACGGTTTTTTTTAACTTTAAAGGAGAGCATACTCATTCGACGCAGACAAATTTGCTGATTCCAAATATCGCCCGAAAGTGTCGCTTAAGTCGAATAGCCTTTCATACCTCGATATAAAAACTCATTGTCTTTAAGCGTAGATACAAACCTGATCCTATTTATATAAAAATATATTGGTAATTATTTCAGGCCCTTCAGTGAAAAAGGCTAAAAGGAAAGGGTTGTCGGAAGCGTTGAGGCAAGTTTATCCTTTATGAAAATCTGCTAAGCGGTAAAAATGCCGAGATATTTCATTTATGATGTTATGAAAAATAGGGAAACAATTTGAAACGGCCACGTTCTGATTCGTAGTTTGTTTTTTTTTATTTTACATGTCTATACTAATATTCAAAAGAGGAAAGATGAATTAACTTTAAAACTAATGGACCGATTTAAAAAAATCGTTAGAAAGCTACATTATCACTGAGTACCTAACATAGGCTATATTATGAACCCGTGCGAAGCCGGGACGGGCCGCTAGTACAGTAAACCATCACACCTGTTTTTCTCAAAGAGATATGTAGAAGTACCTATGTACTTATTTTGAATTTAACATTTTATGTCTTGAAAATCTGAAAGTTTGCTTTTATTAACCAGCTTAGGTTAACTTTTTTTATTCATGTAAACCAATACAGGCACTTATGAATCGTAAAACAAAAACCGACTTCAAAAACCTAGGTGCACTAAAAAGCTACAAATAACCTTACAATTCATTACATTTGGAGTAGGTGTCAATCAACGGCGGACAAGGCCAATACACACATGAATTGGCACCGACTCCAAATGTAATGAATTGTAAGGTTATTTGTAGCTTTTTAGTGCACCTAGGTTTTTGAAGTGGGTTTTTGTTTTTTGTTAAAAATATGCAAATCACCTTATAACAGCCCTAAAAAGTAAAAATTTACAGCCAAAAAAAAAATCACCCCCCCCCCCCTTACACCCCCTTTCCACCCCTTTGGGGGTAGGTTTCGATCTTTGTTAACAATCCGTATTAAACAAAAAAAGATTTTTCGAAATCGGTTCACTAACGCCGGAGATATGCTGTAGTCCGGATTGGACCCCCATTTCACCCCCTACATATTTTTTCGTTCAAAATTCCTGAAAGACGTGTTTTTTTTATTTTGTTTGTTAAATACATATACAAAGTTTGAAGTCGTTCAAAAAATATTTTTGAAATTATGTGACCTTCAACCCCCCATTTCACCCCCAAGGGGTTAGATTTCTGATAATATTTTGGAAATGGGACCAACCTTGAAGAATTCCCTAGCAAACTAAAAATAAAAAATTCGAAATCTGTCGACAGACGCCGGAGATATGCGGTAACATACATAAAAAAAAAAGTCGGTTAAAAATAAATAATATTAATAGTATATTGTTTTCTTATATTTACGCGAATACTATACATTGAAATTAAACTATTTTACGGATTTTATCGTAATCGCCTCGCAGGATCCCTTATGAAGACATTATCTGTAGCGTCGAGGATGTTCTAGCCAAAAACAATTTTAAAAAGGAAGACTCTGAAGCAATAAGACAGGACGTATCATCGTTGTTACGCCGTAGTTCAGTGCCCAAACAAAATCTTCCTAAGAACCAGTATTTAGCGTTGAAGAACTTACGTACTAGGACAGACATTACTATTCTCCGCGCGGATAAGGGAAATGCAACGGTAATAATGGATACGTCAGATTACAATGCAAAAATTTTAGAACTTCTATCGGATGAAACGACATACAAAAGGTCAAAACAGACCCAACTACAAACGTGTTAAAAACAACTACCGATCTAATAAAGAAACACTCCAACGCATTGAATCTAGACGTCAAATCATTGATACCTTCGTGCGCAAAACCGCCTAAGTTGTATGGGTTACCTAAAATACACAAGCCCGAGGCCCCGCTGCGCCCCATTGTAAGCCAGATTGACACACCAACATACAGTCTGGCTCAGCACGTAGCGAAGGTGCTCTCATTACTAAGAGGACACACAAGAGCACATACAAAGGATTCATACCATTTTGTCAGTGAGATTAAACATCTACATCTTGCGGACAATGAAACTATGGTCAGTTTTGATGTTCAGTCCTTGTTTACCTGTCTACCTGTAGTAGACTGCATCGAAATAGTATCAAAGAAGCTAGCAGAGAATAACATGCCTGAGGAATATGCTGAACTCTTAAGACATTGCCTCACATCCGGGTATCTGTTGTGGAATGAACAGTTCTACAAGCAAGTAGATGGTGTAGCGATGGGCTCTCCTGTTTCTCCCGTTGTCGCCGATATATTCATGGAAGACTTCGAGGAGACAGCCCTTCGCACTTCACCTGTGACCCCAAGATTCTACAAGCGGTACGTAGACGATACCTTCACAATATTACCATCTGACAAAATAACAGCATTTCTAAACCATCTTAACTCCATACACTCTAAAATCAAATTTACAATGGAGTTAGAGGCCAACAATACTCTAGCTTTCTTAGATGTTTTAGTAATCCGTAATCCTGATAACACCTTAGGCCACACCGTGTATAGGAAAAAGACCCATACCGATAGGTACTTAAACGGTGAATCTCACCACCATCCAACACAGTTAGCTACCGTGGGTAAATCTTTGTTTCAGAGAGCACAAGGGATCTGTGATGAGCAACACCTGGCTGCCGAGATCCACCATGTCAAGCAAGTATTGCATGACAACAAGCTTCGGGTCCCACGCCGCCATCACAGTGACCGAGTGAAACCAGCCACAGTTGAGCGTCTACCTGCTGTACTACCATACATAAGAGGTGTCACAGACAAGATTGGCTACATCTTGAAACGGGCTTCAATCAAAACTTACTTCAAGCCACCGAAGAAGATTAGTCAGTTTTTACCACCTGTCAAGTGTCACATTCCTCTACAAGATGCAGGGGTATACAAACTCGATTGTGAATGTGGGCTCTCTTACATAGGACAAACTAAAAGATCAATTAAAACCCGCGTAAAAGAACATATAGCTGACGTGAAACACCGACGCTCCACGAAGTCTGCAATCTGTGAACATGTACAGGACCGCACCCGCCATTATATCAGATTTGATAAACCGCATATCCTCGCTAAAGAACACCGACTCCGACCAAGGATGATACGTGAGGCCATTGAAATTAAAAAACATCCTAATTTCAATAGGGAAGATGGCTGGGTGCTACCACCAACTTGGGATCCAGTAATCAATATGATTAAATCCAAAACCAAGTGTACCATTGCAAGACCTCAGGACACCGTAAGCACTTTCTGCGTGGATCGGACCGCAAACAACAACTAAATATGAGGGTACCCAGTTATTAACTATGACATCAGGACGTCTAACACCTCAGTCCCCCCGTGACCATGGTTGCTGTAAAGCAGCCGAAACGTCGGGAAAATAAAATAGTAAATAAACGCGATAAAATCCGTAAAATAGTTTAATTTCAATATTAATAGTATCTCTACCACCCATTCGGAATGCATTTCCTATGGAGAAGAATGGCCAAGAAACTCCATGATTGCGTTTTTCCAATAAGGATTTACATGTTATTTGCATTACAATGTGTTTTTCTTAATTTACAATTATATAATATAAATTTAATGAGGCTATACAATCTCAAAACACAAAATTAATCAGCAATACAAATTACAAGCTGTGTCAGTGTAAGATTTAAAGGTAGGAAGGAGGAGGAAAACGGGACAAATAGCAAACATCCCTCAAATGAGTTCCTGTGGAGCCGGACCAGCGCCTGACCAAGCGTGACGCTACCTAAGATATTTGTACCTACAGAAAAATACCATGGTAAATACTTTGGTTGACTATCACTAGACCATACGTCCCTATTGTTTGACCCCCACAGACTAGTCTGTGTATCACCACAAACTATCCCGATCGATAGATAGATATACCCGGGCGATCCCAGTAACACCCAGATCGGTAAAAAATCCGAGGCGGGAATCTAACCCGCAACAAGCCGAGAGCCCTACACTCAAACCACTAGCTAGAACCAAGCCTTCATCACCCATGTTAGATTAAAATTGCTTTAAAATTTTAAAGATTAAAATTTTAGGGCATTTTACTCATAATTACAATGGTTATTTAAAAAGTTATGAGGGAACAGATTAACAAACATGTACATACTATTAACGGCGTAGTTCATACACTTTCACAGGTAAAATAATAACACTGTATTTACTAGTCACTATAAATGCATTTTTATACTAAATAACAATATTAACAATAACGTTTATAGTTTCCTCTAGACAGCACTAACTGCTCGTACACGAATGCCCGTCCATGGATGTCATTAAATTTTTTATATCCTAGGATAGTCAATTGAGTTTCCGTTATTATATGACGGAACTCAATTGACTATATAGTCAATGCAAAATACTCTAATAATATTTTAAATTACTCAAACGGATAATAATATAATATTAGCAGTGGTAGCCGAGTGGTCGAACGCACGCTTTGCAATCAAAGTGCGCAGGTTCTATCCCGGCTCGCACCTCTGGGTTCCATGTGCGAATCTCATTTTCATCTGAGATTATCACTTGCTAAGAAACGGTGACGGAAAACATCGTGAGGAAACCTGTGTGCCCGGTATAATGGCAATAGGCTCGCCCCCTATTACATTGGGACCAAAATACATCGGCGAAGTGTGGGCGCACTGCAGTGCACCTCTGCCTACCCCTTCGGGGAATACAGGCGTGATGATGATGATGTATATCAAACGGATAATCATAGTCGACATATCGAACGACGTGCAATTCCGCGGTCATCTGGAAAGTAAGGCCAAGTTGGGCTCCAAAAAGCTGGGTGTGCTCGGTAGGGCGAGGCGGTATTTCACTGCGGCTCATCGCCTGCAACTTTACAAGGCGCAAGTCCGTCCGCACATGGAATACTGCTCTCACCTTTGGGCCGGTGCACCACAGTACCAACTTCTTCCTTTTGACCGCCTGCAACGAAGGGCAGTTCGAATTGTCGATGACAAAAAGCTTACCGATCGGCTAGACCCTCTGGCGTTGCGTAGATATGTAGGCTCTCTCTTCATTTTCTACCGCTTCTATCATGGAGAGTGTTCCGAGGAATTGTTCGGTATTATACCTCCCGCTGAATTCCACCATCGCACGGCTCGCCACAGACTGTATTACCATCCCCACCATCTGGATGAATGGCGTTCCAGTACAGTGCGATTTACCAGGAATTTTCTCCCTCGCACCACCAAACTGTGGAATGAACTTCCTGCAGCGGTGTTCCTGGACCGATGCGACAAAGGTATCTTCAAGAAACGAGCCTACTCATTCCTTAAAGGCCGGCAACGCACTTGCGATGCCCCTGGTGTTGCAGGTGTCCATGGGCGGCGTTGATCACTTACCATCAGGTGAAACGTCTGCTCGTTTGCCTCCCTATCTCATAAAAAAAAAAAACATTACTTTTAATATGGTTAACAAAAAATACTTGTTAAAATCATAAACCTCCACTATAGACAGGTAAATAGACATGGCTCTCTTAATAATAATGCTTGAACGAAAATGTTTTGACAAATGCTTCCTTGACGATTTAACTACACAGTGACCATCATTTGCATGTTAATCTCATAGAATCGAGTGATGACGTCAATAAACAGATAAGCAGCCCATCACCCACAGGGATAAGCGAAACTTTTTTTGAAAATGTACTCTGCATCAATAAACATAAAGATTGATTTTCCGTGGTACAACGCACGCTGATCCCGTCAACATTCGCTCGCTCTGTCAATGCTGTTTCATTGAAAAATATACTTCCTCTGTGAGTGAATACAGTTCCTTTTGTTATTGGCAAAACGTATGTCGCGCTTGTTTTAACGCGCCTGTGAGCGTACGCACTTACCCCTCAGGCCTTCCGTCATACCTATATGGGTAGATAACCTCATTAATTTTATCAAAGCGTTATATCATAACAATGTTGTTATTATGTAAAAGGATAATATGTTAACTCATCTGACATTTCTGACAAACCAACGAAACTAAGGGTTTTGCCGTCCTTCTCACGGTTGTAATATGACATTCTTAATTAATATAATTATTTTCAATTCAGAATGTCATATTACGACCGTGAGAAGGACGGCAAAACGCTTAGTTTGTTTTGACCCCACAAGCATAGGAGCGTAAGGCGGTGCAATAACCACTGAGTCACCACGACACGTATATATCAACTTTGTTGATGAGTTATTTCGTGAGTCAACGCCGAAACCAATGTTATTTTTACGTAGATAAGCGATAGATAGCGAACAGGTAGTTCTTCTGTTTTTACTAAATTATGATATTTTAATGGAATAAGATGAGGAATGTCTGCACTTGCGATTAGCGGTGTTTATGGCAATGTCGAGTATTTAAGAGCATATTCAATAAATACACATTGCAAATAAATATGGATGATGACAGTGATAAAGATGGCGGATGAATCCGAACCGGTAGTAAATTTAGAAGTTTTATGCGTAACCAAAATTTCAGTTTTCAAAATCAAAATAAAGAAGATAGGTAATTTTATATTCAGTAAGGCAAATCAACAGGTTAGACAGAATATAGGTTTCGAATGGTGACCGACCGAACCGTCGGCTTCGGCTTTAGCTGCAGCCACCTTCGGCGAAAATACTCACATGCGGCCAAAGCTGCCGAAAGGCGCCGAAGCCGAGCATTCCTAGCAGGCGCCGAAATTGAACTGTTACTAATGAGCGAGACCAAAATGGGAGAGGTTTGGCTTGGGGGACATGTAATTAAAACAAATCCAACAAAGAAAATAGTCACCATAAAGTTTGAAAAATCATTATTGTATTCACCTACAGCCAATTTTGAACTGAAACTTTGGGTTATTAAACCCTCACCTTCTTCTTCAGCTGAAGGTTGTCGCGATAGCCGATTAATCGGCTTTGGCCAGTAATCAATCAAAAGACACTACTACTACAGCCCTTTTAATGTCCCACTGCTGGGCACGGGCCCCCCCCTTCTATGCGAGGGGGATTCGGGCCATAGTCCACCACGATGGCCCAGTGCGGGTTAGCAGACTTCACACATCCATCGAAAACTAGTTAAGTTCCCTCAGACGTGCAGGTTTCCTGACGATGTTTTTCTTCACCGTTTCATAGCAAGCGATAATCTTGTATGAAAATTAGATTCGCACTTAAATCCCAGAGGTGCGAGCCGGGTTTTGGGTACCTGCACACTTCGATTGCAAGGCGTGCGTTCGACCACTCGGCTACCACTGCTACAAGAAAATAGCAAGTTAAAAAAAACATAATTGTACAGCCAATTTTTCACTAAATTCGGTTGGGGTGTATCCTTGGGGGCTCTATGGAGTTAGGTTAGGTTAGGTTAGGGTTATTTTTTTTTTTTTGTTTGCGCTGGGAATGCATTTCCCAGCGCAAACAAAAAAAAAAAGGTTAGGTTAGGTTAGGTTAGGTTAGGTTAGCGCCCCCAAGGGTACACACTGACCCTAAATTCCTATGATGATTAAACTCTCGCCTTCGTCTTCAGCCGAAGGTTGTATCAACCAGACTCAACCAGTAATCAATCAAAGAACACTACTTTCGAATAATATTTACATTGCAAATACAATCAAACCACAGCGTAGTTTGATTGTAACCGGTTTATTAAAAGACTTGGTGTGAATATTAATAGTTTAGCTACTCGTAAATATACCGTTTATAGACCTGACGCATATGTTATGCGGTCAATCCGTTGCACTAGCAATAAGAGTATGCACTCAGGAATTTTGATTGAGTCATTAGGATCTTTAGTCCTCCCGCACACTGTGGCGTCAAGGTTCGCGCGTCAAACTTTATGCCATACCAAAACAAACTGTATTGACTCATAGAAAAAGTTCTTCTTTTTTACGAAATGAGTGAAATGATGATATTTTGATGGAAATAAGATGAAAAATGCCTGCACCTGCGATATACGGTATTTATGGCAATGTCGAGTAATTATAGCAAGGACAAATTCAATAAATACACATTATAAATAAAAATGGATGATGACAGTGATAAAGATGGCGGATGAATCCTATTCTTCAACTAAATGACACCGACAGCGCGAGCGAATTTTTGTCACATGGGGGCGCGGCTTCTACCACAGAAATTCAAACTTTATGCATATTGATACAGAGTTTGTTTATAGTTTGTTAATAGCAGTGGTAGCCGAGTGGTCGAACGCACGCTTTGCAATCAAAGTGCGCAGGTTCTATCCCCGGCTCGCACCTCTGGGTTCCATGTGCGAATCTCATTTTCATCTGAGATTATCACTTGCTAAGAAACGGTGACGGAAAACATCGTGAGGAAACCTGTGTGCCCGGTATAATGGCAATAGGCTCGCCCCCTATTACATTGGGACCAAAATACATCGGCGAAGTGTGGGCGCACTGCAGTGCACCTCTGCCTACCCCTTCGGGGAATACAGGCGTGATGATGTATTATTTTGTTTTAGTATTTCAAAATATTTGACGCGCGAGGATTGACGCACCAGTGTGCCGGGAGCTTAAAGCTCTGCCCACTACTGGGATAGGGCCTTCTTTCAGTGCGAGGACAGCGGCCCAATATTCGTTTGATAGACATTAGAGATGAAACGGATAGTGGTTTGGCCGTATACCGGATATTCGGCCAGCTATCATCCCGGAGCGCCGGATATCCGGCTACCGGATATTCGGCCCTTTATCGCGTTACATGACGCTTCTTAAAGACATCTCGAATCGATCACAATCACGAATTATATTGTGGTCAGTTAATTTGCATCAGTGCCCGCAGTATGCTAGAATTTATCTTCCAGCACCTGGCAGTAGCGTTTAGAGCGAAAGGCTATTTGCAGAAGTTGGTCTGGTATACGAAAGCCAGCGGAGTCGCCTCTTACAAATGCCGAAAATTTGGTATTCATTCACCACAATTTGCCAATTGTTAATTTTAAGTATTAACTATTAAAACAAATATTTATGACGTGCGATTGTAAAAATAAACGGTGTCCATAACCTATTGTGGTATGATTTGCCTGTGTAATATAATGAGATTTGTTTAAATTTTACTATCCGGTATCCGGCCGAATAGTGAATACAAGGCTGGACAAGCCTAGGGTTGCCAACCGTACTATAAAATATAGTATTGTACTATATTTTAGCTCTGCGTACTATATACTGTTGAAAAAAAAAATAGTACGCAAAAGTACCTACTATATTTTTTAAAGCATGTAAAGGTGCCGAATACAGCTTGATTTTATTAAATTTGTGCATGTATGGCATTAACATGCATTGAATAGTTCGGTATTTTTCGGACGGACTGACACATTTTTGTAGGATTTTTGTTAATGTACTATATTTTTGAGCAATGTACTATATATTTTACGACGCTGGCTGGAAAATACTATATTCTCGAAAAAAATAGTTGGCAACCCTAGATAGGCCGGATACCGGATAGTTACCGGATATCCGTTTCATCTCTGTATAGTCTTGCCGCGCAAGCTACAATTACTGATATAAAATACCTCTGAAGGCAGTCTGTCAGCCTACACAAACTATTATCTACCTATTACTACCTATACGTTCAAAGTCGATAACTTAATATCAAGTTTGCAAGTGAAACTATTGAACTAAATATACAGGAGTGCTTCCAACACAAAGTCTTTCACGCAGAGGATATGTTTGCGTTGCACTTGAATTTGAAAGCTTCGACTAAAAGGCCAGAGATGTACTTTTGACCTGCCCCCTTAGCATGACCTTGTACTACCACGACGCTGACTTTACACACGGTATATACTTTAATGCTAAAATATATTTTTCTCAGTAACATAAACACTAACTACAGCCCTTCTGCTGGGCACGGGCCTCCACTCAATGCGAGGGGATTAGGCCATAGTCCACCACGCTGGCCCAGTGCGGGTTTGCAGACTTCACACATCTATCGAGAACTAGTCAAGTTCCCTCAGTCGTGCAGGTTTCCTCACGATGTTTTCCTTCACCGTTTCATAGCAAGTGATAATCTCGGATGAAAATGAGATTCGCACATAAATCCAGAGGTGCGAGCCGGGGTTTGAACTTGCACACTTTGATTGCAAGGCGTGCGTTCGACCACTCGGCGACCACAGCTGACTAGAAACGACTACGTGAAAACATCGCAATAACTAATAATGTCTACACAAATCTTAAATATGAAGATGAAACTGTTGGACGTTTAGTCCGAATGTTTTGAAATATAGCTGTGTAGTGGAAAAAATGTTGTATTTTGATTTAGGACACATTGCCAATGTCATCCTATTATTAAACTTGATGTAAACAAAACAAACCTGTTCGCTTACCTTCTCAATCTTTAAAAAAAATAAACAGAAATATCTATTGTTATAACATCACTATCTGAGAAGCATATACTTTACGATATCAGAGGTTTTCCACTGTGTTAATTCCTTTAGACGCCTTTTACGACGGCATTTATAAATATGCAAATGTTTTGTCTCACTTCTTCCTTCTATCCTGCTTTTAATTTTCGCTGCTCTTCGATTCTCATTACCGTGGTACCAGGACAGCATGAAACGCAAGCGAAATCCCATTAACTCTCTAGCTTTGATGTTCACTACATATTGCTACATACAAGCCATGGGTACCTAGTATCTACGTATAGTAATAATGATACTTCACGCTTGTACTCTCCGTAGGAGTGAGCAGAGATGCACTGCAGTGCCCCGTTAGGGTTGAGCCTATTATACTAGGTAGTCTCCTTCTTTTCCATTTACTAGCGCAGTGCGAGTTGGCGAAGTTCACACATCTTTTGAGAACTGATTACGCGCTCTTGCACATGTAGGTTTCTTGAAAAATCTATCTGAAACTAAGCTTTAAAATAAATTTTATAGTCTAATACTGATGTTCCTCACCATTACTTGTCGCCTACCTATCGGTATATATAAAGTTATCGGCTGCCCGGAGTCCCGTGAAATCCGCCGATGGCCGATCAATCACCAGATTTGGGTTCGTTTTACGCAACACCACCTATATCCATCTTGCCTCGAACCCTGATTTATGTACGCGTATTCTTGAATATTGCGTAATTTTTGGGCATAGCTTTGCATTGGATTGATTGCTTGAATGGTTGAAGTTGACTTGTATACGGGTGTAACTATGCCTAGAATAATAATGAAAATATATTAATGCCTGTGACTCGCAAACTATTTTAGTTTTCAAATAATAAAAGCGATTATCATTTTATCCTTAATCTGTAAGTCGAAAAATGTGTGATACAGATATCCAACATAACTCACAAGGTACGCCGCCTGCATGAACAACCAACCTTTATATTATATCTTCTTGGATTTCAAAACTACTTTGATACGACTAAAATCCAGCGCATTTTCTAGTTTGCCGATACCAAAACGGAACTTATTTTGCAACGAAATGTTATCGATGAATAGCGAAGACTATGTATATTGATACAGAGTATATTTTCAAAAAAAGACAAGTTAATAATAATTCGCTTGCTCTAATTGGGGCGTAACAGAGCTGGTGAAAATTTTTAATAGGATTTCAACGCGGCAAAAGCAATTACTAAGCTATTATTCGCTCTGAGTGTCTTTTGCGTGTTCCAAAGAATCGTATTTTTTTTCTAAGGTGCTACACAATTGATTTCTAATGGGAAGTTAAGATTTTTTGTACACAATTTATGACCCGTCATCGTAAATTTTTATCAAGGGGAATGAAGCCTCGGGCACATAGAGGGGCGTCAAACCTTGCGTGGAAATTTTTCTTTCAATACCAAAACGTCTGTGTCAATATTTTCCATTTTCCTCTTAGAAACTTATCATCTACTCTCCCATCTAGCGTTGAAGGCATCACACCAAAGTAATTATTTCTATAGCCACTTGTGATTGAATCCTTATACTGTAAGTGGGAGTAGGCGCACCTTATACTAGCTTCCTGAGCGTAATGCCAAAATTTGTATCTAATATTAGACTGCGCGTGTATAATTCTTCTCTGGTATTGAAACAAAAGGTGCTTCCTGTTCTCATAGCGTTGCTGCTCCTGAGAATGTATTACTCATAATCCTTACTATTTGTCATTTTAAAAAGAGTAACCATTGAGTTTCTTGCCGGCTCTTCTCAGTGGAAGCAGCATTCCGAACCGGTGACAGAATCTGGCTATTTGTAAGTAAGTGCCTACACGAATTAAAAATGATTTTTGATTTTTAATATACATAAATATTACATTTCTGTGATAACCACGCCCGCACGCGTCAAACTTCGCTCGCCCTGTCGATTGCATTTCGTTGTAGAATGAACTTCTGTGAATCAATACAACTCCTTTTGGTAATGCCAAAAAACTTAAGCCCGTAGACGCCCCAATAGCCGACGCCTTAAGCGGTTTATCTGTTCCTTTTAATGAGTTAAGTAGCTGTCTTAAGGTTCATAAGATAAATATCTACCTACGTGAATGTCGAGCGCGAGTATCTCTTCCAGTTGGAAACTTATTTAATATTCCTATGTCGCCACTTTAGGAGGCACGGCTCACAAAGTAATGTAGGTAGCTATCTTCATTTATATTTCATCGTAGTAAATTCAGAATTAAATTTGTTGACTTCCTTAGCAGATATAATTTAATATAGTAAATAAATAATTTGTTATTGTACTTTATGACTCTTTAACCCAATTCAGGAACTGAACCCTGGTTTTGGTGGTGTTTATTTTTTTTCTCAATACCAAAAATTACTGTTTTGAATCATAGAGGCTCATTATTGAATGAAAATGTCATTGACAGAGTGAGTGAGGACGCATGTTCGCGCGGATTTTACCAAAGAAATTCAATCTCTATGAATATTGGCACAGAGTTTGTTTCGGTATTGGAATACGTTTTGACCCGCGCGTCTTGACGCCCTAGAGCGTGCAGGACATTACACCTACCTATGGTAGTTAAAACAACTCCACACAAAGCAAACACGTCGAGAACAGGTACCAGGAGAAAAGAAAAGAAAAGAGTCTTTCCAAGTGAAGGACGCTCGGTGTCATTCGCTGAGCGACATTGTGATAAAAGCTTCATAAAAAGTTTACGCAGTAATGGCTTCGATCGCGCTGTAACAAGGAGTGAAGTTTGATGTTACCAATTTATCGGTGTTTAGTTTCTGTCGGATTGTTGGAGACTTTTTATTTTGCCGCAGAGGGGACTATGAAGATCTAGGTTGTAGTTTGTCGGATTTCACGCAAGGCGTGTCCTAACATGACTATAGTTTAGACGGCTGGGTCTAGAATCAGGGTTCGATTCCCGCAAATGTCAAATTTCAGAAACTGACTTTTCTTAATCTGTCTAGGTCTGAGTGTAACTGGGATCGTCATCACTCCATTTTTACGGCACTCATAGTAGGTACAAGCTCTGGTTAGGTTGGGATCATACGATAAGTATGTGTTGTCTGGCGGTATTTATTTAGGGTTACCCTTACCCTACCCTTACCCTTACCTTACCTTACCCTACCCGGGTTTACCCTTCAGCAATAAGTGGGTGACGCGTGTACACTAGTAGATTCCTGCTTACTCCCTCGAAAACATGCTAGCGTGATTGCTTAAATAAGCAGAAATCAATACAAGGTACCAGGGAAACATAGTAACCGAAGAGATGAGCGCGCGTCTCACCACTAGCTATAATAATCTGAATTATGAATAATTTTCCCCCGAAATACAGGGCAATATTGTTAGGTCGCAGGTAATAATCGATAAATTTATCGGCCGATAAAGTTGTGGCGTGATGCGGCCGGGGAAGGTGAGTCGACGGTTATCTATGCTTACATATACCAGGTGTTTCAGAAGTCCGAAATAATACTTTGACGTTTGCATCAGTATCGGCTGTACAACTGAATGGTAATATTTGATCGAAATTCAACCATGTATATCAAACTTTTTGTCGTCAATTTCTATAACTCGTAATATCTTGAGTGCTAAGTAAAATTCGCTTGATCTATTTTGTGAATATTGGTATTCGCCCCTCATCAGTGTAGTTTACACTGCTGAATAGGGTTACGGCTGTACCCAAAGGCCAGGACACGATGCCTGTGACAAATGTTTAAAGGTACTCTGAAACTATGATAGTTAGGTATAAACTGTCTTCACTAAGCATCCACATAATGCTCCCATATACTCGTATGTAGCCAACATATCATTTCGGACTTCTGATACGCCCTGTATGTATCTATATAAGTAGGTATGTTAAATGTATTTTGAAGTGTTTTGTAGTGATTTCAAAACGTGCAATTACCAGCCTCTACTTATAACGGTTGCTATTTTTTTGATGTTATTAATTCCCCATATTATTTAGTCCACGGAACACTTTAGTAGTTAGAAATGTTTTAGTAAGATCGTAAAAGGCTCTATACAAATGCATTTGAGTACAAATTGTATATACAACAGACTGGAAACGTTTCCAGAATATCGAGGCAAAAGTTAGAACCTTCACAAAAACCAAAATTAGCATAATAATTTCGGCTCCAAATTCTTTGGCCAATTATAACTCTGAACCCTAAACTTTGGACCTCTTAACGCATTCAATATAGCCTTTATATCAATGCACGTAACACCGAGATTAGCACTTAAAGTCTGAATAAACAAAAAATACCCGAGCTCCAAGTTTGATACGAAACTTTTCACGAATTCTCGCCGACGTACGGTAAAGTTGTACATCATTTTGCTTACTTATATCATTGATAAAATATTCCCGAAGTGAGATTAAGATTTATCTACTCTGATTTGAGTTTATCGTTTCGTATTTGTTACGAAAGCTGTGATTGGGAAAAATAAATATCAACATTCTAAGCCCCCCGTACGGAGTACCCACTGGGCCCTCAATGCTCGCGCGTTATTATATTTGCCAATTGAAAAACGAGCTCTGTGTCTATATGCATTAAGATTTAATTTCTGTCGTAAAAGCCACGCCGTAAAAATTCGCTCCTGCTGTCAGTGTCATTTCCTTGTAGAATAAACTTTTTCAATGTGTCAATACAGTTCGTTTTGCTAAGGGGCCGTCCATTAATCACGTGAGGCTCGAAAGGGTGGGAGGGGGGTCTGGCAAAAATCACGAAATATCACAAGGGGGAGGGGGGGTTTAGTAAGATATCACGTGTATTTATTTTTATACCATTGTATACCGGATACTGATGCAAACGTCAAAGTATTATTTCGGACTTCTGAAACTGTATTTTCATTTAATTTTGTAATATAAGTTTGTTGAGTAAATTCAATTAAAACTATTATGTAAATTGGCAGGCCGCCATTTATGGAATAATTTAAATTTATCAAGTAATAACGAACATCGGTCAGTTTTTAATTAAACAAAACCAAACATCGGAGTCTGGTAGCGAATCCAATAAACCGATTCGGGCGGCCAGTAAATCAAGATTGTAATAAAAAGTTTGGGAGTTTGGCCGCCGACACTCCCCACCGGGTCCCTGCTACACTTAGCGCCGAACTCACCATCCAAATTGAACGTAGGTAACCAAGCCAAACTAATTTAAGCCAAGTAATTAAGTTTTGGCGACAAAAATTTACACATTTTCATACCAACTACAGCCATTTTAACGCCCCACTGCTGGGCACGCTCAATGCGAGGGGATTCAGGCCATAGTCCACCACGCTGGCCCAGTGCGGGTTGGCATTTTCATAGCCGTAACATTATAATTTCACAACGCACCAATATTATTTCTGCATGATTTGTGTAGTGTACAACGCCGTTAGTTGCATTTCTTAGTTTTTTACGAAATGAATAAAAAAAAAACCCGGGTCGAATTGAGAACCCTCCTCCTTTGAGTCCTTGAAGTCTGTTAAAAATCATGAATGTAATGTCCTTGAAGTCTGTTAAAAAGATGGCGGATGAATCCTTGGTTGCATTGAAGCATTATGTACTTATTATACCTTGTCTACGATTATATAACAGTTTTAACCGCGGTTTTATAGATCCGTGCTTTGTGTAACTCTATGGAGTAAATAAAGCCTATATGGCCCGATTTTCGCTTAATAGACATCAATCTCTATTCGAGATATGTCGAAACAAAACGTCTAGTAGTTCGTATTTTTTTGTTTTTTTTTTCAACATAATATCTCGTATAGAGATGATGTCTATCAAACGAAAATCGGGCCCTGGTGCTTAGTGTTTTACTTTTTAATTTGACTTTTTTCACGTTCCCGATTTTTCTATTATATTTGTGACTTCATTTGTTTTCTGATGCGCAAAATACACACATTATTTTATTGTTAAAAGATTTATTAACATTTCTAGCCACCCACATCGCCATAGAAATACAACAATGAAAAAGGTCTTGAAGATGAATAATATATAGGTATTGTGTGTGGCGAACCCAATACTTCGCCACTTCCACCAGTCGCTACTAGATGGCGCGACTGTAGACACATCGCAATTCTACGCGTTCAAGCAATTATCCGTAATACAAAGTACTATGAAAATCCTAGCTCGCGGTACTAGTGTGTTCGACGATCTGAACTATATATACAAATTCCCCGACAACATCACTCGGGGCGTAGCGGACCCCGCCTGGCATACCACCCGCCTGGCAGGAAGATCTTCCTTTACCGCCAAAGTATAATAAATATATACTAATTATATTGAATATGTCTTTATTTATCACGCCGGGGTCACCAGTTTGGGGGGTGTGAGGAACAGGGTGTAAAGTTTCTCATCCTCCATTGAAAAGGGAGGATCCTCCGACCAGACGGGTGTTGTGTCTGGTGGGCTACTGCCCCCTCAGTGAAGCCAAACGTACGCTTCGCTAGGAGGGAAGTGATGTAGCGTACCTACCTGTGCTACTAGCTATGAGTACCATACCGCAGAACCATACCTCATTACCGAAGAAACCAGGAGCCATCGCCTCCTTATTGTGGTTTTATACACTGAACGCGCTTATTATTTCGATACCAAACACAAGGAGCCATCGCCTCCTTATTGGAAGGCACCGAAGATTACGTTTCCTCTTTCTATTCATCCTGTTTCTATTCGACGGATTAATGTCGGTAATAAGGTGCTGGTAATGTGGTATTGCTCTTGGTAATGTGGTATGGTTCTTCGGTAATGAGGTATGGTTCTTCGGTATGGTACTTATAGCGAGTAGCAGGTAGGTACGCTACATATAC
Source organism: Ptilodon capucinus (assembly GCA_914767695.1). Classification (NCBI taxonomy): domain Eukaryota; kingdom Metazoa; phylum Arthropoda; class Insecta; order Lepidoptera; family Notodontidae; genus Ptilodon; species Ptilodon capucinus. The sequence continues at coordinate 3,010,729 of OU611832.1, forward strand.
TAGGATGACATAACCTCACAGACGTCTTAACGTGATCACTTAGTTAATTAATAGTTAACATAACATACATGAGTTGGTTTAATCGCATTAACTCGGGAACGTGTGTTTTTGTTTGTACATTCATAACGTAAGGCCCTGCGCTAATAGGTGCGTCAAAACCAGCGCGAACAATTTTATTTGCCAATACTAAAACCGACTCTATCATCTCGGAGAATAAGCACATTTTTAAGGTTCCGTACCCAAAGGGTAAAACGGGAACCCTATTACTAAGACTTCGCTGTCCGTCCGTCCGTCCGTCCGTCCGTCCGTTTTAGCATTATGTAGGCACAATCAAATTGTTCATTTGCTACCTAATCACAGGCGGGGATACTTACCACTATACTAACGAAGAAATAGCAGTGGTAGCCGAGTGGTAGAACGCACGCCTTGCAAATCAAAGTGTGTAGGTTCAAACCCCGGCGCGCACCTCTGGGATTTATGTGCGAATCTCATTTTCATCCGAGATTATCACTTGCTATGAAACGGTGAAGGAAAACATCGTGAGGAAACCTGTACGCGCCTGAGGGAACTTGACTAGTTTTCGATAGATGTGTGAAGTCTGCCAACCCGCACTGGGCCAGCGTGGTGGACTATGGCCTGAATCCCCCTCGCATTGAGGGGAGGCCCGTGCCCAGCAGTGGGACGTTAAAAGGGCTGTAGTAGTAGTAGTAGTACCTAATCACATTAGTGACTCATACCGAATACATACCCTATTCGATTCCATTCTCACGGTTCGCCGAATCGAGATATTTGAACCATATTGTATGAGGCCTAATCGATTTCCTCCATTGTTATTCAAAATATTTGATTAGATGGAGGAAGGCGGAGTAAAGAAATTAGATGTAGAGCCTTTTGTATCTGTTCCCAATGGGACACAAGTATGTTGTAGGGTGTATTATATATCTTATGTGCTTTCCACACGTATCGTGGAATATTCCTAGTAGCTGAGCGCGCGATTACGTACGCGCGGAATTCAGGAACCCTTATCATTTTCCCAAAATTAAAGTTACTTCCTGTACGGGGTGGTAGCCGTACAGTAATTTACGTATGGTTTGATTAATACGTAAAAGCCAAGTTAAGTTAAAAATGGTTAAATTTATCTCAACTTATGGCCTAATGGTTTAATGGTTTGGTGAGCACGCGAACCGCGGTTGGTGGCTGAACGTGGACTGGTTATGCATTTGGTAGCATTAGCGCGTGCTGGCGTAAACGCTGACACGGCGCTATATGGTGTACGTTGCTAGCACCGTACACTTCCTATAACATCATTGCATCAGCTATAGATAGATAGATAGAAAACTCTTTATTGGACACCAATAGTTACATGGATATTAAAAAAATATATTGACAAAACAAGCAACAAGTGAGTAGTGGTGTACATTGGGCGGTCTTATCGCAAGCTGCGATCTCTTCCAGACATCCTTTAGCTATCTGCCAGTGAAAGACCCGTAAAGTTCATAAAGTCAAGTCATTTATCTTGCTATTTGTATTTTATTTTTATATAATTATTAAAAAATCTAATATCCGTAACCGAAATTATCTGAAACTAGCGGATAATCCGAAATAATTTCATATCCGGAACCGGTAGATATAATCTTATTTGTTAAAAGTATGGACGCCTGACTGTTAAATAATAGCAACTAAAGTTACCACTGTACAAATATTAATGTCATACTGACTGGCTCTTTCTCTCGCTCTCTCCGGTCTACCGTGTAAACGTATCATGTAATCTTTTTGCATTAAACATAATTATTATAAACCAAATTGTCTCGATTATTATTCTAACATTATTACTATATTCGTATCAGTTTCCATAACATCTCTAGTGATAACAACAAGATTGGTGCTACTAAGGTTTTTACAAATAAACAAACGTCGATCCCTACTACGTTAGGGTCGTCGAGGGCTCTCGGTTTTGCCACGCGGCAGGTACGGGATCATCCTTTTGGTAGAAGAGCCCTTAGCATCCCCAGTTGCTCATTAATATCCCCTAGAGGGGTTGAGTGGCGGTTTTTACGCCATACCCGCGGTATTGAAGTTCTGAGAATACTTAACCTGTCGACTTTCGCATAATTGAAACAAATCATTCTGTAAACTTATCGAGTACTAGCTTCTACCCGCGACTTTGTCTGCGCAGCCTGTGATTATTCAATATCGTTATGATAGCCTATATAATATTTTGATATACAAACAATAATAGGTACTGTAAGTTTTCATCAAAATCTGATCAGTAATTTTTGCGTGATAGAGTAACAAACATTCATCCATCATCCACGCACCCATCCATCCATCCATCCTCACAAACTTTCACATTTATAATATTAGTAGAATATATGTTATTCTGATGTATAAACAACAATACATTTAAATAAAACTATTTTACGGATTTTATCGCGTTTATTTACTATTTTATTTTCCCGACGTTTCGGCTGTTTTATAGCAACCATGGTCACGGGGGGACTGAGGTGTTAGACGTCCATAACGTGACATCAGGACGATAAAAACGCGATGAAATCCTTAAAATAGTTTTATTTCAATGTATAGTATTCGCGTAAATATAAGAAAACAATATGTGAACAATACTGTACTTTCTTGTATTTTCAGAATTTGTCCTATCCTGGGTGTATCCGGGATGGTCCCAATCAATTATGTATGGTACCCATAATGCAAACATTGTTTAGTTTATAGTTTATACCCATATTACCATAAGTTTGTCAGTCTGTCTGTCTGGTCGGTAAAACAATTTAAATCATGACGTCATTTCATTTCATTCACCTTGATTTTTGGAGTCGGTTTTTGTTTTTTGTTAATTTTGTTTTCACGCTTATTATTGTAAATAATCTTTGAAAATATGCAAGTATTATCACCTCATAACAGCCCTTAAAAAGTAAATATTTACAGCCAAAAAAAAAACACCCCCACGACCCCCTTTCCACCCCTTTGGGGGTAGGTTTCCATTTTCATTAACAAGCCGTATTAAACAAAACTAATGAAAACTCCTAAAAAAGCCGTACACAAACTAAAATTACATCGTCCACATAGACAAAAATAACTGTTCATAATTTAAAAAAAAATGTTTAAAAAATTAAAACTACTGGGCCTAACTATGTAAAAATTTTATGGGACCAAATGGCATATATATTCCGCATCAAACTAAGAAAGAATCACGTAAATCGGATCATAAATCGCAGCGTAATCGCTGTACATACATAAAAAATCCCTTCGAATTGAGAACCTCCTCCTTTTAGAAAGTCGGTTAAAAAACAGGACGATGTAGACCTAGTGCCTTAAAGGAGACACTTCTTCTATAAACACCTTACATCAGGTAGATCACAATATCTATAAAAGCGACCAGTCATTACTATTTAGATAGATTTATAAAAATGTTTTTGAATAAAATACAAAAATGAATTGATGGATACGTAGAGTGGAATTTTCGTGTCACGCACGCAGTGAATGCAATCTGTTCCACTTCCGAGCCACTGAGCACGAGTGGCCATGATTTCAAGGCTGCTACTGAAAGCTGAAAGGATAAAAGTGAAGCATTTGACTTTACGATATTTCTGTACATCTTGAAATGTTCGCAAAAAATACGGTACGACACTGTAGTGAATTGAAAGCGGTGAACCATAAACATAGGTCTTCGGTAAGAAGTTAATTGAAGTTTGTGAAATAACATGGTAAGCACATAGTCGCAAATCATTGATTCCTGTAATGGTTTATGGTGTTTAGTCGCCTTTTACGACAAACTTATGTCTCACTATGCCGCTTGTAAGCTCTCCAGAAAATTTAAATATGCCTACCCATTGTACTAGGGTAGCATATAACGGACGTGATATACTTTGACTTTTCGATGTAGTAACTAAATATTTGCCAACGACGTTTAGTGGGGAACTTTTTGAATGATTTAAATAACTAATTTATGTTATTATTTTTCAACAAAATTGGATCATGTAGTTCCATGGTATTGCATGATTTTGTATTATCGTCTCTTTCACTCCTTCTTTCTATCTCGGTCTTAACCACCGCGGGGGACACAAAATAATTTGAATACACATTTCCATTGTACTAGGGTAGCATGAACCGCAAGCGATATCCTTTCGACCTTTCCGTTTACGATCTATGGACAAACCGCAGACAATATTCTGAGGTATAAAACAGGTTCAGTGATAAAAGCGGTCATAATAAAAATATAAATGGTCATTTATATGCGACTCTGGGTTAAGAATATAGGCTATATTGGCTGGTTATCTGGCAGGCAGAGTTGTAAAACTTGAGTGCTGAAAGGGTTGCTTCATAGGTCGTAAACTAGGCGTTACTTTTAACATTGTAATCCTCTGTTTGAATTTATGCGACCCGGGTACTTTGGCTGAAAAAGTTTGATGTGACATTTTGTGGTGAGGATGCAATTGATTTCAAATAATTGCGTTTACGCTATTTTGAACCCTAACTCATTTGTTATACAGTTGATTAGATGTTTTTTTTCATAGACATCCTTTGTAAAGCCCTTAATCAATTATATCGACAGTCTTAAACCTGATAATAACATACCATACATCGTTAAATGATTGAACCGTGAAATGAAACCTTGCGGCTGCCTCATAAATAGCAGACTTAATTCTTCGGAAGGTAACGACAGTGGACATAAAATAATAACGATAGCCTCGGTATTAAGGTGCCATGATAATGGCGGCTGGCTTTGAAATACGCCCACTATCTTCCTTTTCGTTACCTGAACCATCTTATAATACAAAATATTTTCTCATGACAGATGTAGCTTGGAAAGTGAACCCTTGGCTATGTAGTCATAAACAGGATGTTTCAGAAGTCCGAAATAATACTTTGACGTTTGCGTCAGTATCGGGTATACAACTGAATGGTCTAAAATTTGATCGAAATTCGACAATATTTTTATAACTCTTATTATCTCGAGTCCTATGTAAAATTTGCATGTTCAATTTTGTGAAAATTGCTAGTCGCCCATCGTAAGCGTAGTCTACGATGGGCGAGGCCAGAACACGATACCCGTGACAAATATTCAAAGGTCTATAACTCAGAAACTATGATAGTTAAGTATTAATTGTCTTCACTAAGCATCCACATATGAGCTACCGTATATGTACCCAAAGTATTATTTCGGACTTCTGAAACACATTGTAACGAATTATTTAGTCTTCCAACTCACCACAGTTATGTTTCTTTCCAGGTGAACAGTGAAATGGTGAACCAGTGGCAGTGTTAAGTGGTCAAGATGGCGGTCAACAGCCCTGGAGGTTATCCCCCCGTCTCCCCCAAACCCCACACCCCCAAAAGTCCCCGACACTTCGTCTTCCCCCAAAAGAGCCCATCCATCACCTCCAGCACATCCTCATCAGGATATTACACCCCACAATCGGGGTGTAGCTATGACAAACACAATCAACCCCCGAAGTCCCCCATAGCGCACGGGCACAGAAGTCCAATGAGTCCGAGACACTTTAATTTTCCCCAGAAGTCTCCATCGGGAAGGTCCAGCCCATGTTATGAGAGGCCACATGGTCCATTGCACTACACGACCTCATTGAAGCACAGTCGCTGTGAGAAGTCCAGATCGCCAAAACCACCCCCCGTGCACATTCACACCAACCCTGGCTATGTGTCCCCAAAACGTACGAGAAAACTGTACGGGTCCACTTCCACAGTTAGCTCACCGCGTCTAGTCACGTCTCCGAGCATAGTCTCAAGTCACACTGACGATTCCACAGACGCCATGCCGGGAACGCCGTCAGCGATCATCCACGATGCCGATGATGAGGCCACGACAATATCTTCCAAAATCTGTCGAAAGTCCACATCAGATCTAACAGATATAACCGATGAGACCCCTCAAACAAGATCTACCAGCGTGAGCAGACCGTGTTCGCCGATGAGAAGGGGGTCAATGAAGGGTGGTTTGGCGTATCTGGCGAGCAGACGGGGGTCGCGAGAGTCCACGATGTCGAATTGCGATTCCGTAGAAGACATCGGGCCGTTGAATTTTCAGAATACGATGAGGGGGCGACAGCGGAGGACGTCAAACTTTCTGGAGTTGCCAGGTGAGTCCGCCCACAAGGTCTTGACATTTGATCGATCGTTTGTTTGCGGGGGTAAAAGCGAGCGCCTACTGGTCCGTGACAACGCACCCGATATCTTTTTGCCAAAAACAAAACGAGTGGTACATAGAAAGAAGCACATCTTTCGCGTCTTTAGTCGCCTAGTAGAGTGGCTTTTGTTACAGAAATTTATGCTTAACAGGATACATTTTTATATTAACAAAAGTCAAAGAGATTTGCTCTCCCCAGTGGGTGTGAGGTTGGATCGCAAAATTGGGATGACGCGGGTACTGTCTAATTAATTATTCATTTCTTTATCTATACACGGCCGAGTTTGTTTACCATCCATAAAACCAGTGATGGATGACGGAAATTTATTTGTATCGTTTCAATTGCCTTTTCACACTCTAGAGCGCGCGAGTGAATTATAAAGAGGTAGAGGAGTAATAAGGAATAACTTTGGCAACTTTCTTTTTGTAATTTTGACATATTCCTCGCAGACAAAGTCACAGATAATAGCTAGTTAATATGTGAATACTATGTATTATTGCTCTATAAGCATGTATTTATTTAGAGATACGACTTCGAGTGTAAAGCAGTGGTAGCCTCGTCGGTAGAGCACCTTGAACGCAAGGGTGCAAGTTCAAAATCCGGGCTCGCACCTCTGAGATGATTTTCATGCGCGAATGTAATTTTCTATAATTTCAACGATGAAGGAAAAAAATCGTGAGGGGACCTGCACGTCTATAGAAGGGCGTCTGAAGTTCACTAACCCGCCCTGGGTCAGCGTGATGAACTATGGCCCTAATCTCCCTCGTATTGAGGGGGAATGTGCCCGGTATAAAGGCAATAGGCTCGCCCCCTATTACATTGGCAACAAAATACATTGGCGAAGTGCGGGTGCCCTGTTGTGCGCCTCTGCTAACCCCTTCGGGGAATACGGGCGTGATTGTGATGATCATGATGTATGACAACGAATCGCATTTCAAAATATTAAATTAATGAGAACTCTTTTGACTTTGTAACCTTTTGATTCAAAGCGTCGGTATTATACAGTCGAACGTAGAGTTATTTTCAACTTTCCAAACCCTATACAATAAAGTTCAATTTGTTTTGACGCGTCTGAAATTCGATATTGGTCCAATCTCTCTCGATTCATATTGGTTATTGAATATGAAACTGTACTCGCGACGATTCAAATTCGGTGATATTCACAAAGGATTTCAAATAATTGGTAACGATGTTTTTAAAGGAAAGATTTTTTTAAATTCTTTGATTCCTTTGTGATTCAAAAAGGTATTTCTATTGTTTATTAACTTTATATAACCAGTGGTAGCCTAGTCGGTAGAACGCCGGCCTTGAACGCATTGCGCAAGGGGTGCAGGTTCAAACCCCAGGCTGGCACGTCTGGGATTTCATGTGCGGATGTAATTTTCAATAATAATTACCACTTGCTGACTGTGAACGCAAACATCGTGAGGAGACCTGCACGTGTATAGAAAAGAGTGTGAAGTTCACCAACCTGCACTGGGCCAGCGTGGTGGATTGTGGCCGAAATTTCCCACATATTTGGGGGAATGTGCCCGGTATAATCGCCATAGGCACGCCCCCCTATTAAATTGGGACCAAATACATCGGCAAAGTGCAGTAATTTCGGCGAATATAATTATGTCATCCTCGTTTATAAATTCCCAGTTGTTTCCCACAAATCTATATCGGGGGCTGAAAGGCTGTTTTACTTCAGCGACATTTATAGAACGGGAACCCTATTACTGAGACTTCGCTGTCCGTCCGTCCGTCCATCTGTCACCAGGCTGTATCTCATGAACCGTGATAGTTAGAGAGTTGAAATTTTCGCAGATGATGTATTTCTGTTGCCGCTATAACAACAAATACTAAAAAACAGAATAAAATAATTATTTAAGGGGGCTCCCATACAACAAACGTGATTTTTTTGCCATTTTTATAGATAATGGTACGGAACCCTTCGTGCGCGAGTCCGACTCGCACTTGGCCGGTTTTTTTTAACTTTACAGGAGAGCATACTCATTCGACGCAGAGAAATTCGTTGATTCCAAATAGCCTTATAGCCCGCTGAAGCCAAATCCCAAATAGCCTTTCACCCCTCGATATTGTTGTTAAATGAGCTGAACCAGTCATTGGACGCAGCCACTGGGTGAACTTCATCTCTCTAAATCGGTGGGCAGCTTTTAAATTCTTAACCATTGTAATGTTCACTTTGAAACGCAAACTTTTCCAATCATTTAAAACAACTTTGTAAACTTGTAACTTTTTCTCAACTACTATTTGTAGATATATTTCTTCTATACAAATAAATAAAATTGAACTGTCTGTTTGTAATAGCAAAGTAACTGTTGTAAAACGTACACTGTGCTGATATAAATAAAAATAAAATAAAATAAAAAGTAGTGGTAGCCGAGTGGGCACGCATCTCATTTTCATCCAAGATGGCCACTTGACTTCATAATAAATTCTGGTATCTTATGAAATTTTCCGATAATTATAATCACTTTGTTGCATTGAGTGAGTGAGATTGGATCGACCCATTTAAAAAGAGGCATCTCGTACCACGGTCCGAGTTGATCCATTGATTAGAACTCATACCGGACCGTGGTCTGAGATGCCCCATTGTATTCATAACGTATTCAGTTAAAACCATTTGTTCATTTTAAACCTGTCAGTGCAATTTATGAAACAAGCATTAGGTGTAATGTAGCGCTTGCTTCAAAGTAACCACATGAGCGTAATTGCGAAAAGTATGTAAAACGAGGCTTCACACGGCAAACATGGCTGTCCGATTAAGGATTCAAGACGAACGGGTTGAAGAGTTTACACGAGCTGACGGTTCACAAGTCTTGAAATTCTGCTACCATACATAATGTCCGGCTACATCAATTCCATTCCCGTTAAACGTGCACTTAAGCCGGCTCTACCGTGTTAATGGAGCCTATAAAGGTGAAGTAATTTAATTTTGAAATGCCAAAAATATACAGTCTAAAGAAAACTGAAACATACTTAACAAAGCCCCATCTGCTTCGAACTTAGTCAATGTTATTGCAATGTTGTTTATTCAACATCTGGGGACTGCGATGTTGAAGCATTATTGATTGGAACTTTTATAACAAAGTTATTGGACGTCTATGCAGCTTTTCAGACGTCCGAAGTAATACTTAAATGTTTTCATGAGTGTTGGGGTATACTACTACTACAGCCCTTTGTAACGTCCCACTGCTGGGCACGGGCCTCCCCTCAATGCGACGGGGATTCAGGCCATAGTCCACCACGCTGGCCCGGTGCGGGTTGGCAGACTTCACACATCTATCGAGAACTAATCAAGCTCCCTCAGACGTGCAGGTTTCCTCACGATGTTTTCCTTCACCATTTCTTAGCAAGTGATAATCTCGGATGAAAATGAGATTCGCACATGGAACCCAGAGGTGCGATCCGGGGTTTGAACCTGCGCACTTTGATTGCAAATCGTGCGTTCGACCACTCGGCTACCACTGCCTATAATACAATTGTGATTTATCCAGCAGGTTAACTTCAGCTGAATGTAACCGAACCTGTTCTTAGCCTTTTTATAGCATACAAAAAAGTAGAGCAGTGGTAGCCGAGTGGTCGAACGCACGCCTTGCAAATCAAAGTGTGCAGGTTCAAACCCCGGCTCGCACCTCTGGGTTTATGTGCGAATCTCATTTTCATCCGAGATTACCACTAGCTATGAAACGGTGAAGGAAAACATCGTGAGGAAACCTGCACGTCTATAGAAAGGCGTGTGAAGTTCACCAACCCGCACTGGGCCAGCGTGGTGAACTATAGCCCAAAAATCTCCCTCGTATTGAGGGAGAATGTGCCCGGTATAATGGCAATAGGCTCGCCCCCTATTGCATTGGGACCAAAAAATACATCGGCGAAGAGTGGGCGCACTACAGTGCACCTCTGCCTACCCCTTCGGGGAATACAGGCGTGATGATGTATGATGTGATATATATATATACAAAAAAGTAATAGATTTAATTAAATAGGAGATAATTAAAATTGACTAATTAATTTTCTGTATTCATGAAATGATTTCTCATGCTGTGCCTGCCTACCTGACGACGGGTTGAGGGTTGATATACCCATTCTGAATCACATTCACATAGTTTAAATCCCTATCTTATTCTTTGATAGAAAACCTACCCAAGTAAAACCAACATAAGTACAATGTGTGTCATTTCACGTTCAATATCTTTAAAAAGACATCGGGAGTCGCTCGGGGCTCCGCTTAAAAATAGAACAAGTACTCGTAGATATAAAGCGGGCTGCAATATCCGGACAGGAGCCGCCCGATTACGACCGGTCCTGACCGGTTCCGGACAATCCCGGACAAAATCGAAATTTCATTATCTGTATCGGTCATAGAAACCGGACCTGTGGGGTTAGCACGCATGTCAAGACAATACCTTTGTCAAGGATTCTCTCGCTCGCTCTCTTACTAATTTCATACGAGAGAAAGAGACAACATCAAGATATTCCGTGACAGAATAGTAGTCTTGGCGCATATGCTATAACTACAGGTTCTTTGTGGCCACCGTTATAGACAGTGGCGTAGCGTGCCTTGGCGGGGCCCCGTATAAAAATTTGTTTGAAGGTGTTAAGATTTCTCACAAAAGAAAAGAAAATGTTTGCATAAAATTAAAAGAAATATTTATTCACGATAATTATCCATCTGTCACTTTTTCCAAAATGTTTACTAACTATTCAAATTAAATATTCACTCTCCTTGCCTTTTTTCGGCAAACCGATTTATTAAATAATTTTATAGCTGATGGTGATTAGTTTTTGTAAAGTTTCTGCCTCTGTGGACAATAGTGACAGGTCTGACAGGCGTTCCATTGCTTTTTTTGAAGTTTGTCATTTCTGAAATTAAAAAAAAAAAATATTTGGGAAGTTTTTATTATTTTTTGCTTACGCACGTCGGGGGCCTCCGTAGCCCGGGGGCCCCGTGTAATTGATATGGCAGATACGGTGGTAACTACGCCCCTGGTTATAGATATGGTTTCTGTTACCTGAGATAACAAAAGACCTGGGCATACTGTTGCGTCAATATCGCGTCACATTTTTTGCCAGTATTAAAATGTACTGTGCTTGGTCTAATGGTTTGAGTGTAGGCTCGGCTCACTAAGTGTGGTTACGGGTTCGACTTCCGCTACTAGCAAATTTCAGAAATGCCCTTTTCGGAATCTGTTCTGGGCGTAACTGGAATCGCCCCCAGTCCATGTTTGGGATCATGCTAGGAATGTTCTCTGGCGATATTTATTTATTTTATTAACATAACTAGCTGATGCCCGCGGATATAGTATGTTATCCTTAAGAGATAGATATAGATATCTATAGATATCTGTTATTTATGGGTATTGAGGGTAGATCAGTGGTGTTAGCACGCATGTCCAGACAAGACTTTTGTCACAAATTCGCTCGTATCCTCTCTGTCTAATTTCATACGAGCGAAAGAGACAAAATCAAGATATACTGTGACATAAGACTAGTCTTGGCACTCATGCTACAAGTACAGATCATTATTGATATTTAGTACATAACGTAGATTGTAAGTACTTTATGCATGTCATTTCATATCGTGTCAGTCTGCGAATATATCCGTTATAATTAAGACGTGGTTTGATTGCATTCCCCAACCAGCTTGCAAGTACATATTTTTAAATATCATATGCCATCCCAGACTTTTCCGTAGACCTATATAAGATACAGAATTCCTCTATAAATCATTTTGTTATAGGTATCACAAAGGCAGCGTTTTCGTTGAAAGCTCCCAGGCGGCTTATTTTTTCCAACACCAACAAATATCATTATATTTTAGCCAATGTATACAAAAACTTGACAATTTATATACTAAAACCTTCCTCTTGATCTAAGCATATATACAGACAGCGGGAAGCGACTTTGTTTTAAACTATGTAGTGATGATTTAGTTTCAGTAGTAAAATGTCAATGCAATTTCGTTAAGAATGAACTTTTTCGATGGGGCAATACATTTCATACTTTTATTTTGATAAAAAATTAGTCGCGCGCATTTTCCTTTGACGCGACTGTGTGTCCAGGGCTTACTTATAAACTTAAAAGTAAAAATTTTATGGTTGTCTTGTAAATAAGACGTTACGACGTCAATTTGTTGAGATAAATCTAAACCTTACATTATGGGTATATGTTTAAAGTCTCTCACCATAGTTGTCCAATTCGTGCGGGTTCCAAGACAATTTAGCTTTTCCCCGGGACTCGGCGAGGGTCAAACCTCGGTGTTTTCAATGGACACTGTCGATCCTTACTTACAGGAGTAACAGTGGTGGGAATGTGTTGTGGGCTTAGTCCCATTAAAATAAATATTTGGCTATTAATATTCGTATTAATACTCATTATTTTCGTAAAAATTCATTGATATACCATTTTTAACTAACGAGGGGTACTCACGTGCTTTAAGTCCCGGGATTTCCGGTATTTTTGATCAACATACTCGCGTTTCCCGCGTTCTAACAACGGAGGAATGTGGTGGTGGATTTTATGCATTTTTAAGTTTATATAAAACATTCCGTCTCTATTTTGCGGATCGTAATAATGCAGCTTACTTTGAACTGATTTAATTGCGTGTTTGCTCTGAATATTATTTATTATAGGAGTGACTAGATAGATCCAGCTAGATACTAAATGTTTTTTATAGCTCTTTTCACAAATGAAGGGCACAGGCAAATAACAGGGAATGTCACATTTCTTTTATACAATCATATTTTGTCTATGCTATTTTGAATTCTAATTTTTAAAATTTAAATAAAGTTCACGGATCGCGCCAAATATCCATTTTCGTTTATGGCCAATAAAGTTAACAGATCGCGCCAAATATGCAGTTTTGTTTATGGCCAAACTATAGAGTTATTAATTGAACTTTCAAATAGTTTTTTTTTTAATTCATTAATTAGGACATTCCCTGTTATTTGCCTCTGCCCTTCCAATAATGTATGTAATTAATCCGTAAAAACAAGGATAAAAACAAATGATACGCAAAAATATGCCTCTACCTCGCCGTAGACACCAAAAGTTAACAGCAGGCTGGCCGCATTCCCATTATAGGGGTGAAATAAGGTCTTTATATTCTATCAACTATTTCAATACGTTGTTTATACAAAATAAAAATAAAACAAAAAACCAAAACAATTTCTTTTTTCATTTGGAGTCCGGTGTCAATTCAAGTGTGTGACGACTTGACCGTCCAACCTTATCCTGACCTAGATGGCACCTCTCCAAGAACCATAAATGATTAGCTTTTTAGTGTTCTCAGTTGTTTTCTTTTATTATTAAACGAATAGTTATGCCCGCATCTTTTCTCACCGGGATTTTGGTATATTCTATACAAATAATAAAATTGAAGTTCGTGTGTAAATAATATCTTTTTATTAAATGCATGTGGAAGTGGATTAAATGTATGGCGGATCATCAAAGATGGCGGAATAGTTATTTTTTCTGCGCTACCACAGTATGGGTATCAAATGAAAGGGCTTGCTGGGAACACGAAAACTAAGTTCGTTATTCTATGCCAACGAATTTAACGTGTGAGCGTTAACGCCGCAGTTTGCAGGAGGCCTAATGTTTCCCTAAGTTTTACCTTATAATTGGATTGTATCTCGTGATATTTTAGTGTCCTGTCTATTTAATATTGAAAGAGGTTTTTCGTTGACACGGAGCTTTGAGCTGTTGATGTCTTTTTCAAAGGCTTAAGAACTACCGACGTCTTTCTTTCTTATTTTACAAAAGGAATGCTATGTTGAGATACAATGGAATAATATGAGGAACGCCTCCACGCATACGTGGTGGTGACTTGACACTGGTGACCTACCTGCTAATCATTATTGGCTGGTAGGTCACCAGTGGCAAGTAATTGATAGCGAGAGCAAATACAATAAACACACATTATAAACAAATAGCTTCGTGGGCAAGAACGCCCGCCTTGAACGTATGGGGTGCAAGTTCAAATCCCGGGCCCGCACCTCTGAGATAATTTCCATGTGCGAATGTCATTTTCAACAATGATTACCATTTGCTGAACGGTGAAGGGAAAACATCGTGAGGAAACCTACACGTCTATAGAAAGGCGTGTGAAGTTCACCAACCTGCACTGGGCCAGCGTGGTGCACTATGGCCCAAATCTCCCTCGTATTGAGGGGGAATGTGCCCGGTATAATGGAAATAGGCTCGCCCCATATTAAATTGGGACCAAAATACTTTGGCGAAGTGTGGGCGCACTACAGTGCACCTCTGCCTTTGGGGAATACAAGCGTGATGATGTATTATTATAAACAAACATGGCTGATGAACGAAATAAAGATGGCAGATGACCAATATATGAGTTGATTTTTTCTATAACTAAATCTTAGAAAAAAATCAAGGCCAGGCTTATCTCACGTAATATGTTGATTTTGTCTCTTTCTCTCGTATGAAATAAGACAAGACAAGAGCCAGTTCAATGATAGAAGTCTAGTCACAGGATATGAAGGTAATGATCGTCGTTTCACAGTGGTGGAGCATTCCCGGCCGCGTGTCTGCTCACTCCCCGAGAAGCCGTACAACCCTCGGGCTTCGGACGACCTGTACCGGCTGCGGACCTTCAGCATCACGACCAAGGGCGGGGTTGTCAACTGCGGCGATTCCATCTGCAACCGCCGAAGCCGCTCCAACACCTCCGTCAACTCAACCAATAGCAGGTACTTAAGCAATGTTATTATTTACTAGCTTCTACCCACGTAGACCGCGATTATTCAATGCGTCAAGAGGTTCAGGTATTTTTTTCTGGTTATACTAAAATGAACTCTGTGTTAATATAATTAAATATTTAGTTTCTGCGGTAGTGCATGAATAATTAAAAAAATGCTGGCATCTGAAAGTAATAAAAAGAACGGTAGCATTCATAATATATTATAATTATACAAATCCTGACATAACAACATAAATGGACGTATCTTATGTCTAGAGTTATACAATGCATTTTGATTCCAAAATGTATTACTACAAAGTACATTTCGTTTCGTCCAATCGAGGTGTGACGACCTCTACATCACGCTACAAACGGAACTTCTATAATACGCTAATAGGTGGCGCATTAAATGAACTGCATAAATAACCACGATTTCATATGCAACCCTGAATCGCGATAGAAGAGTTCTCAAATCATATTTATAAACAAGATCCCAAGATTAACCACACACACCACCTGCCTGGAAGATCCTTTTCTGCACACATACTCATCGTATGATCCCAAACAAAGCAAGGCTTGTACTATAGGTACCGTACAATGGACTGGGGGTGACTCAGTTAAACCCCGACCAGAGCAAACTCTGAAAAGAGTATTTCCGAAATTTGCCACTGGCGGGAATCTAACCCGCAACTGGGATGGCAATCAATTAGTAATTTGATGTAAACTTCTTTCTTCTTCTTTAAAATGAACGGATACCTCAAACCCCCATACCCAAATTGCTTTTAAAATCTTATCTCAAGTTTTTTTTTCTATTAATACAAAATACTTAACAATTGAAAAACTTTGCGGTGAATCGAGGGGTCGATTCCCTTCACTAGACGAAGACGTCATCAAAAATGAAAGCTTCTGTCTATATGTAGCCCCAGCCCTTTAATTCTTGGACTATTCCACGCTGTATATCTCTGTAGGCATCATTAACGTGGAGACTAACTCCTGATAACTCCTTAATATCAGCCGGCACGCTATTTTCATTAACCAGAGATATAGGTAATAAGATGAAACTAATTATGATACCATATTCGAGATTCTCATTGAAATCCTTTTCAAATGTCTCCCTCGAATAAACCGATTCTACGGTAATGTTGAAATATTTGAGGAATGTGGTAAGTGTTTCGTGGTATACAGTTTTTAGATACGTTAGGTGTGATTTGCGGAACTCGTGGTCGGTGTTAATGGCGAAAAAGTACAGGATATCTAGTGCTGGACACCCGTAGTACAGCGTCTGATAATCCAGTGCGAAGAAATCAGATAATTTGCCGCTCTGTAATGATAATACAATAACATATTAGAAAGTACTTTTAATAATTACCACTTGCTGAACGGTGAAGGAAAACATCTAGAGGAAACCTGCACGTCTATAGAAAGGCGTGTGAGAAAGTTCACCAACCTGCACTGGGCTGTGGTGGACTATGACCCAAAAATCTCTTTCCTATTGAGGGTGAATGTGGCCGGTATAATTGCAATGGTCCCCTGATACATTGGGACCAAAATACATAGGTGAAGAGTAGGTTTGCCCTTGCCTGCCCCTTTGGGGATAATGCATTTTTTATATAAGACTTACAAGGGTCATGGGCTCCAAGTCTATAATAATAATACAATGTTCTTTTTTTACGAATCGAATGAAATTATTAAATCTAATGGGATAAGCGTATGGTGTTTTAGCCAATTTCAAGACAACTGAATACAATCCGATCAAAATAAGAATAGGAATGTCAATAACCTCTATCTGTCAAATGTCACTTGAAAAGTGTGGTTTGTAGAAATAGTAGATTGTATCACAAGGGAGCAAAATCATATTTTTACGGCGAGGGCGCTTTGTTGAAGTGAGGGATTCTAGAGTAGAATCCTGAACGTAGCGAGGGATTCAAAGTACGTCGCCCGAGCCAAAAATATATTTTGCGCCCCAGAGATACACTTTTCATCACCTACTATGAGAAATTAAAGGCGCCTCATATTCTATTGTAATATTATTATTAAATAACACATAGAGTAACAACTAAATTGAAATTAAATAGTATCTAATAACAAAACAACTAAAAATTTATATTTACATTTGAGAGATTTTAAACAAAACCATGAATTTCTAACAATCCGTGAATATTGACGAAAACGTGGGCTGTATGTAGTTCACGCGTTGTTAATTTGATTTCTTTTTTTTTATTCGGCTGGCGGCGCGACTATGGGCCGTTGTACCAGCCAGTCTTTATTCAAACAATATTTGCGTTCGATTTCTTTCGCGCTGAACACTAAGATGTTCCAAATTCAAAAAGTGCGCGGCAAAGTAAATTGCGGCGCACTTATAAAGAGGATTAAAAACTCATTAGGTACTGCCAGCTAAAAGTTTCATAAAGAAAACACCACCTTTGGGTGCACTTAAAGGGGAACCAAGTCGTCCTTTTTGAATAGATGGGATGAAAACTTACTTGCAATATCAATTTAAATACAAGTCTTACATCAAATTTAAATAATGCAGTCTCTCCAAATACTAATAAATAAATATCTCCACACAACACCTGTTCATCGTATGAGCTCAAATTAAGCATTGTATTATGGCTTCCACACAATGGACTTGGAGGCGCCCCAGGGGGGGTCTATTCCAGCAAGGTTAAATTAGTAGTAAATTGTCTCAATATAATATTTAATAATTTATAGTCATAATTCGTTTTCGTTCGTCACAATATGGCGCAAAGTCGATCCTATTCTCATTTGAATCGAATAGTAAGTACACATCAACACAAATACATAAATTGAAGTGTCGGTTTGTAATAATAAAATAACACCTTTTTACTAATTGTATATTAAAAAAGTTTACAATTAATTAAGAAAAAAAAATGGATAGAAAGGTGATAAAATATGGCAGTTGACTCCACTTAATATTAAAAAAAATGCATATTCACTTACTTTTGTTTGTATCATCATGTTGTGGGATCTATAGTCACCATGACATAAACAGCAGCTCCTCGCTTCGTCTGCATAAAACTGCGAATATTTCTTTGCCAACTCATTGTACACACTTTCCACTTTGCTTTTAACATCATCATCAACGTATTTCATTGTTAGATCAATCATACTCTTGACGAATCCATTCCAATCATCACCAAATATGATTGGATATTTCATTGGTTTTATCGTCGTGTTAAAATATTCTGGTCGTTTCTTTTGTAAAGCAAATGATAAAGCGTGGAACTTGGCGAGTTCTGTCATTGCCATCTCAGCAAACTCCAAGGGGACCACCTCGAATCTATTATGCATTTTAAATCCTCTCCTCGTTAAGTTTTCAAAGATAATTGCTTCTGTGTTGCTCTCTTCATAGCATTTCGTCATTTTATATCTATCATGAGATGGTACTTTAGCTTCGTCTTGCAATTCTGTATATATCTCATACAGTTCTCTGTAAGCGAATAATTCGTTACGAAACAATTTTTCGTGGGACACCCATATTATTTTTTCAGGTGCGTTGCAGATTTTCAGGAATAAGTTGGTTTCCATATCGCCGTCTTTTGCTTGTCCTTGAACATCTACAGCGCACAGATCCCCTAGAAATCCAGCGCCGTTTGATGTGACTCTTTGTTTATTTATCACGTATGTCAAATATCCTTCATTATCTATTAGTTTCTTTAATGATCCTTCGAGTTTTGGTGATAATGTTGGTGAGCCCATACCAGATACACTTGAATCCATGTAAACTTAGCTATGTATTATGAAAATACTTCTCGGTCTATCCCTTAGGGGCCTGCAAAGTTTTTAGTCTATACACACGGGATTTTTTTTATGACTGAGTTATTCATTTGCGTTTTTCAAGACTTTATATAAGCACTAGCAGCACCACGTGACTCGTTAAAGCCCCGCGCACATTGGAGCGTGAACATTTTTGCCATTACTCAAATGAATTTCAAGTTTTTTTTTGGGTTGGCCGGAAATATGTATTTAAATATTTTATTACAATAATAAGAAACACTATGAAAAAACTAAGCCGTCACCAGCGCGCCATTAGATGTTTTACATCAAAAAATAATAATACATAAAGATTGAATTTCTGTGGTAAAAAATTAAACCGCCGAAAATATTAAAAAGCAAAAATTAATATACTTTTTTATTTTACCTTAATAACAAAGTTCTTAAACTAATGTAAGTATACCTAAGTCATTTTGAGTCGGCGCCAAACTAGCAAATTAATTAATAAGTAAAGCTAAAGTGTGATGCACGGCGGCGCGGCGCGACACGCCGCTTCGCCGGAAAATGCCGAGCGTTTACGAAGTTAATTTCAGCGAGACAGCAACTCGTGCGGGCACATACGTGAGAGCACATGTTTTGGAATGTTAATGGTTGTGGCTGAAGATTTCACGTTGCATTGTTAATTTCATTTGGTTATTTCTTTAAATTTATTGTTCATTGATTGTTACTGCATACTTATTTTTTTTTGTAATACACACCTCAGCATTCAAATCTGGGAATGAACAATAAATCTCTCCCTATTTTCCCACCCTTAGGGTAGGATTTTTTCTTCCTAATTTATATGGGACCAACTTCGAGGTTATACCCTAACCAATACGTGTCGAATTGTGAACCTCTTCCGTTTTCTTCGTTGGTTAAAAATGGGTATAATTCCAAGTAAAGTCCATGCAGGCGTAGGTATATCATGGTGTAGGTGCCAATCTACATCAGACTAGGCAAATACACAAATGAATTGGCACCGACTACAAATGAAATGAATTATAAGCTTATTTGTATCTTTTTAGTGTACCTAGGTTTTTGAAGGCGAATTTAGTACCTATTTTGTGAAAAGATGCAAGTATTAGCACCTCATAAGAGCCCAAAAAAGGAATTCAACCCTCACCACCCTTTCCATCCCATCGTTTCGATATTTGTTAACTATCCGTATTAAACAAAAAAAGATTTTTCGAAATCGGCTCACTAACGCCAAAGATATGCTATAGTCCAGAATGCAAACTTTATCACCCCATTTCACCCCCTACATATTTTTTTTTTAAAATTTCCTAAAACACGTGTTTCTTTATTTTATATGCAAAATACATATACAAAGTTTCAGGTTGATCAAAAAATATTTTTAAATAGTGTGACCTTCAACCCCCCATTTCACCCCCAAGGGGGTTGATTTCTGATAATGTTTTAAAAATGGGATCACCCTCAAAGAATTCTCTAGCAAATGTCATAAAAATTATCGAAATCGGTCTACTGATGCCGGAGATATGCGTGATCATACATAAAAAAAAATATATACTCGTCGAATTGAGAACCTCCTCCTTTTTTTTTTCGTCGGTTAAAAAGCCACGTGACCATGCGTCCAAATTTGTTCGCGCTGTCCATGAATACAATTCGTTTTGGTTATGGCAAATAAAGCGACACGCGCTTGTTGACGTAGGGGGCCTTTACAAGTAATAATACAATCTGAAATAACCAGTTTGGAAAATTTTATTTGTGTTTTACAAGGAGACATATTTTTTTTTTTAACAAAAACCAAAAACCGACTTCAAAAACCTAGGTGCACTAAAAAGCTACAAATAACCTCATAATTCATTATATTTGAAGTCGGTGCCAATCTACGTCAGACTATACAAATACACACATGGATTGGCGCCGAATTCAAATATAATGGATTATGAGGTTATCTCTAGCTTTTTAGTGCACCTAGGTTTTTGAAGTCGGTTTTTGTGTTTTGTTAATAATAAATTTTTTTCACGTATTTTAGTGTCAATAATCGTTGAAAATATGCAAGTATTATCAGCTCATAACAACCCTAAAAAAGTTAATATTTAAAGCTAACCAGCCCCCCCCCCCCCCCAACACCACCTTTCCACCTCTTTGGGTTCGGTTTCGATTTTTGTTAACAATCCGTAATAAACAACAAAAGTTTTTCCGAAATCGGTTCACTAACGGCGGAGATATGCTGTAGTTCGGATTACACCCCCATTTCACCGCTTATATTATTTTTTCAAAATTCCTTACACACGTGTTTCTTTATTTTCTATGTTAAATACATGTGCAAAATTTCATGTTGATCAAAAAATATTTTTGAAATTGTGTGAACTTTAACCCCCCCATTTCACCCCCAAGGGGGTTGATATCTAAAAATGGGACTACACTCGAGATATCTCCTTTCCAACAAAAAAACGACGAAGTTATTCACTAACAAACATAAAAAAATTTCGAATTGAGAAACCTCCTTTTTGGAAGTCGGTTAAAAATACAGCTAAACTTATGAATTACTGTGCCCGCGGTGTCAACTGTGTTTATGGTTACTGTATCGTAGCGTGATGTTTAAAAGTTAATAACCTTATTGTTTTCTTATATTTACGCGAATACTATACATTGAAATTAAACTATTTTACGGATTTTATCGCGTTTATTTGAATTTGTGAATGTGGGCTCTCTTACATAGGACAAACTAAAAGATCAATAAAAACCCGCGTAAAAGAAGATATAGCTGACGTGAAACACCGACGCTCCACGAAGTCTGCAATCTGTGAACATGTACAGGACCGCACCCGCCATTATATCAGATTTGATAAACCGCATATCCTCGCAAAAGAACACCGACTCCGACCAAGGATGATACGGGAGGCCATTGAAATTAAAAAACATCCTAATTTCAATAGGGAAGATGGCTGGGTGCTACCACCAACTTGGGATCCAGTAATTAATATGATTAAATCCAAAACCAAGTGTACCATTGCAAGACCTCAAGACACCGTAAGCACTTTCTGCGTGGATCGGACCACAAACAACAACTAAATATGAGGGTACCCAGTTATTAACTATGACATCAGGACGTCTAACACCTCAGTCCCCCCGTGACCATGGTTGCTGTAAAGCAGCCGAAACGTCGGGAAAATAAAATAGTAAATAAACGCGATAAAATCCGTAAAATAGTTTAATTTCAGTTAATAACCTTCCTCGATAAATTGACTATTCGACTCAACATAAATTTTTCAATTCGAACCAGTAGTGCCTGAAATTAGCGCGTTCCACCAAACTAACAAACTCTTCAGCTTTATAATCTATACTATCTATACTATAATATTATAAAGCTAAAGAGTTTGTTTGTTTGGTTGAACGCGCTAATCTCAAAAACTACTGGTCCGAATTGAATAATTCTTTTTGTGTTAAATAGTTCATTTATCGAGAAAGGTTATAAGCTATATATCATCACGCTACGACCAATAGGTGCAGAGCAGCAACGAATAATGTGGCAAAAACGGGAAAAAAATATTCCTTTTGAAAGCTTCCGTTGCGTACGCTGCCTAAATGGTTTAAGTTTGCACTTATTGAGGAAGGTCATAGACTTTATAACATCACTCTACGCCAAAGTAACTATTAGCGCGGGTGAAACCGCGGGCACAGCTAGTATTATTATGTAGATATAGTGTTGGCGATCGCTACGCAGCGACCTAGCAACGATGGATGACATCATCGCGGCGGCGCTGTATGAATCGGACCATTGTTCCTAAACACCTGTGGTGTAAGCACGCATGTCTAAACAAGACCTCTGTCACGGATAGGCTCGGTCGCTCTCTGTCTAATTGCATACGAGTGAAAGAGACAACATCAAGATATTTCGTGACATACGTCTAATCTTGGCACTCATGCTACAAGTGCAGACATAGGCAAATTTGGAGTTGAAGAGTAAACAAGAGAGCGTTACGACTCGTGTTAAGCGAAGGCTAAGCAGTCGCATTTTAAACGTTGAAAAATTTACTAGTTGAGCATTGCAATTCATATCATATCAAGCCTTGACTGTCCCACTGCAGGGCAAAGGCCTCCCCTCCCTTTTTCCACTTGCCATAGCCAACCGGGGCCACTCCGGTAAGTAAGAGTCTAGCTCATCCTGCCATCTCTTTTTGGGCCTGCCGTGTTGCCGTTTCCCGTGGTTGGGGAGCCATTGCGTGGTTGATTTTGCCCAAGCGTATCCGGCATGCGGCAGATGTGACCTGCCCAGTTCCACTTAAGTTTAGCAGCTGAGTGGCCTACGTCAGCAATTCTTGTTTTGGAGCGCAGGATCGAGTTTCTTACACGGTCTGTAAGCTTTACTCTATCTACATGTAAGCATTGTAATTGTTTGTACTTAATGATCATACTACTATTCGAAACTGCATACGCGTGTTTTAGTCAAGCATGGATAGGCGCGTTTTAACGGTTAAGTAGAACAAACGGATATTATTTTGTTTCAAATAGACATTTACTATCTCTCTTCAACAACAGCTCAATCAGTTCTAAGTGTTTACCATCGTTGATTCAATAAACTTTGAAGTTACATTTTATTGATTTTCTTAATCTTTATCTATACTACTACTACTACAGCCCTTTTAACGTACCGTTGCTGGGCACGGGCCTCTCCTCAATGCGAGGAGGATTCAGGCCATAGTCCACCACGCTGGCCCAGTGCGGGTTGGCAGACTTCACACATCTATCGAAAACTAGTCAAGTTCCCTCAGACGTGCAGGTTTCCTCACGATGTTTTCCTTCACTGTTTCTTTATCTATACAAATAAATAAAATTGGAGTGTCTGTTTGTAATATCAAAATAACATTATTTAATCAAATTCATATGAAAGTATACACGATACCAATAACGAAAATGCAATTTTTAAAATTTTTGTCTGTCTATCTGTTTGTTGCGGGTAAACTTCCAAACGGCTGAACAGATTTCGACGGGACTTTCACTGGCAGGTAGCTGATGTTCCAAGGCGTAACTTAGGATACTTATATTTTAGAAAAAGCATTAGGGTTCCGCGGGATGAACATAAAACCATTATTTCCGGGTAATCTCCCTAAAGTCCACGCGGGCGAAGACGCGGGCGCAGCTAGTAGTTAATAAAACGGGCCTCGCACACTGGGGCGTCAAGACTTACGCGACCACCAGAGCAAACTCTGAAAAGAGTAGGTATTACCGAAATTTACCACTGGCGGGAATCGAACCTTCAACCACCCGATGCAATCGATTAGTAATTTGATGTAAACTATTTTGGGCAAGAGACCCCTCTTTCAAAATGAACGGATACATCCGACCCCCATAGCCAAATTACTTTAAAAATCCTATCTCAAGTTTTTTCCTATTGATACAAAATACTTACCAATTGAAAAAACCGGCAAAGTGCGAGTCGTACTCGCGCACGAAGGGTTCCGTACCATTATGTATAAAAACGGCAAAACGTTTGTTGTATGGAAGCCCCCTTTAATATTTATTTTATTCTGTTTTTAAGTATTTTTTGTTATAGCGGCAACAGAAATACATCTTCTGTGAAAATTTCAACTCTCTATCACGGTTCATGAGATACAGCCTGGTGACAGACGGACGGACGGACTGACGGACAGCGAAGTCTTAGTAATAGGGTTTCCGTTTTACCCTTTGGGTACGGAACCCTAAAACTTTGCGGTTATTTAAGTGACCAATCGTAAAGAGGTCGATTTCCTGCACTAGACCAAGACGTCATCAAAAATGAAAGTTTCTGACTATATGTAGCCCCAGTCCTTTAATTCTTGGACTATTCCACGCTGTCTATCTCTATAGGCATCATCAACGTGGATACTAACTCTTGATAACTCCTTAATATCATCTGGTGCGTTATTTTCACTAACCATAAAGAGAGGCAATAAGATGAAACTAATTAGGATACCATATTCCAGATTCTCATGGAAATCCTTTTCGAATGTCTCCCTCGAATAAACCGATTCTACGGTAATGTTGAAATATTTGAGGAATGTGGTAAGTGTTTCGTGGTATACAGTTTTTAGATACGTTAGGTGTGATTTGCGGAACTCGTAGTCGGTGTTAATGGCGAAGAAGTACAGGATATCTAGTGCTGGACACCCGTAGTACAGCATCTGATAATCCAGAGTCATGAAATCGGTCAATTTTTCATTCTGTAATAATAATACATATTATTAGAATATAATTTTTAATATTGATTACCATTTACTGAACGGTGAACGAAAACATCGTGAGGGTATAGAAAGGCGTGTAAAGTTCACCAACCCGCACTGGGCCAGCGTGGTGGACTATAGCTCAAAAATCCCTCGTATTGCGGGAGAATGTGCCTGGTATAATGGCAATAGGCTCGCACCTCGCCCCCTATTACATTAGGACTAAATTCATCGGAGAAGTGTAGGTGCACCGCAGTGCATTTTTGTCTACCCCTTCGGAGAATACAGGCGTGGTGATGTATTTTTTTAGAGCTCCGTACCTAAAAAGGAAAAAACGGAACCCTTATAGGATCACTATGTTGTCCGTCTGTCTGTCAAGACCCTTTTTCTCAGTTCCTGAGGCATACATAAATAAATAAAATAAACTAAATATAGAGATAAACTTAACGTTGCCGTTGAAATACAGCTATCCCCATACAATACAAAGTATGTATCTACAAAATAAGTTTGTAATCGCAAAAAAACATTTTCTAACAATAAATTTACAGTTTTCGGATTTTTTCGGTTACCTGTGCCATAAGACTTTGCTTCTTGTCAACTTTCATGATTCTAGGTCAACGGGAAGTACCCTATAGGGTTTTGATTCCCGTGCAAACGTACTGAATATGCAACATAAACCGCCGTATCTTTTGATTGCGTTAACCTAGAAGTTAGATTTTTTGAGGGCACCGAGGGACTGCAGACATAAGTCTCTGTTATACATTTCAACTTGTAACCTCCACGCTTTTCTGAGAAAGGGTCTTGACAGACGGACAACAAAGTGATCATAACGGTTTCGTTTTTTTCCTTTTTAGGTACGGAACGCTAAATAACGGCTATCCACTTACTATTGTTTTTATCATCATGTTCTGGGATCTGTAGTCACCGTGGCATATACAGCAGCTCCTCGCTTCGTCTGCATAAAACTGCGAAAATTTATTTGCCAACTCATTATAAACACATTCCACTTTGCTTTTAACATCATCATCAACGTATTTCATTGTTAGCTTAATCATATTCTTGATGAATCCATTGCTATCATCGCCGAATATCACTGGATATTTCATTGGTTTTATCGTTGTGTTAAAATATTCGGATCGTATCTTCTGTAACACAAATGATAAAGCGTGAAACTTGGCGAGTTCTGTCATTGCCATCTCAGCAAACTCCAAAGGGACCACCTCGAATCTATTATGCATTTTAAATCCTCTCCTCGTTAAGTTTTCAAAGATAATTGCTTCTGTGGTGCTCTCTGCATAGCATTTCGTCATTTTATATCTATCATGAGATGGTACTTTAGCTTCGTCTTGCAATTCTGTATATATCTCATACAGTTCCCTGTAAGCGAATAATTCGTTACGAAACAATTTTTCGTGGGATACCCATGTTGTTTTTTCAGGTGCGTCGCAGATTTTCAGGAATAAGTTGGTTTCCATATCGCCGTCTTTCGTTTGTCCTTGGACATCCACTGCACACAGATGACCTAGAAATCCAGCGCCGTTTGGTGTGATTCTCTGATTATTTATCACGTATGACAAATATCCTTCATTAGCTATTAATTTCTTTAATGATTCTTCGATATTTATTGAGAGTGTTGGTGAGCACATAGCAGTTTCAATTGAATCCATGTTGAGTGTCTCTTATGAAAATACTTCGTGACCTAGCCCTTAGGGACCTGCAAAGATTTTAGTCTAAAGACACGGGAAATTTTGTAATGACTGAGTCATTGATTTGCGTTTCTCGACCTTATATAGGCACAAGATGTACCTCGTGACTCGCTAAAGCCCCGAACACACTCAGACGTTAAAATTCGCGCGTCAGGGTTCCGTACCCAAAGGGTAAAACGGGAACCCTATTACTAAGACTTCGCTGTCCGTCCGTCCGTCCGTCTGTCACCAGGCTGTATATCATGAACCGTGATAATTAGACAGTTGCAATTTTCACAGATTATGTATTTCTGTTGCCGCTATAACAAATAATAATAAAAACAGAATAAAATAAATATTTTAGGGGGCTCCCATACAACAAACGTGACTTTTTTGCTCGTTTTTAGGGTTTCGTACCCAAAGGGTAAAACGGGAACCCTATTACTGAGACTCCGCTGTACGTCCGTCCGTCCGTCCGTCCGTCTGTCACCAGGCTGTATCTCACGAACCGTGATAGTTAGAGATTTTCACAGATGATGTATTTCTGTTGCCGCTATAACAACAAATACTAAAAAACAGAATAAAATAATTATTTAAGGGGGCTCCCATACAACAAACGCGATGTTTTTGCCGATTTTATAGATAATGGTACGGAACCCTTCGTGCGCGAGTCCGACTCGCACTTGGCCGGTTCTATACATAATGGTATGGAACCCTTTGTGCGCGAGTCCGACTCGCACTGGCCGGTTTTTGCCGATCCTACACCGATGTGTGTCGCATAAAGTGTTTTCGTTCGAGTGAATTTTCGTAGTAAAAGCTGTAATTGTCATGTCGTTGAAGAATGAGCTTTTTCTATCAGTCAATACAGTTTGTTTTGGTTTTGGCAAAAAACAAGACGCGCGCGTCTTAACGCCCCAGTGTGCGGGGGGAGGTTTACTAGTAATAATGAAATATGAGATAACGAAACCAATATTTAATTTTAGGCTTACAAGGACACACACAAACTTATGAATGATTTATTTCTGATAAATGTCAAGGTTGATATCTATACAATATACAAATAAATAAAATTGGAGTGTCTGTTTGTAATATCAAAATAACACTTTTTTACCAAATGCGTATGAAAGTATATAAGATACCTATAACGAAAACGCAATTTTAAAATTTTTTGTCTGTCTGTCTGTCTGTCTGTTTGTTTGAGGTAAACTTCTAAACGGCTGAACCGATTTCAATGGGACTTTCACTGACAGATAGCTGACGTTCTAAGGCGTAACTTAGACTACTTTAATTTTTGAAAAAGCATTAGGGTTCCGCGGGAAAAACATAATACCCATATTTCCGGGTAATCTCCCTAAAGTCCACGCGGGCGAATTCGCGGGCACAGCTAGTTTATAATATAATATAATATGTTTTCAAATAAAAGTGGGGTCAATAATCTAATTATCTATAAACCTTGGTAATCTGTTGTGTTTCTCGCATTATTGATTTGTACTATTATACAGACAACAAATACTAATGTATGATCCCAAAAACTGAGCAGAGCTCGAACTATATAGTACTAACTATCTAGTACCATACAATGTGTTGCCTTACAAACGTATTATTATCTTATCTTTATTATTAAAAGCAGCTCTAAGGCAACACACTGGAGCTATATATACCTATGTACCTATTTGTAATAAGTTTTGGCGATTTAAAAAATGATCAGCCCACTGAGTTTCTTGCCGGATTTTCTCAGTTGAGGTCGCGTTTCGATCCGGTGGTAGCATAGTAGAATATAAGAAAAAAAATGTAAACTTGACAATTTGTAAGTGCCCCCATAGGCCTATACAGAATAAATGATTTGACTTTGACTTTGGACTGGGGCCGATCCCAGTTACTCAAAGTTGGGTGCATTTCCGAAATTTGCCGATGAAATGGAAAAATATTGGTCAATTAACACGTTCGCTGCGTTGTGAGGTCATATTGGCTCATGGCGAACTTTCATCGAGTGCTAACAAAGTTAGTAGGTACCTCTATGAGTCAATATAACCTCATGACGCACCAGCTGGAAGTACACTAAAAATACTTACGCAGCGAACAAAATAAAGTTTATGTTGACCTTGTATCGGGTATACAACCGAATGGTGTATTTATTTGATTGAAATTCGATCAGGATTTTTCAACATTTATAACGCTGCTAATTTCAAAAAACCGGCCAAATGCGAATCGGACTCGCGCACGAAGGGTTCCGTAACATTATCTATAAAAACGGAAAAAAAAAACTTTTGTTGTATGGGAGCCCCCTTAAACATTTATTTTATTCTGTTTTTCTAGTATTTGTTGTTATAGCGACAATAGAAATACATCATCTGTGAATAAATCAACTCTTTTACTATCACGGTTCATGAGATACAGCCTGGTGACAGACGGACGGACGGACGGACAGCGAAGTCTTAGAAATAGGGTTCCCGTTTTACCCTTTGGGTACGGAACCCTAAAAACTTGTAATATCTCAAGTTTCATCTGAAATTTTAATGTTCTGTTTTATGAATCTAAGGCCTGGTACTTGACGAATAAAAGGTCTGTAACTCAGAAACTATGATAGTTAGTTATATAGTCTGCCTTTACTAAACTACACATTAGCTACCGTATATGAACCTAAAATATTATTTCGGACGTCTGATACATACTGTATAATGCAAGTACATTAGATGGCAAGACAAACCAACCACCGACAATAGTAGAGCAGCTGTCTAATCAGATTAAAGGAGATTTGTGACTGATGGCTGCGTTGCGTGCCCAGGGTACATTAGGGCCGCCTGCAACTGCCTCGGGAACTCCATTCTTACAGATTGTTACAAAGTTAGCAAACAAAAAAAAACAAAAACCGACTTCATATACTTAGGTGCAGTAAAAATAACCTTTATTAAAAGGTTCATGACACAGAAAATGTCACATATCGGATGTTAACAAACTATAAATAATATATTTAATTCAAATATTTACTATTTACCTACTAAAAGAAAAATAAACCTAAAACTAAATACCTTAAATAATATAATATAAAAAACTAAAATATATTATTAAAAGGAGTCCCTTTAGGCAAAGTTCCGAAGATACTGGCAGCGTTCCCCCTTTGAATAACTAGACTAATTCTTTATCCGAGGTAGCTGCCAGCTCTTCGGTCTCCTGTGATATCGACTAACCTTTTTGCTATTTCCTTAAAAAGCCTTATAGCGCTAGGACCCCACGGACCAAGGGTCTCGACACCGAATGGGACAAAATCATTATTACTCCGTTTCAACTTTCTCCAGTAGATTCTTCTGAGATCAATAAGGTTATCCTCTCCATCAAATCCAATGCCGTTGGTTGTGATAACATCAGCCGACGTATGATCACAACAATCCTGGACCATCTCCTCCCAGCAATTACACATGTAATAAACTTTTCTCTAGAAACTGGATCCTTCCCCACCTTATGGCGAAGAGCCTATGTAAGACCCCTTCCTAAGAGCTCTAATCCTTCCCTCCCTATACATTACCGTCCCATCTCTATTCTTCCTTTCCTATCTAAAGTTCTGGAATCCTGTGTCCAAAAACAACTGTCTCGTTTTGTCCTTACAAACGGTTTCATTAGTTCTTTGCAATCGGGATTCAGACCAGGACACAGCACTACCACTGCACTACTTAAAGTGACTGGTGATATTAGGGCAGGCATGGAGGACTCCAAAGTTACAGTCATAGTCTTGGTAGACTTCTCAAATGCCTTTAATACTGTCAGTCATGAAATCCTTTTATCCATCCTTTCCCATCTTATGGTCTCAGATGAAGCGCTACTGTGGTTTTCCTCATATCTTCGGGAGCGCCAGCAGTCGGTACACGTCGGAGATTGTTCATCAAGATGGGGTAATTTAGACTCTGGTGTTCCTCAAGGTGGCATTCTCTCCCCTCTTTTATTCTCTGTTTTTATTAACCTCTTAACGTATGAACTTCAGTGTACGTATCATCTTTATGCCGATGACTTACAACTATACGCTCAGGCTGATATTAGCAGCGTGCATGAAGCTGTTAAGAAGCTAAACCGGGACTTAAACATAATTAAAAACTGGTCCGATAGGTTCGGGCTCAGTGTCAACCCGCTTAAATGTCAAGCAATCATCGTAGGTAGTTCACGTATGGTTTGCAGGGTGGATTTTGATACTCTGCCACCAATTGTTTTTAATCACTCCAACATCCCTTTCAGTCAAAATGTAAAAAATCTTGGCATTTTTATTGATACATCGCTTAGCTGGCAGAATCAAGTTGCTAGCGTTAGCCAAAGGGTCACAGGTATCTTGCGGATGCTCTATCGCTTGAAACACTTTCTGCCATCTGAAACCAAAATACTTCTCGTGCAAGCTTTAATCTTCCCTATAATCGACTATGGTGATGTGTGCTACTTTGACCTGAATGCAGAACTACTCAATAAACTTGACCGACTTCTGAATAACTGCATTCGATTCGTATTTAATCTCCGTAAGTATGACCATGTTTCTACTTATCGCTCTAAACTGAAGTGGTTACCGATTCGACAGCGAAGGAACATGAGAGCGCTTACTACTTTATATTCTCTTCTTGAGTCCCCGTCTTCTCCTACCTATCTATCTTCTCATTTTAAATATCTAAGTTCCACTCACAGTAGAAATCTTCGCTCTTCCCAGAATCGTCTTCTTGAGTGTCCGTTACACCGTTCTAACTTTATTCACTCTTCTTTCCTTGTGCAATCCATTCTTCTTTGGAATAATCTTCCTCCTGAAATTAGGATGGCAAAGAATCGTTTCGCCTTCAAAAAGGGAACTCGCGAACATATAACTAAAAACATGTTAGCAGAATCATCTCATTAGTATAGTATGTATTTATCTAACATATATATATATTTATTTATATTTAACATATATATTAGTCTATTATATATAAGTATTTGTGTATCGTATTGTATGTAAATTATATGTCAATGTCTGAAATTATTTCCAACATATTTTATAGTGCACCTACCTTGTTTTCTCTGAATCACCCTAAGGTTGACTGGTAGAGAATGCCTTTGGCATTAAGTCCGCCTTTGTACATCTTTGTGCTAAAGTCTTAATAAATAATAAATAAATAAATCATATTCGGAGCCTAGAGCCCTGTATTTGTGTGCTTTAGCTTTTTCAGCCGCTTCTCAAGCCGCACCAGCTCTGTAGTTAAAATAACCTTATAATTCATTACATTTGGAGTAAGTGCCAATCTACGTCAGATTAGGCAAATACATAGGTACATGAATCGGCACCGCTCTCCTGTAAAGTTACAACAATGTCGCTTAAGTGAAATAGCCTATCACCCTTCGATATCATTCGTACGTTCACCTTATGCTTGTGTAAACGTTACAATGTAATTTCACTGGTATTTAATTTACTTCCAAGATAGTCGTAGAACATGAGACGAAAAGTGAGTTTGGTTCAATTACACTGGTTTGGATCGCGTTCTGAACACCAATTTGAATTTAAACTAATTTCGCTGATAGTCTCGAGATGGGGGAGGAATTGCCGGGAAATATATCTATATTCTACTACATAATATACAGACTATTTCCGAAGTCAGAAATAATACTTGGCCCCTTGAATAAACAACCGAATGGTATAAAAAAAATATAGAAATTTGATCATGATTTATTATTTTTAAAAACTTAAAATATCTATAGTCCTAAGCGAAATTTTCAAGTTATGTTTTCTGAATATTAGTAGTGGCCTCTCATTGATGTAGTTTGTACTGTTAAACTGGGCTATGGATGTGCCCTTTGGCTGGAGGCGCACTCTGCACTCGCCACTCCTCCAGTGAAGCTGTAAAGGCCAACTCACGGCCAACAGCGTAGTCCATTCAAAAAAAAAAAAAAAAAAGGATGTGCCCTAAGACCACAACACGATACCTGTACGGAAGCCTCGGTGCGCGAGTCCAGCTCGTACTTGGCCGGTTTATTTTTATTCCACGCGCACAAAGTTGCTGTGGACAGTTATTGTACCCTAGTTTGAATTTACCGACTTTACTGTTTTACCGACAACAAAGACGACAAATAGATTGAAACAAAGGTAACAATGGTCATTGTGGAGTGTAATTATAGGCGCGGATACGAAGCAGTTGAACGAAGGCGCCATTGAGCCCTTTGTATTCTTGAGAGAATGGTTTGTGACAGAGTCATTACAGTGTTCAGTTCTTCAATAAGCAGTAGCAGGCTAGTTGGTAAAACACCCGCCTTGAACGTAAAGGGTGTAGATTCAAATCCTGAACTCACACCCCTGAGATATTCATGTGTGGATGTCATTTTAAATAATGGTTACCACTTGCTGAACGGTGAAGAAAACACCGCGAGAAAACCTGCACGTTTATAGAAAGGCGTGTGAAGTTCACCCACTCGCACTGGATCAGCGTGGTGGACTATGGCCCAAATCTCCCTCGTACCGAAGGGGAATGTGCCCGGTATAGTGGCAATAGGCTCGCCCTCTGTTACATTGGGACCAATATACATTGGCGAAGTGTGGGTACACTGCGGTGCACCCTAACCCTTCAGGAATACACACGTATATCAATACTTCTACGGTCATAGGCGCGTAGAAACCAATCCGACGACGTCAAATTTTAACAAAGTTTTGTAAATTACGTAATTTGTAAAAGCATTGTAACGAAGGGTCCAAAGGTTACCGGTGACGTCATTCTCATAAAGACGCTCGACACACTGGTGCGTCAATGACGAGCGTTAAAATGATGCCAATTCGAAAATGAACCAACTTTACAATAACCTACAGATTAAAAATTAAAAACGAAATACAATAATAATTACTTATTTAAAAAGGTTTGGCCAGCGTGGGATGGTGGGAAGAACACTGGCTGCATTTCCTTGTTGAATAGCTAGACTGATTCGTTGAGCGAGGAAAGAGCCAGCCCTTTTGTCACCTGTGGAGGCAAATAATTAACTTCTGCTTCTTCTTTTTTTACGAAATGAGTGAAATGATTATATTTAATGGAATAAGATGAGGAATGGCTCCACCTGCGTTTAGCGGGTATTTCAACCAGTGTCAAGTAATTAATAGCAAGGGCAAATTCAATAAATACACATCTATCTATACATACATATACATACATACAAATAAATAAAATTGGAGTGTCTGTTTGTAATATCAAAATAACGTTATTTTAACAAATGCATATGAAAGTATACACTATACCAAATTTTGTCTGTCTGTCTGTCTGTTTGTTCGGGGTAAAATTCCAAACGGCTGAACCGATTTCAACAGGACTTTCACTGGCTGATAGCTGACTTTCCAAGGCGTAACGTAGGCTACTTTAATTTTATAAAAAGCATTTGGGTTCCGCGGAAAAAAAACATAATACCCATATTTACGGGTAATCTCCCTAAAGTCCACGCGGGCGAAGTCGCGGGCACAGCAAATAAAAATGGATGATGACAGTGATAATCATGGCGGATGAATCCAATTAATTAACTCTATTGACATTGAAAAAGTTCACTTTACAACGAAATGACATTGACATTTTGATGCTTGGCGTGACTTTTACCACAGTAATTCAATCTTTATGCGCATTGACACAGAGTTCGTTTTAATATTGGCAAATATGTTTTAATATGTTTGACGGCGCTCCAATGTGCAATGGGGGGCTAAGGAAGCCCGAAGACGTTGAACCATACGCCACGATCGATCACGCCATCCGTTCTAGTTATTAGCATTTCCAACAAATGAGGGTGTGACCGGGATTGTTAGCTGTGATTTTCTGTGCTCAGCTAAGGTAAGGTCAGGAAAGTGAGATCCCGCGGCGCCCCGATATGGGCAAAGGATAGATATGGAGAAAGGACAAGAAGTACACCGTTGGTTTTTACGATTCCGTACCTCAAAACGAAAATAGGAACTCTTAAAGAAGCGAGAACGATAATAAAGAATTGGTTATTGCAACAATCGTATATAGAGGCTGAAAATTTATTAAAAATACTTCATTATCTACACCAACAACTAATTGACAAACGGTTCACACACATTTACGCACATACCCTCAGTTTCACACACTTCATTACACACACAATACAAGCACACACTCATTATATTTTATTTAATACCTATTTCAATAATTAATTTCTTATATTACATTTTAATTCACTTTGTAAATATTTTTGTGAATATATATATTTTTTAAGCACATACAAGTTTTTTTATTTTATTTCACTGTAAGTCTTTGTAAATTGTTACCTATGTAAAAAGTAATCGTTACATATGTACATATTTTGTCTTGTAATGTAAATAAAAGCTATTTAATTATTAAAAGAAAAAAAAATGTTTCATTATTATTGAATTTTTTTAAATGCACTTTTTTAATCGTCAAGTGATTAAAATTTCACGTTTGTTTTCGATGTTAGCGCGCGGAGCGAGACATAGCACACCATAAGTCACTTTCATAGCCCCACTCTAAGGCAAATGAACCCCAACCCAGTTCCTACCTGTGATTTATTAGTCCATTCTGTTGATTTTCGTGCTAAGGCGAGCAAATCGACCCTTTAGGGCTTGCGTTTCTGGTCATAAATTTAGCACCTCCGCACACTGAGGCGTTACACGCGCGTCTGATGATATTCAGATATGTTATGAGCGAGCACTAGTGAAGACTCGAATACATCCTAATTAGGACGTATATTTGATACCAACAAGCCGATTGGTTGACAGATGAATGTTACATCACATAGAAGCGCAAGTGACAACACTAACTCTTTTTTTCTCGTTGGTTTTATCAAGCCCAGCACATTTCTACGTGTTGTGATATGTAAAATGAATGAAAAGTGTGTATATGTGCTGCCGCTGTTACGCGGAACACTTTTTTCGGTTGTTTTGTGCGTGTATAACATATCTGTTTACTAGAATATCATTGCGCGCGTCGAAATTTTGCCAATACCAAAACAAGCTGTATTGTACATCATCATCATCATCACGCATGTATTACCCGAAGGGGTAGGCAGAGGTGCACTGCAGTGCGCCCACACTCATAATAGGGTGCGAGCCTATTGCCATTATACCGGGCACATTCTCCGTCAATACGAGGGAGATTTTGGACCATAGTCCACCACGCTGGCCCAGTGCGGGTTGGTGAAGTTCACACGCCTTTCTATAGACGTGCAGGTTTCCTCACGATGTTTTCCTTCACCGTTCAGCAAGTGGTAATCATTATTGAAAATGACATTCGCACATGAAAATTATCTCAGAGGTGCGGGCCCGGGATTTGAACTTGCACCCTTTACATTCAAGGCGGGCGTTCTTGCCCTCGAGGCTACCACTGCTGTTAGACTCACATAAAAAGTTCATTCTTAAAGGTAATGCCACTGACAGTGCGAGCGAATTATAATTATGACGCGTGGGTTTTACCACTGAAATTCAATCTTTATGTATATTTAAACAGAGGTCGTTTTGGTATAAACAAACATATTGACTTGCGTCATTTCACGCCCCAGTGTGTGGTAGAGTTTAAGCTTTCGCCTCGTTCTTTAGATAAATTGTAGAAAATGTTGATCTTGGAATGGGGTTGAAAAGATTTAGTTTGGGAGAGTTATGTTAGGCTGATGCTTTTATGGAGGTATGGATTCGATCCCATGACGTGATTAATGAAGTGAGCTTTAATACTGTCCATATACTTGCGTTATTTCCTTCAGCGGGACAAGCACGCGCGCCAAGACAAGACTTGACATGTAATATGTCTGATACTCTTTACTTTACTAGCTGTCACTCTTTACTAGCTGAGCCCAATTCAGTAACCATAATTGTTGTCGGAAAATTCAAGTAACTTAAATTACACCTTGTAACATCAGCTATCAGCCAGTGCAATTCCCGTCAAAATCGGTCCAGGCGCTTGGGAGTTAACCTCAAACAAAAACAGACTTAAATTTTGTTTTCGTCATACTTAGCGTATGCATTTAGTAAAAAGCAGTGGTAACCCAGTGGTCGAACGCACGCTTTGCAATCAAAGTGTGCATGTTCAAACCCCGGCCCGCACCTCTGGGTTTCATATGCAAATCTCATTTTCATCCGAGATTATCACTTGCTAACAAACGGTGAAGGAAACCATCGCGAAGAAACCTACATGTCTGAGGAACCTTGACTAGTTCTCGATAGATGTGTGAAGTTTGCCAACCCGCATTGGGCAAGCGTGGCAGACTATGGCATGAATTCCCCTCGCATTGAAGAGAGGCTCGTGCCTAGCAGTGGGACGTAAAAAGGGCTGTAGTAAGTACATAATATATTATTTTGTTTGTTCTCAGGGCGTCAGACAGATCTCCGTTCGATGGCTCCTGCTGCTCTGGGTACCGGCCCGTGGACTCAGCCAGCCTCGACACTCCTGACGATGATGAAATGGATCCCGTGAGTATCCCAACCACCACAACATCGCCAGACGACCCACACTCATCGTAAGACCATAAACTAAGCAAAGCTTGAACTATGGGTACCATACAATGGACCGGGGCGTACCCAGTTATACCCAGACTAAGCAAAGCTTGTACTGTAGGTACCATGCAATGGACTGGGGCGAACCCAGTTACAACAAAACCAGTCCAAAAGGGAATTTTTGACCCCTGCAGTGAGCCAAGCGGCCTACGCTCAGACCACTAGATCAAGCCGTCCTCAAATCAACAACAGTCAATTAGTGTCAAGACTACACACCGCAATACTACTCCAAACACGCCGTGGGCATTGCGAGGGGAAAACGGTATATAAAAAAAAAACACCGACCGAATTGAGAACCTCCTTCTTTTTAACCGACGAAAAAAAAAAAGGATGAGGTTCTCAATTCGACGCGTATATTTTTTTTTTATTTTTTTTTATGTATGATCACGCATATCTCCGGCGTCACTAAACCGATTTCGAATTTTTTTATGACGTTTGCTAAGGAATTCTTCGAGGGTGGTCCCATTTTCAAAATGTTATCATAAATTAACCCCCTTGGGGGTGAAATGAGGGGTTGAAGGTCACACAATTTAAAAATTATTTTTTGATCGACTTGAATCTTTGTATATTGTTTTTAACATATAAAATAAAGAAATACGTGTTTTAGGAATTTTGAAAAAAAAAATGTATAGGGTGTGAAATAGGGTGATGAAGTTTGCATTCTTTTTTATGTATGATCACGCATATCTCCGGCGTCAGTAGACCGATTTCGATAATTTTTATGACCTTTGCTAGAGAATTCTTCGAGGGTGGTCCCAATTTTAAAACATTATGAGAAATCAACCCCCTTGGGGGTGAAATGGGGGGTTGAAGGTCACACAATTTAAAAAATATTTTTTGGTCAACCTGAAAATTTGTATGTATATTATGCATATAAAATAAAGAAACACGTGATAATAAAGAAATTTGAAAAAAAAAATATGTAGGGGGTGAAATGGGGTGATAAAGTTTGCATTCTGGACTATAGCATATCTTTGGCGTTAGTGAGCCGATTTGGAAAAATCTTTTTTTGTTTAATACGGATAGTTAACAAATATCGAAACGATGGGATGGAAAGGGTGGTGAGGGGTGAATTCCTGTTTTGGGCTCTTATGAGGTGCTAATCACAAAATATATACTAAATTCGCCTTCAAAAACCTAGGTACACTAAAAAGTTACAAATAAGCTTATAATTCATTACATTTGTAGTCGGTGCCAATTCATTTGTGTATTTGCCTAGTCTGATGTAGATTGGCACCTACACCATGATATACCTACGCCCGCATAGACTTAACTTGGAATTATACCCATTTTTAACCAACCAAGAAAACGGAAGAGGTTCACAATTCGACACGTATTGGTTAGGGTATAACCTCGAAGTTGGTCCCGTATAAATTAGGAAGATAAAATCCTACCCTAAGGGTGTGAAAATAGGGAGAGATTTATTGTTCATTCCCAGATTTGAATGCTGAGTTGTGTATTAAAAAAAAAAATAAGTAGTTGATTTTAGCCACAAAAAATGATAAAATAAAAACTTTTTAACAAAAAATTAAACCGCCGAAAATATTAAAAAGCAAAAAATAATATACTTTTTTTATTTTACCTTAATAACAAAGTTCTTAAACTAATGTAAGTATACCTAAGTCATTTTGAGTCGGCGCCAAACAATCAATGAACAATAAATTTAAAGAAATAACCAAATGAAATTAACGATGCAACGTGAAATCTTCAGCCACAAACATTAACATTCCGAAAATTGTGCTCTCGGAACGACCACTCGCACAATGTGTGCACTCAAACTATGCAGGTTATTTTAGACATTAATATTATTGGTCGATTTATAAGTTTATACAAGTATATTAGAAATATGAAAAGGACCGTATAAAATACACCCAAAAAACTATTTTCCCAAAAAATGTCCCACAATTTATATTTTCCGTTTGTCCGTCAGAGCCTCCAATTTAAATTTATTTGAAAGAATAAAGGCGGTATTTCTTGAGGACATTTCCATTTAAAAATTCATGTCTTTTTCACCGCGAAGTTACAAAGGGCTTAAAAGTGCCGACTGAAAGGGACATTTATAATTAATTGTGTGCGATCTATGTTAGGCAACAAATGTAGGCTTAGGATCATTTATCTTTCGCCCCTTCCGACCACAGCGAGGAAGAAATAGGCTATTACATAATTAATAGGAAAAAATGGTGAACGGGACCTAGTAGACAATGGTTCGAATATTCTTCGGCTTCTGTGACGATGGTCAAGCTGAAGAAGATTCGAAATATCGTCTTCTTCGACCTAGTGGCACCTTCTTGGCCTAGTGGCATGTGCGTAGGCCGCTTGGCTAAATGAGCCAAATGATTGCGGGTTCGATTCACACCAGTGGAAAATTTTAAAAATGGCCTTTTCGGAATTTGCCCTGGTTTGGGTGTAACTGGGACCACCCCCAGTCTATTGTATGGTACCCATAGTACAAGCTTTATTTAGTTTGGGATGTGTTGTCTGCTGATATTTATTCTTCGTATTGATGCATCTAGTATAATGGCAGTAGGCTCGCCCCCTATTACATTGGGACCAAAATACATACGGCAAAGTGTAGGTGCACTGAAGTGCACCTCTGCCTACCCCTTCAAGGAATATAGGCGTGATAGTGTATTGTAATTATAAGAAAAAACCGGCCAAGTGAGTTCGGTTGCCACACTCAGGGCTACCTCGCGTGATTCATTAGCATATCAATCGTACAATTTTACGGTCGTACGCCATAATCTGGTATATGGGACTGAAATTACACAGATTGAACCATTATACTACTTGTAATACATTAATGGACGTATTTCCGGTTGCCGAGGTCAATGAACTCAATGTTAATAACTGAAAATAAGTGCTTTACTTGGTAAAACTTTTGCAATAAAAGGTGAGTTTTCTTTTTTATGCTTGGCACTGGAAGAACCTTTATATTTTTGTAAGAAAACTTTGGCGATTTAGTTAGGTATGTACAATTATTTTATATGCCTACCCTCAGAATATAAATATAGCTACGATCCCACTAACATGTCAAGAAATGTTGTATGTTATGTTATGTGCATAAGGTCCATTTCACTGTATAAATCCTTGTAAAATACTCGATTGAATGAGCTTCTTTCATGAGTTTTGGTATTGACAGAAATCTTGACGCGCAAACGTCGACGCCTCAGTGTGTTGACGCCAAAACTTGCGTTAAAATTTTCGCCATTAGCTAATTGAAATCTCTTTCAATATAAAGATGGATTCTCCGTGGCGAAAGCCTGGCAACTACGCGTCAAAATTCATTGAAGAATGAGCTTTTTCTGTGAATCAATACAGTTACTTTTGGTATTGGCAAAATTGTTGACGCACGCGTCTTGATGCCCCGGTCTTTTTTTTTTGAGAGGACTACGCTGTTGGCCGTTAGGTGGCCTTTACAGCTTCACCGGAGGAGCGGCGAGTGCAGAGTGCGACTCCAGCCAAGGCCTTAAGGGCGGAAAAGGGGTGGCAACTAGCACAAGGGGCACGACCTCGGCTTGGGCAGTTACCGTGAGGGGAGAAGAAGTGACTACACTCCTAGGTGCATAGATGCACCTACGAGCCGAAGAGGGGGTTCCTCGACCTCGCCGGCGAGATCGGTGTCTGTTTGAGGCTGATGTCTGTGTGTTAGGGCGCCCCCCGGTGTGAGAGTGACGTCACCACTAACCTTTGGGCCCTTCGTTACATACAATACTCTACGCTGCCTTCTGATTTCCACAACGTGCACGTAATTCACAAAACTTTGTTAAAATTTGACGTTGGTTTTAACGCGCCTGTGATCGTCGAAATATTGAATCTCTGGCTTTGGTTTCGGCTTCGGCCGAAGGTTGTGGCGATAGCCGATTAATCGGCATCGGCCCTGTCCAAAAATCGACCATCGGTCGGACACTAGTAATTAACCATTTTTCTCTTAATGACTTATCATCTACTCTCCCATACTGCGTTTTCTTCTCTAGTATTGTGGCAAAGGTGCTGTCTGCTCTCATGGAATAGCTGCTCCTGAGAATGTATAGTACTCGCAATTATCATTTTGAAAAGAGTAACCATTGAGTTTCTTACCGGCTCTTAGTGGAAGCAGCATTCCGAAACGGTGGTAGAATCTGATTATTTGTGAGTGATTTTTGGCCTACACGAATATTTTTGTTTAATAATAATAAATAAATGTTTATTGTTTATTGCTATTGTTTATTACAAAATCATTCTACATCAAGTGAAGGAAAACATCGTGAGGAAACCTGCACGTCTATAGAAAGGCGTGTGAAGTTCACCAACCCGCACTGGGCCAGCGTGGTGGACTATGGCCCAAATCTCCCTCGTATTGAGGGGGAATGTGCCCGGTATAATGGCAATAGGCTCGCCCCCTATTACATTGGGACCAAAATACATCGGCGAAGTGTGGGCGCACTACAGTGCACCTCTGCCTACCCCTTCGGAGAATACAGGCGTGATGATGTATGATGATGTATCATTCTACATCAACTTATATTAGGATGAACTTAAATTAAATACAGTAGAATAAACAAAAATAATTAAATAAACAGTTAAATTAACTGAGGTAAATCTAGGTATGTAAATCTAGGCACCTATTGTCGGTAAGGCTCGTCAAAATCTGCTTATTACTTTTTATTTTTTCTGAGGTGAACAAAAATCCAATATTTGAATATGGGACTCTCCATGTAGTTAACAACAGCCCGTAGTCTATGGATATTGGCAATAACAGCCCGTAAATGTGATATTCTTTTGTTTCAGATACCAAAATACAGGGTGGTGCTCCTGGGTGACGCGGGGGTCGGTAAAACGGCGCTGGTGTCACAATTCATGACTTCAGAGTACATGAACACTTACGACGCTAGCCTGGGTAAGTGCCCGCCTCTTTAGAACCCACCCATACGCCCTGCACTCACTGGGGCGAGCAAATAATATCGTATGTTTTATTAAAATGAACTCTGTCTCGATATAAATACAGCTGAGAGGTTTATTGGGGCGTGGACGCGCGAATGTCAAAATGTTTGGCAATACTAAAACGAACTCTGTTTATCTATGCATAAAGATTGAATTTCTTTGGTAAAATCCACGCGATCAGTGTCATTAAGTTGAAAAATGAACTTTTTCTATGAGTCAATGCAGTTGGTTTTGGTATGTGTTTAAGCTTGAATTTCTGTGTGCGTGAATGGCGTGTCAATATTCGCCGCGTCATCGGTGGTATTTCATTGGAAAATGTGCTTTATCCATCAGTTAACTCGGCTGTAACTCACTCACCGCGGGGAGAGTCCTGGAGTCCTGAAATACAGGGTTACCATAGTTTAGGCTCCAGTCCACTCCCTTCAAGCAACTTCAAATGTGCCTGTAAACCTTGCTAAAATAATGTACCTTTAGTTTACTCAATCCCAAAAAGTGTATTTAGATTTTAGCAAACTTAGTGTGG
The DNA here is from genome assembly GCA_914767695.1 of Ptilodon capucinus. NCBI lineage: Eukaryota > Metazoa > Arthropoda > Insecta > Lepidoptera > Notodontidae > Ptilodon > Ptilodon capucinus. The sequence continues at coordinate 3,053,155 of OU611832.1, forward strand.
AAAATAAATAAATATTTATTAGTTAATATAGTTCGTTATGGTACTGGCAGGAAATTAGTCGCGTGTGCTTGACACGCCTGTGGGTGGAGGGCGTATATAACTCTCCCGACAGACGGACGACCCAACATCCCAAAACATTTTTTTTATTTATAAGTTAAATACAAAAACGGCATAGCAAAAACTTTTTCCTTCCTTTCCTTATATTTTTTATGGATTACTTAAGTTTCATAATTATTTGAGTATGTTTAACTTTTGAATGTTATTTAGTCTTGACATTATTTAGTCTGGTACATGTTTGATATATTTTTCTAAAGAAATATTGTATGTAAAAATTCATAGAAAATCATTACCCATTGTAGAACACTTTTGAACTGAACAATGCGATTCATTGCGATCATTTTCGGGGTTAGTTTTCAATAAAGCACCAAACATTAAGAAAACATGAACTGAACTTGAACTGTTGATTCCGTGAACTTTATTTTTGAACTTGATTCCTTGGAATTGGTTCTTTTATAGTTTTCAGCAACCGTGAAACTGGCTATAACTGAAAAAAAACATTGATTTAGATAAATAATAGGTACATATTTTACTACATGAAACACTGTCAATAATCCTATCCAAAAAATTCTCCATACTATAGTTCCCACACGTTTATATCATGTCCTAATATCTTCTGATACCCTAGTACCTAGTAGACGTATTGCCCGTTTTTACTAAGGAAACGCCTTAACTTATCGCCTAAATATTAAGCAGTCGGTACTTGCGCTATTCATATTTAGGCATAATTTTAAGGCGTCTCCTAGTATTGGTGAAACACGGGTATTATACCTACCTACTATGCGATTCAAATGAGAATAGGATACGACTTTGCGCCATATTGTGACGAACAAAAACGAATTATGACTTTAAATAATTAAATATTATATTAAGACAATTTACTACTAATTTAACCTTTTTATTTAAATTTGATGTAAGACTGATTATTATTGATATGCAAATAAGTTTTTCGCAAACCATACTTTTCAAGTGATATTTGACAGATAGAGCTTATTGATATTCCTATTCTTATTTGGATCGCATTGTAGATAGATTTACTTTATTTATTCCCATTTAATGACATGGCTTTTAAAACCTTATTTTGGCTGGGCATGTGTCATGAGAGCATGATCTCTATACATGTACCTTACCACCACATCTTAATGTATTGTTGTTTCAATACTGTCATATTTCGTCAGATTTTGCACTAAGTTAACTGACAAAAACTGACAGTAATATAAAACCATGGAGGTAGTATAGTAATAACACATACTCTATGGTGTAAGGTCTGTGAGTAATTACACAGCAAAAATATATACAGTAATGGGACTCGGCCGTGTCCTTGAAAAAGATACCTACAGCCGCGCGGTACGTAAACACGCGATAGGGCTGCCCGCCTCATCATCATCATCATCATCAGCCGGTGTCAGTCCACTGCTGGACGTAGGCCTCTCCCAATATGCGCCACTGAGCCCGATCTTCGGCTCTTCTTTTCCAGTCGCTGCCCGCCTACAGTATTTTAATTTCATCTACCTTTCTAGAATATATCTAATATCTAATAATACCGTACTTGAATTTCTTTCTAGTTTTGGATTGTATATTGAATATACTTATTAAAAAAAAAATGAAATTCGTTGTGACTGAAATAGGAAGTGTTCAATAAAATTACATATTGTGTTTTTTTATTAGTAGATTTAATACATAATACCACCCTTATAAATTTGAGACTGCAAAATATTTTCGCCTCGACTGAGACGTAGGAAAAGCTTTATTGTTCAATTAAATAGCATAAAAAATCCGCATTTGGATAAAAAGTTTCATTATAAATACTTATACAATTGTACAATTACAATACAATTGTACTTATTTAAGAATCAAATATTCATAAATCGCACAATTACTGCTCACACCGTGCGTTCGTCACTGCGGCACAGTCGCGACTGATTAGGTACCGAGTGGGTACCAACATCGAGGCGCGTAGGCGGCGTAGGTATAACTCGCGTTCCGACCGTTTGTATAAAGATAAAATACTGTAGATATTTATGCTGTGGTAGTATAGTACCTAATAAGGAGCCAATAAGAAGCCCGCGCTGCGGTAAATTATCCGCCATATTAATTCGATTGTTTATATTGTTTGACATTTACTTAATCTTAAGACTAAGATAATGGTGTCCTTAGGGCTCCTCTATCTACTCTGAGGTTGGAACACGTTTGCAAAAAAAGGCGTAACCGCCTGGCTGAACTTGTACAGTGTAATTTCTTATTTTTTACTAAATGAATGAAGTTATGACATTGAATGGAATAAGATGAGGAATGACTCCTGCGGTAAGCGGTTACTTAAGTCAATGTCAAGTAATTATAAATTTTATTTCAAAAAAACCTTTATAACAACAAGCTTTTATTTAATTGCTCTTAATTTTCGTGTTCTCCTCAGCAAGCCCTTTCATTTGATACCCATACTGTGGTAGTGCAGAAAAAAATAACTAATCCGCCATCTTGGATGATCCGCCATATTGGAATTAGAAGACACATAGCTAAGCATGGATTGTCATCCAAAGTAAGCGTGTATACTAAATTTCAGCTCAATCGGTTAAAGATAACTGATTTAAAATTCAGTTGCAAGATTCCACCCGGACATACATACGTTGCAAGCTAATATAACGCTTGTAAAAAGCAAGAGCAAAGTCAATAAATACACGATATAATTAAAATAGATCATGAATTATATAAAGATGGCGGTTGACCCAAAAGGCGCTTTAGAAAAAAAATCGTAATTACCAGGCGAAACTCGTACAATGTAATTATTTGCCACAAAATGGCTGTCTTTTACGCTATTCTTTTCAAAGTTACCAGGGTTGTCAATCATACGTCGTGTCGCTTCCGCCACGTGTGTTCCTGATGGCAGCCGCCGCTAATAGGTATGGTGACGTGTCGCCATACACATTGTGGAAATTAATGGATGGCGATGGATGGTCACAAATAACAAGTAGCAGTTTGACAGAATCATGTACCGGTGCTGTTTGTTAAAACAAACGTGGTTAAAAATTCAATTATGAATTTAAATATTAAATGGCGTTTACTGCAAAAAAATACGGTCATTATTTTTTTTGGCAATTCGTGATGTACCTTTAAATCACACTCGGAATATTTTTTATTCATATAATAAACCAATACAGGCACTTAATCGTCAATAAATAAGAAAAATAGTAGACTACGCTGTAATATATAGCTCTGCCACCAAAAAAGTTCCTAAGTATCGTTAAAATTCATAAATTACTTCGTTTTTGGCAATCTATACTGATACTATATAGAGGAAAGTTTTGTATGTAACGAATAACTAATGGACCGATTTAAAAAATATGTACATCATCAACACGCCTGTATTCCCCGAAGGGGTAGGCAGAGGTGCACTGGAGTGCGCCCACACTTCGCCGATGTATTTTGGTCCCAATGTAATAGGGGCGAGCCTATTGCCATTATACCGGGCACATTCCCCCTCAATACGAGGGAGATTTGGGCCATAGTCCACACGTCTTTCTATAGACGTGCAGGTTTCCTCACGATGTTTTCCTTCACCGTTTCAAAGCAAGTGGTAATCTCGGATGAAAATGAGATTCGCAAATAAGCCCAGAGGTGCGAGCCGGGGTTTGAACCTGCTCACTTTGATTTGCAAGGCGTGCGTTCGACCACTCGGCTACCACTGCTTAAAAAAACACTGCAAAAAATATATTTTGTCGTTAGAAAGCTACATCATCACTGAGTAACATAGGCTATATTTATCCCAAAATGTTTAAAAAAAAATGACCACCCGTGCGAAGCCGGGACTGGCCGCTAGTATTAAAGAAAGACTCAAATGGATCGCGGGTAACAATTTTAAGAACGCTTCAGAGATAAAATCAATTTATAATTTACTCTCCTTAAGCCTTTTTGGGGATGTATTAAAAGGTCAGGAGGATGATAAGGGTTTTTCGAGTAAAAAATATTTCTGTTAAGTATTTTCATAAATTTGGTAGCCTACCCTTTCAGCCCCTTACCATCGCCACTTTACTGCTAAAGTAGTAGGTAGTACCTAGTTTAAAATACTGCGTTTTTTAACAATATTAATTTAATTGCTAACTAAAGAACTTAAAAAAAATATCTCACTTACTCAAACCCTTTCAACGTTCCACTGCTGGGCACGGGCCTCCCTTCCTCCGTCGGCCTTCCCTTCGAGGGGCATTTAGGCCATAGTCCACCACAATTGCCCGATGCGGATTGGCGGACTTCACATTACTTCTATACATCATCACGCCTGTATTCCCCGAAGGGGTAGGCAGAGGTGCACTGTAGTGCGCCCACACTTCGCCGATGTATTTTGGTCTCAATGTAATAGGGGGCGAGCCTATTGCCATTATACCGGGCACATTCCCCCTCAATACGAGGGAGATTTGGGTCATAGTCCACCACGCTGGCCCAGTGCGGGTTGGTGAACTCCACACGCCTTTCTATAGACGTGCAGGTTTCCTCACGATGTTTTCCTTCACCGTTCATTCGTTGATGTTATATTACTTCTATCGAGAACTAATCAAGTTTCCTCAGACGTGAAGGTTTCCTCAGGATGTTTGTCACCGTTTCTTAGCAAGTGATAATTATCAGAATTATCTGCAGGGTGATTTTAAAACACTCGGAATCGAATTCGGAAACGGAATCGGATCTTTCCGTCACGGATTCCAGCCATCGCTATTTTGATTTCCGTACCCGACGATTTTTGACATTTCTCGTCGGATAAACCCATCCGAATCGACGGAAAGTTTCCGACACCTTTTTCCTCGCGGAAAGCTTCCGAAATTGAACAAAAACATAAATAAAATACCAAATTTAAGTGTTATCTAAATACTTGCATAATATTTAAGGTAAGTCAGTACTAAAGAGTGTTTAAAATAAACCCATTAACGTTGTTTTATGGCCCTTTACATTATTGTGAAAATTATTTCCTTCAACCTTCGATAGGATGGAATATTATCTTATAGGAGACAACATAGGGCGGCTGCTGTGCAGCGCCGGCAAACAATCGTGCTGCATTATTCACTTCTTGATTGTGTTTTTATTTACCGAAATACAGCGCCATGCGCCATCTATGACGTAGCTCTGAAACTTCGTGGTTGCAAAGGCGTGATGTTACCCTTCACTTTCACTTTGACGTATCAGTAAAAATTTTCGAGGTTCGTTATAACCAAAAATAATGAAGGAGAGTAAGTTTTAAATCGATAATTTAAATAAGTAATCAATTTCCAATTTTATAATTATGATAAGTGTGTTTATATAAGACTTTTTGGCCAAAAAAAATCGTATTAATAACTGTTTTGTAATCGAATATTATTTCTACCATTTCTACCATTTTTAAACGTTCTTTGTAAACGCACACAATCTTTCCGACATCGGAAATTTCCAATTGGCCCTTCCGTCCGCTATTCAAAATCGCGTTTTGACATGGCGTCGGAAACGGAATCGACAACTCGAAGTTTTCGATTCCGTTTCCGAATTCGATTCCGAGTGTTTTAAAATCACCCTACAGAGCCCGCGTTTTCTGTCATTTGGAAATTAAGAACCCTAATTACCCAGAACCAATAAGTGTTATTGTTTTTTTCTGCGGAACCTTAATTATTTTTCAAAAATAATAGTAGCATAAGTTACTCCTTGTAACATCAGCTATCTGCCAAAGGAAGTGCCCTCAACAACGATGACAAGATCACTTAGAATTTACCACAAACAAACGGACAAAAAGTTCTACAATTGCGCTGTCGTTTTAGGTAGCGTGTAGACTTTCATTTTGTATATTTTAAAAAGCTCTTGTCCTTACAACCAGACACTTCAATTTTATTTATGTACTAGCTGTGCCCGCGACTTCGCCCGCGTGGACTTTAGGGAGATTACCCGGAAATATGGGTATTATGTTTTTCCCGCGGAACCCTAATGCTTTTTCTAAAATTAAAGTAGCCTAAGTTACGCCTTGGAACGTCAGCTATCTGTCAGTGAAAGTCCCATTGAAATCGGTTCAGCCGTTTAGAAGTTTACCTCAAACAAACAGACAGACAGACAGACAAAAAAATTCAAAATTGCGTTTTCGTTATAGGTATCGTATATACTTTCATACGCATTTGGTAAAAAAGTGTTATTTTGATATTACAAACAGACACTTCAATTTTATTAATTTGTATAGAGTATAGATAGTCACCATTTAATATAGGTATGTTCGAATTGTTCCTTATTATTTTTAACCCACTTCAAAAAGGAGGAGGTTCTCAATTCGACATATATGTTTTTTTTATTACTAACATTCTAAAGACGCATTAGCTACCTTTTGTACTGACTAATGGAATTTGGAGAAATCGGAGCAGCACTATTGTTGTTTGAATAATAAAATACTTATAACGTAATATTATGTCTAGTGAATTAGAGCGCTTTCAGACTGGCGTTTTTAGGGTTCCGTACCCAAAGGGTAAAACGGGAACCCTATTACTGAGACTTCGCTGTCCGTCCGTCCGTCTGTAACCAGGCTGTATCTCATGAACCGTGATAGCTAGAGACTTGAAATTTTCACAGATGATGTATTTCTGTTGCCGCTATAACAACAAATATTAAAAAACAGAATAAAATAAATATTTAAGGGAGCCCCATACAATAAACGTGATTTTTTTGCCGTTTTTATAGATAATAGTACGGAACCCTTCGTGTGCGAGTCCGACTCACACTTGGCCGGTTTTCTTTAATTGTTTGTTATTGGTTTAAATTAAACATTTTGACAATAAGCGACTATTGTCTATGGTACGGTATATATAGTACCTATAGTAGCTTTAGTAGGTTAGTTGGGTACCTATAGTAGGTTAGTTGGGTTACGATAAGTATGTGTTGTGTGGTGATTTCATTTGTCTGACGATTTATTAATTATTTGACATTGGGATGAATACCGCTAATCGCAGGTGCAGCCATTCTCCTGCAAAATGCAGGTGCAAAATAAGGAGGAGATTGACTGTGGTTACATTAAAAATTAAATCTTCAATGTCGTCGATTCCGCTGTATAAACTACAACTATAATAGACAGCACTAAAAATATTGCCGTTTACTCATACATTACGGCTGTGAGAAGGACGGTAATACGCTTAGTTGGTGGTTGGTGGTGGGTGGCAACAGTTAAGCGGGTTCCAGACTACGCTATAATATGATAGCATATAGTATATAGCTCATAGCACAACAATATCGCGCACCATACATTGTTATGGACACGTTCACACTGTACTGTACTATATATTATTGGCTTACTATACGCTATAAATTGGTGCGATGCGCTGAGTTCATGCTATGCTATATCGCGCGCCGCCATTTTCCTTCTGTCTCATCCCCGGCCGTCCCGTCAACTGAGCTTGCTATATACTATAAATGCCTGCGATAATATCGCGTAATGTGAACGCCATGCTATGCTATACTATATAGCGTCCTTCTTTGCTATACTATATAGCACAATAGTATAGCGTAGTCTGAAACCCGCTTAACCCGCTTAGTTAAGTGTAATCTAGTTTGAAGCCCGCCGCACACTGGGGCGTGAACGCTTACGCGTTAAAATATTAGCCCATACCAAAATGAACTCTGTGTCTATATGCATTAAGATTGGATTTCGTAGTACAAGCCCCGCCTTCACGGGTCAAAATGCGCTCACGCTGTTCGTGTCATTTCGTTGTAGAATGAACTTTATCAATGTGTCAATACAGTTTGTTTTGGTATGAAAATAACGCGTGAGCGTTGACGCCCCGGTGTGCCCCTAAAAGAATGTAGAAAGTTAGAAGTACCAACTAATTTCATCAAAGGTGATCTCAGAATGTTTATGTTAAAGGCTGCAAATAAGCTTTAGATAAATACTTTAGGTGAGAGCAGATACTGAAATATTGAAAAAATTACATCTCAAAGAGGCTTCCCGCGCTCTTAAACATCCCATAGGAGTTTGCACGCATGTGTAAACCCCTGTCACGGATACGCTCGCTCGCTCTCTGTCTTATTTCATACGAGAGAAAGAGACAATATCAACATATTCCGTGAAATAAGTACATCAGCGGCCTCAGTACGCCTGCCAAGATAAGACATTTTCTCACGCATCGTGACGTCATTTTTGTGGCAAAATCGTTACGTCTTATTTGCTAGCATGGCGTAAATATAAAATGGGTTTGACAGTTAAATAAAACGTGTTTGACGTATGGATAAGATGTTATATCTTAAGTGCTAGCATGGGTTACCAAAATGTACCATAGAGACACGAATTTGACAGGTCAACGTAAAGAAATTTCTCACGGTCAAAGGCCGGTGATGAGAAAATAATTAGGCTGTAAGAAGTACATAAATATAGCATTTTATACACTATTATAACAAATAATACTTATTTTACTGCATCCTTCGCCAATATCAAGCAGACTACATGCAAAATTCTTCCAAAAACGAACACGTAAATTTATTTTCGTGTTCGACAAACAACAACAAAAAAGTGTAGAGACATTTCTATCTGTTTTATTTTCTTCCGAAAATCCACATAATCCTATTCCACGTGATTTAAAATGCATATTTTACAAAAAATCTGTAGGTTTGAGGTTAGATTTTGTTTGGCATCATACTTTGCGTGCTTTTTGCCGTTTTACAATGTAAAGTTATTTAAATTGGCAAATAAAAATAGTATAGTGCCCAAGAAATAAATTTTAAGCATAATACCACCGACCAAATGATAATACGTAAAGCTTCCGGCATAATAAAAAAGAATCTATGCCCAAAGATATTTTTAATCTGTGCATAAATAATCAAATATATTCTATGATGTGTATGCAGCATCTTTTTTCTTTGTAAAGCTCCGTCTCGCTCTATTTGTCATTTCAATGAACGAATGAACGAAAGGTCGTAAACTGTGAGAAAATTTTAGCAGGCTGTCTAATTTTAAACATCTTGGAAGCCATGTTAGCAAATAAGATACGGGAACGCAAGTTGACAAGATGTTTTTGGGACTTGTGAGAAAACATCTTGGCAGGCGTACTGAGGCCGCAGGAATAACCGATAATTAATTTCCCGCAGCCCGATAATGTACTACTAATACTAAAGCCCTTTTAACGTCCCACTGCTGGGCGCGGGTCTCCCCTCAATGCGAGGGGGATTCAGGTCATAGTCCACCACCCTGGTGCGGGTTGGCAGACTTCACACATCTATCGATAACTAGTCAAGTTCCCTCAGACGTGCAGTTGGCTTAGCATGCCCGCGTAAATGACGATTGTCGAGAAAATGACGTCGCACCGAGCCATGTCCAGTACAAAACGCTCGCAGTGACGTCACTTTCCCGACAAATCTGACAGTTGAAAAAGATAAAACTTATGTCTACACGGTCATGATAAGCCTAAAGGTTTCCTTGCGATGTTTTCCTTCACCGTTTCTTAGCGTGTGAAGTTTGTTAGCAAATCGCATCTCCAAAAGTTTAAAGACCCATTTTGAAATTTTAGGATTTCGACAATAAATCTTAAAGGGTCGTTCTAACGACCATTTTTCAACAACATTGTTTTGAGTTAGGTCTCTATACTTTTAAAGATGCGAAATGTTCTTACTCCCGCTAATGTAGTAAAAGAAAAATCTATTTAGTTGTATAAGTACCAATTCTAGTAGCGAAACGATAAACGAATTCTGTTTTCGAGTACCTATTTGATTGATAATTTCAATTAGCAGCTGTGAATCGAATCAGTAATTGCCAATAAAACTGAACGATAGTGAATTCATTACAACCTTTGCAAAAACGAAAACTTTTTATTGAAATATACTAACTACGTTTAAAGGCGTTTCTTTTTGTTTTAATAGCCCATTGTATGTACCACTGCTGGGCAAAGTCTGTCACCAGGCTGTATCTAGAGAGTTGAAATTTTCACAGATGATGTATTTATGTTGCCGCTATAACAACAAATACTGAAAAACAGAATAAAATTATTTAAGGGGGTTCCCATACAACAAACGTGATTTTTTTGCTATTTTTATAGATAATGGTACGGAACCCTTCCTGCGCGAGTCCGACTCGCACTTGAATCCAATTGTCTTTTGTGTGTCTAAGAAAGGACGTGTTATAGGGATTTATCCACTTCCAACCTTATACATAACATTAAATATCTCGTTTATAGTTGATACTAATATTTTAATTCAATCAAATCTGTCATCTGCTCTCATCTATTTAAAGTTTAGTTTTAATAATTGGTGTGGCTAGCGTCTTCTGTAAATAACGTGTAACATAACTTCTCTTTTGCTTGCACATGGTCGGCGAAGCTAAACGCGGTAAGTGTTGTAACACCCTGTGTATATAACTGTGTATGTTTTCACATCACCCTGTATTTTTTTTCTACAAAAAAGTATGATGTTGTACACATAGCACGGCTAACATGTGCGTCAAGATTAGACTTATACATCAACTTTGTCTCGTTCTCTCTTATGAAATAAGACAGTGAGTGAGTGAGCGCAATTATTTGTTCCCCAGAAAATTGCTCATCAATATGTACCCTAACGGTACATACTTATTTCAGACATACACACGACTGACAGGGATTTCGGTCTTGTTGATTTCTTCAATAGTCGTTCAACTATTTTTAACGATTCATAACACAGAACAGGGTTAAAATTTATCAGTTAAATACATTAATTAGTTTATAATTTCTGTAACTGACAATTTCAATATTGGGTCCCTTTCTCCACAGTGCATTTTCGCAAAGCTACATCAGATTCCATCAAATATAGTGAATGAGCATCTTCGTACAACAATCCGCGACTCATGTTTAGTCTTGGCATGCATGCTGGTCCTGTAGAACAACAGATTTCAGGGGCCTTACCACCACCTTTTAAAGTTTTGTTCTTTCCATAGTAACTGTTAATTTTTGACTGATTCTAAAATAAAAGTAATATTAGAAATATTGACGCAAGTGGTGATAAAGGGGCTGGACAATGTCTATGGGTATTTGTTATTTACCTGTTTCAGATTCACAACGTATATAGACTAGGTACTAGAATAACATTGCTGACTCATTATCTTGATATTCCTTATTTCAATAGTTTATAGAAGTAAATTAAAATTATTTAATTTTGTCAGTTCGCTTTTGCACTGATGCTTTTATGTAAAGAGGCGAAAGCTTGTGGTAAATGGTAGTATCTGTCTACCCCCTTGGCATACAGGCGTGAGTATATATATGTATGCTTATAAGTGTACGATTTTTATATGCACACAGTAGATATAATTAATTCTAATTTCAGTGAAGCGGGTTTCAGACTACGCTATAGTATGATAGCATATAGTATATAGCTCATAGCACAACAATATCGCGCACCATACATTGTTATGGCCACGTTCACACTGTACTGTACTATATTTGAATTTTGACCCGTGGACGCGTGGCTTTTATCATTTAAATTTTATCCTTATCCATATTGACCCAGGGTACGTTTTGGTATTGACAAACATTTTGACTCGCGAGCGTTGCCTTGGTGTGCGGGGGGGCTTTAATGTCTCGCCTTTATAACAGGGGTTGGTCAGGCACTTAATCCGGATTTAATCTTAAAGACGGACTGGGTAGTATCCGTACTACTACTACTACAGCTCTTTTAACGTCCCACTGCTAGGCACGGGCTTCGCCTCAATGCGAGGGGGACTCGGGCCATAGTCCACCACGCTGGCCCGGTGCGGGTTGGCAGACTTCACACATCTATCGAGAACTAGTCAAGTTCCCTCAGACGTGCAGGTTTCTTCACGATGTTTTCCTTCACCGTTTCATAGCAAGTGATAATCTCGGATGAAAATGAGATTCGCACATAAATCCCAGAGGTGCGAGCCGGGGTTTGAACCTGCACACTTTGATTGCAAGGCCACTTCGTTCGACCACTCGGCTATCACTGCTAGTATACCCTGCTACTTAATTTCAATAGGTAATCAGTTATCTGAATATTAGAATTATTACCAGATCGGGATTTCATTTATTAAGTTTTGAACTTTTGTTATTAGTCCGTTGATTTCAGCTTTGCAGTCTTTTGCCATTGTTATATCGAGGGGTGAAAGGCTAGGCCTATTTGACTTAAGTGCCTTTTTAACTTTACAAGAGAGGATACTTATTCGACGCAGAAAAAATAGCTGATTCCAAATATGTATACAAGTCAATAATTCAAATTAAATAGCCTTTCACCTCTCGATATGATGAGTTGATAATGTTCGGATGAGGCGATGCTCGCGTGTGCCTCGGTCAAGCCACGTTGCTCGAACATTGCGAGGCCACTTGCCCAGTGTAAACGCGCCTATTGACGCAAGCATAAACTACGCAGCATATATCTTACTAAATCTCAATACAATTACGTGTTACGTGGAACCAAATGCCCAAAATGGCCGCTTTGTGTCCCGTCGTAATTTCTCGCTACGTGATCGGAATGTTATTTTCCAGTTTGCTGTTTTGTAAGAATCTCAAACTATTTGTATTATTCGAGGAATGCGATTCTGAATGGTTATGATAAGCCCGCAACCCTACATCATATAAATCACTTAAAAACAAACAAAATGTATTTTTACAAGCTTTATATTAACTTGCAATGTATGTATGTCTGTAACTGAATTTTAAATCAGTTATCTTTAACCGATCGAGCTGAAATTTGATCTACATTCGATGACAATGCATGCTTAGCTGTGTGACGTCATTCTAATACCAATGATGCGGATCATCCAAGATGGCGGAATAGTTATTTTTTCTACACTACCACAGTATGGGTATCAAATGAAAGGGCTCGCTGAGGAGAACACGAAAACTAATAAAAGCTTGTTTTTAAAAAGTTTTTTTTTACCTTTTTTTAAAAAAGAATTAATCGGTTCTTTTCTTTGACAAGTCAAGGCATGGTCAGTTAGGCCGCGTGTACCTTCTGCTGTGTTAATATTTAAATCAAAAGAAGTTCAAAAGTAACAGCTGTGTTGCGGCGAGTTTTAAAGAAAACTGAACACACCAAAATACTTATTACAAACTTTAATAAACTATTTCTGATTTCACATATCGAGGGGTGGAAGGCTATTTGGCTTAAGCGACACTTTTGGGCGATATTGACTTATATACATAATTTGAATCAGCTATTTTTTCTGCATCGAATGAGTATGCTCCCCTGTAAGCCTAGCATGACCGCGTAGATATAACTTGAGAAAATGAAGTTACACCGAGCCATGTTCAGTACAAAAACTCGAAGTGACGTCATTTTATCGACATATCTGACAGTTGAAAGAGATAAAACTTATGTATACACGGTCATGCTAAGGGTGTAAGGTAAAAACAAAAGATATATGTTTAGAATAAGCTAGATAACCTTTATTTAAGGGTTGATATATCCATTTTGAATTATATTGTATAAAGTACATGGCGTGAGAAAGCAGTGCTAAGTGTCCATGTTGCTACATACTGCCTCCTTTTGCCTCGCTCATCAAAGTCATGGATCGTACGAGGCATACAAGATGGAGTATCTAATGTTTTAAGTTATTCCCATCCCTATTGTGATTTGTCATGTATGTGACTTTTATACCGATTTCCAACGAGAAATATGGAGGGTAGTGGGTCTCAAATGAAAGGAAGGTACTAGGAAACCATAAAACATAGCGGTTCAATATGTGAAGCCATAGGAAAGAGGTCTCCTGCGTTCTAGCTACGGGCGAAGGAAGATGGTTCGAACCATTATTAAAAAAAAAGTATTACGAAGGCAGATTTGAATATCGAACCCACATACTTTTTTCCAGAAGACAATCAAATCCCTTATATTCCATTACCTATGTCTTTTGTAGACTTGTATTGTAAAGGATTTGTGGTGTGTGAGATTGGAAAAATGAACTTTATTCTATCAATGTTAAAGTGTAATTTTGTTTTAGATGACGAGTTCGGTGAGAAGTCGGTGTCGGTATTGCTGGACGGTGAGGAGTCGGAGATGATATTCATAGACCACCCCAGTACTGAGATGTCGGTGAGTCGGTCCAGACAAACTATAGTGCCTACTAGTGAACAACAATCGAATGAGAATACGAAAACATTATTCATAGGTTAAATTTAGTGTCTATAATGTCTACGTAATATTTTCTTAAAAAGCTCCGTTGTTTCTTAGTAAAATTATTCGCACATGTACTGCTTATAAACAATTAATAAAAAATCATATATACATCATCACGCCTGTATTCCCCGAAGGGGTAGGCAGAGGCGCACTGCAGTGCGCCCACACTTCGCCGATGTATTTTGGTCGCAATTTAATATGGGACGAGCCTTTTGCCATTATATCGGGCACATTCTCCCTCAATAGGAGGGAGATTTTTGGGTTATAGTCCACCACGCTGGCCCAGTGCAGCTTTCCTCACGATGTTTTCCTTCACCGTTTCTTAGCAAGTGATAATCTCGGATGAAAATGGGATTCGCACAATAAACCCAGAGGTGCGAGCCAGTACTTTGATTGCAAAGCGTGCGGGCGTGCGTATTAACTTGACTATTTATGAAAATGTACTCTAATTCAAATGTACTCAAAGATTTAATTTCTGTGGCAAAAGCCAGACAACACATCCAAATTCGCCCGCGTCTTCGATGACATTTCGTTGAAGAATGAGCCTTGTTGTGAGATAAAACAATTCAATTTGGTATGGGCAAAGAATTGGTCGCATGAATTTTGAAGCGCTATTCTTTAATCTACATATGTACGAGCAAATGGCAAAGTGACTGAAGCGACATATTGGGCGATATTAAGTTATATATATATCGTTAGAATCAATTAATTTATCTCCGTCTTTTGAGCTAGGTTTCGTGAAAAATTACCCAAAAGGCGCTAGAGTTAATGTCAATTTGCAATTTAACCGACCATATATAGATCTTATAAGAGCTACGGAGTATTTAAACATCGTCATCCTTTCTTGTTTCTGCTGGTTACTTCAGCGTGCATTCAGGCAAGAACGTAACTACTTTCTATACCTCTCAGGTGGAGAACTGCCTCTCGACCTACGAGCCTCACGCATGCGTGGTAATATACTCCGTGGTCGCGAAGAGTTCCTTCTCCAGAGCTGGAGAAGTGCTCGCGTATCTGGCCAGGGAGCAGTTCACAGTGGAGAGAACGGTGGTGCTGGTAGGGAACAAGGCCGACCTCGCCAGAGCAAGACAGGTGTCCACGAATGGTGAGCTACCAACTATACTCTGATTAGCGATTCTGCTATTGAAAATTCACAAGCTAAGACGAAGAAGAAGCCTTCGAGCTAAGACGTCTGCGTACACAACGCGATATATAGATTACTATCTTTCTATATACCCAGACAAATACCTCATACTTTGGTACCATTTGGTATATATTTGTATACATTTGTACATAATCTATATCTATACAATCTATACAAATAAATAAAATTGGAGTGTCTGTTTGTAATATCAAAATAACACTTTTTTACCAAATGCGTATGAAAGTATATACGATACCTATAACGAAAACGCAATTTTAAATTTTTGTCTGTCTGTCTGACTGTCTGTTTGTTTGAGGTAAACTTCTAAACGGCTGAACCGATTTCCATGGGACTTTCACTGACAGATAGCTGACGTTCCAAGGCGTAACTTAGGCTACTTTAATTTTAGAAAAAGCATTAGGGTTCCGCGGGAAAAACATAATACCCATATTTCCGGGTAATCTCCCTAAAGTCCACGCGGGCGAAGTCGCGGGCACAGCTAGTACATAATATAATACATTTGTATTTGATAGCTAATTACACCTATTTATGTTAAAAGAAGGCGGTTTTTTGGTTCCAGTGTTGACATCCCGCGGAAAAAGAGCTCCTTAATTTAACAGGTTATTTATCAATCGGCACCTAATTTTCTTCTTCCGTCACTTTATACAGTACTAGCTGTGCCCGCGGTTTCACCCGCGCTAATAGTTACTTTGGCGTAGAGTGATGTTGTAAAGTCTATGATTATAAGTCTATAATATCCGATTCATGTTCGGGAATTTTCCCGTTTTTGCCACATTATTCGTTGCTGCTCCGCTCCTATTAGTCGTAGCGTGATGTTATATAGCCTATAACCTTCCCCGGTAAATGGACTATTCAACACAAAAAGAATTTTTCAATTCGAACCAGTAGTTCCTAAGATTAGCGCGTTCAACCAAACAAACAAACAAACAAACAAACAAACTCTTCAGCTTTATATATAGTATTTAATTTAATAATTTATATTTATATTTATAATAGAGTATAGATATAGATAAGGTAACAGATTATAGTGACCAAAACTCTATCGATTTGAACATTTATAACTTTGTCTAACTGTAACTCCTTCAGTTAGGTAACTGCTTATGTTACGAGTGGACTCACATCAATAGTTTGAAAGCCTAGAATAACTACTGGCTAACCAAACTAAAATCCATCAGTTACGTAACCCTAAGTTAATGAATCACTTAATCCTGTACAGTTGGTAAAGCGCTCGCTACATCCAGGGACTGCAAGTTTATAGAGACATCATCCGGCATTCAGCATAATGTGGATGAACTCCTGGTCGGCATCCTCAAACAGATCCGGCTTAAGGAGAGCCGAGACAAGAAGCAGGCTAAGAAAGTGAGCAAGCAGGTGAGATTTCCCATCTTTTACTCTACCCTTAAAAGCTACTAAACCTTAATCATAATTACTATATACCAGGGCCCCATAACTCATTTCAGTAACTTCATTTTTAAGGGCATGGAATCATCTATTGTCAATGGTAGCTAGAATATGACTAGTGTCATGTCAAAGAGTGCTTAATTTTCTTCTAATTAGAAAACTCCGAATTAAAACACTTCAAAGTGTAGTAATATTTAATGATGCAGATACATATTTCGATTTGGATATTAATCTTCACGATCTTTGTTATAGGAGGCAAAACCGTCGAAACTAGCCAGCTCCCGTACACATATTTCATTGAACATCGCTCGGGAGTTGCTGCAGAAAATCTGCATTAACGATATCTCAAAGTCGAAGTCGTGCGAGAATTTGCATGTCCTGTAAACTTCTTATGCCCTGGTACCTGTTATTCAAGGGATATAATTATAGTTTTATGGTTCAAATATTTATAATTGTCTTTGATTGCTGTAATGTAAATGTTCTATCAACTTCTTATGCCCTGGTACCTTCTGTTAGAGAAAAAATTTGGTTAGGGATATATTTTAACTAAGCGAATGTCCTGTAAACTTCTTATATCCTAGTACTTAAAAAAGAGATAATTTCAAATTCAATTAACTACAAACCATAAACTCTCCGAATTAATTCGATTAATATAAATTACAGAAACATATTATTGCACATTGCATTGAAAGTTCTCAAAAGAAAAAACTCTTTTAAAAGTATACAATACCTACAACTTCTTTCATCCTTTGCAAGAAACGTTTCTCTTTAAATTTAATTTATTTTACTACTTATAAGTTCAAAGACAGGCATTGTTTGAAACGATATGGTACTTGAACGAAAGATTTCGTCTACATCTGAAAAGCACATTTAAAATAAGCGAACGAATTAAATTCTAGAAATTTACAATCATTTCAAAATTAAATCCTTTGTAGTTTCTTATTTTTATTTTCCAACATTTTAAATTTATATTACTAAATAGATATAACGTATTCAACTAGATGCACTGGCGGAGAATATTCACGTTTGACGGAAAATCTTCGTTTTCGTCAAAGTCAATTTATAATTCTTCGAAAACGGATACTGTACATGGACATAATCGAAAATTTCCGAATCCGTCGGTTCCGCCAAAAGTAGAATTGCTTCCAAATAATCTATTGTATCCTTATGTGATAGAAAATAACCTTACTTAACTCCTCCAACAAGTCGTGTTATAACAGTATCATTGAAAAACTTGTTATCTCAAATCAAACTCACAAATTCTATTGTAACTTTCAATAAAGCAAGTTCTCGTCCCGAAATTTATTGTTCGAACGACCTTGACAAAACTTTTGGAGGAAATATGAACGTCTTTTCTTCATAAACTTTGAAAAACTTTTGTACAATATTCGTGTTAAAAATTACTATTTTAATTTGTTATGTCGAAAGATTTAGTATTTTAAAGAAACTTTCAACTAACTCCATTTAGTAGTGTTGTCCTTATGTTTGCTTGAAAGGTAATCCTTACTAACCGACAAAAAAAAATTAAATGAGTTATATATACCACATTCGAACGGCCAGATTTTTCAGCGTCGTTTGGTATAGGTATGTATCACTTATTTTACTATTTTTTGTCTCTTATTAAAGACTAGCTGTGCCCGCGACTTCGCCCACGTGGACTTTAGGGAGATTACCCGGAAATATGGGTATTATGTTTCTCCCGCGGAACCCTAATGCTTTTTCTAAAATTAAAGTAGCCTAAGTTACGCCTTGGAACGTCAGCTATCTGTCAGTGAAAGTCCCATTGAAATCGGTTCAGCCGTTTAGAAGTTTACCTCAAACAAACAGACAGACAAAAAAATTTAAAATTGCGTTTTCGTTATAGGTATCGTATATACTTTCATACGCATTTCGTAAAAAAGTGTTATTTTGATATTACAAACAGACACTCCAATTTTATTTATTTGTATAGATTGCCTTTCAAGCGTCGATACGCAAATTTGTGTCTAATTCTCCTAAATGTAATCTAATATTGCAGAATTTTATATCGCCATTTATTAACGCAGTAAAGAAAAAAAATGCAATATTCGACTCAATGATTTAATAAAAAAAAGTCTTAATGTCGAATCTTCCTATTACTTCTGTCGTTTTAAATGTTATATTAGGTGTATTTTAAGTAACTAGATAGTTATTAAAATGTTTAGAGACTAAATTCAATCCATATCTCTTAAAAACTAACTTTTCGTAATGAGAACGAATGTAATCATACTTATTTTGTATAATATTTCCATCTTAAAAGTAGGGACAGTTTTACCGTATTGTGTGTGACACTATTTGCTTAGAAATACACTTCAATCCTTTATCCGTCGATGAGTTAATAAAGTATTTCTAATAGGTTTTTTTTAAACATATATACATATTTCCACCTTAAAAAACTTGAAAAATATTATGTGTAAGTATTTTATTCCCATAGTAAATACTTTAATATTTTATCTGTTTAGAAAGTTAAAGGTTTTGTTTGTTCTATCTTTAACAAATGCCACCGAATACTATTAAGCTGAATTTACATAACGACACTAAGTTTCATGCATGATGAAATTAGTTTCACGACATTACTTTCACTACCTGTGAAACTAGTTTCATTGAAAAGGATAGTGTCGGGACATCTACAGTATGTCTTCGTTCATGACTCCGCCAACATCAGAGCAGTTATTGTATAGAATTAAGAAAATGTTGTCTCGAAAATTGATTCGAGTGTGGATTGATAAATTATATATTTTTATTAGTTGGTTACACATTTAAAATATTTTATTCGACTACCATGGCCCACACTACGACTAAAAAACAAACGTCCTATCAGCGCAGGCGGTGTCGCGACACTAGTTTCACGTCGCGCTTACACAATGACATTAGTTGCATGACATTAGTGTCATCCAAAAATCGCGCGCTACACAAAACTAATTTAGTGTCGTGAAATTAATGCATGCATCGATAAATGCATGAAACTTGACGTGTACACTGTAAAACTGTTGATGAAACTAATGTCACGAAACTAATTTCACGCCACTAGTGTCGTAATGTAAATAGGGCTTTATGCGTGTTTGACGTATGATGTACCTCCAAATTAACATGCCCTTTAAATTACGTTTTGTCTATAATATTTATTGCGTACCAATAATGAAAAGTTTCCATTAGTAATAGGTAGATACTTATGTATATCTGTGGACTCGTGCTTCGAGTAATTACTAGGAGTGTGTTTGACAACCTTAACATACCTGCGTGTGTCGTAACATACTCTGTTGTCGTTTGCTGTGGCGAATGCATTAACTTGAATTAATTACCTCTTTGTGAATGTCAAAAACAACTTTGGAGTATCAAAGGTAAATGTGGGGAGTTTCATATTTTTTTAGGTTAATATTTTTTTAAATAATATTAATATGATTAAGCCAAAGCCTCTTTCTAACCGACTTCAAAAAGGAGGAGGTTCTCATTTTAGAAAAGTATACTGTGTCAATGTATATGATTGATTATTTTTGTCAAAAGTTACACACATGACATATTATATTTCGTTCAAAAGTGTTATTTTTATATAAACTAATAGGTACAGTTCCTTTTTAGTATTGGCAAAAATTGATCGAGTGAGTCTTGAAGCATTTTTTTGTTATAGCCCTAATGTGGATACAAATTAATTAGATTGTACTAGCTAGTCATTTATCGTAGCTTTAAAAAAAGGTGTATGGTATTTAGTCTTTGGTCATGGATGTATTAGATACTAACCAAAATTTAAAAACTATAGAAATAAACCAGTCATTATATGTTCGATAAACACGAGGTCTTAGGTATCAAGAGCGGCCATTTTGAACTATATTTTTAAACTAGGTATAGTATAAACGTAGGTATTAAAGAATGCGTACACGAAAAAAAAGTACACAGTTCGATTTTCAAATTCTGAAAATCCTTTTTTAATTTCCTATTCTTTCAAAATGGCCGCGTTCGTCGTCATGTATTTTTTTAACAATGCAAAGGTGATTTTGCTAAATTTCTTCCGTATTTTTAAATTAATAATGGCGTTACCTAGTTTTTAATCTAATAAATGTCAGTATTGATGTTTGTATGTAATACAATCATAATGTATGTTTGTTTATATTAGCGTTTTAGACGTAAGAATAATAATTAATCTGTGGTAAGTTGTAATGGGGTAGTAACCTTGTCAAAGGACATTCTCCCATTCTAACTTTGATTAAGAGATTGTAATTACGTGTTACTATTAGAATACTAATTATATTTTTCTACTGTACCTAATGTCAACTTTCTACGACTCTTAAAATAACTGTTTAGTGTGTACTTACCTAGTTCATGGTTTATTATCAATTATTTTGTGTCAATGAAAAAAAATGTTCAGTAAAGTTTTTTTTTTTTCATTTTCGAGAATTTTTTTAAACTCAATTGACTTAGGATTACTCTTGTAGGTACGATACTGACAGCAAAAAATAAATATAAAAGAACTGAACTGTCCTGCTCACACACCATGAGAATTACACAAATGAATTTAGTGTAATTGGTACCAATAAAACAGCTCGACTGTCTTTTGTTTGTCTAGCAATCATCCTAAGAGCCTTTTCAAAGTAGAATTTACTACGAGGGTATAATCTCGGGTTCCGACCCAAAGAGTAAAACGGGACTCTGTTACTAAAACTCCGCTGTCTGTCCGTCCGTCCGTCTGTCACCAGGCTGTATCTCATGAACCATTATAGTTGGACAGTTGAAATTTTCACAGATGATGTATTTCTGTTGCCGGTATAACAAACAAATAATAAACAGAATGAAATATATATTTAAGGGGGCTCCCATATAACAAACGTGATTTTTTATAGATAATGGTACGGAAACCGGCGTGCGTGCGTCCGACTCGCACTTGGCCAGTTTTTAGAAGTGCGTGAAGGCGCGTATAGACAGTGCCTTTAGTAATATTAAAGCAATCCTGTTATAAGAAGTGGTACAGCCCTGTAAACTGAAAGCTTGTGTGAATGCTTCCGTTCAAAATTGCCAATATGCTTACTATAGGAATATCCAGCGTAGGGTGAGTGCGCCAATTACTTCCCGTTGAGTCGATATCATCGGCCCGCACAGCGGTCGACGCAACATTAATAGATTGTCGTTTTATTTTTTATTCTCATTTTTATCCTTATTTATGGTGGTGTAAAAATATGACATAAAAAATATTGGTATATTGAGGCCAATTGTATGAGACTAAACTGCAATAAACTCGACTGTGTCATTTGTTTCAATTTTCTGTCCTAAATAATAAAAGAGCTTTATAGTTTACGCTGTCATCCTGAATCTATGACAAATAAAAACCATCTATACCTAAACAAAATTAAAAAAAAAGGATTTTTACGCCAGGATCATAGTTTTTTTTTTAATTTGACATTAGCTATGTCAATAAACCATTTTTTTTTAATTTACTTAAATTGACGTTAAAACAGTTTAACTTAAAAACACCATTGGACCATTGAGTTAAATGCATACTTAACCTTGTGGTTATAAGCTTTAAGATTTAATTTCGAAGGATCATATTTGGTTTAATGGATTTAATAATAAATGCCTAGTGACTAGGTATTAGTTCCAAGTTCATGCTATATTTCATAATTAGTCTGACAGTTTTATATAACGGCTAATGCATATTTATCTTGACATACATTATTTATTACAAGAAGTTAATACCCAAGTAAATTAAATTTACTGAACAATAAACTTCGTGGTGTCTATGCGATTTGTTTAGTCGTCCGTGTGAAACCACAAACAATTCAAAGAATAAACCGATCAAGTGCGAGTCGGACTCGCACACAAAGAGTTCCGTACCATAAAAACGGCAAAATAATCACGTTTGTTGCATGGGAGCCTTAAATATTCATTTTATTTTAATTTAATTATTTATTTTAAAAGTGAATATATAACTTAATATTCTGTGAATATTTCAAGCGTCTACCTGATGCCGTTATCAATGTCAGGCAAAATCAAGCAAAAAAAAATTACGTTTGTTGTATGGCCATGGGAGCCCCCTTAAATATTTATTTTATTCAGTTTTTTTTTATTTGTGTCGTAGTGGCAACAGAAATACATCATCTGTGAAAAATTCAACTGTCTAACTATCACGGTTCATGAGATACAGCCTGGTGACAGAATGACGGACAGACAGTGAAGTCTAAGTAATAGGGTTCCCGTTTTACCCTTTGGGTTCGGAACCCTTAAAAAGAACAAAACCTTTTTCGATATACCTAGGCGTCCACCATGGAGATATTATAACTGAGATAGCATTTCAAGCCCGCGCTGTGGTAGGTATATTTTTCTAATTTATCTGACTTCGCCATCTTTGTTTTCCCATATAGTTGCCGTATACTACAGATACATGAGATAACAAAAATGGCGGTTATATCGCCGCAGAGCTATACGAAGAGTGAAGTCGATATGAGTAGGTTATACTCTAGATACTTACTCTATGGCGTGCAAGAAATAACCGCATACCATTTGAAAAAAAGAATTAATGTTTTAATCTGTAAAAATATATTTGCATTTATATGCATTTATTTTTTATTGGCACATGATAAATTGAATTTAAAATATTCTTGTAAGTATTAGATATTTTCGTAAAACAAAGAACTGTCATTATTTACTTCTTGTTATGTTTAAGTAGAATGTATTATCGATAATATGTATATCAATCTATTGTGTCACTAATGTCTATCGAAAGAATGTTTAGATAGGAATGTAATGGTTCCGAGGTCTGTGTGCATATTTTTTTTTAATATATTGTGACCATCTTTGAAATGCCGCAAAAAGATTTATCAAAAAAAAAACGAATCATTCATTTAGATACTTTTCTTTAAGGGATCATTTGCTAAATAATCTTATGAGTATTCTAATTAATTTTTTGGCACTATCTTAACTTACCTACTATCTGCATTTTTTTTTTTGTTAATTAACGAAAAAATACAACACCTGCCCAAGTTTTGAATCACGGAGCTTTGTTTGATGCTTGATTACGATTGTAATCGTCGGAAACAAAACAAAAACAAAGGAACAGGTTGGATTAGTAAACAAAAAACAAGTCGCCCGCGCCGGGTCGGCCCAAGATTTACTGTTCATAAACGGGAGAAAATTACACCATGCACTCACTGAAGCGAGCGAATTAACTTAACTGTGTTCGAAAATATACTGTACCACAATACAAATAGAGTTTAAATTACTGTAGCCACGTGTCCACGTGTCAAAATTTGTGCCATTTCATTGAAAAATTATATACTTCTTCGATGAGTTAATACAATTTGTTTTGGGGAGTTTATCCGACATCTATATTATTATCTATGATAAGTCTATGACGTTCCACTGCTGGACAAATACCTCCCTCCCATTCCTCCATTCTTCTCTATTTTGAGCTAAGATGGACCATTCTTGCCGATGGCAGTACATCCCGCCATCTCCTTCTGGGTCTGCCGCGATGTCTTCTAGCATTACTGAGGATCCACTCGTTGATAATTTTTACCCAGTATTGTTCTGACATACGGCAGATTGGTCCAACCCAGTTCCATTTCAGTTTGGCATCTTTTTGACCTACGTAGCTACGTCACTCATTTGTATCTCTTCGGTAATTAAATACATTTGGTAAAAAAGAAGTAGCATTCGCTTAAGAATTTGAATATAATACATCGCGCGTTTCTTGACGCGTTTGTGGGTGGAGGGCTATAAGGTTTCAGTCGCTCACGGTGGCTGGAGAAAAAATTACAATTTGTAATGTCCACGCCCACTCTCAACTCTTAATTAAATTCGTTGCGGGCTTCTACAACTTAATTTTCTAGGAAACTTCATAATTCACGGCGCTGACCTGTATTTTTTATCTGTGGTCGTGTTTTACCCAAGTGTTTTCCTGATTAATGTTGGTTAGTTTTATGTTTAATTTGTGTATAGCTGAGAAACAGTGTTTGAGATTCGTTATGAATATTAAGTAAAAAAAATACTGGCGTAAAATTTAAGTATATTATTATCTGTAGGCCTACTCTAATATTGCGTTTATGTTCTTGTATGACAACAATAGACAAAAATGTGAGTATAAATCAAAACGATCAAAACAATACAGGCTGGAATTAATGAGAAGAGGCTATTAAATAAATAAATAAATACGTGATAGTAACGGGGTGGTTATAACTAAGTAATATTATTAACATCATTTAATAAAAACATAGTCAAGTTATTAAAAAGTTAAATAATTAATTTATAATGCGCATTATAATACTTTAGCAGATTGTCGATGGTATAGTTTCTACCAAAGATACTGGCACAAAATAAAAAACTTATCAATACTTTTGTGTTTTGAAATAAAGAACGCATTCGAAAAATTAAATATTAAAAAAAATATATGCACAGACCTCGGACAATCCCCTAAATGGGAATTTGAGCTTTAAAAATATCCTGAGCGTGGGTGCGGCCTTGTGCAACCACATTTCTAATTGTGATAAGTGAATATGCATATTTTCATACTCCATTTCATACCCCCACTATATCAACAATTTAAAATTAAAAATATTATATAAAAAAATATTCTACTCTGCTTCACATTACGCTCGTTGTTGAGAAACCATTTTCAACATAGTATATTAAGAACAACGACTTACTATATAAAAGAGGGAGCCTTTTGTATAATTTGACACTTCAAACATCCAATTCTGTTGACTTTGACGTCTATGTTAAGATCTATCAGACTAGACGACCGTAAAATGCATCAGACCAATTTCGGTCCAATTTTTTTTTCGACGTGTTTTTGGCTCATTTAGGTAATGTCTCCTTAATATCATTGATTGTCACCTTGGCTACGAAATAATAAAAAAACTAAAATTTTAGTAGTTGGATATTGACAGTTACAAATTGTCGACAATTTTTAAGAGGGGTCTTTCTAGCTAGACCCCTCTTAAAAATTGAAAAACTGACTATATTTTCGAAAGTGCACAAATTCACTCAAGAATTTATGTCTTTTTTACTTTTAAGAGATCTTTTTTCTATTTTTCATTAATACGATGGTAGCCGATAGGTGATATCGCTATGCTAGAGTGAGCATGAAGCAGCACACTGGGGCGTCAAAAACGCGCGTCAAACGAACCGTATTGACTCATAGAAGAATTTAATTATTTAATGCAATGCCATTGAGAGCGCGAGCGAAATTTAAACGCGCGGGAGCGTGGCTCAAAAAAAAAACATGAAAGGGGGTGATCCATTTGCGAGTAAAACCGTCGGCTCGCCAACGAACTCGCGATCCAAAGGACTAAGGGCCCCGCCACAGCTAGAGCGGCGCGAACTGCGTCGCGACGGGAGGCGCGGCGGGCGGCGCGATTTGCGTTGGCATGCCACAGCTCGGCTAGTTGCGACTGCCGAATACGTCAACCGATGACGCCGCGCGCGTCGCTCTGAGCTGTGGCCGCCTCGATACTCGCTAGTACATTTGTTTCAGTCGCGCACCACGCAGCCCGTCGCCGCCGCGTTTCGCGCGTGTCTCCGCGCCGCAGTTCGCGTCGCCAGTAGCTGTGGCATACTTCCTATGTCGTCTACCATTTGTTTTCGCCGCTCACCGCTTGCCGCGACGCAAGTCGCGCCGCAATTCGCGCAACTCTCAGCTGTGGCCACGGGGTAAAGCTGGAAACAAACTATAGGACGCGGCTGACAGCCGCGACTGAGAAGTGTGCACAGACGAAAACATCCAGCGCACCAGATTTCTGTCAGACGTCCGAACGCTCAAGGTTACGTCCACGACTTACGTCCGATAGTTTGCACACTCCAGTGTCCATACACTATCTAGATACCATATAAGTCGCGGCTGTCAGCCGCGTCCGATAGTTTGTTTTCAGCTTAATCCGCCAATGAAGCACTTAAAAGTCTGCGGACTTAAAAACCGGCGGACTTGCTTTTTGTGCATGCTTGAAATTCGTTCGAAATTCGAAAACTCTGTCTGGGAGCACGCCATTACTTCGCCAACCATGAGAGTAGACTGTTTGGTACGCAAATGGATCACCAACGCGAGTCGACGAGCCAACGGTTTAGTTAACACAGAGTAAGTTTTGGTATCAGCATAAACTCTTTTGACGCCTTGATGTGTGGGGCTAGACTAGAGTGCTAGCCCGTATCTGGGTTACTCCTTGTAATGGCTTGAGAACACCCGTTTTCATTTTCCTTAAGACATAGTGCAAATAGCAGTAAGGTAATGTCGACAGAAACCTTTTAACACGATACCTTTTATATTTAAAGATTAAGCCACGGGGCACACTGGGGCGTCAAGACGTGCGCTGTAAATCCTTCGACAAAACAAAAATGTTCTTTGTGTCAGTATACATAAAGATTGAGTTTCTAGCTTAGAATTCACGCGACCACGCTGCAAAATTCGCTCGCTCAATCAATGTCACTTCATTCAAATTTGAACTTTATGTGTGAGTCAATACAGTTCATTTTAGTATTGGCAAATAAATCAACATGCGCGGTTATACAGGGTGCGTATGTGTCGAAACCAAACAAAAGAATAGGACTTTACCTACTATCACCTTTATTACCCATTTTTATTTACAATGGCTACTTATTAAATATGTTGTAGCAATTAATTACTTGACCCTGACAGAAATTGCAGGCACCAGATAATTGCAGGTGCAGCCATTCCTCATATTATTCCATTATATTTCATTCATTTCGTAAAAGGAGATATCACGAAATAGTTTTACGTAATGGTAAATAACGCAGGCTTACAGTCTCCTTTGGCATTATTAATCAAATTGTATACAAATATCTTGAAGTCTGAACACATCTATGTAGAGTAAATGTTGTTAATACTTATAATAAAGTAGGTTTACTTAATGTGATTTTCTTTGTATACGTTCGATGTTTTCAAACATTTCTAACTGTTTTTTTGTGAAATATGATAGTTGAAAAATAAACTTTTAAATGATGACATTGATTTTGTTTTCTAATTTTAAATCGTGGACTCGTTTTAATGGGTGTATTTTTACAAGAGAGCAGGTTCGGAACAAAAGCCGATAATTCCACTTTGTGCTTTTTTAGGGTTCCGTACCCAAAGAAAAAGGGGAAAAAAAAACAGGAACCCTATTACTAAGACTTCGCTGTCCGTCCGTCCGTCTGTCCGTCTGTCACCAGGCTGTATCTCATGAACCGTGATAGTTAGACAGTTGAAATTTTCACAGATTATGTATTTCTGTTGCCGCTATAACATCAAATACTAAAAAACAGAATGAAATAAATATTAAAGGGGGCTCTCATACAACAAACGTGATTTTTTGACGTTTTTACAGTGAATGGTACGGAACCCTTTGTGCGCGAATCCGACTCACACTTTGACGGTTTTTTTTATTTTTTTTCTGTCAGTCGTAGTACTCGTATATACTATACATCACTCAGACCACAGCAAATTGCGTTAAAACGTATTAAATAAGGCTCTAAAGATGGGCAGCCGGGCCAAAACCCGACAAATACAGGTATTCTTTTGCGTTTTCTGTAAAAATACGAATAGTCGATTTATCGGTTTTTGTATTCTTTCGCGTTTTCTGTGAAAATACGGAAAGTGGATTTATCGGTTTTTGTTCCGGACCTCTTCAGAATAATCTCAAAAGTAGTCCTCTTACAGCAGAAATTTATGTATTATGTATATTCTATCTAACATTATTACTATAGTCGTCGAGACCCATAGAGTAAGTAGATAACACATATCGACTCCGCCTTGCGTATGGATCCATTTTGGATTTGCCTTACTATAGTTGTCGAGACCCATAGAGTAAGTAGATAACACATATCGACTCCGCCTTGCGTATAGATCCATTTTGGATTTGCCTTACTATAGTTGTCGAGACCCATAGAGTAAGTAGATAACACATATCACACACACGCCATTTTTTTGACGTTTATCTGACATCCGTCATTGCAGTTGCCCTGTGTAGTTGCCGGATCAAGTAAGTACCCGAAACATCCGCCATCTTTATCACTGTCATCATCCATTTTTATTTATAATGTGTATTTATTGAATTTGTCCTTGCTATAATTACTCGACATTGCCATAAATACCGCATATCGCAGGTGCAGGCATCCCTCATCTTATTCCTTTTAAAATATCATCATTTCACTCATCTCGTAAAAAAAGAAGTAAGTACCCGATTCAGCCGCCATCTTTATCACTGTCATCATCCATTTTTATTTATAATGTGTATTTATTGAATTTGCCCTTGCTATTAATTACTTGACACTGGCTGAAATACCCGCTAAACGCAGGTGGAGCCATTCCTCATCTTATTCCTTTTAAAATATCATCATTTCATTCATTTCGTAAAAAAGAAAAAGTATATATCTAGTGTATATTGAACTATTTCTTCAAGCGGCATCAATGTAAGTAGAGGTCAACTATATTGGTTTATGCTCTTATATCACGACTAGTAGGTATATCCAGAGCTGTCTGATAGAATAATTTCTAAGTGAAAAGAGGTGAAGTTAGTAAGTTATTTACTTAAGTTGCGTGTTCAAAGCCCATAATAGAGGTGAGTGGCGGATCATTAATCTTTGCTGTGAAAAAGCATTTGTCAAGTTGACTGGGATGTTAATTCCTGAATGTGTCTTTATGTGAGTTATCTTTATACTTGTAGACATTAATAGGATGAGTAGAGCTTTAAACCCCGAGCATACTGGGCGTCAAATCTCGCGCGGCCAAATGTTTGTCAATACCAAAAAGAACTCTGTGTCAATATACACAAATATTTAATTTCTGTGGTAAAAAAATGATTCAATACCGTTCGTTATGGTATTGGCATAAAGTTATCTTATCAGCAGGGCGATTACGTAATTCAATTTCAATCACCTCCTGTCGAAATGACATTTTGATTTTCAGAACATTATTTTGAAAATCCGCCATTTAATTTCTAACGGAAATGGACAGCACTAAGGATTAGACAATGGCCTAGCTGAATGTATACATTTAATTTCCATAAAAGGAGATAACAAATGTCCTTAAACATTTTGGGGGTAGTCAACTGTCATAAGCAAAGTTACGAATACCCGCTATCAATCTAATATGCCGTTATCTAGTTACCGGGGTCCTGTCACTTACCTCTTTTTGTAAATTAAATTAATTATTTTTACATGTCCTGTCCAAAGTAGTTTGGTGTTTGTGGTCTCTAATTCATTATATGTTTGCTCAACCGTAAATTGTCTCTTTAAAATTTAATGATTTTCATTTGGTTTGTAAAGTCTCACAGACCCGATCAAGTTCCAAACTCCGTTGTTGGCGAAATCATCGGCTAAACTCGATGGAAGCTATAGACTTTTAAAAAGTGAAGTGAATACCCGCTGGTAATATACAGCTGAAAACAAACTATCCGACGCGGCTGACGGATGCGGCTGACAGCCGCGACTTATATGTATCTAAGTAGATGGTGTATGGACACTGGGGTGTGCAAACTATCGAAGGTAAGTCGTGGACGTAACCTTGGGCTGACCTTGAGCGTTCGGACGTCCGGCAGAAATCTGGCGCTCTGGATATTTTCGTCTGTGCACACTTCTCAGTCGCGGCTGTCAGGCCGCGTCCTTCAGCCGCGTCTGTCAGCCGCGTCCGATAGTTTGTTTTCAGCTTTACCAACACCTCTAAAAGTATTGTTGTATTCATACTGTCAATTTTTGACAGACTTTGTACTGAAAGTAATATTAAAAACATTGCTGTAAGACAAGGACTGCCTAAATAGTAGGGGTCTAAAAACGTGTAGAGTGCGAATCATCTTACATTATGAAAGCGTCGTCATAAAACATTGTGAAGCGACAGCGGAACGTCCGGTTGCATCGTTTATCATTTCCGGTTTCAGGAAGCTGTGGTACGTACACTTTTATATCATCACGCCCGTTTTCCCCGAAGGGTTAAGCAGTGGTAGCCTCGTGGGCAAGAACGCCCGCCTTGAACGTAAGGGGTGCAAGTTCAAATCCCGGGCCCGCACCTCTGAGATAATTTTCATGTGCGCATGTAATTTTCAACAATGATTACCAATTGCTGAACGGTGAAGGAAAACATCGTGAGGAAACCTACATGTCTATAGAAAGGCGTGTGAAGTTCACCAACCCGCACTGGGCCAGCGTTGGACTATGGCCCAAATCTCCCTCGTATTGAGTGGGAATGTGCCCGGTATAATGGCAATAGGCTCGCCCCCTATTACATTGGGACCAAAATGCATCGGCGAAGTGTGGGCGCACTACGGTGGACCTCTGCCTACCCCTTCGGGGAATACAGGCGTAATGATGTATTATTATTATGATGATGATGTGGTTAGGCTGAGTTGCAATGCGTTGCTACAACTTTCGTTGATGTATTTTGGTCTCAATGTAATAGCTTGCCTACTGCCATTGTGTCGGGCACATTCTCCCTCAATATGAAGAAGATTTGGGCCGCTGACACAGTGCGGGTTGGTAAACTTCATACAGCTTTTTTTGGACTTGCAGATTTCCTCACGATGTTTTTCTTTACCGATCAGCAAGTGGTAAACATTATTGAAAGTGACATTCCCACACGAAAATCCCAGAAGTGCAGTCCCGGAATTTGAACTTGCACCCCTTACGTTCAAGGACTTTGAACCAACTAGGCTAACTCTGCTTGAATTAAATTTGTTATTACCATGAATTATTTGACACAATCAAAACATCTTATTCCATTATATTTCAATCAATTCGTAAAAGCAACTTGAACAAGAGATAGTTAAAATATTTTATTATTTTTCTTAGATGTCAAATCGTCCCGATTAGACTGAGTAGTTTATCTATAACGACTTTAGCGACTGTTGATAACGAAGTTGGTGTCGGCAGAGATGTTTGCCTGATAAAGTTGGACCGCAGACTCCAGCACAGTTGGAAGGCGGATACGGGTAAGGCCTCCCGAATAACTGGGGCGTCGCGCGTGAAATTTTGCCGTATCGAAACAAACTGTATTGACTTACAGAAAGAGTTCATTCTTGAACTAAATGACACTGACAGTGCAAGCGAGTTTTGATGATTGGCGGTGTCACTTCTACCACGGAAATTCAAACGTTATTCATATTGACACAGAGTCCGTTTTAGTATTGCAAAATATTTGACACGCGAGCGTCTATGCGCCAGTGTGGCTTAAAGCCTGTTACTAGCACATAACATTCCACTGTAGGTTGATGTACCCACCTTATGTACCGAAGAGGTATTGTGCTATATAGCCTAGGCGAGCAAATATCATAAGCATTAAATTTGTAAACTGGCGTTGAAAAACATAAACGTTCTGAATTCCCTTGGTGTTTTTTTGTAATCATCGTCAATCAAAAATCAATCTGTGAAAATTTCATCTGTTTAACTATCTCGGTTCATGAGATACAGCCTGGTGACAGACAGACAGACAGATGGAGTGTTAGTAATAGGGTTCCGCTTGACGGTATTGAATTTTTTTATTCGCTCTTAATTTAAAAAAAAAAACAAGGAAAAAAAAACATGTTGATACGATTGTTAGTCGAGACATCTATTTGTTACCCGACTGCGGCGAAGCCAAGAAGAAGGGTTATGATTTTAGCAGTCTATGTATGTATGTATATTTCTCCGTAGCGCCTAAACTATTCATCCGATTTTGATGAATAAGGTATCAAATGATTCGTTATTTTTTTTCTGTAGTCGGGTTACAGTTTTTAAACTTTTTTCTTGTTCTTATATAAATTTATTTTGAAGTATACCTATGGGTGTTTACGTAATATTGGAGATATTCTCATTATATTGGTGTGCGGGAGAGAGACAGATAGCATTGTTGAATACATTTCGCTGGTATTTGTTTAGGAGCTTTGGAATGTTTGATAGTAGATAATATATAAATGACTATAGCGTTTGTTTGCTTTGGTGTATATAAGACTATGTGATACAGATTGGTATACTAACCTTTAATATCTATATATTAAGGGCTAAGCAGTGGCAGCCTCGTCGCAACCTTGAACGTAAGGGGTGCAAGATCAATAATGATAAGATAGATAAGAAGCAGTGGTAGCCTCGTGGGCAAGAACACCCGCCTTGAACGTAAGGGGTGCAAGTTCTAATCCCGGGCCCGTACATCTGAGATAATTTTCATGTGCGAATGTCATTTTCAATAATGATTACCACTTGCTGAACGGTGAAGGTAAACATCCTGAGGAAACCTGCACGTCTAGAGAAAGGCGCGTTAAGTTCACGTTCAAATTAAGTCTCTCTCGTGAATCTCCCTCGTATTGAGGGAGAATGTGCCCGGTATAATGACAATAGGCTCGCCCCCTATTACATTGGGACCAAAATACATTGGCGAAGTGTGGGCGCACTGCAGTGCATCTCCGTTATATATCTCGATGGTCTATTTATCCGTGGTTGTTTTTAATTCATCACAGGCGTGAAAAAAGGTTTGTCATTGGCGTGGGCCGGATGCGGCCGGGACTGGGGCATTCCCGGGGCACTCGGAGCTCGGTGGCTAATGGCTCCACCCACGAATGTGTAGTACGTGATTACCGGATAAACGCACACTGGGGCGGCAAAGTCGCCCATCAACATTTATGCTAATATCAAAGCCAACTCTGTGTCAATATAAAATAAATTAATGTTAAAAAAAAACTTAAAAAACATGCTTTTATTTAATTGCCCTTAGTTTTCGTGTTCTCCTCAGCAAGTCATTTGATTTGATACCCATACTGTGGTAGTGCAGAAATATCAACTATTCCGCCATCTTGGATGATCCGCCATATTGTAATTAGAATGAGGTCACATAGCTAGATTCCACACGGACATACATTCCAAGTTAATAGAAAGCTTGTAAAAGAGTCTTGACTGACAGACGGACAACAAAGTGATACTATAAGGGTTCCTTTTTTTCCTTTTTGGGTACTTAATCCTAAATCTAATTCCTTCTTCTTTTTTTACGAAATGAAATGATGATTTTATAATAGAATAAAATGAGGAATGGATGCACTTGTGATTAGCGGTATTTATACCAATGTCGAGTAATGAATAGCAAGGACAAATTCAATTAATACACATTATAAATAAAAATTGGTGATGACAGTGATAAAGATGGCGGATCGAACAATACCAAAACTAAAACCTGTGTTGATATAGTTACTTAGCAATGGAATTTCCGTGGTAAAACCATGGATATATTATAACGGAGATGGCATTTGGAGCCCGCGTTGCCGTAATTTTTTCCGGTATATCTGCCCTATACTACAGGTACATGAGATAACAAAAATGGCGGAAAAATCGCCGCAGAGCTATACGAAGAGTGGAGTCGTTATGGGTACTCTATGGGTAACAGCCACGACCCCACGCGTCATAATTGTTAATGCCATTTCGTTAAAGTTTTCTTCTTCTTCGAAGAATTCTTTTTCTATGTGTCGAATTGAATGAACTTTTTCCATGGTTCCTCTTGGTATTGGCAAAAAATTCGACGCGCACGTTTTGACCCCCAGTGTCCGAGGGGACTTTAGAGAGAATTCGTGCAAATAACATTAGTTACATACCTATACAGAGTTTATTATGAGTCCAAAATTACATCTATACAAATAAATAAAATTGAAGTAATAGGACGATTTTGCTAAATGATTATAAAAATATATACGATACGTATCCTACTACTACAGCCATTTTAACGTCCCACTGCTGGGCACGGGCCTACCCTCAATGCGAGGGGGATTCAGGCCATAGTCCACCACGCTGGCCCAGTGCGGGTTGGCAGACTTCACACATCTATCGAGAACTAGACAAGTTCCCTCAGACGTGCAGGTTTCCTCACGATGTTTTCCTTCACCGTTTCATAGCAAGTGATAATCTCTGATGAAAATGAGATTCGCACATAGATTCCAGAGGTGCGAGCCGGGGTTTGAACGATACGTATAACAGCAGCAATTCAAATATTGTATCTGTCTGTCTGTTTGTTTCACGTAATCTACGGAACGGCTGGACTAACTAAACGCTTGTGGGTTAGTTATCAACTCAACTGTGACATTGGAATATTAAAAATGTCCCTAATACTCTTGTCCTTAATACATAATATAATTGAAGTACTTTCTTACCTGTATATTTAAATAATTAATTCCTAAGTACTTAAGTAGTTCGGTCACGAAAGAAACCTGAAAAAACATTTTAACAAAAGCTCTATGTAGTTTTTGGTGGTGTTATACATACATCATTACGCCTGAATTTCCGCAAGGGGCAGGCAGAGGGACACTGCAGTGCTCCCATACTTCGCCGATGAATTTTGTTCCCTATGTAATAGGGGGCGAGACATTACACCAAAGAGGCAGCTTTTCCTAATATTTGGCACTTTCACACGTCCAATTTAGTGTGTGACTTTGACGTCTACGTACTTACGTCAGATTATCTATGTCAAGACGTATAAAACTAGACCATAGAGTAACTAGAGTACCCATAACGACTTTACTCTTCGTATGGCGGTAATTATTCCGCCATTGTTATCTCATGTACCTGTAGTATATGGCAACTATGTGGGAAAACAATAATGGTGGAGTCAGATAAACCAGAAATATTTACCGCAGCGCGGGCTTGATATGCCATCTCCGCTATAATACCTACATGGATTAGACGCCCCGTGGCATCAATCATACCAATTTTTTTGGACGTGTACCTATCTATAATTTTCAACCGACTTCCAAAAGGAGGAGGTTCTCAATTCGATTAGTGTTTTTTTGTTTTTTTTTAATATCATTGAATGGAATCATTAATGCCACAGACCTAGACAATCTAACGTATTTTTGCCTAATTTAGTTAAGTAATACTTTCAAATATCATTGGGTAGAAAAATGTAGGTACCAGGAGAACATAAGTAGGTAGGAAGTATAATGACGTCAAGTTCAACGTATGATGTACTTCACACATACTCAAGTGTAAGTTGAACGGGTCCATTGGGACTGAAAGGGGCCGAGTGTAATTATAAGGCCTCCCGCACACTGGGGCGTCGACACTCACACGTCAAATTGATTGTCAATACTAAAACGAACTGTAGGTATTATCAGTTAGATAAAGTTGTTTTTATTATTTACGAAATAAGTGAAAGAATTATATTTTAATGGAATAAGATAAGGAATGCCTGCACCTGCGATTAGCTGTATTTATGGCAATATCGAGTAATTAATAGCAAGGTCAAATTAATTAAATACACATTATATATAAAAATGGACGATGACAGTGACAAAGATGGCGGATGAATCCCTAGAAAAAGTTGATTCTACAACGAAATGACACTGACAGCGCGTGAATTTGATTGACTGATATTGACGCGTGGTGGGTGCGTGGCTTTTACGACGTAAATCCAATCTTTATACCATAGACTTTTAAAAAGTGCATATTTACACAGTTCGCTTTGGTTATGGCAAACATTTTGGTAGTCCTCCCTTTTAGATTTCATTCGATTTGTTATGTGTATATATTAAATGTGTCGTTGCTATTAATTACTAGACATTGACATATATACCCGCTAATCGCAGGTGCAGACATTCCTCATCTTATTCCATAAAAATTTCATTATTTCGTAAAAAAATGAAGAAGAATTTTACGCGCATGTTTTGACGCCCCAGTCTGCGTGGGGCTGTATTTAATTGCTTGGCCCTGTGGAGACCCAACCACACATTATACAACTAAAACGTGTATCAACTGTTGAGCGCTAAATTAATACGTTGGGACTGAGTTATAATTGTTTTTGACATTTTAATTATAAGTACAGATTTGATTAGCGTGCTGGCTCTGATATACATTTGAATTAGAACTCTAAATATCTGAAATCATTTCTTTTTATAACCCTGGCATACCAAAACGGAACGTATGTCTTATAGAAAACGCTCATTCTTCAATGAAATGTCATCGACAGAAGCGAGCGAAATTTGCAGCGTGCCCGCGCGGCCGTTACCACTGAAATTTCATCTTTATGTCTATTGACAAAAGAGAGATTAATTTATTCTTCTACATTATAAATTAATCTTTCAATTTTCGATTTATTACTATATTGCTTTTTCACAACTAAACCATCGTAACATCATAAAGGTGCCTTCACCGGCTCTACATAAACGAAATTATTTTTAACGTCGGCACTTTTATAACGTATTAAGCGCTCCAGACGGGAACAACTGTATAAAACGCGGTAATTGACGCGAACTAGTGATGTGACGGTCTGTTAACTGAACTATCGATATTTTGAGATCACATGATATGAGGATGAGACGTATCTAACATCGATGACAGCGACTTGTCGATACATTCATTTCTACTTCTATATTTATTTGGGCCTGACTGCGGTGAAAATTTACAAAACGTATGAGAAAATAATTATTATATTTCGTATATTCATGTGGTAATATGTATTTATCGTATTTAATTTGTATGTCTTTTATATGTATTTATTTTCGTATATGTATTAGATCCAGTGTCACATGATTTAGAATCATTTGAATGTAGTCCGCTTGGCATACAGAACTGGGTGGGCACTGCTAAGGTTTTGTACCGAGTTCATTGTCAGAAACTGGTTAACTGTGAGAAATTTTCAGAAACTGGTCCAACCATTTTCCTCTTAATGACTTACCGTCTTCTCTTCCATTTCACCTCATTTCACCTTACTGTACTAGCAGCTTCCTAAGCGTGAAGACTATATTTGTATTTAATATTAGACTGCCGTGAGTATAATTCTTCTCTAGTATTGTGGCAAAGGTGCTGTCTGCTCTTAAGGCATTGCTGCTCCTGAGAATGTATTACTCGCAATTATCATTTTGAAAAGAGTAACCATTGAGTTTCTTACCGGCTCTTCTCAGTGGAAGCAGCATTCCGAACCGGTGGTAGAATCTGACTATTTGTAAGTGGTTTTTGGCCTACACGAATATTTTTTTTATTTTGAAAACATTGCTGCAATACAGATGACAATGGGCCAGTTTAAATGATCGAAGATTGATTCATAAATAAACTATCGATAAAGTACGTTAAGCGTTTCCCATCACTACATGGAACCACTAATAGCCCATTAAACTTCGCGGACCCAGCGCGGCCATCTTTAAAAGAAATTAAAACTGTCATAACTGTTTGTGTAAAATAAATTAAGTGATTGTTATAATTATAACACGTTTGTAGGTGAATTTTAACGAGACGTTTAAGCTTAAGGGGGTGTTTTGTTGGTTAACCAAGTTTATAGTTATTGGGTTTAGTTTATTAACATCGGAGGAACTATGTTCGGGTCCTAAATTATACTCCAAGGTATTATTTTATGCATCGTAAAACCTATCCACTCTTAAACAACCAAAAAATCTTATTTGCCCCCAGCACATGATTCATAAAGTAAATTATTTTTGTGTTTAGAGACGTTATATAGACTCAGTAATGTAATGTAGTACTTTATATTGTATTACCAGACCCGACGAACTTCGTACCGCCTTAGAATTAATAAATGTTAATAGATAACCTACGAAAGCAGCGCCACCTACCGGGTCCAATTGTTTTAAAACCACCCAGGAACCCATTGAAATATACTCACAAAATTTCATCGAAATCGGTCCAGCCGTTTAGGAGGAGTAAGGTTACAAACACGCGTACAGAAGATAATAATTGTTTGATTATGTAAAATACACAAAATTGAAAATCCGTTTTGAAAAAGAGCAACGAAGGAGTTTCTTGCCCATTCTCCTCCATAGGAATTGCACTCCGAATGAGTGGTAGAGATATTTTTTTTTTTGTCTATTGACGATTCATAATACAGGCATGTATTGGTTGATATAAATAAAAAAAAAACTAATTCTGATTCTCCTTAGCAACACCTCTAGGTATGCGGTAAGTAATATTGGGACAGTACTGCTAAAAGA
This sequence comes from Ptilodon capucinus, assembly GCA_914767695.1. Lineage (NCBI taxonomy): Eukaryota > Metazoa > Arthropoda > Insecta > Lepidoptera > Notodontidae > Ptilodon > Ptilodon capucinus. Next base: position 3,091,711 of record OU611832.1, read on the forward strand.
TGTGGTAGTAGTTCCACTGAAGAAACATCACTAGACGCTCCGCAAAGAAGTAATTTATCAAGAATTCCATTTGTAGGATCTAGTTTCGTAGGTTCGCATTAGTAGGATCGAGTTACCATCTTATTTTATTTGCAGACATTTAATGCTGGCTGACGGAGACGAGACCTTAATGATCTTGTTAGGATAATAATCAGGTAGTTGACGTCTAAATATACAAGTATATTTGTGAATATTTATAGATAATATCTTCAAACATTATTACGTCTATAGAAAGGCGTGTGAAGTTCACCAACCCGCACTGGGCCAGCGTGGTGGACTATGGCCCAAATCTCCCTCGTATTGCGGGGGAATGTGCCCAGTATAATGGCAATGGGCTCGCCCCCTATTACATTGGGACCAAAATACATCGGCGAAGTGTGGGCACACTGCAGTGCACCTCTGCCTACCCCTTCGGGGAATACAGGCATGATGATGTATTTAGTACATTATTTCGGAGCACTTTTAATAAGGCTATGATTTAAAGAGGCAGTTGTAAATAGCAGTTTTGGTAAGTTAAAAATTATAAATGACACGTTTAATAACTAGTTCAGCAGTTTAAACTAAGCAGTAAAGTAAATAAAAATGAGTAATTAAAAATAATGAAACGGATCAGTGAATATATAATTGAGCAGGAAAGTAATTAAATGGGCGGTAAAAAATATTGAACGAGCGGTTACGTGTGGGCAGTAATAAATCGGAATTTGTCGGTAAGAAATCTCATTCTAAGCAATTCTATAAACAATGAGGTGGTAAAATATAAAAAAAACCTAACCTAACCTGTATAGGTTAGGTTAGGTTAGGTTAAAACCTAACCTTCGGAGGAAGATAATTAGGGGTTGGGGTCGGGGGACCCCTCTCCATAATGTCCGTGGTTGGAGGGCAACCCATACTACAGGGTTGCCCCTTCTGAAGTCTGCGACCTGAGGCCAATCTCAGGTCTGCCGCCGAGACGTCACAGTTGTGGGCTTTATAGCGATCCTGTGACGTCTCCCAAAAGGCGGTGAGGTCAGACCGCTGGGTTTTAGTGGGTAGTTCGGTCACGCTGACCGGGAGTCCCACATCACCGTCCTTGCTCCCCCGGGCTTGGGCGGTATGCGTAAATGCATTTCCCAGCGCAAACAAAAAAAAAAAAAGGTTAAAACCTAACCTAACCTGTATAGATTAGGTTAGGTTTAGGTTAGTAATAAAAAATAATGAATATATAATTCAGCAGGAAAATAATTAAATATTTATCGAACAGCTCATTCCATAATTTTTACCGCTCATTCAGTTATTGGACTGCTCAATTATTTTGAGCATTGACATTGTATGATAAAATAACCGACTAATTGATTTTTTATTACAGTCCATGTTTACTGTCGCAATAATTAATCAACCGCCATTAAATTAAATAACTGCTCAATATGTTTTTGAACTGATCATAATAACATCTCGAATATTTAAATAACAGCTCAAAAAATTAGTTCCCTTTGAAATAAGCATACGACCATCATCATATACTTTAATTTTAACAATTATTCAAGGACCTTATTAAACTTAATCTATACTAATATTATAAAGCTGAAGACTTTGTTTGGATGAACGCATTAAGCTCTGGAACTACCAGTCCGATTTCAAACATATTTTTCGCACTGTATAGCCTATTTATTGACGAAGGAGTTTACAACATCACGCTACAACACAGTTACCTTAAACGCGGGTGAAACCGCAAGCACAGCTAGTACTAAATATATTAGAAAGCATAGATACCTAAATTGTCGAAAGATGACGAAAACATTTTTGTAATTTGTCGCCAACGGAAATCGAACCCGCAACTACCCTGTAGAGCGGCGTACACTTGAATCAAGTCTTCGTCGACAATCTTCTTCTTCTTCTACTGCGGGTGTTTTCCACAACTCGACGTCTGTTACGCCTACTTTGAGTGGCGGAGGATGGTGGGCTGGTTACTCCAGCCATCCAAGTTTCCCAGCTTCCTGACGTCGCCAAAGACTTCCTGGAGACTACCCGGTGAGCCCAGGTAGTGTGCCTAGGTAGTGTGCATACGTGAGACGTTCGTCGACAATAAAGAGTATCTCGTCTGCGTAGGGCTTAACGGGACCTGAGATTGAATATTAATTATATTTCCCTTGGTCTAAAAATTTTCCTTTGACGTTGTAAAAAGTAACCGCTCATTAAAATATTATAATGAAAATTAACGTCATTCGGATTTCATTATTTTCTAAAATCGTTACACTAATTATAAAAATATCTGTCTTAAAAAAATACATCATCACGACTATATTCACCAAAGGGGTAGGCAGGGGCGCACTACAATGTACATAGACTGTACCTGCCTAAAGTACTTAATATAATTTGATTATCTTCGTTACGTATGTACCTACATAAGCAATATGTTTAATTAAAGCCCTCGCTCATAGACGCGTTATATCGGGAGCGATTATTATTTTCGCCAATACCAAAACAAACTGTATTGCCTCTTTTTAAAAGCTCATTTTTGAACGACATGTCATCGATGACTTAAACGTATTTAGCACAGGAATTCAATCTTTATGAATATTAACATAAAGTACACATTAAAAAGAAGTTATTAAATAATTTGTTTACCCAAGTGGGTAGTGGGCGTCAAGCCTAGGTACGATGCGGCGTCAAGATGTGTTCGCCATTTTTTATCAATACCGAAATTTACTCTGTGTAAATGAACATAAAGATTAAATTTCTGTGGTAAGAGCCCACCCGTCTAATCTATTGTTTTCTTTTTTTCATTACATTAAAACTTAATTAAAACTATCGCTATTTTTATTTCACATCCCTAAAATACGGACTAGACTTCCCATATTCAGTGCGGCACACGGTGCATAAACCTTGTATTTAAAAAATAGCTATAATTTTTAAACTAAACAAGTCGTGTGTATGTCAATTATTTCATTATTATTAATATTCAAGGCAAAAAAATCAAATATATTTTTACATGAAGCCAAAAAAAGGATTTAAGTTACTTAAATGTTACAGGGTCTATAAGCCTTGTACCGCCACAATGGAATTTTAATTACCAGGTGTATAGACCTTGTACCGCAGGAATGGAAAGTATAGAAAAATCACTGCCGCAGCGAACGTGTTAAAGAAAGAACTTTTGTATGAAACAATAAAGTTCGTTTTGGTATGGTTAAAAAAGTTAGACACGCGTATTTTAACGCCTCAGTGAGTGCGTGTCGTAAGGTACGAAGCGTCGAAGCATCACGAGATATGATTACATTAGGTATGTCTCCCAGAGATTAGAGTATAATCACGAGTCAGCTTCGCAAAGGGTAGAAATTGAATTTTCACATCACAAGACGCACGAAAAGCCCTTGGCCCACAGTGGCGACAAGACGTACGCGTCAATGTTTTAGTCAATACCAGAACGAACTTTATATCAATATATACAGGGTGTATTAGAAGTCCCAAATAATACTTTGGGTACACATACGGTAGATAATATGTAGATGCTTAGTGAAGTAAGATTATACCTAACTATTATAGTTTCTGAGTTATAGACCTTTGAATATTTGTCACAGGTAGTGTCCTGGCCTTTAGGTACATCCATAACACTATTCATCAGTGTAGAGTAAACTTGCCCCGCAACTACCGATATTCACAACATTCAGATTTTACATAGGACTCGAGATATTACAAGTGATAGAAATTGACGACGAAAAAAAAAACAAAAAAAAAAGGTAGAAAAACAAGGTTGAATTTCAATCAAATTTTTATACCATTCAGTTGTATATCTGATAATGATGCAAACGTCAAAGTATTATTTTGGACTTCTAATACATCCTGTATACATAAAGATTTAATTTCTGTTTTTTTTTTATGAGATAGGGAGGCAAACGAGCAGTCGTTTCACCTGATGGTAAGTGATCAACGCCGCCCATGGACACCTGCAACACCAGGGCATCGCAAGTGCGTTGCCGGCCTTTAAGGAATGAGTAGGCTCGTTTCTTGAAGATACCTTTGTCGCATCGGTGGTGAAAACCACGCGACCAAGTGTCGAAACTCACTCGCACTGTCAATGACGTGGCGTCGTAGAATGAGCTTTATTTATGATTTAATACATTTCATTTTAGTATTGGCAAAAAAAAGAGGACGTCAAACAAAGAGATGGGAAGATTTACCCCAAGGATGGAGAAGATTGTGTCGCGAAAGAAAAGTCTAGAAGGAATTAGGGGAGGCCTATGTCGAAGGACAACCTGACAAAATAACTGGTTGCTGAAAATAATACTTGATAATTCTAACTTTATTTATAATAATAATAATAATTTATTTATTTCAAGTATCTACATGACTCATATTATGGTTAGTAACAAAAAGCTTATGACTGTGTTAGTAGGTAGGTAGGTAACATTAAAAATAATTTGCGAATCATTGCTTCAGAATTCCAGCAGAAATTTTGGAGCAACGATTCACAATGCAGCAATCCATTCTGCCAGCAATCATAGCCAGGATGCTATTCGAGCTGGCCCGCACTTTGCGCACCAGGGATGCACATCTTTTTCGTATTATAGTATAAAAACAATTTACTTGCTTTTCTGCGAACATCCCCGATGCGCTACAGAAGCGAGACAGCCCCAAGATTTAGATTACACTTAATCAATTATTATAATACTAAGTTAAGATACTAATGGTCAGCGAATAAAGGCTTTATCTATATATCTTATCTATTGGCAAGAAAATCGACGCGCGTCTTCACGCCTCAGTGTATACGGGATCCTTAAGAAGAGCGCGTACATTTTTCTTCAAATATCACAACGAACCCTACACAAAGAATTTCTGTGATATAAGTCACAAGACCACGCGCCAAAATTCGCTCCTGTCATGGAAGACATTCGTTGAAAAATGAGCTTTTTCTGTGTCAATATACAGTGAAACTTGGTTAAGTGGGACCTGGATAAGTGAGAAACCTCCATAACTGGAACTCATGCTGAGGTCCCAACACTTTGGCACAGAATTACCTCTGATAGTGGGTTGAAATAAACCTCTGTATCTGGGATTCGTTCTTTCGATTTTATCGTCATAGTTACCTCTTTTGGTACGGATTAAAAATTGGTCGCACGAATTATGACGCTCCTGTGGGTCCAGTGCTTTATCCTCAAATCCTTGAATTATGTTTTATGGATGCCTTCATGGAATCCAAGAGCCGGGTACACTCCGTATACAAAGTAACATTCCTATTTCTTACTTATTAAATTTAAAAAATAAGATTCCTATTACCCTTGAATCTCTTTTAAGATTATTTTTCCTATAATTATTCTTCTAAGTCATTTATTCTGTATAGGCCTATGGGGGTACTTACAAATTTTCAAGTTTACATTTTTTTTCTTATATTCTACTATACTACCACCGGATCGAAACGCGACCTCAACTGAGAAGATCCGGCAAGAAATTCAGTGGGCTGATCTTTTTCTTAAATCGCCAAAACTTATTACAAGTACACAGGTAGGTACATAAAAAAATCTGCCGGGGACTCCCACATACCCCTTCCTCCTCCCCCGAGGCTGGAAGGGGATCCATAAAGGATTTCCCCACAAAAAATAAAAAGGTACATAAAATATAGCTCCAGTGTGTTGCCTTAAGAGCTGCTTTTAATAATAAAGGTAAGATAATAATACGTTGGTAAGGCGTATGTCCTCAAATTTATAATCGGCAGAGGTTGCCAAATAGTCGAACAGACGCTTTGCAATCAAAGTGTGCAGGTTCGAACCCCAGTTCGCACCACTGGGTTTTACGTGCGAATTTTCGTCTGAGATTATCACTTGCTAAAACTGTGAAGGAAAAAATTAAAAATAAAAAACTTTTTAAAAACAAGCTTTTATTTGATCGCCCTTAGTTTTCGTGTTCTCCTCAGCAAGACCTTTCATTTGATACCCATATTGTGGTCATGCAGCAAAAATAACTATTCCGCCATCTTGGATGATCCGCCATATTGGAATTAGAATAACGTCACTTAGCTAAGCATGCATTGTCATCCAAAATAAGCGTGTATACCAAATTTCAGCTCAATCGGTTAGGGATAACTGATTTAAAATTCCGTTGCAAGATTCCACCCGGACATACATTGCAAGTTAATATAAAGCTTGTAACATCGTGAGGAAACCTGCACGTCCGAGGGACTCGATAGACGTGTGAATTCTGTCAACCCGCATTAGGCCCAAAGTTTGCTCGCAAGACATTTCGTTGCAAAATGAACTTTATTGTCACTTATTACATTTCCTTCTGGTATAGACAAAATCTTATGGTCACGCCTTTTTTACGAGTCTATGCTCCTCGAGTTTTATTCAAATATCAATAAATATGCCGAGTGGTCCATTTGGATTTAAGTATTATGAGAATTGACAAATCGACATGTTAGGGTTGTCCTGACCCTCGTCGCTAGTCCAGGAGGCAGCCCTTTCATAATTTTTATTTTTTTACACTACACGAAACAGCGTATTGCTGTCCTTTTTACAGTCGCAATGTATGAGGAAGAAGGCAATATTTTTAAATAAATACATCATCACGCCTGTATTCCCCGAAGGGGTAGGCAGAGGTGCACTGTAGTGCGCCCACACTTCGCCGATGTATTTTGGTCCCAATGTAATAGAGGGCGAGCCTATTGCCATTATACCGGGCACATTCCCCCTCAATAAGAGGGAGATTTGGGCCATAGTCCACCACGCTGGCCCAGTGCGGGTTGGTGAACTTCACACGCCTTTCTATAGACCTGCAGGTTTCCTCACGATGTTTTCCTTCACCGTTCAGCAAGTGGTAATCATTGTTGAAAATTACATTCGCACATGAAAATTATCTCAGAGGTGCGGGCCTGGGATTTGAACTTGCACCCCTTACGTTCAAGGCGGGCGTTCTTGCCCGCGAGGCTACCACTATTTTTAATGTTGACAAATATAGTTTAGTTGTAGATTATGTTCAAGAAATTCGTCACGAATACGTAAGAATTAATTAGTCTAATTCTAGGCAGTCATCTATGAAATGTGGCTGTAACGACGAAACTTTGAATAATTCGTCGATATCGCAACATTGACGACTAGGCTAAGAAACTAAGAGCGTAAGTATTTTTTTGAGATTAATTCCACATTCCGCCACATAATCCCACCACTATTACTCCTAAAAGCCAGGACCTACAGCAGTATCCATTGAAGACACCGAGGTTTGACCCTCGGCGAGTCCCGCGGACAAGTTAAATTGTCTTGAAACCCTCACGAATTTATTCGAAAAAGGTTGTAAATCCACTTTCCTCCACTGCAAACCACGATACAAAAAAACTGTATAGGCCTAATTGCCACAAAAATAAACCAGGTGCGAGTAGGACTCGCGCACGAAGGGTTCCGTACCATTATCTACAAAACGGCAAAAAAATCACGTTTGTTGTATGGAAGCCCCCTTAAATATTTATTTTATTCTGTTTTTTAGTATTTGTTGTTTAGCGGCAACAGAAATACATCATCTGTGAAAATTTCAACTCTCTAACTATCACGGTTCATGAGATACAGCTTGGTGACAGACGGACGGACGGACGGACAGCGAAGTCTCAGTAATAGGGTTCCCGTTTTACCCTTTGGGTACGGAACCCTAAAAAGGACCACGGATGCTATTTTACACTGATTGAGCCTAACAAAATAAGCTTCCAGCTCCTAGCCTATGTAGTACGAATGTAGGTAGATAAATCAATGTTCGAGAAATAGCTCGGGACGTCGATTGCTTATTCATAATTTTGTTCTAAGCCCCGAGCTTTATCAAAGCCTGGATTTGCGAATGTTTCTGATAATACGAATGGTCGGGGATTAATATTATATCGATTATGTCAGTTATAAATAGGCTCCGATTAGATTTGGTGTGTGTTAAAACAAATTGAAACGGAAAAACATCTGTGATTCATTTATGCTTTCTAACAGATTATGGTATTTTATTTTTATCTTAACAAGTTTGCTGCGTGAGGAATTTAATTGTATTCTCAGCTGGTGCGTCATGAGGTTATATTGACTCATTAAAGTTACAATAAAACTATTTTACGGATTTTGTCGTGTTTATTTTCTATTTTATTATGCGATAAAATCCGTAAAATAGTTTTAGCTCAATGTATAGTATTCGCGTAAATATAAGAAAACAATATCATTAAAGTTAGTTAGAGCTGTGCACTCGATTAAAGTTCGCCATGAGCCAATATGACCTCATAACGTAGCGAACGTGCTAAATTTTTTCGAAGTAAATATCATCTCTATGAATTAAGTTTTATAAAGTTTTTTTTTGTAATGTTTCAAAGAATAATATAAATTTCATAAGACTCATCGTCGCCTCTCCTCAAGTGTGCACTGGCCCTTATATTTGTATAATAAGCGTTGCACCTACACAATGCGTGGGAGTACATAATAACTAATTTAAATAGACTACGAAGTTAATTGAGTTCGTAGCGCCAGCGTAGCCGCTACGGCTACGACGTAGGCGTGTTTATAGTTCGAGCTTGGAGCCCTGGACACACTGGAGCGCGAGCGTCAACACGCGCACGTCAGCATTGACGCCAATATCAAAACGAAGTCAGTCAATATACATGAAAAATTAATTTCTGTAGCAAAAGCGAAAAAAATCGCCCGCATTATCAATGTTTATTTCATTGAAGAATGATTTTTTTCTAGACCATCCGCCATCTTGATCACTGTCATCACCTATTTATAATACATATACATACATCATCACGCCTGTATTCCCCGGAAGGGTATGCAGAGGCGCACTACGCAGTGCACATCAAAAGCAAAATCATCTCAGAGGTGCGAGCCCGGGATTTGAACTTGCACCTCTTGCGTTCAAGGCGGGCGTTCTACCGACGAGGATAAAGAAGAAATTATTAGTTGATATATCAGTGGTAGCCGAGTGGTCGAACGCACGCCTTGCAAATCAAAGTGCAGGTTCAAACCCCGGCTCGCACCTCTGGAATTTTGGTGCGAATCTCATTTTCATCCGAGATTATCACTTGCTATGAAACGGTGAAGGAAAATATCGTGAGGAAACCTGCACGTCTGAGGGAACTTGTCTAGTTCTCGATAGATGTGTGAAGTCTGCCAATCCGCACTGGGCCAGCGTGGTGGACTATGGCCTGAATCCCCCTCGCATTGAGAAGAGGCCCGTGCCCAGCAGTGGGACGTTAAAAGGGCTGTAGTAGTAGTAGTAGTAGTTGTAAGTAGTAGTAGTAGTAGTATTGGTCGATGATTATACCTGACATCTCATTCGGACTTATGATATGCTCTGCGGACGGTATTGCTAAAACGACATGGCACTTAGGTACCTGTGTTTACTCTATATTTCAGTCACGTGCGTGTACCCGGAAGCCAGTGGCTACGATTCGTGGCTTGTTCCAAATTACGAATTGAACGCTTCCGGTATTCTAAACACAGAGGGTTTTTTTGCAGTAATATTTTCATATTAGTTACAATAAATATGAGAGAATTATTGAAAACAATAGAGATAATTTTTAATAGATGGTGTTAAACACTGGTTAAGCTATATAGCTTATTGTCAACGACTATTTGAAGTCGGAAATAATGTTGTATAGTTTTTAGGGTTCCGTACCCAAAGGGTAAAACGGGAACCCTATTACTAAGACTTCGCTGTCCGTCCGTCCGTCTGTCACCAAGCTGTATCCCATGAACCGTGATAGTTAGAGAGTTGAAATTTTCACAGCTGATGTATTTCTGTTGCCGCTATAATAACAAATACTGAAAACAGAATAAAATAAATATTTAAGGGGACTCCCATACAACAAACGTGATTTTTTGCTCGTTTTTATAGATGGTACGGAACCCTTAGTACGCGAGTCCGACTAGCACTTAGCCGGTTTTTTTAATGAGAAAAAGATGTGTAATGTTTTTCTACAAATGTATTGCAACACAGCTCTTAAATCGGCTGTTGAACTTTTGATGTTTTTCTGAATATAAAGATATCGATGCTTGAAAGGCAATCCTTACTAATTGACATAAAATAGTGTTTTAGAAGTTCGAAATAAAACTTTGACGTTTGCATTAGTATCGGATATATACAACTGAATGGTATAAAAATTTTATCGAAATTCGACCATGTTTTTTCCATGTTTTTTCGTTGTCATCAACATCTCCAGTCCTATGTAAAATTTGCATGTTCTGTTTTTTTAAATATTGGTAGTTGCCCCTATATGTGTAGTTTACACTGCTGAATAGGGTTATGGATGTACCCAAATGCCAGAATACGATACCTGTGACAAATATTCAAAGGCCTATAACTCAGTAACTATGATAATTAGGTATAATCTGTTTTCACTAAGCATCCACATATGAGCTACCGTATATGTACCCGAAGTATTATTTTGGCCTTCTGGTACAACCTGTATACCATTCGAACGCGGGGAAGGGACAAGCAACCATGTATAGGGTTGTCAAAGCATAGAATAAATTTTGTGCGATTTTTTTTATTAACTAATCGAAATTCTAATTTAACAAATTACTTTTGATATCAATACATGCATAAAATTGGGTTGGAGGCTGGCTATAGACATTATAAATTACCACCACCTTGCACCTATGTTTTTAACCGACTTCCAAAAAGGAGGAGGTTTCTGAATTCGACCGTGTATATATATTTTTTTATGTTTGTTTGCGGATAATTAATACAACTGTCAGTTTTTAACATTTTCAGTACAACATCTGGAAAAAAATACACTTACTTACTGTCATTGGTGTACCTTTCAGACCAGTTATTTTCTTTTTATATTTTTACTTCCTAAGTGTTAATAGGTATACTGTTGGTGTGTCATTCTTAAATAAATAAATAAACAAGAACACATTAAGAGGTTATATTGTATACGCTTACCAAGTTTTTACAACTCCCGAAATAATGTCATAATAGGCACATTACCTTATTGTAATTAATGATAGAAGTTAATTTTCGTATGACGATCATCTTTTTTTGCCGGTCAAAGTTTACCAAGTGTTTAGGCCGTTCTCATGACTAGGCACCATTTGTTGGAGGTGTCAACCTTATACATTGGGTCCAAAATACATCGGCCAATGGGCGCAGTGCAGTGCACCTCTGCCTACCCCTTCGGGGAATACAGGCGTGATGATCTTTACATTAGCCTCTCAATCCTTGTTGCAAAGATAAGTTAAGACAACAAAGTAAAACTAAATAGACGTTAAAATGAAATGCAAAAGAAATTAATTACAAAAACAAATCTAACATTACAAGTTATATTGTAATCTAGCACACTAGTAGATACTTAAGTTACTGTAATTGAAATTAAACATGGGTGTCTAACTAGTTGAGAGCTTAGTTTTAAACAATTTCTTAAACTTGGTTCCTACACTAGCAAGCTTGTCTCGCAGGTAACCAATTTTAAAACAAATTAAACATGGGTGCGAACTGTCAAATGACTGCAATGTGAAAATTTAAATATAATGCAATAATATTCATATTATATGATTTTTATTATTATAAAGCTGTGAATAATAATAACAATTAAAAGAGGTAGGTAGAGGTAAATTGTCGCCGTCAGTCGGCAAACTGTTGCACTGTATACAGACATCCTAAATATGAAATATCATTAATACATTTGACAAGGCGACACGCTCGCTATAGTGGTCGCGCATTACGTGAACATAGAACTTCCATTTACTGACCGAGTTTAGAAGTCACGATTATTATTTAGTTAACCCACACACAATGGTTTGGTATAAGAAGTTTTATTAATTAATCTTATGGATATCGTCAAATCATGATGTCGGTAGAGTACTTAAAGTTTTAAGCTGAAATTAATTACGTAACTCTACAATTAATAGAAATACATCATCATCACGCCTGTATTCCCCGAAGGGGTAGGCAGAGGTGCACTGCAGTGCGCCCACACTTCGCCGATGTATTTTGGTCCCAATGTAATAGGGGGCGAGCCTATTGCCATTATACCGGGCACACAGGTTTCCTCACGATGTTTTCCGTCACCGTTTCTTAGCAAGTGATAATCTCAGATGAAAATGAGATTCGCACATGGAACCCAGAGGTGCGAGCCGGGATAGAACCTGCGCACTTTGATTGCAAAGCGTGCGTTCGACAACTCGGCTACCACTGCCTAATAGAGTTGCCTAAAATTAGTCGGCTAATGACTTGGTGATATCGTCATAAGACTTGCTTTAAAAGAACGTACATTATCACAAGAATGAGACGAAAAACTGACACAATTTTATAGCCAGTTGAGATTTGACAGAAATAGGTTTCGGCTGGTAGTAGTTACACACCAACCAATAAGCAATAAATATAAATATCGCCAGACAACACAATCCGTATCCGTTACTTTTTCGGCGGATCTTTTACTTTATTAATTTTCAAGACGGATGCAATTCTATATACATATAGGTGACTAGCTGTGCCCGCGATTTCACCTGCGCTAATAATTACTTTGGCGTAGAGTGATGTTATAAAGTCTATTGATTATATAAGTCTATAATACCCGATTCATGTTCGGGAATTTTACCGTTTTTGCCACATTATTCGTTGCTGCTCCGCTCCTATTGGTCGTAGCGTGATGATATATAGCTTATAACCTTCCTCGATAAATGAACTATTTAACACAAAATTATTCAATTCGGACCAGTAGTTCCTGAGATTAGCGCGTTCAACCAAACAAACAAACAAACTCTTTAGCTTTATAATATTATAATATAAATATATAAATATATAGTATAGATTAGGCAGCAATGAAAACTATTAAACTCCATTAAGAATATTTTTTATTTCATAAAGTCTATTATTTGGCACCTTTATATTGCATACATTTATCGTACCATACCAATATTACATAAGTCAAAGGTACTAAATCAACTATTTATAAAATTAAATCAACGACAAATCTTTGTAATATGCTTGTTAAATATTTATTTTAGGAAGTTTTTATAAAATTGTTAAAATCCGTATCCGCAGATCATGACGCCAAATATCCGTATTTGGGCCCGCATCGGCGGATATTACATTTTTAACGATCTGGCACATCACTAATTGGTAGTACTATTGCGTAGTAATACTGAATACAAACAAATACATACCTACTCTACGTTATATAAATATTTTATTCCCAATTTAGACTCAATTTTCAGCGTAGCGACACTAAGCAGATGATTGGTGCTTATTTGATATTACTGCGCTAAAAATAACGCCGGCACAAAATATAAAGTAAACTTTGATCCTAGGATTATACTAAGTAATGGAAAACAAAGTGGAATCCAACCTAATATCATGCTGAATAAATCATCTCAGGCTGTAGAGAAAAAACTTAACTACCTTCGTAGTTTCAGCATTATTTTATTATGTAAATAGGCACCTACTTCCTTTAGATGCTCCTTACTTGAAGTGTACCTATGCGTGCATTTTTAGAAGTTACCAAAGAGTAGAACAGAAAACCCTAGAATATTTTTAATTCTATGGCCAAATAAAAAAATGTGACAAACACCTTCTCAAGTAATCCTATATCACGATATAGTTCTATCTCTCTCTGTTGGTTCTCTCCCTTATAACAGGATCGATCGGTTACACATTACCAGGCAAACATAAACACCAGGAGCCGACCCGCAATCGAATTAGCAGTTCGCAGTGGCACTTAGGAAGACCACTCCGCCTAACCCCATGCGTTCCTAGTAAGTGAATGAACTACTATCAGCAGGAAATTAGTTTTTCTAGAACTTTTAAGAATTGTTTAATTTTATTAACTATCTACCTACTCGTGCTTTGTAATAAATCCAATAAAATAGTATTTATTAAATATTATGCAAAAGTCTGACTACGAAAAGACTGGCGAAGCGAACGAGCACCTAACCACGAACTTTTTATTTAAAAAAAGGACTTAAAAGGAGGGTTTAAGTAGTGTTGTGAACTTGCGGTATTCTTAACCCACCAGAGAAAGTTTCCGAATTTATTAGTTTGTTTGAGTATTTTCATATTCTCTTTTTATTAGATAGATATGTATGAACCAACTATAATTTATTTTTATGTTTTTGTGGTTCCCCTACAGACAAGTTTGTCTACATTGCGATATTGAATAGGGTTGCCTGTCATAATACTTATTTGTTACTTATTTTTTTGCTTATGAAACTCTTTCAAGTAAATCGTTTAGGGTGAATTGTAAAAATCGCAGCAGCTGTAAACTATAAAGACGTTTCATACGAGTCGTATCATTGTATGATACGTTATCCAGTATTCCCACCTTGCGAATAAGTAAGTAGGTAACTCTGGTTATCAAATAATTATATACTTTGAAGTAGATTCCCAGCTAACTACGTATCTAATAATAAAAACTCACTGAATTAATAGGAATGTATCAACCATAAATAACGATTGCTATATTGTAGGTCCTTCTACGACATAAAATAAAATTATTAATAAAATTAAATTAATGAACTTCACCCGTAAATTATACGTATACGGCATACGGCCAAGTAATTAATATTAATTACAAATTCAATATAAAGTTTAAGTAGGTGATACAGGAAGGAAAATGTGAACCTAAAATCCAGCTATCCAAGCTTGAAATTTCGAAAAAAGTTGATGTTTGACACTGACATATTTTGGTGACATTAGGCGATGACATTGATTGATAGACGCGATGACATTTCATTCTGGCTTCAAAAGCAAGCTTCAATCAAGTTCACTGATGTGTTTTTGTGTACGTTTTATTTGTTTAGTCGCCTTTTTGATATTCATTATTCACCGAATAGCACTGAAATACCATAATTAAAGTACTCTGGAATAATACAAAATGCTAAAGGCCGTGATACTTATCGGAGGGCCGCAGAAAGGTGAGTTATTTAGTATCGGTCAACAACACCGGTATTGATAAGAGAAAAGTATATATTTAACTGCGACCTATACGTATTTTTCACAGTAATTATATTTATTATTCCTCTCTTACTACTTGGTATTGCAAATTAATTGTACAAACCTAGTTTTATTATAAAATAATGTATCTTTCGGACACAAAGGTTATGTAAATAAAATAGTTATATTCTGTCTTCAAGAGACAAATTTGCATTGTAATAATTGCTTAACACTGGCTGAAATACCCGCTAATAATCGCCACTTCTATTATTATATGATTATATATATCTGCTTTTTTTTTTTATGAGATAGGGAGATATAGATGATACAAACGAGCATTATTTATTTATTATTTTTTTTATTTTCACATTTATTTCTTATCTTTCTTGTAAATTACATTTTTAAATATATATATAAAAAATACATTTAAAAATATAAAAAACAGTTCCCCACCGGCATCTGGAACTGGGTCCTAGTTACCAGTGGTTACGGCTCCAGAGAGAGGAACTTCCTCACAATGCGCGCTGTCTCCAGAAGTACTGCCTTCTGAATCTGTCCCTTGATCCAGTTGCCTAACGCCTTTAGGTGTTTGTCGAGGCTCTTGGCTAATAAGCCATGGGCGGAAACGACTATCGGTACAATGATTGCTGCAACAATGTCCCACATGTCGACAACCTTGTGAGCCAGATCAAGATACTTGCTTTCTTTATCTTTCTCTGCTTTCACGAGATTCTCGTCATGGGAGACAGTGATAACGATAATCATTGCAAGGCACTCTTGGCGATCTATCAGCACAATATCAGGCTTATTGGCTACAATAGTCCTGCCTGTGATGATAGACCGGTCCCAATACAATGTGATATGACCCTCTTCGAGAACTGGTTGTGGCTCATACCTGTAGTATGCTACCTCGGATGTCACATGGCGATATTTAAGGGTAAGTTGCTGGTGGACAATCCTGGCTACTTGGTTGTGTCTGTGTAAATATTGACCATTTGCGAGACGCGACCAACCGGAGATTATATGCCTCAGGGATTCACCAGGGCGATGACATGCCCGACAAATGTCAATGGTGCCATCCCTAACAATATTATATTAATATTATATATATATAGGAGATAATAATATGTGGGGAACTGTTTTTTATATTATTAAATGTATTTTTTAAATATTTAAAAAGGTAATTTATAAGAAAGATAAGAAATAAAGGAGATAATAATATATTAATTAATATTATTATATATATTATTAGTATATTATATTATTATATTATAACCATTCCTCATATTATTCCATTAAATTTCATCATTTCATTCATTTCGTAAAAAAAGAAGAATATGAAAACTGGAAATGGTAATGATAATATATCTATAGTAATGACAAGACAGTAATCTTCTTCTTCTTCTTTTTTTACGAAATGAGTGAAATTATGATATTTTGATGGAATAAGATGAGGAATGCCTGCACCTGCGATATGCGGTATTTATGGCAATGTCGAGTAATTATAGCAAGGACAAATTCAATAAATACACATTATAAATAAAAATGGATAATGACAGTGATAAAGATGGCGGATGACCAAGACAGTAATCTGATTTAATTTAGCAACTGAACACATACTATGCGATCCAAATAAGAATAGGAATGTCAATAACCTGTATCTGACAAATGTCACTTGAAAAGTATGGTTTGCAATAACCTTATTTGTGTCAGTCATCCGCCATCTTTATCACTGTCATTATCCATTTTTATTTATAATGTGTATTTATTGAATTTGTACTTGCTATTAATTACTTGACATTGGCGAAATACTCGCGCTAGTCGCAGGTGATGCCATTCCTCATCTTATTCCATTAAATATCATCATTTCGCTCATTTCGTTGAAAAAAAAAAAAAAAAACCTTATTTGTCACAAAGTCGATTCTATTCTCATTTGAATCGCATAGTACAACCAAAAAATTTTTTTTTTCAGGAACCCGTTTCCGCCCCCTATCCCTGGACACTCCCAAGCCACTCTTCCCCATCGCAGGTATTCCATTGATACAGCATCATATTGAAGCATGTGCAAAGCTTGCCGAGTGCAAAGAGATACTAATAATTGGATCCTACACCAGCAATACGATGGCACAGTTTATTACGGACATGCAGAGAGAATATCATGTTATTATTCGGTGAGTATCACCCTACTGCGATTTTCACAAATTAACAACTTGTGGGCATGCTTTGTGTGATGGAGAATGGTGGGCTAGCCAATCCATTAAGGTTAGCATCAGACACAGAAAATTAATCTTTATTTATAATATAAATTTTATATTGATTTAGATTACATTTTCAAAAATATTAAGATTATTCCCTCGCCCTAGTGGGTGCATCATGTTGACAACAGACAAAATGTTTTTTTTTCTATCCATTCCCTAGTTTTTTTTTATTGGGATCAGCAAAGTCAAAGTCTTATCATTTATTTTGTATAGGCCTTCAGGGGCCTTCAGATTGTTAAGTTTAATCAATTGTTTTGTTTTTCTTCTTTCTCAATAAGTTCAATAATTTATACTGACTTATTTGTTAACATTACAGATATCTCCAAGAGTTCACTCCGCTGGGCACTGGTGGTGGTCTATACCATTTTAGGGATCAGGTCCGTGCTGGCAACCCCACCGCATTCTTCCTGCTAAATGGAGATGTCTGCGCTGACTTCCCGTTAAAAGAACTCTGGCAGTTCCATACGGAGAAACCTGACGCTCTGGTGAGTGTTTGTTTGTCTGTGAGTTTAGTATATCGAAGGCTTAATTTAGTTCATTTCGACGCTTAAAAGGCAATCCTTCCTAAGCGACAAAAAATCGTAAAATGAGTTATACAGGCTGTTTCAGAAGTCCGAAATAATACTTTGACGTTTGCATCAGTATCGGGTATACAACTGAATGGTATAAAAATTTGATCGAAATTTGACCATGTTTTTTTCATCGTCAATTTAATATCTCTAGTCCTACGTAAAATGTTCATGTTCTGTTTGGTTAATATTGGTAGTCGTCCCTCATAAGTGTAGTTTACATTGCTGAATAGGGTTATGTATGTCCCTAAAGGCCAGAATACGATACCTGTGACGAATGTTCAAAGGTCCATAACTCACCAACTATGATAGTTAGGCATAATCTGTTTTCACTAAGCATCCACATATGAGCTACCGTATAGGTGCCCAAAGTATTATTTCGGACTTCTGATACACCCTGTATATACCCAATGACGCAGAAAAATCTGACCGTACGAAAGGGGTTTATACATATAACTCAATTTAGGATTATTTGTCGCTTAGTAACGATTGCCTTTCGAGCGTCAATTTAGTTTAGTAATAAAATTGTAGTAACGACCCCTATAATATATCGCGGCAAGCAGAACTTCAACAATACGATAATAGATGGCGAAATGTCTGTCTCTATCTCTGCCTACCCCTTTGGGTAATACAGCACTTGTAGCATGAGCGCCAAGATTAGACGTATGTCACGAAATATCTTGATGTTGTCTCTTTCACTCGTATGAAATTTCTCAGAGAGCGACCGAGCCAATCCGTGATAGAGGTCTTGTCTTGACATTCGTGCTGACACCACAGGTGTGAAGATGGTTTATTTATTGTATTCCACAGGTGACAATTATGGGTACTGAGGCGACTCGTCAGCAGTCAGTTCACTATGGATGCATGGTGCGAGAGGCCAGCTCCAAGGCCGTCACGCATTACGTAGAAAAACCGAACAGTTATGTTTCCACGTTGATCAACTGCGGCGTCTATGTGTGCTCGCTGCACGTCTTCCACACCATGGCGGACGCGTTCCAGAAGAAACAGGATGTGTATTACAGGTAATATTAATCACCCGTAGGCGTAGTGATGTGCCGGATATCCGTACCCGTATCCGCGGATATCCGAGGGAAAATAAAGATATCCGTATCCGTTACTTTTTCGGCGTATCTTTTACGGATCTTTTATGTTATTAATTTTCAAGACACAGTTGAAATTCTATATACTTATTGGTGACTAGGTAGCAATGAAAAACTTAAACTCCATTCAGATTATTTTTTATGACTTAATCTAATCTAATATCTAATATATATATAATATTATAAAGCTAAAGAGTTTGTTTGTTTGTTTGGTTGAACGCGCTAATCTCAGGAATTACTGGTCCGAATTGAATAATTCTTTTTGTGTTAAATAGTTCATTTATCGAGGAAGGTTATAAGCTATATATCATCGCGCTACGACCAATAGGAGCGGAGCAGCAACGTATAATGTGGCAAAAACGGGAAAATTCCCGAACATGAATCGGGTATTATAGACTTATAATCATAGACTTTATAACATCACTCTACGCCAAAGTAACTACACTTCTCATCAAAAAAATCGAAACACCTCGCAGTTTATGATTTGATAAGGATTATCAGAAAAATGTGTATATTTAGGAATAAATGTAAAATGTCATTTAATAGTGAGTAGTATGAGGTTTATAAATCCTAATGTTAATGTTCTAAATTCAAATTAAGTCTTCATAGGTTTCGTATTTTGTATGATGAGTAATTTTAAAAATTAGGACAAAAACAATAAAAACGAAAGTGTTTCGATTTTTTTGATGAGAAGTGTATTAGCGCGGGTGAAACCGCGGGCACAGCTAGTATCAAACATTTGGCACCTGTTGCAAACATTTATCGTAGTAAGTTACCATACCAATATTACATAACTGAAAGATACTAAATAAACTAGCTTTATAATGTGATTACAACTCTAATGCATGCTAAAGAAATACCAAATCTAACTTTATTTTTCCAGTGGTAATGGACAAAGCAGTCCCGGATATATATCCTGGGAACAAGATGTTCTGTCTCCTCTCGCCGGCACTCACAAGCTGTATGCAATGCAGGTACTTAAATCATCATACCTGTATCCCACAAAAAGGTAGACAGAGGTACACACTTGGCCGAAGTATTTTGGTCCCATTGTAATAGGGGGCGAGTCTATTGCCATTACACCGGGCACATTCCTACTCAATACGAGGGAGATTTGGGCTATAGTCCACCACGCTAGTCCAGTGTGGGCTGGTAAACTTCACACGCATTTCTGTTGACGTGCACATTTCCTCAGTTTTTCTTTACTGTCTAGCAAATGGTAATTGTTATTGAAAATGAAATTCTAACATGAAAATCTCAGATTTGAACTTGCACCAATTGCGATCATATCTGAACAACTAGGCTACCACTGCTTTACAATTTTATAGAAAAAAGAAAAAGAAAGAAAAGAAAAAACGTTATTGTGGCTAGCAGCAAATAGGATAAAAAATTACAAAAATAAAATAAATAAAAAATAATTAAACAATTCTGCTCGCCACAAACGGACCCAATTCAGCATGTGCTGGTTGACAAGAACCAGCGCTGGTCTTCCATTGGGCCCGTAGTCTTACTATCCTACTAATCACTGCACATTATAAAACAAAGTCCTCCGCCGCGTCTGTCTGTCTGTCTGTTCGCGATAAACTCAAAAACTAATGCACTGATTTTCATGCTGTTTTCACCAATGGATAGAATGGTTCCCGAGGAAGGTTTTGGTATATAATTTGTCAAGTTTTTGTATACATTTGCTGAAATATAATTATATTTGTTGGAGGTGAAAATAATTTGGGTTCCCAAATTCCGCTCGGGTGAAGTCGCGGGTGCCTAGTATTATAAATTAGAATGATAGTATGGATTTATGTATGTATCTCTTTCACGCAAAATCTACAGAACGGATTTTGATGAAAAATTACAGTATTATTGTTTGTACATGAAAATAACATAAAGACTGTAATTTATAACGATATTGAATATTCGAAGTCTGCGCAAACGAATTCGCGGGTAGAAGCTAGTCATGCGCATACGCAGGCGCGCTGTACCCGCAACTATAAAACTCCCATTATTAACCAGATAACAAATTGGTGGTCGCAAGTAAAGACCGCCGGGTCAGCCATCTACGCAAACAGACATTACTTGGAGTTGCATAAGGATCGGTCGCCGGGCGCTGCAGCCTGCACGATACTGCCGGACGTGTTCCTGCATCCCACTGCCACCGTGGACCCTACTGCAGTGGTCAGTATTCAAAATCAAAATCTTTTTTTTTTCGTGTATGCCATAAAGCACTTACAAGTAGTCAGATTCTACCACCGGTTCAGAATGCGGCTTCCACTGAGAAGAGCCGGTAAGAAACTCAATGGTTACTCTTTTCAAATGATAAATAGTATGGATTGCAAGTATTACATTCTCAGGAGCAGCAATGCCTTGAGAGCAGACAGCACCTCTGCCACAATACTAGAAAAGAATTATACTCACGGCAGTCTCATATTAATAACAATAATATTTATCCTCAACTAGATGACCAATGAGTTTCTTACTGGCTCTTCTCAGCGGAGGCAGCATTCCGAACTGGTGGTAGAATCCATGGAGGTAGTAGTAAAACGGAGATGGCATTTCCAGCCTGCGCTGCGGTAAATTTTTCTGGTTTATTTGACTCCGCCATCTTTGTTTTACCATATAGCTGTCGTATACTACAGGTACATGTGATAATGGCGGATAATTCGCCGCAGAGCTATACGAAGAGTGGAGTCATTATGGGTACTCTAGATACTCTATGGTAGAATCGGTCTATTTTGTAAGTGCTTTTTGACGTAGGATTAAATAAAATAAAAATTTGGTCATTTCAAAAATGAAACGGACTTCTGAAACATGCTGTAGAAAGTAAAGCATTTAAAATAGGAATGGCATATGTAAGAACATGGTTAAATAAAAACATAAGCTATTCCTATTTTAAATGTTTTGCTTTCTGATAAGATATACAGGGTGGTTCTGAAGTCCGAAATAATACTTTGACGTTTGCATCAGTATCACAGTACATTTTTAAACCATACAACTGAATGGTTTAAAAATGTATTACGAAGAGAGAGGAAACGAGAATACGAGGAGCGATTTCACCTTGATTCTGTTTCTGAGGGAGAGGAGAATACGAAGACAGATTTCACCTTGTTTTTGTTTCTGCGGGAGAGGAGAATACGAAGACAGATTTCACCTTGTTTCTGTTTCTGTGGGAGAGGAGAATACGAGGAGAGATTTTACCTTGTTTCTGTGGGAGAGGAGAATACGAGGAGAGATTTCACCTTGTTTCGGTGGGAGAGGAGAATACGAGGAGAGATTTCACCTTGTTTCGGTGGGAGAGGAGAATACGAGGAGAGATTTCACCTTGTTTCTGTGGGAGAGGAGAATACGAAGAGAGATTTCACCTTGTTTCTGTTTTTGTGGGAGAGGAGAATACGAGGAGAGAATTCACCTTGTTTCTGTTTCTGTGGGAGAGGAGAATACAAAGAGAGATTTCACCTTGTTTTGTTTCTGTGGGAGAGGAGAATACGAGGACAAATTTCACCTTGTGTATGTTTCTATGGGATGAGGAGAATACGAGGAGAGATATCACCTTGTTTCTTTAGCCGGTTTACGGTTTTTAAAACTTTTTTCTTATTTTATATATTTTTTTATTAGATCGGTCCGAACGTGTCCATAGGCGCGGGGGTGACTGTGAAGGCGGGCGTCAGGATCAAGGAGTCGATTGTGCTGAACAATGCGACCATACACGAACACGCGCTCGTCATGCACTCCGTCGGTAAGTACATTGTAACATATTCACCCCAAAACAAATCATTTGTGTTTCTGTGTGTGTGTGTGTGTGTTTTTGTGTGTGTGTAGTGTGTAAGTGTGTGTGTATTGACGATACGACGATATAAGAACCTGTATTGGATAAGATTAAATAAAATCAGTTTTATTGAGTTTAGTTCAGTTGTTTTTACAGAATCAGTTCTGTGACGCATGTGTGCGTTCGTGTGTAAATATAAATATAAATAAATATCGCCATACAAAACATACTCATCGTATGATAGATAGATAGAAAACTCTTTATTGTACACCAATCGTTACATGGATATTACACAAAATATATTTACAAAACAAGGGACAAATAGTAGTGTACATTGGGCGGTCTTATCGCAAGCTGCGATCTCTTCCAGACAACCTTACAATGGAGAGGATTTTATCATAATGACATGATGGCAGGCAGTTGTGTACAATATATTATATAAATATACCATACATATAAATATAAAATGTACACAAACTATGATTCCAAACTAAGCAAAGATTCTACTATGGCTACCATACAATGAACTGGGGACGATCCCAATTACACCCAGCGGCCTCAGTACGCCTGCCAAGATGTTTTCTCACAAGTCCCAAAAACATCTTGTCAACTTGCGTTCCCGTATCTTATTTGCTAACATGGCTTCCAAGATGTTTAAAATT
The DNA here is from genome assembly GCA_914767695.1 of Ptilodon capucinus. Taxonomy (NCBI): domain Eukaryota; kingdom Metazoa; phylum Arthropoda; class Insecta; order Lepidoptera; family Notodontidae; genus Ptilodon; species Ptilodon capucinus. Next base: position 3,114,955 of record OU611832.1, read on the forward strand.
ATACAGCCTGCTAAAATTTTCTCACAGTTTACGATCTTTCGTTCATTCGTTCATTGAAATGACAAATAGAGCGAGACGGAGCTTTACAAAGAAAAAAGATGCTGCATACACATCATAGAATATATTAGATTATTTATGCACAGATTAAAAATATCTTTGGGCATAGCTTCTTTTTTATTATGCCGGAAGCTTTACGTATTATCATTTGGTCGGTGGTATTATGCTTAAAATTTATTTCTTGGGCACTATACTATTTTTATTTGCCAATTTAAATAACTTTACATTGTAAAACGGCAAAAAGCACGCAAAGTATGATGCCAAACAAAATCTAACCTCAAACCTACAGATTTTTTGTAAAATAAGGATTTTAAATCACGTGGAATAGGATTATGTGGATTTTCGGAAGAAAATAAAACAGATAGAAATGTCTCTACACTTTTTTGTTGTTGTTTGTCGAACACGAAAATAAATTTACGTGTTCGTTTTCGGAAGAATTTTGCATGTAGTCCGCTTGATATTGGCGAAGGATAGAGTAAAATAAGTATTATTTGTTATAATAGTGTATAAAATGCTATATTTATGTACTTCTTACAGCCTAATTATTTTCTCATCACCGGCCTTTGACCGTGAGAAATTTCTTTACGTTGACCTGTCAAATTCGTGTCTCTATGGTACATTTTGGTAACCCATGCTAGCACTTAAGATATAACATCTTATCCATACGTCAAACACGTTTTATTTAACTGTCAAACCCATTTTATATTTACGCCATGCTAGCAAATAAGACGTAACGATTTTGCCACAAAAATGACGTCACGATGCGTGAGAAAATGTCTTATCTTGGCAGGCGTACTGAGGCCGCAGACCAGGGCAAATTTTAATAAATGGCCGAAATTTTCTCTTCGTGGGATTCGAACCCGAAACCATCAGTGGTTGAAGCTTGTGCGCCAAGATTCAAATAATGTCACGGAATCTCGAATTTTGTCGCTTTCTCTCGAATGAAATCGGACAGAGAGCGAGCGAGCTAATCCGTGACAAAGGTATAGTCTCGACATTCGTACTAACCCCACTGGTTTGGTGAGCCGAGAGCCCCACGCTCACACACGCGCGTGTGTGTGTGTGTGTAAGTGTGTGTGCGTGTGTGTTAAGTTGTGCGTCTACGTACGGTTTTCTGGGTTTAATTCCGTCGAAGTGTCGCGTGTTAATACAAAGACGTCTTGTTTCATCGTCCATCTTTTATTTTTGTTATCACTCATTTGTGTTTGACGTGTGTGTATGTGCGTGTAACGCATGTGTGTGTATCCATGTATATGTGAATAAGAATCAGTTGAATAAATACGTTAACAATAAGTTGTGTGTATGTCAGTGGGCCAGGAGGCGTCAGTGGGCGAGTGGTCGCGCGTAGAGGGCACGCCCTCCGACCCCGACCCCAACAAGCCCTTCGCCAAGATGGACAACACCTCCCTCTTCAATACCGACGGCAGGCTAAACCCCTCCATAACTATACTAGGTGCGTATCTACCAACATACAGGGCTCCAATTCTGCTGACACTATCATCGTGGAGTTAGTTAGTGTGGGGACATCAGTATCCGTATACCAACAGCAAAGTTAAATTTGTCACTCTATCCAGTTAATCTTTTCGTTAGAGTAATGCTCGGTGTTTTCACAGTTTAGATACGGATGTGGCAGGTTTTTTTTTCTAATATTCGCCGCAATTTTGCTTTGATCTAAAGATAAACACCGCAGCAGGGGCAAGCAACTTTATTGTTAGATAACTCAATTTCTAATTTTATTGAAAAAAAAAAACAAGAATAATGATTTCAGAGGCTGTACGATCGACTTACTATTGATATAAATGTGCAAGCGAACCGACTTGTTATTTGTGCTTCACTAATTGTTTGGTGAGATTGCATCTGATCTTTATTATATGTCTATGTGTAATACTAAAATTATTTTTCAGGTGCCGGTGTGGTTGTGCCAGCTGAAACGATACTATTAAACTCCATAGTGTTGCCACATAAACATTTAACTAGAAGCTTCAAACACGAGATTATTTTATAGTTTTATAATAGTGACAACACTGAATGGGATCAACAAAAAAATTTAGACTATTTTGTATAATATTTTAAATCTGCACAAATTACAACCTTATTCAATTTAAAGAGAGTTCAAAATAGCATGCAAAATATATTGTTAGACGTAGCCACATTTCGACAATGTATTTGCAACCTTATCCTATTCAAATATAGTTGCAAATTGTTTGCAAGAGATCTGACCATAAATATCAAGCGGAAGGACCAGACAACCGCTGAGAGAATCTATTTGCAACTCTATTTTAATGGCATAAGGAAGATATTTAACTAGCAATATTAAAAACAATATTTTATATAGTTTAAGCCGAACTGTACGCGCAGTAATGTCATATAAAGTCATTTATTTTTAATTTAAAAAAATATAATATATTTTTTCGGGCATGAAACCCTTGTCTTTGTAGACTCTACCATAGTGTCATCACAATTTGACTATGCCTAGGCTAGTAGAAGCATATAAATATCTATACTAATATTACAAAGAGGAAAGAATTGTATTTTTGTATGTACCGAATAAACTTAAAAACTACTGGACCGATTTCAAACATTATTTTGCCGTTAGAAAGCCACATTATCATTGAGTAACATAGGCTATATTTATTTTATTCTGTTTTTTTAATATTTGCTGTTAAAGCGGCTACAGAAATACATCATTTATGAAAATTTCATCTGTCTCACTATCACGGTTCATGAGATACGCCTGTATTACAGATGATGTATTTCTGTTGCCGCTATAACAAAAAAATTGAGCCGTCGCGAGACGCCTGGCAGATGTGAAACATAAAACATAAACGTCGTAGCGGTGAGTTAGCGAGTGAGCGGAGTCAGCCGATGGGCGGAGTCTAAGCGGCGGACGAAGCGTGGCCGCATTTAAAACTATACTTTATACACTAAGTAATAAGGTTGATTTCATTTTGTTGTGGCGAAGCGTCGGCAAAACTCGCCACGCGAAAAATCAGGTTTACCCCTCGCCTATAGATGTTTCACATCAAAAATATTAAAACCGGCCAAGTGCGATTTGGACTTGCACACGAAGGGTTCCGTACCACTATCTATAAAAACGAGCTAAAAATCACGTTTGTTGCATGGAAGCCGCCTTAAATATTTATTTTATTCTGTACGCAACCCTAAAAACAGTAACTACGTTCTTTGCATCGTTTTGAATATATACATATCGCCTGAAAAACGTACTCATCGTATGGATCCCAAACTAAGCATTACTTCTACTATAACGCATGCTTAAAGGAATACTGACCTAACTCAATAATAATGTTGTTGAAAAATGATCGTTAGAACGACCCTTTAAGATTTATAGTCGAAATCCTAAAATTTAAAAATGGGTCTCAATACTTTTAAACATGCGATAAGTACCATAGAATGGCCCGGGCGATCTCAGTAACACTCATACCAGTGCAAATTCCAGAAAGGCACTTTATTCTGGTTTTTAGGGTTCCGTACCCAAAGGGTAAAACGGGAACCCTATTACTGAGACTTCGCTGTCCGTCTGTCACCAGGCTGTATCTCATGAACGGTTATAGTTGGACAGTTGAAATCTTCACAATATGTATTTCTATTGCCGCTATGACAACAAATACTAAACATCAGAATAAAATAAATATTTAAGGGGGCTCCCATACAACAAACGTGATTTTGCCGTTTTTATAGATATTGGTACGGAACCCTTCGTGCGCGAGTCCGACTGGCGCTTGGCCGGGTTTTTTCAATGAAATGTCATTGCTGACGCGAGAGACTACCCGTGTGGCTTTTAGCAATGAAATTCAATCTTTATGTGTATTGAAATCTATTTCAATACACATAGAGTACATCTTCAAAAAAAAAACTCAAGCGAATTCGTTCGGCCCAGTATGTTTGAGGCGTTACTGACAGTGGCAGGGGTAGCCGAGTGGTCGAACGCACGCTTTGCAATCAAAGTGCGCAGGTTCTATCCCCGGCTCGCACCTCTGGGTTCCATGTGCGAATCTCATTTTCATCTGAGATTATCACTTGCTAAGAAACGGTGACGGAAAACATCGTGAGGAAACCTGTGTGCCCGGTATAATGGCAATAGGCTCGCCCCCTATTACATTGGGACCAAAATACATCGGCGAAGTGTGGGCGCACTGCAGTGCACCACTGCCTACCCCTTCGGGGAATACAGGCGTGATGATGTATTCTGAATACATAATGTTATTATCACGTGTGACGTGTCACTTCGGTATAATATATGTACCGTTGCTGCTCCACGAGCTTATGTTTCCCTAGTACTTTGATTGCAAAAACGTGTTTTAACAATGTTTTAAAACCAAAGTTTTCTATATTTTATTTAACTAACGAAAGTTATGATCAGTTTACAACAGCATTGTAAAACTCTTGTACTGATAAACGCCACTATAACTGGTTTGCAGATGGATTGTAATTTCTTGACTATGTTTTTTTTTGTGACGGGGTCTTGGTTCGAGCGTAGGTTGCTGGGCTTTTGTTGGTTGTTACGGCTTCAATTCCCGTCTGCAACAAATTTCAGAAATAGGCCTTTTTCTTATCCAGGGGGCGATTTTCGTGCGATCGACATCTATCTCTATTAAAGATATGTTGAAACGAAACGAAACGTCAAATTGGTCGTATTTTTTCTTTTATTTCGACATATATCGCTAATAGAGATTGTTGTCTATCAAACGAAAATCGGGCCCCTGGGTGTGGGTCTGGGTGTAACTGGGACCAACCCCAGTTCATAATATGGTATCCATAGTACAAGTTTAGCTTACTATGTAATGTCTAGTGATATTTATTTAAATTTGGAAGTGTCTTCATGATTTTCAAAAGACAAGACAGACAGAAAACAGACTAAATGTAAATCACTTGGAATGAAAATGTGACATTTATTTATCTACTATAATTGTATTGCCAATTTTTAATAGTTATAATCATTATGTATGTAAGTAGGTACCTACGTTATTTTTAAGTTGTATTTTGGTGCTTATAATTAAATAAAATATATTATTATTTATTTCTTATCTATTATTATTTATTTCTTATCTTTCTTATAAATTACATTTTTAAATATAAATATAAAAAATACATTTAAAAATATAAAAAATAGTTCCCCACCGGCATCTGGAACAGGGTCCTAGTTACCAGTGGTTAGGGCTCCAGAGAGAGGAACTTCCTCACAATGCGCGCCGTCTCCAGAAGTACTGCCTTCTGAATCTGTCCCTTGATCTAGATGCCTAACGCGAGCCTCTTTAGGTGTTTGTCGAGGCTCTTGGCTAATAAGCCATGGGCGGAAACGACTATCGGTACAATGATTGTCGCATCAATAAAATAAAATAAAATAAAATATATTATTATTATTTATATTATATTACAGCCCTTTTTTTTAACGTCCCACTGCTGGGCACAGGCCTCCCCTCAATGCGAGGGGGATTAAGGCCATAGTCCACCACGCTGGCCCGGTGCGGGTTGGCAGACTTCACACATCTATCGAAAACCAGTCAAGTTCTCTCAGACGTGCAGGTTTCCTCACGATGTTTTCCTTCGCCGTTTCATAGCAAGTGATAATCTCGGATGAAAATTAGATTCGCACATAAACCCAGAGGTGCGAGCCGGGGTTTGAACCTGCACACTTTGATTGCAAGGTGTGCGTTCGACCACTCGGCTACCACTGCTAATATATAGCACAATTTAATTATTATATCTTGTTTCGTACTAAAATCTGTCTGACGTCACAAATCATCGATTACTTGATGCGGATCACAATAAAAAAGAACTATAGGATGAATAACCGGATTGGTTTATAGTGCTGTACAGTCAGCATCATAAATATCGGAACTAACAAGGGCATTACCACCACCTCTCAAAGTATTTTTTTTTTAACGAAATGAGCGAAATGATGATATTTAATGGAATAAGATGAGGTATGGCATCACCTGCGACTAGCGCGAGTATTTCGCCAATGTCAAGTAATTAATAGCAAGGACAAATTCAACAAATACACATTATAAATAAAAAGATGGCGGATGACTCCAAAAAAAATAATGATATTTTTACTCTCAAAGTATTGTTCTTGAAATAGTCATTGTCAATTTTTTACAAATGTCGTACTAAGTTAACTGTCAAAAAAATGAGCCGTTGCAGGATACCTGGCAGATGTGAAACATAAACGTCGGAGCGGCGAGTGAGCGGAGTCTAAACGGCGCGGCGGACGAAGCGTGAAACGGTGAAGGAAAACGTCGATTGTTGTTGATGTGAACAACATTTTTCGTTTGTTGTTGTGTAGAAATATTTGATGTTGACTGTACTTATTTAAGTGTTGACATCGTCTGCAATTTTTTTTTGCTCACTGGCCCAGTCCAGCCAAGCGGCCCCGACAATTGTCCTTCAAAACTGGTCAGGTTTTCCCAGACATGTTGTTTATATAATAAAACTCTTAAAAATTTATATTAATTGGACGTAGCTAAGCAAAAAGGAACCAATCCACAAAACTTACACAAATTAGTTGAGTATACGAAACGGTTCCTAAGGAAGGCCTTTTCAATCAACAAAAATGATTTTTACCACCAACATGATCATCCCACATGTAGTAACTTCAAGCTGCCAACAGCAGTGGTAGCTGCTGGCGAACGCACGCTTTGCAATCAAAGCAGGTTCAAACCCCGGCACGCACCTCTGGATTTTATGAACGAATGGCTCGTGGACCGAGGGTTCCGTGCGAACTTGTAGGTATGTGAATAGTTCGTCCATCCCGGGAATCAAGTGTAGAATGCAGAATTGCAGATCTGAGTATTTGGTATTAATTTCAACAAATCGATAAATCTGATAGTTTGAATACATATTAATACTACTAATACAGCCCTTTTGACGTCCCACTGCTGGGCACAGGCCTCCCCTCAATGCGAGGGGGATTCAGGCCATAGTCCACCACGCTGGCCCGGTGCGGGTTGGCAGACTTCACACATCTATCGAGAACTGGTCAAGTTCCCTCAGACGTGCAGTTTTCCTCACGATGTTATCCTTCACCGTTTCATAGCAAGTGATAATCTCGGATGAAAATGAGATACGCACATAAATCCCAGAGGTGCGAGCCGGGGTTCGAACCTGCACACTTTGATTGCAAGGCGTGCGTTGGACCACTCGGCTACCATTGCTACTGCCACTGCTACAGTTTGAATACATGATATAATTCATTTCCACGTGATCATACGGAGTTTGCTAGTGGGTGGGTACCTATTATGAAAAATCCGGGCATACCTGACTTGTTTAACAAAATGTTTGTAAACACGTTACAATGAATGCGCTTGACCCGATAAAACGTATTCCACATATTGAGATGAGAAATTTCAAAATTGTTTTGATTCTGTTATAAGTCCTACTCACTTCAAATCAAAATGTTTTTATTCGTGTAGGCCAAAAAGCACTTACAAATAGTCAGATTCTACCACCGGTTCGGAGCTGCTTCCTCTGAGAAGAGCCGGTAAGAAACTCAATGGTTACTCTTTTCAAAATGATTATTGCGAGTAATACATTCTCAGGAGCAGCAATGCCTTGAGAGCAGACAGCACCTTTGCCACAATACTAGAGAAGAATTATACTCACGGCAGTCTAATATTATATACAAATATAGTCTTTACGCTTAGGAAGCTAGTACAGTAAGTTGCGTCTACTCCCATTTACCAATGAAGGGATTATTCTAAACCACAGATGGTTATAGAAATAATTGCTTTGGTATGATGACTTTAACGCAGTATGGGAGAGAAGATGGTATGTCATGAAGAGGAAAATGGTTGGACCAGTCTTCAAATAATACTTTTATAAAAAATATAATCACGCCTGTATTCCCAGAAGGATAAGGCAGTGGTACACTGTATTGTACCATATCGACGCAGTATAGGTACACTTCGTCCATGTAGTTTTTGTCTCAATGTAGTACGGGGCGAACTAATTGTAGCTATATGACGGATATTTGGCACATAGTCCACCACGCTGGCCCAGTGCGAGTTGGTGAGCTTCACAATATACCGTATACCTACTTTCATGTGCATCTATCTATACATATAAAATGCTTTGTCCTGAATGACTGGCTGACGGATCAACGCACAGCCTAAGTCGCTGATCGTAGAGACCTGAAACTTGAAGGATGTGTTCTTCGTATGACGAAAAGAAAGGATTTTACGAAAATCTACCCCTAAGGGGGTGGAAAAGGGGGGCAAAGTTTGTATGGGACAACGTTATTTCTTGGTCCAATCTACTTCAAATTTTGCATAAACTTTATTAGAACCATTTTCGACTTCTACGCGGACGAATTCGCGGGCAAAAGCTAGTTTAGTATAAAGGTATTATTTTGACATACCAAACAGACACTACAATTTTATTTATTTGTATAGGTAGGGCCCAGGTATGCCCCGATCAGTCAGTAATACTTTTTTAATGCACTCCTGCAATATATGATTGATCTAAATGAAATCTCATTCTTAAAGATATCACAAGACATTGGGATTTGTTTTGCGCCTGCTAGCACGCTATCTGCCCATGAAGAGACACTATTTGTTGTTCTGCTATCTGCCCATGCCGAGAAGAGTTGCAGTATAAGGGGAAGCCCATCAGTACTATAGTTAATCTCAGTATATATTCTCGGAGATTTACTTAAGACCAGAGATTTTCACCAATCTTAATCCACGCGTTTGTATCTAAGCGTTGAGTCGCGTGATATTTTATATTTTATTATCTCAGCTGAGATAGTAGAGGTAGCCGAGTGTTCAAACGCACGCCTTGCAATCAAAGTGTGCAGTTTCAAACCCCGGCTCGCACCTCTGGGTTTATGTGCGAATCTCATTTTCATTCGAGATTACCACTTGCTATGAAACGGTGAAGGAAAACATCGTGAGGAAACCAGCACGTCTATAGAGAGGCGTGTGAAGTTCACCAACCCGCACTGGGCCAGCGTGGTGCACCATAGCCCAAAAATCTCCCTCGTACTGAGGGAGAATGAGCCCGGTATAATGACAATAGGCTCGCCCCCTATTACATTGGGACCAAACCTCTGATGCGCTATATTCGCTTTATGGATTTATTAAACACTAAGATGGAGTCATCCGCCTTAATTATCACATTCATTATCCATTTTAGAGTCCCGTACCTACGGAAAACAAAGTGATCCTATAATGATTCTTCATCATAGGACCACTTTGTTGTCCGTCTACTCTATAAGAGAAAAAAATATGAAACAAAATAACAAACAAACACAAATATAACATTCTTAGGTCTAATAGTCTACATAAGGTCTAAATAGGTATGTACAATTCAAAAACTATAGATATAATTATATAATTAAAAAACAATAGAAAAACTATAATAACTTATGGGCAGCAGCTGGTGGTGTAGGTACCCAAATTTATGCAGAGAAATAAATAAATAATTTATGTACGGAAGCCTCGGTGCGCGAGCCCACCTCGCACTTGACAGATTTTTATGTATTCTGTGTATTCATTGAATTGGTCCTTACTATTAATTAGTTGGCATTGGCGGAATACCCACTAATCGCAGGCGCAGTTATTCCACAGCTTATCCCTTGAAATTACACCAAAAGAAAGAAAAAACAGATATTTATTAAAAAAAACTTATAAAGAAAAAAATAATCGAAATCGGTCAATGCCGGCCGGAGGTATGCGGTAACATAAAAAAAAAAAACATAAATTGGGAATTGAGAACCTCCTCCTTCATGAAGTGGGTTAAAAAATCACACATGAGTTAGGTATGCCGTCGGGTGTGCGTACGTAGGTAGATATACCTAAATAACTTTGTTCAATTTGTAATGTCTCCGTGCATCTATCCAAACTCATCACATGTTAAAACACGCGTGCGATGATACAAAGACATAATATAGTTAATTTATTCCCGCAACCTCGTTTATGTTTTGTTTAAGAACCGTGAACACTCCGACTGAGGCGTGTCCCACCTGTGGTTAAATCACTTCGAAAAAAAACTGATTAGTAAATATTGTAGCAGAACCGACATGCCATCTGTGGATTTTAACAGCCTGAAGCTTTTCCATTTTCTATCCTACTAATATTATATATGTAAAAGTTTGTGTGAATGGATGGATGGATGTTTGTTACTCTTTCACGCAAAAACTACTGAAACTACTGAATCGCAGGTGCAGCGTTTGCTCTTGATAATCCATATTTTCGTTAAATAAATGGACAGGAAAATCTCAATAAGTAAGTACAAAAAATAGGAAAGGTAAATAGGGAAGGAAACACTAAGCACCTTAAAATATCAACTTTCCAAGGAAAAAGTTATCATATCCATAAGTGCATTACTTTACAGAATTCCAATAAGTAAATTAATGGTATTTTTTTTAAAACAAGCTTTTATTTAATTGCCCTTACTTTTCGTGTTCTTCTCGGCAAGCCCTTTCATTTGATACCCATACTGTGGTCAGTGGTAGTGCAGAAAAGATAACTATTCCGCCATCTTGGATGATCCGCCATATTGAAATTAGAATGACGTCACATAGCTACGCATGCATTGTCATCCAAAATAAGCGTGTATTCCATATTTCAGCTCAATCGGTTAAATTATTAATTCTTTTGTTTTGTTACTTGAGTTTTTTTTGTCTCGCGATGATATTGCCTTCTTATTCTTTTTCTTTTTTTTTACGAAATGAGTGAAATGATGGAATAAGATGAGGAATGCCTGCACCTGTTATTAGCGGTATTTATGGCAATGTCGAGTAATTATAGACAGAGAGTAGGTAAGTACTAACATTTCGCTCGCTTCAGTGTGTTGACCGCGTGTTGATTTGGCGGTTAAAGACCGTGACAAATTAATTCATACTGATAGCCAGCAAATCAAATTTAGACACAAAAAATAGTTAGATAACTAACTTATATAGGAAAATACCCAATGTCTATACATAGAAAAAGAACTTGTTTTAATACCTTACCTATACCCATGACCGTTTTCAAAAACACTAGGCGGTGCCATAATGTGTTCTCTAAATATTAAATAGTTAACTAACGAACGACGTCGCGTTAACTTAGCCAACCATAAATTTTGACACATCTGAGAGTCATCCGTTATGCCGTTAATAACGCAACTGCAGAAAATAATAGGATCTAGGCCCGCCACACATTCCCACCACTGTTACTCCTGTAAGCCAGGATCGACAGCGGTGTCCATTGAAGACACCGGGTTTGACCCTCGGCGAGTCGCGGGGAAAAAGCTAAATTGTCTTGGAACCCGCACGAACTCGAGTCCAGCTCGCACTTGGCCGGTTTTTTTTTTAATTGGTGGGTAGTCGTCACAGATAAAGTATAATTACAAGTGTTTCTTTAGCGTAGTGAACTAACCAAAAATGGCGGCGTTCTTTTTAACCATTTCTGTCATGTTATTTGTTGAAACTATTATCGCGATCGCATCTCGATGTTTGCTGATAATTGTATCACAATTTCTTTATAAGAACGAGGCACGGTAAATAATCGAATGATTTGTTGTGATCGAGACAGCGCGCCATCGTGTAGCTGGCCAGTTATACCGAAGACGTCACTGTGACAGGTCGTTCGCGGTTCAAACGGTGCATCGGGAAAAAAAGTTGTGTTAAAAAAAAACAAAATGAATCTTATAATCACAAAGTTAACGTGGCGGAATGGGACCAGAATAAATCAATACATTTTCGCAGTTATTAGTGAGTACCCTGCATTTTTATGTGACAATTAAAATAATTATTATTGTATTTTTGTAAATAAATGGTCTTTTTAATCATCCATAATTATTCCCTATTATTTTCATCTTATTTATAATTTTACTTTCAATTATATCAATAAATTGTAATATGTAATTCGAATACTTCGATCCTATCGATAAATACAAAAATTTATTGTAAAAATATTTACAATAACAAATAGTAATAATTAAATATTTAAGTATATTTAACTGAATAAACTAACTTAACTAATTAAGTACTATGCTATCAATGCTACCTACATTTCAAAGTAAATTTTTATCAATCAAAATGAAGACAAAATGCTCAATTCGTTAATAATAAATAGTAGGTAGTTAAAGGTCTACGTTTCAAAGCCTACGTAGGTACCGTGATTGTGCCCTAATTTTAAATAGTTAACTTTTAACAATATTTACGCCTTCTTGCTAAAAACAAAGACCGAGCCTTTAAAATTACGTAATAATTATTAATCTATACATACAAATAAATAAAATAGGAGTGTCTGTTTGTAATATCAAAATAACACTTTTTTACCAAATGCGTATGAAAGTATATACGATACCTATAACGAAAACGCAATTTAGAATTTTTTGTCTGTCTGTCTGTTTGTTTGAGGTAAACTTCTAAACGGCTGAACCGATTTCAATGGGACTATCACTGACAGATAGCTGACGTTCCAAGGCGTAACTTAGGCTACTTTAATTTTAGAAAAAGCGGGAAAAACATAATACCCATATTTCCGGGTAATCTCCCTAAAGTCCACGCGGGCACTGCTAGTTCAACATATTTTTGTAAGATTAGCAGATTGCTTAGTAACAATGTGAGGAAATCATATCGAGTGGTGAAATGCTATTCGATTTAAGCGACACTTTTGCGCCATATTGACTGTAAGTCAACAAGTATTTGGAATCAGCGAACAAGAAAATATAAATGCTTCAAAATAAAATACAAAAAGTCGTTCGCAATTTTGATTTTGATAATTACATAATTTTATCTAATAATAATACATCATCACGCCTGTATTCCCCGAAGGGGTAGGCAGAGGTGCACTGCAGTGCGCCCACACTTCGCCGATGTATTTTTGGTCCCAATGTAATAGGGGGCGAGCCTATTGCCATTATACCGGGCACATTCTCCCTCATTACGAGGGAGATTTTTGGGCTCGACCACTCGGCTACCACTGCTGTTATAATAATACCTCATTTCCAAATACCATTTTTAATACCAAATACCATTTAGCAGTGGTAGCCGAGTGGTCGAACGCACGCCTTGCAATCGAAGTGTGCAGGTTCAAACCCCGGCTCGCACCTCTGGGATTTATGTGCGATTCTCATTTTCATCCGAGATTACCACTTGCTATGAAACGGTGAAGGAAAACATCGTGAGGAAACCTGCACGTCCGAGGGAACTTGACTAGTTTTCGATAGACGTGTGAAGTCTGCCAACCCGCACTGGGCCAGCGTGGTGGAATATGGCCCGAATCCCCCTCGCATTGAGGGGAGGCCCGTGCCCAGCAGTGGGACGTTAAAAGGGCTGTAGTAGTAAATACCATTTAGTTGTACGTTCTGTACATCCAAATCAACATCAGTACCTATAGTGTTTCAATTAGCATAATATGGATGTTTAAAAGGCGAATTGAGCGAAGCGCCATTTTGCTAACTTTGCACGAAACCCAGCTCAAAAGACGGATAATGATTAGCTGATTCCAATGATCTATTTCCATTCCAACCATTCTAATCCAAATCAATATCGAAAAACAGACCTAAAAATTAGCTCGCTTCTTAATACTATGCAACATCCATTAATTTGGTTTTCAAATTGAAGCAAATTCTTTATGTTTTGTTTGCAAAACCTTAAGTTATTTATCAACTTGACACTCAACAGCTAACTTGATTCTAACTTACCCAATTCTTAAGGCAGGTCAAGTCCATGAGGATTTTACGCATAAAAATAAGTATATAGGGGGTGATCCATTTGCGAGTAAAACCGTCGGCTCGCCAACGAACTCGCGAGCCAAAGGTCTAATCCGCCAATAGAGCACTTAAAAGTCTGCGGACTTAAAAACCGGCGGAGTTGCTCGCTGGCCCTTTGTGCATGCTTGAAATTCGTTTGAAATTCAAAAACTCCGTCTGGGAGCACGCCATTACTTCGCCAACGATTGAGAGTAGACTGTTTGGTACGCAATGGATGGATCACCAACGCGAGTCGACGAGCCAACGAGCCAATGGTTTAGACCGTTGGCTCGCAAATGAATCACCCCCTTTACCCTTTTCGTAAGGTTAATTATCCGGGTATATAAATTTATTCCAATACCAAAATGAACGCTGCGCTAATGTACAAAAAGATTGAACTACTGTGATAAAAGCCACGCGACGCTATAAAGCCCTCGGCACACGGGCGTCAACTCTCGCGCGTCTAAATATTTACCAATACCCAACGAACTCTGTGTCAATATGATTTTTTTTTATAGCCTTTTGTGTCCCACTCCTGGGCAAGAGCCTCCCTATTACTTCTCCACACAGGCTATTTCCTGCCACGATGTCCCCGCAAAGGTGTTCAATATGCATACAGATTAAATTTCTGTTTTTATTTACTCGTCAAAATTCGCGCTGTCAGTTTCATTTCGTTGTAGAATGAACTCTTTTCATGTGTCAATACAGTTCGTTTTGCTATGACAAATAATTTGACGCTCAATGTTCGACGCCGCAGTGTGCTCCGATGTTTATCTGAAGTTAGATATTACCCTATTTAAGATTCATCCCATAATACATGAATAGTGTTTAAGTATTCGAACCACGATTAGTGGTGTCAGCACGCATGTCAAGACCTCTGTCACGGTTTGCTCGGTCGCTCTCTGTCTTATTTCATACGAGAGAAAGAGAATCAACATATTCTGTGACATAAGTCTAGTCTTGGCGCTCATGCTACAAGCTACAACTACTGAACGTAGGTAAAGTGTTTGCAAATAATATGCGATCGAAATACTTAATACACATCAGTCTTATTATACATCGCTAGGCAGCACATAGGTACTCATCGTATGGTCCCAAACTAAGCAAAGCTATGGGTACACAGAGCGAATTCCGAAAAGGTAATATCCAAAATTTTCCACCGACGGAAAATTTAACCCGGAACTGCCTAGTACAGTGAGCCAAGCTAGATCAAACTGTCGTCAGTCTCCTTTTTCTTTTGAATGGACTACGCCGTTGGCGGTGAGTTGGCCTATAAAGCTTCACCGGAGGACCAAACCGTCTTCTAAGTCGTTCTATAATGATGAATATAAAGCAAAACAAGATTAACTTCGCTTGGATCCATGATGTTCAGACATTGCTTGCCATTGAGATATATAACGGAGATGCTCTATCGACTCCGTCCTGTGTGGTCGAACGCACGCCTTGCAATCGAAGTGTGCAGGTTCAAACCCCGGCTCGCACCTCTGGGATTTATGTGCGAATCTCATTTTCTTCCGAGATTATCACTTACTATGTAACGGTGAAAGAAAACATCGTGAGGAAACCTGCACGTCTGAGGGAACTTGACTAGTTTTTGATAGATGTGTGAAGTCTGCCAACCCGCACTGGGCCAGCGTGGTGGACTAGGGCCTGAATCCTCGCATTGACGGGAGGCCCGTGCCCAGCAGTGGACGTTAAAAGTTAGTAGTAGTAGATACGGGTCGTCAACGTTCGCGCGTCAAAGTGTTTGTCAATACCAAAACGAATTCTATGTCATTATGAAAAAAGATTAAATTTCTGTCGTAAAAGCCAAAGCCACGCGTCCAGATTCGCCCATGTAGAATATCATTAGTTGTAGAATGAACTTTATCTATTTGTCAATACAGTTCGTTTTGGTATGGCGAAAAATTTGAGGGTTGACGCGTTAGGGTGTGCCTTCTACCACACAAATTCAAACTTTATGCATATTGACACAGAGTTCGTTTTAGTATTGGAAAATATTTGACGTGAGGGTTTACGCCCCAGTGTGGGCGGGCTTAATGCATTTTAAAGTAAAAAAAAATACGTGTGACGTTTACCTTAGACATTCTATAGTGTAAGAGTTCGCTACTGATGATTCAGAATCAGAATATTTTTTATTCATATAAACCAATACAGGCTTATGAATTGTGAATAAATAATAAAAATAGTAGCTCTACCACCCATTCGGAATGCATTTCCTATGGAGAAGAATGGGCTTGGGAAATTGTAAACTGATTACTTACTATCAGGTAAAACGTCTGCTCGTTTGCCAACCTTTGTCATAAAAAAAAATAACAATAATTGCTTAGTTACGGTGCCTTAATAACCTACCTGTGTTTATTGGGCATTTATTTTGGGCTTTACGAAGGTTGAGTGAATTACCTACTCTGTTACGAACCGAAAAACGCCGAGGCAATCAGCCATATATGGCTGTAGGAAATGGCATTGATAAGTATGCAAATATTCAACAAAACCGTTTTAATTGCTGATTGTTATATAATTTAAACGTATTTAGAGTTAGCGAATTTAGTATTTACATAAATACGATTCCTATATTCAATAAGCGCTTCGTATACATAACGGACTTCCCGGGCGTCGGGAGGGCCCCAACACGCCTACACCAGCCTCAAACAGACACCGACCTCGCCGGCGAGGTCGAGGAACCCCCTCTTCTGCTCCTAGGTGCATATATGCACCTAGGAGCGTAGTCATTACCTCTCCCCTCACGGCAACTGCCCAAGCCGAGGTCGTGCCCCATGTGGCGCCCTTGAGCTAGTTTCCCTCCTCTTCCACCCTTAAGGCTTTGGCTGGAGTCGCACTCTGCACTCGCCACTCCTCCGGTGAAGCTTTAAAGGCCAACTGACGGCCAACAGTGTAGTCCATTCAAAAAAAAAAAAAAGATAACGGACTGTATAATTTTCAACGAGGTGTTACTCAAATAAAAATTAAATTAAATTTCACTATAACTTCATTTTTCATCATATTTTATTGATGGTAGCTAGAATATGACCATTTATTAGGGTTCCGTACCTAAAAAGGAAAAAACGGAACCCTTATAGGATCAGTTTGTTGTCCGTCTATCTGTCTTTTTCTGAGAAACGCGTGGAGGTATCAAGTTGAAATTTATAACGAAAAGTCTAGACCGCGGTCCCTTTGTGCCCTAAAAAAATCAAACTTCTAAGTTAACGCAATCAAAAGATACGCCGGTTTATGTTGCATTTTCAGTACATTTGCACGGGAATCAAAAACCTATAGGGTACTTCCCGTTGACCTAGAACCATGAAATTTGGCAAGAAGCAAGGTCTTATAGCACAAGTAAAGGAATAAATCCGAAAACTGTGAATTTATTGTTAGAAAATGTAGTTTGCGATTACAAACTTATTTTGTAGTTAGTTTGTATGGGGACACTAATATACCAACTGCAAAGTTAAGTTTGTTAGAGCAATGTTCGGTGCTTTCATAGTTTAGGTACGTTTGACAACGTCTAATGTCTACACTGTCTCATATTTTAGCTACCATCGATAAAAGATAGGTTCGTTATAGGCACCGTATATACTTTAATATGCATTTACTAAAACGCTTTTACTTTGAGATTACAAACAGACACTTCAACTTTATTTATTTGTATAGATAAAATATTTTAAGTCCATCGTAAAGGGTTCCACATTGAATCTTAAGTACATGCCGAAGATCTGACGTCATCCTGCACTTCTTGCGTCCTTGTCTAACTCGGAATCATTACTTAAGGTTTTCTTCTTGATATGATACAAAAATACCAGTTCCTTTGGCGTGCTTCTATTTATATCTTTGTGGCTCAACCGAAGGTCTGATCCCGTCGTCGTAATAACAACTTGTATTCATGAGGAAAATACGTAGGATTTTTTATTATCATTATGTGGGTGCCTAATTAGGATAGGTAAAGGGTTTCGTGTATTCATTTACGCAGTCTGTTCAAAAAGTATCGCGAATTTTGTATTTTTCAAAAAAAAAATTGTCTCCTTCAAAGTAATCCCCCTCGGATATAATGCACTTGTGCCAACATTTTTTTCTAATCCTCGAAGCACTTAAAAAATATTTTTTCGTGATCTTGTTCCGCCTTCGATGCCGTCTTTATCTCCTCAATCGTGGCGTATCGTCGTCCATAGGCCTTTTCAGTTTTGGGAACAGGAAAAAGTCACAGGGGCCAGGTCTGGGGAATACGGTGTCTGTGGGACCATCACTATATTGTTTTTGGACAAATATTCGCGCACAAGCAACGATGTGTGAGCAGGGACGTTATCATGGTGCAAAAGCCAGTTTTTGTTCTTCCACAAATCCGGACATTTCTGGCAGATTGCTTTCCCCATACGTATCGTATACTCTACAAATACTAACCAAATAATATTGTCGACAAATGTGACGTTACCAGAATCATTTTGTATCACGGTTCACTAGACGCGTTATGATATTCTAGGAATTTTCTTCCTCGTACCACCAAACTGTGGAATGAACTTCCTGCAGCGGTATTCCCGGACCGATACGACAAAGGTACCTTCAAGAAACGAGCATACTCATTCCTTAAAGGCCGGCAACGTACTTGCGATGCCCCTGGTGTTGCACGTGTCCATGGGCGGCGTTGATCACTTACCATCAGGTGAAACGTCTGCTCGTTTGCCTCCCTATCACATAAAAAAAAAAAAATATGTATATCGGGCATAACGAAAAAAGTTTAAATAACTGTAACTCGACTACGAAAAAAAGGTAAAATCGCAACCTCTTATTATTGATATCGGTTAACATGTAGCCTGTTTTACCCGGGACATAATAACAAATCGTTTGACACTTTTTTTAGGCGCTACCGAGGAACACACGTAAATAAAAACATACATACATAGACATACATAGAATCACAACCCTTCCGTTTGGTATAAAATAATACTTAAGGAAGTATTATGACTATGATACAGTACAGGCATAAAACAACCCTTATCTGTGAGCAGTGTTGTTTTAATATTACTTAATACTATTGACAGCATATATAAATAGTAAGCAGTCGAAATATGGAAGGAATATTGAGAGTTATAGATACTACGAGAGCGGGGGGAAGAAGTATACAAAAAAAAGTTTTTACTTAATCATTACATAGTATAAAACAAAGTCACTTCTCGCTGTCAGTCTGTCTGCCTTATGTATGCTTAGATCTTTGAAACTACGCAACGGATTTTGATCCAGTTCTTTTAATAGATAACGTGATTCAAGAGGAAGGTATCTTTCCTATGGAGAAGAATGGGCAAGAAACTCCATGGTTGCTTTTCCAATAAGGATTTACATTTTTGATTTTTGTCGCCCCAGTGTGGTGGAGCTTTAAAGTACAAATGATTTGTACAATTAAAAATACCATATATAGAACATAAATGTCTAAGTACGGGTATATACTGTATAAGTTTTATGGGAATGACAAGAACGCCCGCCTTGCACGTAAGGGGTGCAAGTTCAAATCCCAGGCCCGCCCGTCTGAGATAATTTTCATGTGCGAATGTCATTTTCAACAATGATTACCACTTGCTGAACGGTGAAGGAAAACATCGTGAGGAAACCTGCACGTCTATAGAATAGCGTGTTAAGTTCACCAACCCGCACTGGGCCGGCGTGGTGGACTATGGCCCAAATCTCCCTCGTATTGAGGGGGAATGTGCCCGGTATAATGGCAATAGGCTCGCCCCCTATTACATTGGGACCAAAAATACATCGGCGAAGTGTGGGCGCACTACAGTGCACCTCTGCCTACCCCTTCGGGGAATACAGGCGTGATGATGTATTTATAAGTTTTATGTACCAACGAGGTGGGCGTAATTCAATAGTGAATTATCACATTTCGAAAAATTTTAAGTCATGTGATACTCGCATATAGATTTTGGTAATGTTAAAATTGAATTAGCGCAAATATTTAGGCATTTCCTAATGGCGTAACAGTATTTAGACATTATTACTTTAAATAGCGACGCCGAGTTGGTTGAACTTGCCTTGCCTTGTCTATATTTACCCAATATAAATAAATATCGACGTTTAAAGGGCGAATTGACTTAAGCGCCATTGCACGAATCCCAGTTCAAAAGACGGAAAAAAAATCGCTGATTCCACCGATATAATCTTTATTTAATATTTTAGAGAGAAAATATTTGTATTTTTGTATGTAATGAATTAACTTAAAAACTGATGGACCGATTTCAAAAAATCTTTAACCGTTAGAAAGCTATATTTTCAATGAGTTAAATAGGCTATATTATAAACCCGTGCGAAGCTGGGAAGTAGTATATTATAACTGAATATATATTTTCTCGTCCAAACTGGTTGTCTGGAAGAAATTGCTTTTAGCGATAAGACCGCCCAATTGTACATAGCTACTGTATTTAGAACTAAGAATGTTGTATTATTTTCTTTGTTTCGTGTGTGCATTAAAGAGTACTCTATCTATCTATCGTCCAACATGGCGCTTGAGACATAAATAAATAATACATCATCACGCCTGTATTCCCCGAAGGGGTAGGCAGAGGTGCACAGTAGTGCGCCCACATTCTGCCGATGTTTTTTGGTCCCAATGTAATAGGGGGCGAGCTTATTGCCATTATACCGGGCACATTCCTCTGAAAACGAGGGAGAATTGGGCCATAGTCCACCACGCCTGGCTCAGTGCGGGTTGGTGAACTTCTTCTTCTTTTCTATAGACGTGCCGGTTTCCTCACGATTTATCCTTTTACCAGTCGAAGTCAATATCGCATAATTTGGGATCATACGATTAGTATGTGTTATGTGGCGATAATGTGGCGAATAATAAACCCGTTAACAGCAGTGGTAGCCTCGTCGATAGAAAGTCCGCCTTGAACGTAAAGGTTGCAAGTTTAAATCCCAGGCACCCATCCCGCACCTCTGACATGATTTTCATGTGCGAATATCATTTTCAATAACGAACTTGCTTAGTGGTGAAGAAAATCATCGTGAGGAAACCTGCACGTCTATAGAAAGGCGTATAAAGTTCACCAACACACACTAGGCCAGCGTGGTGAGGTCCCAAAATCTCCCTCGTATCGACGGAGAACGTCCCCGGTATAATTGGCAATAGGCTCGCCCCCTATTACATTGGGATGAAAAGACATCGGTGATGTGGGTGGTGGGCGCATTGCAGTGCACCTATGCCTACCCCTTCGGGATACAGGCGTGATGATGTATATTTAAAAAACCTTTCGACATATCGAGGTCGCATCCAACAGGTTAGCAGCCGCCTTTCTTCTTCGGCGCCACGAGATCTGGTATATTCGGTGAAAGTTGCAAAATAATACGTAGATATTTTTATATTGGGTCGAATTTTTAAACTTCTTGATGAGTTGCCGCCATTATTTGATAAATAATTTTGTATTTAATATCCGGGGTCATTCACATTATATGTTTCTTGACGGTCTGAGTTCGGGACTGCTTTCTCTGTTATGTCGCAAGCATAACACACACTAGGGTGAGAGTATTAACGTGGTTTTGTTTGAAAATGTACAATTACTTTTCTCCTTGACTATCTTGCGCCACCTGTGCCTGTCTTTGGCGACGTGGAGAGCTTCGTGGCGATTAGTGTCCAGAGATTTGCGGATCTTGTCAGACCATCTAATGGGACTTCGGCCTCTGGAACGTTTTCCGTCGATTTTTCCGGTAACCATTAGTTACTCGAGGTTGTGACCATCTTTCGTTGTGAACTGTATCGAGTCATTATAAAAAGCCATTATTCTCACCGAAATATGATTGAGAGCGCGTGAGATTATTGACGCGTGGTCGCATGCCCACAGACTTCACACATCTATCGAAAACAAGTCAAGTTCCCTCAGACGTGCAGGTTTCTTCAGGATGTTTTCCTTCACCGTTTAATATCAAGTGATAATCTCGGATGATGAATGTGATTCGCACATAAATCCCAGAGGTGCGAGCCGGGGTTTGAAGCTGCACACTTCGATTGCAAGGCGTGCGTTCGACGTCTCGGCTACCACTGCTATACCGTATCTATCTATTAAAAATAAAACCGGCCAAGTGCGAGTCGGACTCGCGCAAAAAGGGTTCCGTACCATTATCTATAAAAACGGCAAAAAAATCACGTTTGTTGTATGGGAGCCCCCTTAAATATTTATTTTATTCTGTATTTTAGTATTTGTTGTTATAGCAGCAATAGAAATACATCATCTGTGAAAATGTCTACTCTGTAACTATCACGGTTCATGAGATACAGCCTGGTGACAGACGGACGGACGGACGGACAGCGAAGTCTTAGTAATAGGGTTCCCGTTTTACCCTTTGGGTACGGAACCCTAAAAATGTCTCTCGCAACTACTCGCAAGTAACAACATAAACGATCCGTTCATCAATTACCACACGAGGAATACATCAACTGTTCTTATAAACAAGATTTGTGTTATTTATAAACACCTCGGATAAACCCAATATGAATATTCAGACTCATAAATTCATAACTTATACATATAATATGATGCATTTTGTTGCAGTTTTCAGATTGCATGTCATTTTCAACAATGATTACCACTTGCTGAACGGTGAAGGAAAACATCGTGAGGAAACCTGCACGTCTATAGAAAGGCGTGTGAAGTTCACCAACCCGCACTGGGCCAGCGTGGTGGACTATGGCCCAAATCTCCCTCGTATTGAGGGGTAATGTGCCCGGTATAATGGCAATAGGCTCGCCCCCTATTACATTGGGACCAAAATACATCGGCCAAGTGTGGGCGCACTACAGTGCACCTCTGCCTACCCCTTCGGGGAATACAGGCGTAATGATGTATTGTATATAATGCATTTTTTGACATTTCCTTATGCGAAAACTGTTTATGTCAACGCGAAAATTTGATGTCACTCGCTTATTGGTAAGACAAATATAAATAGTGGGGAGTCATCCGCCATCTTTATCACTGTCATTATCCATTTTTATTTATAACTAGCTGACCCGACAGACTTCGTCCTGTCAAAAAGATTTGTAATGTGGAAGTTTTTGTGCCTACGTATTTTAAAAAATTCTCCTGAACAGGACCGTCACCCTGGTGATAGTGCGTTGTGAATAAAAAATAATTAAATAAAACATATATAAGGATTTAAAAGTAAGTAATCGCTTTATTGTTAATCATGTGAATCATAATTATTATTATTATCATTGTAGTGCTTTGTGGTATACGATGTTTTTTGTTTGATGACCTGGCGCATAGATAAACAAATCTGATGGTTTTCCAACACGGGAACAGGCAACATACAATTGACCATGTGAGAAACATGGGTTTTCTAGATTAATACCACAAACACTTAATGATTGCCCCTGGGACTTGTTTACAGTCATAGCAAAAGCAAGCCGCACTGGAAACTGTAGTCGTTTAAACTCAAATGGCACATCAGTCGGAATCATTGGGATGCGCGGTATGAGAACATCTTCTCCTTTATACTTTCCTTTGAGTATAGTTGCTTCTATCACATTGTTTAGTAATTTTTTTATCGCTAACCGTGTACCGTTGCAAAGACGCGGTTGGTTGATATTTCGCAACATTATAACCACCGATCCAACCTTTAATTGAAGATTGTGAGGTGGCAATCCTGGCAAATCCAGCGAGTTTAAAAATTCCGGTGGATAGTTGACTACATCATCTTGATTAGTAGCCGAATCAACTGATTTATATATCCTCAATTCGCCTGTAATTTGTTCTTGAATTTTGAAATTTAATTCATTTACATCTATGTTTTTTGCAGCCAGTATAGCTCGTTCGCTCAACCAATCATGGTTTCTGTAATTTTGAGAAACATCTGGAAACACCTTCTGAATAAGTTCATCTTTTGATCGAGTTAACTGACAAAAACTTTGAGGAAAGTTAATGCAGCCAGTCAACATGTCTATAGGAAATTTGCCATTACCAATGTCAATGAGTTGTTTAGAGAATATGTTTCCAGATTGGTCATTTTGCAACTCGACACGCATATTCTTGCTTAAATGAAGTACTTTGACATGTTTCCACAAATTGGAGGACTTTAGACATGCATTGAGTTCATCAGCTGGCGTTGATCGTGGAATCACTGGCAATGTTTGACGAAAATCTCCTGCTAACAAAATCATTGCACCACCAAATCGGTTATTATTGCTCCGTAGATCTTTTAAGGTTCTGTCTAAAGCCTCCAAAGATTTTTTATGTGCCATCGTGCATTCATCCCAAACAATCAATTTACATTGCTGCAAAACCTTTGCCATTGCAGAGTTCTTCGAAACGTTGCAGGTTGGAGTTTCATTGATTTGTATATTTAATGGCAATTTTAGTGCTGAATGGGCTGTTCGACCACCTTCAAGCAAAGTTGCTGCGATTCCCGACGAAGCGAGTGCAAGTGCAATTTTATTTTGTGAGCGAATTGTTGCTAATATTAATGAAATCAAAAAAGTTTTTCCTGTACCACCAGGTGCATCTAAGAAGTAAATCCCTCCAGTTTCATCATTTGTTACTTTCATAAGAGTTTCAAATACATACTTCTGTTGTTCATTTAACAGTGGAAGATTTGTTTGAATTAATTCTTTCAAAGCGTTGAGATCATACAGTTTTTCTCGATGCAACTCTTGGTTAAAAGCGTCATGCATTGGACGATTGGGCGCGGTCAGGCCCAATTGAATTAATAGTTTGTTTGTCATTATCAAGCACATGTCCTCAATTGAAATCAATGCTTCATTGTAAATTTCTTCACTGATTTGTATATTTGGATTTCCCATTCTATTCCGTATTTGATACAAAATATCATCACACATATAATCTTTGTACTTGATCCACAAATCAATTGGGTTTGATGGGAAGCATGTAGATATGATTATAGAAAACAATGTTCGTATTTGATGAGTGTGTGATGATATTACAGCATCATTGAGAGTTTGATCCCAATGAGCGTCATTTTCAAGCAATTGAAAACGTTGACAGGCTTCTCTGTAGGATCCACACAATTCACCATCAACAGTTCGTAACTGTTGGAATGATGTTGGCCCACGTACATTGACTAATAGCAGTCGTAAATAAAAACATTCATCATTGCTTGGATGTACTGAATAAATCATATACATATCATATCATATCATATCAATCATATCTGTCTGATGTATCGAATTGTTTTATTTATTTAAAATTTGGATATTAAAAATAATAAAACACTGTTGGTAACGCGATTTTTGTTTGACTGATGTAATGACGTGGAAACTGATGCATTTTATTTCGCGTGCCGAAACTAATACAAAAGAAAAGCGAGTTTCGGAACGCGACATTAAACTCCTCCAACTATGTATTCTGTGCTCCAACGCACACACGCACATTGTTTTGATAAATATGATCTTTGACGTTAGGAACACACCTTTTTTATTAATTAACACCTTTTACACCTACATTGCTTAGACAACAGTGAGTGCTTGTAATTTAATATGAACTTTATACCATAGCAATAAAGCTCAAATTGACTACGTTTTAGTTACAAATCATTTGTATGGGAAAAATAAGGGCTATTTTTAGGGTTTTTCCAGCAATAATTCTAATTTTTCTCGCCGTAAAAACCATCCTTGAACTTCAACGAACATTTTAAAAAAAGATTTGGCCAAATTGGTCCAGGCGTTGTTGAGTTATGCGCTTACCAACACATTTTGCGATTCATTTTTATATTATAGATTAAATTAAATTATTTATTAGAAACAACAAATAACAGTACATAAAAATTAACAAATGGTATTACAAGAAGTTATCTAAACCCAGTACAGTCCACGGCGTTGTCCACGGATTAATTACATAAAGTTGCCGCAATATAGACTAATATTATAAGTAAACATAACATTATATTGTAACAAAAGAAAGAAAGAAAGATAGGGAGGCAAACGACCAGACGTTTCACCTGATGGTAAGTGATCAACGCCGCCCATGGACACCTGCAACACCAGGGGCATCGCAAGTGCGTTGCCGGCCTGTAAGGAATGAGTAGGCTCGTTTCTTGAAGATACCTTTGTCGCATCGGTCCGGGAATACCGCTGCAGGAAGTTCATTCCACAATTTGGTGGCGCGAGGGAGAAAATTCCTGGTGCCTTCCTGTCTACATATTAGCTACCGTGTACAAAATACTAGCTTCTAACCGCGACTTCGCCCGCGCACACTTCAATTATTCAATATCGTTATAAATTATAGCTGTAGGTATAAACAATAATACTGTAAAATTTTATAGAAATTCGTTCAATCCATTGATCCTCTCAAACTTTAATTATTTATATTTATATCATATTTATAATATTAGTAGGATTATTTCGGACCTCTGATACACCCTTCGTAACGATGAGCTGTCTATTACCTACACAGCATGACCGGTGTTCAACTCTACATGACCTTCTGCGGGCTGTATTTAGAACGAAGACTGGTTCCTTTGATAAAGCCCTGCTGCCTACTGACGCGTCAAAGCTGCGCGTTAAAGGGGGCTACTCTCGCATGATCGCCATTATCACTAATTTGAAACTAAACGATAAAATACAACCAATTACGAGATAAGGATAATGTACAGCTATTTAGATTTAAGGATGTTATATTAGTTTGATTTTAGGGTTCCTATAAAGGATAAAAACGGAACCCTTATAGGATCACTTTGTTGGCCGTATGTCTGTCTGTCAAGACACTTTTTCTCAGAAATGCGTGAAGGTATCAAGTTGATTCTTTTTCAGTCTTTGTTTAGTATTAATAAAGAGTACTCTATCTATTGTCAGTCAAGCGTGAATGGCCCCCCAATTTTTTGTCAACACCATAACAAACCGTATTCGATCATCGCAAAACACATTTTTCAATGTACTGTCGTCGGCAATAACATTACCATATTTCGATGTGGGGTCCGGTGGTTTTGATGACAGAAATTTAATCTTTATTAAATTTGAAATAGAGTAAAATCAAATCAAAATCTATTTTTTTTTATTCGTGTAGGCCAAAAAGCACTTACAAATAGTCAGATTCTACCACCGGTTCGGAATGCTGCTTCCACTGAGAAGAGCCGGTAAGAAACTCAATGGTTACTCTTTTCAAAATGATAATTGCGAGTAAAACATTCGCAGGAGCAGCAATGCCATGAGAGCAGACCGCACCTTTGCCACGACCAGATCTTTGCCAGACCGTGCATTTTCAAAACAAGTTAAATGA
The DNA here is from genome assembly GCA_914767695.1 of Ptilodon capucinus. Taxonomy (NCBI): domain Eukaryota; kingdom Metazoa; phylum Arthropoda; class Insecta; order Lepidoptera; family Notodontidae; genus Ptilodon; species Ptilodon capucinus. The sequence continues at coordinate 3,141,924 of OU611832.1, forward strand.
ATTCGCTCGCTCCAGTGAGTGCAGGACATAATAAAATAACACGTTCTAGATTGTTTTGTACATACGCGTTTGGCTCGTATAAGGAAAAATGTTTATGACAACATTTTCTCTATTTGTAAACTGATACACAGGTAGTCGAGGCTTTGATGATCCTTTAAAACTATTATTTCCATTTAACTATTGTATACATAGCAGTGGTAGCCGAGTGGTCAAACGCACGCCTTGCAATCAAAGTGTGCAGATTCAAACCCCGGCTCGCACCTCTGGGTTTCATGTGCGAATCTCATTTTCATCCGAGATTACCGCTTGCTATGAAACGGTGAAGGAAAACATCGTGAGGAAACCTGCACGTCTATAGAAAGGCGTGTGAAGTTTACCAACCAGCGTGGTGGACTATAGCCCAAAAATCTCCCTCGTATTGAGGGAGAATGTGCATGGTATAATGGCAATAGGCTCGCTCCCTATTACATTGGGGCCAAAATACATCGGCGAAGTATGGGCGCACTACTGTGCACCTCTGCTTACCCCTTCGGGGAATACAGGTTGATGATGTATATATAATTAGGGATACAAAAGTAGTGCTTCTGACGTGACAGGGTGAAATTAACAGCAATTTTCTTCTTTTCAGTAACCATACCTCTACTCAGCTTCGGGATGGTCCAAGGGTGGTTGTCACCCATGATATCTGTGCTGCAGTCCTCCGAGGGGCCGTCTGCGGAGCCCTACACCAGCTCAGACATCTCTTGGAGCGCCTCCGTGACCTACATCACGGCGATCATCTTCGGAGCGCCGATGGGCTGGCTCACAGATAAATATGGGAGGAAAGTCATGACGCTATTGACTACACTGTCTCTTATTGTAAGTAACTTGCTATGTAAGTGTATGTCTAGTAGATAACTATTGTATATTCTAGTAACAAGCGTATGTCTAGTAACTATATACCTATAACTATGTAACTATAACTAGTAACGAAAATGACATTTTTAAAATGTACGTCTGTTTGTTCGGGGTAAACTTACAAATGGCTGAACCGATTTTGACGAGATTTTTACTGGCAGATAGCTTATCGCATCTTTAAGAGTATACAGACCCATTTTGAAATTTTAGGATCTCGATTGTTAATCTTAAAGGGTCGTTCTAACGACCATTTTTCAACAACATTATTTTTGAGTTAGGTCTCTATACTTTTAAAGATGCGTTTTGTTACAAAGTGGAACGTAGGCTACCTTAATTTTGAAAAAAATAATTAGTATTCATAAATTCCGTGCGGGCGAAGTCACGGGGTGCAGCTAACTGGGTGGGGGGGGAGGAACTAACATAAAATGCGAGGTGGCTGTTTATAGAGCAGATAAATTTAGTTTATTCGTAATTCGGCGTGATCAGAATTAATCGCGACAGTAAATAATATAAAGCGACGAGCACTCGATTGTTTGCCTAAGTAAGGCAACAAAAAAACAAGCAGTCCGGATTTAGTTTTTTCAGACTCCCACTTTTTTAGACCGCTAAAAACTTGCTTACATTGTTCTTCTTTAAAGATTCATAAAATATTTTTTGTTGTAAAAAATTAACTAATTATAACTGTTTTTCCAAAACTACGTTGATTGGAGGACAGACGGAATCGAGAAAAACCGGCCAAGTGCGAGTCGGACTCGCGCACGAAGGGTTCCGTACCATTATCAATAAAAACGGCAAAACAATCACGTTTGTTGCATGCGTGCCCCCTTAAATATTTATTTATTTCTGTTTTTAGTATTTGTTGTTATAGCGGCAACAGAAATACATCATCTGTGAAAATTTCAACTCTCTAACTATCACGGTTCATGAGGTACAGCCTGGTGACAGACGGTCGGACGGACGGACTGACGGACGGACATCGAAGTCTCAGTAATAGGGTTCCCGTTTTAGCTTTTGGGTACGGAACCCTAAAAAAACGTATTTAAATTATTGAAATGGCAAGCCCCGCCATTGTGACAGCACACGCTGGGGCGTCCAAAGCCGCGCGTTTTTTTTTGCCAATACCAAAATGTACCCTGTTACAAATATTATAAAGATTAAATTTATGTGGGATTACATTTATTTAAATTTATCTTAGTTTAGGTACGCGTTCAAGCGTCAGGAGGTATTCGCTCGCGCTGTCAATGACATTTTGTTTTCTTTTTCTAATAATACATCATCATGACGCCTGTATTCCCCTAAGGGGTAAGTCAGAGGTGCACTGCAATGCGCCCACATTCCGCCGATGTATTTTGGTCCCAATGTAATAGGGGGCGAGCCTATTGCCATTATACCGGACATATTCTCCCTCAATACGAGGGAGATTTAGGCCATAGTCCACCACGCTGGCCCAGTGCGGGTTGGTGAACTTGACACGCCTTTCTATAGACGTGCAGGTTTCCTCACGATGTTTTCCTTCACCGTTCAGCAAGTGGTAATCATTGTAGAAAATTTAAATCGCACATGAAAATTATCTCAGAGGTGCGGACCTGGAATTTGAACTTGCACCCCTTACTTTCAAGGCGGGTGTTCTTGCCCACGAGACTACCACTGCTTTTCTTTCTTTCTTTTTCCATAAGTCAATAGTTTGTCTTAGTATAAGCAATCATTCCAACGTGCGCGTACGACGCTCCGGTGTGGCGGGGTTCCTTGAATGTTTAAAAGAAAAAAACTCGTTAAATTCAATTCTGTATAGTTTACTTTGGTGCTGACAGGATTAACATCGAAATGACTTGGCGTCGAGAATCCTTCGATTTATAAATTAAATTTTGATGGTCTTGAAAACTAATGACTAATGATTTTATGGTTCGACCTATTGTCAAGTTTACATCTATCTACTAATAGCCTATTAGTAATAGGCCATTCGTATGAGAAGACCTCTACTGTGCCATTTATTAACCGACTTCAAAAAGGAAGAGGTTCTCAATTCGATCCGTATGTTTTTTTTTTTATAGCTACTAGGCGCTTCGTCTGCGCAGACTCCGATTATACAATATCGTATGGACTATGGCCTGAATCTCCCTCGCATTGAGGGGAGGTCCGTGCCCAGCAGTGGGACGTTAAAAGGGCTGTAGTAGTAGTAGTAGTATTGTTTTTACGGGGTGTAGCAGAAGTCCGAAATAATACTTTACCGTTTACTTAAGTAACAGGTACACAACTGAATGGTATAAATATCTCTGAAATTAGAACATGATTTTTCAAAACACTTTTTCGTCGTCACTTTAAAATTTTTGTAATATATCGAGTCCTACGCGAAATTTTTAAGTTCTGTTTTGTGAATATTAGCAGTCACCTCATGTTGACGTATTTTACACTGTTGAATAGGGCTTGGGTGTGCCCTAAAGCCACAACACGATACGTGTGACAAGTATTCAGAGTTTTGAAACTCAAAAACTATGATAGACATTAGGCATTGGATGTCTTTATCAGTACCGTAAAAAGGGCGGTGCCACCAGTGCCCAGGCACAGGGCGTAGACTCTGGGGGGCGCAAGAATGACCAGACCAGGCAGGATTATTATTTTTTCGGTTTGCTCCTGATAAGTTCCCGCTGCGCCCCTAATACTTTTTTTTAAATATAATATCTAAAAAAAACAAGGGCGAAGTTATAGCAGCTCGCACAGGGCGCAGAAAAGGCTATTTACCGCACTGGTCTTCATTATGCATGTGCATATTAGCTACCGCATATGTACCGAAATTGTTATTTCGGACTTCTGAAGCATCCTGTACAGGCATAGAGTTCATTTTAGAAAAAAGTCAAGAGGCTCGCGCGTTTCGCATAGTCAGTCAGGTTAGGTTTTTTGGGTCCACAGTTCATCAAACTCGTTGAGAAAAATATTTATTTTTTGCGATGCTGGGATCTTTTGGCAGTTTTTTGTTGAAAAACGCGCTAATGAATGACAGACAGAGACGAGTTATTTCAAACTTGTGGCCATACCTATATTCTCAAAGCAGTATAAAGCCCCTTTATTTTTGCCAATAAAAAGTACACTGTATTAACTCATAAAAAAAGCTCATTATTCAACGAAATGCCACTGTATTTACCTATAAGTAGGTATGTGTGTTTGTACATAAAAAAAAACTCGTCAAGTGCGAATTAGACTAGCGCACGGAGGGTTCCATACCATTATGTATAAAAACGGCAAAAAAATCATGTCTGTTGCATGGGAGCCTCACATAATATTTTTTTAATTTAATTATTTATTTTTAACGGAAAGACATAATTTGTGAACATTTCAACTGTCTATCTATCACGGTTCTTGTGATACAGCCAGGTGACAGACGGACAGATAGACGGACAGCGGAGTCTTAGTAATAGGGTCCCGTTTTACCCTTTGGGTACGGAACCCTGATAGTACAACTACGCTTCAATTATTACTTCTTACGTACACCTTATTAAAGTATCTACTAATGTATCTAATAATTTATATATAGTACATAATATACGCCGCTGAGCAAACACTACGTAGGTGCTAAACCAACATTACATCATTACTTATCAATCAGTTTTCAGCATCACAAATTGCCTAAAACGTAATTTTCGCACCATTTAGTCAATATTGACGACATCGGTTTAAGTCATAGAGTATCTAGAGTACCCATAACGACTCCACTCTTCGTACAGCTCTGTGGCGATTTTCCACTATTGTTGTTATCTCACGTACCTGTAGTATACGGCAACTATATGGGAGAAATACAATGGCGAAGTCAGATAAACCAGAAAAAATTGCCGCAGCGCGGGCTCGAAATGCCATCTCCGTTATAATATCTCTATGGATTAAGTAGGCAGATATAAAGTCAAAGTTACTATCTATTCGCAAATTTAAAGTAAAATATCAATCCCCTACAACTATTTTTTAGGGATTCACCCCATCTTTATCACTGTCATCACCCATTTTTATTTATTAATTTGTATTTATTGAATTTGTCCTTGCTATAATTACTCGACATTGCCATAAATATCGCATATCGCAGGTGCAGGCATAATAAATACATCATCATCACGCCTGTATTTCCCGAAGGGATAGGCAGAGGTGCACTGCAGTGCGCCCACACTTCGCCGATGTATTTTTGGTCCCAATGTAATAGGGGGCGAGCCTATTGCCATTATACCGGGCACATTCTCCCTCATTACGAGGATGATTTTTGGGCTATAGTCCACCACGCTGGCCCAGTGCGGGTTGGTGAACTTCACACGCCTTTCTAAAGACGTGCAGGTTTCCTCACGATGTTTTCCTTCACCGTTTCATAGCAAGTGGTAATCTCGGATGAAAATGAGTTTCGCACATAGACCCAGAGGTGCGAGCCGGGGTTTGAACCTGCACACTTTGATTTGCAAGGCGTGCGTTCGACCATCTTATTCCATCAAAATATCATCATTTCGTAAAAAAAGAAGAACAATTTTTTATGTAAGGAATTGTGCATCCCGCACATTGGAGTGAAAACGCTTATGTCAAATTGCGTATTTGCCAAAGCAAAAGGAACTGTACCAACACATAATGAAAGCTCACTCTAAAACGAAAGGACACTGACAGCGCGAGCTAACTTTGAAGCGTGGGGGCGTAGCTTTTAGGAAAGAAATGTAATCTTTATGCATATTGCCACAGAGTTCGTTTTGGTATGTCTCAGTGTTCGAGGAGGCTTAAGATAAATAGTAGATATGTAAGTTAGTATGTCCTTGTTATTGCCTATGTCCAGCAGTGGACGTCTATGGCTGATGGATAGATAGATAGAAGTTAGTAGTATTTAGAACTTTAGGAACGTTTATATACTATTACTACCTACTACTATAGCCCTTTTTACGTCCCACTGCTGAGCACGGGCATCCCCTCAATGCGAGGGGTATTCAGGCCATAGTCCACCACGCTGGCGCGGTGCGGGTTGGCAAACTATTTTATACTAAACACGCAAAATACGTAAGTCAATTTGTTTCACTCCAACAGTTATAGTGTTCGAAATAATTAATTCCTGAAAATTTTCCAATGCAAAAAACCACGCGGATTTCATGAGCGATATCTTCTCAAACGTATCTATTGACAACCATTGAAATACGGAAAGACGAGTATTGTTTATTTTAATGAAGACCGTAGCATGAACATAATAGAAGTGATTTGAGGCTATTCGCGGCTCGTGGACCATGAAGTCGGCTGAAAAACCGTAGTGTATTGAACTTGACACGGCTTCCTTCCTGCGTTCAGATATTGTCTCTCTTCCTACCTTTCGCGACGATAAAATCATTCCTTGTCACATTTTTTTAATGTAATAAGGTCCAGAAACTATTTTATTGGTCAATACAGATGGTTTTGGTATTGGGAAATATCAGTTTTGCCGCCTCAGTGTAAGCGGGGCTTTTTTACAAGTTTCAAGCTTTATATTAACTCGCAATGTAAGTCCGGGTGGAATCTTGCAACTGGATTTTAAATCAGTTATCTTTAACCGATTGAGCTGAAATTTGGTATACCTACACGCTTATTTCGGATGACAATGCATGCTAAGCTATAGGACGTCGTTCTAATTCCAATATGGCGGATCATCCAAGATGGCGGAATAGTTATTTTTTCTGCACTACCACAGTATGGGTATCAAATGAAAGGGCTTGCTGAGGAGAACCCGAAAACTAAGGGCAATTAAATAAAAGCTTGTTTTAAAAAAATATGTTTTTGACAATTAATTTTTAACTTCGAAATATTTGCCCCAGGGTTGAGTCCGTAGGGCTTCTCCTTTTACTTTATGATGTAAACCATTAGGTACATTATTGTGCTCATGATAGGATTGTCTATAAGACACTACAGTTAGTTTTGGTCTGAGTAAAAAAAATGTCGCGTGATTTTTGACGCACTTGTTTGCGCAGGGCTGTACAATGGGATCTCTTAAGCACATTTAAAAAAAAAAGGTCGCAATTCGACACGTATATTTTCTAATGTAGGTCTAACTTAAACCATTAAGTACGAACTTTTTTCTATATTGTAAGACATATTTTTTACAGAATATACACAATAAGACAGACACTAAAAAATACTTACACTATCATTGCCCCTTTAACGCCCACTGCTGGGCACGGGCCTCAATGCGAGGGGATTCAGGTCACAGTCCATATACCCACATAAAAATACTTTAAAAAAAAATACTAAATTAAAATGCAAATATGGGTCGTCCTAAATGGGAACATTGGTATTCAATGGGTTAATGGAAGGTTTTGTTCATAGATCTACTGGCAGATCAAGCTGCTATGCCTGGAGCCGTGGGCTTTGATCCTGGCGCGAGCTGTCGCCGGCATTCCCTGCTCCTCCTGCTACATAGTTCTACCAATTTACCTAAAGGAGATCAGTGACATCGACCTCAGAGGAGCCCTGGGATCACTGCTCATACTGAACAGGTATAGAACAATATTGTTTTCTTATATTTACGCGAATACTATACATTGAAATAAAACTATTTTACGGATTCTATCGCGTTTATTTACTTTTTTAATTTTCCCGAAGTTTCGGCTGCTTTACAGCAACCATGCTCACGGGGGGACTGAGGTGTTAGACGTCCTGATGTCATAGTTAATAACTGGGTACCCTCATATTTAGTTGTTGTTTGCGGTCCGATCCACGCAGAAAGTGCTCACAGTGTCTTGAGGTCTTGCAATGGTACGCTTGGTTTTGGATTTAATCATATTAATTACTGGATCCCAAGTTTCCCAATTAAAACACATCCTAATTTCAATAGGGAAGATGGCTGAATGGATGGGTGGTTTGACTAAAGCGCCACTTTTGGGCGATATTTACTGTTAAACATACCTATTTGGAATCAGCATTTTATTCTGCGTCGAATGAATAAGCTCTCCTGTAAATTTAAAAAAAATTCGCTTAATCAAATAGTCTTACACCCCTCGATATGAACTTATACTTGAACACATGTAAGCTGAAGGATGATATGGTGACTAAGATTAAGGAAAGTAACAGTTGGCCATGTAGAGAGGATGAATGACTGACGACAAAAATATACCAGGCGAACGTCGGGCGCCCGAGAAGGACCTTTCACGAACAACACCACTTTCGGATATGGCCTTTATGTAACTGGGGTCGTCCCCAGCCTAGGCCACATTTTGAAAAGGCCATCTCCGAAATTTTCCGTTCACGGGAATCGAACCCGCATTCACATAGTGAGTCGATTGGCCTTCGCTCAGACCACTAGACCAAACCAATTTTAGAAAATCTTTCATTTATTATTATTACAAGCTTTATATTAACTTGCAATGTATGTATGTAGCCAGTGGTAGCCGAGTGGTCGAACGCACGCTTTGCAATCAAAGTGCGCAGGTTCTATCCCCGGCTCGCACCTCTGGGTTCCATGTGCGAATCTCATTTTCATCTGAGATTATCACTTGCTAAGAAACGGTGACGGAAAACATCGTGAGGAAACCTGTGTGCCCGGTATAATGGCAATAGGCTCGCCCCCTATTACATTGGGACCAAAATACATCGGCGAAGTGTGGGCGCACTGCAGTGCACCTCTGCCTACCCCTTCGGGGAATACAGGCGTGATGATGATGTATGTAATGTATGTCCGGGTGGAATCTTGCAACTGAATTTTAAATCATTTATCTTTAACCGTTGAAGTTTGGTATACACGCTTATTTTGGATGACCATGCATGATTAGCTATGGGACGTCATTCTAATTCCAATATGTCGGATCATCCAAGATGGCGGAATAGTTATTTTTTCTGCACTACCACAGTATGGGTAACAAATGAAAGGGCTTGCTGAGGAGGACACGAAAACTAAGGGCATTTAAATAAAAACTTGTTTTTAAAAAGGGTTTTACCGTTAATTATGATCTAAGTAGGTACTAATACTTACATAATTGCATATAGTAAAATACTGTTATTTTGACATTACAAACATATTTATATATTTGTATGGATACTTAATTCCTTCTAATAATAGGCAAAACATCTTTAATAGACATGACCTTACAGAGCCGGTGAATTGTGTAACACAACACGTATTATGGTCAAGATAGTATGTTGCCACAAATCTACATACTTGAGCTGTTTAATCTGCATGTGGATACACCATTTTCATTGATCTATGTAATGTTGTTAGCGGTAAATAAATACATTATTAGGTGTGTGGCGACCCGTATACTTCAACAAACAGAACTTCTGCAATACGCTGGTTGATGGCGCGTCAAGAATACATTGCAAACAAAACCGTGATTTCATATGCAATCCTGAATCGCGATTGAAGAGGTCTCAAGCATCAACAAATTAATATAATTGAAGTGACTTTTTGTATTGTCAAACTTTATTTAAATTAATTTAATAGTATATACGATACGTGTAACGAAACCAAAATTTTAAACATTCTGTCTGTTTGAGGAAATCTCCCAAACGGCTGGACTGATTTGGACGGGACTTCCACGGGCAGATAGATGATGTTACAAGGATATTATTTTAAAAATAATTAGGGTTCCCATTGTAACAAAAAAAAAACGTCATATAGGCTACAGAAACGTTTTTATTAGGTTTATAACTACTAACATTTTCATTCCCATCTTTTCTAGAAACATCGGCTACCTCACTAGTTATGTCTGCGCTGATCTACTGAGCGTCTCCGCAATGCTTTGGCTTGGGCTACTGGTACCAACTGCCATCTTCTTCCTGTTCTTCCTGATGCCGGAGACCCCAGAGTTCCTGGTCAAGCAAGGGAAGATTGATGTAAGTCACTTTAGAACTAGGTACTTTGTTCTCAAACAGCATAGCCGTCTGTCAAGAAATGTGAGATACCTATACATCATTACGCCGGTAGTCAGCGCAGGAGTGAGCAGAGGTGTATTGCAGTGCTTCGCCGATGTATTTTGGCCGCTATTGCCAATTGGTAAAAGAAATAATATAAGCCTTAAAATGCCAGATACTGGCAGATCCGAGGTTGAAAACTACTACCAACATCATAACTAAATCCTTGAAACATTCCGACCCAAAATCGTATTGATTTATTATTGAAATTCTTTAAAAATATCTTAAGGTCATTTACATGAACAGTTATGTTTCCGCTATATATCGGAACATGCTCACCTACATATTAAAATACATATTAATTCAGTTCCTTGTTTGTTTTATGATTATTCCAGTCATTTTATAACATAGCTATGTAAACAATGAACTTATTATTATTACATTATCTTTGATATAAATAAAAACATGATCACGTTTTCCCCTTAGAGGTACGTAGAGGTGCACCCACACTTCGTCGATGTAGTTTGATCTCAATGTAATAGGAGGCGAGTATATTCCCCCTCAATAGGAGGGAGGTTTGGGCCATAGTCCACCACACTAGCCTTGTGTAGGTTGGTAAACTTCACACGCTTTTCTAAAGAGATACAGGTTTCGTCACGATGTTTTCCTTCACCGTCCATCGAGTGGTGATCATTATTGATAATTACATTCGCACATGAAAATCCCATAATATGTGCGGGCCGGGGTTATCAACTTGCACCCCGTACGTTCAAGGAGGGCGTTTTACCAACCAGGCAACCACCTCATCATATCTTTGATGTGACTGTAGATTTTATCGTAAAATTTACATATGAATATAAAATCCTTTCGACAGAATGTCGTATTTTATTAGATCCTAAGTGACAAATCAAAATAAGGAATGACCTCAAGATAAGAAATAGCGTGAATACTGATTTATTATAATCGTAACATCACTTAACAGCACTTATGAGTCTCAGTTTAAAGTAGATATAACTATAAATACAAACGATCAATATAAGTAATTACCTTTATAAGGAAGTTCCCATAAAGGTAATTGAAAGTAATGATCATTCTTATTTTTAAGTGTTCTATGTTCATAGTTGTACAGTATGTTATACTACTACTACTACTACAGCCCTTTTAACGTCCCACTGCTGGGCACGGGCCTCCCCTCAATGCGAGGGGGATTCAGGCTATAGTCCACCATGCTGGCCCAGTGCAGCTTGGCAGACTCCACACATCTAGCGAGAACTAGACAAGTTTCCTCAGACGTGCAGGTTTGCTCACGATGTTTTCCTTCACCGTTTCATAGCAAGTGATAATCTCGGATGAAAATGAGATTCGCAAATAAATCCCAGAGATGCGAGCCAAGGTTTGAACCTGCACATTTTGATTTGCAAGGCGTGCATTCGCCCACTCGGCTACAACTGCGTCCTACTAATTTATTGCTATCAATTTCGATAGATCCCCCTATACCCGTTATATCTGATCATTGGACGCGCTAACAGATTTATTATCATATTAATATTCATTTATTTTGGTAAATATTAATTTACATGTCAATTATATTAAATAGGAATGTTTCTGGTTATATAATGGTACAAGAAAACTAATGATGTCAAACTAGAATAATAGAAGAATATTAAAAGTCAATTATTGTCAAAACACCATGACATAACCAATTTAATGATTAATTTTTTTTACGAAATGAGCGAAATAATGATATTTAATGGAATAAGATGAGGAATGGCTTCACCTGCGCCTAGCGCGGGTATTTCGCCAATGTCAATTAATTAATAGCAAGGACAAATTCAATAAATACACGTAATAAATAAAAATGAATGTTGACAGTGATAAAGATGGCGGATGAATGTCAACTTAAATTAGTAATGTCATACCACAATTACACTAAAGTCAATAATGTAGCCAGGTATAACACCATGTCAGTTACCTACTCTTTGAAAATCTATAATTCGTCAAAACTATTGAGAAAGTTTGGTCAACTAGCCACCGTTTCAAGCGAGACTTAAAACAAGATACATTTTGAGCTGCGATGATATTATTTGGCAACTTGTTATATACTGTGGGACCAATTACATGCGTAAGCTTGAGCGACTTCATGAGCGATCGTTTTATTGCTGTGAGCTTGTTCGCGTTTCTGGTGTTATACGAGTGTACCTTGTACCATTATGCGCAGAATAGTCAACCAATTTGGTTCTGACGTACAATGCCACTTGCAGGATGACAATACATGGCAATGCCATGATTCTTAGCCTTTTAAAGTGGGGTCTGGCAGAATTGTCCTGGGGTATGCCTACAACGGCCCTAAAGGTGGTGATCCAGTTGCGAGTAAAACCGTCGGCTCGCCAACGAACTCGCGAGCCAAAGGTCTAATCCGCGAATGGAGCACCAAAAGTCTGCGGACTTAAAAACCGGAGGACTTCCTCGCTGGCTCTTTGTGAATGCTTGAAATTCGATATCTCCGTCTGGGAGCGCGCCATTACTTTGCCAACGATGAGAGCAGACTGATTGTAAATATTTTGTAAATAAATGACATTCAGAAGAAATTATATTTTATACATATAAATTTTTACGAAACAATTTTTCTTATTTGCAGGAAGCTAAAAGTGTGCTGGCATGGCTCCGCGGAGTAAATCCGATGGACCGGGCCGTAGAACAGGACGTGGACAGCCTCGTGCGCGTCGAGAAGCAGACACAAGCAGACTCGAAATCGGTTTGGGGCATTATATGTTAGTATACCTACTTATTAGACCTTTTCACATTTAAAAGGTGTATGATACACCTACGTCCTCAAAAATTGAGATACACCGTGTACCTAAATGTTTGAGGACGGCTCGGTCCAGGGCGACTCGGTCCAGGACGGCTCGTTCCAGGACGGCTCAGTCGAGGACGGCTCGTTCCAGGACAGCTCGGTCCAGGACGGCTCGGTCCAGGACGGCTCGGTCCAGTACGCCTCGGCTCACTACACTGAGGTTGCAAGTTTGTTTCCCGTCTACGCCAAATGACAGGAAATTACCTTTACATTCCCTGATCTATGTGGAGTCGCTTCCAGTTCATTGTACGGTACCTGCAGGGCGAGTTTCGTGCGATCGACATACATCTTTTTTAGAGATATGTCGAATGGAATTCGACATATCTCTAATAGAGATTGATGTCGATCAAACGAAAATAGTAAAAGCGTTGATTAGTTATTAGAAATAGGCTTGGTTCATCCTATTACATTGGGTCTAAAATACACCACCTAAGTGTTAGGGAACTACAGTGCACCTCTTTCCATTTCAGCTAATATATGTGTGATGATGTATCTTTATACATTTTTTAAATATTTTCTTTTCTTTTTCCAGTAAAAGACCAACCAACATTCAAAGCGTTCATAATAACTCTAGTCATCAAGGTGACTCAGCAATTCGACGGGTACCTGATAGTCTTAATATACGCTGGATTCGTCTTCGAAAGAGCTTCGGAGTCCATCAGCTTGAAACTCAGTCCCAACAAGCAGGTCATGCTAATTGGGGTGGTGCAGCTTGTGGGGTCTATACTTGCTACGTGCATTGTTGAGAAGACTGGTAGAAAGGTAAGATACATTTTGGAATTGTCTTTAAAGAAAGTGTCGCATTTGTATCGACTATGGAACTATTGTAAAAAGATTCTATTTTTTGGGACTAAGTCCGCCACACATTCCCACCACTGTTACTCCTGTAAGCCAGGATCGACAGCGGTGTCCATTGAAGGCTAAAAAAATACTACTTATAAATTTATTTCTGTCTTCATGTTTGTCTTTAAATTTCGTTATTAGTTATGTGTTATTTTTTTTGTGATCTCAAGATATGTGCCGACTTGTAATTTTTCAAGGTAATTAATATAAAATTATAACAAACTAGGTACATTTAAAAATACTGAATAAGTCTATGGGGTTTTATTATTTTGGAGTCTTCAAAATACTTATGCCTTACGAAAAATATTATCATAGGCACGTACTGTTACATTAAGACCAAAATATATCTGCGAAGTGTGGATGCACTAGACTACACCCCTGCTGATTTCTTCGGAGAATACAGACGTGACTAACAGGAAATTCGGAGTGTTACTATCTCTTCTTGATAATGTATTTTTGATAAAATAAAATCAATAACAGAAGAACATAGTTTAATAAAAGAATTAATCTTCTTTCCAGCTTCTCCTAGTCACCACATCCTTTGCAGTGGGTGTGGGTATGTTAATCCTATCAGCGTGGTTCTACATGACATCGTCTGGCGTGTGGCTGCCAGGCTGGTTGCCAGTAGTGGCCATGTGCATCTGCATCTTCGCCGACGCAGCCGGCTTCCAGCCGATATCCTACATCATTATCACGGATCTATTCACCTTCCAAGTAAGAATCTTCTTCATTAACTCCTTGATAATCTCATTCCCATTTTATTATTTTTTCTAGTCCACTTCTAGTTGTCCATTATGAGTTTAATAGCCGATGTACGCATAAAGATACTAAGGCGAGTGAGTTTTCTGGACTGAATTGACACATGCATTTATTCGCTCACTCATTTCACTCATATACAGGGTGTATCAGAAGTCCGAACTAATACTATGGTTACATATATGGTAGGTCATATGTGGATGCTTAGTGAAGGCAGTTTATACCTAACTATCATAGTTCCTGAGTTATAGACCTTTGAATGATGGTCACAGGTACTGTGTTCTGGCCTTTGGGTACATTCATAACCCTATTCAGCAGTGTAAACAACACTTATGAGGGGCGACTACTAATATTTACAAAGCAGAACATGTAAATTTTACATACGACTCGAGATATTATTATTTTGGACTTCTAAAACATCCTGTATTTGTATCTGAAAGTTTAATTATATAATTTTCTTGTTTCCCCAGCTCCGCGGTACGGTGTCAGCTTTTGCGAATATCTGCGCGAAACTAAGCAACTTCATCCAAACAAAATGGTTCACGATCCTCTCCGAGGTGATAGGCATCCACTGGAGCTTCCTGTTCTTCGCTATCGTCTGCTTCCTCGCCTGCTTCTACACTGTCATCTACTTCCCCGAGACACGGCAGAAGAGTATAGAAGAGATATACTCCAAACTATCAGGTAAGGCGAAGAGGGATGAAAATAAAACTGATCCGATGCCATAAATTGTGATTGTAGATTAGCTGCCAAATTTAAATATCTAATTTTTGCCTTTTTACAACGGCATTACAAAGCGATTAAGCAATGTGATTCAGAATGGATGTAACAAGCCTACAACCCCAACAATGGTATATGAAATGATTGATATTGACAGAATTTTTAAAACTCAGTTTGTCTCTCTCCTACTAAATAAGTTTGTTTCTTTGTTTTGACATTACCAATTTGGTCACTTGTACCTTCTGCTTAATCAATCTTTAGATTTAGTTAGAGAGTTTACAAGTAACAGCTGATGTAGAGCTGTGTTGCATCGAATTATAATATGAAAAAAAACGATGATAATCTATTTCTGATTTCACATTTTCTTTGCAGAATAAGCAACTTATATTTTAAGGGTTGGATACCCATTTTGAATCACATAGTATTTTTTAAAATGCTTTGGAAATGGATATGAATTTAGGATTTCGTTTCCGTTGTTAAACAAGCTGAGTTGGCTTGTCATGTTTGTGACAGTAAGATATTCTATATATCATCTAGTTGTTAGTTTTAACTTGACAATATAGTTTAGATGACTTTGGTTATATACAAATGAAATATTTAATGTGTGCGCTAAAAATTTGAAGCGTTTCTTGCATTTTTGTTTGTGTAAGTATGTTCTTGTGTGATCAATATATAATGTTGTGTTTAGAAAGGCGGTGTATTATATCTAAGTTAATCATATGGTCTTCCACTGTGTATTATATTTATTTTAGATTATTAACGGATTTTATTAAGGCTTAAAGTATTTACTTGTATACTTGTTCATGGTCATTAAAAAGCATTTGGTATTTCGTTTAACATTCTGGTCTAAACAGTTAAGCACAGATGTATTTAATTAGAATGACCCAAAAACATTATAAGAGTTAGCACACTTAATATTGTACCAAATTTATTAAAATTGAGCATAATTTATGAGTAACAGTGATAAAATATATATAACAAAAAAAAATATAGAATTGTTTCAACTTTGTAAATAATAATTCAACCGTGCCTTAAGTATTTAAGGGCTAGTAATAATGTCCTAAGTGGAACAGTTCTTTATAACGCCACTTATTGTCACAATGGTGGTAGGGAGATATGAGCATATAACCAATTTCTCATTATAAATATCACGTAGGTATTCTGAAAGAAATATAATGTGAAGACGTGTGATAGAAAAACATTAAAATACTGTTCTATCTTTAAATTATACTAACTTTATGCTCATTAATATGTTTCTTTTCAATGAATTCAATATAAATTTAGTAGTTTTTGACAACGGCTTGGTGAAATAGTTTGAGCGAAGCCGGTTCGACTCAGTGAACCGGGTTCAATTCCTGAGCAGCAAATCCCGAAATGGCCTTTTGTAATTTGCCCCTGGTCTATATATAACTGGAATCGCTCCCAGTCCATTTGCTTAGTTTTGGATCTTACGATGCGTATATGTTGTTTGGCGTTACGCGGGTTTCAGACTGCGCTATACTATTGTGCTATATAGTATAGCAAAGAAGGATGCTATATGGTTTAGCATAGCCTGGCGTTCACATTACGCGATATTATCGCAAGCATTTATAGTTAGCAAGCTCAGTTGACGGGACGGCCGGGGGTGAGAGAGAAGGAAAATGGCGCATGAACTCAGCGCATCGCACCAATTTATAGCGTATAGTAAGCCAATAATATACAGTACAGTACAGTGTGAACGTGTCCATATCAATGTATGGTGCACAATATTGCTGTGCTTTGAGCTATATACTATATGCTATTATATTATAGCGTAGTCTGAAACCCGCTTTATTGTTGTTATGTACCTACCAATATTTTTTATATCTTCCTATCGCCAACGTTAGGCGTGTGTCATTTTAGTTTTAGCCCCTGACCCCTGACTGACCCCCAGACGGGGTCGACGTAGTGATAGTGCATTTTGACAATGCGCAGCTTATCGATAAGATGTAAATATGTGATGATATTACGAATTGTAATTATATAATAACTAAGATTATAAAATGTTAATAAAACCAGTTGTCAAATTAAACAGTATTTTTTATTTGATTCGTGAAGTTGTATTTAATTTGCAGTCACATCTTGATTTATTTTTTCTGTGATTTTAGTTATGAATAAGCGCCTGCTATTTTGTGTGCAGCAATAAATTGCGCTAAGACGAAAGTGTAGTATAAACAATAGTATAGGATCCATGTCATTAAAATCAAGTTCTGCAACCTAAATGGTTGTCTGATCTAAATGTATTGCAAATGGTATATATACAGGGTCTCACGGATATGCCACATGGAGGTAAAGTACCTTGAATATTGTAGATGGAACATTTTACTGAAAGAAGACATTATTTTTCTCGTGTAACGGGTTCGATTGCCGGTTGAACCATGTTATTATTTAAATATCTATGAATGCAGTTTAAATTGTTTTTTAAATTTTCATGTGGTAGAGCCTTGCTGCTATCAGCAGCACACATGGGCCGGCTCGACCGGGGTAGTACCACACTCTCGCAGAAGACCGGTCGTCTGAGTGGCGGCTTTTGTCGTCGCGCTTCGCCTGGTTAGCGAGAGAGCCGGAGCCCATTCCCCACCCCCATCCCAAGTATGACAGCGGCAATTAGAAAAGACGTACCCCAGGAGGGTACCAGCACGCTGCGTGCTGGAGAATCCCTCCCTGAGCTTTTACGCTCGGGCTGCCCTGCGTACTCTGGGGTGGGCAAAATTCCGCTCGATCATTTACGATCTTCCCGAGGCAAGAGCAGAACCAAGGCGCCCCCTACCGCGCTTAGCGTGGATTTCTGCAACATCAGGGGTTTGCACTCCAACTTGAACGCCGTCCACTATCACCTTGAGGCGGCCAAGCCAGCCTTGCTCTTCCTTACGGAAACGCAAATATCCTCCCCGGCGGATACGTCATACCTTTATTATCCAGGATACAAGTTCGAGCACAATTTTGTGCCTCGTGCTGGTGTATGCGTATACGTTAGGGAGGATATTTGTGTCAGACGTCTGGGAAACCTTGAAGGTAGGGACCTATCTACCATCCTGTTAAGCGTAGATTGCGACGACCATCCCCGCGTCTATGCTTGCATTTATAGGTCCCATAACGGGAACTCGGAGACTGATCGACTCATCGAGCATGTGCAGATGGCCGCTGATTCCATACTCGAACGTATTCCATCCGTAGAGATCGTGATACTTGGCGATTTTAATGCCCACCACGCTGAATGGCTTGGTTCGCGTTCCACCGATCATGCGGGTAGGTCTGTTCACGACTTTGCTCTGGCCTATGGTCTGTCGCAGTTGGTATCCTCGCCAACGCGTATCCCAGATGCGGCAGACCATTTACCTTCCCTGTTGGATCTTCTGCTGACCTCTCACCCGGATGGCTATCAGGTAACCGTCGATGCTCCGCTCGGATCGTCGGACCATTGCCTTAACCGGAGCAAAGTGCCATTGTCGCGCCAACTACGGCCCCGTTCAGCGGGCTGCCGCCGAGTCTGGCACTTTAGGTCAGCAGACTGGGACGGGATGCGGTCCTTTTTTGCATCCTACCCATGGGACAAGGTTTGCTTCTCTTCGGAAGATCCTGACACCAGTGCCGAGTCTATCGCTGATGTGGTGCTGCAGGGCATGGAACTGTTTGTTCCATCCTCTGCAATTCCCATTGGTGGTAAGTCAAAGCCTTGGTTTGAGCACTTCTGCAAAGCGGTTTCACGCCGCAAGCGGGAGTCGTTTCAGGCTTGGGCTGCGGCGATGGCGTCTCAGGATCCTAATTCTTACCGCCTAAAAAAGAAGTACAATCATGCCTCTAGATCCTACAAAAGAGCCCTGGCAGGAGCAAAGAGTGAGTTCATCGGCAGAATTGGCAAGAGACTAATGCGTTACCCCTCGGGTTCCCGCGCGTTCTGGTCTCTTGCCAAAGCTGTCGAAGGGAATTTCTGTCGGCCATCTTTTCCACCACTGCGCAGGGGGGATGACTCGTTGGCCCAGACTGCGAAGGAGAAAGCCGATCTTCTGGGCTCTCTCTTCGCTTCCAACTCTAGAATTGATGACCATGAGATGTCTCCGCCGACTATAGCTCCTTGTGCTTACTCCATGCCGGAGATCCGTTTTACACAGAAGTCTGTGCGTAGAGCGCTACTCTCATTGGACATCAATAAATCGAGTGGGCCGGATGGTATCCCCCCAATTGTGCTTAAGACATGTGCTCCTGAGTTGACCCCGTCCTTGACGCGTCTTTTCCGACTCTCTTACTCTAACGGCGTAGTCCCAGTCTCTTGGAGGTCTGCTTTGGTACACCCGATCCCTAAAAAAGGAGATCGCTCCGATCCAGGCAACTACAGACCGATCGCAATCACTCCTTTGCTCTCTAAAATAATGGAGTCCATTATAAACCGCCAGCTCCTTCGGTACTTAGAGGACCACCAGCTGATCAATGACCGACAATACGGTTTCCGTCAGGGTCGATCGGCGGGTGATCTTCTTGCCTACCTGAGTCACTGTTGGGCTGAGGCGGTCGAGAGCAAAGGTGAGGCCTTAGCGGTCAGCCTGGATATAGCGAAGGCCTTTGAACGGGTGTGGCATAAAGCGCTTCTTTCGAAGCTTCCCTCCTACGGGCTGCCTGAGAAATTTTGCAAATGGGTCGCCAGCTTTCTTACGGATCGGAGCATCGTTGTCGTAGTCGACGGATCATGCTCGGATCGCATGTCCGTAAATGCTGGCGTCCCGCAAGGCTGTGTCCTATCCCCAACCCTGTTCCTGCTGCATATCAACGATATGTTGCATCATATCAGCAACTTCCGTTGTTATGCAGATGACAGTACAGGAGATGCTGTTTACACCGGTCGTGCTAATATTTCTCGGGCAAACGTCGATGAGTGTCGGAACAAACTTGTGTCTGAAGTCGAGACTTCTTTACATCTAGTCTCGAACTGGGGCAAACTGAACTTGGTGCAATTCAACCCCAATAAGACACAAATTTGTGCGTTCTCCGCCAAAAAGAACCCATTTGTCGCATCTCCTCGTTTCGAAGACACTCTCCTTAATGCCAAGCCAAGTATCGGGATCCTTGGAGTCGACATATCGAACGACGTGCAATTCCGCGGTCATCTGGAAAGTAAGGCCAAGTTGGCCTCCAAAAAGCTGGGTGTGCTCGGTAGGGCGAGGCGGTATTTCACTGCGGCTCATCGCCTGCAACTTTACAAGGCGCAAGTCCGTCCGCACATGGAATACTGCTCTCACCTTTGGGCCGGTGCACCACAGTACCAACTTCTTCCTTTTGACCGCCTGCAACGAAGGGCAGTTCGAATTGTCGATGACAAAAAGCTTACCGATCGGCTAGACCCTCTGGCGTTGCGTAGAGATGTAGGCTCCCTCTGCATTTTCTACCGCTTCTATCATGGAGAGTGTTCCGAGGAATTGTTCGGTATTATACCTGCCGCTGAATTCCACCATCGCACGGCTCGCCACCGACTGCATTACCATCCTCACCATCTGGATGAATGGCGTTCCAGTACAGTGCGATTTACCAGGAATTTTCTCCCTCGCACCACCAAATTGTGGAATGAACTTCCTGCAGCGGTGTTCCCGGACCGATGCGACAAAGGTATCTTCAAGAAACGAGCATACTCATTCCTTAAAGGACTTGCGATGCCCCTGGTGTTGCAGGTGTCCATGGGCGGCGTTGATCACTTACCATCAGGTGAAACGTCTGCTCGTTTGTCTCCCTATCTCATAAAAAAAAAAAAAAAAAAATGTCTTCTTTTAGTAAAATGTTCCATCTACAATATTCAAGGTACTTTCCCTCCATGTGGCATATCCGTGGGACACCCTATATACCTACTGTGATTATGTTGCCTATACAACAGCTTAGGTAATCAGCAAAGGTTACATAGGTACCCTCACGTTGCAAAACCACTATAATATCCATTTTCTAGGATTAACCGCGACACGTGTACTGTGTCAACGTGACAGATGGTGGGCGAGCGAATTTACTTGTCATTTTTAGGGTTCCGTAGGTACCTAAAAAGGAACCCATAAAGGATCACTTTGTTGTCCGCCTGTCTGTTTCTGTCAGATTCTATTTTTAGGAACGCATGAAGGTATCAAGTTGAAATTAATAACAAAGAATAATGTCTGCGGTCTACTACTACAGCCCTTTTTAACGTCCCACTGCTGAGCACGGGCCTCCCCTCAATGCGAGGGGCATTCAGGCCATAGTCCACCACGCTGGCCCAGTGCGGGTTGGCAGACTTCACACATCTATCGAGAACTAGTTAAGTTCCCTCAGACGTACAGGTTTCCTTCACTGTTTCATAGCAAGTGATAATCTCGGATGAAAGTGAGATTCGCACATAAATCCCAGAGGTGCGAGCCGGGGTTTGAACCTGCACACTTTGGATTTGCAAGGCGTGCGTTCGACCACTCGGCTACCACTGCTACTCTGCGGTCCCTTGGAGCTCAAAAAATCAAACTTGTAATTTAATGTAATCATATGCGGCAGGTCATGTTGCATTTTCAGTACTTTTGCACGGGAATCAAAAACCCATAGGGTACTTCCCGCTGACCGAGAAATTTGGCAAAAAGCAATGTCTTATAGCAAAAGTGAAGTAAATTTATAGTTGCAACGCATAAATAAATGTTTTTTTTTGCGATTACAAACTTATTTTGTAGTTACTTTGTATGGGGACAACGGTATACCAACGGCAAAGTTAAGTTTGTCTCTATATACAGTTGATCTTTTCGTTAGAGCAATGTCCAGTGCTTTCTTTAAATACGGAAGCTTCGGTGCGCGAGTACAGCTCGCATTTGGCCGGTTTTTTTTAAATGAAACATTACTTGTACATAAAGATTGAATTACCACTCGGGTAAGCTCGCTCGCGTCATTGACGATACTTCATTGAAAAATGTGCTTTTAGTACAAGATAATACGGTTTGTTTTCGTATCGGCAATGGCTAACAGTATTGCTACTCGCTCAGAACATTTCGTCAGCAGTTGTGGCCTCTATGATGCAACCACGGGTCTTTATACGTGACGCAAATGGAAGATTTTCTGTATTCTCTATAGGATGCCTTAAATTATATTCACACGGCAAGGCTGGCTGCCCGAGAATTACAAGCGATCTATTTTTTACCAATACTATATTTACTACAGCCCTTTTAACGTCCCACTGCTGGGCACGGGCCTCCCCTCAATGCGGATTCAGACCATAGTCCACCACGCTGGCCCAGTGCGGGTTGGTGAACTTCACACGCCTAAGCGTGCAGGTTTCCTCACGATGTTTTCCTTCATCGTTCAGCAAGTGGTAATCATTGATTTATGAAAATTAATTCAATGAAAATTATCTCAGAGGTGCGGGATTTGAACTTGCACCTCTTACGTTCAAGGCGGGCGTTCTTGCCCAAGAGGCTACCACTGCTATATTTATACCCTCAATATATGTTATCAAGAAACGCATAGGCGCCCTGCGGTTGTGGCGCATAATGACTTCTCCCAATGTTATTTTAGTGATTTACCCATGCATTATTATATCTATAATTCATAATTAATAATTTAGTTCATTATCATATTAATTTGGCGATGTAAAGCATAATTTAAGTTATTTATCTGACTTCTAATTTTGTAAAAAGCGGGTGAGGACGCGCCAAAATGGCGGCAGTTCGTTGGAATAGTAGTTTGTGCAACGTACGCTGTCCGAATAAAATGTGAAAGTATTAATTATTAAACTGTTTCATTCCACAAGACCCACAAGTGTTCACATATGCTTCTAGTCATTGTGCAGTTGACTTTACCGTGTCAATAGAGCCTAGGACGTGACGTAATTATGGAAGATTCGCCGAACTCTACATTTCCGTAAGCAGATCTATACTGAATTGTAATGAACATGCGACATGACAAAACTTCTGTCACTTATTAGACCGTACTGTCTAATCTACTACTACAGCCCTTTTAACGTCCCACAGCTGGGCACGGGCCTCCCCTCAATGCGAGGGGGCCATAGTCCACCACGCTGGCCCAGTGCGGGTTGGCAGACTTCACACATCTATCGAGAACTAGTTAAGTTCCCTCAGACGTGCAGGTTTCCTCACGATGTTTTCCTTTACCGTTTCATAGCAAGTGATAATCTCGGATGAAAATGAGATTCGCACATAAATCCCAGAGGTGCGAGCCGGGGTTTGAACCTGCACACTTTGATTTGCAAAGCGTACGTTCGACCACTCGGCTACCACTGATATATACCGTACAGTGTCGTTCCATAACTTACATCATCCATACAAGGAAAAGAGACAGAATATATCGCATCTTTAAAAGTAAAGAGACCCATTTAGAAATTTTAGAATTTCGACTATAAATCTTAAAGGGTCGTTCTAACGACCATTTTTCGACAACATTATTTTTGAGTTAGGTCTCTTACCTACTTTTAAAGATGCGATATACAAGTAAGTACATATACATAAATGTGACAAAAAGACTTAAAAAAAAACCGAAATTGAATGGAATAAGATGTGTGAAACTGCCAAACGAAAGCTCCCTCTTTGATATATTAACTCGTTGGTTTTTAATATTACTTACTTTCAGTTTTAACAATTACATCTTACTAGAGATGAAACGGATAGTGGTTTGGCCGGATACCGGATATTCGGCACGCTACCAGGCCGGAGCACCGGATATCCGGCTACCGGATATTCGGCCCTTTATCGCGTTACATGACGCTTCTTAAAGTCATCTCGAATCGATCACAATCACGACCTATACATATGGTGGTCAGTTAATTTGCATCAGTACCCGTAGTTGTCAAGGTTTGCTAGAATTTATATTTCAGCACCTGTAGTTATAGCATGGGCGCCAAGACTAGACGTATGCCACAGAATATCTTGATGTTGTCTCTTTCTCTCGTATGAAATTAGACAGATAGCGAGCGAGTGAAACCGTGACAAAGGTCTTGTCTTGACATACGTGCTAACCCCACGGGCAGTAGCGTTTACAGCGAAAGGCTATTTCCAGAAGCTGGTCTGGATACGAAACCAAGCGGAGTCGCCTCTTATCAACAAATGCGGAAAATTTGGTATTCATTCACCACAATTTGTCTATTGTTAATTTTGAGTATTAAACTAATTATTAAAAAAAATATTTAGGTATCCATAACCTATTGTGGTATGATTTGCCTTGTGTAATATAATGAGAATTTTATTGAATTTGGCCGGATACTGATTGACTATTCGATATCCGGCCGGATAGTGAAAACAAGGCCGGATAGGCCGGATAGTTACCGGATATCCGTTTCATCTCTAAATCTTACTATAAGAGATGACGGTACGGCCCCTATAAATAATAGCTGTATATACAATCATCCTAAACGATGTGTGAAGTAATTGTACAGGTAATTATTTAAACCTTTTAGAGCGATGTCATTTTTCACACGTGGTTAAGACACACTGCCTGCCTACGCAAAACCAATGGTTTTATGTGCCACATAGGAGCCACTACAGGCTTTATTCAAACGGTAAAACCGGCTACGAACACTATCGTTGTCGATTGCCGAAACTGATACTTTATGTTAAAAATACTTCTTCTTCTTATTTTACTAAATGATGAAATTTTAATGGAATAAGATGAGGCATGGTTCCACCTTTTTCAGCCGGTGTCAAGTAATTAATAGCAAGGCCAAATCAAATAAATACAAATTATAAACGGTATGAACGGTAGGTATCTTCAAGAAACGAGCATACTCATTCCTTAAAGGCCGGCAACGCACTTGCGATGCCCCTGGTGTTGCAGGTGTCCATGGGCGGCGTTGATCACTTATCATCAGGTGACACGGCTGCTCGTTTGCCTCCCTATCTCATAAAAAAAAATGGGTAATGACAGTGATAAAGATGGTGGATGAATCCCAAAAACAAAGTTAAAAGTCTCTATGGATAACCAAAATGTCAGTTGTCAAATACGATTGCTCTGTCAGATTTATCCGACATCTTTATCACTGTTATCATCCATTTTTATTTATAATGTGTATTTAATTAATTCGCCCTTGCTATTAAGTACTTGACACTGTCTGAAATACCCGCTAAACGCAGCCATTCCTCATCTTATTCCATTAAATATCAGCATTTCATTCATTTCATAAAAAAGAAGAGAAGATAGACAATTTTATCCTTAGATAGGAATGCACAGATTATACTGAATATATAGTTGGTATTTTTTAAGGAAGCATTCACATGAGCTGTCGGGGAACAAGCTCAATTCGGTTTCAATATCGTAATAAACGTGCAGCCGGCTCTACCGTGTGAATATACTAACTAGGCTGTAACCTCGTTGTCAAGAAACAAACAGCTAATAATAACGCATTTTCGTAGATAATTGGATAGTTAATATAACAAAAAAAACTTAAGAATGTCGGAAATTCCTAAACCTTGTACGCAATGTTTTAAGTAAAGCGGCTTTCAGACTACGCTATAATATATAGCACAACATGGTGCGCGATATTGTTTTGCTATGAGCTTTATACTATATGCTATTATATTAAAGCGTAGTCTGAAACCTGTTTAAGTATCTACTTATTTTAGACATGCATTGTAAAGGCAAATTTAATACTAGGTGCACCCATTCTTAGTCTAAAATACGTGATCCAAATACCTTGGTTGACGGCGGCTTGGTCTTCTGGTCTGAACGTAGACCGCTCGGCTCACTGCACTACCGTTACGGGTTCGATTCCCTTCCTGATTCCCAATTAAAATAATGTCCTCGCACAGTATATAATACACGAGAAAAATGTGTTTTTCGTACCCAAGTTTTTTTTTTCGTGCTAAGTTCTTCTTTTTTACGAAATGAATCAAATGATGATATTTAATGGAATACAACAAGGAGTGGCTCCACCTGCGTTTAGCGAGTATTTCAGACAGTATTAAGTAATTATTAACAAGGGCAAATTCAATAAAAACTCATTGTAAATTAAAATATATATATATAAGTATTTTCGAAATTGTAACAGGTACCTACCACCTAGTATCGTTGAATACCTAATATTTAGATTAGTTCTAGTAAACAAGACTCATCCCTACTTATTACAAATTTCGTAGGTAGGTTAGCTACTATGTTAGAACAAAAGGCAACTAGTTTGAAAGTTACTATAATTTACGACACCTGGCAAATTAGACAATGCAGCACGCATGTATCCCCCGAAGGGATTGCCAGAGGTGCGCTGCAGTATTTGGTGCCGTATGCTATTATATCGCACGTATGACACCAACAGACCTGTGGTTTTAAATCTATGGCGTTCCTACGTAATGAAAATATTCCTCAGCATATAAGGTGGGGTCTGTGAGTCAGTCTGTTTTCACACAGCTCGTAAACTTAGATGATAGACAATCGTTACATAATGAAACAATAACATCATTGCTTCCGTCTTTTGAGTGTGGCGGCCATATTTGTTGCAGGTAGGCGTCTATTATCATTATTATTTGGCACGTGTTTGTGCCCTTAAGGGAGTAGACAGAGTTCCAGCATTATTACATTAGCGTGAGATAATAACCAGGCACGTTATGGAGCTCCGTAACCGTAAGGCTCCTTGCTAGCACTTCTCTTGTGGAAAGTACATCAAATACATCAAATACATCATTCCCCGAAGAGGTAGGCAGAGGTGCACTGCAGTCCGCCCACACTTCGACGATGTATTTTGGTCCCAATGTAATAGGGGGCGAGCCTATTTCCATTATACCGGGCAATTCTCCCTCAATATGAGGGAGATTTTGGACCATGGTCCACCACGCTGGCCCAGTGCGGGTTGGTGAACTTCACACGCCTTTCTATAGACGTGCAGGTTTCCTCACGATGTTTTCCTTTACCGTTCAGCAAGTGGTAATCATTATTGAAAATTACATTCGCACATGAAAATTATCTCAGAGGTGCGGGCCTGGGATTTGAACTTGCACCCCTTACGTTCAAGGCGGGCGTTCTTGCCCACGAGGCTACTGCTACTTTGTGGAAAGTAATATTTTTAATATTATACTTTCAGTTTTTGAAAGTTACATTAGTACAAATTCTGTCAATAAATAACAATATTAAAACAACATTTCTATGTTAGGTGGTGGTAGGGCCAATCGGAGCAATTCTCGCATAATCTACATTAATTCTAATTCGACATATGTGTCGAAACCAAACGCCAAATTGGCCGTATTTTTTACAAGCTTTATATTAACTTGCAATGCATATATGTCCGGGTGGAATCTTGCAACTGAATTTTAAATCAGTTATCTTAACCCAGTTGACCTGATATTTGGTATACACGCTTTATATGGATGGCAATGCATGCTTAGCTATGTGACGTCATTCTAATTCCAATATGGCGGATCATCCAAGATGGCGGAATAGTATTTTTTTCTGCACTGCCACACTATAGGTATCAAATGAAAGGGCTTGCTGAGGAGAACACGACAACTAAGGGCAATTAAATAAAAGCTTGTTTTCTAAAAAGTTTTTTTTAACATTAATTTATCAGTTTTGTCTCAACGTATGTCGAATTACAGATAATGTCGATCATGCGAGAATAGCCCCCCATGTTATTTAACACGTCAATTAATTATATATTCCGTACGCATTACGGAAACAATATAAAATTTGTGTATTCTTATCTATCTTTGTGTGTACTTTAACAAAGTGAACATTTACATGAGAATCCAAAACAGACGGTTGTGCTGATTTTGTTAGCACCGAACTAAACCCCATTATAATAACCCCCAAACATAAAATTGTAAAACATTTTGAACAATAGCATTGCCATTTATGAGTGGATTGATTTTATACCTTAAAAATAAAGGGAAAGAACTCTTATAAAATCACTTTATTGTCTGTCTGTCTGTTTGTATAAATTCGTGGGTAAGTATATAGATGCAAAGGTGCTGCCTGCTCTCATGACGTTGCTGCTCCTGAGAATGTATTACTCACAATATAGATTTTTAGGGTTCCGTACCCACAGGGTAAAAAGGGAACCCTATTACTAAGACTTCGCTGTACGTCCGTCCGTCTGTCACCAGGATTATCTCATGAACCGTGATAGTTAGAGAGTTCAAATTTGATGATGCATTTCTATTGCCACTATAACAACAAATACAAAAAATAGAATACAATCAATATTTAAGACGGCTCCCATACAACAAACGTGATTTTTTTGCCGTTTTTATAGATAATGGAACCCTTAGTGCGTGAGTCCTACTCGCACTTTGCCGGTTTTTATTATTTTGAAAAGAGTAACCATTGAGTTTCTTACCGACTCTTTTGAGTAGAAGCAGCATTCTGAAGCGGTGGTAGGATCTGGGGGCAATTTTCGCAAAATGGACGCTAATTCGACATATTATGTCGAAACTAAACGCCAAATTGGTCGAAATTTTTCGTTTTCTTTCGACATATTTCGAATTTGAGATCATGTCGTACGTGAATTGAACCCCTGACTATTTGTAAGTGCTTTTTGGCCCACGGGAATAAAAATAATGGTTTCTTTTGATTTGATCTACGGTCACGGTCAATGTCGTTAGGAATTAGTAATATTGAATGCTATATAATTAAGTTTAGTCTAGTGTATACAACAAAATTGGGGAGAATTATGCAATTTATAAAATTTATTATATGTAGTTAAATAGTTTAAATATTTGCACATTAAATAAAACTTAATATTTACCTTTATTTAACGATGTGATAGATATTTTAAGTACTTAGAACTTTTTAGAAGTAATTATTAAAAGGATCTATTGGACAATAATTTATATGGTAAGTGTAACTAACTAACTACAGCCCTTTTAACGTCCCACTGCTGGGCACGGGCCTCCCCTCAGTGCGAGGGGGATTCAGGCCATAGTCCACCACGCTGGCCCGGTGCGAGTCGGCAGACTTCACACATCTATCGAGAACCAGTCAAGTTCCCTCAGACGTGCAGGTTTCCTCACAATGTTTTCCTGTTTCATAGCAAGTGATAATCTCGGATGAAAATGAGATTCGCACATAAACCCAGAGGTGCGAGCCGGGGTTTGAACCTGCACACTTTGATTGCAAGGCGTGCGTTCGACCACTCGGCTACCACTGCTAAGTGTAATGTCAGATTATTTTGAACAGTCTGTTGTACATAATATGTATGTGTACATATCGAGGGGTGAAAGGCTATTTGGCTCAAACGACATTTTATTGACTTTACAGGAGAGCATACTCATTCATACATACATCATCATCACGCCTGTATTCCCCGAAGGGGTAGGCAGAGGTGCACTGCAGTGCGCCCACACTTCGCCGATGTATTTTGGTCCCAATGTAATAGGGGGCGAGCCTATACTCATTCAACGCAGAAAAAATAGCTGATTCCAAATATTTAAGTAAGTTAAACGTAATGGACGGTGCCTTTCACCCCTCGATATGCTTCTTATTCAAATGTCGGTATGATTATTTCATAGCGTCCTATTTTGTAAACCGATGTCTATTATAATGTTGAAAGTCCTTTAAATACCCTTGCAACCTTTTCAAATCGATCATTAAAACCTTCACCTTACTCTCTGACTAGGTGACAAACGAAAAAAATATCTGCACCGCATCCTGCGTCCACGCCACTTGCCTATAAGGTCCAAAACAGGTAATTCCTACATCCCTTTTCCCTCAATAGATACCTACATTACCAACCTTCACTGTCAAACCAAAATGTGTCATACGTATTTTTTATGTTTTGTTTACGTTGCAACAGTTATAAGAAATTTAAAGCGACGCGTTGTTCTCTCAGTGTGTAGAGAATGTGCGAGACGCACGCACGCGCACCACGCCCGCGTTCCATATTCGAAATATCGATGTTGAAAACGTGACAATTAATATTTTTTGAATTCGGAATTCGAATCTCAAATTGAATTGTTTTTACATGCTGTGATTTTTTTAACATTGTTTTTTTTTTTTTTTTTAAATAAGTGTTGTCACAGATACTTAAAGTATTTTCAATATTTTCATATCCTTAAAAGTGTTGTGAAGTGTTCTGTTACTTCTTATTAGTTCTATTTTTTTAATATTTCATTAATTTGTTCTACCTACTTAAATACACCACTATTAAATTTTAAGAAAGTGAGACGTACAAGTAATTAGTGTTACCGACCTCTACTAATCTAAATCGTAAGTATCTACATATTTCTACCTGCCTACCCACGAAAATTCAGATTACAGCTTTTTCATAATTAACTTAAACCCTCATATTTACATCTATACAACTGAAGTTTCTGTTTTTTAATGATAAAATAACAGCTATTTCCTAAATGCTTATGAAAATATTACACGGTACTCAAAACAAAACATATTTTTCAAAGTTTCGTCTCCGTGTCTGATCGTTCGGCTGAACTGATTTTCACCGGACTTTAACTGTCAAATAGCTGATGTTATAAGCAGTAACTTAGGCTACTTTAAGTTTATTTTAGAAGAAAATTAGGGTAATAAACAAAATATTTTAAATTAAAGAAATTATTATAAAATTCTCGAAAGTTCTACATATAATTGTAGACAAAAAAAATGTTAAAACTTGATTACGAAGCCATTAAAATACGATTTGAAGCGATAAAGATTAGCATATAAAACTGAACCGAGAAACATCAACATTCTTCTTGAACCGAATATCGTTTTTGCTATGTTTTTATGAAAGCAGTGATACTTGAAGGCTGCATTCACACGGTATAGTGATATAATCAAAGTCAAATAATTTATTTATATTCCCCATTTATCAAAGTATTAATCAGAATCAGAATCAGAATATTTTTTATTCATATAAACCAATACAGGCACTTATGAATCGTCAATAAATAATAATAGTAGTATCTCTACCACCCATTCGGAATGCATTTCCTATGGAGAAGAATGGGCAAGAAACTCCATGGTTGCTTTTTTCAAAAAAAGCAACCATAAACCATTAAAATGGATATAGTATGTTATCCTTAAGAGATAGACATATGCCATCGCGGACTTTTCTGTAAACCTATATATGATACACAATTCCACCATACACCATTTTGTTATATCTCAAAGGGTTTAGGCAGCGTTTTCGTTGAAAACTTCCAGACGGCTTTTTTTTTCGACACCTCCAACAAATCATCAAATACAAAAACTTGAGAAATTATATACTACAACCTTCCTCTTGAATCACTCTATCTAATAAAACCGCATCTAAATAGGTTGCGTAGTTTTAAAGATCTAAACATACATAGGGACAGACAGACAGTGGGCAGCTACTTTGTTTTTTATGTAGTGTTGGAATAGGAGCGGTGATACCACAGTTAGTTGAGGGCTCTCTCTGAAAGCAAAGATCGCACGTTCAAACTGGGAATTCCGGATTCTGGATTCCGAACTGGGATTTCCAGATTTCATATCATCATCATTTGCCTTACCTTGTCCCATTATTTGGGGTCGGCGCAGTATGTCTTTTTCTTCCATTCATCTCGTTTTTCCGTCATACTGACATCCACTCCGATCTCATTCACATCATCCTTTATACAGTCCATCCATCTTTTCTTGGGCCTTCCTCTCGCTCTGTATCCGTCCACATTTATACTCATCACTCTTTCTCTCCAAACCATTCTAATCTCCTACTTCTTACTTTTTCTGTTATGGGCGCCACTTTTTTACTACCTCTGATATACACATTTCTCACCTTATGCGAATTTTAATTTTAATTCTGTTTAATATTTTATTAATATAAAAAATAATCATAAACTAATAATTGAATCGTCCCTGTAATGGCCACGTGCCTCCTATCAATACGAGGGGGATTCAGGGCATAGTCCATCACACTGGCCCAGTATGAGTTAGCAGACTTCACACATCTATCAAGAACTATTATGGTATCCTCAGTCATGCAGGTTTCCATAGAATAATCTTGGATGACAATGAAATTTGTTGATATAACTCATAGGTGCGAGGCGGGGATTGAACCTGCAAACTTTGATTGAGAAGCGTGCGTTCGACCACTTGGCAACTACTGTTGTTAATCAACTCTCATTCATCGAGATTTCACTGACCCGCGAGGGATAGGTATTCACTTTCTCTATCTATACAAATAAATACAATAATAGAGTCTGTTGGTAACGTCAAAATAACGATTTTTTTTACAAATGAGTAGGTTGCTGCTCTCCTGTATAGTAAAAAAAATACCGGCCAAGTGCGAGTCGGACTCACGCACGAAGGGTTCCGTACCATTAACTATAAAAACGGCAAAAAAATCACGTTTGTTGTATGGGAGCCCCCTTAAATATTTATTTTAATCTGTCTTTTAGTATTTGTTGTTATAGCGGCAACAGAAATACATCATCTGTGAAAATTTCAACTCTCTAATTATCACGGTTGATGAGATACAGCCTGGTGACAGACGGACGGACGGACGGATGGACGGACAGCGAAGTCTCAGTAATAGGGTTCCCGTTTTACCCTTTGGGTACGGAACCCTAAAAATGCTCAAGTAAAATAGCCGGCCACCTCTAGATATAATTCAAATTTTTATGAAAAAAATTATACCATTAGTTTGCAGAATCGATACTATTGCAAACGCTCAAGTATTATTTCCGACTTCTGATATAACCTTTATTTAATTCATACTAGTATCATAAAGAAGAAAGATTTGTATGTAACGAATAAACTTAAAAACTACTCGACCGATTTCAAAAATTCTGAACAGATTTCGACGGGACTTTCACTGGCAGATAGCTGATGTTCCAAGGCTTAACTAAGGCCACCTTTATTTTAGAAATAAACATTATCTGGGTAATCTCCGTAAAGTACCTACACCCGGGCGAAGTCGCGGGCACAGGTAGTCGTAAATAAATGAAGAAGAAATCTCGCTGTAATTTGCATCGTATTCTGTTCCCGGGAAGACGAAACGGGTCTTGCCACTAGCGGGCCAGAAGCGGTGACGTATCCAACCGGTCGAGATACCCGGTACCTGCATTCTATGTACCTTGTCCTTTATTCGTAGAATTAAAAAAAAAGTTTGTACCACCTGCTTTTAATTCCCACGGTAAGTGTAACGGAAATAGACATAGCTTGGGGGCCATTCTCCTATGATCGACATTATCTCGCATTCGACATCATCTCGAATTCGACATCATCTCGAATTCGACATCATCTCGAATTCGACATCATGTCAAATTCGACATCATCTCAAATTCGACATCATATCGAATCGACTTGGAATCAGCGAATTTTTGTACGCTTATTTGACGTAGAAAATTTCTCTTGTATTGTTAAAAAAATGTCGCTTATGTCAAATAGCCCTCGATATAATATAGATACACAACGACAAAATTTGTTGTAATTCGTCGTTTTTTTCGACATATTATTAAAAAAAAATAAAAAAATATGGTCATATTAGAAAATATGGTCTGGTGGTCCCCCGGTATGAGTATAGATGGTGTATTTTTTTAAATTGCATTGCAAAGCTTTTATTTTGACACACTTCAATGTCATTTATTTGTATTCTTTATCATAATATATATATATTTATTCTGTACGTGTGTATGTCACTGAACTCCACCTAATCGGCTGGGCCGATTTGAATGAATTTTTTTGCAAACGTTTGGGTGGCGCCCTGGATGGTTCAGATTCAATATTGGACCCGGTAGGTGGCGCTGCTTTCGTATGTCAGTAATTCTAAGGCGGTACGAAGTTCGCCCAGTCAGCTAGTTATTGTATAGATTATTGACTTGGATCAGTAATTAGATTATTAAAGTTATCATCTATTGTCTATTCTTTCTCACGTAACGTGAAGCCTCTTAACTTGGAAAAAAATTGTCCATAAACAATGAATTTACAAGATGCATTGTATTAAACGTCGTAATAATACAACTTTTATTTACCTATTGAGGACTAGCTAACCGCGAACTTCGTCCTCGAAAAATATAGGATCTCGGAAAAAAATGGGTTTTAAGATTTTTACGCGGAATCCTAATTATTTTTCTAAAATAAAAATAAAAGTAGCATAAGTTACTCCTTGTAATATTTGCTATCTGCCAGTGAAAGTCCCGTCAAAATCGGTTCAGCCGTTTGTGAGTTTACATCAAACAAACAGATAGACGAATAGAGCAACAAAATGCGGTTTCGTTATAGGTATGCATTTATTAAAAAGCTGTTATTTTGCAATTCTTCAATTTAATTTTCTTGTATAGTTATTGCAAAATGTTTAACACGAGCACAGAATGGTCGGGCAATAAAAATTGAACGATTTAAATGGATCTTAATGAATGGGGTATCGGATGATTTATCGCCGTCTCGTCAGCTGCAGAATGAACACAACACCACATTGTTCAGAGATTTCCTTTGAACCGGTTTCTTCTGACCGCTTTTGAGCCTCTTACACACTGGGGCCTCAATACCCGTGCGTTGATTGTTTTCCAATACCAAAACGACCCTTATTAAACTTATAAATATAACTAACCAGCTGTGCCCGCGGTTTCACCTGCGCTTATCGTTACTGTGTAGTAGCGTAATGTTATATAGTATAACCTTCCCCGATAAATGGACTATTCAACACAAAAAAGAATTTTTCGATTCGAACCAGAGTAGTTCCTAAGATTAGGGCGTTCAACCAAACAAACAAACAAACTCTACAGTTTTATAAAATTAGTATAGAAGTATAGATAAGTATGGTAGCCTCGTGGGCAAGAACGCCCGTCTTGAACGTAATGGGTGCATTTCAAATCCCGGGCCCGCACCTCTGAGATAATTTTCATGTGCGAATGTCATTTTCAACAATGATTACCATTTGCTGAACGGTGAAGGAAAACATCGCGAGGAAATCTGCACGTCTAGGCGTGTGAAGTTCACCAACCCGCACTGGGCCAGCGTGGTGGACCATGGCCTAAAATCTCCCTAGTATTGAGAAGGAATGTGCCCAGTATAATGGCAAAATCAAAATCAAATTTTTTTTTATTCGTGTAGGCCAAAAAGCACTTACAAATAGTCAGATTCTACCACCGGTTCGGAATGCTGCTTCCACTGAGAAGAGCCGGTAAGAAACTCAATGGTTACTCTTTTCAAAATGATAATTGCGAATAATGCATTCTCAGGAGCAGCAATGCCTTGAGAGCAGACAGCACCTTTGCCACAATACTAGAGGCAATAAGCAATAAGCTCGCCCCCTATTACATTGGGACCAAAACACATCGGCGAAGTCTGGGCGCACTACAGAACACCTCTGTCTACCTCTTTGGGGAATACTGGCGTGAAGATATATTATATATTATAATAGTGACTCTACCACGTGCTATGCATACGAGAAGCACGTATTATTGATAGAGTTTACTCTAGATAACGGCGCGGCTGTAGCTAAACAATATACGAGTTTAAACAGGAAGTATTTAGAAATGATGCGTGAGGCAATATAATTGACGATATATGGTATAAACATACCATAGAAGAATAAAGTTAGAATGGTAGTTACGATATTTTTGTATGAAAAAAAAAATATACTAATAGATTGAATTTCTGTGGTAAAATTTCGAACGCGAGTCGAAATTCGCTCGCGCTGTCAATGAGATTTCGTTGAATAATGAACTTTGTCTATAGGTCAATACAGGTCGTTTTGATATTGGCAATCCTTTTACGCCCCAATCTGGTCGGAGCTTAAGCCGCTAGGGCATTAAAAATCACGCGACAAAATGATTGCCAAAACGAACTGTGCTATTACACATAAAGACTGAATTTTAGTGATAAAATCCACTTAACTACGCGTCAAAATTGCTTTGCGTACTCGATGACATTTCGTTGTAGAATAAGCTTTTTGCTTGAGACAATAAGGTTGCTTTTAGTATTGGCAATTTTAGGGCGTGAATGATGTAGCAATGAATTCATCGCAACATTTCGGCCTTCAACTGTTTTCAAGGGGAGTGACTAATATCTCGACGATCTAATTAAAATTCAACAAGGAATTGATATTGACCGACAACGCACGTACAGGGAAGGTACTGTGTTTGATTACCGGCGGTGCCTCTACACATTTGAAATTATTTTCCTAAATGCAGTGTGTAGCAGAAGTCCGGAATAATACTTTACCGTCTGCATTCAGTTTCGGGTATACAACTAAATGGTATTACACCGATCTCGCCGGCGACGTCGAGGAACCCCCTTTTCCGCTAGTAGGTGCATCTTTGCACCTAGGAGCACAGTCACTACCTTTCCTCTCACGGTAACTGCCCAAGCCGAGGTCGTGCCCTCTGTGGCGCCCTTGAGCTAGTTGCCACCCTTTGCCGCCCTTAAGGCCTTGGTTGGAGTGTACTCTGCGCTCGCCACTCCTCCGGTAAAGCTGTAAAGGTCACCTCACGGCCAACAGCGTAGTCCATTCAAAAAAAAAAAAAACTAAATGGTATCAAAAATTATTGAAATTCGAAAAAAAAAATTCGTCTTCATTTTTTAATCTTTTTATATCTAGAGTTTTGTGAATATTAGTTGCTGCCTTAAGCGCGTCACAAGTATTTTGTTGTGGCTTTAGGGCAAACCCGTAAGGGTTATGGACAAACACTGAAAGGTCTGTAACTCAGAAACTATGATAGTTAGGCATGGTCTGCATTTACTAAGCATCTAGGTACATATCCGCTACCGTATATGTACCTAAAACATTACTTCCGACTTCTTATATACCCTGTATAATAAATACTACAGTCTTTGATTCTAATTATAAATGGATAACACATCAATTATTCTAAATAGTTGACTTTGATCGAGGTGAATGGTAATTACGTCATACATCCGACCTTGATAAGCCCGACTCTAGAACGCATTAAGGTATTAGCCGTAAGCTTCCTGGGTAACTTATTAATCCCGCAATATTTACTTTACTGCATCTTGTAAGATGAAGTAGGTATCTAGACACGAGAACGTAATGTAAATTAGAACTAGCCAAGTCAGACCCTAGGCTTCAATATATTATCCTAAGTTAGGTATAAGAAGCAATGATATTTTTTATGATATGTTATAAATAAATTTCAGGACTGACCATTGAACTTGGCACCCATTTAGATCTGAATTTTATGTCGTTAAAGTCAACAAACAAGGCATATATAATATTGAACTTGGCTCTCATTTCACATTTATATTTTTGATAGGATATACAAATATACAGGATGTTACAGTAGTCCGGATTTTTTTTACTACGAGCTGAGTCCGGAACAACAACGTCCGCGCGGAAATATACAATCCTAATTAATTTCCAAAATTAAAGTTTTTGGAAATAAGTTTGTGAAAGTCTTTTCGATATCGGTCAAGCCGTTTGGGAGTTTAACCGAAAAAAACAAATAGACGTGCAAAAAAATGCGTTTTCTTTATAGAAATATATAGGTATACTTTCATAATATGTATTTTGTAAAGATATGTTATTTTTACATTACAAACAAACAGTTCAATTTTTATTTAACACACCCACTCATCTGCAAACAAAACTAACCCAGGGTGCTCTCAGCTTGAGCTAGTGAGTCCAGGGACCCAAGTCCTTCACACTATCGTTGTGGAGATAGATAAATAATTAGTCTCGCGGCGCCGCGCGACCAATTATTTATATATGGTTGTGGAGTTGCCATGACTACATTTTTAAGGCATTAAAACACATTATATCAACAGCAAGAATATGACTAACAGTAAATTATGTAATTTTCCCACAGAATCCCAGAATCCCGGGTGTTATGCGTCAGTAAGTGAGTCACGTGAGAAGAAGTGAGGGAGTGGCGCGTGCGCACCATGCTCGGCGCACTGCCGAGCGCGCCGGCGCGGTGGATCGCCCGGATCAAGGAGGGCGGGGTCGCCAACCAGTTCCTTATGGCTACCATGGGTAAGTTGGGCCTCAATGTCAATCATTCGATAATTGGGTCCTTGAGCTAATGACCTAGGAATATCATGGACAAGGTGTTGCAGAAAACCTCTACATACGTATTGATAACCCAAAATAATATTGCTGTCTTCTGTCACTACTACTACTACTACAGCCCTTATAACTTCCCACTGCTGGGCACGGGCTTCTCCTCAATGCAAGGGGATTCGGGCCATAGTCCACCACGCTGGTCCAGTGCGGGTTGACAGACTTCACACATCTATCGGAAACTAGTCAAGTTCCCTCACACGTGCAGGTTTCCTCACGATGTTTTCCTTCACCGTTTCATAGCAAGTGATAATCTCGGATAAAAATGAGATTCGCACATAAATCCCAAAGGTGCGAGACGGGGTTTGAACCTGCACACATTGATTGCAAGGTGTGCTTCTGTATTACCCAGAGTAAATTTCCGAAAATATTAATGCTTTCACTCGCTTCAGTATGTTGAGGCCTTTACAATAGATGACGTCACGGATCAGTCATGCGCCAGCGTACGTTGCCGCCCGCATTCCCCTCGCAACTTGTTTATAAACTAAACCACTTGCTGGCGGCTTGCGCAGGCGTAGCTTTACACCTCTCATAAAATACTTGGTTCTGATGACATATTGGCCTACTTATTCCATGCTACTCATCCTAGATCAGCTCCAACGAAGTATTAGATCGTAGAGGGAGCTTTTCCTAATAGTCGAGTTTATATTTAACGAAGGCTTGGGGGCAATTTTCTCTTGATCGACACTATCTCTAATTCCATAGGTATATATCGAAACAAAATTACAAGATACGACAAAACCTTGTGGTGTTGTTTCGACATTCGAGAATTGTGCTTCTGGT
Source organism: Ptilodon capucinus (assembly GCA_914767695.1). Taxonomy (NCBI): domain Eukaryota; kingdom Metazoa; phylum Arthropoda; class Insecta; order Lepidoptera; family Notodontidae; genus Ptilodon; species Ptilodon capucinus. The sequence continues at coordinate 3,180,506 of OU611832.1, forward strand.
ATGTTTGGTTCTACGAGTAACTGAATTGTTAATAACAACAAAAAAACTGAGCCGTCGTGGGACGCCTGGCAGATGTGAAACATAAAACATAAATGTCGTAGTGGCGAGTGAGCAAGTGAACGAAGTCAGCCGGTGGACGAAGTTTAATCGGCGGAAAGAACCGAGGAGCCACGAAGCTGCTCGAAGTTTTGGGATCACGGTATTGCGGCATCAACAGTTGCTGTCACTCGCCAAGCGCGCCATTAGATGTTTCACATCAACATGGTGTGTGGTCTGAGCGTAAGCTGATCGGTTCACCGCACTGCGGGTTCGAATTCCTTTAGTAGGTAGCCAATTTCGGAAAGGGTATTTTTGGATTTTGCACTGGGATGGCTCCTAGTCCATTGTATCCTACCCATAGAACAAGCTTTGCTTAGTTTGCAATCATACGAGGAGTGTGTTGTATTAAAAAAAAAACGCATTATAATTAATTAAATAGGTGTAATAAGTAAACAAAATGGCGAAACAATGAAAATTTAAATACTATTTAACTTGATCTATTGCATAAATGTATCTGCGCCTTACTATACTAACCACTAATAATTATGTAATCTTTAATGTAACATCATTGAAATAATAATATTCCAAACTTGTCTCAGTTTGATAACCTATAAACAAATTCATAATGGGCCGTATTTCCGACGTAAAATATGTTAATTGACTTTTTTTATTCAATTAATAAAAGCGCGTCATATGTTCGATGACGAAATCTGGTACAACATAAACAATTCATCCAATCTTGGTTTTATCCTATTTTTTATTGTACGACTGTACGATAGATGTCGCTAAGATAGTTTAAGAAGTCGGTATGGTTGTGTTCACAAGAAAGAGTTAGCCGATACATTGTTTTCGTGTATCGTTTATCAATAATCTTTTATAGAAACTACGGAAACCTACGGCATTGAGCCATAAATGCCGAATGGCTGATTTATTATGGACCTTAGGATAGGACATATAGTGTTCACATTATAACACTACTATAGTAGTCGAAACCTAAACCAATTTCGATTGTATTTTACTCTTCGAACCAGAGAACAAGTTCCTATGGATAACCAAAATGCCAGTTATCATTAAAGTAATATTGGTACAGTTGTCTGTCAGCCTTATCCTTGTTTAAAGGTAAACTGACAATAGATCTGCCATCTTTATCATGTTCATCACCCATTTTTATTTAGAATATGTGTTATAAAATTTGTCCTTCCTATTAATTATTGACATTGGCGAGATACCCGCTCTTGTCGCAAGCCATTTCTCATCTTATTCCATTAAATTTCATCAGTTTACGCATTTCGTAAACAAAGAAGAAACTCACAATATTAATTTTACGATACAAAAATACACTTAAAAGGTAAACTTAGATGAATGTTGGGATTCAGAAACAGAGACAATAAAAACACAGATCATTATAAAATCAAAATATTTATTTATTCGTGTACGACGAAAAGAACATACAAATAGTCAGATTTTACTGGTTCGGGATGCTGCTTCCTCTGAGAAGAGGGCAAGAAACTCAATAGTCGATATAGATTACGTTGTAAGTCATCATCATCATCATCACGTCTGTATTCCCCGAAGAGGTAGGCAGAGGTGCACTGTAGTGCGTCCACACTTCGCCGATGTATTTTTGGTCCCAATGTAATAGGGGGCGAGCCTATTGCCATTATACCGGGCACATTCTCCCTCATTACGAGGGAGATTTTTGGGCTATAGTCCACCACGCTGGCCCAGTGCGGGGTGGTGAACTTCACAAGCCTTTCCATAGACGTGCAGGTTTCCTCACGATGTTTTCCTTCACCGTTTCATAGCAAGTGGTAATCTCGGAGGAAAATGAGAATCGCACATAAACCCAGAGGTGCGAGCCGGGGTTTGAACCTGCACACTTTGATTTGCAAGGCGTACGTTCGACGACTCGGCTACCACTGCTGTAAGTAGCGGTTGGTAAGGCGTTTTAACCCTATTAAAGTCGCTATTCCTAATAGGCCGCGATAACAAAACCAAGGACATCATGTATCTCTCACGACAGATAGATGCAATTAATTATCCGAGATAATTATTAATAGAAGCGATGTAGTTGTAGTCATGCGCTCGAGATAACGCCCTGAACACACTGTGGCGAGCGAATCCGCTCGACTTAATTCGAATCTAGCTTCTAAATGCGACTTCATACGCACAGACTTCGATAATTCAAAATCGTTATAAATTATCGCCTATATGTTATTCTTATGTATAAACAACAATACTGTAAAGTTTCACCAAAATCCGTGCAGTCGTTTTTGAGTGAAAGAGTAACAAACATCCATCCATCCTCATAAACTTTCACATTTGTCTCTGTGTCCTACTACAGCCCTTTTAACGTCCCACTGCTGGGCACGGGCCTCCCCTCAAAGCGTGGTGGACTATAGCCCAGAAATCTCCCTCGTATTGAGGGAGAATGTGCCCGGTATAATGGCAATAGGCTCGCCCCCTATTACATTGGGATCAAAATACATCGGCGAAGAGTGGGCGCACTACAGTGCACCTCTGCCTACCCCTTCGGGGAATACAGGCGTGATGATGTATTATTATTATTAGAAATAAATATCATAGCTACTTACCAATTTTTATTTGTCAATTTATATTTTTGAAGATATTGTAGATCTGTATTGTTTTCTCATATTTACGCGAATACTATACATTGAAATAAATCTATTTTACGGATTTCATCGCGTTTATTTACTATTTTATTTTTCCGACGTTACGGCTGCTTTACAGCAACCATGGTCACGGGGGGACTGAGGTGTTAGACGTCCTGATGTCATAGTTTCCTTGTTTGCGGTCCGACGAACGTCGGGAAAATAAAATATCGTTCGTCAATAATAGTTTTAATCTAACTTCAGGAGACCGATTTTATTCTGATTAGATATCCATTTCTATTCGAGATATCGTCAGTGAAGTTCTCACAGTGCGTAAGTCATTTCGTGAGTAGAGTTAAATAAACGCGATAGAGTCCGTAAAATAGTTTTATTTCCATATTGTAGATCTGTCTCTTATAGGTACATAAATTATTATTTCCAAGTAAATCTAAATCAACGAGTGTATGAGTGAATACAGTTCGTTTTGGTTTGGTAAATAGCTAATCGCGCGTATTTTAAAGCGCCCGTGGATACAGGGAGAAGTCAGTGACAACCTCGACTTTCAGAGAGGTTGAGGCGTTACACTTTGATAAAGTTGAACTATTGACTTATAATAAAATAATAGCTACTTATAAATATTATCTATTTGTAATGTGAAAATAACACCTTTTTGCTGAATGCAAATATGCGATATACTTTCATCGTTATATATAACGAAAACGCAATTTAAAAATATTTATCTGTCTGTACGTTTGATTGACGTAAAATCCCGAACGGCTTAACCAATTTTGACGGCACTGTCACTAGCAGGTAACTGATGTTACATGGAGTAGCTTAGGCTCCCTTAGTTTTTGGAAAAATAATAAGAATTAGTTCAAAAAGTTGAAAATGTTTCGACATATCTCGAATAGTAATAGATGTCTATCAAAAGAAAATCGGTCTCCTGAAGTTAGATTCAAACTATTATTGATAAACGATGATAATCTTACGCTTATTATAGTTTGGCATTAAACAAAATATTCTAAAGAGCTACCTGTTACCTGTTGCTCTCTTGTTACCTGTAGAGGAAACTTTGTTTTTTTTTTTGTAACAATTTTCGCGTTCTTACTCCATTTGGCCTAGCGTATCTAAGGCATACAGCACAAATACGTGATTTCGTTTCAGAGAAGCGTATTCGTAAAATTAAATAGATATTACTTTGTTTCAAAGCTTTGGGTTCGATCGGGTCCGACCTCGCCCGCACTCGGTATAAACAGACATTGTTTAATATTGATTGACGGAAGATGGCCGGCTCGTGGCACAGATAACAGATCAGACGGGATGTCAAAGATTAGACGTGTTAATTTAACTGCTAATTAAAATACTCTGCAATCGATAGGAGCCATCTTTATCACGTTCATCACCCATTTTGTGGGTTCCGTACCCAAAGGGTAAGACGGGAACTCTATTACTAAGACTTCGCTGTCCGTCCGTCCATCTGTCGACAGGATGTATCTCATGAACCGTGATAGTTAGACAGTTGAATTTTCCACAGATGTATTTCTGTTGCCGCTATAACAACAAATAGTAAAAAAAAAATATTTAAGGGGGCTCCCATATAACAAACCTCATCTTATCCATTAAACTTCACTCATTTCGTAAAAAACGTTCTGTGAGTATGGAAGTCATCCGCCACATAAACGAAGAGACCTCATATAAACGAAACCTTTAAATAGATAGAGTCCTAGAGTTTTCCAAGCGTACACAACCTTCTATCAAAAGTGTAGCCTTTTGATGATACCCAATTATATTGCCTGCCCCATCCCATCAGGGACTGCTTAGTTAAAGGGCTGAATGTAATAAATTCAATTTGCAAGTTATTAACAAAAAAAAATGTATGTTACATTGAAACACTTTGCGCATAACACAAAATGCTAACAAAAATTAACAAAGCTGTTCGTTGTAATAGACACAAGTGTACAATCTCCGAGAAATTCGTATTAACAAAATATTTACACATGTTTTATTATGTACAGTAGCCGACAGCGGTGTCGTGGTTCGCAAACAGTCTCTGTATACGAGTAGAGTATTTCGGATATCTTTTGCTGACATGTTGTTAAATACTTTCCCTTCCCACCTTCAAATCTTGTACAGCTTGTAGTTTGTGTAGTTAATTATTTTTGTGTTTTGATAATGTATACAGCCTCATTAATTTTATACTTTATTGTTTATAGTTGTTAATAAAGAATTGTAAGAAAATGAGCAGTGGTAGCCGAGTGGTCGAACGCACGCTTTGCAATCAAAGTGCGCAGGTTCTATCCCCGGCTCGCACCTCTGGGTTCCATGTGCGAATCTCATTTTCATCTGAGATTATCACTTGCTAGGAAACGGTGACGGAAAACATCGTGAGGAAACCTGTGTGCCCGGTATAATGGCAATAGGCTCGCCCCCTATTACATTGGGACCAAAATACATCGGCGAAGTGTGGGCGCACTGCAGTGCACCTCTGCCTACCCCTTCGGGGAATACAGGCGTGATGATGTAAGAATTACACACACAAAAATGTTAATCGTTATTGGAAAAGACCAACCATGGAGTTTCTTGCCTATTCCTCTCCATACGAAATGCATTCCAAAAGGGTGGTAGAGATACTTCTACTACTACTACAGCCCTTTTAACGTCCCACTGCTGGGCAAGGGCTTTCCCTCAATGCGAGGGGGATTCGGGCCATAGTCCACCACGCTGGCCCAGTACTGGCGAGCAGACTTCACACATCCATCGAAAACTAGTCAAGTTCCCTCAGACGTGCAGATTTCCTCACGATATTTTCCTTCACCGTTTTATAGCAAGTGCTAATCGCTGATGAAAATGAGATTCGCACATAAATCCCAGAGGTGCGAGCCGGGGTTTGAACCTGCACCCTTTGATTTCAAGGCGTGCGTTCGACCACTCGGCTACCACTGCTATACTGTTACTATTTTTTTGTTATTGACGATTCATAAGTGCCTGTACCTATTGGTTTCCATGACTAAAAAACCGTAGCCGTCGCGGGACACCTGGCAGATGTGAAACATTATGTTATTTCGAGTAGAGATAGAGAAGCGTCGTAGCAGCGAGTGAGCGGAGCCAGTAACAAAATTATATACGCAGACAATTATACACGCATACAATTGGCAGACATAATACCAAACTATATATAAAACATTTATTCATAAAATTCATTCTTCACATTAAAACTTTAAGCTAATAATAATGTGTTTCATAATTGAAACACATTATTCCTACATACAAATTTCATAAAAAACCGGCCAAGTGCGAGTCCGTTAGCACACGAAGGGTTCCGTACAATTATCTATAAAAACGGCAAAAAAATCACGTTTGTTGTATGGGGGCCCCTTAAATATTTATTTTATTCTGTATTTTAGTATTTGTTGTTATAGCGGCAACAGAAATACACCATCTGTGAAAATGTCAACTCTCTAACTATCACGGTTCATGAGATACAGTCTGGTGACAGACGGACGGACGGACGGACGGACAGCGGAGTCTCATTAATAGGGTTCCCGTTTTACCCTTTGGGTACGGAACCCTAAAAAGCAACCATGGAGTTTCTTGCCCATTCTTCTCCATAGGAAATGCATTCCGAATGGGTGGTAGAGCTACAATTTTTATTAATTCATAAGTGCCTGTATTGGTTTATATGAATAAAAAATACTTTGATTCTGATTCTGAATATTAATAGTAACCCGTCGTAGATGTAGTTTATATTTTTAAATAGGATTATGGGTGTACCATAAGGCCACAACGCGATGGCAATAACACATTCTCTAAGGCCTAACGCGGAAGCTATGATAGTGAGGTACCTATAATCTGCTTCCACTAAACATATACTCGTACTTAGCTAACGTATGTGTACCTAAAGTCTTATTTCGGACTTCTGATGCACCCTGTATATAGTCACTATATACAAATCCTAATTAGCATTATTTGGACGCCATAATGCTTATCTGAATTTCAATTGGCTTCCAAAAAAGACATGACGTTTATTTTATTACTAACTGAGACCCCGACTTCGTACGTGCAGTATTCAGGAACCCTAATCACACTAAATAATTGGGCTTTGTTCTTGCAGAATCTATTTCTAAAATAAAAGTAGCGTAAGTTACTTCTTGTAACATCCAGCCAGTGTAAGTCCCGTCACAGTCGGTCTAACGGGTTTTTTACCCTAGAAATTCAATCTAGAATCTTTTCTCAATCTCTGTGGTGACTAAAATTGAGTAAAGTATGTTGAGGTGGTTTGGCCGTGTTTAGAGGATGAGTGAAAGTAGACTGACGAAAGAAATATACCAGGCAAACGTGAGTGGAAATGTCGGAAGAGGGCGCCCGAGGAGGACCTTTCACGACCAGATTAACGGTCTCTTCCAGAAAGGTCAAGTCCGTAGCACCCTCAACCATCGGAAGTGCATGAAAAGATGTATGACTGTGGGTGAAGCGAAAGATGTATGTAAGGATCGTAGCATGTGGCAAACGGACTACCGTTTGCCACATGTTTGTAAGTAGAGACTACTCTACCTACCCCCATGGGATACTGGCGGGCGGCTTATATATGTATGTATGTAATTTCAATCTTTATGAATTCGACGCCTGTTTCTTGACGCCCCAATGTGCGGGGGGTCTAAACGTTCGTGTTCGACATTTATTAGAACGCAGCGTTATTGATAAAAAACTAATAAAACATTTACGACATCTGTTAATTCGACGCGTACGCACCATAAACTACATATGCCATTTACAGTGTTTATTGCTAGTTGTTTTTTTTAATTCTTTGTATATACAGCGTGGTTTCTTTTTTAACCGACTTCCAAAAAGGAGGAGGTTTCCAAATTCGACCGTATATTTATTTTGTTTTTCTTTTTGTATTTAAAATACTTTGCCCTTATCATGAGTTCAACGAAAAAAAATATATAAAAAAAAAAACATCGACCCGCAATATGTATCTCAATCATCACCCATTTTACCGATTACGGCGAAGCCAAAAGGAAAGGTTATGATTTTAGCAGTCTATGTATGTTTGTATTTACGTGTGTTCCTTCGTAGCGCCTAAACTATTCACCCGATTTTGATGAATCAGCTGTCAATTCAGTCGTTATTATAGGCTACATTTTAACCGGCTTCAACTAGACATGGGCGTTTTCAGTTTTTTCCGCAAACGGTTATCTAACCGATATACAGTTTCCATATCGATATAGAAAACCGTTTTCATATATCGATATCAGCAGAACGGTTTGCAAACGTAAATAGGATATTTAGATGCGAAAACTAACAACGAACGCAAACGTACACTGTACAGCTATGTTCTTATTTAAAGTTATTTATTTATTAATCTATCAATACATATACATTACTTTTTATTAGACGCATTTATTAGACTTAAGCGCTCTTTTTAAATGAGAATTTGAAATTCCCGGTGGAATTTAAATTTATACGAAAACTTTTGATTGCAATATTTACACACAGCCAGACCGACGGCATTGTCCTTTTTATCAAAATGAGTCCATATATCTCACTAGCTTTGCGCGACATTTTCTATGAAAAATTCAAATTTATCTTTAATATATTTTTATTCACAAACTAAATATTAAACTCTAATAACTAAATACACACATTAAAAAATAGAAATACGAAAGAAATTCCTTTTACGTAATTGCAACGTTGCAACTATCATAAAAACACTAATCAAAATAAAGTCGAACGCACAAAACAACAAAAATATTATTACAGCCCTTTTATAATATGTATCTGTATTGTAATAACTCAAATTCAACCTTATTACTTCCTCATGTAGTTCTATTTTGTAGAGTAGGTGTCTCACTAATATCCAGTAGCCGTAGCCGCTAGCCGCCAAACGATGGACTCGAAAAACGTTATCGTAACTAGACAACAGAAAGTAAACTTTATTGCTAGTCAGATAAGGTCCACGCCGGTAGCTACGCGAACACGCTCATAACTAAAGTTATCTCTCATTCGCTTCATCCCTTTTACACCAGTGAAAGAATATGTTGTTAGAAAGAGTGGTAGCGAATAAGTTACCGTTATGACCGTTTGTGAAGTTCGCATCGATGCGTTGCAGTTTTAAGTTTTGATATAACTATAACCGAATGGATGGATAGGTTTTTTGAATAAATCGATACAATAACGTTTTTGTCATATCGGATATGTGGGATGGCATATCGATATGTTATGATAACTAACACATATCCGATATGAGTTACGTTTTGATATATCGAACCCATGTCTAGCTTCAACAATAGGAGAAGTTGATTTTACTTTGTAAACTCAGACTTAACCAATTTCATTCCTTTCTTTTTGTTTAGTTATTAAGTATGTACTATTCCGTAGTTGGGTTACAGACTTCTAAAACGTTTTTCTTTATTACGACCAGTCATGTCATTGGCCGTAATTCAATGTCGATTCGAACAAATTTTTAACATTAAAGACCAGACCAAAACGCAGACAAAATTTTATTGAATAAAATTTGTATGCCTATTCTCTCTTTGTTTCAGTCACTATACCAGCCCTAAACTTCGGTATGCTCATGGGCTGGCAGTCTCCCATGACACCGATACTGCAAGCCGCCGACGGACCCGCCCCGGAACCTATCACCGACGAGACCATCTCCTGGATGGCAGCTATCACATTCTTGCCGCCGGTATTCTGCGGCTTCTTAGTGGGAGACATGGCAGATCGATGGGGGAGGAAGTTCACTACACTCCTTACTGCGCTGATGCTTGTGGTGAGTTAGAGACTATCTCTTGGATGGCAGCTATCACCTTCTTGCCGCCGGTATTCTGCGGCTTCTTAGTGGGAGACATGACGGATCCATGGGGGAGGAAGTTCACTGCTGACTGCGCTGATGCTTGTGGTCAGTTAGAGACCATCTCCTGGATGGCAGCTATCACCTTCTTGCCGCCAATGTTCTGCGGCTTCTTCGGGGGAGACTTGTGAGGAAGTTCACCACGCTACTAACTGCGGTGATGCTTGTGGTGACCTACCTGTGACCATATCCTAGATGGCAGATATTACCTTCTTGTTGGCCCCATTTTGCGGCTTAGATAGATAACTCTTCATTGTTCCACCTCTGCTCATTAAGTGATAAAAATGACAAAAATTATCACTAAAGGTGATCTCTGGCAAGATTAGACTTCTGTCATGGATTCGCTCGCTTGCTCTGTCTTATTTTATAAGAGAGAAAAGCAACGTACTCTACGACATAAGTCTTGTCTTGGAGCACATTGTTAATTAAGAAAAACACATTGTAATGCAAATAACATGTAAATCCTTATTGGAAAAAAGCAACCATGGAGTTTCTTGCCCATTCTTCTCCATAGGAATTGCATTCCGAATGGGTGGTAGAGATACTGTTAATACTATTTATTTTTTACTGACGATTCATAAGTGCCTGTATTGGTTTACATGAATAAAAAAAATCTGATTCTGATTCTGATTCATGCTACAAGTACAGGTAATCTTAAGTAGATACTAGAAGATTTGGCTGACCAATGCGATGGAGGAGATAGTATAATGCTAACTGGTAGTTACTAATGACCATCTCCGTCATGACCTTCATGTTGCGCTGTTATTATATTTTCTTTATTTATACCTACTTTCTTTACTCTACTCATGTCTGGTGTATAATAGTATACACCAGACATATGTAGAGTAACTAGAGTAACGATACATAAGTCTAGTCTTGGCGCTCATGCTACAACTACTGATGGATTTATAGGAAATATTACCGCTTGTGGGAAGTGGTCGTTACATACTTTATTAAATAAGAACTGAGTGCGAGTAAGACTCGCGCAACGAGGTTTCCGTACAGCTTATGAGTTTATAATCGTACTAAACTGACTTTCACCCTTTACTTGTGTTAAAATATTGCTTCTTGTCAAGTTACATGATTCTATGCCAATGGAAAGAACCCAGGTATTGATTCCACTGCGAGAGTCAAAATATGCGGCATAAACGGCCGTATCTTTTGACTGTGTTGACTTAGAAGTTTGATTTTGTTACAGCTCCAAGGGATTTCAGACCTGAGTATTTTACATTAATTTCAACTTGATACATAAACGCGTTCCTTAGAAAAGGGTCTTGACCGACAGACGACTGATAATGGAGTGATTTTATAAATTTCCGTGCATCCAAGGGTGCCTAAAGTAGTGCGTCAGAATTTTTGACAATACCAAAAGGAACTCTGTGTAAATGTACACAAAGATTGAATTTCTGTAGTAAAAGCTATTTCCCACGAGTCAAAATTCATTGCGTTGAAGGATGTACTTTTGTATTAGTCAATACAGTTTGCTATTGGGCAATAATTCGATGCACGCGTTCTCACGCCGACGACGATTAAGAGTTCCCTTTTAAGTTACGGAACCCTAATAATATGGCAACAGGCATACGTGTAGCGACCGTTACTTGTCATAATAATGCTAGTCACGTGGCAGTTATAACCACACTTAAGCAGCCTCTCACTATATGATAGACACAGATAGATTATCTCTTACGCATACCGTTTAGCTCCTATTGAAACCGGATCTAGATTGACTAGATGCAATGCAATCTGTCCACATATCGGCATACCTCGGCTGCAATTTATACTGAAATAAATTAATGATAAAAAAAAACTTTTTAAAAACAAGCTTTTATTTAATTGCCCTTAGTTTTCGTGTTCTCCTCAGCAAGCCCTTTCAATTGATACCCATACTGTGGTAGTGCAGAAAAAATAACTATTCCGCCATCTTGGATGGTCCGCCATATTGGTATTAGAATAACGTCACATAGCTAAGCATGCATTGTCATCAAAAATAAGCGTGTATACGAAATTTCAGCTCAATCGGTTAAAGATAACTGATTTAAAATTCTGTTGCAAGATTCCACCCGGACATACATTGCAAGTTAATATAAAGCTTGTAAAAATGTCAGTATAGGCGATGGGCGATACCACCACCTATTGAAGTATTGTTGTTTCAATATAAATGCAAATTTTTGCCACAATTTGAAATTAGTTAACTATCAGAAACTGTAAGTACTGTAATATTAAAAATATTGCTATTCATTCTCCATCTTTATCATGTTCATCACGCATTTTTATTTATAGTGTGTATTTGTTGAAATAAAACTATTTTACGGATTCTATCGCGTTTATTTACTATTTTATTTTCGCGACGTTTCGGCTGTTTTACAGCAACCATGGTCACGGGGGGACTGAGGTGTTAGACGTCCAGATGTCATAGTTAATAACTGAGTACCCTCATATTTAGTTGTTGTTTGCGGTCCGAACCACGCAGAAAGTGCTTACAGTGTCTCGAGGTCTTGCAATGGTACGCTTGGTTTTGGATTTAATTATATTGATTACTGGATCCCATGTTGGTGGAAGCAACCAGCCATCATCCCTATTGAAATTAGGATGTTTTTTAATTTCAATCACGTATAATCATTGATCGGAATCGGTGTTCTTTTGCGAGGATTTGAGGTTTATCAAATCCTATATAGTGTGTATTTGGCAAATTTCTATTTATTTTATGTTGTTACAGTTTAGCTGGACCATAACCCTGATCTCGTTGCGTCCCTGGGCGCTGATCGCGTCGCGAGCAGTTGCTGGGTTGGCCTGTGCCGGCTGTTATGTCGTCATCCCGCTTTATTTAAAAGAGGTATGTCAATGATATTTAAAAGTACAGATACCTTAATAGCCCACAAAAAACGTCACATGTTACGGTCATCTAGTGTTATACATCTACGTCTCTATGACGTAGATGTAAACCTCCGTAAAACGGAGATGCCCTATCGACTGCACCTTGCGGCAATTTTTCCTGAGTTTGAGTTTGCAGTTGCTGGATCAATTGAATACCTAAGGTGTCAAACAATATACTACAGGTAACTATAATGGCGGACATCAGATATACACCAAAATTATTGCCGCAGATCCATGCGCAGGGCAGAATCGATAGGGGTTCTCTAGTTACTCTATGATCTACGTATAGACAATCTGACATACGTACAGATCAAGTTATGCACAAAATTGAACGTATGAAACTGTCAAATGTTAGGAAAAGTTGTCTCTTGATTTAATAACTCAGATTGTATCCGCCATCTTTTTTACCAAATTATATTTTTAATGTGTATTGTTGAATTTGTTCTCGCTATTAATTACTTGTCATTGGTAGAATAGAAATACCCGCTAATTGCACTAAATTTAATTGATTAAGGTGAAAAATAGCTGCATTTCTCATCTAATTTCACAGAGTATAAAATTCCTTTCGGTATAATTACCATCTATGTAATAGTAATACGGAGATGGCATTTCTAGCCCGCCCTGCGATAAGTTTTTCTGGTTTATTTTACTCCGCCATCTTCTTTGTCCCCATATAGTTTCCGTATACTACAGGTACATGAGATAACAAAAATGGCGGAAAAATCGCCGCTGAGCTATACAAAGAGTGAAGTCGTTATGGGTACTCTAGATACTCTATGATAATTACCGTGGTAATCCACAGACTTTCCATTAGCTACGCTAAGTGTGTGGTAATTGCTATTATACAGAGGATGTAGTATTTTTGTATATATATTTTTTCTGTCTTTGGATGTTATGCAAATAGACAAAAACAAAAATTTTGAATTCATAGAAATGTATAATGTTTTGATAATACTTTTTGTTTTAAAAAGCGCTATGTAATGTTGTTGCAGCTCTATTGTAACTGCTAGCTTGTTAGGCCTTTACAAGTGTTTCCAACAAGTTGTGATATGTCCAATTAACAAGAATAGCCTCGTTAAATTGGGCATTCACAGATCACTAAGTGGATTGACCTTAGCACCTTGAAATAATGAGTCAGCTTTCGAAATGCGTGTAGTCTTCCCACTGCCAATGTTGCTGGCAATAAATCATCACGCATGTTATCCTCGAAGGGGTATGCAGAGATACCAGTATTAACCCTACATTACAGCGATGGAATTTTAATCACTTTAAGACGATTATCTATATATATAAAAATCAATGCCACTTTTCGTCGTAAGCTAACTCCTCCTAAACGGCTGGACCGATTTGAATTTTTTTTTTTAATGCGTTTGGGTGGCACCCTGGATGGTTTAGATTCACAATTGGACCCGATAGGTGGCGCTGCTTCCGTATGTCACTCATTCTAAGGCGGTATGAAGTTCGCCCGGTCAGCTAGAAATTCTACAATAATTTCCTACTTTGTAAGAAAACTATGGAAAGACGTTTAGTTCACCAATCAAAACCCAAAATGACATCAATTAATTGTAGAGAGGATGAATGAAAGTAGACTGACGAAAGAAATATACCAGGCAAACGTGAGTGGAAATGTCGGAAGAGGGCGCCCGAGGAGGACCTTTTACGACCAGATTAACGGTCTCTTCCAGAAAGGTCAAGTCCGTAGCACCCTAAACCGACGGAAGTGCATGAAAAGATGTATGACTGTGGATGAAGCGAAAGAAGTTTGTCGGGATCGTAGCGTGTGGCAAACAGTAGTCTCTGGTTGTGAGTGCACTGCTATGCACCTCTACTTACCCATTGAGGTAATATAGCCGGGATAATGACGACGGTTAAAAAGATGACAGCCTCTTACACCTCGATTTATATGTATGGTAGGTACCTAAGTCTTCTTTCTTTTAAACAGATAGCATCTGATCACATCCGAGGTGCTCTCGGATCACTGTTCATCTTATCTCAAAACCTGGGTTACCTGGTGGTCTACGTGGCTGGGGACGTGCTGTCCTTCTACGCAGTCCTCTGGATCTGTACTGCTGTGCCCGCTGTGTTCCTGGTAGCCTTCATCGCGATGCCGGAAACACCAGTCTTTTTAGTCAAACAAGGAAAGATTAAGGTAAGATTAACGACAAGAAAACTGTGAAGAAAACTGTCATGAGGAAACCTGCATTCAGAACGAAAGGTAGTTATTAAGCTAACTCTTATAAAATAACTAAATAAGATCGCCCAACAACACATACTCATCGTATGAGCCCAAACGAAGTCAGCAAACGAAGACTCGAATCGAAGTCCCCTTACATTGAAAATATTTTTCTAGTCGTAATTGCAATAAGTATATTAACCCAAAAATACATAAGCCAAGTGTGGGTTCACTATAGTGCACCCTGTCTATCTCGTCGGGGAATACAGGGTTGAAGATGTCAGCATATAATTATTATGTAATTTGCGTAACGTTTCAAAATAAATTAATCACTATGTTTAATAGGTACATATTGTTATGTGGAATTATGACACAAAGAAAAGCCCCGCGCACACAGGCACGTTAAAATGAACTCTGTATGAATTAGAGATGAAACGGATATCCGGTAACTATCCGGTATCCGACCTATCCGGCCTTGATTTCACTATCCGGACGGATACCGGATAGTAATTCAGTATCCAGCCGGAAACCGGATAGTAATTCAGTATCCGGCCGGATACCGGATACCGGATAGTAATTCAGTATCCGACCGGATACCGGATAGTAATTCAGTATCCGGCCGGATACCGGATAGTAAAATAAAAAAAAATCTCAGTATCTTACACAATGCAAATCATACAACAATAAGTTATGGACACCGTTTATTTTTATAATCGCACGTAAAAAATATTTGTATTATTAATGAGTTTAGAACATAGTTAAAATTAACAATTGCCAAAGTGTAGTGAATGAACACAAAATTAGTTGATTCGAGATGTCTATACTCTATAAAAAGCGTCATGTAACGCGATAAAGGGTCGAATATCCGGTCCGAATATTCATTTTGTTATTGGCAAAAGTTTTGCAGCCGGTGTCTTGAAGCCCCAGTTGGCCATGCCATAACAAACTGTATTTGATCACAGATAAAGTTCAATCTTCAACTAAATGACACTGACAACGCGAGCGTTATTCTCGGTTTTTAAGCTGGGATGTCAATGCTCGCTCGTTAAATTATTTGCCAATACCAACCGAACTCTGTGTCAATATGCATAAAGATTAAATCAGCGTCATTTCGTTGTAGAATGAAATTTTTCTACTATGCGTTTCAAATGAGAATAGGATCAACTTTGCGCCATATTGTGACGTCATAGCTGTCAATTCTAATCAGTTAGGTAGGGTGAGCATAACAAGATATTTTTTAAATAAAATTTATTTGCAAAGGTTGAGTGAAAAATGCACTCAGTCGCACGACGAATCACACTGGCAACGACAAAATGGCGACTGCGTCCTTATTTTCTTTTCTTTAATAATTTTGGCATGGCTTCTGGGCCTTTGCGCCAAAAATGTAAATAAAAAAGGTTATGGTATGGTTTTAAAAAACTAATTATGACTTTAAATAATAAAATATTATATTAAGACAATTTACTACTAATTTTACCTTTTTATTCAAATTTATTGTAATAATGTCTTCTTTATTTCTTATCTTTCTTATAAATTACATTTTTGAATATATATATAAAAAATACATTTAAAAATATAAAAAACAGTTCCTAGTTCTGGAACAGGGTCCTAGTTACCAGTAGTTAGGGCTCCAGAGAGAGGAACTTCCTCACAATGCGCGCCGTCTCCAGAAGTAGGTACTGCCTTCTGAATCTGTCCCTTGATCCAGCTGCCTAACGCGAGCCTCTTTAGGTGTTTGTCGAGGCTCTTGGCTAATAAGCCATGGGCGGAAACGACTATCGGTACAATGATTGCCGCATCAATGTCCCACATGTCGACAACCTCGTGAGCCAGATCAAGATACTTGCTTTCGTTATTAAGACTATTATTATTGATAATATGCAAAGTAAATTAAATTAAAGTTTTTATGCAAATCATACTTTTCAAGTGACATGTGACAGATAGAGGTTATTGATATTCCTATTCTTATTTGAAACGCGTAGTAGGTATGTGTCAATACAGTTCGTATTGCTATGTCGAAACAATTTACGCGCGAGCGTTGCCGCCGCAGTGTGCGTGGGGCTCAACGGTATTTTCCGGTTCGATACTTTCCCCAGAGAGTGACATATAGCTGCCTCGTTTAAACCCGTTGATATTATCTACCTATTCAGACACCACATAGAAAACAACACATGATACCCGATGAGAAATACCAAGTTATTTATTTCTACCTATCTCACGTTCATAAACTTTCTCATTCGCCTACTTTCAAATCACCATTTGCCTTAACATTTTATATTATTTGGGGTAAGCACATTATGTATTTCGCTTCCATTCAAGACTGAAATAAACTACTGAAGAAGTAGTTACTGGAACAATCCTATTAATATTATAAATGTAAAGGTTTATGAGGATGGATATGGATGGATATGAATGGATGTTACTCTTTCACGCAAAAACTACTAAACGGATTTTGATAAAAATGTACAGTACGATTGTTGATACATTAGACTAACATAAAGGCTAGGTAATATGAATACTACTACTACAGCCCTTTATACGTCCCACTGCTGGGCACGGACCTCCCCTCAATGCGAGGAGGATTTAGGCTATAGTCCAGGCCAGTGCGGGTTGAAAGACTTCACACATCTTTCGAGAACTAGTCAAGTTCCCTCAGACGTGCAGGTTTCCTCACGATGTTTTCTTTCACCGTTTCATAGCAAGTGATAATCTCGGATGAAAATGAGATTCGCACTTAAAACCCAGAGGTGCGAGCCGGGGTTTGAACCTGCACACTTTGATAGCAAGCCGTGCGTTCGACCACTCGGCTACCACTGCTTTAGGTAAAATTAATAACTAAAAAATTATCGAAGTCTGCGCAAACGAAGTCGCGGGTACGAGCTAATCTTTCATATATTATGTTGTGTGTATTGAAATCGTTATTCTAGAGCACCCGGTGTTACCGTGTCAATAGAGCATTAGAAACAAAAATAAATAATCTACATTATGTATTGTGTATATAACCTTCTTATATGGGTATATAAGAACCGTGTCCGGGTGGACAACATAACATAAAAAAAATACGCTGACGTCACAGAGCAGACGTAGCGGTCATAAAGTTGGTAGTTAATACGTGATTAATCAATCATTAGGCAAAGGTGCCTGCTATCATGGCGTTGCTGCTCCTGAGAATATATTACTCACAATACTTCACATTTATCATTTTGAAAAGAGTAACCATTGAGTTTCTTACCGGCTCTTCTCAATGGAAGCAGCATTCCGAACCGGTGGTAGAATCTGATTAATTGTAAGTGCTATGTATATAGTAAGTAGGTAGATACTTGTATGTAGTATCTATCTACAAGCCAATACAAATTGGGGCCACAGTATGTCCGGTACTTAAAAGTATTATTTAAGGGTTTCTGAAACTTCTTATCCGGTACGCTCTTAACAGAGCGGTCGTGATCGTTAAGTATCAGTATTGGAAGGGGCAGATGTAATGCGCTTCACGACATTTTGCCACCGCTGTCTGCAAGAGGTCATCCTGCTGCATTCGTTGACTGAGCCTCCAATGGCGGACTTGATCTGGTCAGTCCAACGCGTGGGTGACCTTCCGCGCGGTCTAGTGCCTTCTATTTTTCCTTGGACGACAAGGCGTTCTATGGACTGGTTGTCACGCCGGGAAACATGTCCGAAGAATGTCAAGATGCGAGATTGTACAATTTCTGAAACACCCATATAAAAAAACCCAATTGAAACGGATGACAGTTAAATTTATGGCGGCTCCGTTTCACCGCTTGACCTTTTCAATCCTACGAGTCATTTCTAAATAATCTGACATTACAGGAAGCTCGTGCCGCACTAGCCTGGCTGCGGAACACCACCACTGATGACAAGGACTTGGAGGAAGCCATCCAGCAGCTGGAAAGGGAGGAGGAACACGCCAGGTCCATGAAGAAAGCAACGTGGATGAGCATTTGTAAGAATTTTTGTTTATCTGTTTGCTTTGTTGCACCTTGTTGTTGTTGCTCCCAATATTAGTTGCACTCCGTTGTTGTTGCTCCCAATATTAGTTGCACTCCGTTGTTGTTGCTCCCAATATTAGTTACATTCCGTTGTTGTTGCTCCCAATATTAGTTACATTCCGTTGTTGTTGCTCCCAATATTAGTTACACTCCGTTGTTGTTGCTCCCAATATTAGTTACACTCCCTTGTTGTTGCTCCCAATATTAGTTACACTCCGTTGTTGTTGCTCCCAATATTAGTTACACTCCGTTGTTGTTGCTCCCAATATTAGTTACACTCCGTTGTTGTTGCTCCCAATATTAGTTACACTCCGTTGTTGTTGCTCCCAATATTAGTTGCACTCCGTTGTTGTTGCTCCCAATATTAGTTACACTCCGTTGTTGTTGCTCCCAATATTAGTTACACTCCGTTGTTGTTGCTCCCAATATTAGTCACACTCCGTTGTTGTTGCTCCCAATATTAGTTGCACTCCGTTGTTGTTGCTCCCAATATTAGTTGCACTCCGTTGTTGTTGCTCCCAATATTAGTTACATTCCGTTGTTGTTGCTCCCAATATTAGTTACATTCCGTTGTTGTTGCTCCCAATATTAGTTACACTCCGTTGTTGTTGCTCCCAATATTAGTTACACTCCCTTGTTGTTGCTCCCAATATTAGTTACACTCCGTTGTTGTTGCTCCCAATATTAGTTACACTCCGTTGTTGTTGCTCCCAATATTAGTTACACTCCGTTGTTGTTGCTCCCAATATTAGTTACACTCCGTTGTTGTTGCTCCCAATATTAGTTGCACTCCGTTGTTGTTGCTCCCAATATTAGTTACACTCCGTTGTTGTTGCTCCCAATATTAGTTACACTCCGTTGTTGTTGCTCCCAATATTAGTCACACTCCGCTGTTGTTGCTCCCAATATTAGTTACACTACGTTGTTGTTGCTCCCAATATTAGTTGCACTCCGTTGTTTTTGCTCCCAATATTAGTAACAATCCGTTATTGTTGCTCCCAATATTAGTTGCACTCCGTTGTTGTTGCTCCCAATATTAGTAACAATCCGTTGTTGTTGCTCCCAATATTAGTTACACTCAGTTGTTGTTGCCTTTTTACACTCTGCTGTTTTGTTTGCATAAACGTCTTACCTATGGCACTCGAGATATTATAACTTTCTATTAGTACTTAACATAATTATCAGAATCGTAGTAGTAGTTCCTTTGATAAACAAGCAATAGTTATTATTTAATAATCAGTAGATACCCATAGACCCAGTCATTTAGGTACACTTCATTAAACTTAACAATCTGCGATGTTTCCATACACTTCATTACCCTCGTAGCAACCATAATTTACATCCGTCGGTGTATATTACACCCGCCTGCGCGCGCGCAGAACTAAACGGGATCCGCAACTTGCAACCTGTTTGAGCCCCCCGCAAACTGGGGCGTCAACGTTTGCGCGTCATAATGTTTGCCAGTAAACAAACTCTGTGTCAATATACATCATCACGCCTGTATTCCCCAAAGGGGTACGCAGAGGTGCACTGTAGTGCGCCCACACTTCGCCGATGTATTTTGGGCCCAATGTAATAGGGGGCGAGCCTATTGCCATTATACCGGGCACACTCCCCCTCAATACGTGGGAGATTTGGGCCATAGTCCACCACGCTGGCCCAGTGCGGGTTGGTGAACTTCACACGCCTTGCTATAGACGTGCAGGTTTCCTCACGATGTTTTCCTTCACCGTTCAGCAAGTGGTAATCATTGTTGAAAATGACATTCCCACATGAAAATTATCTCAGAGGTGCGGGCCCGGGATTTGAACTTGCACCCCTTACGTTCAAGGCAGGCGGTCTTGCCCACAAGGCTACCACTGCTGCCAATATTGATAAAGATTAAATTTCTGTTCTAAAAGCCATACCACCACGCGTCGTCATTCGCTCGCGCTGTCAGTGTTACTTCGTTGCAGAATGAACTTTTATTATGTGTCAATACAGTACGTTTTGCTATGACAAAAATACGACGCGCGAGCCTGTTGACGTCCCAGTGTCTTATCTGTCGGATTTTCCCTTGAGCGTAGAATTACCGAGTACGGTTAGCGAAGAAAGCTTAACAAACAAATGAATGGCACTGAGTTCAGATTGAAGCGGGTTTCAGACTACGCTATAATATGATAGCATATAGTATATAGCTCATAGCAGAACAATATCGCGCACCATACATTGTTATGGCCACGTTCACACTGTACTGTACTATATATTATTGGCTTTGTATGGTGCGCGATATTGTTGTGCTATATATTATAGCGTAGTCTGAAAGCCGCTACACGGATATTTTTTATGTCCTCTTTATGCCGCAGATTTTATTTCGTGTATAAAACTTTGATCTCAAATAAATTACTGTTGGAAATTGTTGCCTATTTGAAATTTAAAAATAACACAATTTTCCTAAATGCAATTACATAGTTAAAGTACTCGTATAAGTATAATTACAAAATTTCAATTTTAAAACATTCTGTCTGTCTGTTTGTTTCGGCTAATCTCCGTAAAGGTTGTACTGATTTTGACAGGACTTTCACAGTTTGATAGCTGCCAGCTTACCACCTTTCTTGCAGCAATGTTTATAATATTACTTTAAGTTTTTGACACTTTAACTGAGTAAAAATGTGTCAAAAATGTACAGTTACTATGTTGTTAAATATTTTGTTTTTAATTTATCAGAATCAGAATATTTTTTATTAATATAAACCAATACAGGCACTTATGCATCGTCAATAAATAATTGAAATTGTATCTCTACCACCCATTCGGAATGCATTTCCTATGCAGAATAATGGGCAAGAAACTCCATGGTTGCTTTTGTCAAATAAGGATTTACATTTTTGTGTTTTTCTTAATTAACAATTATACAATATAAAGTTAATGAGGCTATACATTGTTTATTTATACAGAAAGATACAATACAATACAATACAATACAATTACAAAGACACAATATTAATAACTAAAAAAAGGACAAAACATAAATAATAATTAATTAAAAAAGACTTGATCCGCGTGGGATTGTAAATATTAAGTTTATATTACAATAAAAATAAAATCTTTTTACCAAATGCATACGATATTTTAAGAGGTGGTGGCCCTTGACGTTACAAGAAGTAAATGTGGCTACTTTTATTTTATTGTAGAAAAAGAATTAGTGTTTCTAAATTCCATGGCTAGTTTTTAAATAAAACGTTATAAGTAGATTTGTATTTTACTTGTCAACCGACTTTTAAAAAGGTGCCAACTTGACCCATAACTATGTTTGTTTTTTTTTATTTATAGAGGATTGTTTTCCGCGTATTTTTGCTAACCTTTAATTAAAAAGCGGTTGGTATACCCAAGAGGTGCGGAAATTTCCAAGGAATTGTTTACTTTCTGTATTTTAAGGACAGCTCGTAAAACTAAATCAGTATTAATTATACCGGTTATGTCTACGGGATTAGTTTTTTGCGATGTATTTTTAACGTCCTGGCCACACTGCAGCGAACGAATTAACACGCAGCTGCCATACTAGTGTTGGCAACATCGCCACCAATAGTAATTTAAATTTAATGTTACAACACTTGTAATAGGCTATCTCTCTCTCTCTCACCACGCTCACCGATAGATGGTCGTGCAATTGATGTACTGTGCTATTTTAATATAAAATATAAGTGAAAAGTGTTTAAAGGCTGTTTAATTTGCACCCGAGAGCAACTACTGTGTCCCACGAACTATAGGGGCGTACAACTAGGTTTTAAAAGCGTTGTGAGTATCTGTCTGCGTATGCGGGCATCTATATCGTGCTATTTCACTCGGTATGCAACATGAAAAATACTCCCACTGGACCTAATCAACCTGCGCAGTTAGGAAATTAATGAAAACTGTCCACGCAGCCAACGTGTTAACTTGACTTTGTTAAAAATGTACTCTGTTTGAATATCCATAAAGATTGAATTTCTGTGTTAAAAGCCACGCGATCACGCATCTAAATTCGCTCGCGCCATCTGTATAATTTCGTTGAAGAATTACTATTTTCCATGACTTAATAGCATAGAGTATCTAGCTAGAGTATTTAGACGCGCCTGTGGGCCCAGGGTTTCACGGTGTTCAACAAAAACGCTACGATTTTTTTTCACACATAAACGATAGGTTGTATTAGATAAGGTTTTTTTTATTTTGCACGACTTTGCCCGGTGGAACATTAGCGTTTTTTTTTGTTTATTATATTTTAACAACCATTTTATCTATTAAAATGAAAATTATTGATTTGCTTACATATTATTTACAAGTTTTAAAAGAAACAAATATAACAAAAAATTAAGTGTTTCTCGAACCCAAAATGTGAATATTATTATTATTAGTATTATTGCTTTAATCTTTTCTTGATTTTGTGCTTCTGAGCTACATTCTATTGTCATAACTAACTTTCTGTTGTATTATAAATGCCTCTTTTGTGACTAATATAATAAATATAAAGGTGACATATGAACAAATAAAAAAAAAGTATAGGACTCTACCACCCATTCTGAATGCATTTCCTATGGAGAAGAATGGGGAAGAAACTCCACAGCTACTCTTTTTCAAAAGGATAGTATCATAATTTTACATTGCCATTCAACGTGGCAATGTTGCCAGCGTTTTGGGCACCCTCTTGCCCAGTCATGGGTGACTGAGCGGTTTTTTTTATAAAATTATAGTTAAATTGAATACTTACTGTTTATTCTTTTGCTTTTGCGAATTTATAATGGTTTTAAATAACCCACCCAAACTCAATAGGTATAGCTCTTAAAGCTCTCCCAGTCGTTAGTCTAGTTTTTGTTCTATGATATCGACACACACAAAAACCAAATAACAAAATATAATTTCGACTTCCTTAACAACTTCCAAGAAAAAATAATACTTAGCCTTTGCATAAGATATTCAAATCTTCTTTTGATGACGCAATTTATTAAATTATACCATTAAAGATATTAGCTCTACTGATCAGTAGTAGTCTAGTTGGTAGAACGACCGCCCTGAAAGCAAGGGGAGCTGGTTCAAATCCCGGGCTTAAATCTCTGTGATTTTCATGTTCTACTACTACTACTACAGCCCTGTTAACGTCCCACTGCTGGGCACTAGCCTCCCCTCAATGCGAGGGGGATTCGGGCCATAGTCCACCACGCTGGCCCAGTGCGGGTTGGCAGACTTAACACATCTATCGAGAACTAGACAAATTCCCTCAGACGTGCAGGTTTCCTCACGATGTTTTCCTTCACCGTTTCATAGCAAGTGATAATCTCGGATGAAAATGAGATTCGCACATAAATCCCAGAGGTGCGAGCCGGGGTTTGAACCTGCACACATTGATTTGCAAGCCGTGCGTTCTACCACTCGGCTACCACTGCTACTGCACTGCTTTTCATGTGCGAAAGTCATTTTCAAACATGATTACCACTTGCTAAACGGTGAAGGCAAACAACGTGAGGAAACCTGCATGGCTATAAAATGCATCTGAATTTATAAAGTTCACCAACCCGCACTGGGCCAGTATGGTGGGACTGTGGCCCAAATCTCCCTTGTATTGAGGAGGAATGCGCCCGGTATAATGGTGATGTGTAGGAATGTGTAATTATTTGATATCTTGTGTTCCATCAATGAGACTACCAGATTTTTTTTGTTTACAGTTCGAGACAAGACGACCTTCAAAGCGTTCCGCATCTCGTTGAACGTGATGCTGTCCCAGGAGACGTGTGGCTACCTGGTGGTGTTGATGTACGCTGGCTCCATCTTCGAGCAGGCATCAGAGTCCATCAGCCTCAAGCTCAGCCCCAATAAGCAGACAATCGTCGTAGGAGTAATTCAGATGCTCGGTTCCATAGTTGCAAGTTGTATTGTCGAAAAGACCGGAAGAAAGGTAAGGCATTTTTTGTGATTAAGCCCGCCACACATTACCGCCACTGTTACTCCTGTTATCCAGGATCTACAGCGGTATTGATTGAAGACACCGAGGTTTGGCCCTCGGTGAGTCCCGATGATAAGATAAATGGTCTTAAAACGGTCGTAAATGAGGTGTTGGAGATGTAAGATAAAATGTATTCGCTATGCTCCGCTGCTAAGCGGGAGACAAAAATAAATGTATATGCTGAAAGGTAGGCTGTAATCACACGGTAACGCCGGCTACCTGATAATGACGGGGTTAAAGGCAACGAAAGGTCGCAGTGGTAGCCTAGTTGGGACCGGCATGGTGGACTACGGCCCAAATCTCCCTCGTATTGAGGGGGAATCTGCCGGAAATACTGGCAATAGGCTCGCCCTTATTACATTGGGACCAAAATACATTGGCAAAGTGTTAGTGCATTATAGTATACCTCTGCCTACGCCTTCGGTAAATACAGGCGTGATGACGTTATGAGTTAAGTGAAATCACTTTTGCCAGGCAAAATTTGACTTTACATATTTGAGGTTTAGTGTAGTTTTCCTGTGTACAGTGGCTTTTAGCCGGCACCTCGTTCGCGACGGGTCTGTCAATGCTGGCTCTGGGCGCGTGGTTCTACATCACATCGCTGTCGGTCTGGCTGCCAGGCTGGCTGCCGGTCCTCGCCATGTGTCTCTGCATCTTCTCCGACGCCGCCGGGTACCAGCCGGTGCCTTATGTCATCACCTCAGAACTCTTCAGTTTTCAGGTAAAGCTCCCAAAAGGCTCCTTCTGGTCAATTATTTGCCAATACTTAATCGAACTGTATGTCCTATTAAAAAAAAGCTAATTCTTCAACGAAATTACATTGGTAGTGCGAGTAAATCTAGATTTTTAGGACAGAAATTCAATATTTTTATACCTACCTAAATTGCCACAGAACAGCCAGCGTCTTGGGTACGCTTGCGCATGGGCCATCTTTTTACAAATTTGCATGTTGTTTTCTTACTCGTTTCTTTTAAAAAAATTCTTTGTAATTGTATATAAGAAGGTACTCACATCTAAATTAATATTTAAAAGGAGATGGTGCGAATCTGGTGTGATTTTAATAATTTATTGACGATAAACTCACCTGATATGTTATCCATAACTTCTACCGCGATTCAGGATTGCATACGAAATCGTGGTTTAGTATGCAATGTAGTTTCGATGCGCCATCTATTAGCGCACTGAAGAAGTTGTGTTTGTAGATAGATATAGGGGTCGCTACACACTAATTGGAATGTTTCCCTTACAGCATCGAGGAATGGTGACCTCTTTCGTCAGCTCAGTGGACGCGCTCAGTGACTTCCTCCAAACGAAAGCGTACGACCCTCTCCTCAAACTACTCGGCATTCACTGGGTCTTCATCATGTTCTCCGGGGTCTGCTTCCTCGGGACCTTCTACACGGTCATGTGGGTCCCGGAGACTAAAGACAAAACTGTAGAGGAGATATACGCGCTGCTAGAAGACGGGAGACAGAAAGAGAAGAGGAAAGACTTGGAGACCGGGAAAGAGATCAGTCGATTATAATTCTTATGTCACTCGCGCTACGATTCATTTTTATATTTATTTTTTTGGAAAATATTTATGATTATTGTATTATTGAGCGCTAAGGCGTTGAATTTTCGTGGATCAATAAGTAATTTGTAGGTATTTACCACTTGGTTGGGTGATAAGTATAAAATAACCCTTCATTTTATTTATTATATGTTTAATTCTCCTTTTTCACTTGAGACACTTTTATTTTGAAAAATTAATTGTGGAGGTCTTCTCGACTGTATGTTATTTCTTAAGAATATTTTTTAACGCACGTTATAAAAAAAAGTTGCTTGTAACACTCTTTTTATAGTCTGTTATCAATGCCAGACCACTGTTTGTACTCAATGAGTGGTATGTTTTTTTTTTTAAAAAATTGATGTGGCATTGGGTCAGACAAGTGACTTGAAATAATGGACCCGTGAAACTGTGGGACAAACTGCTTCTCAAGGCAGTGCGCTGGTGTACTGGTGTACTTATCTAGCATTAATAGATACTTAATTATTTTGATAAAATGTGCCAATAAGACTTGTTTTTCAATATCAACAACGTACTTAGATTTTCTTTTACTTATCTTATTAATTTTTATTTAGAATCTGAGTTAAGATTCGGCCTGAATGGACGAATCTTTGAATACCTTTCTGTGCAATTATGGTTGTTATCTATAAAGTTATAAAGAATTTCGCGTGAGCAGAAAGGTCGATTGAAGTGCCTTACGAATACTGATTGTGATATTAGTGACGAATTTTATGACGTTTACGCTCAATTCGAATGAGAGATTTTTAACGCACGTTATGAAGGAGTTACTCGTAACGCTGTTAATACATCAATATAATCAGAGCCAGGCATCTGCATACCCTCAATTAACGTTCAATAGATACCTGAATTATTTTTTTATATAGTTGGATGAACGGTTTTTTAACGTGCGTTGTAAAAACTCTTATACGAATTAGGCCTTAATATGTTGGTATTATTAATTTTAAGTCGGTCTCGATGACATTAAATTAATTTAATTTATGAAACGATGTTTGATATCTCCTTACCCTATTCGAAAAGAGGTGTTATGAGTTTAATGCTTTATCAGTCTGTATGTGGCATACAGACAGATAAATCATTATATACAAAGCATGTCTGTATTATGTAAGTACCAATCCACTATCTCTTTTCTTCTTCATTTTGAATTAATCCATATTACATTGGAATACTATTATTATTATTATTTATTGACGATTCATAAGTGCCTGTATTGGTTTACATGAATAAAAAGAATTATGATTTTGATTTTAAATGAAAATGCACCGCCGAAGTGTGGGCTCATTGTAGTGCACCTCTGCATATCATGATAATGTTATTTTATTATTATTATAACAAGCCTTTTCGTATCGATTTAATATTTTGCCA
The DNA here is from genome assembly GCA_914767695.1 of Ptilodon capucinus. Lineage (NCBI taxonomy): Eukaryota > Metazoa > Arthropoda > Insecta > Lepidoptera > Notodontidae > Ptilodon > Ptilodon capucinus. Next base: position 3,207,949 of record OU611832.1, read on the forward strand.
CTTTTCTTGTTATTACATTCAAATCTATAAAAAATGGAAATGTAAACCGATAAAAATAACATTATAATAACAATGATTTGTATACGAAACACCTTATAATTTTTCGAATAAATAATATAGAGTTCTTGCATAAAATATCAAAATGAAGAAGAATAATGGATATTTCAAAACTCTACATATTGTGTTCACGGGTTTATTTTATCTAACGTTAACCCCTCTATGTGTCTGCGAGAGTGACTCTATAGGTAATGTAATGTCTTCAAAATTACAAACATCGGCACTGGGGAGTCAAGTCGTTTAAATTCTTGCCAATATCAAACGAACTCTATGTCAATATAAATAAAGATTGAATTTATGTTGTATAAGCCACGCGAGCACGCGACAAAATTCACTTGCACTGTTAATGACATTACGTTTAAAAACCGGTCAAGTGCGAGTCGGACTCGCGCCTGAAAGGTTCCGTACTATTATCTAAACGGCAAAACAATCACGTTTGTTGTATGGGAACCCCCTTAAATATTTATTTTATTCTGTGTTTTAGTATTTGTTGTTATAGCGGCAACATAAATACATCATCTGTGAAAATTTCAACTCTCTAACTATCATGGTTCATGATATACAGCCTAGTGACAGACGGACGGGCGGACGGACGGACGGACAGCGAAGTCTCAGTAATAGGGTTCCCGTTTTACCCTTTGGGTACGAAACCCTAAAAATGACCTTTTTCCATGAGTCAATACAGTTCATTTTAGTATTGGGCGTCTTGGTTCTCAGTACGCCTAAGATTAAGGCCTTAAGTATAGCATACTGTGGCGTCGATTCTCACGCGTAATTTTTTTTGCTATAACAAAATAAACTCTATTAACTCAAAGAAAAGTTCATTCTTCAACTAAATGACATTAACTGCGCGAGCGTATTTTGACGCGTGATTGTGTGGTTTTTACCACAGAAAGAAATTCAATCTTTATTTATATTGGTACAAAGTTCGTTTTGGTTTTGGCAAAAAATCTCACGCGAGCCTCTTAACTCTCATAGTGCCTGTGACCCAATTCTCGCATGATAGACATATGTCGAAACAAAACGTCAAATTAGCCGTTTTGTTTGTGTCATATGTCAATCATATGTCAAATTACAGATAATGCGGATCATACGAGAATCGGGCCCCTGGGCTTTATACATAGAACATTATTTCAATCACAGCGTTCAAATACCTATTACAATTTCACACAGTAAACTTCCGAATGGATATACCATTTGGTGATAAGGAAACGATCGATGGCGGGCGCCGGCGCAACCACGAACCACACTTCCGCGTCCGCAACGAGTACCCAATGATAATACAGAAAGAGAACCTGAGAATAAAAGGGGGCAACGCCACAGACACCAAGAACTTCCCGTATATGGCTGCCATTATTATAAATGGCCGGCTCTGGTGTGCTGGCACCATTGTCGACGAAAACTGGGTGGTAACTGCTGCTCACTGCTTGAATTAGTGAGTATAATGCTTTAAATAAGTAGCCTAGTTACAGCCTTCAACGCAAGGGTAGCGGGTTCGGGCTCGGCTAGAATTTCATGTGTGAATGTAATTTTCGATAATGATTACTACTTGCTTAATGGTTAAGACAAATATCGTGAGGCAACCTGCACGTCTATAGAAAGGCGTGTGAAATTTACCAAACCGCACTGAGCCAGGGTGGATTATGAGTTAAAACTATCATATCGACATCGACGAAGTCTGGGCACACTGCAAAAATACAATCGTGATGATGTATTCAAATAGTTGAAACCCAACCCTACAACGATTCTACGTGGACAGAGCCTTTTTAAATTATCATAAGTAGAATGTTTTTTTTTTTTTTATTTAATAAAAAAGTATGTGCCACTAATAAATAATTCAAAAATTAATAAATACTGGATTAATCTACATCACAAAAAAGTTGAACTTTCCCAACAAGTTACGAGTATTTCAACTAAGAACATACGCATCGATTTCGGAACCTCATCCTTATTGATCAGATTAATTAAAACTTATGGGAAGGCTGTGACTAGACGTTTCGTCATCTTTCAGCGTACTCCACGTCTCCCCATTGAAATCCTTGAGGGATTACGTGAAAGTGCGCGTCGGCAGCGCGCGCGCACACGAAGGTGGCACCCTGGTGGACGTGGTCGGGGCCGTCAGACACCCCAAGTTTGAGGAGGAACCAGTTCCGCATGCGGACGTAGCGCTATTAAAGCTAGCTGAGAACCTCGGTCAGTAGTTGTACCATGTGCGCCAAGACTCACAGAATATCTTGATGTTGTCTCTTTTTCTCGTATGAAATTAGGCAGAGAGCGAGCAAATTCGGACAAATGTCTTGTCTTGACATGCGTGCTGAATCCACAGTACTTCATTGATGCACGAAGACTGTTTGCCCACGTTTGAGATATCGTTAAAAGCAGAAGTAGAATTGAAAGCAGTGGTAGCCTCGTGGGAAAGAACGCCCGCCTTGAACGTAAGGGGTACAAGTTCAAATCCTGGGCCCGCACCTCTGAGATAATTTTCATGTGCGAATGTCATTTTCAACAATGATTACCACTTGCTGAGCGGCGAAGGAAAACATCGTGAGGAAACCTGCACGTCTATGGAAATGCGTGTGAAGTGCACCAACCCGCACTGGGCCAGCGTGGTGGAATTATGGCCCAAATCTCCCTCGTATTGAGGGCGAACGTGCCCGGTATAATGGCAATAGGCTCGCCCCCTATTACATTGGGACCATAATACATCGGCGAAGTGTGGGCGCACTGCAACAGTGCACCTCTGCCTAGCCCTTCGGGGAATACAGACGTTATGATGTATTAATTATTTTGTGGAGATTTTATATAACGAAGAGACTTTTTCTGGGTCTTAATCACATATATGCCTACCTACGACATAAGTTATTGACGGATACCACTTGTTGCAGAATTTGACAAGCATGTAAATCTGATCAAAATATACGAAGGAGTTAAAGAGCCGTACGCCCAGAGCTTCGTCGTGGTCACCGGCTGGGGTGCTACCAGGGTAAGCAACTAAAACTAATAGATAAGAAAAGTTTGTATGCAATTGTAAAGTTATCTTCAACGGAGGTAGAGCAATAGAGTCAGATTCTACCACCGGTTCGGAATGCTGCTTCCACTGAGAAAAGCCGGTAAGAAACTCAATGGTTACTCTTTTTAAAATGATAATTGCGAGTAATACATTCTCAGGAGCAGCAACGCCATGAGAGCAGACACTTTTGATACCTATCTTTGGCTGAAAGGGTTTTCATTTTCCTAGGTTTAGGGCACCGATGCGGCGTCCAGAGATAGATGGCTATCTTCAGCTCAAATGAAATCCATTCTCCCTGATATAAGCACAGACGTAGCGTGTAGCGACAGATAGCTATCTCTGGCTGAAATTTTACCCATTCTTCCTCGCTCAGGGCACAGACACGGCGTTCAGGGAACACACTCCGGACCTTTTAACTGCGCGGCTCAAGGTCCGCACGAAGCATTATTGCGTCGACGCATACCAGCTAGTCAACGGGCTCCAGTTCACACCAGACTTCTTCTGCGCATCGCTGAGGAATGGGACCAGGGACGCTTGCTTGGTAACTTAGAAATCTTATTTTATCCTACTAATATTATAAATGTAAAAGTTTGTGAGGATGGATGGATGGATGTTTGTTACTCTTTCACGCAAAAACTACTGAACGGATTTTGATGAAACTTTATAGTGTTATTGTTTATACATCAGAATAACATACAGGCTATAGTTTATAACGAAAATGAATAATCCAAGTCTGCGCGGACGCTGTCGCGGGTTGAAGCTAGTATTCTATATTCCCTGTATCCATTAGCAGGGTTCACCAAAAGAGCCTATGCCCTGCACTGAAGAAGAAAGTTCATAAAGTATAAGGCAGCATTGTA